>OU026148.1:63413968-64889410 GCA_907269125.1 Eristalis pertinax | reverse complement strand
GATGAGGATGAGGATGAGGATGAGGATGAGGATGAGGATGAGGATGAGGATGAGGATGAGGATGAGGATGAGGATGAGGATGAGGATGAGGATGAGGATGAGGATGAGGATGAGGATGAGGATGAGGATGAGGATGAGGATGGAGGATGAGGATGAGGATGAGGATGAGGATGAGGATGAGGATGAGGATGAGGATGAGGATGAGGATGAGGATGAGGATGAGGATGAGGATGAGGATGAGGATGATGAGGATGAGGATGAGGATGAGGATGAGGATGAGGATGAGAGTTCTTCTGTAAAAAAAAATGCTACTGAAAAAAAAGTTCTATTGTTGAATTAGTTGACCTAGGGAAGTCCGAGGAGTACACAATGTCGTGTCTCTTCGCTCTGCATGTGTAGCCACGCACGAAAACATTTTCCTGTGTTCTCTGGTGGGCTGTTCCACTCAGATATACATTCAAGAGCGCTGAAAGCAAGCAAATCCAATTAAGACGAGTATAATTTCGACACGATTCCATAAAGTAGATCCGTATCCATTTGTGCTAGACCTACATGGAATAAAAATAAATTTCTCAGAAGCACATACACACTGAACCGAATAGATACACACGTTATACGCAAATTTCTAATTATTTTTGTTTCTTTTCTCGCGGTTTCGGCCTGCTTCCACATGCGAGAGAGCTTTTCTCTGGCCTCTCCCATATCCAAAGCTCTTGAGAATATAGCCTCTCAGCTGATCGGCCAGTGTATCCGATCTCATCGCCATCCGCCATCCACGGTTCAGTCGCATTGTGTTTACGTTCCGGACGTGCTCCAAGTTCTGTGCGGCTAAGAATGTCGGAACCAGCGCCCCCCATCAACGTGAAAGAGGCCAATCAACGGACCGCCGACCAAACAATCTACGACAACTATGCGACACCTCTGGTAGGGCAGTTCCTGAACTTGCCCAAAGAGCCGGTGGAGATTACCTGCCCGGCCTGCCAGGTCCGCGCCCCCTCCGAGATGCTGCATGACCTTAAATGGTACACCAGCACTGTGAACGGCATCTTTTCGTGTTTCTTTGTGTGAGTATATGTACATTTCCATCAATGGCAGCACTCTGGCTTTTCCTCCCACGGTGGGAGGGTATGAGAGCGGATGATGTCACTCCCGCGGGAGCTGTGTCATGGCGAAAGGCTTGCAACCGCCTCTGTATCTGCAAGATCAATATCTTAATTGAATTTACACTTATTCGCCGCTGATGCGTGCTCTTGTCTTGCAGGTTGTTTTGCTGCTGTTGCTGTCTGGAGTTCTCGCATCCCTGTAAGCACACGGACACGAACCACTACTGCAAGAACTGCGGCTGCTACTTCGGGCGCGTGATGAAGCCGAAAAAGTATCTGAAGAAGACGAAGACGAAGGCGAAGTGATTATTAGAAATTTACTCTTTTTTTTTACTTTTCATCGAGAGCGAATAAATTTATTTTTGGAAACAATTTTTGTTTGTTTTTTTTTTTTGTTTTCGTTCCTCCTTTTCTTCTGGCAGACTGACGAACGAGTTCTAGATACACACGAGGAGATCTTGAATGCCGCGGAATGATCGACAGAACGGGCAAAACAGGCAAAAACGAATGTTAAGCAAATCGATGCTTGTGATAGCGAAATGTTTCGAACAATGCCAAGTAATGCCGAGAAAGGGAAGTAGACATCTCCGGCGTCGAATGGTAGCCGAACGGCTGGCGGGGGTCTTGTGCGGCTGTGGATGGGTGTATGCATTTAATTTGTAGTAAAAATAAAATGGTTTCGTGAGCTGCGGGCCAAGAACACTGCGGGATATCGCTTTGTTAGTCACGGACTGGTGGATGTTTTTGGGCCAGTGTCTTTTGATGGTTTATATAGTGGGTTTTGAAAAATTGCCGCAATATTATCTGATTTCCAATTGAACACACTCCAAACTTCCCAAGAGTGTTGGGTGTTTGCGGGCGATTCGAGGGAAATCATGTTGCAGTTGCATTTAATTGCACTTGATTGCCCTGCTCAATGCATGATTAATTTGGTCAAGTATGCCTGATTCATCGCATTCATTGTATGTGAGGTAACGTATCTGATTTTTGAATGCAAAGGGCGCCATTCCGACGTTGAATCATAGTCAGTCGAGTCATCTTAGTGACGTCGCTTGTCACAAAATCCAAAAAATGTACAATTTACGTGTCTTATTACGAAATTGAGGTCTCTTTTGTAACCGAAGTCCTTAACTAGATTCGAGTTAAAGCGTGAAGCTGAGAAGAGATAGAGGGCATGTTTGACAAATTTGAAGCATCGGTAAATAGAGCACAATTGCTAAGCATTTCCGCGAATAGTAATTTATCGCACTCGCAGGTGCAGTTGCGTTGAAGTAGGCTGACGTGCGTAGGAGCGATGAATATAGCAATTTTATAATCGTAGCCGGAGAATCGGTCGCCAACGACAAGAAAAGTCTAGAGCAGAGTCGTAAAAAATAAAGAAATTGTATTAAGACAAAAATATGTTTTCTGCATAATCTCTGAATGGCACTCTTTTGTTTGTGGCTGTTCCAGGTACTTCATTTCATTTGTTTTATTTATCAGTAGAATCTAAATAATGTGAACCCCGATAATGTAAACTATTCTGGAAACTGGAAAAATGGTGTAATACCTAATCAAAAACTCGTGACCATTTGTTGTTATTCGGAAGTGTGAATTTTTCTAAAGGGTTTTAAAAGGGAAGATGCGACAGCAAAAATATATGGCGCCATTCCAGAGCAGACTGTTTGTATGTTACTCGCGCACATGTTCATTTCTGTTGGTGTTTTCTGATGTTAAGGTTTATTTTTAATTCTCCCTTTTGTGCCTTGTGCTGTGCATAGTGCATTGTTGTTCGCGCATCGCTTATATAAAACTATAAAGATTTGGCTCCTTCGAAGCAAAAGCTAGACAGATTCCTTCCAAGCTGAGATCTAAGGAGCAAGCTGAGATTTTGAAAAAAATTGGAATCCGGCTACTGAAGTTTATGTCTATCGCAGAACTATGGGGTAACAAAATCCACTATAAAAGCCAAATAACAAGAAAAAAAAACAGAATATTTGAGTTTACCAAAAAAAAAAAAATCCCGCGTTGGAATTGGAAAGAGAAAAACCTCACGAACCCCAGAGACCTCTCCCTCAAATGGAAACAACCCCTTTTAATGGCTTAAGAAACAGCGAAATAAAAATGTGCCAATTACGACTAACTTACTCAAAAATCTAGCATTTTAACATTCAACTTGGGGTATCTCCCAATTTTAATGCTGAAGACCGGTGGCTTCAATAGTTTGCGTCATGGAGTGCGATTATTAAAAATATGCGGAGAACACAGCCCTTTCTGGAAGAATTTCATGCCTACATCGGGGAAAACTCTCTTGCTCCAGGACAGATTTATAATGGTGAGGAGACTGTTCTATACTGGAAACTTCTTCTGGGTTAAACTCTTGTATTGTCCAAAGAGGCAACTGACAGCAGAAGAACTATGTATTGTTTGATGAATGGTTTTGTTTGTTCACACCACTTGTGGACAGCTTCCACCTGCAACTGCCGTAGAATCCATATTTTGTAGCAATCTTGTTGGTTTTCTTCCGCCCATTTGATACATGTTTTGAAGCAATCACTAGCGTCTTGGTGTTTGGTCCTTTGAACTTGTCCATCAGCACCTCTGTCTTCATCTTCCTCTTCGTTGATGTTGATGACTGTCGCATACTCGTCTTCTTCAACTATTCACCTTCTTCGGCTCAAACGTAAGAGATCACTAAAAAAAAACTTTTGAGACATGTAAGAAAAAAATAACTATTCTCATGTTTTGCTTCGTTTCTATTCTTTGAAATTGTTCCTTATATAGAGTACAATTTTTCCTTATTCGTTATTAGAGATGAACTTCAAATGGTGATTCGTCATACTGGACATTCGTTATATCGGCATTCGCATTCGTTATACTGGACCTCCAGTAGTCCAGTAAAGTTCAATTCAGGGTATTTTCGAAAAACTTCTGTTCGCGATGTAAAAATAAGATAATGAGGTTGAAACAAATTGTCTGTCAAGGTAGGTAGGTGATTCCAGCGATGTGCAGCATGAATTAAGAAGTGCCACGCCTGCAGAATAAATCGAAGAAGATTGAAGCCATTGTGAATAAGCTTGAACTGCTCGTTACGGATACGATCAAGAATAAATAAAAACAACAACTTCCTCACTTTACTCTTCTTTATTATTCGTCTTGTCGGACCAACATTTCTCAAGCAACTGCATGTCATAATCGGGGTCATCGTCAAAGGGATGCACATCAACGTGCGGACTCCACGCACACACGAAAAACTTGAGCAGCTTGAAATCGGTTACTGAGAAAACACCAGAAGATTATTGCTACGATCATGGAAGTTTAATTGGAACTACTCTGCTCGGGCTCTGGCAAGTCATAGGTACTTACACCTAGGGGCCTACTATTTCGATAATCTCAACGATCTAAACAGCGCCAGCTAAATCGCATCATAACAAGCACTAGTTAGGATAAGTCAATCCGCGTGGTTTCACAATGAGCCTACTCTGGCCTAAGTTGGAATGCCTTCTCTTACCTAACCTACTTAAGCTAACCTGGTTAACGCTGACGAATGGCTTGGAGACGTCAAATAAGGCTTTTTGAATTACTTTCTGTTTAAACACTGGAACACAGCGATGTCCTTTACGGAATCCTGATTACAAAGAATTCAAAAGATTGTGTCCGTCATTGGGATCCTTGACGACTCGATGTGTTTCTTACTTCGTTATGTAGTCTCAATCAACGAGCGTATTCTCTAGCTAGCTGGCTTCAGTAGTTCAGAACAGATTCGTTGAAGTTCTTGCTTTGCATTCAAACCACCTTCAATTCTGACTCCTCAGCTGTGTTGTCTCACAGAGCAAAAGCAATATACCTCTTAGTAGCAAAGAAAAGTTCAAAATGCATAGAAAATTCTATTTATGTCTAAAAAAAACCGACAATAAATTCGATCGCCTTTACTTCAAGTCCCCATTTGGTGTGATACTATGCGATAAATACACAAATTTTATTATTTCCACGTGTGTGATTTCTTTTTTAGAAAAATCATTTGACAACTCAGAAGCAGGCAAACTGCCAAAAATTATTCTCCCACGGTCAGTGTTGAGGACACACGTTTTGCTTTGTAAGATGCCGTTTATTCATTGCCTTCAGGGATCGGTAAGTGATCAAAGCCATTTTTGTTGTTGGACTAGACTAAAGTCTTGGATTTGTTACGAAATTGATGAAGAAGCCCTTGTTCCATTTGAGAGAAAAGTTCTGCGTGCGATCTTGGAATCTATTTACTTTGACGGCGATTGGGGGAGATTTAACCCCGACGGCAAGTGACTAGCCAGTCCAAGTAATGCTTATAGATAACTTAGCTCTGCCCGAGGAGTCTTCAACAGTTGAACAACATAGCACGCACGAGGGAAGAAGGACTTTTTATACTTTAGCGTGGAAGCAGTTCGCGTGATGATAAGGAAATCCGATGTTCAGTTCTGACGACTTCAGAAGAAACACCCAGATGAACCCAAATCAACGGTCAAGAGTTGTCAATTTGAGCTAAACGATAGGTCTTCACAGATCCAACCTCAGCTCGATAGTGGATGTCTAATAGGAGAGCATGTGCGGAGGCCTGGCACCAACTACTTCTCTATAAGCTGTGGAACCTGAAAACGTTAATCATTTTCTGTGTATCTGCTCTGGCGACCTGCAGACATCTGTACTTTAGATCCTAGCTTTCGATATCCAAATGACTTGACGTCAACACATTCTTCTTCTGTATCTACTGTTGGCGCTACAGTCTGGGATGGATCTGCGCCTCAGACAACAATCATCTTCAGCTGACACGATTCTTAGGCTGATTCCTCCAATTACTAACGCCAAGGTGGCTTAGCTCCTTTTCCACTTCTGTGCTCCATCAGCTTCGTCGGCGTCCTCTCTTATGGTGTCCCACTGACGGTGAGTTGAAGACTTTTCGGCTTGGCAAGAACGTCAAAATTTCACATGGCGCTGTATAGCTCGCTCCTATTCCCGATGTCATTGCATAGGTGGAGAGTGTCGATTTGCATTTCTTGGATTTCTTTTAAAATTTGCCATAGATGACCTTCCCGGCCTGAAATCGCACGCCCTGAAGGATTTATAAGCTTATTCACGAATGGTTTTAGGCAGCCACACAAAATGGCAGAGAGGATCTTATATGCGATGTTTAGGGGTCTTACCCTCGAGTCGATCGTATACTTCGTCCTTTAGAGAGAGCATTTAGTTAGAGTTAAATTTAGTTGAACCGCTTCTGTTTAAATGCTGAAAGTTTGTTTTGTTATCAGGAAGTCAATATGACAAGCGATAAATTTGTAGTAGAGCTAACTTTAAGAGTCCCAGCCTATCCCAGCAAATGCAAAGTGCCTGGGTAACTAATGTCAAAGAACCTTGACTGGCTTCTTGGATGCACGACTATCTGGTCCGCCCTCATCTGTGTAAATATGCCCGGTCTACCAGAGAGTGGATTCGGATGGCCTTTTTAATCGAACAAATCCATTAAAATGTACGCATTCTAGTTGGATTGCCTCAGATCTGTTTTGATTGGATTCAATGGCCACATAAACAAGAAACTAAATTTCTTCCGTTTCTCTTCCCATGCGACTTTGTTTGTTTATTAAGAGCATGCTTGGCATTCCAAGCAATCGCCTCCCATTCGGGGAGCACTTCGTCATCGGAATGGAATGCGCCATGTGCACGGGGGCGTACTCCGGGCCCCTCTCACAAGATCAGAGTCTCGTTATAATTACATTCCGTCTGTACATCCACCCAAACAATCATTTCCGTTCTTCGCCAGTGAGCCATCTGTCGATGATGTAATTGTCCAGGCCCCCGCCACCCGACAGTCTGACCTCACTCATCCCCTCAGACAGAGTGCTGGAGGCTCTATTGAAACGACCTTAATCCCAAACATGCCATTCAGAGCAAAAATTGAAGAAAAAAAAAGAAGAAGAAAACTTAAATGTGCCACGAGCACATCACCGCGTCCAGACGTAATCGCCGTCGAAAGAATGAAACGAAATTGAAAAGAAAGCTCCGCATCCATGAGAACGAGCATAGACACACGCAGCCACTGAGGCACACAGTCACCGCTCGCTCGTAGAATTAGCCGCAATCGCGGTTCCCGAACCGGACCGATTTCGTACAATCTCCTGCGACCGCAGAACTGGTTCTAATTAGAGTCAAAATAAGAAAAATTAAGATCACGGCCGTGGCGAGAGCCAATTAGCAGACAGTAGCCCGTTCAGCATGGTCGAGGTACAGACGACACTGATCACCGATGATCCCATCGTGCCCGATCCAGAAGCCGTTCTCGCCCCGAAAGTCTTCTACTTCGCCGTTGGGCCAAGATCACACGAGGTCACCTGCCCGTTCTGCAAGGCGCAGGGCAAGACCAACACCAAGAAGAAGTGGCTGCGATGGTACCGCCAGCACTTCTGCTCCAGCTGCGGCGAATACCTGGGAACCTTCCGCCGACCGCAGCTCTAAGAGGACACTTCACTGTTTTTTCCCCAAAATTTCCTTTGTATCGATGTTGTTGCTAAATTTAAAATAAAATAAATATAAATCACTCGCACGTTGTTTGAGAATGTTTGCTGTTCACTCTCTCTCTCTCTCTCCCTCACTGGGACCGGAGGAGGAAGAGCGAAAGCTCTGCTTCTGGCTGTCATCGTTGGAGGCTATGGCCGATGGTGTCGGTCGCGTTAGTTCTGTCCTGACTCAGTCCAGCGGTGGATGATCTGGCGAAGATTTATCCGAGAATTGTCGAGTTATTGTGCTGGTGCGATTCGCGAGAGTGGCGTCTGATCGAGCGAGAGAGCTTTTGTGGCCATGAGTGTGGTGGAAGAGCAAGAGACTGTGCCGCTCGACGCAAACGTCGGGCATCTCCTGAAGGAGCCCACCGAGATTGTCTGTCCCGCGTGCAATGCTGTCGGCTTGAGTATATTACGTCAGGAGGTGGTCACCTGTATGCAGAGGATTGTTGCTGTCATTAATTTCTGCTGTTGTTGGTAAGTGGGAGTGGGTGGTGGCGGTGATGGTGTCGTAAACTATTGACGAATCGATTGTTGGTGTAGGTTAAGAATGGAAAAGCATTTGAATGTGTTTACGAGTTCGTTTTGTGGGATATTTTGAGGTCTGACGTCAAGGCATTGTGTCACGCCCAGTCATGCATCTATTAATTATTTGTTGAAAAGAATACGCGGTGCTTTGTTCTAGAAAGTCATTGTTGCATGGAGATCTGTGGGAAGGTTGACTCAGCTGAGATGAGGTGGAGTGGGGGTCTGTGGCTGAAGAGGTTTTCTCAAACGTGGTCGGTCTCTCAGAGGTTCCAATTCAACGTCTGTTTAATGGGCTATTCCGTTTTGCAGTCACGTTTATGTTTGTTTTTTACACGTGATCGCAGATGCCGGCATTTGGGGATTTCAGTCCCACGAAAGCAGGTCATGCATTTTGATGACTTTTATACGGTTTCTGAATGCATGGAGCGTTATTTGAATTAGAATAGTTAATCTTCGGGCGCAAGGTGGAATCTTTTTTATGTGAAATTCTGTGAAGTTTTTTTAACAGCTGCTCTCTTTGCTGCTTTGAAATAAATTATTTTTTTTGGCTCGAATTTAAATCTCCATTTCAGCATCAGTGTTGTGACAGTAGCAGCTATCAGTCTGTCTGGCAGTGATCCACTTTGGTAGACTCGTTTATTTTCTGTTGATTCCGGCATCAGTCTCAGTTTGAGTCTTAACTTCGGTATTTGCCTTAGTTTCAGTCTTAACCGCGATATTGGTCTGAGCAATAGTTCCTGTCACTTAGAGCGTTGACTAGGCTCATTTCGTTGTGCAGCCCATGCAGTTAGTGGTTGAATCGTCTTCTTCAGATGCCAGAATCTAGATGCTTCGTTGCTGCGTTCCGTTGTGGTTCTACCAGCAGAACTGATGCCGAACGTTCAGGTCTTCCAAAAAAGGGTCGTCACGCCGAAAGTCGTCTATAAAATACATGGAATGATATTCCATCATCGGGGAGTTAAAGTGCGTGAAGTGGCTGATTCTGTAGACTACTGAGCAGATAAATCACATTTTACATAAATATTTGGCCAAGATTGCGACCAAATCGTGATTGCAAATGTCCATAGATTGGCCTACAAACTGTTGCGCCACCCATCATAATCCCCAGAATCAGTCCTCTGCTAGTATTTTCTGTTTCCAAACCAGAAGTAATGGCTGGGCGAAAGGAGACGTGTGTCCAATGAAGAGGTCATCACTGAAATAAACGCATATTTTGAGGGCTTTGAGCAAATAAATTATTTGGAAGGAATAAACAAATCGAACTGAGAAATCATTCAAAAGTCACTGACTTACCAAACGACCCTCGTGTGTCTAGAAACAAAGCCTCTATCTGGATCAGCTATGCGGCTCAATGCAATTGAGATCTTTTGTAGCAGAACTTACAATGGCTTGGAGTGTTCCCTGCTGGTTTCCTAATCGATTACAACGGCAAGGAATATATTCAGCAGTCTGCGCATTCTCTAAACCATCATCACTTGATTTGATTTGTCATCCATTTGATTTAAGGATTAACATGCAGATCGTGTTCATTCATTTATTACCAATTAAGTGACATATGTTTTTAAATCAATTCTGTTGGTTTAAATCGGTACGCTAGAACTTTAATTTAATAAAACTCTGTAGGTTTTTATATTGCACACATGTGATGTTGGACGATTTCATTCATTGGTCTTAATGGCTGAAATCAAGATGAATCAGAAGCCTTGTTCAATGATTCGCTGGAGCTACGTTAAGTTCTTAGTCTACGTCAGCAAGCAAAACAGTTTGGGCAAGCTCGAGGCCATCATTCGAAATATCATTGCCGGAAGAATGCCGCCGATATTGGATTGAGTTGTCAAAAATTAGACTGATCGCTTGAAGCCCTGTTAGCGAAGTCGAGGTGGGTATTTTGAATGACATGCTATTGCATTTATAATGGCATGAAAGTAGCTTCAAAATTGTGCCTGAATCAGCTTTATATCTCACACCGTTGTTGGTTTATTTAAATTTCATTTCCTATTACTCTTATCTGGTCATCTTGGATTGTAATGACATCGGAGAGTTCTCATCGGCAACCTCTCGGGATCTCGAATCGGATGTTACATACATATGGAAGTTACACATCGAATTGAATTTGCGAAAGGAATCTCAGCTAACAATTCAATTCATCTAGTCCCAGCCACCTAAGATATGTGTTGTTGATTTTTGAAATCAGCGCTTTATTTAGCAGATCCACAAGCAAAACCATCATTCTAATGGAATGTCGGCATCGTCTTGCCGGAAGCGCATGTAGTTCTAAGTCACATTATTCAACTTGGGCCGTAAAAGGTAGTCACCACGACACGGTCATATCCACTACTCACAGCTTTCCCGGAAACATTAAAAAAGTGTGCTCACATAAAACCTCTAGTCGATTAACGCTATCTACCGCGACTCTTTGAGGTTTGTGGACATGGACCACTTGACTTTTTATTTAACTCCATCGAGTAGAGATTAGTCTGGTATGGATACGGACTTATAGCACTACCGATAAGGGAATACGAATATTCCATCAAAAGGGTGACAGCCAAGGTCTTTCTTCGGTTCTTGGATGCATTTACATAAAGTGTGTTTTTTTATGAAGCGGGTATCTTTAAATTGAAGTAAAACCCAGAAAAATCATTTGTATATCCGTGAAATTAAATTTCTTTGACAGATTAGTGTGTGGCATTAGTGTTTGAGTACGATCTCGGGTATGTGGCCGACGCGGCATAGCATAGCCTGTAGGTATACTCATACTCTTCGCAGTACATCAGACTCTTGGATTTCAGGAAAAAGTTAGGAATCGTGTCTTTGTACCGCTCAACGTTTTGTTATAATTTTTAAGAAACACGGATGAAAGATTTCAAACGCCCATAAGGCGGACCAAACCTTTCCTGGATGGTTTTAGTTTGATTGTTTCGAATTGAACAGCGTTTTTCAAAATAATTGTGAATAATTTGTACACGTTGCTGGAGCGTGAGTCTATTCATGATGAATTGCCAAACCAAACTAACCTCAAAACTGTCGAGAGCTGCCAATCAGCTGCCACAGAGAACAATGCTGACGCTTGAAGTCCTCGACCACTAAGCGAAAAAAAGCACCATTTATATAAGAGTTCCCTGTTAACACAGGTCCAATGCCACAAGCGGGAGAATTAGTGTACTTTTGGAATGGATTTTTTTCTGATGTAAAGTAAGTTTGAACGCCTGCGGATTAAGCCTTGTAAACATGCGTCTTGTTCAAATTCGACGCAATGCTATTCCAGAGCTAATTAGTTCTGGTGATTGATGACAGCATGATGCGCTTGACCTCGTAGCTACACTTTCACGTACACCAGTAATTCTTTCCGACAAACGACCCGTAGTGGCACGCTCTGGTGGTTTCACTTCTGCTACTGACACAGTTGCTTGCAGTGGGTGCCCCAACTTGAAAGTTCTACGCACCGTTGGTCGATTGTTAACACCTGAAAAAGCACGTAGTGCACAGTAGGTATGCAGATGTTGAGTGACCATTTTAGTAACCGGCTTCCCATAATTGTAACAAGTCGCGCCACCGAGTGTCTGTCCGTGACTAAAATTTCGAATGACTGTTGATGAAAGATGGCGATGTGAATTTTGTATCATATTTGAGCTATTTGGAACTAGAGTCGTGACGCCTGAGGAACTAGAGTCGCAAGCAAGGAGAAGCTTCGGGAGATGACATAAGTGAATTTAAAAGTCTGTTTTGGTCCTGGTGACTTCTAAACGCAGTCATCTGCAAAAGTCCGATCGTCTGCCTGCTTTTTGTCTATAATGGCAGTGACAAGGATTGTTTTGAGTTTCCTTGTACATTTATCCTTTTGCTTTTTTTATTTCTTCCATTTCAAACTTAAATAGTGGATTGGTAATACCGATTTCCGCAAAACTAATTTCTTCTTCCCTGCAGCAAATCCGGGCCCCATGACTACTTGGGTCGCAAGAAGCAATTTCACATTCTCACCAACTCCAGCCGCTATTTTATTTTGGCTGCGCAATCCGGCCGGCGCCTACTTGTCTACTACCTAGTGTTGACATTTACAAACAGAACATATGGCGGTCGGCCTGCTTTAGTTCAATTTGATTTTGAGCTTACGAACACATCTAACGCAGATCTTTGTTAGTCTGATGTTTACGAAGACGCCCTGAGTCGGGACTGTTAAAAATTATTCTTAAGACGCCCTTAATGGACGACCAAAGAGTAGATCGAGAAGAATTCAACGCTTTAAAAGTTGGAGGGTAACTAAGAAGAGAAAGCTGAATTCCTTAGTCTTTCGAAAAAATTGCGGCGAAAAGTGTTTGCGGCTAAATGCCTTTACTTCAACTACTACACTGAGAGGCCATAACTCTGTTGTAAACAGTCATTTGCTTCTCAAGTTCGCATAGAGGCTTTGCAACCAAAATATGAGTCGAACTTAGACTCAACAAGAAATCTTTAAAGTCACAATTAAACGGAGAAAGTCAGAATACGCGGTAAGGGTTAAGTGGCCTGCACTCAATAGCAAACAACTGAATGCAAAGCAAAGTGGATTAATATCTGGTTCATAATAAAACATTGAATTCTTCTTCTTTTTATAGCCCTTCAGTCCGAGGTGGACCTGGGAATCATCCAACATTCAATTCGTCTCCTGACAATTTGCGACTACCTTGAAACTTAACAGAATCAAGCAATCTGTTATCGATCAGCGTATTCCTTCATCATTCGGCCATGCATATTAAGTATACGTCACAGACGTACATGCCGTCTAAAGCGACAGTCTTCTGCGCCCATCAAAGACTACTTAGCTGCACCAATGAACAACGGAGCTCGGTACTCATTCTTTTGTGGAAGCTGAAGGTCTCTAAGCCGCTGCCAATTTTGGCTATAATTTAAAAAAAAAATACCCCGGGAGTGTCTTAGCCTCATCTATAATTGCCTTCTATCGTTAACGGCGATTTTAGCTCAGTTTAGTCATCAAGTTCTTCTTATATCGGAGATTCGGTCCGAATTCGATGTGGCCGAACCAGTTTAGTCGACGGATATTTGCCTTCCAGACTATATCCACGTCTTGGTTGTTGAGTGCGCCCGTGTGTTTTCTCTTCCATCCGTCTTCAGACGCAGGCACCAAGAATTATCTCTGATTTCTTATCATCCAGCTTTCATCTCCATATAGAAGGTTAGGTGGCACTACAGCCCGTAGAGGGCCAGAGCCCAGCTTCTACAACAACCGCTCGTATTGTGCGTGCTATTGTTCTCTCACGAGTGGAAGAGACCTACAGTTCTATGCCGACTCCGAATGGCCAACTTTGATATGCTTTTTTCTTTGATATCCTTTTTTTCAGTTACATCCTTTAAGCGCTGTTAATGAGATGAAAGGGTTGGGGCCATGAACATTATTCTTGTCCTACCAGGAATGAAACCTAGACTGTTTGTGTTATAGTCGACGCACAGACCCACAGCGCCACGCCCCCTTAAGTCCAATAGGTCCCCAAAAACTCCACAACAAAACTGCTACCAAACAAACCAATTCATCAAATATTCAACTAATACATATCTCTTTCATTGCAGCACTCCAATAAAATGGGAGGGACGTCATGACTTCAATCACTACTGCTCCCAGTGTGGGTGCTTCATTGGACGGACCATAAAGTTGAGTTGGTACAAACGTCAGTTGTTCAAGGCAAGACGTTCCGCTCTGGAAGACGACATGCAGTGGCGAAGGTTCAAGCAGCTGAGGCAGGTTGCGGAGAGGAAGAACCGTGCCGCTCAACGAAACCAGCAATGATGTCCGTTCCGAAAACAGGCGGTCATGTCGACTAAACGCAATAAAAACGTAGAATACGAAATAAGTTATGAATTTTGATAAGCATTTACTCAGCCTTGCAATAAAGTTTTTTTTTAAATGATGTTTGTTTTTTGATTTGTAGGACGGCTTTAAAGGAAGTGAAGCTAAGGCGGCCTTTCTGATGCCACATCTGATATGGCTGTGGTCGTAATGGAATCCAGTTTGACTGCCGGTTCCCCTACAGTCCAGTGGTCCATGATGATCCCCCTGTGATGCGACATCGGTCCGGATTCTGTCATGTTGCACTCTCATTTAAGCTCCATCTAAGACTGGCTGCCTTCTGGAAGTGTGTTGTTATTCTTTTCTTGACCCACCCCAAAAGGTGTCTGCACCTCTGTAGCAGTCAAGAGATAAAGTGCGGATCCTATCCATGCAAGTTCGTCAGCTTTCACGTTTTCAAGTATGTTGCTATGTCTGGGAACCGAAACAAATTCTCCTCCAGAGGAACCAGCCCGTTGCGACTTTCCCTGATTAGACCGATTCAATGGCCTTAATGGCAGCTTGGCCGTAAACAAATGCTTAGTTGTGGTCATCTAATGATTTAACAGGGCTCTGATCATGTAACTTTTCAGAAGACTATCCTCCAGTCGCTTCAATTAATCTATGTCGTCGATGGTTCACATCATGTAAGTCCAGGAGTATCGTCTTGTCTATCGTTTTTTTGTAAACAGTTTGAGTGCCACTGAGAGCGTGTAAAAATGGCACTATTCTCCTCCCGACTGGCGAGGATTTCCGCTTGAAAAACACTGGCTTAATCCGGAAGTCCGCAGGAGGTGGATGTGATAAGTGATTCTGGCATGGATCTACTGGCAAGGGTTGAGTCAACCAGCGTCTACATCTAACACTACGTGCTCCACTCAACCATGAGATGATGATAGAGTTGATGTTATTGTTCATCTTCTGTTGGCGCTACAATCCGGAATGGAGTTGGGCCTCAACTAAGAAAGCTCGCAAGCACAACTACGCACACCAAATTGGTTGAGGTCCATCTCCAATTTTGTGCGGCGTCGGTTTCATGGGCATTCTCAATGCGTTGTCTATTCTTCGGGTTGAAGCAGTGGTGTCCATGCCTTCTATTTATATTACCATGCGCGTCACTTTAGACACCGGGTTAGGCTCGTGACGCTGTACACCGCGTACAGTTTATGATTAAATAATGTTCTTCTCCAAATGGCAGCTACGGAAACAGGATCAAGGACTGAATGCAGAACTTTTCTCTAGAAAATACCAAAGACTTCTTCTTCTGAAGATCAAGGTGCTTAGTTCTTCGAATGAGGGCATTGCCCCTTGAGACCAAAGAGACTGCCATCGACAAGGGTTATTTGGTGTTTGATCTCGGTACTGAAGGTATTTTTACTGTTTACCTGGGAGCCGAGGTAGACGATTTCGAGACTATCGTGACGTTGTGTCCAAGTCGCCCATATTGTGTGTCCTTCCTTGAAGACAGCATCGTTTTGTCCACATTCTCAACTAAACCAACTTTTTTCCCGCCTCGGCGGTTCAATGCCAGCAAATGCCTTATAGACGGCTCCGCCGTGTTCGACCAATGAAGTCAATGCCGTCCGCGTATGTAGGTAGTTGTACGGACTTTTGGAAGTCCACCACATTTCCGGATTGTGTTTCTGAAATAGTCTGAAACGTCTTGACTGGGATTTTACTGGCTCCACATTTTCTTTCGAACTTTACTGACGTTTATTTTGTATCGGATTGACCACAATGCAACGACAATGTAGTGAATTAATTACTTGTGCCTTGTGAGCTTCTTATAGTCGTATCGATATCGTCCATCGGCATACGGCAGTCAAGTCAGCACTAAACGGTGAGTAACACACCCAGCTCACAGCTACAATTTTCAGCAGTCCGTCGCCATCTATCCTAAATCTGGCGAAACAGTGTTATGCGTGACAAATCTTGGAGATTTCTATAGATCGACTAGATATGTTTCTAGTTTGATTCAATATTCGACGTTCCTTTGTAGCTTTTAGTCTATGCCGATACTTGATAGCAGACTCATTTACTAAAAGGAAGCAACTCGAAAAATAACAATAATGCGAAAACGTAATGAAGAATCACTTTCATCTTAGGTAGAGTGACTTAGGTAGAGGAGACTATCATGTTTAAGCAAAAACTATGCTCCACTTAGACCCATTACCGTACATTGTGCTTTTACTGCCCGGCTTTGGGTTAAGCTCCTCATTGAGCTTTCTGCTACGAATGATGTCTTTTTTTTAGTATTTTTATAACCATTTGGTGGACTTTAGTTTTGTCAGTTCTTCGAGGGCGTTAAATAAATAACCACCTAGTAGTCTTCTTTCAGTTTCTTTAGCAACTTTAGCACTTTTTCCTATTCGTCCTCATTCAGCTACTAAGTCAGCGTTGGGCGTTTCAAGTCTTCTGACTTGATTGCGGCAGGCAGTGTCGTCCAGCTATTCCACCTACCATTCTGCTGATTTGCTTCCGTCTAACTTTAAGAGAGCCTTCGTTATGTTCTAGTTCTGCAGGTATCTATTTCCGCTCATCTATTGTTGATGTCGTTCATGGCACTGATTTGTACCCTTCCGTGCTGAATTTCCACGGCAGCCACTTTATCTCCGTCCCATTCCTCTCTCGTGAGGATTATTGTTCTGCGGCTTATTTCGAAGTCCTCAAAACGCGTTAGATAATCTGATTGTTTTGGGATCTTCCTCTTCATCTTGTCTTAAATCATGATTAATGACAATTTGCTGACAAAGCCATGGTTAGTCAAGGTGAAAGGGGTCGAGTAAATGTGTCTATAGCGACAGCCAAGCTTTGCTTAGGGCCTTGCTCAACCCTTTAACCTTTTCCAGGGCTCTCATCACGTAAGACGACGTCGTTTCGACGATTGTATTACTGCGTTTAACACTAAAAACATTGAATCGTGTGGACGACGTTGTTTTTGACGATTCACTAACGCTTCGTATAACTCATGGCACTGTCAAATACAATTAAACGACGATCGTCTTAAAAGTTCCGTGATGAGAGCTTAGGATAGTTCCGGAATGGAAGTCTTCTCTGAATTTACTGGGCAGTCTATGTTCGCTAAGACTTGTCTGGGTTCCGGGCCACCACGAGATCGTTGGAAATGAGATCGCCGATGAAGGGGAGGGAGGAGGTACTCTTAGGACCCGAACCTGCTCTGGGACTACCCGCGTTCTTGGTTGGTTGGCCTTCTCGGAAGTACAATCGGTGGTGGGATGACTCTCCAGGACGTAGACGAAACGACCATCGCATGCCCCCCCTACGTGTGTAAGAAATCCGCATCATACTTGTTATGTCTTCCCTACCGGCGTACTAAGTCAAAAAACCTAAATGTGCTTGGCCTAAGCGATGAAACCCCCTGCGACGCCTGTGGAGAAAACGACCACATAGCAGAGCTCTTCCTCTGCCACTGCCAAGCCTTTGTTCGGATCATGTTGCAGTTATTTGATGCTGATGAGATAAGGACTGACGATGTAGGCTCCGCATCACAGAAGATCCTGCTGGTATTCCTGCGTAAGACCATGAAATGTCAGCAAAAGTAGGTGTCTTAACGCTCCAGTGCAGTGTCAAAACCCTCCGACAAATGTCATGGTCGATATATGGTCGGTACATATTGCATTGACTCACTAATCCCATAGTCCCTACTTTTAGGTTAAATAAAAGTTTGCCCACTCTTTATGATAGTTGGGAGTTTCACTTTTAATTTACAATGACACCTCTTGTTGGTTGACCGCGGCTTCTTGGTAACATTTTTCTCTTCGTTTACACCTTGTTAAAGCTAAATTTCCATGAGGTAGCAAAGCTGTCACCCTGTTTTGCTTCGTAAATCGAGTTTCCAAACCATTTCGACCCAAACACACTTGCAGTTCGAGAGTCTCAGCAAACTCGCATCCATTTCAACAAAAAGCTCTCAAAGGTTGCTGTCATCACTAAGTCAAGCAAAAAGTTTCATTTCAGAATTTTCCCCACTCATTCGCAGTCAATAAACTTGGCGCATGAACATCTTCTCCTTCCATCGTTCCTGCTCCTGTTGCTTCGCCCGCCGTTCCATCTCTTCGGCGGAAAAGCATCCATTAGACACGACGTATTCGCTGCTGGGCTGGATACACCGCCGCTGCTCGTCGTACATTCCCAGGAAAGTGAAGCACTGAGGACAGTGCAAGTAATTCTGTGGCGGTGGCATGGTCAGGTAAGGAAGGAAGCACAGTGGCCAGCAGTACAGCAGGCAGTGTGCGCATAAAGATGAGCGCAAAAATCCTTTTACCTAGGACGGGGGCATGCATGGGTCTGACGTGAGTTGCGAAAGTTTGTGAAGGAGGGCCTTCTTGCTCACCTTTTTCGATTTGGTCCTTAAGAGCGGCGCCTCGAGGTGCAAGCATTTGGGACAGTGGATCAGTCCATCGGGGAAGCGCCACTTCTCAATCGAGCTCCGGTACTCGCAGATGTTGCACTTCGATGTATCCCCGCGGGATGACGAACTAGGCATAGATTGTATCTTGCTCTGGAGAACTGCAGGTGCGTCCATGTTGATTGTCTCGTGAGTTATGTCGTCGTCAGAAATGGCCTACAAAGAAAGAAATGAATTTGTGTGTCCCCAGACCAGACACCGCTTGAGAGTACCACTGTAGAGGAGGTATTCTCTTCCACATTATCTGCTGACGACCCGCCTTGTTTCAGGGGACTCTGTGAAATTCTGGTAGCATCGATGTGAGGATGTTGCTGTGCCCTGTCTGAGTCAATCGCATAAACGCCACTCAACTGGAAGGCGACCACGGTTCTCGATGGTGGGACGCAGGGATTCGGAAACACTTCAATGCTCTCTTCTGTTCGAACGATGTTTTGATAATCGGCCATTTTTGGATGTTTGTCTTGTCAATTATTTTTCTAAACGAGAATTTTTTGTTTTTTATTCATTCGGTTTGATGAATTTGATGTATACATATCGAGACGAAGTATTTGTGAACAAACAAGAAATTCGCGGAACGACATCTTAGAAGGATTGAAATATCGGTGAGTGCAAACAACGGCTAGTGTCCAGAAGCTAAATGCGGATTGAGTCTGGGAAACCGCATTTATTTTCTGGACTCCGGCTAGTGTCCAGAAACTAAATGCGGATTGAGTCTGGGAAACCGCATTTATTTTCTGGACTCCGGCTAGTGTCCAGAAACTAAATGCGGATTGAGTCTGGGAAACCGCATTTAGTTTCTGGACACCGGCTAGTGTCCAGAAACTAAATGCCGATTGAGTCTGGGAAACCGCATTTAGTTTCTGGACACCGGCTAGTGTCCAGAAACTAAATGCGGATTGAGTCTAAATACGGAGTGGTTCTGGGAAACCGCATTTAGTTCCTGGACACCGGCTAGTGTCCAGAAACTAAATGCGGATTGAGTCTGGGAAACCGCATTTATTTTCTGGACACCGGCTAGTGTCCAGAAACTAATTGCGGATTGAGCCTGGGAAACCGCATTTATTTTCTGGACACCGGCTAGTGTCCAGAAACTAAATGCGGATTGAGTCTGGGAAACAGCATTTAGTTTCTGGATACCGGCTAGTGTCCAGAAACTAAATGCGGATTGAGTCTGGGAAACCGCATTTAGTTTGTGGACACCGGCTAGTGTCCAGAAACTAAATGCGGATTGAGTCTGGCAAACCGCATTTAGTTTCTGGACACCGGCTAGTGTCCAGAAACTAAATGCGGATTGAGTCTGGGAAACCGCATTTAGTTTCTGGACACCGGCTAGTGTCCAGAAACTAAATGCGGATAGATACTGGGAAACCGCATTTAGTTTCTGGACACCGGCTAGTGTCCAGAAACTAAATGCGGAGTGGTTCTGGGAAACCGCATTTAGTTTCTATGTCCTGTTTCTCGCGGTAGTGAACCATCCCTAGCAAGGCCACAATGGAGCTAGCGAATTGGTCTAAGTAAGCCAAGGCCAGAGGGACGACAGTGCATCCTATTACCTACATCTTCCTGTCACTGTAGTATTCTGATGAATAAACTGATCCGAGATGAGTTGATTTTGAATGCTGTTTTCTAGAGAAACAAACTCGAGAAGCAATCAATCGGCGACTCCAGTTCCAGTTTCAAATCCGATTTATTTCACTCAACTTACAGAATACATCGAATTCTTGTAAAAAACTAACACATAATTTTAATTTCACTACAGCCTTTCTCAACGAGCTCAACATGGTAGCTCCTGCTTGAGTGGTAATTGGAACTATTCTCCTTTCGCGTGCGATCCAGCATAATCTTCTTTGAACGTACCAGACTTTGTCTTCTCTGGCATTTGCCCATTAGATGCTCCTTGTGCATGTTGGGTGTTTTCTTTCTGTGACTTAAGGGATGGATCAGCCGGCGATCTATGTATCTGAGCCGAGGTTTGCCCGTATAACTGTGTTGACATCGTCCTTTGCTCCTGCGGTGAATCGACGACATTTCCATTCGCCGTCTTTTCTGCAAAAGCTACCTTCCGGTCCTCTTCCGGGTGCTCTTTCAAATTTGTCATGGCCATCGACTCGCCTGGCTCCTCTGATGGCCGGTCGGACGCCCTGGACAATCTTCCCGCCGACCTGCTGCACAGGTCCTCCACGAAATCCCGATTCGGACGAACGCAGTTGTTCTGCTTGTCGTACATCCCCAGGAAGTTGCTGCACTCGGCGCAGTAAAGATACTCCTTGGCGGGAGCCGGGAACAGGCAGGGCAGGAAGCACAACGGCCAGCAGGTCAGGATACAGGCGGCGCCAACGGACGAGTATGACATCTAAACAGAAAAATGGGGGTGAGACGGTTTTCTCGGGGAGACCGCGATGTAATCACCTTTTCGGACCGCGAGCGGATGATCGGCCTTTTGTTGCAGTCGCATTTCGGGCAGTAAATCCTGCCCTTCGCTGGACGCCATTTCTCTATTGACGTTTTATACAGCCGGCGCTTCTGCGGGCTTTGCGCTACACGGGGACTGTGCACTTTATATTTGCGCGTGTACATGGGCTTCCGACCGATGTTGCGAATGGTCTCCTCTTCCATGACACCCCCTGGTTGTGGCTGGGGATCTCTTGGGTGTGCAACCTCTTCATCCCACCGAAGCGGCTCGCCCATCGTTGGAGGCTCCTCGGGGCTGTCAAGGTCCGCCATCTCTTCGTGCGGCAACTTAATCTCAGGATGGTCGGTCCTGATGTGGTCCAAGAGTATTTGCGTGTCATACGGCGAGCAATCGATAATTTTTGAACACCTAAGACAGCGCACACGCGTGGCCATGCTATGCCATTTCCCCGAGCGGGCCCTCCACGTGAAAATGAAATTTGACAAGGGGCGCAGGGAAAATGGGGAATTTTCTATTCACACGAGCGTGTGACAGGTTCAGTCGTTTTTCAAGGACTACTCATCGAGTTCAAGGCCAACGCCTCCTGAGTGACAACAATTGCATTGTGTACTCGCCGGGTCCTTGGGAAAACAATTCGATGTCACGTGTACCTGCATTCGGAATCTGAGGAGATTTTTCGGATAAGGAACTTCTTCAACCGCCTCAGCGGTGGTGCGCCTGGCGTGCCAACTAACCACTCTGAACGGCGTCGTATAGCCGTGCCGTGCCGTGTTGTGTTGTGTTTGTGTTGTGTGTATTTTCTACGTGAGCTGCTGGCACCCGAGTGAAAGACGAGATTCTCCAACGACCGGAGGCGGGACGACGGGAATCCTAGGGCTTAAGGAAACCAATTCGACTGCAAGAGCAACTCTCTGCGTCTGTTGAATGGAATACGATTACGGTGGCGTGCTCAAGGGGCTGCAGGCTTACTTCTCGCATCGTTCTTTTTCTCAAATAAACGAGAAATGCTTAGCACTTGAGGCGTGTTGCGCTTTTTTGTTGATTCTCACGGAAGACATCCTTTTTGCATGGAATTACTCGGTGCAGCAATGCGGTGCGTGTGGGCGTCCGGGTGTGTGAATGGAAGGCAGCGCTTGCCAGTCGGGCGTGCCTTGGGGGATTGTGCTTCTGGGAGGTTTTCCTTCAGCAAGAGTGAACATACACAGTGGCTGGGCTGGGTACAGTGGTGAAAGAAGGGATAAGCTTAGTTTTTGAAGTGGGTTCCATTTAAATTTGCGCAGCATTTCCGGCACTTCCGGTGCAATGACGCTCCTACTTTGCGGATGGTGTGAGTGAAAGGAGTGTCTACTTTCCTGGTGACCACTCATGCTGTGGCAATCACTGGACCATGACATTGGTCACAAGTTTAGGGCGAAAAGGATTTGGATTCTGGTTCGAGGTCGAGGTCTGTCATGCAAATCGGTGTTCGTGCATTCAACTGGCAGTTGGAGTGCGGTAGAGTGCCTTGCAAACGTTTTTCAATTGCAGAGGTTCTAGTAGATATTCTCTTTTGAAGAGGATTTGTTGTTCAGAAGGTCGCTTGTGTGCCTCAAGGTAATCTGCTGTGGAATTGTAGCCGGAGAGGTTTCTGAATAAAAAGGGATAATTCAACGCTTTAACCTTTTTCACCGTGAAACTCTCATTGTTCGTTGTTGCCATTTGCACAGACAGGGTCATCCAGTAAGAGGTGTTATTTTGGATCAACACAAAAATGCAGCATTTTGTATTGCATTGTTACTCTGACGTTGGCAATGGAATCGAATAAATGTCAAATATCCGCACTCCGCCAATGAAAAGTGATTTTTGTATGCAACTTTTGACTGAACAATAATTATTCTGATGCGTTTGACTGCGTGAGTCATTCGTGTGGCACTGGCGTGGTCTTCGTCGTTAGCATAACGCTCAGAAAAGAAGTCTACTGAGTGAATTCGATTCTTGCTGCAAATTCGAGCAATCACGCGTCTAGGAAATTTTGTAATCGATTACAGTGGAGTCTCACTTATACGAATATGAGAGGGGAACAGGCAATTTTTCGTGAATATTTCTTGTAAGTGAATAGTAGCAGTGTTAAATGGAGCATAGCCGGGGAACGAGAAATGAGTTTCGTATAAGTGGGCTTCGTATAAATGGGGGTCCACTGTATTTCACCCGCTGTGTGTTATGTGGTGGACAGAAGAACGAAAGCGGTTCCTGAGCTCTACGAACTTAAAAGAAGGGAAGAGCACCGGCTTCTCAAAAAGAAGAAGAAAGATCATGAGAAGCGCGCGATCGAAGAAATGGAGAGGTGTTACTGCGGAAATGATATCCGAAAGTTCTACCAACGAGTGAAACAACCCATGGGTATACACTTCGGACAGAAGCCTGTCAGGACGAAGATGGGCAAGTAGTAATAGAGTCGCAGTCGATACTGAGAATATGGAAAGATCACTTCTGTAGACTGTTAAACGACGAGGAAAACACCACCAATGGACAATGGTGGAAGATCCTGGAAAAAACCCAAGAGATGCCAATCGATACCCACCACCTATTCGTCGATTTCAAGGCCGCATATGACAGCGTGCATAGAGACGAGCTATACAACGAAATGTATAATTTTGACATTCCTGCCAAACTCGTCAGATTGTGCAGGATGACGATGGAGAACTTTCGCTGCTCCATCAAGGTCGGTAACGAACTCACCGAGACCTTCAGTGTCAAAAAAGGTTTTAGACAAGGCGATGCGCTGTCATGTGACTTCTTTAACATCATCCTGGAGAAAATCGTGCGAAACTCAAACGCCAACACTAGAGGCACGATCTTCCAGAAGTCCGTACAATTGCTAGCATACGCGGACGACATTGACGAGATTGGTCGAACACAGCGAGCCGTCAATGAAGCGTTTGCTGGTATTGAAATGGAGGCTGCAAAAATAGGTTTAACAGTGAATGAGGGCAAAACGAAGCACATGCTGTCATCGAGGAAGGACGCACAACATCGACGTCTCGGCCAGAACGTCACCGTAGGTAGCTTTAACTTCGACGTAGTTAAGGACTTCGTCTACCTCGGCTCCCAGGTAAACAGTACAAACAACATCAGTACCGAGATTAAACGCAGAGTAACTCTTGCCAACCGCTGTTCCTTTGAGCTCCTGAGGCAATTGAGTAGTAGAGCTCTCTCTCGAAGGACCAAGCTAACACTATATAAGACCCTCGTCATCCCTGTCCTGCTCTATGGCGCAGAAGCCTGGACAGTCTCAAGAGCAGATGAAGAAGTCCTTGGTCTTTTCGAAAGAAAAGTTCAGCGTTCCATCTTTGGTCCTGTTTGCGTTGATGGATTTTGGAGAAGATGATACAACCATGAACTGTACGGGCTGTACAGCGACATGAGCCTAGTCAGGCGTCTACGGATTCAGCGCCTAAGATGGCTAGGCCATGTAGAGCGCATGGACAACACTGCTCCAGCCCGAAGAGTCTTCGACTCCGAACCAGTGGAACAACGCAATAGAGGACGCCCACGAAACCGATGGCGCCAACAAGTGGAGAACTACCTCAACCAAATTGTTGCGCGAAATTGGACAGAGCTGGCTAAAGATCGTGCCAGCTGGAGAACCTTGTTGACTGAGGATCGAAAGGAAGAAATGAAAGCAGAGAGAGAGAGAGAGTGTTACGGGAAGGACGTATTGGGAGAGGGGAGAAAATTATGGAATAATGGAACATTTGAAGCGATAGGCATTTGTTGTTCAAATCGTTGTATGGCATAAGTGAAGAAAAAGCCTGAGAAATTATTAAGGCGATAACGTGATGAAATTAGATCACGTGTTCTGAGAGAATGAGCAGTCATACACTGTAGTCTTAGTTATTATAATGTTATGCAGAAATATGCAATTTCTAGCATCTAAGTGGTGTCTAAGAGAAGTCCGCAAATAATTCCTAGTTAAATGTGATATATGACGGCGCAACCCGTGACAATATCATTAAGAGCTACTTCTAGCTTTTCGAACGGCCAAGTTTGAGAAGCTTTTTCTAGACAGTTATACTCTTTGAGCATTGTCAGTGACTCGAAAGAGGTGGGGCCGTGAAAAGTATTTCTTGTCATACCAGGAATCGAACCTATACAGGTAGGTCCAAGTGCGTAGGAGTCGTCGCATATACAAACAACGCCAAGGGCATGGTCATAACCACATAATTAATTAACTCTAATAACAAAACATAGACTTGCCGCTGATTCAATCAAGTAAAGTTTACTTCCAAATATGAAGACACATGGCAAAGCGCTGACATTTACACTTTGTTTTGAAGGCAGGAATCGCCGGCGATATTTTTCGAAATCCAGTGCAAGCCCTTGTTAACAAATATGAAACGTCTTTTAGCGAGACAGTCCCTGTTTGTTTCCATGTTTGCTACGATTTCTTCTTGACTCTTAAATGCATGTGATGTGCGCTTACATACATATATCAAGTGGGGAACACACTTTCCACCTGCGAACTATGGACATCGCGAATTTTCATTATATTGAATTTCTGTGCATTTCAGATAGACGGGATTTCTCTAGGGCAAAAGGAAAGCATATCAATTTTTTTTTTTTACAATCTTTGTGGATTTTTCCTGTGCATATGAGCCGAGTCTTGCGAACTGCGAATTTCGAAATGTCTGTTATTTCATTCACATTGAATGTCCGCTGTTCGCAAATATGCATATGCAGATAGAATTATTGAAAAATACTGTTACTGGCACTTTGCATATCGCGTTCTTTAGTAACACACAAGTCGCCAAGAATTCATTAGCCGCGTTCACACTCAACCATTTGTCGATACGATTTGCTTGACGACATATTGAAAAAACGGTTAAAATGTCTATCGTACTAACTGGCGTTCACATTGGCGTTTTGGGCTATCAAACAGATCGTATCGACAAATTTTGGGTTAACGCTTCTATTCCTGGAGAAAAAAAATTGAAATTGTTAATTAGGACATTTCGCTTATTAGATGCTTTGTAAAATTCTGTAGAGATTTTCGTCGGCTTCTACAAAATGTTGACATAAAGGGTGGTTAAACATTAAGGGCCGATGTCGAATGTGAACCACACCGAAAGGTCAAGTTTTTTTCTGCATTTCATTTGACATTTCTCAACTTCAGACTAACTCAATTTGAACCATGGAAAGATACACAATCGAGCAACGCGTTAATGTTATTCAGGCTTTTTATGAAAAAAATCAAAATGCATATCGTGCACTTCGTGATTTTTTCGGTCAATATAATCGTCCAAAAATTTGAGCAAACCGGGTCAGTAGGAGATGTGAAAACAATAGTGCATGCTCGTACTGCAGAAAATATTGCTGCTGTTCGCGATGGTGTGGCTGAAGAGCCGTCCACCTCAACTCGTCGTCGTGCCCAACAATTGAACCTCTCACGCTCGTCGTTGATGAACATTATGCATAAAGACTTGCATTTACACGCTAACAAGGTGCAATTGACTCAAGAACTAAAGCCTCTTGACCATTTCAAGCATCGTCAATTGTCAGAATTGTGGCAAGAAATGGCAACAGTGGATGATCAATTTTCGAAGAAAATCATCTTCAGTGATGGGCACATTTTCACCTCAGTGAATTCGTCAATAAGCAGAATTGCCGCATTTGGGCGAATGATAATCCAAGAAGATCCAAGCACCCACAAAGAGTGACTGTTTGGTGCGGTTTATGGGCTGGCGGCATCATCGGGCCGTATTTTTTCCAAAATGACCGGTCAGGCAGTTACTGTGAATGGTGTTCGCTATCGTGAAATGATAACGAACTTTTTATGGCCCGAATTGGAAGATATGAATGTGGACGATATGTGGTTTCAACAGGACGGTGCCGCTTGCCACACAGCTAACGAAACAATGGCTCTTTTGCGCGACAAATTCAATGGCCGTGTTATCTCACGAGGTGGCGATGTCAATTGGCCGCCAAGATCATGTGATTTGACACCGTTGAATTTTTTTCTTTGGGATTAATTGAAAGAAAAGGTGTACGTCGATAAGCCAGCAACAATTCAAGAGCTAAAGGATGAGATAATTCGGCACATAAACAGCATAGAACCTGAATTATGCTCCAGCGTCATCGAAAATTTGGACCATCGGATGGAGGTGTGCCGCCCGGGTTCAGGCAGCCATTTGGCCGATATTTTGTTCCATACATAATTGAACCATACCAATATTATCATAATAAAAAGAAATGACAATAATTTCCTAAATAATTTGTGTTTTATTCAAAATCAACATCGGCCCTTAAAATTTAATTTATAAGCAAGGCGTGCATGAAGCACGAATTATAATTTTAATTTGCTCAAAATCGGTTTTTTCTTCTATGTGTCGGTCACAAGTCGTGGCCCATGTGGACAGCATTTGAAAGAAGATTGCGTTGCTGATCTTTTGTAATTGAGTGATTGCGCTTACATACTCTAAATATCATATTAGGATCCACATTTAAATACTGCCTGAACTATTAAAACCTGAGCCTTTTAATATAATAATATGGGCCAGTGCCTAGCTTCTCAACAACCACTCGTGTTGTGCGTGCTATTGTACTTTTACGAGTGGAAGAGCCTTTTATTCTAACGCAAATCAACAAAGTCATACAACAATAAGCTGACAGGCTACTCCAAACTTTAAATCAGCAGATAATACTGAGCATCGTTATCATCATCATTATTTGGCTGGCACGACGTGCATTGGAACCAAACGCCGGTAACATGTATCGGTTATGAACCAAACCAACAGATTTGGTAATTATGTGTTTTAAAAATCCTGTAGCCATGATTGTAAGGAGATATGCATTATTTTTAAGACACAATCATAAAACCTTACAGAAACCTAGATGAACAATTACAAAATATTGACAACAATATCCAGAAATTCATAATTCATAATGACGACCTATCACTGGAACTCTTTCCGTCTTAGGTACTGCAGCAGTACCAACTTAAAGGACCATAAAAAAATTTACTTCAATCACACTTTTTGTCTAAGGTGTGCAGTGTGTCCTTCGATTTCACGTCCGTACGTGTCCAAGTGAAGTCTCAGCACGTGCTTCGTGAGTCAATTTCACGTGAATCTAATTATATGTGAATGTAGCATTTCTTGACGTACTAGGGGCGTTCAATATATTCTCGGTATCGGGGTGAAGCTGTGGTTGTATATATAAATTTGATCAAGTAATACTATTATTTTAGTGCATTCATTTAAAATTTCATATAAATGTGATTATTAATTCGCGTTTTATCTCTAGTTAAATACGTCATATACAACCACAGCTTCACCCCGATACCGAGAATATATTGAACGCCCCTCGTATCAATATAGTTGTAGGAGCTAGGCCTTAGTCCACCTCGGACTGTCGGGTCATCCGTTTTATTATTATTTTTATTAATATGCACAAGCACAAATAGTAGGCACATACAATGTAAGTAGACACGAATTTCGTTGAAATTAATTACACTCATTTCTAAATTAAAGTAAATTAACGTAAGTGATCACGTACCCATTCACGTACATTTAGGATGCTCGACTTCACGTATATTTAAGACGCAAACGTGATCGCATGGATTTGGTGTAGTGTGCCACGCAAGTACGTGCTACGTCATCACTTATATTAATATGTACCCTCAGAATCTAAGGCTCTAATAGAAAGTCTTGATCGATTGTGGTCAGATGCGTGTCATTCAGTTTGCATCTCTTTTCTCCTAGAATGTTCATGGTCACCTTCTAACTTTCCGTGTAGCACTGTACACTGGTGTAAACCTAGGTCTCAATCAACACGTCACTCGAGGGTTAAATGTTTCCAGTTTTGCATACCAAGTTGAGGTCTCGATGTGGTGAACTCGACCATTGGCAGTCGTTGCTTCTAGATCTACTTCAGATAGGTGCTGTCAACATGCGGTGTTGACTGTTGATGTTGAGTCTCTATACAGTTTCAATAAGGCCAACATAAAGTGGCTTACCAGGTAATACTCAAAGTGTGAACACAATGAATTCCATAACATTTGAAACGTCTTGGCCGTCCTCAGTTGCCCTATCCCACTGGCTTACAGTCGAAGGTTCTTCCTCCCCTAGTCATTTTGTGAGTTGAATCTATAAACACCTTGCAGAATGCATGCCGCTGTAGTGCGTGCAAATTTGAAATTCCATTCTCCTTGTGACCGTGAAGTAAAATTTATCAAAACCCCAAGGCTCTCAAGGACCCTTTTCACAGCTGACAAGTGCATACCGACAGCACTTCACAAGAGATTCATAGGACTCCGTTCCACGAGTGAGGCATAAACGTTTTATTTCCCAGAACTACCTTCAGATCTACTCGCCGAGACACAGATCTGTGTGCCAGTCAGTTAAAGGCAATCTCCAACCACTGGGTAAGCAGTCACTTAAATCAGCTCCCAGAACGGACTAACGACGCTTGCACACCCTTGAACCACACCACTGGAAGCACAACTCTCGTTATTTTCTTCGAAGTCTACTGCTCCTGACACAGTTGAATTCACTTTATTGAACAAATAATCATATTCCTCTGGTAATCGATGGATTCCCATGAATACACCCCACCGCCATCGCCCACCCACAAGAGGTAGCCTGAATTTCTGACAGGAGCAAATAAATCCCGATATCGCCATGAATTCCACCCCGAAGACCTCCTCTGTAATCAGGACAAATGCGCATTACTCACAACCGCCAGTGCCAGCGCGGGGGGGGGGGAGCACCAGGACCGAGCTCTGAGGCAAGTTAGATGCGAAATATACGTGATGCCGATATTCCCAGCCGGAAGGTTATTCCACCTGACTTATGATCTAATTTTCGAGCATTTCGACAGGGCTCCGCCTAAGACAGAAGCCGACTGCCGACGGTTGGGGGCAAGACAAGGAAGGGGGGCCAACTCACTTACGTCGCTTATTTCCGTTCGCATCCGCCATAATGAATAAGGAATCCTTGTCAATTTCGTCGAATTGTTGCCTCTTTCGATTTGTATCCTCGACAAAGGATACACTGTACACGCACTCAGAGGGGCTTACACACTCACACTCACGCACACAGGTCCCCACCACGATGGAGTGAGGGCCCTAATCAAACGACAAGTGCACGTCTGTGGCACGTTCACCCTCTCCCAGCGTTGTATCCTTAAATCAAAAACCAATTTCCATAACAAATGAAATTTGTCTTGTCGTTCGTCGTTCAGCGTCGTCGTCGTCTTCGGCGAACATGTCGTCCCCGTCGCCCTGCCAACGAACGAGACCATACGCCACCGCCACCATCCATCGTCTGCGTGTCGTTGTGGTACAAATTGTTGCATGCGACGAACTCATTAAGGGACAAAGAACAGCACAAAATTCATTGAGGATCCGTATTGGATCCGTGCGCCCACTGGGGGTGTGTTCACACGTCCATATGTCACCCGGAGACTGGGTGACGAAGGCGGCCCTGCCAAGGCCACTGGCGTAATTGCTTGTTGTTCTTCGGGCGGAATGCGATTAATTCGTCGCCTATCCTGCACCAACGGTCAATTCGAGACAGAGGGACTGGTTTGGAATGCGCACCGCAAGGAGTTAGTGGCCGGTTGCTGGGACGTTGTCCCACGATTGAACGAAGATTTGTTGGTTTCACAACTCACTCACTGGATTGATTTGTCTGCTGGCAGAGGTCAGCTCACTGTGGATGGTGGGGTTAGCAGGGTGACAAACTGCATGTCCTCAGGGCTGCTCCTTGGAGACCCACATGGCTGAGGGAAATTCGGTGGTAATCTCAGAGAGTCTACTCCCCCTCCACCTGCTGTCGGCACCATGGCCCTCGAGGTACGCTAAGCTACTCCATGACCTGTAAACCATTCACACGACAGCCCCCTTAACAGCCGCCACTCATATCGCACCCGTCACATCACTTCGCCTCTTCAGAGCCCTCCCACTCCCCGCATTCCATTTACCCCACTTCAGAGTGAAAGTTCCGAAGTGATAATAAGGCCGTTTGAATACACTTCATGCGCATCGCTCCTTCATCTGAATTAAATCGATTTTGGCACGAACTCGGAGGCATTCCATTTGGTAAACACACCTTCCTCATTGGATTGACCCAGTTCCTGGCACGCTCACCTTGCGGTAGAGCTGTCCCAGCTTAATTAATATCCTTTGCAATTGAAAATGGCAATCATCCGCTCTCAACTCCCGGGAGCATCGGCCGGCCAGATTGCCAATCGAGTTTGACACGTTCGCCGAGTCAAAGCATTAATTCGTTTATTTAATTGCGTTTCCATGCGACGTGGTCAGATGCCGCTGGAAAAGTTGGATGACTCCATCCCGGAGCGGCAGGAAAAAAAAACGATGAAATTGAGAAACTAAACTCCCGGCGAGTGTCGCATTAAAGGAGCACTCCAAGCGGCGACGACGGTCCTTGTGCGATTAAAAGTTGAAGTGAATTGAATGCGATTGGGTATCCTTGTTAATGCTGAGATTTATTCCGCGCCGCACTCGGGGGACCTTGGTTTGTGTTGCTTCTAGCGCGCGCTTCGTGCGCCGTTGGATGCATCGTCCTGATTTGCATTCACTTGATTATAATGTTTTCCACTGCTGTCGGGGGGAGACAACTTTTAGTTTTCCTTAGTGACGTTGCCACGGAAACTGCTGGCTGCTGGGCGGGTGCTGGATGCTGGCGTGCCAACGACACTTATGCAAATGCGAACGAAAGGAAGGGACAGAGATTTTTGAATAAATTGGTTTTAAAGGGCTTTAATGTGCAATGCAGGCGTCATTTAAAATTCATTGCGTTTGCGAATGACAGAGATCTTTTCTGGCGTTGGGAAACTGATTCCTTCAAGGAAACCAATGAAACCGATGTACTACATCGTGCATGTGGTCGCCAGTGCAAGTTACATGACATCGGGATAACGTCTGGGACTTTATTTCGCTGATGTCGACGATCCGTGTATAAAGTGAGTCTGGCTTGTGGAATTTTCGGACTTAGACTAAGCTGTGAATGATGGAGTTGGGAATGCTGGAGCTGCGAAATGTGATTTTCAAGCCTTATTGTACTTTCTTGTGGATTATGCAAGACAGTGCTTAGCCATTTTGTGTGAACCGCATTTGTCGACAAACTGATATGAGCGTGGTCTTAGGCCAGTGCGGAGTCCATCACCAACTCGTTAAGACACATAACAGTGCGCAGAGTGCCTGAGATGGCCCGTACATCTAGCTCCAAAGTTTTCCAATTCCAGCCCAACTGGTTAAGGGGCAGTATTGATTGACGTGAGAATGATTGACGCGATAGATCGAATGAAACTGGTCTTAAATAAAGCATGCTGCATTGAGATGGAAACCTTTCTGGTGGTGAACAAGGATGAATCAATTCGACGTCTTTGCCAAAATGATGGCTATAACTTCGAGGTATATAAAGGACGTCGTCTACCTTGGCTTCACGGTAAATATGTTATTCAACGTCCATGGCGAAATCAAAGAAAAGTTCTTGCCAATCCTGTTTGCTGCGTCTCTCGCACGGAAAATTAAACTAATCGTCCTCTAGTACCACGCGTGCATATTGTAGAAAGCTTAGGGAGGATTACTTAATTCCACATTTTCTGATTTTCATTTTAAGAACTGAACCTTACTGGTCTTCCTGGCTTCGATTACCTTCTGACGGCTCTTCAGTCTGTTTACAGTTTTGTTTTGATTTACAGACCTACATACCTCAATCACATGTATGTAGTTCAAAGTTTTACCACTATTATCGTATATAGAAGGCGAAGACCTCTGAAGTTGGTACCATAATATATAATGGATGAAAGAATAATATCACATTAAACAAATATGAAGAGCAACCCTAGGCATAGAATACTCAGATTTTGAGCACACACAACTCCATTCGCATCTGCCACACTTCACGACGTTAAACACGAAATCGTTTGAGTGATTCAATATGCGAATAGAGTTGTGAAAAAGAGCAACACAACTGGTAGCTGATTGTTTTGGTTGCAAAAAATATAGCAACTTAGCCCTAAGCGTGCAATTTTGATTGTGTAAAAGTAGCACTTCAATCGAAATCGCAGTCGATCAAAAACTACAATTGAGATTTTTCAATCACTGTGAAAAAATCGCAGTTAGTGATTTGTCGCTCAACTCTAGACCCAACACAATTATTTTCGTATTTATGGCGTATATACGGATTTAAGCCAACACAATCGCCTCAACAGTATAAAGGGACATAGAACTTAATTCTTTTCAGACATTTAGGTAGCACTTAAGGCATTACCGTTCGAACCCAACTTAATGAGCTCCCAAACGGTCACATGTTGCTACGACGCACTATATTCCTTGCTACATACAACACAGTGAAGCTCGGTCACCGGGGGCCCTTGGACATAAGGGTATTGCAGGCAACGAATCCGCAGATGAGCTTGCTAGGGCTGGCTCGGAATCTGCGTTTATAGGTCCTGAAGCGTACTGTACCATCAACTGGACGGCAGCTACAACGCTGATTGACGAATGTTAACGAATGGCAAACTTTATTAATCAGGCATCATTCCTATACGGAAGTCCTATGCCTCAGCAAAGACTGTATGAGAATGCTACCGACCTTTCTTACTGGCCACTGCGGCCTGAATTACCACCTTAACAAAATGAACCTGTGCCAGAACAAGGTATGTCGCCTTTGCCTGTAAGATGATGAGACATCCGAGCACATTTTATGTGAATGCTCGCCACTACTCTGGTTAAGAAATCGTTTTGTTCATATTGTATCTCAATTTTGTTTTTACACGGTTTTTTTCCGGAACGTATCCACCGTGTAAAATCAGAATTGGGTGTACTCACATCTGTGGAATTTAAGAATTTCATTACAAAGGACTCATTATCTCCCATAAGGGAAGTGGTACGTCTTTTGGATTAACTCCAATCCTTCTACACAATAGATCTTCTCAGGTCGCGGTGTCGTTTGCCTTTACGACATGGGTTGTACAAGGAAAATAATGGAATCCAACCATCACCTACTAGGTTGAGTATGTTGGTAATATTGAATGAGGTGAGATAGCCACAGTCGCCCGGAAAGACAATAAAGTGGTCGCACTTCCTTCAACTGTTGTGGTTGAGCTGCCCAAGTCACAAGTCTCAAGATACAACACGGTGAACAAAAGTTATGCAAACATCGTGGTAGAACATAATCGTCATATCGGCGGTGTAGATAGTACAATGGGCCGATACAAAATTAAACTACGAAGCAAGAGCTGACAGGTTGGTATGTTTTCCAATTTCTTGGATCTTGCCATGTCCAGTGCCTGGCTGTTATAAGAAAGAGTACGCAAGACCAGGAACCAGCAAGTTGTCGTCAGCAGAGAGTTGGCTACTGTGTTGTGCAAGATTGGGATCGAAGCTAATTCAAATCGGCGATTCATAGAACCTGAAAATAAAGCAAAAAAAAAAAGAAACGGAAATGTCCAGTTCAATATGTCCCTCCGGCAGCTGTGTGACAGGACTAAGTTGGCCCTTTGTCTGTATGGACTGAGAAGAGTATTCAGTGCAAGTATACTAACACTGCCGGCGGATCAACAACAATCTGTGAAAAGTGTGGCGTTGCAGCTCCCCGCGGAGTCTAGCGCCACAAATGTTTTTTTTTTGTCAACATTTCTTCTTCTTCTTTGGCCCAACAGTCCAGACCCGGGACACAACCAACAAGGCCTTCTAGCTAGCGCGATCTTCTTCTCCATTTGTGGGGTCCCCCGTTACGTTGCCCCACTGGCCTAGAGTCAAAGACAGATAACAGCTCAGCTCAGCGTTCCGAGGTAGCTTAGATCTGCTTCAAATTGTACACGGCTACGTCAGCTGTCACACTATAATAAAACCTTAACTGCTTGCTGACTGTTTATGCCACAAACTTCAAAGTCGACGTCAGATGGGTCTGTGGTGACTGTCGACTGTCATCTCTTTTCAAATCGAAGCAAAACCTCGCCACACACAAAGAAGCCATCATAATTTTTTGTTACTCGCAATCTTCGACACTGTCTCCGAGTTCTCATGAATTTCTCAATTTACTTCTGATGACATGGGGCATACCAGGGAAAAAAACAAAGTCATCTCCAACAACCGGATAGCATACACAAAAAAAAAATCGACCGAAAAGTACATCCGTACCCGCCTCCGACCGTGATTGATGATGACGGTGACTCCAAGAGGGCCGAACCACCCACCAGCTGTTGAGTCGTTAAGGGAAATCTTGGACTTCTCCTCAAGACAAGTGACGACATTCGGGCCCATTGACGTATTCACACGAAAAACGCCCGAACATCGTCTACGTCAATCACTCACGCCCGCTACGCTCCATCCAGTCAAGAGCCGTCACTGTTTCATCACTCATTTCTGTGCAGCCTCAGCTTTTGGAGCAGATTCGTCGTCACTCTCCCGTCTTTGCACCCCACACCGAGAGCCGATGGGGACTCAGCAAAAATTCCAAATACACAGATGAGCGAATGGCTTTGCCCTGTCGTCGTCGTCGCCGCCGCAGGCACGGCCGAGGCGTTTACTTGCGGCTTACCATTATAATGAAGCTCTCATCCCCTGCGCCCGTAGTCAAAGCATCCCCGAGGAGCACTCGATACGGTGGATTGGCCGATTGGCTTCATTCAAATTTACACGCTCGACGAGTCCGTGCGGCAAGGATTTACGTCGGGTTCAATGATTCCGGCCAGATCCTAATGAAAGCAATTAATTTCCCAAAGTCGTCTGTTTTCGTTGTTTGCTATTTTTTCTGCTTTCGGCGCGCGGGAGACACTCGCCCCGCGGCACTGTTTTTTTCCCCCACTGTGACATCTGAACGGGTTAAGAAACCCTTTTTCGGGGCGAAGCGCACTTGTGGCGTGCGAGGGTGTACAGTCACCCCTGACCTCGGACTGATTGAGTCTCGTGCAAACGCTCGGATTATGGTGCGGTCCTCGAATCGATGTGGCTGACACTTGTCGAGGTAATTGCCCGAGAGGAATCGCATCAGATGAGTTCCGTTCTGAGAGATGGGGCACTTGAAAGCGCATTTGATGGGACGGGCGGTTCGTTTGCTGCTTAGTGGCGTAGGTCAGTCGGATTTGAGTTGTGGTTCGTTTTAGTTAAGTTCTGAGGCTTGTGCGACTAAAGCAATCACTGTGCACTGTGCAGAACCCTGAAAGATTGGATGTGCGCTGGCTGCAGACTGACAGCGTTTGAAGGAGGTTCAACGGCATATTTGTTGATATGGCAGATATAGCAGGTTTATCGGTGATGGCGATGAGGGTGAACCGAGGCTTGTCTTCGTTTGCAAGGATTGCTGCGATTTGGTTGGAGTTTGATCTTCTTGATCGACGTATTCATTCTTGTGTCGAGAGCTGTGACTGTTTATCTTCATTCGATTGCGACGATGCGTAGTTTGGCTGGGAACACTTTATTCTAGGAGAGGAACTGAGATTGTTTAAGTCAAGTTTATTTGTGTTCATCAAGAGAAGCATGTTCCCAGTGCTTGCTCTTAACGTTTTGACCACCTTCATCTTCTAATAGAGCACTTCCAGTTTTTGTCCATAAAATATTGTAAATCACAACTGGTTGGTGAGCATCTGAAGTGAAGGCAAAACGTCGCTAGGACCTCGCAAGTGGTTCACAAATCAAATCGAAATGCACTCGAGAACTCATGGATTTTGATCAGGATACCTGCTGAAGTGTTTCCAGTCGTGGCGTGGTAGGTAACTGAGTTGCGTTGCCGTCCGCGTTGAAACTACTGTCAGACGCTCAATGGAATAAAAGTGAAGGGTCCCTGTCTGTTTGATGTGGAGAATGTGTGGTTACAGATCATTTTCCTCAAGTTGGTCACGCTACGTATAAGTAAACCAGTGCTACACATGGTCTAGGTGCGACATGAAGCCGACTTCTACCTCTCTTGCCCCTTAATATTTTGTGTACAGCTCAGAGACAATCAGAGGATTGCAATTTTCGTTTATATTTCGTTTATATTTCTTCAATGACTTTCTAAAAGTCTGTCGTCAATGTACAAGAGGTCAATCAGCTGTGAAGTCGGCTCTCTAGTAGCAGATTTCTTGACAGATCGTTTATTGTGAAGAGTGGCAGTGTGATGTTTACCACGGTCTTTGATCAGCAACAGTGAACAGTTGGTGTGAAGATCTTGTTCGCATGATTTCCTGCAGATCGTATAGTTTCCATGACGAATTTGATGGCATACACTGACAATTTGATAGCGTCTTGCTACGGTCCTGAGGTCAACATTTTGCGACAAGACGTGGTTTCGATAAAATTCTTTGGTTTGGCTACGTCTGTAATATGGACTGTAATATCCACCTCAACCTCTGAAAGTGGGAAACTGCCCCCTTCATGACCAAGTTGTAACTGGCCTTAAAGGTTTCGTACAACAACTGGCGTAAGTTCAGCATTGTTCTTTCGGAGTGACGGCCATTGACTGAAAAACCTTCAGCGTTTCGTTCCAAGATAAAAGAGATGACGGTGTTAGAGGAACAGCAACCAACCGACCTGTCCCCAACTTTACGAGTAGAATACAACTGAAGCCAAGCTCAATAAGTTCCATCCTAATAGACATCCTGTCCAACGAGCCTTTGGAGAGCTTCCTAGATTTAGGAAATGGGTTGATTTGTATCTTTCCATGGTTCAAATTGAGTTAGTCTGAAATTGAGAAATGTCAAATGAAATGCAGAAAATAACTTAACGTTTAGGTGTGGTTCACATTCAACATCGGCCCTTAAAATTCAACCCCCCCTTTATTACTGACTGGTGATGACGACCAAAGAGAGCAACTCAACAGCCGCAATCAATACAATGCATATTATTACGTTATTCACAAAAATAGATATGGACACTGATCGGTTAGTGTTCTTTTATTATTCTATTCAGGCCACAATACGTTTACACGTCACTACACATTCGGTAATCAAGACTAAAGAGAAATGAAGAATGATTAGTTATTGGCAATTTTTTCTTTTTATAATTTGCGCGCGCTCAAGGGATTGCTAATACTCTTAAGTGTCCGGGGTCAAGACACAGCACGGGCCGAAGGTATAGTGGGAGAAAGGGAAAGGAGGTACCTCTGCACATTGGTCTTAAATATCTGCGGGTTGTAGTCTGTTTGAAATATAGGGCTGGGAAGAGCATTCCAAATTCGCGTAGTACGGCTGAAGAACGAGTCTCTAAATTTAACAGTGCGTCCGAAAGTAGGCTTAAGGGTAAAATGATGAGCATTTCTGGCGAGACGAGTATTGCGGGTGAATTCATGGAGAGGAGGAATGCAGTTGGCTAGCTCACTTGAGCATCGTTTGTTGAAATAGCGATAAAATACGGACAAAGATGAAACGGTACGTCGATGTTCGAGCGAGTCTAATGACTTTGCGACATTGTTGTCTCCTATAAGTTTTATCGCTCGCTTTTGGATTCTATCAAGTAGGTGCAGGGTGGTCTTTGGGGCACCAGACCAGATATGAGCGTTGTACTCAAGCTTGGGGCGGATATACGCCTTATACATGAAAGCCAAATCAGAGGGGGTGAAATATTTCTTGCATCGATTAAGGATACCTAAACATTTCGCAGCATTTTTGGCGACCTCAAATATGTGATCGTTCCAACTAAGTGTTGTGTTGATACTCATACCAAGGATGGAAAGCTTTCCGGTTTCATCGACACAAGCGCCATTCATGGATAATGGCTGATTAACAAGGGTTCGCTTGTGTGACAGCAGACTGCAGACAGCATTGAGTTTTTGAAGCTGTTGTTGTTTCCCCATCTAATTATGCTGTCAAGATTGGAATTCAATGTGTTTAACATATCGCATATCGAAGAAGTACATTTGTCGTTCATTGACTGTAGAACTTCACATGCGCAAGTACTCGGTTGATTATGTCAACTCTTCATGAAACACATAAGCCCTATCACATCATGATGACGCTAACAGCGAAGACAATTCCATAGTTGGTCTGTTTCTTTGAGGTGGTCATACAATTGTGCTCACATAATTCGTTCTAGAGATCTGGCAAGATGAGAGCATCTTTTCGAGGCCACTGACTTGTCCCGCGCAGTGACCGTATTAGCCATACAAACAATACAAGACTGGTCCCGTCAACTGCCATCTCTAATAGACAACTGTCAAGTTTTGAGCAAGCTGCCTTGTGTATTTTGTGTTTGATTGGTTCCGCGATTCACACTCGACCATTAGGCCAATTGCGTGACGCGGTAACAAATGTTGATCGAATGAAGAAGTCATCACTGAAACACGCGCATATTTTGAGGATATTGAGAAGATCCATCGTCTGCCAACTTGGTAGAACAATATATACAATCACCGGTCCGTCTTTTTAAGGTGGGTACTAACAGTGGATGGGATCCACCTTAGCTTAAATATCCTCCGGCGTGTAGCCTCTCGAACGCAAAGAATCAGAACAACTGTAGGAAACGGAATGGACCTGGTCCAAGCCTCTCCAACAGTCTCACTGGCGCTGAGTCGAAGACCTTTCGAATTGGAGCAGTGCCTTACACGGCATAGCATGGCTACGCTCATGGCATGTGCAACTCGTTTCGTGGTTGAATCTTCTTCTCCTGACGCCACCAACGCAAACAGGTCCAAAGATTGAACGCAGAACCTTTCTATTGATGTCAGTACATGTCGTACTGTTTACCGCGGTGTCGGGCTAAACGCAGTGGCCCTCGCTGCCCATTGCGAAGCTCTCTACAAGAAGTCGATATTGTATGCCCTTCCTGAAGAATATATAGCATATATACAGCCTTTTACCGTCATTCGCCACCAGATACAGATACGTGCCAGCAAACGCCTGATTGATGCCTCGCTGCGTTCTGCAAATAATGTCAGTTACATTCGAGTGCCTCTAGAGTTGAACTGTGAGTTTTGCACGATCTTCTCCAGACTGCGGAAAGCCACGTGACAACGCTTCTCCTTTTCTGAAACCTTGTTCGACGTTACAATTCTCGGTGAGTTCTTTACCGATTTGGATGGAGCAGCGATAATTCTCTAGTGTCACGATTGAGGCAGACAAGTGAAAATGAACCAACTTGGTATCAGTAACTGGGAACAGCTGTTGAAGAACCATGTGGACAGCAAAAGCTTATTTGTTGAAAGTCCCCTACTTGTCTGTAAGACCATACAATTGTGATCCCTTCTTTTTTGAATGAGAACCCTTCCATGACATCTAAGTTGCATGAACCACGAACCCCTTCTTTTTGCTTCAATCTCAAGCGAAGAGGGTGAAAACTAATCACTTTTGATTATTTCCTGTCCTTGCCATCCACCAGTGTATGGACCACTTTAACAAATTGAATGATAATCCTGATTTAATTCCATTGCCTTGCTCGACCACCCACCGGTCATCGTTGCACACTCATTCGCCGTTTAATTTAAATAAGAAACGCTGACATCATACGCATTCCATTTCATTTGACGCGACCTCTTACTGAAGTCATTTCGCAGCTCACGCGAGTGGTCTGTGCCAGCGTGCATTTAACTCGAAATCCTCGAAGGTATCGTATCACCCTCTCAAGGAAACCAGGCTCCAACATCATCATCATCATCATCGTCGTGGTCGCCGTCGTCGTCTTGGTCGCCATAAACACCCTCATCAATGGCCGCAGTTATCGCCTTTCCTTGTATTCATCCTGTTGGAGAGGATGTAGCCGCTTTTCCAGGAATACAAGAGAATTCAGCCGTAAAAGTTCATTTTATGCGCACCAGGCCCCGGGGAATCACTGCGAACGGATGGAGGACGACGGCTGAGTTCTATTTCCACTCGGCTTTACGACCCCGAAGATGAGATCCTTATTGTACGACTGGCGGTCGGCGAATATACGAACGATTCCCGCCGGATGCAAGACGCTTGCAATAAAATCAAGAGAAGTGATTCTCTGCGGTGTTTGCGTTGATCCCCGTCTCGGGGGATCTGGCGTGTTAGCTTTCGATTTTGCTTCACACTGCAGCACATGTGCAGACGACGAGCCCTATCTTCGACTTCGAGTTGACTTGACAAGGATGCGTGTTCCAGCAAAAGAGATCCATGCCCCGTCGAGTCGTCAAGGACACTTCACTTATTGCCTGCACGTCGCGCCGGCAAGGTTTACATGCCAGCAGCTGCTAGGACATTGTTTCGAAACAAGCGACTCGTCGTGTATCTTTGAAACGAACTTCATCACAAAGTTGTGAAACATGGAGGCCCCCCGCGCCGTGACCCGTCCCAAAGGCCAGCAGGGTGGGACCATATTTTTGCCAGAACAATGCATTTTGGGCATATTCTCGTAGCCGATGTGGTATATAAACGCTTGTGAGTAGCAATTTGGGTCAAACGCTTCCTCGGCACAAGTGCATCCAATTGGAAGGTCCTGGCCCTGGGCGTGGGAAGGGGCCATGAATGTCGGAGCGGTAACTTTCGGTGTCTGCTGGTTGCCGGGTGGTGTGTCAGCGACAGATACCAGATGAGCGCTGGGCCCGGAGGCGGAAGGGAGTCGACTCAGCAGAATATGCTTCATGGGTCGGTGGGCACGGTAAAAGGGTGTTCAATCGATGGAATTTCTTTTGTGTTCGCCTGGGGAATGGTGCAGTTGACAGGGTAGATCTGGTTGTGATGTGAATGGCTGGGGCCCAGATGAGCGATCGACGTGGAAGGTGTAAATTGTGCAGTTGACACGAATGTGTAACTTACTACTGCGGTGCGCCCAGAATTGCAGTGAGAATGTGAGAGATGGGAAAATTGTGCAAATGAGCCGATGGCCGATGGAAGAGTTGACCTTATCAAGTGCAGTGTGGCCGTTCATTGAACTGGAGCAACGATTGAGTAGTCATCGCTGTAGCTCGTTGAATTTGGATGGAGTGACATTTCGCGTTTCCGCAATAAATCCAGGTCAAGCGTAGCACGAAGCGAGAGGTTCGGTGTTGTCAAAAATGTAGCAAGAGGTACACAGTCTCTGGTGATGTAGAACCAGAGAAACAAGCACTTATACGAGAATTTGGTAATTGTTTGGTATATTGCTCCTGCTATAGACAAACATCTGGGTGACAAAAGTGATGTGAATAAGCACCGCACGTCATAAGTGATGACTGAGGATGCTAAACGACTTGGGAAAAAGCAAAAGGCAGCTGCTACTCACTTATAGACTGTTTAAATCTGCCATCGAACTTGGTCAAGAGATATTTTTCACCAAGAAACGTTGAAGTATTCTCAAGTTTAATCACTTTTATTTCGATTGAATTCCTTGATGTTGCGGCAAACCATTCACCGAATTAGAATGAGGAAATTAGCCATCATGTAAGAAGTCAAATCAGAAGATGGGGTTTGTTTTGCAATGAAGTAGACATTTTGTGCAGCTGGCTCTTTCCTGAGCTGCTCAATACCGAACAGGGCACTGATGATGGCGGACCCGTAGTCGTGAGTGGGGCGGAGAACAGTCCAACGGGGGAAAAAGTTGTCAAATTCGGTGTGCATGGAAATTGGCCAGAAATGTTTAAGAAAGGGGTAAGAAGGGAGTTTCATGGCTCTTTCGTGTCATTGATGTGGCCTGGGAACATCTCGCGGCTGGCAAACTGAGGTCTTTGTCCGTCTTTTCAAAAACGGGTTACCGATGATTGTTTGAGATTGCTCCAACTAAAGCGGCGTATCTCTTTCAACTCTCCCCGAGAAAGTGCCCGCTAAGGTGTTAGAGGCGTGCTCTAGAGCTATGGTCGAGTCCAGGACGGGGGATGAAGAGTGTGGCTTTCGTCCCAGCAGAAATATAACCGTATGAGAAAGGCTCTTCAGAATGCTTGGGAGTATGCCAGGCCGATCTATAGTTTCTATTTCTATCTATGATTTGGAAGTGTCTCGAGGTAAACTCGGAAGTGCAGGAGTATGATCAGTCCGGTCCTCTTTTGAGGGTCATTCAGTCTCTATACACAAACTATTGCGGCTGCATTCTCGTTAACAGTGCTAAATCAACACCTTTCACCGTGGCCGTTGGACTTCGCCAAGGGTGCGTCTTGCCACCTCTCCTTTTCATTACAAAGTAAACTCTCGATAATTCGAAGATCCGTAAATTGAAAAACCCTGGTCAAATTTTGAACTGGATGTTGCAGCGTAGTCAAGGCGAGGAATGTTTCACATTAGATGAGTTGAGGGTTCTTGTTGCATATGACTTAGTTATTCTCATATCCTCCCAGAAGAAACTCCAACATTTGCGCGATAAGTTTGCAGCTGTATATGCTGATGTTGGGACGAATGGTAACGTGGATAAATCAGAGGCTTTAGTTATTTCTAGAGTTGAGCAAAAAATCACTTACTGCGATTTTTTCACAGTGATTGAAAAGTCGCATTCGTAGTCTGCGATCGGCTGTGATTTAAACTGCGATTGCGATCTAGTCTTACATATGCCATAGATTCTATAGTACAATAAATAAAGTTTGAATTCACAACTTTAAATCGCAGTTTAAAATCGTTGTGATTGGAAAATCGCAATCACAGTTGCATTTGTGAATTTAAAATCGCAACTCACCCCAATTCTAGTTAATTGCCTTACTCAATGCACTTTACATGTTAGTGAAGCAGGTGGGGAAGTTTAAGCAGCTTGATGTCTTTGTCACGAGTGGTGGGAGGAGCAATGCTAGGCTTCCTGTAATATTGGTCAAGTTTCGTCAATTTGAATCAGTTTGTAAGATTTCTGGTCCAGAAGGCATAGGTTGATGTCAAATTCCGTCCAATTGTCTTGGAAGGTTTGCAACTCAGTTCTTATCTCAATTCTCACCTATCGTCATGATATTTGAGTAGTGACTGAAAGATCGCGAGTATAAGATGCTGTGATAAGGTGCTGTTGTGAGAGTTACGCGCCGTAATAGAGGGAGCAGTACGCGAGGAACTGAATGTAGAGCAGCTGGTTTTTCGGACGGAATGGGCTATGTTTCACGTGACATGAATGTCTTCATCATCACTTCCGAGGCGTTCCTTGAATGCACGTCCAGGACGAGGTGGTGCAAAAACTCGCCTGGTTGCGCTTACGAGTAGGTATGAGTCGTAATGTGCGAGAGTTGATGGCGGAGGATCGAGTAGCCTTCATATATCCCCGAAACCCCTTTATTGGATCAAAGGGGCCATTAAAGAACAGATAAGTTGAGATGGGAGCTATTGTGATTTAACCTTAACGCGTCGACTTAACTGGCAGTGCCTCAATCGGTAGGTACAATTTCTGATAAATCGCTCCAATATTCGCGTCGTTGTTGCGATCCATGTGCCCGCTCGGTCAAAAATGAGCCTCATCTGAGACGACAATTTTTTGGTTTAAATCCGTATCCCAGGCCACCATTTCAGCGTCCAATTAGCTAATTCATGGAGCTGTCTATGGTCATCCGACAATGTTGAACGGGTGTAGGGCCAAATCCAAACACAAAACGAACTAGGTTCACTCTCTGACCGTGCTGTATTCCGATCGCCACCGAATTGACAGACTTCTTCGATAGCGGCCGCTAAGGAGGCTATATTTTCTACATTTCGCATCAATTTCTCTCTGTTTGGTGCTTTAAGGTCTAAAAAAGTGTCACCCACGCCCCAACTTCTCCACAATGAGACGAATTGCCCCGAGTTGAAGACGAAATTCGAAATTCAATTTATTGTGGTGGCCCGTGGCGTTGTGAGGTGTCGACTCCTATGCACTTGGACCTACCTGTCTAGGTTCGATTCCTGGTACGACAAGAAATGCTTTTCACGGCCCCAATTTTTTCGAGTCACTGACAATGCTCAAAGAGTATAACTGTCTAGAAAAGGCTTCTCAAATTGGCCGTTTGGAGTCGGTATAAAACTGTAGGTCCCTTCCACTCGTGATAGAACAATAGCAAGCACAACACGAGTGGTTGCTGAGAAGCTAAGCCCTGGCCCTCTACGGGCTGTAGCGCCCACTCATATTATTATATTATTGAAGACGAAATTCACGTTGCGTACTTACTACTGAGCCGGAATTTCGATAAAACTTGCTAATAATAAAATCCGCGTGCAAAGACGCCAGTTGACGTGACAAGACTTACCGAATATTTTATCAGAAGAACAAATAACATCAGCAGCAGTTGTTGAAACATGGCTGTTAGAAAACTATCATTGCTATCTAGACACCCTTTATACGGTTGTAAACTCAGCAATTAAATAAGAGAAATTCTTAAATTCCAGCATATTTCTCAGTTTTATTCGAAAGGAGTGATGCTAGCTTATATGATTCTTCATGAGTTTCCAAAGTCCATGTGTTCCATTTTCTTGAATCCAGAATGTAAGCAATGCTAGCTGTTGCCAACGAATTTCTGTAATCCCCTGCTAAACAGATGGACGTTTACTTGCCTCAGTTGCATCGCGTTCAAATTAGGAATCACCTCTTTGCTGATGCCGTGGAGAAAGTTTTTCAGAAACCCATCAAAAACCTGCCCTTGAAGAGAGAAGCCATTTTTTTTTCATTTAAAAGACAACAACTTTCGATTGTGGTTTAATTAAAATTGATTTATTTTAAAGTTTTTTGTTGTTTGTTTTGTTTGTCTTACACACTAATTGGTTTTGTTTGTGTTTTCTTCTTTTTATGCCTAATGTCGTTACAAAAAATATGTTCACTTCTATTAGAGTGCAGCCAGGGCACGTGGTTACCTCTTAAATGCTTACGAAAGGTAGAACGTTTTTGTTTTTATTTCATTTTTAAGATTCCACTTACACTTTCGATAGCTAAGTTTTGTATATAGGTTATGTATATATAGTATATTCTCTAAAATAGCATTTCATGTTTTGTTAACACTTTCATATAAATCTTTTGTTTTTTCTTTGCATTCGCTTGATCCACTCTGGTCGCCACTGTCGTTCCATCGTATTGTTGCTTAGGTCTAGAGGACTTATCATCATCTACGTATCATTTAGTTTATACAATAGTTTAAAGTACTCATTTGTTTATACACAGATCTTTAGTTCGTTTAAATTAGAGTTAAATTTAATTTTTTTGATTTTGTTTTTTTTTTTGCATTTTCAGTTTTTTTTTTTTATTTTCTTGCATAATTGTTAAGAGAATTTGACAAATGCTTTAAATAGACTTAACTAGTATCCCGCAATGGGGATTAGTATAGTAGAAGGGAAATTTAATGAAAGAACTCTAGGATATGCCGTGAAAGTACATGGAATTTACTCTTAAGTCTAGGCTCTGTTACATCACCTCTCCACGATCTGTGCTGTGGTCGAGAGGGTGGGATGTACTTAAATTCTATTTAGATATAAGAACGCTTTAGTTTGGGTTTCTCTTTGAAATGTACACAATTTATTTTGGTTTTTTTTTTGTTTTTTTTTTTTTTTGAAAAAAAGACAGTAGGATGAATTATTTTATACTTATGAGATAGTTTTAATTTGCTAATTTATCGACAGTCATGCGTATCCGGTTTCTGCGATGTCGCGAGACTGTGAAGAAAGTTGTTGGTTGTTTTTTTTGCTTGCGCTTTGAGTTGGGCAAGGCTGACGAGGCAATAAAATGTTTCATCACTTTACTGCGAGCCGAAGTTAGGACTGTCCTTGAATTTGGTGGTAGCTCAAAAATATTGCGACAGGGTAAGAAGAAGGTAAGAGTGAACAAAATACCAAATGTGAGGTTATCAAATTTTCATCTAAACCGCAACTTAATTCGACGCAAAATCGATGATATTGGAGGCGACGCAGTCATGTTCTGTAAGCGATGTCTTCACGAAAAGGTGATGCCTTCGACACTCAGTCACAAAAAAGAAGTTGAGCAGAAGAATTTAATGCAATAATTTTAATGATAGAAAATGCGGATACGTATTCAACTTGTGTTCGGACGGAGACCAGACAAAGCTTAAAGAGTCTAATCTTAAAGAAGAGCCAAAGTAGGCTTAAAATTGAGCTTAGAGGATAATCGACTGAGGCGTGCGAATTTTTAGTACAAGTTTTAGTACAACAAACACGTGCGCTCTGACTTAAGAGAAGTAGTAGAAATACTTCTTGAAAAATGGAAAAGGAGACGAAGGACAGTTCGGAGGAATGAGAAGGACTGGGATGTGTGATGTGCCAAACAGCGACATTCATAAACAGAGTTCACAGGAGTTGAAATGGAAACAAAACGAGTTGCAACTTGAGTCGGCTAACTCGGTTTCACACAATATTACAGTGGACCCGCGGTAATCCCACAAACGTTCTACAAGTCAGTGTCGGCTTATCGAATTTGTCGGACAATGGAGTACTAAAGGAGCAACGAGAAGAGCAAGTAGTCCATCAACCACCATGCCTCATGAAAAAACAGAATCAATATCGAACTATAACTGGGTACTGAACCGGACCGTACAACTCGGTTCGTTTTAGTTTCGGCAACTCGGCAATTTGACATAAATTTAACTCGCTTTGACCCGGTTTATCAACTCGAGTTGATCAATCACTAGACTGGAGTTGGATCTCAAAAGAAGGCGGACCAATTTGAGAAATCCATCAAGTCGGCAATAGTTGCAGATGTCCAAATGGATGAATAATGATGCAGAACAGTGAGAAGCTTAGGTGACCTACCTGAAGGATATTAACTAAACATTTTTATAGATGAAGAGGGGATTATTGTTGCGAAGGTATCGAGTCAGCTTTCTATTTTGGACTGCTGTTTAAGGATACGAATCGAAATTTTGTTGACCAACAAACTGTGTAGACGACAGGGTCTTTTACAGCGAGACGCAGGTTCTTGTTTACGGATACTGAACCACATGATGATGTCAGCGAAATGTGCAAATATGTTGCTGTTGCGACTGTGAACGTAAATGGACCACAGCTCATTGTGTCAACAGCAGAAACCGGTTGACTATTTTCCTCAGCTCAATCTAAGCAGTCAAAGTCATCTAATTATTTGCCTTTTGCTGCGTTCAAGGGATTTGGAATTTTTTAAATAGTTTTTTAAGAAGTGAAATGCTTGATTAAGCGAATCTCCTCCGCTGTCAAGGACTTTACGAGAACGCCAACTGACTGCAGAACTTAAGATCGAAATGTGAATGTTGAGTACTTCTGCCAAGGAAAGACGGTTGTTTCGAGTACCTTTGCGTATAGTTTGGGATATGGTCTTCTGAAGTTTTAACTCAAGAAAGCCTTTGTCTGCAAATAGGTCCGTTGCATTTGCAAACAGCCCTAAGTCGAACATTCACAGGATATCCAAATTAATTCAAGTTACAAGGAGATCGACTTAGAGGATTGTTTTTTGTATGGAAAATTGAGAAGAATGCGAAAATATGACGAACAAATATTGAGAGTTAGAGAAAAATTCGAGTTAGGGAGAGCTCGACTTAAGAAGACTTCGCCTTAGGGACCACTGATTTCTGATTTGATTTCTGACTGATTTCGACCACTGTATTGAATTTTGCATGAATTTCTTTAAAAGTCATTCATTTTCTTTAAGAATGGTCCTCAGAGGTTTGTCGGTCAGGTTGTCACAACGTCCAGTGGCCCAATGCCAACAGCTGACTTAGAAGCAAAACCGCACCTACTTAATTTACAGAAAAACAGGGACCGTCATTATCACTTGAAATATCTCCGTCATTTTTTTTTAAATATTGCAACGAAATAAATTGCCTATTCATGGATTTTTCACCAGAAAATGTCACAAAAAATACATTGGTTCTAGGACGCCTCCGTTTTTTGTCAAATTCTTCGGCAAATGCCAGTCATTTTTCATAAAGTAGACCTTCGAATCTTCAACCTTCGAAATCTGTCCTTAAATTGCGTATAGTTTGAGAATGAATTTCTTGGCTATCTCAACGGATGATCCTTGCGGGTTTCCATTCAAGTCCTGAAGGTAATCCAGTTCCAGGAAAACGTTGAATGAAACCATTATTTTTGCAAAGTAAACTTCTTTATATTAAATATATAGCCGACTTTGGTTACACACGACCAACACACCCCTTTATCGGACGTGTTCTGAGAATCGACCAGTCTGACGGATTGTCCTGAAGCCGCTGTGTTTATTCAAGTTACACATCTGTTCCTCCCTCGCACCAGGATTGAGTGGGTTGCCAATGAAACCAAACACGGCCATTAAGGTTTATGCCAGTGGGTCGTAGACAGGTACTGGCGCAGGTATTTTCTCAGAAATTTTGAACATGCACTGTTCACTCAGGCTTCCTGATTACGTGTGAGTGTTTTTCACGTGAAGGTCCTGGCAGTCAACGAGGCGGCGAATGATAACAATGGACTGTGGGAGGACTCTTCAAGAAATGGAAGGGAGAAGTGTTGAAAGGATGGATGGTGCACTCGAGTGAATGGGGGCAGTCGATGAGATGGGGTGACGGAGAGTGTGCTAGAAATGCAGACCATAATGAGTGTGAGTAAAATACTGTAGAAATAACTGATGGTGTGTCATTTTGACTGCTCACATACTGCCATTTTTAGTGACAGTCAGATGGGAAGGATTACAGTGTCGGCAATGGAAATCAATGCCAAAATAGTCATGCTTCGTCCGTTGCTCTTCATCGGTCTCTGCTGGGTCTCTGCTCACAAGGACATAGCTGAGAATGAAATAGGTGATAAACTTGCCAGGAATGTAGACAGTATTGGGCAGTCTCAGGTAATGCATTGGATAGCTCGAAGATATGTACAAAAAAGTGGACGACAAGATGCCAGGATCCGTATGTGCACATCCTTAAGCATCTAATAGCACTGCTAAGACCAAGACCAGACTTCTTCTGGCTCTGGTATTTGGAGCAATCCTCAGTCACAACCGCCAGAAGTACGTCACGAAATGGCACAGAGTGCTAATTAAGTTCTCACCGAACCATCGCCACGAACAAATTATAATGTGACCATGGTGTAAGGAGAGCAAGGTGTGATGGGCAGCCTTGCCAGGCCGTTGCGTGACATCATAGCAGGAATTTAAAGGCGGAAACAAATGAAATTGTTGTACATATACACAAAATGTATGCTCCCACCACTTTTTACTACACATTGTGGCATTTTCCTAGATATTAGCTTTAATAAACGAATTAAGCCTACACCACTTCGTTTATATAAAGAATTTTATTGTGATGTAAGCTTAAGAAACGCATGTGTTCAATGTCAAAAACTTGTTTTTACCAGCTGTCCAGCACAGCTTAAACTGCATCAGTCATCCACTGTGGCGATGGAGGGGAATAAGAGGCTACTGTATCATCTGAAGAGTCGATCAATAGGACAGCACTTCTGACATGGTCTACAGAATCTTCTCAGGTTTGTTAGATCAACGGCATGGCAGGACATGCAGAACAGGGGTGGCGATGCAATACTCCAAGCGTGACCTAGACCTAGGTTCAACAGAAACCACTAGGGGTGTGCGTGCAAAAGTTGCTTTCATGAGTGGAGGAGCTACAGTCGTATGACGGCTCCAAAACAGCGTAGATTGAGAAGCTTCTTCGTTATGACATGTACACCCTCGGATGATAGTGAGTGACTCAAGGAAGGTGGATTCGTGATGAATTGTGAAAAGTTGCTTATGTCCAAAATTTAACAAAGACGAAATCGAGAAGCTTTCCCACATCGTTATCACGGGAAGATTAAGATGATATTACCCCTTGGGTAGCACAATGGGCTCAGTTGACCTAAGCAGTTTCTACCAGCAGTCTACCCTAGACCTGAAGTTTGCAAAGTGTGGTCCATTAATGAATTAAGGAAGTCCACAGCAATGTTACTACTAAATGAAGACGCCTGCCTGTCGGCCTGCAACCACTAACCCAGAAATTATCATCAACGAAGGGGTGACAATGAGTAGGATGCCTCATTTATTGCTTCCAACCATTTGAGGTGTCTACAGTGGGTGGATGAAGGTGCACTACCACTGCCTCTTTAGCCCTCTAGACAGCAGTCAAATGTAAGCGAAACCTGAAAAAAACAACCAACAACTTTCCCCCGGCTAGTGCAATTTTCGTTAAAAATACCCTCGCCACACAAACAGTTTCTGCGAATATCAAAATCACTCAAAAACTTATGCAATCGCTTCAAACAAAATCCTTCAGTTCACATTCACACTCAAGACCTCTTGCTAGGAAAACAGCAAAATAACTTACCTCCCTTCCGTCCGTCGGTGCTTGGATAGATACATTTCAACTTATCATTAGTCAACACATTTATTATCGTTTTGTTTTCTTTTTTTTTTGCAGTTTCCCACCCATTCGAATCCTAACCTCAACTTGTTTAACATTTATCTTAAAAAATATAGTTAAATATATATTTATTTATATAAAGTAAATACATAGATACATATATGTATAGTAAATTCACAAAACAAATACGCTATCTAGGTGTTTCTCATTCACGTCATCAATTAAACTACAAATTTTGGTTTTCGAGGCACATGTTTCTTAACAAAATAACACAAAAAATATTTTTGTTTTCTATTTTTTTTCTTCTTTTTTTGGTTTTTTTTTTAAAAATTATATCATTCACTGATGTTTTTGTTTTCATCGGAAGGGGACGATAAAAAATATGTTCTCATTTATCTGTTTTTTTTTTTTGTATCACCGGATTTGCGTGGAAACGTTTCGGTAGTCGTAGTTGGTTGGCTTGTTGGTTGTGGTCTGACTTAGAGTAGGTGTATCTTCACGTGTATGGAGATATAAAATTGCAATTGAAGTGAAAATTCTCTTCATAAGGTGTTCTGTTTGTTGTCCAGTGACTTTGATGTGACTGGACGTGGTCGGCGCTTCTTCGGCTGCAGCGAGTACAGGCGACCGCTGCGCATTTTCTGCGAGTTCTCCAATTGTTCCTTGTTCACGAGCTGTGCGCTGGAATGAAAGAAGGCGATTTATTGTTAAAATGTTTCCCTTTCGAAGCTTTTTCCCTTCACCAAGGCGACATCACAAGAAATTCTGTAAAACTACCTAAAACACAGGCAATCCTCCCCTCAAACTTAATCACCCACACTAGAAAATCTAAAACACTTACTTGACTTCCAACTTGGCCAGCCGCTGCTTCAGTTTGGCCTGACTGGCGGTGTACTCGGCCAGCAGGCGAGCCAGCCTGACGTTCAAGTTCTCCACCGACACCTCCAGCTTCTCGATCCCACCCTCTATGCTATCTTGAACACGTTGTGAATCTGAAACACACACAAGATGCCACGCAAAACAATCGAATCAAGTCCACAGCCGATGAAACCGCCAAGAGCGTCACTCACTTGCGAAAACATCCTCGTCCAGCAGTCCGTCCTTTCTCAGTAATTGACATCCCCTCTCGGTGAGCGTGGCCCTCGCCTCGGGGTAATCAGCCAGCGTCTCCCACAGATCGCGTTTCGCCAGGCAAAACAAGTCCGAGTAGCCCAGCGAGCGGACGTTTGCCGTCCGCCGGTTGCCCGTCCGATTGCCAGCAATCTCCAGCACCGACACCTCACCGAATACCGAGCCCGCACTCAAGGTGGCGAACACCGTCACCCCATCGTCGGCAACGACGGACAGCTTGCCCCGCTTCACGATGTACATCTCCTTGCCCACGTCGCCCTTCCGGCAGATGTAGTCGCCCGGACTGAACACTTGCAGCTTCAGCTTGAGCACCAGCGCCTCCAGCAGGCCCGGCTCGCAGTCCTGGAATATCCGCACCTGCTTCAGCGTGTCCATGTGCACTCGAATGGCAATTTCGGCTTTCAGTTTGTCGGGCAGTGCGGCCAGCACTCGCTCCTCGTCCAGCGCCCCACTCTGCGACCAGGTGTAGGCAAACCAGCGGATGACGCGCGCTTCCAGCTCATTGCCCACCTTCCGGAAGGCCATGTATTGCTTCACGCCATCCATGCGATTCTGGAACTCAACTCTTGCCACGTTCATGTTCGAAATCATCGAACCGATGTTTCCTGTTGATTGGAGAAATAAATGAGAATCTGCGGCGACTGCCGGCGGTGCCGGTCTACTCACCCACAATGGTGGCGAAGATGAGGACTCCTGCCAAGAAGTCAGCCACCACAAAGAGGTACTCCGCATCGTTTTCCGGCGTTGGTGTTTCCCCAATGGTGGTCAGGGTCAGCGTGGACCAGTAGAAGCTGTAGATGTACTGCCGCTGGAGGGTGGCGTTGCGGTACCCGTTTAGGTTGTACACCCAATTATCAGTTCCGAAGCCCAGGGCATAGCTGATGGCGAAGTACATGCAGGCGTTCCAGTGGATGAGCACCAAGATGGCGAGGACCACTTTGCAGATTCGAAATGCGTTCGGGTATCCGGTTGCGGTCTCGGTGCGGTCGAACCATTCCCACATCCTCGGAAGACGGAGCAGTCGATTGAGCCGCACAATCACCGGACACGGCAGGTAGTTGTAGCTACACGAACTGGCTGGCCACCAAAAGTACGCCAGATCGGTGGGCAGCATCGAGAGGACATCGATTGACCAGCCCTTTGTCGAGAAGTAATGCTTACGGAGCTTGTACGCGTCACGCACCAGAAGACCTTGTTCGAGGTAGCCTATGCGTGCGGGTGTGTGTGAAAGGGGAATGATTAGAAAGAGTTGGTGATGTCGATGTGTGTGTGTGTGTGTGGTTTGGGATGACATGGGGGGTGGCCAACTGCAAGTGGAAACTTGGATGCGGCATGTCGTTGGGGAGACGCAAACGTTGGCGAAAAGTTGAAAACTTTGCTGTCTCTGTCCGGTCGCCTAATGAATGGCGTTCTAATTAACTGTGCCCGGGTACAGATTGCAGCTGGAAAAAGTTCTGCTTCTCCAATTTCACGGTTGGGACACGGGACGCGGAACAGTTTCATATTTTTTTAATTTTCCGGCAAGGCCGCTTAACGAATCTGCGATGTGGAACAAGTTCGGTGAAGATGCGTATCGTCGTTGCACTTTCAAACAAATTTGGTAGGGTTACTGCTGGGAAATTTGGTAGGATCCCGAGAAGGGTGATGGACACAGCGTTTGTGTAGGAAGCCACTGGACTCGGTTACGTACATCTGCGTCTTTAGCTGCCACCACTTCTGATAACTTTCACGTCCACACTGGGGCGCACCAAACATCAATGAAGGAGGAAACATGGAACGCAACAACGAACAAATCAAGGAGCACTGAATGGAAAATGGAAGCCGCAGACGTAAGGTGCTTACAAAGCAGAGACTTTTCTACGAACCATCTACTAACATGGGCCATACCTGCGCGACTGTCCGGATTAGAAAAACACTCAATACAAATTCGACTAGGAAATCAGAAGCTCTAGCCCACCAGTCTCTCGCCAGATTCTGATGATTTCTAGAGATCACGCTGGCTTGAGTGATTAGTTGCAGCTGCAGGTGCCAGCTCTAGTTGCAACTGCCTCAAGAATTAAGATGAAATATTGGGAAAATAGTGGTTTCAATCGGCTTTGTCAAAATGACTGGGACTGTGGCTCTAGCTCAGAGGACTGCGAATACACATTTTATGTGCGACCCTGACGTTACCCCTTCGGGGAGGTGTTAGAATTTACCCAAATTAATGCATGCCTGTCGTAAGAGGCGACTAAATCCTGGGCTGATAGCGACTGGTTTTAGGAAACGCCCCTACTCCAGTGCTCGTTCAATATGACGGTTACAAGCTCTAAGGAAAATGTGGACAGTGCCATATCTCAATCATAGAATGGTGCAAACCAAACGATCTAAACAGGTGGCCAGTCCTGGGATTTTATGGCCTCCGACTGGTAGCTTGACCAGAGGCTATAGTCTAGTGCCACGAGAGATCAGTAAAGATCCGCATAGGTTTCAGCCTGGTCTTTTTAGGTTGGCCCCCAAAATGGGAGTATCGTGGTGGCTGTGGTTTAAAGCCCAAATTCGAGGGTAATCACGTAGTCAACTACTAGGACAGCTAGATGGCAACGTTGGTTGGATGCCTGCCCCTGGTTAAAGGGGCCCCGGTTCGAGTCCCAGTGAAAGCAAAGTTAATACGCTTTATCCAGTTTTCAAATGTGGTACAGTCACCATTTGCCGTTGGGACCAAATTAAAGGCACTATCACTGGAGTTGTCGATCAGTGGTAGTAGTCTGACAATGGGTATCACAATGGACCAACATGGTCTAAGTGTGCTGACGATTTCGCTGGCATTTCGCTCAACGATATCGCTCAACGATATGGGCAAGTATTTTAGCATTCAACTGTCGGGACACTGTGACATCCTAGAGAAATTGTTAAGTGGACGAACTCCCCAGAAAGAATACTAGTCCATAATTTTCCCGGATGGAGACCTACTATCCATGCCCATAGCTATTGCAAAGCATCTACTGAAGCTCGAAATGTTAACTTATATAAATCGGAGATGGCACTGGGCGCCTCATTACAAAACAGCAGTGGCCTACTATCGATCCAAAACGCTCACGTAGCCTAATCAGAATGTGTAGACATAACCTCGGAACCATTATCGGCGTCATGGCCGGGCACTGTGCCATTGGAATACATGCCACCAGATTAGGTCCCCCTATAACGACGTATGCAGAGACGAAGAGGCGGAAGAAACTATTGCACCTCTTCTGAGTGCTCTCGCCCCCTGTAGAAAACGTCGCCTACTATTTCAACAACCTGACGTAACTAAGTAGCACTGCATCAGGCATCTCATTGCTTTATCAAAAGCGCTAATTTGTTTGCGGAATAGGACATCAGATCCAGAATAGGACAGAATCCGGTGGTCTTAGTATGTCCGCTACCAATGAGCAGCCAGTCACTCCAACCTAACCTACACTAGGGGTGGAAACAGATTTGGGAGAGTACGTCCTTTGGTCACCAGTTCGGTGTGTTGAGCAGCCCAACTGGTAGTAACTGTTGCAAAGCTTCACCAGAGACATTTTGGTATCACGGGTGCACAGGAGTCCCTGAAACTATAAGCAGGTCCTAGGCTGACCAGACGCGTTTGACCCCTTGTGGGAGCGTCGTGGTGGCTGTGATTTAAACCCAATCGAGCATGTTATGGAGAAATTAATGAATGCACAATACGATTTGGTGTGGAGTTTCAAAGCAACCGAGTGCTATGACCGCAAAGGAAGAACTGCCGACAAACTTACACGCACTCAATTGGTACCCAATGCGCTGGCTTTACGCCTCTGTGTGACTTGGGTGAATGGATCCGTGGTTCGGACTTGACAGAAGATCATATTAATCGAGCACTCATTTATCAGGAGTCATCCTGTGGTGTAAACTCAAAGAATTCCAGATTGGCACCAGCGCGGCGCATCAAGGAGCCCATCACGAGTACACCGTCATGGTCGAGTGCAACTCTGAGACGTGAATAGTAATGAGACCCATGCTTTTGACATGATTTGACAACAAATTATAGGCCCTGCTTTGTGGGAGAACAATAGCATGGGCTGCTGTATGATCTGAGCCCAAGTAGGCAGGTAAGTGGCTGATTTTCACTTTAACTCGAACCGGTGCCCCTCTACACACGTGCACGCAACACAGCCCAATTACAATCCGGACTTTATAAACAGTCGAAGTGTGAGATGATTAAAGACTAAAGAACAGACGACTTATGGGTGCAAACCATGCATGTCAGGAGCGGAGTAAACTGACATCTTTCACCTCGGAGAAATAAAACACAAGTGCTGTGTCTCCCTCTACGAGTTGCCCTGACAACAAGTTCCCCAGTACATCCTCGAATTTCAGTAGGAAAACTATGAAAAAAATTCGAACAAAAGCACTCAAATGCACATCTGAGAAACGAGAAATCGAACATTTCATCTTTCAGCAGAAGGCATCCTTCCCGGGCTTCCTCTGTTCACAGAAGCAGTCACATCAGTGAACTGCCGCGTGGATTGTGCATAAGGAAGAGTTTGTGAAGCATAAGCCATGGCCTCCAATCGCAGAAGCTTCGAAGTCCTTGTTTGCAACTCTCTCGTGTTCGTTAATAAAAGATGTGCGTTCCGAAAAACGGCGGAAGTAACCTAAATTGGGTGCATTGAAGGATTTGTATGGCTATAGTTTGCTATTCCAGTTTGTTTGTATTTAGAAAATTTATCTTCACAAGAATTTTCGAATCTTTGATTACAAGAAATGTAAGCTTTTAAAGCCCCTCTGATTATGGTGGAGGGTTTCCTCACGGCCCATAGCCAACCCACCGAGTGGTTGAATGTAAAAAAAATCACTGTCTCTGTAGATTGCCAGATCTTGTTTAATTCACAGTGCTTATGTAAAAATCAAATCCATCCAATTGGTGTGAAGCAACAGAAGAGAGGTCCACGACCACAAATATAGCGATATAGTCCTCCTACGAGGTACACTCAGGAGTATGCAACTGGAAAAGGCTTAGCAACAGATTGTGTTAGCGTGCTGATGGATATCCATCTCCAACCTGGAGTACAGCGGCATTCAGAGAAGTTAAAAGAAGAACAAATTGGTATCTAGCTGATGTGAATTATTAACGGAATCATACAAATACGATGCTGCTCTTCATTAGGTCGTGGATTCAGATTAATTCGAAATTAGGTAACATAATGAAAAAATTGCTTCTCGAGGTTGTTACTCACAAAGCCTATAAGGTTCCAGGTTTGCAAAGACGGATAGTGACAGCACAACGGACTACAGTGGTCTAAGTGGAACTTGGCTTATACATAATAATAAGAAAGCAGTCACCGTACCTACCTACCCATCTACCTAAGCCCAATCAGGTGCCATCTTCCAAAGGCTCAAGTAGAACCCAGCTACATTCCTCCTCTTCACATTTCCCTTCATGCAGCTAGCTACAAGTTCGTGTCGATTTAAACCCTGTTCTGGTGGAGTTTGTATCACTGTGTATTGGAGCATATTTTGTAGCAATGCCGATTAAAACAATTTCATCGTGCCCGTAGCGACCCCTCAAGTATCCATGTTGACACCACTACTTTTTTTTTTCTTTTAATTTGGATAACTCTCGTGACGAAGAACGTTTCAGTTATCGCCCTAGAGCACATAAAATGTAGTAGAATACGCATGAAGAAGTGCTCATTGCTGCTCTAACAAAAGAATAACTTAGTCATGAAAGAATGTCTGTAGTACAGGGTGGGCCAAATAAGACCAACCCAAATATAAGCACCAATAACACTTTCCGTCTTTCAATGTTTTTTTATTCCTTTTCCAGATTCATGGACATTTTTAATGGATAACACAACGAAATCTTTTCATGTTACGCAATGAGTCCTATAAATTGATCTTTACATCTTGAATTTTGGTGGCGGATGAAGCACATTTCCTTTCGGAGCACCACATCGATGTGCAATCAACCAGCATCAGTTACACCCAATTAGATGTACATACTGTTTGGTGAAGTCTTATGGCCGAAATAGTTATAGACCGATGTTATCTCGAGAATGGGAATCCAACGCCAGAATCGATTTCCAGGGCGACAATCTCTTGCGACCAAGCAGCATCCTCATTTGTGGTTCCCACAGAATAGAAAGACTGTGCATACTGCTAAGCAAATTATGGTAGTTTGTTTTGACCGTTCGATGTCTGAAACTATCGAAGTTTGGTTGCTTCGAGAGGAAACTCCTTCGAATTATATTCGGTCACGCTGGCGCAGCAGGAAGTTGGAAGACTGAACGATGAACTCTACGTGCTGTATAGCGACATCAACTTAGTCAAACGAATTCGAATGGACTCCAAAGCTCCGGCTCGGAAAGACTTCATGTCCAACCCCGAGGGACAACGTGGTAGGGGGGACCTCAATCAGCTGGGTGTACGAAACTGGAAGCGCCAAGCCCAAGACAGTGGAATATTGACTGAGGCCCAGATTCACTCCGGACTGTAGGACAAGGCTAGGAGATTGCTCCCTGTTCAGACAACTTTTTGCATAATTGATGTCTTTGAAAATCTGATTATTATCTAGAAATTATTTTCTCTTGTCGTTGACATAGAAATGGTATCATCTACATTCCCCGTCTAGATTCAACAACGATGTTGGTGGCCTACATCTAGCAGCAATTCCCAGAACTCATTTGAACAAGTTTATTGGCTACTTGGACAGAGTAAACGTCGATGACCTAAGTACTACTAACTTAACCAATTAAGGTTAGTGCAGGTTATTCAAAAATGGCTATGTTCCCGGGGGATCTGTCTGCGTATCGAGAAACGCAAAGAATAATGCGCCTTATTTGGTAGACTCCGCAGAAAGGCGGACGTTTTTATCATGAAAATGTATGAACATGTAGCTTATGTCCTGTGGAATAAAGGCTTATGATTTTAGAACTGCTGCCCTGTCAATCCGTACACAAATCGAACGATACCATTCGAAGAACTGCTCTAATGGACATGTCTGCCAGCAAATGGTTGAATAATAAGGCATGCCTCTCAGTGGTCCAGCGGACAGATGGCGACACACATGGATCGGGATTATAAAATGTGTTGGTCAAGGTGCCCATCTGGACCAACGAAAGCTGCGGCTTGAGCCCGGTAACTTGGATGTAGCTTGGTATTGACACATAAAGCTAAAGCGCAATGTACGCCATCACTAGAAAGTAGTAATCGACAAGCACTTTCAAATCACCCCCAAAACAAATCGCGTCGGGGCACTCTCCATCAGGTAGGCGACCGCTTGGCAGACCAAGGACGAGGTGGTTGAACAAAGTTGGCTGCGATTGGGCATAACTCTTGATGAGTTAGTGTCGATGGCGGAGGATCGAGTGGCCTGGAGATCTCCCGCGCGTGCATTACCCTCGCCACTCCTGTGGGATAGAACATGATGATGACACTTTCAGTGTGTCCACGCTGCAAGGCAATTCAAACACTGAAACGATTTATCTGACAATTCATTGCAAAAGCAAATGTGTACCAAAAACGATGTTCGAGTGCTACAAAAACGAGTATCGCACGACTGAGAGGCATCCTTTTCCAGATTAATGCTCACACTTTAGCAGACACCTCTTCAAAAAGCTCTTAACTAATTAACTGGAAGCAACTTGACACCGCTTGATATGCTCTACACTCGCTCGCATCTCTGCTGCTTCAGCGCACTTCAAAGCGTGTGCCTCTAACGTCGCTACCAGCACCTCATGCACTCGGCGAGTTACCTCGTCTCAGGTTTTTGACACAGAAGAGCACTTAGCCCGCACGAGCACCGGCAGCACTCATTCGAATTACCGGCACACTGCTTTCGGTTCGTTGCAAGCGAAATTCAAGGCAAAGCAGCAGCCACCCGGTTCCCTAAACTATTGCAGAGGGTTTGAATTTCACGCATACGCGCGTCCCATGAATCCGGTTAATCCGGGCACATTCATCTTAATTATTCAGCTCCCATCGCTGGCAGCGATTCCATTGAGGACAACATAAACTGGATCCGGCCTTTCATCCTGCTTTACGTCGTGTCGGCATGAATGAATCAAGCGTGATGCCACGTGCTGAATCTTAAAGCGGCACACACAATGCCCCCACGAGTGGGCGAGAGATTTTCACACATGACAGTGATGAGTAAATCCGGAAGGCGTATGTACGTGGTGACACCGAAAGCCGGTCGGAGCAGCAGCCCATGACTACCACGTATTTACATGGAATTTTTTTGCGATGCTCTCTGAAGCAAGAAACGCTGTGGAAATGTCGGATTAATGGCGGGACATTTGCAGCGTGCCCTGCCGCAATCGAGGGTTCTCAAGAACCCCCTGTGTGCACCTCCAAGTGCTCGTTGATGGGACTGCCGGGCGCCAGGGCAGAGTCCAAGGGCAGAGTTATGCAATCCTTTGCACTCTATTTCGGTTTGAAAACTTGCTTAACTAGAAAAGTTTGCGTCGGAGCGGGTTGGATGAGTGTTTGGAATGGAATCGCAGGGGAATGGTACTCACCTTCGTGCATATGCACTAATGTATCTAATAGATATATGAAATCACATAGGTAGTCGAGGAAGTACCAGACTGGTGAGGCGTTTCGGTTGATCTCCCAGAAGACGGCCCTTCCAACGACGAAGATGATATTGTAGAGTACAGCTAAGGAGACTATGGCCAGCCACTGAAAGTAAGAATTAATATAGTTATCGAGGTGATAGAGTGAGAAGAAGAATCGCACTTACTCTGTAATGGGATGGCAGTGATGGATCCACGGACAATCGATTGCATAATCGACTGCTGCCCGTTATCTCGGGCGTTTGCCTGCTGTCATCTGGGGCGGATTTGCCAATTTTTTCGGCATTATTGGCGGTTGAGAATTTATCAAGAAACCAATCGGGTGGCTTGGCACGGCCACGTTTCGTTATCCTATTTCGGAGTGCATTGAGGGTGCGTCGCAGGGCTGACGGTTTGCTTTGTTTTGTTTGGTCCTGCAAGAGAAAAACAATAATTTTTGATCAGAAGGTTAAATCGAATTCAAGACCGTTTGCGTCAGCGTGAGCCCCTCGGAGGCAAGGACAAAGCCGACGTCATTGGGATTGGGAAATGACTGCTCATTATGAATTCAAAAATTACAAGAAAGGCCTTCCATCTCGGGTTTCACCTCTCAAACATCACGCCCACATGCGGCGGAGGGCTTCGCCACCTTCGGCAGTTTGCGTGTCTAGCCATCGCGCAAGTGATGTCGTTTCGAAAAGTGATGTCGTTTAGACGTATTACACTCTCTGCAAACATCTTTCAAACGACGCCGCGGCATCCCTCTCGATGGCCATTAAGCGCGCGTCTCTTCCTTTTTAATTAAATTTAAGGACCAACTACAGAAGGAAACTGTCTGTTCACAGGAAGCCGGGAAGGATGGGGCTGGTGGTGGGATGCCCGTCAAAATTAATTGGTTTCCCGAGGACAGGCGGGGCTCGATGGGGGGCTCCGCCATAATGAGCCTCGGTATTCAAATCCTCGAAGGCTTGCTGGCACATGGTTGCGTTTGTCAGTTTGTTTTGTTTCGTTTTTTTTTTTGTTGTCCGTTGTGTTTTATTTGCAATCGACCGCGCGACCGTTGTGATGTCCTTAAGATGTTCGAAGGATTCCAGCTCCCGTGGGAGGATCCACTTGTGTGACCACTTAATTAGTGCGGTGCGTGTGCAGGAACTCATTTCAGGGTGAAAGAAAAAGCAATTTTCAAAATGAATCCATTAATTCTGCTCTCGGACTGCTCAACCCTTGCGCACGACGGACGGCTGAAATAACAAACTCATTGTCATCGTTATCCTTATCAACGCCTTTGTCAGCATTGTCACAAAAGCAAAAGCGACCAGCCAGCAGGGTGGGTGTGGTCATCGTTTTGTTTTAATTCACAACAATTTAAGGATTAATTGCCCTAGTTTGTCCTTTTTCGGTCCCACCCCTCATCTGCTCATCGTCTTGTCAGCGTGGTCCTGTGGTCGTCCCGTGCGAACGTTCCCCAGAACCCCGATCTGTCTAATTAATTGCAGACGAACTCCGGGTGCGGGATGAGCGTGATTTATCAACGTCATGTTGCAGGATGAAGGAGACGGAACTAGGGGGGTCTTTATGCGCTCTAATCTGCAGCGGGGTTATCCATTTTGTGTTCGAGTGGGAGGCCAGCGTCAAAGCGCAACTTTTCATTGCCGCGCTGGATTAAGAGAGCTTCAACTTTCCCGAATCACAGTCGCAAATTTGTCGATTTAAAATATTCAACAATGTGGGTTACTCGCGGTGTCCTTGAGTGCGAGGGATGATTGGGTGGCTTCTTCATGGGTTTGAATGTCGCCGCCGCTGGGGGGATTTTGGATTTTAAATTTTATTGGTGGTTTCGCTGGTAGAATTTCATTTGCGCTTATCCCTCGTAAGCGCCCGTCGGATGACGTCTTTAACTGATACGGCGGTTAAGTCCGTGACATTGGTGGGATAAGAGGCTTACAAGGACCCTTATCGTAGACATTTCCATTTCCAGTTCATTGCTATTGACATGTTGTTCGGCAAGCGAGGATGAACAAGCAGCGTGTTGCTTAAGTTCAATGACAAGGCCGTTTCAGACCGATGATCATACATTATTCATCGCACAGCGCGAGAGTGTTGATTATCTAGTGGAATTGGATCCTCCTGCAGTCGATTTGATTGCGCGCATTTCTATGTGTTCTTGACAAGCCGTCGGGATAGATCTGAATTTTGACAACAAACTTTAGAGAGGCGGTGGAGTTATCTTCTAAACGATGGTCACATTTAATCTGAGCTACATTTGGCTGTACATCTCGTGGGAATGCACATTGAGTAAGAACTTGACGGCAGATTTGCAAGGTTCTGGGATGGCTATGGGGTGGGAACGTTCTGTGTCTTAAATGGTGGCTCGTTAGTTTATAGCGGCGTTCTGAAGTCTCCTCGTGATCCTCACATGGCGTCGCTTCTGATCTATCAATTCCCTAGTCTACAGTGACCCACGAAGAATCTAGCCAACAGTCGGATTTGCCTTCTAAAAGAGCTTCCTTTGAATGAGGGATTTGGAATTAAGTGATTACATCCAATTTTGGGTACGTCAAGTTGAGCCCCTTCTTTGGTGTGTGATCCAGAGTTGGACAAAGACATAGGTTAGCACTGAATAAATATGGGTCCTCATTCGTCTTCTACTCCCTTTGTGTTGTCTTATTCAAGACCAATCGACATTATTTGCCATTGCTTGCTTTTTGTTTACAGTCGTGGAGAGAGTATGCAATCAGTATTCAACTTGTCACTGCAACTTGCTCATACGAAGGGCATCCCTTAGTCGGCGCCATCTACTGGCACATGACCCAACTCGTTCTGAAAGCACCGATCACCATCTTCATCCATCACGTGCCATAAAACAGTTTCAACTGCAAGCCATCCCCACGAGCATTTCCCAGGGAAACCCCTTGATTAATTGATCAGCTCCAAAGCATGCTCCACCGGCAATCAAAAGCCCATTACCTCCAGTCAATCGCACACCAGAGATTCACACATCATTCCAATTCCGTTTCCCTAATTACAGGAAATCAAAGCCGGTCCATTCTTGTGCTTCACTTCAATTTATCGGCCTCTTCAGGGCTGAGTGTTTTTAAGAAGCCCCATAAACCGCCAACGCCCCGCAATAAATTTCAAACACATCCCATCATGCTTGTGCTCTGCCCCTCTCCACCCACTCCACCCACACTCAACCCACTCAGTCGATTGCGATGAAGACTGATTTTCAAACACCACCGATAAACGTCACAAGTGTCAACCGTCTGAAGTATTGGATTCATTAATTTATGCCCAGTCTTCGGAACTTTAGAGATTCGCCGCCCGAGGGAGTGGGTGGAGGGCGTCTCAACTCGAATGACATCTAACAAATCGTGGTGTAAAATTGTTCACCGAAGTCTAGTGCTTGTGGTCTCCGAATGGTGTCCTTGAAGGGAATCCACGGAGTAATTAATTGAGACGAACAATAACTGACAGACTTCAAGAAATTAATTACTCTCATTCGTTATACTTGCACGCGCGCTGGCAAGTGTTTGACACGTCAAAGTGGTCGAGGGGGTGGGGGAGCTTGAGCGAACAAACATGGTTTGGCAGTTGACATTACCACCGTATCGACAAGTGGATGCATTCACTGAGTCGTTATCCTTGCCAGAGTGAAAACTTCGTTTTTTTTTGTCGCCTCCTGTGTGGTGTTTATGGCTTTTCCATGAGTCCTCGTCCTCGTCCTGTCAAAGAGCTGCTTATCGTCTCCCAGGCACTGCACCTTCCTCTCAAGGAGAGATTGTTTTCTTTTTATTACCCCGTGGTTGAAATGTATCTCATTCGAAGGTCGACTTGTGGATGGAAAATGTTTTTCTTTCGTGGCAGCAGAAGTTTGCGAATTTTTATAAGAAAATATTGTCCTGTTTGGAAATGAAGATGTCTGGTGAGTGGTGATCGATAACGCGTGCGTTGACTTAACCACACTCCGGGAGCTCCGAAAAACTGATTGACTTGCCAGCAACATCGATGTGGCGTTGATGTTCTTTTGTGGTGGCTTGTGTCACACCGGGACGTGGACTTTGGCAACAACTAATAATCCCATTCGCAAGCTTCAGACGTGACAGTATGACGGTGGTTGAAAAAATGCAAATGGTGAATGAAGCTGCTCGTGGGCGAAGTGCATATGGCTCACAGATGGATAAATAAATAAATTATGGAAGGGACTTCAGGTCTCACTCTTGACATGTGGACTCCCCAATATCTGTTGCAAACTTTGGAAAGAAAACAAGCGCACCACTCTGAGCGACCCCAACCAGTCTTTTTACCATTCCTTTATAGTTTGGCCGTGTACCATCCAAACATCAGAAGTCTCTTCATATTAGTATCAATGCAGGGGCATCAGACAGTGTTCCAGAGGATGCCGTGGACTCCGATTGACCAGTGCCTCGTCGCAATTGCAAATCAGTTTAGGTGCCATTTCTGGGATTGTATTGTTTGCTGATTAATTTAAAATTATTTGCTAATACGATAGAATTTCACATTTTGGCTTTATATCCCATGGGATGCCAAAATGCTTTCAAATGTGTTTCAAACGTCAAACATTGCTTTTAGAAGTCTAACCATCTGAGAGGTGAAAGTTTAACTCCCATTTGTGTGACAAATCTATTCGTTGAGGCGCTTCGGTGATCAGGAGCCTAGATCATCAGCTCTCGCCTCATCAGCACCAAATAACTGCAACCTGATTCGAGTAAAGACGGGACATTGGCAGAGGACCCAGACAAGTCTTAGCGAATTTTGACTGCGGATCAAAGTCTGAGAAGACTTGTATTCCTGAACTAACCTTAAAGTGGTTAAAGGCGTCAACAAGGCCTTAAGCGCAGCTTGGCTGTCGCTACAGGCACAAAACTCTATAAAACTTCGCCCCTTCCAACTGTTCAATATCCAATATAGTTCGTAGCCATTAGGATCGCATAGGTATCCGCTTGGAAACCCGACGTAAATTTACCTAGCGAGGTAACGCCCTCAACGAAAGCGTCAGCGACAGATCCTTCATTGGTCTTGGAGCCGTTCGTGAAGACTCGACTTAGCTCCTAGCTCAGATGCAGTCCTGGGTGTAGGGAAAGTCGACTTTGTATGTACGTCGTAGTTAGATTACCGATGTCCGAGACTAGGGTCAAAGAAAATGCGTTCCGCAATGTCATCAAAGCGCCAGTGCCAGTTGTAGCAAAGACCACTTTTTTTTGAAGCGGAAGATGGCCTTGACAGTGCACCATATGATGTGAATATCAAGAGGGGGGAGATTCAGAAAAGCATCAAGAGCAGAGCCAGGCGTACTAGGGAATGCCCCTGTCCCCTGTGCAGCCAAGAACAGACCTGAAGCGTATTAAAATCAGCGGTTACGTATTTACGCGAAAGCTTATTTCATTAAACCACTGATTCATAGGAGCGAAGACGCCTTATCATAGCCGTCTAGAACGGAAACGGATCTTTGGGTGATAAACCCTTCCGTATCTTTCTGTCAATGTTTACGAGATGTGAATTAAAAAAATGAGAGCTTTTTATATAGATACGCGCCACCGTTTGTGCGTTGTTGTGCGTTGCGAGATTCCAGTTCAAATATAGCATCCACAAAAAAGGAGACCCCTTCAACTGCGCCAACTACCGAGGGGTAAGTTTATTAAACATAGCCGCTGCCCTTTTCTATGATCGACTGCAACCTTTCGTGAATAACCTGATAGGTCCTTCTCAGTGCTGTTTCAGCCCGGGGAAATCCACAATAGACCAGCTTTTCGCGCTGCTACAGATCATGGACCCATGAAATCCAAATGGAGCTATACGTCGACTTCAAAGCCACATGTCTAGTTTTGACATTCGCCAACCTCGTCAGGCTGAGCACCACGGCGATAGATAGCTCCCGCTGCTCCATCAATGTCGTTAATGAACTCAACTCAAGGCGATGCGCTGTCACGTAACGTCTTTAATATCATTCTGGAGAAGGTCGTGCAAAACTCTCTTGCCAACACAAGAGGCACGTTCTTCTAAAAGTCCGGACAAATACTAGCATGTGCGGACGACAATGAAGTGATTTCCCGAACATAGCGAGCCGTCAACGAGGCGTTTGTTGGCATTGAAATGGTAGCGGCTAATGTGGGTCTGGTGGTAAACGAGAGCAAAGCAAAGTATATGCTGCCATCGAGAAAGGATGCACAACATCGACGACTAGGCCAGAATGTCACCGTAGGCACAAGGCAGTTATAACTTTGAGGTAGTGAATGACTTCGTTTACCTCGGCTCCGCGGTAAGCAGTAAGTACAAATAACATTAGCACTAAGCTGCAACCTTGTTTTTTTTTTTGGGCTCAAAGGGCAATTGAGTAACAGAGCCCTCTCTCGAAAGATCAAGTTGGTTCTGTATAAGAACTTAATTATACCCTTTTGCTCTACGGTGCAGGGGCTTAGGCTATATCCAAAGCGGATGAAGAGGTTATTGGTATTATTGCGAGGAAAGTTCGGCGTACGGGCTGTACAGCGACTTGAGTCTAGCCAGGCGTCTACGGATCGACTGCCTAAGATGGGCTGTGTAAAGCGTATGGACTAGCTAGCTCCGTCCCGAAGAATCTTTGACTCTGAGCCTGTGGGACAACGTAAGAAAGGAAGTCCACGCACAAGGTGGCGCATACAAGTCGAATCGGACCTCAGCCGGGTTGGTGTGTGAAACTGGAGAAAGCTGGCTAGCGATCATGTTGACTGGAAAGGTTTGTCGGATGAGGTTCAGGTCTACTTCGGACTGTAGAGCCCTAAGAAGACGAATATACATCAATAGTAGCTACAGTTAAATGAATGAAAAAATGAATGAATGAAGTTAAACGGACAATGGCAAGATCATTCTTTCTATTTTTCGTACAACATACCTCAGCAGAAACTACATTTTTTGATCATCAAATCCGTATGACAACGTTCACGCATGTTGCATGCTTGTATAAAATACATTCAATGTTAGAGTTTACAGCAACTGCAATTGCATTCACGGCATACTTATGCTTTAAATACTTATATTTAGTGAATACTTAACAAACAGGCTTTATTAATGTCGCAAAAAATGTATGAAAATGGGAAACAAATAAAGAAAACAACCAGTTTCCGATCATAGGTCCGCTACATGAAGGCTAATAATCAAAAATGAGATATTATGTCAATTTTATGCAAATTCTTTAAAAGTTGAATAGATTTGACGACATTTTTCAAGTTAATTGTAAAAAAAATGTACAGCCAACAGTTTAGGGTTTAAAAAATGGAGCAAAAATGCATCCACAACATGTCACTTTTAGCTTTAAGTTTATGCAAGCACTGATCATACTTTTTTGAAAATGAGGCTCTTAAGCAGTCACTGCTACTAGCGCTCCATATCGCAACATGACAACAGTTCTTTCTGTAGAAATTGGACGATACGCGGTCATTCAAAATGGCGGCCAATAGTGCGTTTCTGCCAGCAAAGCCGTGGAGGCCATTTGCCCGAGGTGGTACTCCATAAAGAACCCTATCCAATGTACTTTATGATTCAATAATAAACAACGATATAAAGACTATAAGCTGCGCTTTGTTGTTAATTCACATCTTTTAGGGACACTTCATTTATTTGTATTATTTATTTAATATATTTCTTATTTTTTATTTTATAAAGGGTGATTTTTTAGCTTTTATCTTTTTGGCAACACTGGTTTAAACAGCTGACGCACGTTTCGTGTTTTGTTTCACCAAGCACCATGTTTGTCAAGCATCTTCAGTTTGGTCTATAATTTAACCATGAATCTTCTTACAAACGAACAACGCTTGCAAATTATTGAATTTTATTATCAAAATGCGTGCTCTGTTAAGAAAGTTCATCGCGCGCTTCTTCCATTTTATGGTCAGCTCCTTTTCGATTCAATGAGTACGTATATAAGCAGAATTGTCGATTTTGGAGGGAATATCAGCCAGAAGCATTGCAAGAGCTACCAATGCATCCAGAAAAAGTCACAGTTTGGTGTGGTTTATAGGCTGGTGGCATCATTGGACCGTACTTCTTCAAAGATGATGCGATGAATCGTAACGTAACTGTGAATGGTGAGCGCTACCGTGAGATGATATCCAACTTTTTTTTTGCCCAAAATGCAAGAGCTTGACTTACATGACATGTGGTTTCAACAAGACGGTGCCACATGCCACACAGCATGCGCAATTATGGACTTATTGAGGGGCGAGTTCGGTGAACATTTTATTTCACGTTCGGGACCGGTCAATTGGCCGCCTAGATCGTGCGATTTAACGGCTTTCGACTATTTTTTGTGGGGCTATGTTAAAGCTCATGTCTATACAGACAAGCCCGCTTCAATTGACGCATTGGAAGACAACATTGAAGCATTTATTCGTGAGATACTGGCCGAAATGTTGGAAAGAGTATGCCAAAATTGGACTAAGCGGATGGACCATTTGAGGCGCAGTCAAGGTCAACATTTGCATGAAATAATCTTCAAACATTAAATTATATGGACCGTACTATCGATTCAAATAAAGACTTCATGCATTTTTCTGAATTTTATGTGTTTTTTTTTTGAAAAACTTTCCTATAGCTTTTCAAAAATCACCCTTTACATACATATATATGTATTTATTTATATTACTTTTATTACATTTTATGTATTACAAACCAACCAAAAGAACATTAAACGATAAATTTAAAAAATTAATGAATTATTACATAGCGCATTTTTTTAATCCTTGAATAATTCATAAATAAAATCTTAAATAAAAACAAAACTAAATATGAATGAAATTTCCAAAACCATCGTTAATTAAAATGTAATATAGAAAAATAATAATCGGGCAAAAATTACCGAGTCAATGCCAGTGATCGCAGCAATGTCAATTGACTGCACCATATTCTATGATCCAGGTTATCCACGATGTCAAATTTGTACGCACACTCTACTCACTTAAAACAAACTAATTAACTAAATTTGTAAAAATGAAAACACAATGAAAAATAAAAACACTTATGTATATCGAAACACTTTCGTATCACTGCTAGCCGAATAGCTATGTGTTAAAACTTTATTCGAATTCGTTGTTGTTGTTGTTGTGTCGTCCCTAAGCCCCTTGGCCGTCAAAGTCATGTCAAACTTTTATTGTCTTTCACTGGAAAACTGCAAAAAAAAAAACAATTGATTTAACCTCCGATTCGGAACACAACAATTTGTATGCAATTCACTCGACATGACCACCACCGCAGGTGAATTCTATTTGCAATCCAACTTGACGGCAATCCAGTTACGCTGTACACCGATCTACCAAGGATATGAATGGCTCATCAATCTTAACGCGTGACTGTGGGAGTTATACATGCAAGAATTGCGAACGTAACACATGTACGACGAGCGCGTACCTCGAGACGGACGGACGCACGGTGAGGCTCTTCGGTGGAATATTTCAGGGCCGGTGAGCATGTTTATTGTGCTCACGATTTTCAGACTTTTTTTTTTCTTTCGTGTTCTGTTCGTCTTGGTCGTTGTTTTGTGGTTCGGAGTGTAGGGGATTTGCTGCAGAGAAAATATATCGAATTTGTTATCGATGCTGATTCGAATCGGGAAATCTGCTGAAATGCGAGGCGATACTGCTGGCGGAGGAGACTGATTTGGAAGCGAGATGAAAGGATGTACGTGTCGAATGGGAAATGGAGGTTTGTGCAGGGCTCCCTGAACTATTTTGATGGTGACGACTCATGTGAATTTAGCAGACCTCAGTTTGCAGTCATTTCTTAGGCGGCAGCGGTTGCTGGTGCTACAACCTTTGTCAGCGAAACTGATGCGTTGGAAGAATTCGTCTTTTTGGTGCCAAGCTTCCCCAGAAACCACTTGTGTTGTCAAAGATCGGTAAGCTTTTGGGTCTGTGAACACTGTTAATGACTCGAGAGGTGTGGTGCCCTCAAAATGAAAGTTGTTGGTGGACCCAGGATTCACCGATGTACCTTCGGAGTAGAACTCGAATCGGTCCCATTTTGTAACAGCGTGAGCGACAAACTGATACTACAAAGGTATAAAATAAAACCAAGGTCTTAGACGGATCTCGTGCCTCAACCGGCCCAAAAGTCACCTCGCCGCCTACATGACGTACACTGGCTGTACCTCGTTGCCTTTGTCATTTGAGGCGCATGAGCTAGACCTCGTCATGTGCCACGCTTGAGGTACACGACTCCATCTCGTGGCCTTGGACACTCGACGAATAGGAGCACCAACTCGTCACCCTCGCCATCCTCGTCACTTGAGGCACATGATCACAACTTGTCTTCTTTCCCACTTGAGGCACATAAGCTCCAACTCGTCACCTTCTATACTTGAGGCATAGGAGCTTCAACTCGTCGTCTTTGACACTAGGTTTGGTAGGTTAGGTAGGTGGGCTAATTAGGGGCAGGCACTCGACCAACTGCGCTATCCAGCTGTTTGACACTATACACACAGAAGCCCAACTCGTGGACTTTGGTGCTAGAGGCCCATGAGCTGCAACTCCTCGCCTTTGGCAAAATAGATAAACCTTCAAATGTCTTCTGTTAAACCCCCAATCTTGTCACAATCATCCCAAGAAGGATTGACAGTGGCTTCAACAAAGCGCCCTCGAGTCAACAATTGCAAAAAGAAAAAAAAAGCTCTAGGATTCAGGAAGGATATCCGATAAAATTCAATTCCGACCATCAAACGTTGCACGCAACAGCGCACCACAGCCACGTCCTTCAACACAAAACGAGCACCAATGACCGAAGTTACGGCAGCACCAACACGGAGCCACCCCACATTCCACTATCCATTCATCGTTTCATAAAGAAAATGACAATTCCGATGGCAAGACACTTTACGATGCGACATCGACTTCACGGAAGTCACCAGAGACCATTCCATCAGCAGACGCAATTAAGTCAAGCACCAGTGGGAGACATGGCCCATCACGCCATCCCTCAGATGTGCAGCTATGAGTCACGCACACCCACCGCCCTGACAGGAAGCCCTGCTTTGCATCCCCAAACCGGAATGTTTACAAACTCCATGCTGCCCAGAAGCCAACGGCTTACGTAGTGGCTTTTATGATCAGCTTCCAGCCGGGAATGCTGATGATGCCTTTAACCTTTTCCGTTTCACAATAATATGCCGACGATCAATTAGATGTCTGATTAGACAGACATTTGAATATTTTATTGTCACTCTGTCGCCACCCGGGGTGCATGGAGTGGCTTCGCCAGGCGAGCACAACAGTGCGGCGTACACCGATGTGCCGGTTAATTAATCATTTGAATATTTTATTGCGAACAATTTTGGCCAATAGTCAATGAATTCTCAAATCGGCGAACTTATTGTGGTCGTGACCATCTGCGGCAGATCACTGTCACTGGCGTTGTCATCGGGCCGTTTCACGTGTTCCCGTGCCCGATGGTTCAGCATTTCTGGAAATTTTCTGAAAGACATTCGTGCATCCAACACACTCAGAGAGACACACACGCAATAACGCCACCACGCTGGCACACGTCAGCTGGCAATGACAGATGGGTGGATAATTGCCTGACATTAGCCATGATATGTGAGCAAGTCGGAGCATCTGGCTTGGTGGACACGTGAGACGGGCGCCTGTTGCCTGTTGACTGCTGCCTGTTGCACATCGGAATGAAAACTTGTCTTCTCAAAGACGACGCGCTATCGTACATGGTAGTTTGTGGGTCACAGTTACTGTCACGGTGTGGCGCGCTGTGGGCTGTTCCTCACCCTCGGAGAGCGATGTTGTGTGGAATTCACTTTCATACTAATTAGCGAGCGAGCCAATCACTTAAGATACGTACGATACGTGCTTAATTAGATAGATTTTGCTTTTTGTAGGAGGAGTTGTCATTTGAATTGGACGTTACTTAATTGAAGGATAATTGATGAGCTGCGTGGATACGTGTACGTGTAATTAAAATCGATATGCTCATGTAATTGATTGGGGGATGGAATGTGGTTCAGGGCGGTTACTGGTTAATTATGTGCAAATAGTTGATAATTCCTTTTTTTTCTCTTGTTTTTTTTTTGTTGCCCTCAATTTTGCTGAATTTAATTCAATTATTCGTGAAATGTGATGGAAATCCTTTGAAGGTGATATAATTGAAGGGCGTGGCTGCTGCCGGTTGTGGTGGAGATTATCAAGTTGGACGGCTTTGACGAATTCGCTAACAATCGCCACACGAAGGAACATTTATCTTGTCAAGATTACAACCAACGGTCAGGGCTTGATCAACACGACAAAACATAGAAAGTTGGAAAAAAGGAGTGTTAAACAAATTTGCCGGGCAGAGGCATCATTTTGACGTCAACATTTAAAAAAAAATTAATAAAAAAATAGTCGGAAATGATAACAAAAGCTTAGTTATATAGAATCGTGGAACACATTTGTGGCAGCAAACTGGTTTTACGTGAGAGCGCCTTTCAGTGGGTTAGCCGCTCAAGTGACATTCAGCGTCTCTCTACTAAGACCAGCCATCAATACTGTCAAGTCACTTGGAACACAATACGGAATAATAATCAATCCAAATGAGACCAAATTTCGCATTACTTCATTTGACCATATTTCAAGTGCTTCTCTGCTGAATTGTAACATTTTGTTTTAAAGCTAATGTTTCTCGCCACGCTACGCCAATTCTTGTGATGGTTGAAGCCAGTTCCACTCAATCTGAGAGAATTGAACTCCGCCTTCCGGATCTAGACGAGGTGAAGACACCAATATCGAGACCAAAGTCTAACAAAGGTGCAAGCGCGGCAAGGACTGTCGGCTGAAATTGTAAAGGCAGCTCGGGATGATCTTGTTGAGCGCATGCACCCGCTTTTCAGTAAGATATGGTAAGAGGAAAGCATGTCAGACGAGTGGAACATCAGTGTCTACAAGCATCGAGGCCACTTTGACTTCGCCATCGAGCAATGGGGAATCATTGCCATCCTGTCGCTTTGCTTTGCACGCTCACCTGAATCCGTTTACAAACAACTTCGCAAACCCGTCTCCAACCAAGTGTGTAACGTATAAACCCCGTTGAATATAAATTCATAAATCGTGTCATTTAATCCTCATCATTGTGCTTTCAGGCAGATCTGGGAAAAAAGACCTAAGAAGTGCAAACTGGCACCCCCAAATATTCGCTGTTATCATGGCGGCGGGATGGAGGCAAGGTATACACACATTCGTCAGGTTGTGCACAATGACGATTGAGAATGCTCGTCAAAATCCAAGGACCTTCAATGTCAAAAAAGGATTTGAACAAGGCGACCCGCTGTCATGTGACTTCTTCAACATCATCCTGGAGAAGATCGAACAAAACTCACACCAGAGGCAAGATCTTCCAGAAGTCCGACCAAGTGTTAGCATAGGCCGATGACATTAAGGTGTTTGGCAGAACACTGCGAGCCATCAAAGAGGCTTCTGGCTGGCATTAAAACGTAAGCGAGTAAAATTGGTCTGGTGGAGAATGAGGGCAAAACGAAGTTGATGCTCTCGTCAAGAAAGGCCATAAAACATCGATGACTTGGACAGAGCGTCACAATGGGGAGCTTTAACTTCGAGGTAGTCAACGACCGGATCGTCTACTTCGGCTTCGTAGTAAGCAGTGCAAAGAACATCAGCACCGAGACCTGACACAGAATAACTCTTGCCAAACGCTGTTTACTTGGGCTCAGGAAGCAATTGAGTAATTGAGCTCTCTTTCGCAGGTTTAAGCTGACTTTATACAAGACACTGATTAACCTAGTCCTGCTGTAGGGTGCTTGGTGATGAAAAAGTCCTTGGTCTCTTCGAGAGAATAGTTCTGCATGCGATCTTTGATCCTGCTTGCATTGATGGCCTCTAGAGGAGAAGATTCTGTACTGAACTGTGCAGACTGTACAGTGACATGAGCGTCTACGGATCCAACAAATGAACAACTCGACGCCGCTGACTCATAGACTCTTCGACGTCTTAACAAAACAACAAGGTGACACAGGACGACTGGGCTTAAGTTGAAATCCACGATTGAAGATGAATTTCAAACAACTTCATGGAGATGTCAACATCGATTATAACAAAAATGTGTGCCAGCTAATATGGCTTATTGTTTATGCCCTAGGTCCATTTCCACTTGTAGAAAGGAACAGGGAGAAAAAAGGGAACGCCTTATGTTTATTTCAGCTCGTGAACAGTCATTATTCAGCAACCCTCCATGTTGTGCTTTCACAGACGTGCAGACAAAGATGCTGAGCGATGAAATTGAATGGTTTTTTCATAACAATTGTATTCCCGAAGCTTTGTCAGGCAAAAGTTCAATCAATCGAAAAATGATCTTCTGCAAATGGGTCAACTGAAAGGGAACCCTCAGCAGATAAAGTTACAGAAAGAAGACAAAACACTGTTTAAACTCAGGCTCACTCCTGTAGCATCATCAAAAGAAGAATGAGAAGAAAACCAGCAGTCTATCTTCACTTCTTCTTCGAAACAAGGCCTGGAAATCAACGACAGTCTGGTCCCCTCCGAGTCCTCAATTAGACTGAATGAGTGCCAACGAAAAATGATTCCTCTTTGGAGAACGTCCACATAACACCTTCACAGAACTTACACTAAGGGAGTTACTCGTCGCCGTTCTTTCGGCTAAGAACTGGCACCCATTCTGTGGTGGCAAGCTGAAGCAGTTGTCAATCTTTGAGACGTGCAGGCAGCAAAAATTGCTGCCATAAAGAACATTCACTGCAGAAAACCTCGCGGAGTGAAAAGTAGGAAGTATCGCACTTTAGAGCAGCCGGAAGTCAAGTCGATATGCAATATGTCAGAGCCATCCGTCTACCACCTGACAGAAATTGATTTCGTGCTCCCTAAGGGTCTAAGGCAAGCACTGTTACCGATTAATGCTAACAAATTAGTCAAATATAGGCCACCACTTGGTTCTTTTCATGTCATTGCGCATCATCCTCTGCCACTCTTTGCAGCTCGTCATTGAAACCTTCAATTTCAAAACGAGTTCCCCGCAAACCCAATCACCCAACAGATATAGGCCGCGCTTCACAATCCATCATCAGATTACGATATTTCCTGTCGTATCAAATCAACAGGCAAACAGAACTCCGGCTCCGGCTCCACCTTCCGAACGTTTCCTGACCTACACACCATCAACCGTCCACCGTGCGCACAGTGCCACCGCCACAATAACTCAATCGAACGAATCGAAATCGTATTTCCTTCAACAAAGCGCACGTTGACACAGCGTAATCAATTGTCATGCCAACGATGGGACGATGAGACGGAGTTCATTACTCACACCAGGTTCGCAACATGACCCTGAAATCGGTGCGGTAACGATACCGCCAGAGGATAGCTGGACAAATGCCCAAAAGTTGCGTTGGTCGTCGACGACAGCGCATTCCGTGTGAATCAGCAAGGTCATCGCAATAGACCACCGACCGGCCGATGGTCACACGACAGCGCACGACCCACCAGACATATGGAGCTACGAAAACGCACAACGCTTCCTCAATAATTGCCGCAAGTGTGCGCGCTCGTGATGGGCTTTTTTTGGGGGCGACATGGGGCGGGCGCAATAAATCAACGATTGCGTTTGCCCTTCAGCTTCGTTAGCTGAGCCGAGCGTCCACCCTGGTAGAATATTAATTCGCCAGTGAAGAGCACACTCGACTGCTGGTGCTCGCGGACGCTAATCGCATACAAAGCACCGATAGGCCGCCATTCGAAAATGGGTTTTTGCTGCTCGTGCTGTCGCGTTTGCTCTGCGGCTGCGAGGGGGGCCACGTTCCCGGGAACTTCCACTGCCAGGCCGGAGGTGGTGGAAAAAATTTATGGACTAGAACCGCGAAGATATGCCGGTGCTTCCTCATCTAATGGAGCTGTAAGGGGACACTTTTATCGGTTATGGTTGAAACAATTAATTCCGGCGTGTGCGGGGGTGCATGGGTCTCCATTGGCACATGCCAAATTCGCCTTGTTATCGAGGGGAATTTGAGAAATTGGCGACAGCGAAAGGTATTTCACGGCTCTTGGTGAACTGAATGTGGAGCAACCTGGCATTAGTATTCACGGGGCGTAATCTGATGAGACTGGCTCGACTGCGTACGAATGGCTTAACCTTGGCCTTAGACTGGCACTCTGTCTCCGTGAATTGGCGAAACTATTTCAATGATCTTCAGCTGACAGCTTTAAGGTTGAAATTAACCCTTGGCTTTGGAGGGAATTTTAAGCGCGCATGTGGGTCTAGAATTGGTGATTACAGAGACACGTGATGACTTTCATCAACAAAAGGAAGGAGAGTTCGAAATTAGTGCGTTTGGCATTCACAGTCTCAATCGAAGGGCGGCAACAGATCCCTTGAACTGTTTTCATTTTGAGTCTGCAATATTGGGTGTAATTTGGAAGAGAGCTGACACAATGGACGGAAGTCTTCTGCTGTTCCCGCGGGGCACTCATATAAATGCGTGTGTGATGTATTCATCGCCAAGGATGTACGGTGAAGCACAACATAATGCCCATGGAGACTACTTTTAAACAGAGAAATTTAATTTGTTCTATTTACGAGGGCATTCAGAGCCGTAGAATTTTTTAACTGCCAAACCTGAAGAAATGGCGGCGAGGTACGAACATTGTGTCGAATGAAGAACCCGCTAATGAAACAAACGTCTATTTTGAAGACCATGAGAAAACTCCATATTCACAAGTCACAAGCTCCTTATGCAGAAGATCCAAATTGATATGATTTTTTCTGTGTCAGTGCTTGTATTTAAAATCGAAAGACGAGTCCGCACTTGCTGGACGACTCGAAAAAGAAGGCTACCACCCTGAATGTGGCCCGTATGTCGGCGCGCGGTTTGAGGTTTGGGATTAATTGATTCTAAGTCAAACGCTGAATGATGATCCGGGAGTTATTGATACAGTCCTGCGATGTCTAAAAATATTCATACTTAAACCAGATATGTAATTACGCTCGGAGAAGAGGCATCGGGCATCGAAAGAGCCGATGAACTAATAAGGAGCAGGGCGGGTTTTCCAATGGCACTGAACTAGTCTACTCGACTAAAGGCAATTCAATCGTTGCTAATGACGAACGCCATAAAAGACACTAATCGTAGGTGAGCGGAAGTGGATACGTGCAGATCACAGAAAACTATGTTGCCTGCACTAAATCAAAATAAGACTAAAACTCTCTCTCAACCAGGCAATAAGACCTGGAGCGGCCTACAATAAGTTCTATAGAAGCTGCTGGGATAAGGAGGAAGATAAATAAATAATATTGTATTATAATTTTGAACTATACCACGAACAGTGAGCCGCTATCATATCACTAGACTTAACATATCATCAAATCCCAGCTTGTATGCGAATGCCTACAGAAGCTTAAAGAATTGAACAGAAGAAACTAAATAAAACTCTGACGGATACGTGGCTACACGGTCTACCAGATTCCAAAGCACTTCCCCGCCTTCGACCATAATGGACCACAAAGGTCTAAGTGAACCGTGGTTGATAGATAATAAGTATGTAGTCGCTCTACTGGAAACTCAATGTAAATGAAAGACTCAAGAAACCGTCCCATATCTCAGTAAGAAGATATTCCGCAAAAAAATGGGAACCTAATCCCAAAACAATCCTATGCATGTACACAGCGATTGTCAGACCAATCTTGACATATGGCAGCTTAGTATGATGACAGACTTCCCTGAAAGCCACCAACATAAAGGCGAATAGAGACTTGGATGCATGGGCGTCACAGAAGCAATTTTCATTACTCCAACGGCGGGCGTAGATGTTCAACTAGACCTTCTTCCACGACTGCTGCGAAGAGTGCCATTAGGAGCATTCAATTCAAGGGCTGGCTTTCAAGGTCTACTGGTTATGCAAGTGAAGTGGATAGATTGAACAAGTCGAAAACGAATATCCTTCCCCATTCCTTGACTTCGAAACACACTTCCGCTGTTGTTTCCCAGTAAGGGAGGAGAGGGCCACAAATGATCCCATCAACAACTGGACCATCCATGTATATACGGATGGATCGAAGATGCTAAAAGGCCTTTGAATTATGAAACATGCACTGCTCCATCAGAATCCCTGATTACGGCAGTGTTTTTAAAGTGGAGGTCCTGGCAGTCAAGGAAGCGGCCAAAATGATATCAATGTTAAGGCACAGCTTAAGGTTCTTAGCACGCAGCATTAGATTACGCTATGCTGGGTCCCGGGTCATAGGGACATAGCCGGCAATGAGACATCGGAGAAACTTGCCAGGAAAGTAGCGGAAACCGACTCATCCCAGGCGATCCTATGTATAATACCAACTCTTGCAGATGTGAAGAAAAAATGTGGATGACACAGTCATAGACTTAACAAGCAGAAGGTGGAACTCCCTAACCACCTGTGGGAGCACTCGGATGCTGTGGACCAAGCTTAACAGTGCAGAAACCTACGACAAACTCCATCAAAGCGACAAAAAGTTGCTCGGGATGGTAGTAGCGCTCCAACTACCATCCCGAGCCTGTTTGAAGCATATGAAGCATCCTGAAATGAAAATGGACGAAGAAGAAACAGAAGATACTCCTCACTACTTTTGCCACTGCCCCAATCTCTGCCAGTTGAGTTTCAGAACACTGGGAGATCACTTCTACCAAGAGCTCCAGGATCTAACAAAAATCCCTCTAACCTCTATTCTCAAGTTAATTAGAATTTTAAGATGGCTGTGCAATACAACAACATGACGGTTACGAGAAAGATGTTAAGAGCATAAATTCCCCCTTCGAGCATCTCAATATATCCAACATGACCACCAACCTAACCTAGCTTAGGTAGGTGGTAGGCCAGCGAAATGTTGGTCCAATTTTGATACCCATAGTCCGACTACTACCACTGATCGACAACTCCAGGTACTGTGTTTAAAAATTTAAGGCAAATTATGACTGAGCCAGATTTGAAAACCGGATAAAGGGTATTAACCTTATTTTCACTGGGATTCGAACCGGGACCCCTCCAACCAAGGGCAGGCAGCCAAATTGCTCCTTCCAGCTGTTTCAACCTAGCTTAGCCTTTCATCTAAATATCCCTCATTTGCTCTTCCAACAAGCAGAAAGAAAAAGCTGGCGATGAAGTCTATGGAAAGAGGAGGAAACTAAGCAAATTCACATTAAATTTTCAAAAAAACACCAATTACTCCCTAAATCGCTTTCTTTTTGCACTCAAAATATACACTCTCTGATCGTTGCCAGTGACTCAAGAGCGGCAAGGCACTCAATGAAGGAGTCCCCGCATTTACACACTACGCAACGTGCGAAATAATCCTTGGCAAACGTGGCCTGATGTGTTTGGGTTCGATTGCCGGTACGACAAAAATATTACGGCCCCACCTCTTTCGAGTCACTGCCAATGCTCAAAGAGTAGCAATTTTTTGTCTAAGAAAAGCTTCTTTAACTTATAACGGAATGGGCATAGGACTGTAGGTCCCTTCCACTCTTGGGGGAACAATAGCAGGCACAATATGAGTAGACGCTGTAGAAGCTAGCCTCTAGCCCTCCACGGGCCGTAGCGCAACATATATTAATCGTGGCTGGACCCTTTCCGAGTAGAAAGAAGGAGGCAGAATAGGATGAGAGGACTGCTAGTAAGAAACGCCAAAAGGATCGATGAGTCAGTCGTCAATGGAGAGTCGATAAAAAGGAGTCAAAACTACGATGAGTGTGTTAAAATCCAGTCAGAAACTGAAAAATGCGTTTGGCAGTGCACCTTAGGGGTGTTCGACAAAGTGTTTCGTCGGTTGATTGGTCCTGCCTGCAAAGAAACACGTAAAATGCAGGACAATGCAACATTGGTAAATCTCGGAGCTTTTCAGTCTATCATATATAGGTACTTTCTCAATTTTGAAACATACTCTGATCGAGATTCGAGAGTATTTTAAAAATACGCGTGAAGCCGTGGCCATCGTCGCGGATTGAGTATCGTCGACTACTACTACACTTGACTGCTACGTTCGATTTCCGGTACAACAATCAATTTTCGCTGACAATTTTCAAATGTCGAAACGTGCTCAGAAAGACAAGATCAAAGCTTCGGCAATGGAACACACATTTGGAAGTCGTCTTCCGTATTTTAAAAGGTTATCCTCTAAGTGACTTCTCCACCAGCCGCTGATTTTTAGGACACCATTCCAATTGCATTATGCACCCAAGAGCACTGACAATGCACTGGAACATCACTTAAATCGTTAAGGATTAAGTAATTACGATGGGCGCCTGCACAGGCAAAGCGCAACTTCACGAAGTTATGAACCAAGTCCAGGCGAACAAACAAACTGGCTGCCAAGTCATCAAATCCAAGCCCACATCCATGCAAATGCAGCTTCCATATAAGTTGCATCAAAGTGGACTTGGAACGTTTCCAAAAGTTAACGCAAACCTGCCAAATGTCCTCAGAGAGACACAGGCTGCCCCAAACCCCAGCCACTCCTTCGAGTTCCGAGGATATATTGAAAAGTTATTGGAAAAGCGTAAATCGTGTGCCAACAGTGAAAGCATTCACGAGTGGAATACGAACGAACAAAAATACATGCATGCTCAGGCGACATCCATTCAGAAGCGTCAACAGAGCAAAGAAAACACACGAGGAAATCGAAAGAAAAATCAAGGACACCCCGGCACTGGTGTACAACAGCAATTGAAAACGGAAACGGTATTTTATTTGCGAATAAATCCTTTCCGCTTAATTAAATAATCCATCGAATGTATCTGCGAAAGATCCCGGGCACGTACACGTACCAATGAGTGCACGTACATAAATTCCGAGCGAATAACACAATCTCCTCCAATCCCCTTCGCAACACAGTTTCATCAAGTTCCCCTCCCTGCCTGGGTATGGATTCAATTTGAATCTCGTTTCACACGACCGTAGGTACCACATGCCTACGTCCTCACAGAGCCGCCCCATCGCTTTGGGTCAGTCCTCGCAAGGATGGGCGAGCATCCCTCTCGCCGGCATAAGCATCCAAATTGGTCAAATGCCAGGCAGTTTCATAAAATATTATTTCGAAAAATATTGCAACAGTAACCGATGGCCGGGTGCGCCGCACAAAGCCAAACAGTTAAGGACACCAACACACACACCGACGACGGGAGAGTATCCTTTATTGATGCTGCTGAGATTCTGGAGTATCCAATAATTTGGCCCCGTCCCATGGCCACGGAGACGGAGGTGCGGCATCCACATCTGTGAAAGGGTTATCAAAGCAAAGCAATGTGCTTTCTCAAATTTCAAGGACCCTCTGTGTCATTGTTGTTGCCAAAGTGGCAGAAGGGGAGGGAGCGCTTCGGTGGCAAGGTGGAAGCGATGAGAGATAAAAATAAGCGAAACCCTTGTAATCTGGTTGAGAAGATTGCTGTAGTCGCTCTCCCCAGAGTGCGGCGACGGTGCCAACGAGGTTCGCTTTTCGGTCTTATTTGGGATTTTCCTTTGTGTGCCGCTCTGCCTTATCGCGTGGTTTGTGGGGTCACTTAAAAACGTTCGACTTTTATCGCATCTGATTTGCGATTTGCTTTGAGTCGGCGGCAAGTGGGGCTTATTGAGCACTCGGCCTTTGTGCGATGGGACGCGACGGAAATCTGAATGGGCAGCGACTGGGATGGATCGGGAAGTGGCCAATTGGGGTGGTTGGTGCTTTCCTTTGTTTTGTTCTGATCTTTTGTCTGAAGTTTTAAATTGATTTTTTCCTCGAAAGGGGTTCATGTTTGGTGACTGTTTGACGGAAAAAAAAGGTGTTGTTGACCTCCTGACATGAGGCGGGTGGTTGTGCATATTTTCTTTTGTCGTCCTCTGTGGTTGAGGCAAGGGATGTGAGTGCTCTGAGGTGAACTAGGGTGGCAGTGACTTTTGGGAGAACTGTTCAATCTCTTTGTCATGGCAGTGGAATGACTGAGAATGGTTCCTTCAACTGAAGAGTGTTGATCTTGGTTAATCATCATTCAGGGGCTTTCAGCGAGAAGACAACGCTGTCAGCGAATGAGAATCGAAGATGACAGCATTGGCGAGGATGATGACATCTAGGAAATTCATTGTCCTCGCATGCATTGGACCTGTGTTCACCAATTTTTAAGACGAGTCTATGCCATTAGTTTACACTGCAGCAACGTGCGAAATTAAAGCAAACGCAAATGGTCCTGGGCACACACGTTGGAATCGGCAAAGTTGCCGACGCTCTGGACCTCCAGCTAAAATGTAGCGAAGGACAGTTGAGGAAGAACTGTTACGGGCGCAGTCTACATGGTACGACAACTCAAGAGAGGCACTAAATAATGTCAGGTTTAGAAGTATCGTGGATGCTCTATGTTCCACATAAGGAAGAAAGGACAAGAAGAAGAAGAAATAAGTGCGAGTTTAGAAGACTTATAAACATGCATGTCCAGAATCTGGTACAATATCAGAGGTTGGCGAATGGGAAACGAACAGGATAATCCAGTAGAAGTATTGCATTGGGTTGGTAAATCGACTCCTGTGCTGATTATCACACATGCTCATTTCATAAGTCACGGCTAAGCCTCTACGAGGTCACTGCCAGAGCTTAGAGAGTATACTTGACATGAACGAACATTCTTAAATGTCGCCATTCTGAGGCGAAGTCCACAGTAGGTGGAGGAGACCACTTGTGCGACACCTGCGAGTGGTTACTGTGGAAACTCGAAATGTAGCTCCACACAAATTGCCATATCCACATATTCCATGAACTTTATGGGTTGTACCAAGACATTAGCCTAGTCAGGCGTCAACGGACTCAACAACATGCGACAACATTGCTGCCGCCTGAAGCCGACCAGGCATTAGTGGGGCAACGCAATAGCGAACGCCCACAAAAACAATGGCATACGCAAGTGGAGAAGGATCACAGCCAACTTGGCAGGCGTAATTCGATGCAGCTCGCTAGAAATCGTGTCAGATGGAGAGGCTTGTTGGCAGAAGCCCAGGTCCTTCGCGGACTCTATTTCTAGCAGACAAAGAGGAAGGAACATTCAGCTACTCACTACTTCAATGGAAGTGTCGTCATTGCATAAAAGGTCTTCAAAAATTAAAAAAACTTAAACGTCATCACCAATGGCGCCCAACACAAGACCGCCATAAAAAAAAACCTCCAGACTCTGAAAGTACATGATTACGGTCTGAAGTGCATTGAGATTTTAACAGAATCATGAAGCAGGTCCAACAGCCTCCGAAACTGAGAAGGAAACTTTTTAAAATTAACCGCATTTTAGTGATTTTCGGCGAAATGCAACAACGACCACGATTATTGTGCCGCACTAAACTGATAAAGACCAAAGTGCAATGTAGAAAAATTATCAGAAATGAAAGCTTCTAGGTGTACATCCCAAGAAGGACACCATTCTGAGTTTTATGGAACCAACTACGCCATTCGCAACACTCGTTGTGAGGTGAACTAATTATTTATTCAACGATTCCCTTGTGGTTGTGCGGAGGGCTAATGAGCCGCCCACATAAAACAAAAACTGTTACTAGAGAGCTCTCAGGCTCGGATCCTCCATGGGTCGGTGGCCTGGTAAGGAAGTAAGTAAGTGTAGACGACAAGCTACCGACCAAAGAGTACTTCTTCTCTATGCTTTGCTTAGAACTCTTTCATTACCCTCAAATTGATAAGAACTTGTTATTGGTAGCCACTGTGTATAGGCATGGACGCAACCAAATGCTAATCGATGTCCTTTTGTTTGAGCTCACGAGGGATTTGAATAAAAAAATTCCTCTCACTTTAGACTAAGTTGGCCTTGTACAAAACCATGATCATCCGTGTACTGCTCTATCCAACAGAGGAATGGGCGACAGCCAATGCGTAAGAAGAAGTCAACCAGAAAAAGTTTTCTTGGTCCTCATTGCGTTGTGGGTGATTGGAGGATGTGTCTGTACGGATCGCGACATGAGTCCATTCAATCGAATGCTCATGTATAACGTATTGATTCTTCTACCAGACGAATCTTCAACTTCGAGCGAACACAACAGAGGACACAATGAACATCTCAGCATGAGAAATAATGAATGTCATCGCAATACAAAATCAGCCCCAGTATTCTGAAATTATTTTAAAACATTCGAACTTCAGTCGAGAAGTCACAAAAACATCGTCACGATACCAGGAATTTGTCTACCCTCTTCTTTGGCAGGGGCTACAGTCCGGAATATTGTCCCAAATTTGAAACAGAACGACAGAGCCGCTCATTGGTGTCCTCGAGGTAAGAGATCAAGGTCGAATATTTGCTCCTGTCTTTGAGGAAGTAGGAGGCGAGGTGGGTATTGAAGAAGGTGACTTCTCTTTCGGCGCTGCAATTGCGGAGAGTTGCACAATAGTTTCCTCGTCTCTGCAGCTTCTACAGAAGCGGTTATTTGGCAGACCCAATCTAAAGGCATGTGTTTCAATGGCGAAGTATCCAGTAATTATAACGATTTAAGTTTGTTAGAGAAGCTTGTGGCAGCTACAACGTCGCTACGAGAAGAAGCCGTGTTACCAGAATTCAACGAAATAATTTTCCGTACGAAAGCCACTGCATGCACATCAACCAGCCTTCCAGCCCCAAAATATTGGTGCTGGTTGCACATCGCAAAATGTATATTCTAAGGTATATAAAGGTCCTTTGCTACGAGGTGTGCCAGAAATAATGAAATTCGAGACCTCACAGCATTGCTTGGTACAGCACCGAAAAAATAAAGCCGGGACTCCAAAATCGAACAGTAGACGGAAACACAATCTGGCACTCGATCTCGATGTCAGTCAGTTTCCCACCGAGAATTTTCATAACGCGTCTTCAAACACTAAGCCTCAAACAGGTATCAGATGCATTCACAGCGTTAACAACTCAATCGAATCCTCCGCGTAACACTGCCCAACCAGCAGCAGCAAGTTGAAAGCCATTGTATATCCTTGGTCGTGGCTCCGTTTCTAAGCCAATCGGCATGCAACCTACACAAAACATCGTTAAGGTCAACTTCACAGCTCCCGTTGGCAACGCACGAACATTTTGAGTGTATATTTTTTTTTGTATTTTTTTCGTTTCACAATCAATCGATCTTTTGGAAGTCCATCTAATCACACACAACACAGCACATTCCGTCAAGACGGGGAAAATTGCGCGACAAAATTTTCCAGCGAAAAACGATGGACGGACGAAAAAAGAAAAAACGGCACAAATTTTGTTACGTATACGCCGTGTATTCGCCCTCGCGCGCGCTTTGGGAACGTCGTCGTCGTACGCGCGGTGATTTTCCAAACTGACCGTATGCGCGCATCTAGCTGCACATTAGAGGCTGTCTAAATACGGATCGGCCTACCCGTGTATGTGGCCACTGTGTGCGCTTAGCATACCGTCCGTCGTCGTCGTTGTCGTCGTCGTCGTCGTCGTTGTTATCGTCGATATGCTACCGATCGGAGTGCACATCACCGTCGTCGTCGCAGTGGTTGAGTCGGCTACAACAAGTACAGAGCTGCCTTCGGAGCGTGCCTTAACGCCTAGCTAGCGAAACCGTCAAAACTCGTGGATCAAATAACTTTCGATGACTGACTAGTTACCGCGACTGGTTGAATCGACAGCGGAGCGCAAAAACAAAAAAATGCAAAAAAAAAAAAAATAACAACACGAAAACAAAAAGTATCTAACACCAGTCCGAGATGGTTGTGTGTTGGGTTAAGTGTTTACTTTTGGCGCTACCACCTAGCCGAGCGGAGTCACCAGCTCACCAGCCACTGCTGCTTCTCGGGCTCGTTGTGTGCTGGTGCTGGTGCTGGTGCCTGTACTGATGGTGCTGGGTGGTAATCAATTGGCAATTATTTTCGTATTTTTATTACTCCTTCGCCATATTTCGCGTTTTGTGTGTGTGTGTGTGCCGCGCTGTGTGTCTCCCCCATTGTCCATCGCGCTGCGAACGCTACAGCAGAAGCATTAAAATTCTTTATCCGAAGACACACTTGTCCCATTGTCTGTGACACTGACACCCGCCGCCGCCGCGCACAGTCACTGCGCGGGATGACCTTCAAATACATCGGCAAACAGTGCCACTGGCAGATACCGCGTGCGAGCAAGTCAGAAACGGAATTGAACGGACGAAGGAGCTGAACTACACAAACTCATAATTGTAGCATTGAGCAATAAATAATAATTTCGCATTGTTTACAAATTGTCTACAAGGACTACTGGCTCCCTGACTACAGCTGGCCCAATGGACGGCGCGGCGTGGCGGCGTCGGCAGCGGTGGTCATGATCGTTGTGATGGCTCGTGGTGGCTGCCGCGGCCGTCCTGTCCCGGTGTCAAAGTCAGCGGAATGGCAAGGAAATCGAAAACGTCTTAATTGGTTTCTTAAACTTGATAATTAAAATGAAGGATACTCAGCAGCATTGAACGGTGGCCGTGGACGGTGGACGGTGGACGGTGAACGGCGGACGGGCGTGTGGAGAGGAAGGTCGATGGTGAAGGTAAAAGTTGAAGTGAAATTGAAATGCCCGACTGGGAGATGTAAAGTCGAAGTCGTCCATCCAATCAAAGACGAATGACGAGAGCGGGAGAGAAAGAGAGACTGCTTGTAATTACATTCCTTCCAGAGCAAAAGGGATCCCCGAGAAGGGGCGGCCCAGAATGGGGGAAAAGTTTGTGTTTCTTCGAACCGAGAGCGTGTCAGAATTAAGTCATCTAGGGAAACTTGTAATTAGCGAACAGGACACGCCGACGGTGAGTAATTGAGCAGTAGTTCGAGGAACGACTGATGCTTGTATCGTCGCTCAACCGAAACTAAGTGAAGATGCGTCGGCTTTTTCAGTCGAAAGCGAATTGATTTTTGAGTGAAGACAGGCATTTCCAGGAAAATAAGTGTATACTCGACGGGGGGTGGTCACAGGCCACGGGCAAGTGTTGTTTTTTTTTTTGGTTAAGCATGGTTGAGTTCAATTTAAATTCGTTCATTCGAAAAACGACGGTTTTCGCAGAATTTGGATAGAAAACAGACGTCTACTCTTTTTATCGGAATTAATTGCTTGCGAAGGACGAATATGTATATTGAATACGGAGTGTAACCGTTTACGCGTTTTTTCCGACATTCAGTGTTCCAATTAAACCATATTCAGCTCTACAAAGAAGTGTTTTTCCAGGAAGCAGCTTTCTTTTCATTGCCGAACAGATGTTGGACAGATGCTATTTCTTCCTCGTCTCTGAAGGTTGTGCAATGTGTACCCATGGCAAAGTGTTCGGTAAGGACTCTTGCATAAGTACTTATTTGCGGCCATTGATGAGGACATTTTCTTAAACGCCGGTCATAGGAGGCCTTGTTCTTCATCCAATGTTCAGACTAATCCAGCGATCTCGAGACCATGTAACTTGGTCCCCCTTTTTGGACTTCTACGTGCTGCTAAGCTTCTGAACAGGTTCTTGAAAATACACATTCTTCGCCAAGTATTTGGAGGACAATTGTGAATAGTTCATGGAACATAGCAGGATCACAAGCAAGCCTCGTTGCAATCCGGGACACAGCATGTTCACTTAACCCCTCTAGCGACATTTATTTAGTCTCAAAAAGGTTCAAAAATCGCCTGGACTCAACCCTTGTGATGAGCGACAGATTGAAGAGAACGCCTTCGAGAGTCATCATGTGTAGTCGTCCAGATGGCAGTGTTGCTTATAAAAAAGGCGTCGCTGTGTATTCAGCCAACGAATAGAGAAACGGAGCATAGTTAACTCTTTTCGGTTTTGTTAGAGATTATAGGATATTCTAACGCTAAGCTGAATGCTAGACTCATCAGCAAACACAACTTGCACGACAAGGCATTCGAGAACGGACTCAGACTGGTAAACCTGGTCACGGGACTGAGCTTGTCTACATCACGTATGCAAATATCCGATCGATGTTAGATTTCTGGACCTTCCAAGGAACTAGCATGGACTTATATAATTTCTGTGTCATAGCCAAGCCAAGACCACGAACTACGAGGTGCCAGACGAGTCGAGGAAGAACCAAACGTTTTGACGTCGGAAAACCACCATCGCCTTGGAATCCTAAAAGCATAGCTGATCTGACAATTATGGCCTGCTCTCAGTTCAAGACGGTCAGAATGAGCAGACCGACTCTTAGGACTCTTATCGGGCACCACAACGACTTCTGAAGAAGCTACATAGACGAGGAAGAGGAGGAAACTATTGCCCATCTCCTATTAAGTCGCAGCGCCTGATGACCTATGCTGTATATTGGCAGTCAGTCTCCTGAACATAACCTAACTGACTTAGTTTCTTAGAAATTCTGGGAAGAATCGACAGCGCTGACAGAAGCTGTCGATAAGAAAAAACCTGTGCTTTGACCACGCGTGCGCCAGTACATGATATAAGGATGTGGGGCCAAAATGCAACTCTGCATAGCTAGGTGAACTGTTTCTGAGCTCTACGAACGGGAAAGAAGGGAAAATAACGATATCTCGAGATAATATAGAAAGAAAATAGATGGAAGGTCATCATCATCATTATCATCTTCATGATCCACTAAAGGGGTCGCAGGGGTAAACCACGCACGAGAGATCTCCAGGCAACTCGATCCTCCGCCATCGACTCATAATTCATCAGGAGCAATGCCCAAGCGTAACCCGGCGAGTTTTTGGACTTGGTACAACCACCTTGTCCTGGGTCTGCCAAGTGGTCGCCTATCTGATGGAATCGCTTTCAACGCCTGCCTCGGAAGTCGTGATGATGGGGACATTCGCGCCGCGCGACCAAACCACCGAAGCATAGCCCTTTCCGCCGTGTTTCTCACCCTATCCCGGCGAGTATTTCCCACAACAGCACGAAGAAATCTCATCTCAGCAGCTTGCACTCGCGATCTTATTCTTTCGGTCATTACACAAATTTCATGACCATAGGTGAGAGTTGGAACAAATACTGAGTTGTAAACCGCTAACTTGGCTTTGACACCAAGCTCGGCCTTTCGGATTACAGAACTACCAAGCTGTGTCAAAACTGACCCAGCTTGACTAATTCTACAGGAAAGCTCAGCATTACTAATTCCATCACTCGTGAAAAAGACCCCGAGATACTTAAAGTTCTCCACCTGCTTCAATGGGACTCCCCTAACATGCAGAGTGCATTGAACAGGCGTTCTGGAAATGACCATAACCTTCGATTTGTCCACGTTAACCCTCATTCCAGCATCAGCACATACGGCCACAAACCTATCGAGTGTGCGCTGGAGTTCCGTCTGGGAGGATGTGAGGATAACTAAGTCATCTACCCTCAACGCTCCCAATGTGAAACATTTCTCACCTCGGCTGCGCTGCAACATCCAGTCCATATATACAATGAAAAGGAGAGGTGACAAGACACACCCTTGGCGAAGTCCCACGCCCACGGTGAAAGGTGTTGATTTAGCACCGTTTACCCGAACACAGCTGCTACAGTTTGTGTATAGAGACTGAGAAGATGACCATTAATCCCATACTCCTGCAGGACACTCCAGAGTTTACCTTGAGGGACTCGGTCATATGCCTTTTCCAAATCTACAAAACAACTGTAGATGGGTTTGGCATACTCCCAACCCTTCTCAAGTACAGATGGAAGGTGCCATGACAAAATTGGTTCCTTCTATCAAAGGATGAAAAAATGATCGAAAGGACAATTTTCAAACAGAAGCCAAACAAGACGAATATAAATGAAAATCTTGGAAGTAGAAACAGACCACACAGAGTATTCAGACACAGCAACAGCGTGGAAACGCACGCAGAAGAAGTGAAACTTCATAGTGATTGAATTTCTAGAGGTGCTGTGATCTCTGAATCTATTACGTTCTATAGCTTAGGAAAAAATAGGATAAGACCAACTTAAATTGAAGGTAGCTTTTTTTAAATTATTTTTTGAACAATTCAAGTGAATGTTTCCACTTCACATTTTTCTACAAATGAAATTATCGGTTTGTGATAACTAAAGTAAAATACTAAATTTCACGATCGACAGCTGAAATTTCGAGGTAGTGAAGGAGTTTGTCTACCTCGGGGCAAACGTGAACTCCACAAACGACATCACAGTGGTGATCCGTCGTAGAATCGCCCTTGGCAACCGGTGCTACTTCGGTTTGGATTCAAAACTCTTGACTCGAAGGACCAAAATCATGCTCTACAAAACTCTTATTTTGCCAGTCCTGCTCTATGGAGCCGAAAGCTGGACGCTAAGCAAAACTGCAGAGTTGATTCTTGGTACCTTCGAAAGAAAAGTTCTACGACGGATATCTGGTCCCGTCTGCGAGGAAGGCGAATGGAGGGGAAGACATAGCCGCGAACTCTACGAGCCGTACCAGGATGTGGATGTAGTCCGGTAGGCAAAAATCCGTCGACTGCACTGGCTCGGCCACATCGAGCGCATGGACAACAATGCTCCAGCAAAGGGGGTCTTTGAATCCGAGCCTACTGGTTCGAGAAGTAGAGGAAGACCGAATCTCAGGTATAAAGACGAAGTTATCGCGAATGCAAAACAGCTTGATCTTGGTGACTGGAATCAGCGTGCCCAGGACCATCAACGATGGAAGGCAGCAATTGCTCAGGCTCGAACCCTTCATGGGTCGCCGGCCTGATAAGTAAGTAAGACAACTAAAGTATGAAATAAGCATTTTAGATTGTAACCGATCCGGAAATCTGGCAAAAACTGCATCAATAGTGGTTCCAGATTTCGTCGCTGCTTCAGCTAGTTGTGCTGCTCATTTGTCATTCGTAGTTGAAGTTGAGCATGGAGAAAGACAATCAATGGTTGATACTCGGCAGATGCATAGTTTACATAAAAATCTCCACTGAGGATTATTGGTATTCTGCCAAGTTCGAAATCAATGAGTCCGATACGGCGCGAGGGATCGGAGGATAACATTAATTATAAAGGCTGGTTTAATTTTAAGGGGCGATGTTGAATGTGAGCCACACCTAAACGTCAAGTTTTTTTCTGCATTTCATTTGACATTTCTCAATTTCAGACTAACTCCATTTTGAACCATGGAAAGATAAACAAACGAGCAACGCGTTATGTTATTCAGTCTTGTTATGAAAATGGGCGTTCAAATCAAAATGCAAATGATTTTTTCGGTCAATTTAATCGTCCAAATGTGCGTACAATCGGAAAAATCGTGCGAAAATTTGAGCAAACCGGGTCTGTAGGAGATGTGAAAACACCAGTGCATGCTCGTACAGCTCGTACTGCAGAAAATATTGCTGCTGTTCGCGATGGTGTGGCTGAAGAGCCGTCCACCTCAACTCGTCGTCGTGCCCTACAATGGCACCTCTCACGCTCGTCGTTGATGAACATTATGCATAAAGGTGCAATTGACTCAACTGAACTAAAGCCTCTTGACCATTTCAAGCGTCGTCAATGGTCAGAATGGTGGCAAGAAATGGCAACAGTGGGTGAAGAAGAAGAAAATCATCTTCAGTGATGAGGCACATTTTCACATCAGTGGATTCGTCAATAAGCAGAATTGCCGCATTTGGGCGAATGACAATCGAAGAGTGATTGTCGAAAAACCAATGCACCCACAAAGAGTGACTGTTTGGTGCGGTTTATGGGCTGGCGGCATCATCGGGCCGTATTTTTTCCAAAATGAGGCCGGTCAGACAGTTACTGCGAATGGTGTTCGCTATCGTGAAATGATAACGAACTTTTTATAGCCCGAATTGGAAGATATGAATGTGGGCGATATGTGGTTTCAACAAGACGGTGCCACTTGCCACACAGCTAACGAAACAATGGCTCTTTTGAGCGACAAATTCAATGACATCTCACGTAGTGGCGATGTCAATTGGCCGCCAAGATCATGTGATTTGACACCATTGCATTTTTTTCTTTGGGGTTATTTGAAAGAAACGGTGTACATCGATAAGCCAGCAACAATTCAAGAGCTAAAGGATGATATAATTCGGCACATTAACGGCATAGAACCTCAATTATGCTTCAGCGTCATCGAAAATTTGGACCATCGGATGGAGGTGTGCCGTCGAGGTCGCGGCGGCCATTTGATACATAATTGAACCATACCAATATTATCAAATTTCCTAAATAATTTGTGTTTTATTCAAAATCAACATCGGCCCTTAAAATTGAACCACCGTCTATCTGCTATCGTGTTATTCGGATATATAACATGGCCATCCATAAAATTGTTTGTTGGTCCTCCATGACGCAGTCATATGCATTGGCTAAGGAGGGGTAACTCGAACGGCCACTCCCCAGTAATGAAATCTAAGGGGAGCGACCATATTCTCATTAATCGGTTTAAAATGAGTGTCTGTAGCTCCCCTTGCAAAGTGTCCATCGATGTTGTTGTTTTTCGTCCATGATAAATATCGTACTCGGCTTCCTGTAATGCCTGGTAAGTAACATAGCTTCAAAAGTTCCACTTCCAAAAACCAGTCAATTAATGTATTTAAAACTCAAACCATAATTCCAAACGAGTTCTCTATGCGTATTCGATTTAACCCCAGTTTCACTTTAAAAGCCTTAAACGACGTGTAGGAATCACGGATAAATTCTGCTAGAGAGACTAGACGCAAACAAAGGTACTGCTCTCTACAGAGTCTTCCAGCTGAACGCATGCACCAACCCATCGGTATCATTCTACCGGAAGTACCATGAATTTCCGTACGGATTTCGCCAATCAATCAATCCTTCCATGGTGACTAAGGCATTGGTCTCCCTCCTCTCACAAGATTCTTGTTTTCCCATTCTGACATCGCGTAAGATGAGTTGCTACCGCTAATGTAAAATCTTGTAAATTCATTGAACATGTTTCTACAAAGATTGAATAAATGAAGCAAGTGTGTAATCACGACAACTTAAACAACTTGGGATGGTATTGTACAAAAGACAACATCAACAAGGCCCAAGTTTAATGCAAATACAATCAAAACAAAGTAACATAAATAAATGATCATAAGCAAGTTATGAAATTATGCATCTTCATCGAAACGATACGTACCGCGGAGCCTTCTAACACTGATAGTTCGTGAATTCCACACAGCCGGCATTCGTTTGTTTGACTAGTTCGACGAGGTTGGATTAGAATAGGCGAGCAATTAGCTTGGAGATGCTGAACATTGACGCCGCGCCGCCGTTGGAATAGTTTGCTCGTAATGATTTTATTGAAGAATATTAAACTGCAATAATTCACGATCGTGTGTAAGCTACACCCTCGAACATTTCTTACATAATTTCATGTACTTATGACCATAGCCTGGTATGTTGCTGAAAAGCAACACAGTGAGTCGTCTTTCCGATTCTGCGCCGCACCTGAATCAGTCGAGATGATGAGGCTTCAACCGATTATCGGTGTTTTAAGTTTAAAGTGACTATAATTAACGATAACCATTCGGTAGCTCAAATTAGTTAAGGGGTTGTGATTGAGCCTCACATTGAGAAGTCTTGCCCCATAGTCATTCCACTGCACAGACTAAGCCAAGATGATTCCGTCCGTGCCCTTATGAAGGTAAAATGTTCCGGAAGCATCTGAACGTTCTATAAGACGGTGTGATATCCCGTCATTTGGTGACTTGAAGAAGTGATGTTCAACCTACTGGCAATGGCCAAAAGCGTATAAAACCATATGGCATGCTCAAGCTTCACAGGCCCTTGTCTCAATGCAGCTTATGCACCCACCAGTGAAGACTGACGCTTATGCATCAGAGTGCATGGAAGACCAATCTATGTCTACCATGCACTCTGATGCAAAGTAAATTTGTTTGATTTTGTGACTGTTATAGCCGCGCTAGAAGATCTCGGTAATATCGCATGAATGGTTCATATGGCATGTCTAACTGGTCATGTAAGAAAATTAAGCCGATCAAGTGTATTACTCGCACCTGGAGCTTATATCCGCATTCCAGAGACCGCATATTGTGCATCTAGTTATAGACGCAGACGTTTTAAACAAAATTAAACCCGGTTAGCTCCTAGAGACCCTAGATTTTTTTCCTGTGAACGATGGCGAAGAAGACTCGCTCACTAGGGACGAGACATTGGATGACGTCAAGAAGATGTCGTATGCATCGTATCGATGAATCTCTTCTTCTATGGATTAGAAATTACCTTTCGAACCGTTCAATTCAAGTTGTTTTGGATGGGTTCAAATATGATATCCACCAATTAAATGCTGGTGTACTCTCTCTCATTTTTATTAATGATCTCTTGTAGGGTACTTCTAATCCAATCCATTCCTTCGCTGATGACAGCACCCTCAGCTTTTCATATTCGTGCCGAGACTCACGACCCTGCCCTTCGTCCGTAGAATTGGAACAGGAGCGTATGTTAAGCACATTGAATTCCGATCTTGACAGCATAATTAACTGGGGAAACAACAACAGAGTGGAATTCAATGCTTCTAAAACTCAATGCTGTCTGCTGTCACTCAAGCGAACCCTTGTTAATCAGCCATTATCCATGAATGGCGCTTGTGTCGATGAAACCGGAAAGCTATCCATCCATGGTAGGTGTATCAACACAACACTTAGTTGGAACGATCACATATTTGAGGTCGCCAAAAATGCTGCGAAATCTTTAGGTTTCCTTAATCGATGCAAGAAATATTTCACCCGCTCTGATTTGGCTTTCATGTATAAGGCGTATATCTGACCGAAGCTTGAGTACAACGCTCATATCTGGTCTGTTGCCCCAAAGACCACCCTGCACCTACTAGATAGAATCCAAAAGCGAGCGATAAAACTTATAGGAGACAACAATGTCGCAAAGTCATTAGACTCGCTCGAACATCGACGTACCGTTTCTTCTTTGTCTGTATTTTATCGCTATTTCAACAAACGATCCTCAAGTGAGCTAGCCAACTGCATTCCTCCTCTCCATGAATTCACCCGCAATACTCGTCTCGCCAGGAATGCTCATTAGTTTACCCTTAAGCCTACTTTCGGACGGACAGCTAAATTTAGAGTTCGTTCTTCTCGTTCTTCAGCCGTACTACGCGAATTTGGAATGCTCTTCCCTGCCCTATATTTCTCACAGACTACAACCCGCAGATATTTAAGACCAATGTGCACAGGTACCAATTCGCCCTTCCTCCCTTTATACCTTCGGACCGTGCTGTGTCTTGACCCCGGACATTTAAGGGTATTAGCAATACCTTGAGCGAGCGCATATTACCAAAAAAAAAAAAAATGGACCGGACTTTGACCGGATATTGATGCATTTTTCAAGTAATTTAGTGAAAGCAAATTATAATGTGCTGGCTGATTATATCCTTCTGCTGTTTGAGCCCCATTCGTATTCACTTATTCAAAATTGTACACGGTCGCACATCGCAGCCCGCTACAGGCAAATGACTGACCATTTGAATGAAGGCATAGGACGACAAAAAGCCACTCTAGGCGGACATGGGACGTCGAAAATGTTTTGTATGTCTTGACCGGAAACGGCCACCGCATGTGGCCGTCACATGATTATTTGCGGCACGCGACCTTTATCCACAACTACTGTATCAAGTTTTCATTAAAAAATTCAAAAATAAATTATTTAACAAGAAAATATCTAAGCAAAAAGTAAGTAAAGTTTCAAATCAATTTCTTAGTTCTGAGTTGTGTTAAATGACATAGGTAAGTTGAAAAAGTAACAAGAGGATTTGGATTACAATTTTCAAAGCATATGGCCAGCAAACTGAAATGAGTTTGACATGCTTGGTGTAGGAGGGAGAAAGGGTGCCGAGGTCGCTGTGTACATTGGTCTGAATTTTATATGAACTGTTATCTGGAGAAAATATTGGGCTAGGAAGAGTAGAGAGTCTTGGGGGCACCTGACCGTTGGCCTATGCATTGCATCGTATAAATAAACTTAGACATTTCGAAGCATCATTCGACAATTCTTGACGCAGACATTCTTTTGATATTTTCACAGACTCTGCCACATCGCTGACGTTGACAAGGAGAAATGGCCACCAGTTCAGAAGGACTGTCTTATCGATAGATACAATATATTCACTTTCATGTCGAGTGACTGAAAGTTACAAAGTTTGCGCTTTCATCCTTTTCATCTAAATGAAAATTTAATCAAAATAAATCTTCCGAGACCGGATCAACTGCTCCAGCTACCACTCTAGTGCAACGTGCACACCCAGAAGGCTAATTTGCTTATGCACACCCATAGATTAAACCAGTGCGCCGTGCACAAGGCGGTGTGACTTTGAGAATTAGTTTATTCCCGAGGGGATGTCCAAGGCGGTCAGGCGGGCATGCATGCATATCACGTCACATGGCCTGAAAAACTTTTAAAATTCACTTTGAGCGTATCCCGAAAAGCAATTATCCTTTTTGCGCACTCCGCAGCTGCCAGTGGGTGATGTTGCAGATCGTTACAGGCGCCACACTTCAACCACTCATTCTCATGGACAAGTCTGCATTTTTAAGCTGATTCACGCTTTGACTTCGACCCTGTATTTGTGTTTCGCATTCAGTCTGTGGATCTGCGGCGCCCTTTGATGGAGCATTTGGCGGAGTATTCAGATCAGAGTTTTCCAATGCTAGGCCACGCCAAGACAAATATCCTCTTGAAGCGCAAGTGCCTATATAGCTCGTCCTTGCCAGTTAACTTCGGAAGCAAACTCGCTAACAGCTCAACACTTCCTCAATCCATTAACCCTGAAAACAACACAAAGTACATCTGTCTTCCCGTGACGGTTGTGTAACGAAAGGAACACTCGCCCAACCTCAACCATTCTCCATGCGATGACGACATCTTAGCTGCGAACTTTTGAACAAAGGCCACTACGTGATCCCACTGCGAATTGCTTATAATTTGTGCCAACTTTCCTCGCACATAGTCCGAGAGCTGACCTCAACCTCCTCCGCGCTCTCACAGTTCCCGAGCCAAAGGACTGTGCTGGCGTCAAAGTCACGCACAAATGACCATGTACACATCAAACACCGGACTGAAGATATCTCATTTTGTCGCCTTCCTTTCAATAAATTCATTTTCTTCTTCTTCACTTTGCGAGGAGCAATTTTAAAGGGACAACACCGAGACTTCTGTCCGTTTCGTTGTTCGCACAATTCCGTGCCAGCAGCTGAGGAGCAAAGGTCGCTGGCACTACGCTCGTTCGCCTGTTGCCACAGCACAGACGAGGGTAGTTCGCCGCAACGCAATGCCCACACCACCCCCCGCCCACCATTTGTGTGAATTTAAATAGAATTCCACGCAAGTCTGGACTTGGAGCGAAACGGAAGCATTCCGGGAAGGGGAGGAACAACCTTTACAAAACCAGCAAAACATGGCAATCCGAGATGTCCTTCGATTAGGGTTGAGACGGAACGGAACGGGGCGGGACACGACAGGACATCACATCATTCCTTTCGTTTAATTTATTGGCAAACATCGTCTATGGGTATTTTAATCGGATCTCTGTTAAATGAAAACCGTCCCAAAACTAACCCTACGCCCGATCAATAAGCCGATAATCTCGTTCAAACAGTTGGCCACTGAAAAGGGGTCTTCCTCTGGGAAGTGAATCGATTTGTGAAGTTAATTGAACGCTAGTGGTCTGAGGTGGAGAATGTGCTAATCGACGAATGGTCGGATGGTGGCCAGGGTTATGTGAGGGCTTGAGTCGATGATATGCTCCAAGGTAATCGGACGTTTCATCTTTGAACGGGACTGCGCAGGGAAACGATTCGTTTTTATTGCACACAATCCGGGATTTTAATGATTTTGTTCGTAAGCAGTTGGGGAATCGGGGTTTACTCCATTTGGTACAGGAAGGGATAAGAGGGCCCCTTCAAAAGCTGAGCTGCAGGCTAGATTATGATTTCTAGTGGAGGAGTAATCCGTGAGACTAAATATTCACGGGTGATCTTTGATCAACTTTGGGTAATTCTTCTTTGTCCTAGAAGTATGCAATAAAATACTAAATCGGCGAACAAAGTACACACTAGAGGCAAAAAAAATTGAACTTTTGATGCAACGTTACGGGCAACAAGAAAAACTGATTCCACTCTAAGATGGTTGATGGTGATTTTATGAACATTTTTTTTCATGTTCAATCCGCAGCGTTTTTGGGCAAAATAACAAATTTGTTGTCAATGTTTTTGACCGAAAGATACATGCAAGGCCAAGTTTGAGAAGCTTTTTCTAGACAGTTGCACTCTTTGAGCGTTGCCAGTGACTCGTTGCCAGAGGTGGGGCCGTGAAAAGTATTTCTTATCGTACCAGGAATCGAACCTAGACAGTTGCGTAGGAGTCGATGCACATAGCCACAACGCAACGGCCACCACTTGGGCGTATCTCGGTCAACGGATTATCTCTGTACAACATTGAGACATTCAATTCGGGTCTAAGGACTCAGTTGCAGTACATACTTCTGGATTTTGCAGCTATAGTGTGTGGGTAAATCAAACGAGGCAGTCTATCAAACTATCCGCAGAGCTCTGTGATATGAGCGCAGTTTCTTCACATTCTTCTAAAGAAAGCCACGGTCAGTGGTGTGCAAATCGCTTACTGTCATCGACTTCTGGCCAGTGGTACATGTACATACAACAGCGGGCACCGACACGTAAGGTGATGCACTGAAGTGAAGAATGACTTCAATCGTCTTGGTGCACGAAACTGGCAGCGGCTTGAGACCGTGCCAGCTGTAGAGGTTTTTCGGTTAAGGCCGCGAATTACCCCTGACGGTGGAGCTACACAAGGATGTGCTGTAAACCATGCCTTTGTCATATGCTGGGGATTATGGCGATAGCCTTGGAGTAGTGGGTAGGTGTGTCGATTTGCTCTCTGAATGTCCGTAGAGCAAATTTCAGCACGAATAATTCTCATATTTCTCCGAACCACCTTTATCGAAGCTAGGCCCCATTCCACTACGAAACCCTAGGCTTGACGGCAGTTTCTTACGCGTTCAATATATTCTCGGTATCGGGGTGAAGCTGTGGTTGTATATATAAATTGACTTATTTATCAAGTAATACTATTATTTTAGTGCATTCATGTAAAATTTCATACAAATGTGATTATTAATTCGCGTTTTATCTCTAGTTAAACAGAATCATAATGGCAACTGAGACGATGATGGTGAAAATTGAGCAGCGCGCTGTAATTAAATTTCTCACTAAGCAAGGAAAAAGTCAAAAAACTATTCATGAGGAGATGGGGGCTGTTTACCAGGGTTCCGCACCTTCATTATCAACTGTGCAAAAGTGGTCAATTGAGTTCAAGAGAGGCAGAGAGAGCATTGAAGACGATCCCCGCTCCGGCGGTGACTACAGTTACTTATGTATAAGTAGATGACATTGTCATTTACCATTTCCAAATTCAATAACTGGGTAAACGGCGTCTCAACGTGACAGCTTACAGTCAGGTTAACAACAACCATTTACTTGTGGTATTCAACTTTAGTCTGGAATAAACGTGGGTCTCAGTCAACATGCCACTTCAACTAGCATGGTCAAGGCGCCTCCAGTCTTGTACGTTCAGCTGACTGCGGCATCTTTCCAGCTGGGGACGGCACCAGAGATGAGTTAGAGTCGACTACATTCCGGACCGGAGAGTTGGTATCTATTAGTCTACATTACCTATCCACTGGAGACAAGACACCCGAATTCTTTTGAAAATGTCGGTGTCGCTGTACAGGCTACTAAAGTTCCTCGATCAAATCTGCTAATTCAAACTCCAGCAAGAGCACAAAACGCACTCTTTCAACAATTTAACGACCTGTACCTTCACGCAAAGAAAGTGCGTAACAAGGCTGGATACCAAATCATCGTCAGCCATGGTCAAGAAAGGCACAATCTGGGGATTGGAACCACGCATTACCCAAGCACTAGTTGTGCCCAGTGTCACAGAACACATGGAAGGTATGAACATCGAAAATTGCACTTCCCATTACTGAAGATTCCATGCACCTAAGGTGTCTTTCTTTTGCGATACTTGGCTACTCCAACATTCGATCGACATTCTTGCTGAATTCACCACGTTGCTTCCTTATTTGTCTTTGTTCACTCAGTCCCAAAAACCGATATAGTTCAGTTGGCGAGGAACAGTTGGCATATTCTGATCTGGTTGTGATGATTTTATTGACGAAGTGCATCCCATGTCGAGGAGAAGTTTTTTAATATTTTCAGAGAGTTGAACGGAATCATTCTTATTCAACCCAAGTACTTTTATGTACGGTTCAACAAAGACGACTGCAACTGACAGAACACAACGTAAGAAACAAATCGATCTCTTCATGTTATCCGATAGCCAAGCGGCAAGTCATCTTGACGTCGAAACTGGTCAGGTTATGCAGACAAACCTTGCAGGCACAGACAAAGACAATGCTGTGAAACGACAAAGCGGATAATCTTGCGTAAAATAGATCTGAACTTGGACAATCTCGGGCAATGCCCTATTAATTCATGCCGCTTAGCTCCATAAGGGAAAAACTGGAATACGAAACCATGGACAGTGGCAGAACTCAATGGTTTAGCCTGGAAATTGTTGCAACAGCAATGGCCCCATAGCCGACGCTGAGCAAAAAGAGATCAACATCACGGATCCGCTTCCATCGGAAGGGTGTACGAACACGACTGAACATAGCGCACAACGGCTTTAGCAGGAGCTGAAGAGATGAAGACGAAACAGCTGCTCTGCAAATGCATAGTCCCAGGAAAGAAAAGAAAGCAGTTCCTGCACTTCATCGCAGAGATGGAGGACTTGAGCGGTATAGAAATAAATAACCTCCAAGGCATATGATCCTGGTGGTTTCAAATGCACACTGGACTCAACATGTTGGTCCAAGTGCGCCACGGCCACTGGGTTCTGCACTACAAAACCATATAGTTACAGAGACATTGTAGATAAGACACACATAACAAGTACAACAGACCTTTACTTTTTGTTCCACAAAACCGGGCCTCAAGCACTCAAATGGTTAATCTAAGCAATCTGTGACTGTAAGCAAATGCGGAACCCCTAATTTTGGAATACAATTCGTATCTTGCAGTGGTAGCATACTCTAAATGCATTTAAAACAAAAAAAATACAAAAACTCTCCCAAGTGCACACTCGGTTCAGAGAAAGAATGCGGAATCGGCTTTAGTGACTCCTCAAAGTCGGTGAGAATCTCAAAATTTTGTTTTTCTCGTCTTATAAGAGCACAAACTTAAGTCAGATCATACCTACGGAAGGATGAGCGCAATACTTGCAGCTTGTTACTTTAGCGCGTCATTATGGTAGCGACTCTCGCGAAACTCCGATTTCCATTTGTAGGCATTTATTTCAAAGTGCTGAGTGTTTTTCTCACGCCAGTGTTTATACCATTTTCTTATCTCTTAAATGCACTTGTACATAAGGTTCGCCCCATCCGATCGTGTGATCCACTCGAAACGGTAAAGTTCCAATGAGTTTTGACATATAAATACTCCTTCACTGTAACAAAAAGGGCCTTCAGTTCTTGCGAATAAAGTCGTCCGATAATCATAGAGCGGTTCGTTTCTTTTTCTCTCCCACAACTCCTACACATTAATCCTAGAAGAGTAGATGGTGGCTCAGAACACCTGCAGGATTGAAATAAAAACAAATCACACCCAAAATCCAATCAAGTCTTGAGCTCAAGTCTGGAGCTTGAGTCTGAAGGCATCGTTCATCACGTGTTCCCTACCCTAACGCCCCAAATCCACTTTAGACACGCAGAGGTGTTACCAAATCGACAGCGCAAAAACCTCCACCCACTCCAAGCGAAGTACAATGCACCGGATCCCAAGTCGATCCAACGGGGGGGGTTAGAACATAACTTCGTAACAACTTTGCCGCTTCCTTTGATGCATCAATTTATGTTAACCGGGAACAAACAAGAGTAATTTCGCAAATTACCCGCGCCCGCTTAAAAACCGAAGTGCGGGCGCACAGCAGACCCTCAGGCAATGAGCAACAAATTTGTTGATGGGGCGCGGATTGTGCCAAACCCCCTTCAAGCCCTTCGTCTGGCGGAAGAAATCCCTCGAAGCAAGCGTAATTCGTTTAATTGAATTTGCCCAAAAAATGCGCTCTAACAAGCGCCAACTTTGTCATTATGTGTACCTGTGGCTGCGAAGCGTGAAGACGGGTGGAAGGAGCTGGAGGCCTCCCACTCCCCTTTTGAAGTGTGCGCGCGCATACACTCCGGCGGGGAGATTTAGTACTTCAAAGACCACCGATTAAGGACTCCCCGTCCTAATTGATTAAATGTCAAAAACAGATAAAACACGACAACAATCTTCGATGCTGCTGTGCGTCGAATACATTAAGACGAATGATGACCGACACGCCCTACCAGCGGCGAGGGCATGGCCGGTCATCACAACAGAGCATCGCACTTAATCCCCCTCCGTCGTCAGCAGAAAAAGGATAATAATTCGTCGAACATAAATAATCATTTGCCGGCTGTAATCGGAATTAAATTGTCATGAAACGGTCGAATGGCTACGTCCAGACTTCAGATATCCCAACCGAGTGAGTCGAGGGAGGGGCTCAATAAAAATTCATCCACATCGACAGTCACACTCGGATCCGGTGCGGAATTATTTTCACCTCATTCCACTGTCCATCTGGCTCGTGTCGTGCCATCATCATCATCAGAATTCAGCGGCGGCCGCCCTCGCAGCCAGCATCGCTGTTCTTCCGAAACCCTGATTGCTATGCAGGGTGAGTATACGGATGCTGTGTAGCCGTGTCGTGTCTTTATGGCTGTTTTTAGTTTAATGAACTCTCGTCGGACCGAAGGACACATTAAACAAGGAATTTTCGCTTTTATTGCGTGCCCACCTTTTTTCTCCTGGTTTTTTGCTGGTTTCCCTCTGTTTGGCTGTAAAGTCGGTGGGGTGTGGTCCATTTCGTCTATGACCACTGAAATGGATACTCTCACCCTCTTGCCACTGGCCGGAGCTGGATGGAGTGGGTGAAAAATGGGGGGGTGGTGATGGAAAATCTGGTTTACCTGAAAAGTGTCCGCATTCAAAGTTGACGCACTCCATTTGTGAATAACTTCTGATGGAGGGCCCTTGCTTTGCGATGTGAATTGCAATCAAGAGGGAATTTCATTCGACGCTGGTTGGCTTTTGGCTATCCTTTGAGTGCGGCACGCAAACATGTCTTGAAGTTTCTTCAACTACCAAAGATTGGATGGAGTGGGAGCCCAATATCCGCAGGGAACGCCAATAAATGTGAACGAATACATATCAAAGGACTGTGAGCGAATGGAGGGTTGCTTAATTGGTAAGCACGAGATGCTGTTGCGGGGAGTGGCTGCATGCCGCATGGCGTGCTTTTGTGGATGATTTTCGATTAAATTGGATTTTGAATTTACATTGAAAAGGAATGGGGGCGTGTGCGTTTGGTAGCGTCGACTCGATCCGAATTCCTTTATTATTCTCCCGCTGTAACCACAGACTTTTTGAGGAACAGAATTAAAGCCAACTGGGAAGACAAGGCGTTTGATTTATGACCTCAGACGTTGCTTCGAGGAGGAGAGCTGATCACTTCTTGCGCTCATGGTGCTAAATATGTTCTCTCGTGGGTAGATGAAGATGAAAAAAGAGCTCGTTCAATTTATCAGTAATCTCGATGTCAATCCAGAGAGAAGAGGAGCATTAAGAGGTTATTTATGTCCTTCTTCGAATGACGTTCCCAGTCCGTGGTGCATTTGGGGTTATCTCTGCCAGCAACCACTGGTGATGTGCATGCTATAAGACCTGCACACAAGTAGTGTGAACCAGCAGTTCTGTGCAGAGTCCAACTGGCGAAGTTTGAGACAGGTTGCTTCACATTTTCACTCCCAGTAACAAGACAAAGGATGGGTGTGAAACTGAAAGTTGGTGCGTCCGGGATCGAACTCCAGAACTGTAGCAGGGGAGTCGATGGTCACGTCCACTACGCCACTCAGCTCATTGGCTCTAAGTGATCAAACAAATAAATAATTCAACGATGTGATGGGACACCATTCCATGGGCTACAATACAGCGTCTAAGAATGAGAAGAAGAGGACTGTCATAAGGCCGTGGCTGACAATTCTTAGGTAAAGCATCAATGACTCCGGCAATCGTTAGATGATGAGCCATCTGCGGAATTTCTGAGTTCCCCGGATCATGATTTGTCAAGGAGGAGGAGGTGGAGTAGCAGAAGGGACTTCGCAGGAGATGACGAAAAATACAATATTTCAAAGGCATTGAACACAGAGTATCAAAAGGGCGTTGAACTCTGTTGTCATACAAAAAATATTTGATATAAAATGTCACTTTAACGAGCGAGCAGTGAAGTGTGGAAATAATTATAGAACGGTGTGAATGAACGGTGAATGAAAATGATGTGTCACGATGAGTGCACACTTCCTGTGTAATGAAATAACGGCGAGAGGAAAAAATTCGGCCTTGTTTAACTTTTCAAAAAAAAAAACGGGATAGGGGGAGTTTCGTTTTACATAAATAAACATCCGTTCATAAACGTCAAGCTGCAGCTCTGCAAGACTTGCGTTCATAAATGTAACTGCATTTTCATTGACTATTTAAAGGGTGATTTCTGAAAAGCTATAGGAAAGTTTTTCAAAAAAAAAAAACACATACAATTCAGAAAAATGCATGAAGTCCTTATTTGAATAGATAGTACGGTCCATATAATTTAATGTTTGAAGATTATTTCATGCAAATGTTGACCTTGACTGCGCCTCAAATGGTCCATCCGCTTAGTCCAATTTTGGCATACTCTTTCCAACATTTCGGCCGGTATCTCACGAATAAATGCTTCAATGTTGTCTTCCAATGCGTCAATTGAAGCGGGCTTGTCTGTATAGACATGAGCTTTAACATAGCCCCACAAAAAATAGTCTAAAGGCGTTTAATCGCACGATCTAGGCGGCCAATTGACCGGTCCCGAACGTGAAATAAAATGTTCACCGAACTCGCCCCTCAATAAGTCCATTGTTGCGCGTGCTGTGTGGCATGTGGCACCGTCTTGTTGAAACCACATGTCATGCAAGTCAAGCTCTTGCATTTTGGGCAAAAAAAAATTGGATATCATCTCACGGTAGCGCTCACCATTCACAGTTACGTTACGATTCATCGCATCATCTTTGAAGGAGTACGGTCCAATGATGCCACCAGCCCATAAACCGCACCAAACTGTGATTTTTTCTGGATGCATTGGTAGCTCTTGCAATGCTTCTGGCTGATATTCACTCCTAAATGGACAATTATGCTTATTTATGTACCCATTGAGCCGAAAATGAGCTTCGCCATAAAATGGAAGAAGCGCGCGATGGACTTTCTTTACTAATAAAATAATAAAATTCAATAATTTGCAAGCGTTGTTCGTTTGTAAGACGATTCATGGTTAAATTATAGACCAAACTGAAGATGTTTGACAGTGAAACAAAACACGAAACGTGCGTCAGCTGTTTAAACCAGTGTTGCCAAAAAGATAATAGCTAAAAAATCACCCTTTATAACAGCAGTCGACAACTGCACTCATAACAGCAAAGCGACAGTCGAACTGCGATCAAGTTGGCAGTGATTTTTGTTTTGTTGCAGGATTGCAGGGAAACGGAAAGGTGGACTTTTTCATGTGAAAATGGACCCTAAAAGCATCATCCGGAAATTCTCTTATTACTTCAGGATATTTCAGTTTTTTGGAACTTGTCTTGACATCCAAGTCTTTTTATTTAAAAGCATCGTACTTTTCCTTCGTCTTTTTTTTTTTTGCTATTGTTTCTTTCTTTTATATTTTCAAACGTTGGTATGTTTATTATATACAAAATTAAGCCTAGTATGTGCAAATGCACAATATTTTGTTCAGCAATACAATTAACGTCACTCAAACACTTCTTGTATCGCATACTTATGTTGCATTTATGAATACTTTGTGACAATGCTGACCTGCTGCAAAGGTGCGACAGTGTTTGTGTTCATAAATGCATAGAGAAAATATGTTGTGCAGTGTACAGGCAACAATGTTGCAATTATGAACTCAACCATCGTTGTGGAGATACATCATGCCTGAAGCACAGTCATGCGTTGCTGCTGCCGACTTCATAGTTCATGGTCCGGAGGGAGTGCGTCAAAACTTCGAAATGTCAACCCAATTTATCGGTTGTTCTTTATATTTTTAAACTGCCGGCAATTGCTCTCCTTACTGCTCCTCCATTCTCAAATGCTGTTTTCCATTCTCAAATGTCAGTTGATACAAAATATCTTCAATTTGGAAGAAAATCTTTCAATTTGTAAGAGGAGTTCCGGTTGAACACGTCTATCTCTCTCTGGTCTTACCTTTGACGTTTTATTACTAACCTCTCATTCCTCTTATTTTTTAACAAACGTAGCACGACGCAGTAATGTAGGCGACTTTCGAACATTAGTCAACGACAGCTATCAACAAAACTAAATATATTCGGACCCATGATGGAAGGAATATAAGGTGTGCTGGACAGTTCTATTGAGACTCTGTGTGACGTCATCGGGGGAATTTGTATGTCAACAGAAACTTGAAGGCGGAAACGAACAAACATTTTTCACACACAAAAAAACTGTTTTCTTTTCAACATTTAAACTACTCATTATGGTTTATGCAATCTTTTACAGCACATTGTTGCATTTTCCTATATAAAACTAATTATAAATGAATTCAGTCATTTCATCTTGCATCAATTTGGAAATAATTCCTGTTTTGCATTCTTCATTTTTTTAATATACGAAATTTAATTGTGATGCCTGCTTAAGTAATGCATCTGTCCAGTGTCAAAAATGGACTCTGAGTGACGTCACAAAAAAAAAGATGGCGGTTTTGACAAGCTGACCAGCACACCTTATATTCCATCCACCATGATTCGGACCATCTGATCAAGTTATTGACTCGAAGCCTGCTTTTACTATGAATACACTACAATACAAGCAGTTTTAGCCCTCCTCTCTTTACGACGGAATAAAGGATAACAACGCATGTCAAACAAGTGTTTCGTTTTTTTTTCGCCTACTTTCGCCCGCTTGCTCTGCTGTAATTTGGTCATTGCCATTGAAATGCGTTTGTTCGAAGGCGACGACAGTAACAACGCATGTTTCAGGAATAGGAACCGCTGGTGATCTAAAAGTTGCTGAGGCACCATAAGCTGACCAATGATATAGCCTCAGCATTCCGGGCCATATATGCAACACTTACTCTGCGTACAGTGATGGAACACTAATTCCAATTGGTGTTTTATGTGTTTTTGTTTAGGAACACATGTTGGTCCGACCAGCTTTTCACTCTAAGAATGGTACTTGAGATGGCTTGGGAGTTTGCCAAACCCATCTACAGTTGTTTTGTAGATTTGGAAAAGGCATATGACCGAGTCCCTCAAGGTAAACTCTGGAGTGTCCTGCAGGAGTATGGGATTAATGGTCATCTTCTCAGTCTCTATACACAAACTGTAGCAGCTGTGTTCGGGTAAACGGTGCTAAATCAACACCTTTCACCGTGGGCGTTGGACTTCGCCAAGGGTGTTGTCTTGTCACCTCTCCTTTTCATTGTATATATGGACTGGATGTTGCAGCGCAGCCGAGGTGAGAAATGTTTCACATTGGGAGCGTTGAGGGTAGATGACTTAGTTATTCTCACATCCTCCTAGACGGAACTCCAGCGCGCACTCGATAGGTTTGTGGCCGTATGTGCTGATGCTGGAATGAGGGTTAACGTGGGCAAATCGAAGGTTATGGTCATTTCCAGAACGCCTGTTCAATGCACTCTGCATGTTAGGGGAGTCCCATTGAAGCAGGTGGAGAAGTTTAAGTATCTCGGGGTCTTTTTTAGCGAGTGATGGAAGGAGTAATGCTGAGCTTTCCTGTAGAATTAGTCAAGCTGGGTCAGTTTTGACACAGCTTGGTAGTTCTGTAATCAGAAAGGCCGAGCTTGGTGTCAAAGCCAAGTTAGCGGTTTTCAACTCAGTATTTGTTCCAACTCTCACCTATGGTCATGAAATTTGTGTAATGACCAAAAGAATAAGATCGCGAGTGCAAGCTGCTGAGAAGAGATTTCTTCGTGCTGTTGTGGGAAATACTCGCCGGGATAGGGTGAGAAACACGGCGGTGCGCGAGGAACTCAACATTGAGCAGCTGGTTCTTCGAACGGAAAGGGCTATGCTTCGGTGGTTTGGTCACGCGGCACGAATGTCCCCATCATCACGACTTCTCAGGCAGGCGTTGAATGCGATTCCATCAGATAGGCGACCACTTGGCACCCCAAGGTGGTTGGACCAAGTCCAAAAACTCGATGGGTTACGCTTGGGCATTGCGCCTGATGAAATAGCGTGCGTAGTTTACACCCGCGACTCCTTTAGTGGATCATGCGGGTCAGAAGATGATGATGATGATGATGATGATGAACACATGTTGGTCCTACTGTTTGCAATAATGGGCGAACGAATGAGCAGGTGTGCAAAATTGTGGGTTTGAGCATGGGAGTGATCCTAAACACGCTTCACGTCTAGATAAAAGATGGCATTCAGGCAGTAAAAGTAAGGGTTCTCAGCAAGCAAGCTCAAAGTTTCAAAGTTCCGACTTGAGTTTGTGGTCTCGTATTGACAGAAGCTGGGATCAAAATTATTCGAAAAAATCGCACTAAAACTACATATGTCAATACTAGCAGTTTTAGCTGTCTTAATACCGGTCTGCAGCTATTATTTGTGCAACCGTCAGCAATGCGAGGCATCTGAAGATCAACCCCAGACTCTGCATGCGTCGCGCACTCCATGAGTAAGGTTAAAATAGAATAGAGTGCAAGAGAGATTGATAAATAATCCAGAAGCTTACTATTTTTGCTGAATTCCTGCAAAATCTCCAACTAATTTCTTACAAACTGAATGCATGCTTGTTCATCTGCTTCCTCGCCTGGCGCTTAAGTCCGGAGCTGAGTTTAAAGCAAACAAACATGTAGCTTTAACTGTAAGGCACTCGACCGAGTGCAAAGACTGGCGTGGCTGCGTTTCAACGGAGCGTTGAGAAGCCCTTCTTCTGATGCACTTAACTCCTCCTCCATTAGAACTATTTGGAAAACAAGTAGCAGCCAGCACACTTAACGAATTAAACGTTCTTCCCAGTGACACCAATCGCATACTGCCCCAGCTACCCACCAGCATTCCTTCCAGATTGGATTGGATGTCTGACAATCAGACGCTAAAGACGAAGGAGTGGGTGTAGGTGTCTACTCAAAGACTTCAATATTGCTCTCTAATTGAAGCTCCCTGACCACAGTAGCGTATTTCAGGCAGAAACTATTGCGATAAAGGAGGCACTGTCCTGCCTCAAGAACAATGTAATATTCAAAACGGATATCACCATCTGTTCGGACAGCCCGGCAGCGATTAGTCTCTGAACAATGTCAATCAAATTGTCTCTTAACGAGATGGCTCAGTATTTCAATATAAACCTCATGTGGGTGCCGAGACATTGTGACATACCACGCAGTTGAAAAGCCGATGATGCGGTGCAACCTCTTCCCTAGCAGCAGGAGAAAATCCACGGTTATGCCGATCGGTGTAGACACGTTTACACAATTGAAATAACCAATCACAAAGGCACCACCTGCCGTAAAACAAAGGAAATATGACAAGCACTAAATCTTAAGCGATCTCCCTCATCGGCGTTATAAGCGGACACTGCGCAATTGGCATACGCGCTCGCAGGATGGGTGTCCTATACAACGATGTCTGTAGAAGCTTCATGAATAAAGAGGAGGTAGAGACCACAGCTCATGCTCTGGCAAGTCGTAGGTACTCACAATTAAGGGCCTGCTTTTACAACAACGTCCAACCATTAGTCAGCTAAACCGCTTTACTATAAGCACCGACTTGGTTGAGGCCCAGGTCCACCCCGGACTGTAGCGCCAAACAAAGTAGAAGAAAAATGGTTCCAAGTCTAGGAGTAATTATTCCGCGTGGTGTCACAATCGTCACATACATACCGTCAGCCACTACAACCTAATCTCACCTAACTTCTAGTTGTAACCAGTTTCGTTGCAGTTGGAAGATGGTTGAGGACCTTCACACACACCATGTGCCACTGCATTCGTGGACATTCTCCTTAGCGTCGTTGTTTGACTCAAAGTCGATGAAGAAGTCATGCCTGCGGGTTTAGAGTTCAACCCATGGTTACCATGACGCTTCCCGACGTCTTCTGCGTGAGAGAACATACTCGTCGTTTGAAAATCAATCGCAAAAAAATGTGAAATCGGATTGGCTTCTTGTTGGCAAGACGTAAACGCCTTATGTAAGAAATATCCTCAGAAAGACTGCGAATTTCAATTACTTGCCGCACACGAAATTTTCCCTGTCATAACTCCCAATCCCTCCACGCCCTGCGTATATCTCAGTTCAGCCTTAAGAAAGGGGGTAAGCCGAAAGGAGAAGTTTAATTTTCATAATTTTCTGTTTGATTCGCTAGAAGTTGACCTTTTTTTTTCCACGAATACACTCAGCTTGTTGATAGGCACCCAGGCGGGCACCTTTGGCGATGCACAGTTGGTACACGAAGTAAATTTAATTTAGAGCATCCTTCATTTCAGGCTGGCCCACTCAACGCAGAAACTTTTCCATTTCCGCCGACTGAAGTCCGAAAGCGAAGGCAAACAAAGAGGATATGACCGTTGGCATTTCCTTGCCTCTAATCATTTAAATGCTTGATTACAAATTGCAGAGATAAACCGATTGAACCCAAAAGATTCAACGAGCACACAGGTGGGGCTGATAGACATCAAGAACCTGCGGATAGTTGGCCAGGGTGGGGCCCGCTTATTGATGAGTCTTCTATCCGTCTAAATGAGAATAAATTGGATACAGCCGCAAATTCAATTATCCTTCTCCTTCGCATTTTTTTTTAAGTCTGCCTTCCCTCCTCCTCCTCCCTTTGCTCGGCATTCTTGTGAAAACAAGCCCGAGGAACCCCGCGCGGCTCTTCCAAAGTCAATATCTCCTCAAAGCCGCCTCCTCCTCCTCCTATTATTTGTGTCGCATACCTTCACGGCTTCAGAGGGAGTTTCCCGGAGAAGAAAAAAGAATGTATCCAAGGTGAAATAAAGTGATTACTCTCGAAAAAGGGAGCCTCTACCAGCACAGCCCCGCCCCCCGGGGATTCGCTGGAATTTGAATTGCTCTTGTGAGTTGTGAGCCCCTCAAGGTGTGAAGTAAGGTGCGCCAGGACAGGAATAATCAGAATATGATTTTAACAGTATTTATTTGCTCATTTCACCGAAAGGCACCCGGCTGCGAATTGCTGCGCTCGGGTGGAGGAGTACCCGCTCAGCGCTGACGGCCCACACAACCCACTGGAGAGCTGGAGAGCTGAAGAGCGCCGCTCGATTCGAGGGAACGTGTCGAAAACGACTTCTTTTGTGAGACGGTCATGAAATATACAAGTGGCATGGTAAGCGAATTCTTCCATGGGATGGCCCTCTTACGATCTGCTCAGAGGAGATTTCTGTGAAGCAGCTTGAAGGACCTGCCGGCACAAAGGAATCGTGTGGATAATCGAATTTGGATATTTTTGAGAGAGTGTCCTTGATTTAACGTGTTTGTTGCTTAATTTGGGATGGCTTTCCTCACAACTGTCGCCGGAGCTCACACATGCAGCCTGAATGGCGTGCGACGTGATGTCATAGAGATGAGATTGCTGATTGGACGAATGAGTGGGATGGTCGCCCACGCTGAACAGATGCCGTTGGCGTTTGCTCATAGAAATGTCTTCAATAATGGATGATTCAAAATTGACACTCGTTCCGCTGATGTTGACATTTCAATGATGAAGCTGATGATGAGCTGAGGAAAATGTTTCCAATTGTTGTTACCATCGATGCCGATGGATGTCTGCATGGCTTGATGTGTGGGTACGTCTATTTGTGAAGCATGCCTGAGGGGTGCGTTGGAGTATAAGTCGTGTAAATCTAGCACTCGTTATGATTCTGTGTTTGGATAAGCGTTATGGCATCAAGTTGTTGCGATATTTGAGCTCAAATTGAAAAGCACGAGCATGGTGTTCTTAATCACATGTCGCCAGAACGAAGGATGTCAATGACAGGCTCCGTCAGAAGCTAATATTTTGAAGAGCGCTTTTTATGTTCCATTTCGATGTTCTTCTTTCGTAACTTTTAAGGAAAATACTTTTCAGGAAACCGAGAAGCGGGTGAGTCTGTTAAGCAACTTGACTCCGAAGGGATACACACTAAATATATAAAAGTTTTGAGCAAGCTGTGCGAATTTTTTTGAAAATGCAGAAAAAAATGAATGCCAATGAATAATAAGGCCCTAAAGAGGTGAGAAGACGCCAGAAGCCGTGAGGTAGTTGCGGCTTTAGGCATGTCAACTGAGCATCTTCTAACCCACATGATCTCCTAAAAGGGTCTCGGGGAAGCGCATGCACGATAGATCTGCAGGGCACTCGATCATCAGGTGAGTTTTTGGACTTGGTTCAACCAGTTCGTCCTGGATCTGCCAAGCGGTCGCCTGCCTGATGGCTCCGCATTCAAGGCACCCCTCGAAAGTCGTGATGATGGGGACATTCATGCCACGTGACCAAACCAGCCTCTTCCGTTCGAAGAAGCAAGTGCTCAACGTTGAGTGCCGCGCGTACTGCCATGCCTTCCACCCTATTGAGTCGAATAACACTCTCACAACAGCGCGAAGAAATCTCGCCTCGGCAGCTTACTTTCGTTTTATGACCATAGGTTAGTTGGAACATATACAAATAAAAGAGTTAAAAATCGCTAACTTGGCTTGGACACTAAGCTCGGCCGTCCATCACATCTTACTCGAATATTTCAACATGAAAAGGCTATCCGCGTGAAACGTGATGATTTCGACAACAATCCGACGAAATTTTTGCCCCGTTTCGTTACCGCGGACGAGAGACCAAGGAACAATCAAGACAGTGGTCATGGTGTGCAAGGCAAGGTCATGGTCAGAGCTTTCTTTCGGATGCACGCGGTATCATTAACGGCGATTACCTTGAAAAGAAACAATTGCCAAGTTATAAAGGGAGATTTTTTAAAAGCTATAAGAACGTTTTTCAAAAAAAAACACATAAAATTCAGAAAAATGCATGAAGTCCTTATTTGAATCGATAGTACGGTCCATATAATTTAATGTTTAAAGATTATTTCATGCAAATGTTGACCTTGACTGCGCCTCAAATGGTCCATCCGCTTAGTCCAATTTTGGCATACTCTTTCCAACATTTCGGCCGGTATCTCACGAATAAATGCTTCAATGTTGTCTTCCAATGCGTCAATTGAAGCGGGCTTGTCTGTATAGACATGAGCTTTAACATAGCCCCACAAAAAATAGTCTAAAGGCGTTAAATTGCACGATCTAGGTGGCCAATTGACCGGTCCCGAACGTGAAATAAAATGTTCACCGAACTCGCCCCTCAATAAGTCCATTGTTGCTGCGCGTGCTGTGTGGCATGTGCCACCGTCTTGTTGAAACCACATGTCATGCAAGTCAAGCTCTTGCATTTTGGGCAAAAAAAAGTTGGATATCATCTCACGGTAGCGCTCACCATTCACAGTTACGTTACGATTCATCGCATCATCTTTGAAGAAGTACGGTCCAATGATGCCACCAGCCCATAAACCGCACCAAACTGTGACTTTTTCTGGATGCATTGGTAGCTCTTGCAATGCTTCTGGCTGATATTCACTCCTAAATGGACAATTCTGCTTATTTATGTACCCATTGAGCCAAAAATGAGCTTCGTCGCTGAATACAATTTTTCGGTAAAAGTGGATCTTCGGCCAACTTTCCAAGATCCCATTCACATTCATAAAATTCAATAATTTGCAAGCGTTGTTCGTTTGTAAGACGATTCATGGTCACATTATAGACCAAACTGAAGATGTTTGACGGTGAAACAAAACACGAAACGTGCGTCAGCTGTTTAAAACAGTGTTGCCAAAAAGATAATAGCTAAAAAATCACTCTTTATTACCCAGATTTCTCCAACAGATTCCTAGTTGATTTAAAGCTGAAATCACCGCATTTAGATCCATCATTACAATGGATGGGTGTACAAGTATTGTGTTTAGTCCGCATGGCAATTCTGTATATAAATACGTGCTGTTGATTTTTGTGGTACGCTTATACGCCGTTATACTCAACCGTATGGCATGATACTTACACCGTTGGAAAGGTAATTTCGCGTAGATGTACACAATTATGTTAAATTATTACGAGAAATATCACAGTAAGCATTTCAACACACAATCGTCGAATTTCAGCGACGGCCGAGCCTAGTATCCATAAATTGGGCTACGCACTGCTAATACATCCAGCACTGCTAATACATCCCCAAATTAAGACCCTTGTGACTACTTTCTGCGTCCACACCTCGTATCCTACCATTGACGTTATTTTCCATTTTTAGTTAATAGGTTTATAAATGACATACTCAACGCCTGAGACCATCCCGAGTATCCACGGAGCTTATCCAAAGGTATGATTGACTGAAGTCGCTATTCGGAGTCGACTTGTGACTCAAGAGAACTTTCCAGCGGACAAACACTTCAGCAAAACTAAGGAAAAAGGCTACTTAGTGAGACATTAGCTCAAACAAACTAAAATTGGGATTGCCTTTCAAATTCCCAAAAACTTCCCTTGTAGTGGCTCATAAAACACTCCAAGATGCTACTCTATCCTCGATTACATTTGTCAACGACTGAATCCTTTATGGAATTCTCCTGATATCTAAACGCATCTAAGTGCACATTGGTTGCCTGAGTATATTCCATAATCTGAAGCCACTGCGGAACGACTCTCACCTAGACTCAGCGTCCCTTTTTGTAGTAACTCGTCATTTTCAGTGAAGCTTTATATTTAAACCACATCAACAGCACATGTACTTACTACTGAAATCAACGTGGTCACTATAGAGCAAAATGTTTTCGTAAAGACTATGAAATATACCAAGATGCCCGATATATCCGATATCTCAACTCAGTCCAACTCAAACGGAATTCAAAATGTCGTCTCATCTACTCTGTCAGTCCCTTCACAGGAAATGGTTCGCCAGCATAATCCACTGTTGTTCACTAGCACACTCCCCACAGCATTCCCCACAAAATCCGACGCCGGCCTTCAATAAGGTCTCCGAAAGCCCCAAACCAACGACTTGCCTTTAAAAGTTCGTCCACTACTCCAAGCGTCCAGTGCTCGTTGGCATTTCGATCGACTCCCAATAGGGGAACCTCATCAAAATTCCTAATTCTCAGAAAAGTTCCCCCAACACCACCTCCCCCCAAGCCACGTGACTCGAGCAGATAAGCTTCGTGATGCAAGACCCATGCGTCCTAATCGAAATCACCCCCCAACACACCACCATCATCATCAGTTCTTCATAACTCACGAACGTGTTTGTGTCCATTAAAGGAAATGCTCCTGTCAATCAGTGAGCCGAGTGTAAATACCCCTAATTGGAAGCGAGGACCTTTGATGTGCAGGCATACGTGCCACAGTTAATTAAAAACAAACAGAAATCCCCCGACGGCCCTGAAAGTTTGCGCCTAAAAGTGGACTGGCTCCCAGTCGTCGCCCCGCTGACTGTCTTGTCGAATTGACAACACCTCCTTTGTGGTGCGCACAAACCGAGATTTTCGGACAAGAATATTCCACGTGACTTAATTATTAAATTCCTCCCTTGACTGATGCTTCTAATCCCAAAGCCGACGGCCCAGACCCCAGTTCTTGACTCACCTGTGACATTCGCTTGCCGTTCTCCATCACGCTCTCCAGGTAATCCACTTCCTCGTCGTCGTGACTGATTCGACTCGACAACAGTGGTCGACCTCCGATCCGGCCGGCGGCGGGAACCTTGCTGTCCGCCTGTCCCGGCTCGATGGACGAAGATGCATGGCCGGAGCGCGTTACGGCCAGGATATGGTTTGGCATTGAGTGTCGTTCGCCTCTTGGTTCTGCGCTGTTGCTGGCCGCTGGGTTGTTCGTGGTTTCGTGACCATCTTCGTTCGACATTGGTCCGAAGAGGCTGCTGTCCTCGTCATCTTGACTGGACGACGTCGATGGCGCCGCATCGAAGCCAGACGCTGTCGTCACGTGGTGATGAGAGGCATACGGATTCGAGTGGTGGAACATTTGATTGCCGTACGTCGGGTACTGTTGGTATTGGTTGCATAATCCGCTGCCGGTACTTGCTCCAGTTAGACGGGTGGTCCGGTACAGGGGACGAGTGAGACTGCAAGACACAACAAAATTAAAGCCGACGGTTGAGCTGGGGGAGGGGGGATGTGAAAAACGTATACTCACTTGTATCCATACTTCGGTGACGATTCGCTTTCAGTGCGACGCCTCGAGGATAACATTGAATTTGCCCGATCTCCTCGGGCGGCTGCCATCATGTATGTCCACATGGCGAATCATGACATTCACTCACAGGGTGGTATAGCAAGGGGCTCTGTTTAAAAGGATTTGCTGCTGCTGCTCCTCCTCGTTCTGGTGCTTTTCCAGATTTTTCCTCCGATCAGACACCGATACACACACAGAGAGAGGGGTTGATTTTTGCTAATCTATTCCGACAGAATTGACACAATCGACTGACAACTGCTGGGTGCGTCGTGCTGCTTTCAGTGGGCTGACTTCAGAAGTTTCATTAGCTAGACGTGTACGCCGCCCGTTGTTCCCTGGAATCGGTATCGGCAATTCGAATTCTATTCATTGGGACGCATCGATAAGGGATGAACGCCAATTAATGCAAATCAGTTGATTTCGATGACTGCCGTCTGGCGGTGGTGTGGTGGCGTGGACGCGGGGTCTCCTGCTACTTGCCTGCGGACGAGAAAATGGAAAATTTAATTAAAACCCACACAGACACTCGTGAATGGGAGGGACTTTGTATCTTTGTGTCGAATGCGGGCTTTCTGGGAAATTCGTCGAATGTGGGTCATTGCAAACAGAAGGTGAGGGTGAATAATTTCGCAGCCACAGGTCTGGAAAATCCGTAGAACTTCATTGCGGAGTCACCCTGCAGGATCCGCCGGAGGAATATGCTCTGTCACGCTCGACTGGAATTCCAAATGTATTCAAATGAAGTTCGAACTAACTTTTTCGGTGTACGCGAACCGACGACGAGGTTCTCTCGTGACGAACGTGCTGTGCGCAGGGGGGGGGGGAGGGGGAGAGTGGGAGAAGAGGTTGATGAAGTTAGTGGCTAATTGAGTACTAGCGACAACTTCCACATCATCAAACTTTCCCCGAGGACGAATGCCGTCGACGTCGTCTGCAGCAGGCTGCTGCGTCTGTGCGGACGTGGTTCGTGTGGTCGAATACTGCCGGGTGAGGAATCGAAAGGTTAATCAAGCATATTTCGCTGAGAACTTTCACTCTGCCCCGAGTCCAATCAAAAGAAACGAACCACAACTGTTTGAGAAAGTTTGTGGCATCTGTGGGAGGACTGGACTACCACGATGAGAAGGTTGCGTCTGGCCGCGTCAGAAGTTGTGGGAAGCTCTCGCTGCACACGACCAGGTAGACAGTGCTTGTAGGGTGGATGGTATCAAACTGCGCATAACTTGTAAATGGGTTCCCTGTTGGGCGCCATTCCTCTGATTTCTGCAGCCGAAGTGACTGAGCCACAAATTAAAACCCACGTTCTTCTGCAATCGTTGGCCGATGAAAGGTTGAATATCGCCACGTGGCAGTAAGAAGCCATTCACGCCGAAGGATGTTTCCATGGTTTTCCGTGATAAGTCAGATTTCTTCGAAAACAAGCGGGAGAAGTGGTCAAGTCGAAAAATAATCTCAACCACGAGGAGTGAGTGGGAAACCAAGAACATAAGCAAAATGTCGTATGAGTGCACTTTGCAGCTTTATTGACGTTGTACTTGAAGAGTGACTACTACTATCACAAGAAAGCTGCAAGCGTTCGTTAATAGGTGCTTACGCAATATCTTACGGATTTTCTGGCCGAATCGCATCTCGAACAACGAACCTTGACAGAGAACGAGTCATGAACCTATAGGCACAACTTTACAATGGAACCCTCTGCGCACAGTAGATGAATATGCGGCGGCCCTAGCATGGCAAAGAGCTGACTTTCATTTTCCGTAGAGGATCGACTCTATTTGGTTAGGTACGACGCAGGTCTTCCGAAAAGGCGTTATCTGAAAATGATTTAGAGACTTAGCGTTTATTTTTAGTTCCTCCAATGGATTTGTGGAGGACGCTAGCTACTGCCTTACTTTGAAGAGCTAGCTTCGTGACTAGCTACATAGCTCGTCGACTGCTTAGTTCTTGCCAACCTTAGACTTATCAGGACACGGTAACCTGATTTTTGACCTAGAATTCTAGTTGGAGCTTGACTGTTTGAGGAGGTTAATACATAGGAAATTGATGAATACAGGTCAAGACTTGAGACAAGACAACACTCGACGACGACAAGTGTGTTCAGCGCCGTCCAGAATATCATTGTTCTTACTACGTAAAACATAGAGAGGCCTGGAGGGCATTACATTACTTTTCTGATCCGAAGCCGATGGCAGCCTCCTACTGGCAAAAGCATGCAATGAATGATCTGCAGCCTATGGGTGATAAAATGAGGCACATAAAGAGTAAGTCGGGAGAACTAATGTGTCCAGCAAATCGGGGGTTGGCAGATTCCCTATGTTCTGTCCGAACTGCATGGAGATTGACTAGGAAACAAGGCATGCAGCTAAGGTACATAGGATCGTGGTTTAAGGAAAACAAGATGCGCTGGACAGTTTTAAATGTCGTCATTACGGAATTTTCATGTCAACAGGAATTTAAAGGCGGAAACAAATGCACATGATAGTATTTTACAACCTTTCACTGCACACTGTGGCTCCCCCATCACGTAGGGGTTAGCATTTACCCGAGGTAAGGCATGTATGTCGTAAGAGGCGACTAAGACCCTTGAGGTGAGAGCAACTGGCTTTAAGAAACGCCCCTACTCCAGTGCTTGATGAATATGACGATTACAAGCTCGCAAAGAAACTAATGGACAAAAAGGACGTGCCGTAACTCAATCATGGATTGGTACAATACAATCACAACAATATGACTTTTACAATACTGGCGGCCAGTCCTGGGATGTTATGGCATCCTACTGGTAACTTGACCAGAGGCTACAGTCTGGTGCCATGTTTGCCTGTGGCCATGTGGGAGGATCGTGGTGGCTGTGGTTTAAAATCCAAAGTCGCTGGGAGATGTGTAGATTATACCTGCATGTCTGAGAGTTAACCTGCGAGATGCAGTTAACTCCAAGACATGACAGGAATATGATCCAAATCTGTGTGGAGTTACACAACACAACCGGGTGCTACGACCCAAATAGTAGCACAGGTTATAAAGGATGGTTAAATTTGAAGGGCCGATGTTGATTTTGAATAAAACACAAATTATTTGGGAAATTACTGTCATGTATTTTTATTATGATAATATTGGTATGGTTCAATTATGTATGGAACAAAATATCGGCCAAATGGCTGCCGCGACCTCGGCGGCACACAAATTTTCGATGACGCTGAAGCATAATTGAGGTTCTATGCCGTTAATGTGCCTAATTATCTCATCCTTTAGCTGTTGAATTGTTGCTGGCTTATCGACGTACACCTTTTCTTTCAATTAATCCCAAAGAAAAAAATTCAACGGTGTCAAATCACATTATCTTGGCGGCCAATTGACATCGTCACACGGCCATTGAATTTGTCGCGCAAAAGAGCCATTGTTTCGTTAGCTGTGTGGCAAGTGGCACCGTCCTGTTGAAACCACATATCGTCCACATTCATATCTTCCAATTCGGGCCATAAAAAGTTCGTTATCATTTCACGATAGGGAACACAATTCACAGTAACTGCCTGACCGGCCTCATTTTGGAAAAAATACGGCCCGATGATGCCGCCAGCCGATAAACCGCACCAAACAGTCACTCTTTGTGGGTACTTTGGTTTTTCGACATTCACTCTTGGATTATCATTCGCCCAAATGCGGCAATTCAGCTTATTGACGAATCCACTGAGGTGAAAATGTGCCTCATCACTGAAGATGATTATGTTCGAAAATTGATCATCCACTGTTGCCATTTCTTGCCACCATTCTGACCATTGACGACGCTTGAAATGGTCAAGAGGCTTTAATTTTTGAGTCAATTGCACCTTGGAAGCGTGTAAATGCAAGTCTTTATGCATAATGTTCATCAACGACGAGCGTGAGAGGTGCAATTGTTGGGCACGACGACGAGTTGAGGTGGTTTGAAATTGATTAGTCTGAAATTGAGAAATGTCAAATGAAATGCAGAAAAAAACTTGACGTTTACGTGTGGTTCACATTCAACATCGCCCCTCAAAATTTAACCACCCTTTAGATCGGTCTCTCCACTGCCCCAAGATTGAGAAATAAGTCCAGAAGCTTGTTTCAAAACTTGGTACTTCAAATGACTACTGAAGGCGTCTGGTTCAGCGTGGAGAAATGATCGTAGGAGTAAAAGAACTCGTGGTATCAGCCTAATCGGCAGGTGATCACGTAAATCAATTACTCATTTGCACATTGTGGCATTTGCATGCATTTATATTTACTATTAATAAATTAATTAATTCGTTTTAACTTACATCGATTTGATATTTAATAAATTGTAATGACAGCTTAAGAAACAAGTACATCAAGTTTCTTAAAAGGAAAGGTTCTGGAAAGAATAGTGAGCTGGTCTCGATTTCCTTCCACCATGGGCTAGGACTTTCTGTCATCATTGCTGTCTCACCTAGCAAATCATTTCAAACAGTCCCAAACTCTGTTCAATTTCATGTAGGTCGGTCATGTTTGATTTCATTCATTTGAAGCCTTAAATGAACACTTTCTGTGGTGACGTGAGCGCCAAAGGCGTTTAACAAATCAGTAGATCCAGCAAAATGGTATCTAGATGACAAATATCAAGCTCAGCCACAACGTGGGCACTAAAGGTTTTGCAGCTAGACATGATTGAAAGCAGCATCCCCCAAAGAAGTTCCCTTCCTTCCCGTGACTCTCGTCAGCACCCTTCTATTGTTAAATGGAAGAGAATTCCTTTCAGGAATCCCGTTCAGTCTCAAACAATCGTTAAAAGAATCCCCCGCCGACCAACTCCCCAGCAACCTGTCACACGACTTGTCGTACAGCAAAAACTTAATTCCATCCGAACCGTCTAACGTGCTCTCCCCAGCGTTCATTCATCCGCAGTAATGCCCTGTGACCGATCCCTCGAATTAAATCCTCACAGTCCCGTCATCAAATTCCCATCCGACGCTGCTTAACGTCAAGGGATTAATCACTGTCTCGGGCATAAACCGAATTTCCTCTGGATGACATTATTTACACATCCCCGCCAGAGTGTTGAACGCCAGCCAGCTTCCGTCCTCGTGACAGGGATGTTAAATTATGCCCAGCGTCAGCACACTGTTTTTGGTTGCTTAAATACCCCGTTCACTGCGCGCCTCTGTGAACCACCGACCATGCCTGTGGTGGTGGTGGACGTGGTGGTGGTGTGCTTGCAGTGCAATCTGTCTACTGTTTCTTGCCGCTTTCACGAATCCGGTCAACTGCAAAATGTCAAACCTGCAGATGACACCATTCTCACATAGTAAATTTGTTTGTGCTTTCCCGCCCTCTCCCTCTCTCTCTCTCTCTCTCTCCCACCATCCTTCACCGGAGTTTGGTTGCGGTGCTCGGCTCGGATCCTGGCCAAGGGTGCCGAGGAGACAGGGAGTATTATGCAAATGACATCTGTTTGATATTCATTGTGGAGGTCATTTTATTAAATTGCAAATTGCCACCGCCCCATTTGAAAAAAATGGCTCCTTCGGATACGCGCACACACGCAGCCACACAGAAGGCGGAGGCAGCTTGGCTCCGCTGAGCGTGTAACGATTCAATGTTCCAGCTCAGCATCGTCATAGTTGCAGGCCAACAATGTTAAGGTGAACATTGTCGTCGTCACTGTCATCGTTGTCCTTCGCCCAGCGGCAGGAGGATGTTCTGAGAAGCTGCAGCTTCTCTGCTCACTGTCTTTGGTAATGCACATCGGACTGGGTTGGCGTAATGAATGTCTCTGGTTCATTTGTCCCTGGCATGGGCGAGGAACTGCCGACTGAAGCGTGCAAACATGCAGAGATCCTTGCTGATTGTGGATGGGATGTGTTCAATGGAGAGCGCTGTCGTGATGACAAGGACATTGAATCACTTTGGCTCGCCGACAAGAGCTCGGTGTCGGCCTGCAATCCCTACTCTCGATGCAGCCATTAGTAATCCCAACGTGAGATGGCTGGCTAAGTGGCATTTCGCGCGCTGAGGGTGTTTGTCTCTCTTAGTCTCTTCGATGGGATTTGGGATTTGCCTTAGTTAAACCCACCTGTCAACGGTTGTTGGAATATTGCCGCCACCCCCCCACACTCGAGGTGTTAGGCTGCTATGAAGGATGATGTATTTTCTGGAGGATTCATTAGACACACTCGACTGAGGAGATTGTCTGTTGGGAGAGATACACGCGTGATTTGAATTTGAGTTCGTGCTGTGATGAGACTTAGACGTGTTAGGGACTTTCTGTCACGTGAAGAGCTGATAAACGGTGCAGATTTTGAGGTGTTAGATTGATTGGGCGTGATAACGGAAGCGATTGTGTAAATTAGATTGTTCTGGAATGAGACGCACACCTCGTCTCTCAAAGACGGAAGTGTCATTTGCGTCAGAATATTATTTACCACTTAAAGGGACGTGCATTCTGAGGGTGGTTGTGTAGTTGTCAGACATCATGGCTCCAAAGATTCGTCTTTCAGTGGAACTTACTCATAGCGTGGTTTTTTTGAGTCCAAACCCTTTCGAATTTAAAAAAGGTTACGTGCCGTAAAAATGTTGTTAAAAAAGTAATTATAAATATTAAACAACGCTCTTAAACAATTTACTAAGCTGAATGCGTTGTAACATAGAAATCCCTAATAAACATGCATTTTTCAATAAAAGACAAGTTTTCGGTATCCGAAGTCGGCCCACCACGGGAACGTTTGCAGCCCAATTTCCGACGACTCTGCTACACATTTCGACGGAACGAGATCTACAAGGGGCGTTCAATATATTCTCGGTATCGGGGTGAAGCTGTGGTTGTATATATAAATTCACTTATTTACCAAGTAGTACTATTACTTTAGTGCATTGATGTAAAATTTCATACAAATGTGATTATTAATTCGCGTTTTATCTCTAGTTAAACAAAATCATAATGGCAACTGAGACGATGATGGTGCAAATTCAGCATCGCGCTGTAATTAAATTTCTCACTAAGCAAGGAAAAAGTCAAAAAACTATTCATGAGGAGATGGTGGCTGTTTCCGCACCTTCATTATCAACTGTGCAAAAGTGGTCAAGTGAGTTCAAGAGAGGCAGAGAGAGCATTGAAGATGACCCTCGCTCCGGCCCCCCCGCTACTGCTTGTACGGGAGAAAGCATGAAAGAAGTCGAAATACTTGTTCTTGAGGATGCCCGAATAAAGGTGAAAATGATGGCAGAGATCACCAAGCTTTCAATTGGTACCATTCACACCATTCTTCATGACCATTTTAACCTTTCAAAGGTCAGTGCAAGGTGGGTGCCACGAATGCTCACAGCGGTTAAGAAAAAAGTGAGAATCGCATGCTGTAGAGAGCTTTTGGAGATGTGTAGTGAGAACGCGGACGGTGTTATGACGGTGTTACCTGAAAGCAAACAAGAGTCCATGCAGTGGCATAAATAAGGAACAGACCCCCCAAAGAAGTTCAAAGTCACTCCGTCTGGCGGGAAGCTCATGGCCACAGTTTTTTGGGACTCAAAGGGAATCTTGCTCATTGAGTACTAAAAAAAGGTGAAACCATCAACGCCACATCCTAGTCCAGACCTTGCCCCTAGTGATTATTTTCTGTTTAAGGATTTGAAAAAATGTTTTCGTGGAAAAAGATTTTCGGATGATGAAGAACTCAAGTCGGCAATGTTTAACTAGAGATAAAACGCGAATTAATAATCACATTTATATGAAATTTTACACGAATGCACTAAAATAATAGTATTACTTGATAAATAAGTCAATTTATATATACAACCACAGCTTCACCCCGATACCGAGAATATATTGAAGGCCCCTCGTATGTAGCTCGTTCAATATTGACTCTGAGCTCCTCTAACGACGCCGGCCATCACGCAAATCAATGCATAAACATAGACATATAATAAAAGGTCTAGACGTTTTTAAATCACACGAACTAGGCGGCCAATTGACATCGAATTGAGTTTCCAATAAGCACACAAGATATGTGGTTTCTGGCATCGTCTTATTGAAACCACATGTCATGACTAGTCCATGCAATTCATCAAAGAGATAACGTTGCAGCATATGTCTATAGTGATCTACGTGACTGTAACGTGGCGCTCATTTCTAGAACTAGGTAGGTAGGTAAATAGGAAGTGTCATTAATGCACTAAGACCAGACTAGGTCCATTGTACCGCCAGACAGAGAGAAAGGAAGATGAAAGGGCTTATGATAGCCATTTGCTACTCTCAGCAAATTTGACTAGTGCTTTGAGTGGTGTTGGGCTGAGGCCGTTTAGACTGTCGAAGAAGTAGACACCCGTAGTGACTTTCCTGATTGAGGCAAATGAGGTGGTGAGTGTTTTACTCCACTTCTTCGTCTAGGCAGCTTTTGCAGAAGTCGTTGGAACATAGACCTAGTCGTTTTGCGTGAAGGCCTGGCAGGCAGTGTTCAGCAGCGTTCGGACTTTACTTCGATCGTAGTAGATCTACTTCGATTTGGAGAAAAAAATATAATCTACTTCTCTACTTTGCTATTTGGGGATCTATCTACTTCAGTTAAAAAAAATCTAAAACAATAATTAAAAATACAGCGCTGAACACTGTCTTTGCATTATCACTGATCCATTCAACTCCAAATAATAAACAGTGTGTGTTGAACGCTTTCATGTTCTTCGTTTTTCGTTTCTACTCTGTTTCTCTTATTCCCATCCTTAGTCGGCGACGAAGTACCGTCAGTTTCCTTTTAGATGACAAGAGCAAATGACATATGTGTGCTTGTGAGTTGTTTCGTCCAATGGTTGTGCTGCTTTAGTTTATATTTTGAATAATTTTTTGCTCTAGACAGTAAAATCTTTTAACAAAAATGGATAAGTATATAATAAAAAAGTAAGAAAATGTTCACATATTTCTAAAGCTTGGACTGGGTTATGTTAAAACGTGCTGTTGACGAGAATATGAACAATGGGATAATTACAAGTAATCAAGTTAAGGAATGAAGCGCTGAGTAAGTAGAACATACAACACAGCACGTAGATACATTACTTTAGATGAAATATTCTGTAAGAGCTTTAAAATTGCCAACAAGTTTTTCGCGGCAGTAGATATCTTTTAGCCGTATTTCTGATGTGTTTTTTAGAAAAATAAAAACGGCGTCCGTTAATGAAGAAAATTCATTTACATACACAAGCATGATTGTGGATGACGATGAGGAAGAAAATAATGAACTTGTTCAAAAGTATGATCAGAAGTACAAAAAAGAATGGCAATCTAGCGGAAAGCGGTTGACAATGGAAGACGTTTTTCAAACTGCCTTTTGTAATCTATGTAAAAAAAAACATTAGCAAACAATGTGACAAATTTGGAACGTCATGCAAAGTCCCTTAGCCACATAAAAAAAGATGCTGAGTTCAAAAATCAAACCTATATTCCAAACATTGTTGAGAAGCTTTCTAATGATGTGTTATTAAAGAACACAACAACTTAAGAAAGAAGTAATAATGGTAATGTACTGCGTACAAATTGTTTTGCCATTTACTACAATGGATTCTCTGCCAGCATTACTGTTTGCTCTCTCTTCCATTGAAGTCAAGTGTAGTGCAAAGAAGACAACAGAATTATTAAAACTTATATCTGAGTACAGTAAAGCCAAATACTTTTAGCTAATCATAGATGAAAGCACTGATTTAAATTGCAAAAAGTGTTTGGTTCTTATTGCACGTCACCAAGAGCTTGCTTCAGTGAAAGACACTTTCATTGGTTTAATGGAATTAGAAGATTCAACAGCTCTTTCAATTGCAACATCAACCAAAAATTATTTAGTTGAACTAAAAATTCCTTACGAAAATTTAATAGGATTATACACTGACAATGCTGCCGTCAGAACGTGTCAATCAATTTAGTCTAAACACATTTGAGATCTTTAGATCAAAATGTAAGCACGGTGGAAAATCTAATGTTTTCACGATCGCTTTCAGAAAACCGAAAAATTATATATGAACCACCATTCGAGTTAATAGATGAAAAATATATATTAAAGACCAACTGAATTCTCTGCATATATATATACTTACTTACTATTGGTGTTTAATATCGTTAAAAAAATTCAAAAATGTTCTTTTTTTGGTTATGCCTGTAAATCTACTTCGAACATTTCTGATATACTTCACTTTTTTTCCTACATCTGCTTCGAAATTTTTAAATGGAAGTTCGAACCCTGGTGGTTAGTGTTTGCCTCCTCTTCTTCGTCTAGACAGCTTCTGCAGAAGTCGTTGGAAAATACACCTAGTCGTTTTGCATGAAGGTCTAGGAGCCAGTGTTCGGTAATTATACCCACTGCAGTGCTAATTTTGGATCTCTTTAGATAAATAAGATCGCTTAATCTTTTAGGATCTACCTGGCGACCATCTGGCGTTAACCTTCTTTGCGTAGAGATTATTCAGCTGTAGCTTGAAGGTAGTACAAGTTACACGAGATACTATCAACGAGCGAGTTCATCAGCTTTGCAGTTTCCCGAGATGTCTCTATGGCCTGGCACTCAGCACAGGCGAATGTTAAACTGTTCGGATATCTCGTTAAGAGATGAGCGGCAGTCGATTACTAAGTTAGAGTTTATAGAGAATGATGCCAGGGATTTAATTGCTGCTCGACTATATGTGAAAATGCAGATATCGCAGGCGGACTTTTTAGCTAAAATATGCAAAGAAATGAGAAGAATCAAATGCAGATTGCTTGCATTTAGTCCACCACACTCAGCCCCATCACATTTGTAAGAAGAACTATCAAAAAAAATCGACTTTCAAAAAATTTGTCACTTTTCAGCGGAAAAAATGCAGTAAACTGGTAAATGAAATGGGTGGCCTTTTCTTGGTTTAAGAGTGCAAATTTTGTTTTTGGCGATTTGAAGGACTCTGAAGGATATTAATGAATGAGAATGACTACGATATGCGTAAACTACGATAGGATACATAGATAAAGTAGAGATTGTTAGTTATTTCTTATAAAAAGGGAAAAAGATGACTCATTAGAATTGCAAGTTCTGTTGAGTAAAACCGAGAACACTTCAAGTGATAGTCAATAATTCAGTACAATTCGATAAGGTCATTGTTGACCTATCCCGAGTGGAAAGGACCTAGTTATGCCGACTCCTAACGGCCAAAGTCATTGCCAGAAATATTTGACAATCGGTGTATCACGTTCAATCTGAGCGATTACTTCTGCTTGAAAGCCGCTGCATTGATTGAGTAAACGAACTGATTTGTTTAGTTGTAGACACTCCGAGAAAATGCAGCTTCCTACTCCATCATCCGTCTGTGTAAAAGTGAATGGCTTTACCAAATGGAATGGTGCCGCCATACCACAGGTCTGTGTACGGAATCAGGTCTAGAACTAAAACTGTGTATATTTTTTAATCAATATTATATAAAGATAGTGTTCAAGCTTTTTTGTTAAAGCAGCAACAAAATCGACACCACTGAATTTAGTCAATTTCCTGCATTTCAAAAAAGATCTGTTTTCTTGTTAAAGACGTGAGCACCGGTTAGTGTGAACACTGAACATACTTTTTTTTGCTTGACATCTCTAAGACGTGGACCAATCATGAACACTCTAAAATGTAAACAACAATTTTTGCTTCAGGTTAACAGTAAACTGTTTGAGCAAGCCGTATTTTAGCTTGAAATTCCCTATTCTTGGTACAATACTTCGTCTTGCACAGATTCCGGTTTGTTGCACGTCAGTTTGTTATTCGCTGTTCCTTACAATAATTGTTTTTGATTGTCGTGAAAATGACATTAGCGTCTTAGGAAAAAATAAGTATCCTTTTAGAGAAGATGCAAATTTTTCCATTCAATTTCGTATCGGCAATGGCAGTGCTCAGTCAATGTTTAATGTTACTTTTGCCATAACCTTTAATTTTATATGTTCCTACGCAATAACTTTTTGTTTAAAAGTAAATAAATGAATTATTTTTACTTTGTTGAAGAAAAGACGTTTTTAAGATGAAATCAACAGCCTTTTCTTTTATTAAAATTTGACCTTCGCAACTTATTTGTGTTTTACTTGTTCACTTTATCGAGAGTACTGTACTGTACCAACATTTAAAATATTTAACCTCTTGTGGAACCAATTCCAATGTTGAAAAAAGAGCAAATCAAGTCAATATTGATGAACTAATTGACTATGTTTTGGATAAAGTAAAAATAGATCACTGCTCAAGTTTAGTTAAAAAAGATTGTATTAACAAACTCGTTTATTTTCATTGCAATGATGATGGACGATGGGATTAATGATCGTGTAAACGTGCTATGGCGGCCGTGGCGTTGTGTGCATGTGCGTCGACCCCTACGCACTTTTGAACCTCGCTGTCTGAGTCCGATTCCCAATCCGACCAAAAATACTTTTCACGGCCGGACCTCTTTCGAGTTACTGACAATTCTCAAAGAGTAAAACTGTCTAGAAATAGCTTCTCAAACTGGGCCCTTCGGAATCGGCATAAAATTGTAGGTCCCTTCCACTCGTGATAGACCAATAGTACGCACAACACAAGTATTTGCTGAGAAACTAGACCCTAGCCCTCTACGGATTGTAGCGTTATTATTAACTTCATCGTATAAGTTGTAAGATTCACGGTTTTAGCGAAACCCAATTCTGGAGAATGCCTTGAAATCGACCGTTTTGGTTTATTTTGCGACGGACCCTTGAACGGAGGCAATATTCTTTGCACTTCGACCAACTCATTGCCTCACTGGCACGGGAACGATGATAAGCTAAAGTTTGGACTCAAATTTGTTCACTTTACTACTTGTCTACTGGGACGAAAGTTACTCTTCAAATTGTCATCAGCGACTTGGAATTTTGTTAATAAGGCAAGAACTAAATAAATGGTGAAAATGTTGACTTTTCTGAATGTTTTGACGTCAACAGTTTGATCACTGGGCTTAGAGTGCATTTTCAGTGACCCTTCAAAGCTGTCTACTTCTTTCAGCAGATTTCATTGATTATATACCGGTAGATGGAGACACTGATACGGCCGATGGCATAGCTAATTTCTTCTCTTTCACGGCATACATAGTTTGGTTTGCTTATATGCTTCCTTATACAACGGGTGGTTAAAATTTAAGGGCCGATGTTGAGTTTGAATAAAACACAAATTATTTAGGAAATTATTGTCATTTTTTTTTATTATGATAATACTGATATGGTTCAATTATGTGTGGAACTAAATATCGGCCAAATGGCCGCCACGACCTCGGCGGCACACCTCCATCCGATGGTCCAAATTTTCGATGACGCTGGAGCATAATTCAGGTTCTATGCCGTTTATGTGCCGAATTATCTCATCCTTTAGCTCTTGAATTGTTGCTGGCTTATCGACGTACAACTTTTCTTTCAAATAACCCCAAAGAAAAAAATCCAACGGTGTCAAATCACATGATCTTGGAGGCCAATTGACATCGCCACCACGTGAGATAACACGACCGTTGAATTTGTCGCGCAAAAGAGCCATTGTTTCATTAGCTGTGTGGCAAGTGGCACCGTCCTGTTGAAACCACATATCGTCCACATTCATATCTTCCAATTCGGGCCATAAAAAGTTCGTTATCATTTCACGATAGGGAACACCATTCACAGTAACTGCTTGACCGGCCTCATTTTGGAAAAAATACGGCCCGATGATGCCGCCAGCCGATAAACCGCACCAAACAGTCACTCTTTGTGGGTACTTTGGTTTTTCGACATTCACTCTTGGATTATCATTCGCCCAAATGTGGCAATTCAGCTTATTGACGAATCCACTGATGTGAAAATGTGCCTCATCACTGAAGATGATTTTCTTCGAAAGTTGATCATCCACTGTTGCCATTTCTTGCCACCATTCTGACCATTGACGACGCTTGAAATGGTCAAGAGGCTTTAGTTCTTGAGTCAATTGCACCTTGTAAGCGTGTAAATGCAAGTCTTTATGCATAATGTTCATCAACGACGAGCGTGAGAGGTGCAATTGTAGGGCACGACAACGAGTTGAGGTGGACGGCTCTTCAGCCACACTATCGCGAACAGCAGCAATATTTTCTACAGTACGAACTGTACGAGCATGCAGTGGTGTTTTCACATCTCCTACAGACCTGGTTTGCTCAAATTTTTGCACGATTTTTCCGATTGTACGCCAATTTGAACGATTAAATTGACCGAAAAAATCATTCGCATTTTGATTTGAACGCCCATTTTCATAATAAGCCTGAATAAATTTAACGCGTCGCTCGATTGTGTATCTTTCCATGGTTCAAATGGAGTTAGTCTGAAATTGAAAAATGTCAAATGAAATGCAGAAAAATACTTGACGTTTAGGTGTGGTTCACATTCAACATTACCTTAAAATTTATCCACAGTTTATAATAACAACATGGTACAGCCCGTAGAGGGCCAGGGCCTAGCTTCTCAGCAACCACTCGTGTTGTGCGTGCTATTGTTCCATCACGAGTGGAAGGGACCTACAGTTTTATGCCGACTCCGAACGGCCAAGTTTGAGAAGCTTTTTCTAGACAGTTATACTCTTTGAGCATTGTCAGTGACTCGAAAGAGGTGGGGCCGTCAAAAGTATTATTGTCGTACCAGGAATCGAATCCAGGCAGGCAGGTCCAAGTCCGTAGGAGTCGCCGCACATACCCACAATGCCACGGCTCGCTTCCTTTTATACCGTAGAATAATTTCAACAAATGTCATATAATTCATCAACTTGATCAATTAACTTGAGTACTGCTTGAGCTTGATACTCCTATAAAACGTATTGTTTATTCACAAATCTAAAAGTATCAATGCTAAAATTCGAGTTGCATCGTTGACTACTTAGCGTACACCACGCAAAAACATGCTCTTCGGCCGCATGGGCGGATTCATTCACTAAAATGTCATGGGTGAGAGCATACAAGCCCACATTTGCAACCGAAAACAAAGGCAGGCACATGTACACATGCCACTCGAAACCCACACCGGGCAAATGTCCCAAGTTCAAGTTCATTCACTATACATCGTCCGGGGCAACAAGCTGTGGGTCCTGAATTTCCCTTTTTTGTCCCCTTCGGGCAGCGAGATTTTAATGTTTGCACCCTCGTTGCAAAATCCCTCTCGTAGGTGTTCGTCTATCAGCATTCCTGATGGACACAGGATTTGCGAGCGCCTCCGGCAGTGGATCAGTTAACCAAAACAATCTCCGAACATGAGCATGGCACAGGGTCAAGAGGAAGATTAGAACCATGACGTCGGCACAAAGCGAGCAGATTTCCTAGAAGGATACGCCTCAACTGCTGCATGTTAAACCACTCAATAAGCATGACTGATGTAAATTTTCCCCCTTGCAAGGCCGCTCTGCCGCCACAAAGAGGCCATCAACATTGAATCCCACTTAACCGATCATCGCATCGGGTGGTGGTGGTCGTCGGTTTGTGCAATTAATTAAATGTCATCCACGGAGCTCCATCACTCAACGCGGAGACATCAGCAAAACCCACAAGCTCATCGTTGATGACCCAGCAACACATAGTATCTCGACTCGAATAAAATTTTTACGAAATGCCATTAAATTTATTACGGCTCAAGCGGGCAGAATGTGCTGATAGCACGAGCGAGCAACAAACAAAAATCCTTTCCGTTTCTTCTCCGGCGGGCGTTCGTTTATTTTTGGCCAAAAGTGAAACTCATTAGATGTGCTCCCAATGAAAAGCCACCTCGACAACAAAGCCACCAGCAATGGCAACCGACATGATAAATTACGATAGTCGAGGGAAATCAATCAATCACAAACTTCAGTCTTGGCTGGATGGCGGCGGTGGAGGCAGAGGTGGCGGCATAGGCATAGGCACGACAAAGCAACCCACAACACCTACAAGTGTACGGCTCCACGAACACATCCGCTGACGGTTGATAGCGAGATATTGTGGCAAATTAACCGAGGGTATAATTTCAATTTTTCATCGCTCGGCAGCGGACTGGGGCGCGGCGGGCCTACCTGATAACGTCCTCACGTACGAATGACGAGAGCACACTCGTGCCTGTCTATTGACGGAGTAATGGCTTAATTTATACTTCCTGACTACATACGTTCCATTAGCAAATGTCAGAAGGATTTCACTTAGTGACTTGAAACTTCTGCCGGCAGAGCACAAATCCGTCATCCGTCGGGAGAAAGTTTTGCGAAGAAGTTCGGTTATGAGTGCTGGCATGGTAGGAGGGACCTCTGCACAGATTGTGGGTGAAGCATGGGCTACTGGAGGAGTGTGTAGCACTTGACTGCTATAACCTTTCCCGGGATCTTGAGAATCTCCTTCAGCCGATGAGAGAGAGATGAGTGGATTGGCAAGGGTCGTAGTATCGATTTTATCGTGGGGAAACACATTTTTGCTTCGAATCTAAAAAAAGGAACTTGTCCACAAGTGCTGGCCTCAAGATGATTTCATCGACGACTCTATTCAATCGAGAATCGAAGATTGACAAGGACCCTCGATGGTAGCCTGATTCGGGAGACCACTCAGAGCGACGTATGACCTATCGATCGCAACCCATGTAGGTCCCTTCAAAGGCTGCAATTCGTTGGGAAAGAAGCTATTTTTAAAATCCACCAGCAGCTTACTCGTGGATGATGTGAGATAATTCTCCGCCAAGTATTTCAGAGAATTCTGGTGTCTGTGTCAATCTATGTATTTACAAGCGCACTTCACAGGAATTCTCTTTAAGAAGTCATCAAGTTCTCGGGACACGACTTATTGGAAATGGAGGATTAGTTGAAATGCTGTAAAATGGCAGAGTTGAGACTCACGCTATGAACTTGAAACGAAGAAAGAAGAAAAATGGAAGACTAGTAGCTTTCTCGTTCAAAGGACTATTCATCGGGCGCCTGTGGTGATTCCCCGGAAGCTGGCATAACACTTGCTTCAGAATACGCTTCAGTGTCAGAAGGATAACAAATAAATGCACAAGAAATTGTTGTGAGGAGAAAATAGAAACGATTCAGTCGTTATTTCAATAGAAGTCATGATTCCTTATGGCAAATTTTTTCAAGCAACCTCTTTCCATTCTCATCGTGACAAGGTGGCCATGTATATACATCCGAAAATTGTGTGGTTTCATATCGCACATATCAACATTCAGTTTAATAACGGTTGACCTAATTTCTGTATGATGAATAGGCCTTAAGACATTTGTAGGTTAAGTTGTAGTGGCTGACTGCTAAGAGCAGTCACACCGCCCATTGTGATACCACGCGGATTGACTTCTCCTAACATCGGAACCAGTTGGTGCTTGCAGTGAAGCAATTTAGCTGCCCAATGCTGGCGCTGTTTAGCTCATTGAGATTATTGAAAAAGTAGACCCCTAGGTGTAGAAACCTACGACTAGCCAGAGCGCTTCACGAGCAGAGTAGGTGATGAGTGTTTTATACTTCCTCTTCATCCATGCAGCTTCTGCAGAAATCATTATATTTTAGCACCCATCCTGCGAGCATGAGTGCCAATTGCACAGTGCCCGGTTATGACTCCTTTGAGAGTCCATAATGAGTGTTTGCTGAGCCTAAGTAGACTGAGTGACAGTTTTAGGTTAAGTGATGGCCAGATTTCTTTTGTTTTAAGGCAGGTGGTGCCTTCTAGCCATTTGTTATTGGAAACATTTGTAACAAAGTCAATCTCTTCGGCAGTCACAGTTGTGCTCAGAGGAACTAAAATCCCACCAAAATCTGATCGTACTGTCCGAAACGCACCAATTTGAACGACGAACAAACGGTCAATACTGTGCCTAGTACTACCAACTGCACCTTTGAATAAGTTTTTTTCTGTCAATTCTGTCAATAACGACGAACAAACGGTCAATACTGTACCTAGTACTACCAACTGCGTTGGCTCAATTAAATCGCCCTTGGGCGGACAGCGATGGTGCACACTTTCTTGTCACGCTAAGCGAGGTTTCCCCACACAGTTTTGAAGAAGTCGGGATAGTCATTAATCATGTTGTTCTTCAACATAGCCGCAGGCTCAGATGGTTTACCATCAGATCTCTTCAAAGTGACGACGTTCTGATTGGGAACAATGCACCCCATAATCTGCAAAATTTGGGAAGACTAAAGCATGGCCGACGAGTGGAATATCAGCTCCTATGCCCCATCCACAAAAAAGGCGGTCCTACCTCTTGCAACAACTACTACTCCCTGCTTAACGTCGTCTACAAGATCCTCTTCAGCGTACTTCGGGAGCGTATAAATCGGACTAATCGGCACGTACGGTTTCCGGCCCGGCAAAACGACTATAGACCAAATTTCCACTAATGCAAATCGTGGAGAAGACTAGCGACTTTCAAATCGATACACACCACAGCTGAAGACAGCATTCATCGCATGCAGCTATTCGACGCGATGGCCGAATTCAAGATCTCATCAAAATTGATACGGTTATGTCGCATGTCGCATCCGGTTATGTGCTGACCGTGGCGTTGTGTGTTGACTCTTCCGCACTTGAACCTCGGTGTCTGGGTTCGATACGCAACACGACCAAATATAATTTTCAACGCCTCACCTCTTTTGAGTCACTCACAATGCTCAAAGAGTATAACTGTTTAGAAAAAGCTTCTCAAACTTGACCGTTCGGAGTCGGCATAAAACTGTGGGTCCCTTCGACTCGTGAGAGTGGTTGCTGAGAAGTTAGGCCCTTGCCTTCTACGAGCTGTAGCATCTCCCATTATTATTATGTCGCATCGCGCTAACACACTCTCGATGCACCGTGCAGTTCGGTTCAAGGACAGTTCGAAACCGGATTTCGGCAAAGACACGACCCTGTCGCTTGATTCCTGCAATCTGCTACTAAAGAAGATAGTGCGGCCGGATGGTGTAAGCACGGAGGGTACTATCTGCTACAAATCAGTGCAGCTATTGGGTTACACAGATGACATTGAAATTGAGTCGCAGGCCGCTCCGCACAGTGGGGCACGTCCAGCAAAAAACTAAAACATTTTTTTTTATTTCGAATATGTTTGATGGCTCATTATTTTCAAAATTTGTTGAAAGAAACAGTTATGCTTAGTTTTTTTTTTTCATTTAATGTTCGCTAGTTCCATTGGGAGGCTCAGAAAGTTCGATCTTTGTGTTGCACCCAAAAATCGTCCGCTTTTTGCCATTCTGTCCCACTGTGTGTCGTAGTGGAAGCATAGCAAGGACAGCCGCAATGAGCTGGTTTTACGGTCGATGAGGATAAATCAAAATATATGTTGTCGAGCACAGACCATCTGGGGCAAAATATATCAATCGATAGTTACAACGATCCAGTAAGGAGGTTCTTCGAATCCCTACTTACATATTTAAGGTGGCGCTGGAGTCCGGGGTGGACCTGGGGCCCAACCAACAAGCGGATCTTTAACTAGCTGATTCCAGTTTGGCACGCATAGTTGGTTGAGGTCCTTTTCGCACTTGCGTGCGCCACCTGAGTCGTGGTGTTCCTCCAGGGGGGTGGAGGAACACCACGACTCAACATTGGTTTCCATCTGCTCTACATGACCTAGCCATCTCAATCGTTGAATCTTCATTCTTCTGGCTAAGTTGATGTCGCTGAACACCTTGTACAGTTCGATGTTATATCTTCTCCTTCACTCACCATCTATGCACTCGAAAATCACTCAAAGGATTTTCTTCTCAAAGCAACCCAGAGCAACCTCATCTGCTTTTGATACAGTTGATGCCTCTGTGCCGGGTGGCTGGGTGCTGTGGGAATCGGGTAGGCACTGACTGGCGTCAACCTGGCGATGCCCAGTGTTGTAACTTTTTCTACACACCAATTGTGCTTATTTTACCTCCAAGTGGTAGCCATCGGGTACTGGTTGTAGTTCACCCGAGCTCAACTTGCCAAACTTATAAGTGCGACCTCTTGTCCTAGGGGTTACAAAAAAGGAACTGGCCCTCCAGGTTGGGGGTTGTGCCGTCGGGGTAACTGCCCGGCCACACAAAAAAAAGAATTGCTAGTTACGAAGCAACAACAAGCCTCGGAAACGGATGATTTTACTGATGACGACCCCTGCAAACGATATACGGACAACGATCTTCGGATTTGTACGTGGAATGTAAGGTCCCTTTATAGGCCGCGTGCAGCCGAACAACTAGCGGAAGCCCTAGACTGCTGCAAAGCAGATATAACCGCCATCCAAGAAGTGCGATGGGATGGACCGGGCAAAAGAAGGATGAAAAACTGTGATATATACTACGGTGATTGCTACAAACAACAAAAACAGCGCCTATTTGGATGTGGATTTGTCGTTAGAGGCAGACTTAGGCAAGAAGTCCTATCGTTCAGGTCCGTGAACGAGCGCCTCACGACAATTCGCATCCAGGCTAAATTTGCCAACATAAGCCTTATATGCGCACATGCCCCCACAGAGGAGAAAGATGATGACACCAAAGACAGGTTCTATGAGCTCCTGAACAAAACGTATGAGCAATGCCCTAGCTACGACTTTAAAATTGTCCTTGGCGATTTTAACGCAAAGCTAGGAAGAGAGAACATCTTTGGTAGTACGGTCGGAAAGCACAGCCTACACGACACCACATCCGATAACGGATTTAGGCTGATCGATTTTGCTGCGGGGCGAAATGTTGTAGTAGCTAGTACAAGATTCCCACATCTCGATATTCACAAAGGAACATGGCGATCTCCTGATCAATCAACCGTCAATCAGATTGACCATATTGCGATAGACGCAAGGCACTCCTCCAGTATCATAGATGTCCGAACGTTCCGAGGCGCCAACATTGATTCGGACCACCACCTTGTTATAGCCAAGGTAAGGTTGCGGATATGCCGAACACCGCCAAGACAAAGAAATGCTGTGAGGAAGTTCAACGTCAGCCGGCTACAATCGCAAGAGATAGCCAAATCCTTTTCCGATCGTGTCTCCCTTAACCTCTTAAGAAATCCTACGCCGCCAACATCAAGTATTGAAGACCAGTGGCAGCATTGCCAAAAAGCCATCAGAGATGCCGCCTCTGATGTGCTGGGTTTCAATCCGCCACCACAACGAAACCCCTGGTTTGACAACGAGTGTCGGCAGGCGAATGCAGCCAAGCAAGAAGCATACAAAGCGGCACTGCAAAGAAGGACAAGAGCTGCTCGGGAGCTCTACGAGCAGAAGAGGAGAGACGAACACCGGCTTCTCAGGAGAAAAAAGAAGGAGCATGAGAAGCGCGCGATCGGCAGAATAGAGGGATATTACTGCAGGAATGAGGTGAGGAAGTTTTACCAAAGGGTAAAGTTAACCAGTCAAGGTTATAAAGTCCGAACCGAAGCCTGTAAGGATGATCAAGGGAACATCGTAGTAGAGTCACAGTCGATGCTGAGGATATGGAAAAACCATTTCTGCAGACTGTATAACGGCGACGTAGAACCAAATCCCGCTGTCAGGCAGAACGAACCATTCAACCCCAATGAAAGGGACGACGAAGATCAACAATTCCGTCCACCCGACCCGGATGAAGTGAGGATTGCCATATCTAAACTGAAATCCAACAAGGCTGCGGGAGCTGACGGCCTACCCGCCGAGCTTTTTAAAGCCGCAGGCGATGATTTGGTAAGGCGCATGCACCAACTCATCTGTAAAATATGGTCGGAGGAAAACATGCCCGATGAATGGAACCTCAGCATTGTTTGCCCGATCCATAAAAAAGGAGACCCTTTGAACTGCGCCAACTACAGAGGCATCAGTCTCCTAAGTATCGCATATAAAATCTTATCTGCCATACTGTGTGAACGCCTAAAGCCATTCGTCAACAACCTGGTCGGTCCATACCAGTGTGGCTTTAGGACAGGAAAATCCACCATCGACCAAATATTCACACTACGGCAGATTTTGGAGAAAACCCAGGAGCAACAAATCGATACCCACCACCTTTTCATCGATTTTAAGGCCGCGTATGATAGCATCTATAGAGACGAGCTATACAGAGCAATGTCTAGTTTTGGCATCCCTACCAAACTCGTCCGTTTGTGTAGGATGACGATGGAGAATGCACGCTGCTCCATCAAGGTCGGTAAAGACCTAACCGAGACCTTTGATGTCAAAAAAGGATTCAGACAAGGCGACGCGCTGTCATGCGACTTTTTCAACATCGTTCTTGAAAGAATTGTTCAAAACTCGAACGCCAACACCAGAGGAACAATCTTTCAGAAGTCCGTCCAACTACTCGCATATGCCGACGATATTGACATTATTGGAAGAACGCAGCGTGATGTCAATGGCGCTTTTGTGGGTATTGCAACGGAGGCCGCGAAGATGGGTTTAGCGGTAAACGAGGGTAAGACCAAGTATATGCTGTCAACGAGAAAGGACACCCAACACCGACGTCTCGGTCAGAACGTCACAGCAGACAGATATAACTTTGAGGTAGTCAAAAACTTTGTCTACCTAGGCACCGCTATAAACTCAGACAATGACACCAGCGCTGAAATCAAACGAAGAATAACCCTTGCCAATCGCTGCTTCTTTGGGCTAAGAAAGCAACTGGTAAACAAAGCCCTCTCTCGAACAACCAAGATAACGCTCTACAAGACCTTAATCGTCCCAGTCCTGCTATATGGCGCGGAGGCATGGACTTTGTCAAAAGCGGATGAAGCTGCCCTTGGTTGCTTCGAGAGGAAAATTCTTCGTGTGATTTTCGGTCCCGTCTGCATAGACGGTGAGTGGAGGAGGAGATATAATGACGAACTATACGGGCTGTTCAGCGACATCGACTTAGCCAGAAGAGTGAAGATCCAAAGACTGAGATGGCTAGGTCATGTAGAACGGATGGAAACCAATACTCCGGCCCGAAAGGTCTTCGAATCCACCCCCGAGGGACGGCGCAGTAGAGGAAGACCGCGACTCAGGTGGCGCACGCAAGTGGAAAGGGACCTCAACCAACTATGCGTGCGAAACTGGAGACAGCTAGCTAAAGATCGAGCTGGCTGGAGACGCTTGTTGGTTGAGGCCCAGGTCCACCCCGGACTGTAGCGCCACCTTAAGTAAGTAAGTAAGTGATGCCTCTGTGCCGTATAGCAGGACTGGGACGATTAGGGTATTTTAGAAGGTCACATTGGTTGTTCGAGTGAGGGCTTTGTTTATCAATTGCTTTCTTAGCCCAAAGAATTAGGGATTGGCTACAGTTATTCTTTGTTTGATGTCAGCGCTGGTGTCGTTGTTGATAGTGGTTCCTAGGTAGACAAAGTATTTAACTACCTCAAGGCTTTATCTATCTATTAAGACGTTCTGTGTGAGACGTCGTTGTTGGGTGTCTTTTCTCGTTGACAGTCTTACCGTTAAAATCATCTTCGCGGCATCCGTCGCAATACTCACAAAAGTGCCATTGCCATCACGCTGCGTTCTTCCGATTAAGTCAATATCGTCCGCATATGCGAGTAGTTTGGACAGACTTTTGAATGATTGTTCCTCTGGTGTTGGCGTGCGAGTTTTGAACAATTCTTTCAAGAATGATTTTGAAGAAGTCGCATGACAGACTGAATTTTTTGACATCAAAGGTCTCGGTTAGGTCTTTATCGATCTTGATGGAGCAGCAGAATCCCTGCTGTAGGTTTTCCGATTCCATGATTCAAAAAACTTCCGGAAACTGTCTGTTGTCATTTGTCAAATAGCAGTCAAGTTGAGTTGGCTGCGTTCAAAGCTTGTCTGAAAAGCGTACCAAAATTGCAAAAGAAAACATTTAATATTGCTTCAGAAGCAAAGTGGATCACTACATATTTTTATGTCCAAGTCCAGGACGCAAACAACCGTATTCTCAAGCTTCATCAAAATTGAGGCAGGCATTTTGGAGACACTGCTCCACACACCTCCAAACATATATCCATCCTTATTTATAATTGTAATCCTATTTTATTTTATTGTATTTATTCCAGAAGCATGAAAAGCAGAATCAATGCTGGAATTAGAAGAGCAGGAGAAACTTCCAAACCGCGAAAACCTCTGTCGGGGCTATTTGACTGAACCAGTTATCCTGCGAAGGGCGGAAATAGATTCAAGTCCTAGAGAATTTCGTGGTTAAGTACATAGGCCTAGGAAGAAGAGACAAAATTCTGGATCATGCACTAGTCGTTGCACTTGGCCATAGGAATACTTCAGATCTGAGAGGCACTAACAATGCACTGATTGAATTCTAATTCATCTTTCTATGATAAGGTGTAGACTACTAGACAAAAGAGACCAATTGGAAAAATAATGGTTTGGATAGTCTGCAGAATTAAAGTCTGCACAAGATGACCAATGTTGCAGTGCTTTCCGCCATCAATTTTCTCACAGAGATCGTTATACTTTAAACTAGACGTCCATTTTCAATTCAATTTTGAAGCTCCTCCTGCAAATCCATCCACACAACTCAAAGCTTTTAAGCCATGCCCTCGGTGAACAAAACTTTGATTTCCAAGCCAAAGCCAGCTCATGGTTAGTGAGGATTAAACTCGAAAACCCAGAGTTTGCTGCCGTGCCACATGCACTTCCGTGGATGTGTGAAATTTATTAGATTACCCGAGGCGACCCCGACCGTTAACACATATTTGTCAATAGATTGGGACTGTTGGTCGTACCATACACTCGGAGGAAAAATATAATAATTGAATCAACGTCCCCAATTACCGGAGCTCAATCTAATTGAGCATCATTCAGACTGGCGGCGACGATGACACCGACTAGCAAAACACAAACTGACACTATGAACGATGCTGGAACACATACCTGTCTGAGGAATGTTAGCTACAAAAATCAATGAATAGCGACGTTACGAAGTGCATTTACGGACCTTCGATTGAGTGATTTGTTGAATGATGAAAAAAAAACTCAGAGAGACTGTGCATTTCGCTCAGCGTTAGAGTCCTCACATTTAAGAGGCTCTAAAACTACGATTGGCTTACCACGCGACATCCATGTCCTTGAACAAAGGGTGTATCCAGGATCATTCATCTTGTCTCACGAATAGCTTGTAAAATTCGCTCTTGTGGCAACAATAAAAGTGTCTGTAAACAAATGAAAGGACTAAGGGAGGATGAAATGGTTGCCTCGACCGTCAGGACCACCTCTGCCATGTCGTCAAAACTCAAGCACCGAAGACTGACGGTGAAGCTGAATGAAGTCATTGCAATTGTTTATCAATCCGCTCCGAATGGCCTAATAAGACTGCCAACGTGAATAAAGGAGAAACAAACAAAAAAAACCAGCCAAAAGGGAATTCGAAACGATTCCAGCCATGCCACCAAAAACAAGTGAACCAAATTCAGAGAAGAGAAAGGACAAGCTGCGGGAAAAGCATAAACTCCAAGAACGATACTTTTTGGGATTCCACCGAAGTCCGCAATATGGAATGGAGAGTGTCCATTTCCAGGGTCGATGTCGTATCCATTTCAACGATTGCAACTTGATATGACAAAGAAATTGGCAGAATTCTTCACGGGATGCCGGATGACTCATACAACGAAAAACAAAATAAAAACTAGTTTTGCTTCAATTAAAAGCAGATCCGTTCCGTCCGTCGTCCGTCCACCGTCCACCGTGCTGAGCATCTTCCGGCAAGCAGCGTCCTGCCGAATGGAAGCTGTTTTCATTTCAAAAACAAATACATTCCACTGCAATGGACACAATGGTTTCCATTAATTTAATATTCCCTGCCAGGATATTTAAGTTTGAATGGAAGCCATTCTAGCCACATTGCGTCCCTCTCCCCCCCAGTCGCGCCCACGTCGAGCGGACTGAAGCAACGGGTTCAGTCCATGGAGCTGAAGAATTTTCTCGGAAATTTAATAATCACTCCCGGAGAGTGTAATTAAATGTGTTTTTTTTTTAACGACTCTCCCAAGGGACGCTTCCTTTTAAGCACCATTATGTCGGGGATTACCCACCTCCCCGATGTTCGCTGCGGTAGTTGGGCCATGGCACAGCACAAGTGAAATCCTAGAAGAGCAAGTGCAAGGTCGCCAAGTTCGCGCATCCTTGCTGGGAACTGCTTGTCTTTCCTCCCCCATTGTTGCCCGCTGACACTGGAAGTGTACACAGTAATTGCAAACAGCGTCAGTAGACAGATGAAGCGTAGGGTCTGCCATATGGTTGGCACTTGAAAGGCGCACTTTACAAGCGTTACCAGGGAACTCACAAGAAAAACAGCTCAGTGACAAGGACTCTTCGATGTCAAATGGACGGAGAATGACAGCGCGAGCGAGGATGTGAGCGACTTATACATATTAAATGGGTGAAACGAATGCTGAGGATCTAATGAATTATGAATGAGGATTACAATTTTGTACTTAACGCGAGTGGCAAACGATTCGGATACGATGGAAGATAGGTAGGAGCTAAGGAAGCGCTTGAGACTGCGTTTAAGTTACACGTGTTCTTGGAAACTGGGAAAGACAATCAAAATGTCTCGTGATGCGGGATCATCTTCACCCAATGTCAGCGCTGTTCACTGAATAAGTTATGCACGGACGTTGAGCACACGTTGTAATTGGCTTTGATCGAAATTTGGTGTTCGATGTGGTAAGCGGGTCGTTTTAAGGGACTGATGAGTGTCTCTGGGTTCTGTGAATGTGGGAAGAGGGCACTCCCGTCGATGTGCTGGTCTATTGCACGCCATGCCATGGAATTGGTGGACGTGCGGAGCAGGCAGCAGAAGATTTCTTGAGGATTTTGAACACTGACGACGATTTTAAGATTGCGCCTAGAAGTATGCACATGCATGACGTTGGCGGGTGTACATTTTACAACTCCGATCGTTACTTTCGATAATGACGCCATGTCCTTCGGCCATGTTCAGTCAGTCTGCAAACAATCGCCTTGGCACCTTGCTTCGGCAGAACTCATTTCAGTTGAAATGAGGAGAGGAGTTGGTCCACCTGCCATGTCACACGATTATTGTCACCTCCTCTCCTCCTTTTCATCGTCCACTCCTCTGCATCGAGACGGTCACAGATCCTCCTTGCTTCGGTCATATATCAGTTTCTTAATTTTGGATTCTCCCGCCTCAAGGGAAGAGGCCATTGTCATACGGTATCGGTTCCCACAACTTATCAATTAGTCATCGAAATGACATTGCCCTCAAAGAGCCTTCAGCCCACACACACAGAGACGCACGAACAGCCTTCACAGCAAAGGACTTAATCACCAAACTACATATCTTCTTCCCAGTTTTCAACGTCATTCGAGACGACGATCCCGCTCAAGGTCATCCCTTCGCAGGAAGATGACATCCATTTGTCAAATTGTCTCAGAAAATATTTTTTCCAACTTCCCATACACCAGGACGCCCCTGCTGCTGTCAGTGAGCTGACTGTTGATTTATTATCTGTCACGATGCAGGAAACTATCATTAAGACGAAGAACAACGGAAACAGAGTTCATCTTTGAGCTGCCGCCAGCCGGAGGAGGGAAATTCAATTTTTGCCGATGACGACGACGAAGACGCGACAATGCATGCGATTTCGAAAATACAATTTAATTACAGCCCCACTGCGCGCTGCAGATAAACTTTGATGGGGCCAACAATAAATTGCTTTCGCTGCAGAGGAACATCACTTTATGACGGGCGCACGATGTGACAATGGGAGCGAGGAATAAACGCAGCAATGAGTGAGTGTGGCGTTGCAAGCAGTTGAATGGAGATACGCACTGAGCCTGAGACTGCATCAAGTTTGGTGGGCACTCATGTTTAAATCATGTAAATGGCTTAAGTGCGGAGAATCTTAGACAATTTTGTGTTTTAAGGGTTTTCTTGTAACGCCATCGGTGCGAGGATGGCGTCCTAAGACTTTTTTTGTAAGGCCACGAAGTCGTATACGTAACATTATGAGTCGGGATGAGGAGACCGCCATGTAGACGTGAACATGACGTCAAGACAGTCGCGTGAATTGTCTAGTGCGTGCCAAAGAGGCCAAATTCCAGTAATGCGATGGAGGCGTAAGCGTAAAATGTAGCTAATATCAAGAAGTGTCTACCAGAGGAGGCGTATGCGTAGTATTCTGCATTGGGACGTTGAACTGTGTTAAGAGTGGTCTACGATCGCAACAGAGGCGAAGAAGTGACGTGGAGGCAGTCTTAAGGGTCTTCCAGTAGAGCCACGGAGGCGTATGTGTAGCATTTTCCAACGGGACCTTGAACTTTCTTCAGAGTGGTTTTAGACAGCCATGGAGGCGAAAATGTGACGAGGAGGTAGTCTTAAGGGTCTTCCAGTAGAGCCATGGGGGCGTATACGTATAATTTTGCATCGGGACGTTGACCTATCTTGCTCAGCCACGGAGGCGTATGCGTAACATTTTACTTCGAGACGGAAGGCAGTCTTAAAAGATGTCTAACGACGGATAATGATCCCTTGGATGCCAAGATGTTATCAGGAAGAACGAATATATTTAATCTCAATATGCTAAGAGCCCTCAATCCTCATTCAAGTTCCAAGAAGGAGCGGATGATCAAAGATGGTGGTTTTCGGAAGACCATATATCGGAAGCATAACCGCTAATCCTTGCAGAAGAAAGAATAGCAGTCTAGGCTAAACGCCTCGACCACCAATTCGTCTGTTCATATATGAAGAACTTCCAAGTGGATACAGACTAGACAGCCTGAAGCAGCATTCGTCCAGTTTCGTCAAGTCCGAAAGACAGTCCTGGGCAAAATCGAAACCCGCGGCTCCTTGCAATTAACGACGGTCTATTGTTCATAATCCATTCTTTTTCCCCCTGGATGCTGCTACACTACATGCGCCATAGCTATTCCGCACTCAGTTGTAATTAATTACCAGAGCTTAATTCGCCCCAAAACACAAACATAAACGTATCCCAGGAGATTGCTATCACACACACAAACACCTCATAGCTGTCAAACCTGAATCTTTCACAATTCATTGCCCCAATTGAAGATTCTCTTCGTGTCCTCTCCCTTTTACCCATAATCGCGGAATTCACATGGAATGTGCCCAATGAACGTAAACATATTTACGCCTCTCGCTCAAGGTCACCCGAACAAAGCCAGGCCCCAAGTCTCTAATTACCTGCAGAGTTTGGAAGGACTAATCCGATAATCACAACAAACCCAGGGGATCTCCATCCGTCATAGAAGCCGCACGTATTCCTGGAAGGGGACCCCGATGAAACGGCACATTAACGAAACTCTCGAGCTCTCTCCCAAAGACATTGTATTAAAGGCACATTTCCACGATGAGCGCTACTTGGGTTCACCGAATGCGGATGAACTCTTTATCGAACCACGGTGGGGGAGCGGGGACTAATGAGTTGGGGAAAATAATTTCATTCAGGTAAAGGTTATGACGGGCGGCAATGAAAACGGAGTGCGGATGGAATAAGTAAGCGGATTGAGATGTTTTACTGGCTAGGCGGAGCACCGGGATGAAGATGGAATATAATTTTGACAGCCCCTCTTCGATGAGGTTGGAGTGGTAGAGATTCTAAATTCGGTGAAATAATATTCATGCTTCTTTTCCATTGATCTTGAACTCAAATAGTTACTTTTGGAGATCTGACTGCGAACTTCGATGTGTAGTGACATCTGGAGGTTAAGCAGAAATAGCAGCATCCGTGCATGGACTCGCAGCTGATAGCAGGCGGAAGCGGCTTTAATAAATCTTTTCACTCTGGAAGTACAACAGGAGACCAACTTCAACTCCGTGACCTTGGGACGAAACATCAGAAGACAGACGCGTTTAAAATGTCGCACACAAGTAAAGAATGACCTCAACCATGAGTGGAGACATCAGGCAAGAGGGAGGCGGTTTGAAAGGCTTGATGATTGAAAGGCTCTACCTTCGACTACAGTGACTCATACTAAAGAAGAACTACGGAATGGTGTTTGAATTGAGACAAGAATGCGTTGAAACTTTAACTAAATACGCCACAAGACAGCTCAGCGGAGATAAGTGTGGTGCAATAAGCGTTACTGAATGTGTTGTCATCATCACGGGCAAACATATCGACGAAATAGAGCTAAATCTTGTAAATCGTGACCAGAAAGCAATGATAGTTCGTCGCAACGTGTACATTTTGAGCTTGAGTACACTGCTTTAGACCAACCTGACAGACATTGGTGCGAAATGAAGAGAAGATAGCCGACGTAGCGGTCAGTATCGAAGAAGACATTTCTGGCGACTCGGCGCTGAATTTAACATCGCCAGGGAATCAATGCCGCTTATTTCGCGGTTGCATTTGGACATCCACACGTATAGGCATCAGTACAAGGCATAAGCGATGTAAAAATTGAAGCCGGACAACCATTGACAACGCCGCACAGTGGGGCAAAACCGGCAATAAATCAAAAACATTTTTTCCTTATTTTGACTGTGTTTGATAGCAGTTATTATTTTGTTGCTCTCTTGCTTGTAAAGACAGAACAATGAAACTAAAAAATAAAAGATCCCCAAATATTTATAAAATGTGACCAACCGTAAAGTGCTGTAGAGAGGGGGAAGATTCACTAGACTATTGGACATGAGGCCAAAAGTCCTCAGACATAAAAACAGAGAGCTTAATAGCGGATCCTAATAACCAAGAAAAAATACCAAAATGGATGCCGGAAGTGGAAATGACGTGGAGACCACGTTTTTATTGAATGTGGGACCTAATTGCATGAGCCTTAATGAATGTCTACTTATTTCTAAGTCAATTATATATTTCCATGTAGTCTTCCGAGATACACAAATGACTCTCCCTAAGTCGAATTCTCACGGGATATCAACATTAATTCGAGTTAGACTGAGTTTAACTTAGAGGATGGTTTTTGTATGGCAAATTGAGGGAAATGCCAAAATATGGCGAGCAAAAAATACAAAAGACATAAATTCGGCTTAGGGCGAGTCCACTGTAGATTTTCTCACGCTTTTTGGGTATTCTGCCTCCAAATTGAAGTCTCATTTTTGGTTCAGCTGCTACAACCACAAGAAAAAAGACATAAAAATAAGAAAACAGTTATTAGAGCCACAAGTGTTAAGCTTATCATTGACCGGTTTGTGGCTGACGTTTTAGAGCGGTTTGTGGCATAGAAAAGCCATCAGACCTTATTTCTTTCGAAGGAGAGGTAGGAGGCTCAGTTACTGTGAATGGACATGACACTACTCGATTATTTTCTCTGAGCCTCCGTCAAAGCCTTGGTGTACGCTAACAAGCCAACCGCTTACATTCGAGACACTACTGCTGGTATAACGCGGCAATAAGGCGGCACGTAGTGGAGTCCAAGGCACGGCACTGCCCACTTGAAGCACTGCCACAGAAGCCGAGGCAGCCATTTCAGTTAGGTGCTATCCCATCCACAATGCCATGAGTGTATCTTCAAAATAAAGTGGGAATCAATTTTTGTTTTATTTTAGTTTCTTTTCCTCTTATATGGTTACCCTGTAGATGGCCTGGTTTCAGAATTTTGATTCCACAAGCATGAATCTGGCTGTGTCCACGAAAGGATGTGCAATGAAAGGATACAATGAGAATGCACGTTTGATGGAATTTGTTTCAACCTGATTTGTGTTGAGTTTGTGTATATGGCGAGCAATGCTCAGCAGCACCAGCCGACCGCTGTCCACTAAAGCTGTCCTCTTATACAATTGAAGGTGATGCAGGTCATCCACATTATATACTTTGTCCTTCACGCTCATGTCATGTACGAATCACTTGAAGGATTATGCCAAGGAATATGTTAAGGCTTTCTTTTCGGGTAAAGAACTTGACGTTACAATGCAAGGAGTCGCTGAACCGAAGAAGCTATGGTTGAGAGGAGACCTCCTTAAGGAGCAGATAGAGCAAGAAGGCACCTCAATGATGACGTCAATGTTTCTGACGCACTTTGAGTTTGGTTATCTTCACAGGTTCTCTCTAAGTTCCTGGATCGGTGTTCTGACAAGTCAAAAAGGGAACTGCCCACAGCTCAGCATCTACGTGGACCTATTAGTGGAATGCGTCCACAATATTCCTAATCAACATACTCAACAGTGGACTACAGTGTTGTTGTGAACTTCCGACCAGCAGGAAGCTCAACGTCGGCGCGAAGGCTACACAAAAGACAGTTTATCTTCTCCATCGTAGCTTGAGCACTACTGAAAGAAGAAACGCTGTAAAAAAAACTGTGAATACACGCTCGTACATTTCATGTCCGGTCACAAAGGCTTCCTCCCCAGATAAGGAGTAGAAAGCAATGCCAGTCTCCAAAGTATGATAGAGAATACTACTCAAGACTAGGGGAACCACGCTAACACAGAAAACCACACTGACTACCTGCCAAATTCAGAAGCCACCTGGATTGATATCTTTCCATTACTTCATCCTTTTTATCAGCAGAACTGAGCTGAAAAGTCTTAGAGGAAGGCACAGGCAACAAGTACAAACGACACGCATGGTATCCCAAGAACAATATCCTTGCGAGCCTCAAGCACAGATTTAACACGATGCCTCCAGCTTAGGCAAATTCTTAGTGTACAATAAACAACATTACCAGCTTGAGACGAGCTTCAAACATCCTGCATATGCCCTCATCCGAAACATTCTATGCCAACAGTAGCATGTCTTGCATACGATCTCAGAAATTAAATCCGGCACAACTAAAGCAGAACTACGGCTCGCATCTTTTAACTGCTGACCTTCACCTTGGCCTTGAGAAACTCAATTTTCAAGTGTAACAACTTAAGGCACGAAGTCATTTTAAGTTTATCGTTTGGAAAGTTTGCCGCTTATTCAATCCGGAGGGCATGCCAACAGCAACTTTGTCTATCTGTCTGTCTCGGCATTGCGATGGCACGTCATTTGATATCCTGCGACGGAGTACTGAAGGAGTGACAACAGAACCAAGTGAGGAAGGATTCACCGCTCAGACAACTTTTCTGCGAAACATCACGTTTTGTCAAAAGGAATGATGAGACGGGCGTTGGGGGATTCATTGCAAAATCAATATATTCACAAGCTTGACGAGAAGAGCAATGATTGAGGAGAACCGAGCAATGCATGGAGACGGATGGCGAATTCCTGTGACGAGGTTCATGAAATCGCATCTTTCAGTTGTAATAATAATGTCGGTGGAACGTGGTTGACGTGGGCTTCTAAAGCAAACACTCCCGATATTTTTTTCTCGCACGGGTGGACATAAAGTTACATGCTGACTCAGAACGGCGAAGTTTGAGTAGAAATATTCTCCCAAGCGTTGTCAGTGACTCGAGAGAGATGGAAAGGTGAAATATGAAAGTTGGTTGTGTCGGGAACTGTTGGTAGCTGCAGTCACACTTAGGCCAGAGTAGGTCCGTTGTGTTGCCACGCGGATTTGAAGTCCTATTCGGCAAACCAATTAGCTCCTCTAATGAACCAGAGGAGTTGGCTACTTAGTTCCGTCAGGTTATTAAAATAGTTGGCGTCTAAGTGACATTTTCTACGGGTGGAGAGAGCACTACAATTGCATAGAAGGTGTGCAATAGTTTCTTCCTCCTCTTAGTCTTTGCAGCTCCTGTGGTTTATAGCTGGCTATAGGTTACCGATGGCACGATGCCCGGTTATGACGCCGATAATGGTTCTAAGCTTACGTCTACTCAATCTGATTAGGGCTCGTGAACCTTTTGGATCGATGGTGGGCCATATGTGTTTTGTAATGAGACACCTAGCGCCAGTGGACCATCTACTATTTATTTGTAAGCATTTCGAGCCTTGGTAGACCCGTGCAGTAGCGATTGGCATGGATGGTATGTCTCCCTACAGAGAGAGCAAGGAACTAGTTCCCATTCTGGCGTGCTCGTCCGCTTTACAATTCTCTGGGATATCGCAGTGTCCCGGCACCGATATAAGTTGGATGGCATTACGTAAAATACATCTCGTTGAGAGATTCAGGGAAGTCTTCGAGTTCGAGACGATATCTGTGCTATCTGTACTAGCCAAGATAGAGCTTCCTTAATCGCAATAGTTTCTGCTTCAAAAACTACAGTGATTTGGTAGTCCCGCTCCCACATCATCGCCCGTCTTCTGTCCATATGTGAAAATTCGCAGATGGCCATCCAGAGTCGAATGATCAGACTTCCTAGCAGCGTTGCCAGAAAAATAGTATTCAAAGTGCCACCACTGCTACCAAACAGTGCCATTTTAAGGCCATGGGTGCCACAAACGGAAATATACCAAAATTGTATAGGAACAAACATAATTAAATTAATAAATAAATAAGGCACCATTTAAACATATTCATCGAAACTTAACGAGTGTTGAGCGATTGGGCCCGAGGAATAAAAATTATCCCTTTCCTCAATCGTCTCAAATAGCATCAGAAACTATCATCTTGAGCAATAGAGAGAATGACCAACGATCGGGAGGACATGCCTTGGCAATCGTCTTTGGATCGCGAAAGGGTACGGTCGCTTGTTTGCTTATGGTACTAATTCGCCTTAATACGACCGTTAAACTCTTTCGGAACACAGATGTAAGCGATGAAGCCATTTTTTATTCCATATTCAATGCTAAAGTGCAACAGCGCCAATTCCATCAAAAGCTGCCATAATTGCACGATCGTTTCACATCGGCAACGCTGCTTCTCAGTATGATCTGGGGGGAATGGAAGTTCTTCTCGAAGAGTAGCAGGGTATTAAGAGGTCAGCGTTTTCAGGTAAGGACCTATACGTGCCCGAGTAGTGGAGTGCCCGGAGCGGAGTTTCTTCCACATGTGCAGCTAATTTGGTCTAAATTAGCCAGTTGTCTGCCGAATAACTCTATTGGCGAAAAGTCAAGGAGGATCTTCAGGGTTTCAGAGGGGGTTGTCTTTAGCGCTCCACTGATACAGACGCACGCCATGTGTTCTCTGTTCTATTTAGCGGTCCACCAAATCGCGACGTCATTTGGTAGTATCGGCCTAACTATATATATGTATTTTCAGTGGACTATGCGCTTTTTTCTGCAGTTTAGAGCCGTGGAGGCCTTTCTGAAGGGTTCATAGATGTTTGGTCTCCAGCTTAGTTCTGCGTCTAGAATGAGACTTAAGAATATTGAACAGGGGGTGTTCTTACACCGACGTACATAGCCACTACTCAGCGTCGCCTGTACTTGGGAAAAAATTAAAGTCTATTTGACACACATGAAGCTCGGAAAATGTTGGCAGTGGACGAATGATGATTCCTTCAATTACCTCATTAACGCTGTTTTGAGGTAATTTTGAGTTGAATTCGAAAGATAAAGCGATGGCGAGATACCCAAACAGTCTCCCAGCTCCCATTTCCAGAACAATAAGCCACGCCTAATATTGGACACACAAAACTAAGCAAAAAAAAAAGCTAGCTTCCTCACCGGAAACTCGCTTGTTACAAAGCTCGTTTATCTTTAAATTTAAAAGAATATCAATTTCCCTCCCCCCTTGACCACGTTCACTTCGACTGCTGTCAAACTGACACACGTCGAAGATGCTTCAACATTTCCTCCCACATCTTCCGAGAACTTACCTAACGCTTCAACGATTACATATATATTCCCCCGGAGGCTACTGTCACAGGATGCCGCAAATTGACACAATTCGGAGAACAAACAATCGATTGTTTTTTTCAGGCGTGGGCTGTGTTCACCAGTGGGCGTCTGTTTATATGACTTGATAACGTTGCAAGCCCGCTCCCTTCCCTGGAACTGGAATCAGTTCAATTTCATTCACATTCATTTCACCGCAATGACTTCACAAGAATTGGGCAGAATTTCAGGGAATTTCAGCTGATTCCATCCCACAACAACTCGGTTCGGCCACTACCAATGAAAGTAAATTACATTCGTAACGCGGAACAGCCTCCCCCCGCCATTCATTTTGAATCCATAAAATGTGCACAATAACGGCGGAGCCATACGGATGCGAAAACACCTTCCGGCTGAACGATAAAACCGACGTATTCAGACAACGCCGCCTAATCCGGTGTTCATCCTCTCAGCACCACGCGCTCTCACTCATTCTCTCTCTCTGGATTTCGCATTATAATTCAGAATTCACATTAAAGTGAAAACCAATAAAAGCGCGCTCCCCCGACGGATCCATTAAACTTCCTAATAAATGCAGGCCCCGGTTTTATGACGCGCCGTCGATTTGCAATGCATCCACGACTTGATGGACTTGCTGCGATGAATGAGGATATTTTCCTTAGCGGATCAGCGTGATGAACGCACGGACCGAGAACATGATTTATTTTACGGCGCAAAGCCTTAACTGTTTAATTTTCGAAATCAAAATCATTTTCGAGCTATTATCCTGATTGTCTATAACGGCAGTCGAAATTGTTGTGGCAACGATGGTGCTGCTGTGGCAGATGTGCGGAATGAGCTGCCAAATGATGTCATCCATTTTCGGGTGGACTGCTGCTTAAATCACGATATCTACGAAATTTGTGGGAAAAAAATTATACGTATACGCCCCCGGTAAAGCCACCAATTAACAGACATTTGTTCGTGAAATAAAACCCTCTTTAGTTATCGAGTTTTCCTCCCAGTGACCTCCCGCGGTCTCATGACGTTCTGTATCTAACACATTCGCCGCGCTGTAAATTAATCGAATTGAGGTCATTCGGTTGCAGGGTCCCACAGCCCTTCCGCTTGATTTTCACTCAATCCCCACTAATTGAATGTTTATTCCATGTCGTTGCGAAATACGAACTCAGTTCCTGCTGCAGTGCATTCTGCAGTCTCTCTGGCCCCATGCCACTCAGTCACTCGGGTCAGCCATATGAGCGAGCCAATGCACAGCACTGCAGATCGGATTTTCAACCGCTGCACAGGGACTAGTTACACAACTTGCACAGCATCCGTTGCCGGCTGAGATGAACGCTTTATGGCACATCCTTGCTCAGTAAATGATCCCATTAATTGCCAAGCTAAAACCTGCCTAAACTTTATCCATTACCCAGCCATTTACTCATGACCACACGGGGAGCTGAAGGGCGTTCCTGCGACTCAGTCAGTTTTTTCTTTTGCGTACTTTTTGAGTGTTCTATAGGGAGCCTCTCTCGATTAACATATTTTCACCATCACTCCTTTGCCTCGAGGACACCCTCACACGGAAGGGGCGCGGAAATGAAAACACGAAGTTGCCTCACCATTTTGCGAGTGTGGTTTGCAACCAAGTTGGAAACCTCAAAGTCCTGGAATGGACTTTTGATTGCTGGGAATGTGCCAACTTCGGGGGATGTGGTTTGCTGGTGTGTGTCGGGATGTTGTGGGTTCGGGCGACAATCACCGAGGAACTTTCCAAATGAATATGCAGACTTGTGCGTAGGCTTGTGCTGAATTTAAAAATTAATTATTCATCTCTGCCCTCCAGCTGAGCAATGGCAGTGCACGCATCCCCCGATTGAGTTATTTTTCGATATCTCGGCTTTAATTGCCTCGCGGCAGGTTGATTCATTAGCGGCCTCCAGCTGGTGGTCGTAACCTTCGTCGTAAATTTAGTGAAGCGCTTGCATCCGCCAAATGTGCTGGAGAGCGTTCAAACTTAACGAACCACTACGCGGCGGTGCTTATCGCTGCCGTCTCCCAGCGGAACAACGCTTGAACGGCACCCGGGGAACTGGTCTGGAAGGTGCATGTTTGGCAAGACTACCTGCAAGGGAGGGGTGTAATTAATCATTAGGGCAGCTGGTGGAAAAGAAGAAAAAAAAAACCCCCAACCGGAGACACGTGAACGAAGATGAGTGCCTGCGAAAGGGTGTGGACAAGCGAACGGTCCGACGACGGGGAAGGTGACATGGGCCAAGGGTACGCTTAGGAAAATTAACTTAATTGACTCTGTTTACCGAGGAGGCACCCAGAAGGGATTGTGCTCGTTTCTCTGTGTGTACACACTCAGCGGAAGTGTGTCGTTGCTGAAGGTGACCCTTTTACGTGGGATAACTTCGAGGCGGCACCATGAATTGGCATCCATTTGCAATTACTCTGCAGAGGATGTACATAAACTTTATTTTAATTTTCATAAATGGCGACCTTTCTTATGAAAAATCGGGTGTTTATGGGATTTGGGATGACTTTTGGGGATCGTCCTTTCTTCTCAGTCAAAGGTTCGACCTTAAGCACATCCCTCTAGTTAAGTAAAATCATTCACCTCACCGTGTCTGGAACGTTTTCCCTGTGAACTGGGCATTGTTAGAAAATGCTGGGTGCAAAGTAATTCACTCATGTACTGATTTTGCGAAGTTTGTTTACTTCAAGAAGTACCGCGCCGAGTAGGTGGAATCGTTTTTGAAATTGAAAGTTGTCCTTGGGGAACAACGAGTTCCAAGAAATAGCTCCCATCGCAGTTGCCTCTTCAGGTTTCCAGTATCGCAGAAACTCACATAGCGAAGCTGTGGGTTTTCTTTTCACAACTTTTAAGTGGAATACGAGTTTTTAATTTATTTCCCACTGGCTGCAATTGCGTCTTCGTCGGCGTCGGCCCTAGAACATGTTGGTCGGAAACTTGAATTGATTTTTATATGATTTAAGGGTTTGCTTAGGTAAACTAAGATACCGTGCATCTACAGTGTAATCTATACACCAAGTCCTAATAAATCAATCAAGAAGCTGTCTGTTAGCTCCCCAAGTACCAAATCATTTCAATTAATAGAAGTCGCGTACAAAGAAAGAATGTGCCGGAACCGGAACCGCGAAGTTTCGGTAGGAAAGATCTGACGATTGGAAATCTGAGAGTAAGAACACAAGCATTGTCGACTGCTATTAAACTCTATGTGAAAAGTGACTGGAAGGCAGACATGAAACTTCTAAACAAAAGAACGGTGAATACTTGTGGCCGACCGACCAGGTAAGAGACTTTTGGCGAAGTTTCAACGATCTGTTGATCGAAATTTCAATGCGAAAGCGTTAAGGATCTAGCTGATTAATGTTGAACAAATTGATTGAGCCAAAGTTAAGGGGTACTAGACGCTAGTTTGTATGGCAACTCTATCAGAAACTTTGTATCCCAGTACGGCCATATACAAGAGGACCGTGGCCCTGTTGGAAGCACGTGTTTTGTTCACATACATAAGTCAGTATTCTAATTCAGGTACATGCAAAGCATGCCACCACAACGCCTACGCAACAGAAACAGAGCCCAACTGACTGAGCCTTTAAATTGAACGCATTTTCCGGAAACAGACAAGAACAAGTGGGAGTCATCAAAATCTCGTCGTAGGATACCGTAAAGGTGCCCCGCAACCACAACCCTCATCAGTTATCGCGGTCTTCTTGCGACCTTCTCCAGTTGCGTAAATTACTGTGGCCTTTCGCTACACAGCAACAGTCAGGCGAAATGTTAGGACCAAAGGCTATAAAGGTTTTCGCCTAGTTTCAGATTAGAATGTGTTGCCATGTCTAGAGTATAGTGGAGGACGTAGTGTTACGTCACTAGTTTTGGATTGGTGTGATGCTAGTGGTGGTCTTAGATCTGTGATTCTAGCACTACCTCGGTACGTAGGGGCTGTGGTAGTGCTTCTTTTCCTTTTTTTGGTTCGTTCCAAGTTCCTCTAGTTATAGTTCCATGACCTTGAATTGGATAAAGTGGTAAATTGGGAATAAGCTGCTTTGACGATGGCAGGATGTTGTGGAGATCCGCAACTCTCATAGACTAGACCCACCCCCTTCAGTCGCAATCCGACTTCGTGGATGATACTTGGTGCATCAAGAAGAAAAGAGAAGTAGTGCAGTAACCGTTTTTTTTTTTTTTTGTATGGCAGTGATCTCATCTAAGTTGTAGAACGAGTGAAAGAAGGTAGGAATTTCAATTATCGTTTGCGGGGGAAACAGTGTACATTATTTTTTTGACTTACAGCGGTTGGAGGCTTTTCCTTCCTCACATTCTTGTTGAAGAAACTGTTGCACGTTGAGGAGTATTTGCGCCCTCCCGGGAAGACAGGCCGGAGAAGCATTCCCCAGAGAAGACTAAAAATGTGTCTTCGGTATTTATGCGCCCTATAAGAGTACGCGGACTTGCAGCACTAAAGCTAAGACAATCTAAGATCAGGATATTTATGTTGTATATACGGCTATAAGCTGGTGCCTGTTTTTGAGTGAGTCGAAAATCGGACAATATCCAAAATTGTTAACGTGAAACACGAAAAATCATAAGCAACCACTTTTAGTTCAGCCGGTGGCGGTGTGCGTTCAAGCTCGCAGAAATTCTCTACCGGATTGGAACATTTTTTGCCTTTTTTATTCCTCTTTTTTCGATTGAAAAGTTAGTTGTAAGTTAGTTTAAAAATTGTATAGTTTGTGCTTAAAATTGATAAGTGAAATTCGAAAGCAGACTACCACCTTATTGTCGTGATTCCAGACGTGGTTTCTCGTACGAGAGTTCAATCGCGTGGCGCTCACATATAAAAGAAAAACCAACAACAAGACAACGGCCTTTCTCCACGGCTAGTGAAGCATCCTCCCAATTGAAGTATCGCGTGCGTGGAAAGATCGATGTAAAAGCAATCATCCAAAATCTAATCAGTGCAGTGTTTATTTACAAAACTTAATTGCAATATTCTTATACAGTGTACTTCGTTCAATGTAACCTTATTCGATATTTCCACGTCGCTGCTGTTGGTGAAAAGAGTCATCGATGCAGTCTGTGATCTTTGTTTACGGCTAGGATCAATTTAATAGAGGTCTTTGCATTTGTTCAACTTCCCTTTTGTGTACTTTGCTGACGGATGCTTAGTTGTGGAAACACAAGGAACGGACTACTACAGAGTTGATTAACCAGAGAGACCTTAAACTCAGGGTTTGTACAAGCTATTTCGCAGTCCCATGACTTGTAGTAATTCTCGGTTGGCCATGATACTGTGTTCGCCAAATCGATCAGTTGTTGTATCTCTATTTTGCTCGTCACAAGCAGAGCTTCGGTTCATCAGGTCTACGCTCGCCGTATGGAGATGTTTGCTTCACTGTTAATACAACAAATTATTCCCTATGAACAGCAACACGAGAGATTTTAGTGTACATTAAAATTTAATAATATAGGCCCTAGCATCGAACCTTGAGGCACACCCCCGGTAAATCCATACCCATTCACATCATGGCCGCAATCATAACGCAGCATGAGGCATGTTTAATATACACGCAGGCTCATTCAATCGTGTAAGAAAGACGTGTGACAAAGCCGCCGAGTTGAATGCGGTCTTGTACTTGAAGAGTTACTTCGGCTCAGTATTTCTTAATCCCTCTTACTTCCTTTCGTTGTCGTGTCGAAGTCGTCAGTCACCACTCCGTAAAAAAAAACCCCTACTGACCACACTCAACGGGTGTGAAAAACCAGCCGACAAGTATCATCCAGACCGGAATGGCGATTAAACTAAAACACGCCTGCAAAAGCACTACTAAGATAACGCGTCACCAACAAAAAATCGGGATGACTTGCAGCCGTTTTTCTGATTCAAAGACAACGCCTTCAAGCGGATTTCTCCTCCTCGAAGTGTTATCCGCATTCATCCCCTCTAATCGATGGAAAAATTGAAGCACGTCCAAGTTGATTTGTTGCCAGGCCAGGCCCAATTCCGCTAAGTGACCTGCCGTGCCACGTTTTCGCAGCAAAAGCGTTACGTATACGCCCCCTCGAGCACAAAATCCATAAATCGAATCGTTTGAGAAACGACTTTGTGAATGGCAACACTTCATTGACAACATCCTCCACGCCCGCGGGCACAGTCACTCTCAATTTGGACATCGTTTCCATCAAACTCATTGCCAGGCCACATCCACCGTCTCCCACGTCGCCGCCGACGCCAAGTCAGTCGTCTCCTAAGTGGTCTTTCAAATTGAAATCACTGCCATTGAGCCTAATAAACAGAAATTGGCGGACAACATCTTCAGCATCTCCTCGGTGAGAGCCGAAAAAAGGAACCTTTTAACGCTACAAAGGACACATTTGGAACGCTACACAGTCTCGGGTGGCTGTCCTCCCCCCTGTGATAATAAACACCAGAACTCCATTTGCAATTTGTTGGCTTTTCTAGGACGAATTCCCGCAATGAGCCACCGTGGCCGCCCGTTACGTCGTCTTGCTTGTGTTTGTCCTGGCAAATTGCTCGCCTCAAGGGAGAGCGTCGACCATCCTTCCGTCTCCGAGTGCGGCCACAGGAGAAGAGCTACACGACAAACTAAGTGGGGCGCACCAGGCACTGGCTGACAGACCGCAACCACAATTTGTTCAAAATTCGCAAAACTACCAGAATCCGGAAAGAGAACAAAAACTCGATGGAAACGGTGGAAAAACAGTCTCATCTCAGAGTTGAACAGTAGCCAAGAATCTGTAAGATGTTTACGACAACAAGGGGCTTTGCGGAATGTTTGCTTTTTGTTGCGTCTAAATTCGACTTCTCCGCCACGCGATGGCCTTGTGTGACAGTGACAGATTCTTATGCTCTCGCCAGAGTGCACGACACACTCACACAATAGACGGCCATGAGCTGTTTCCACATATTTATAAGTCCCTTCCGATGAACTCGAACACAAAGAGAATCCGGTGGCATTGTGTGAACTTCCTTCCAGGCGATGTGAATGAAACTTCTTGGAATTTCTGAGTTTTAAGCTTTCCCACGGTGAGAGGGAGGTACGGTGGAAGGGAACCGATTAATTTGCTGGATCAGGGATTTGCTGTATGTTTACGGGAGAACTTCTTGTATTGAATCTGAGATTTTCAACTTTTCCAACGACTGGGAGGAGTGTGCGTGACGCTGGCATATACCAAGTCTAAGCTCTATGAATCCATTTTTAGCACGACATCGTGTGTCCTTTTGCAGTCAAGCAACAGCAGCAACGACCGGAGAATGTTGACTCAACCACAAACGCGTTCTTTGTTCCATCGCACATTTTTGTGCGGCTCGCCATGATGCCGGAGACGTCTAGACTCACTGGGACCATGGCGGCGACACCACATGTGTGTTGGTGTATTCGAACCAGCCGCCAAAAAACATGAAGCTGCACTTGCTTGAATTTGAATTGCTCTTAAAAATTCGGGTCGTCGACTTTGGCAGAGGAAGTGCTTTGTGTGTGAGTGAACAAAAAGCAGAAGGATTCCATTGGGGCAATAAGAAAAATAATGTTACTTCGCCTGAGTCAGTAACACACACCCGCTTTGTTGACAATTGTAAGGGAATTCCATTCTTAACGATCCAGGCGAGGTCAAGACAGCAAATTTCGATACTGAAGTCTAACAAAGCTGTGACCATGCACCAGCTCAGCTGTATGATATGGTCGAAGGAGAGCATACGCGGCGAATGGAATATCAGTCTCCACAAGAACATAAACCCATTGACTGTCCCATCGTAGACTGAGGAATCCTTAACATCGTGTCTGAGATGTTCTCTGCCCACCTGAAGACGTTTATCAACGATGTGGTAAGTCTGGCATACAATTAGGTACAGAAATATGTAACGTATACGCCCCGCAAACATAAGTCGTCATTACCACTCTGGCTTCTTTCCAAGGCGATCTTGAAACTACTACAGATCATAAAAAATACCCAAGAAGCGCAAGATCCCCACCTATTCGGCCATTTCAAGACCACATAGGACAGAGTATATAGAGGCGAGCGATACACTGCCATATATCGATCTCACGGTCTTCCAGAAGTCCTATCAGCTGTTAGCATACCCAGATGACGTTGTGATCGGGATTGGCAGAACACAGCGAGCCGTCAACAAGGCGTTTGCTAGCATTTAAGCCGATTGATTGCATATGACAATCAATCTTCAAGAAATGACACAACATCGACGTCTAGGACAAAGCAGCACAAGGACTTAGTCCAAGACGGACGAAAGAGTGGGTGTCTACTCCCCAGATCCCAATATTGCTCTCTCATTGAAGCTCCCTGATCACTGTAGCATATTCCAGGCAGAAACTATTGCAATAAAGGAGTCCCTGTCCTGGCTCAAGAACAATGTAATATCCAAAAGGGGTATCACCATCTGTTAGGCTGTCCGAGCAGACCGCAGCACCGCGGCATGAACAACCTATCACAAATGGCTAGATGGCACCACCTGTATTAGCCAGCACTAAATCTTAAACGATCAATCTCTCAGCTCAGAATAACCTGACACTCACTCAGGACACTCATAGGCGCCATCGCCGGACACTGCGCAATTGGCATACATACTCGCAGGATGTGCGTCCCATGCAACGATTTCTGTAGAAGCTACATGGATGATCAGGAGGTATAAATCACAAATCACCTCCTCTGCTATTGTAGCTCTCTGGCAAGTCGTAGGTACTCACATTTAGGGGCCTACTCTTTCAACAACCTCAGCGATAGCGAAAGCATTATCCAGCATAAACCGAATTATCACAAGCAAAAACTAGTTCCAAGTTTAGGAGTAGATAATCCGCGTGGTATCACAATGGGCCTACTCTGGTGTAAGTGTGACTTAGCAGTCAGCCAGCACAACTTAACCTAACCCATACAAGACATTGATCCAGACTGATATCCTTCTTCCCGTGTAGGCAAAACCATTATTGACTTCAGCAAGCAAGCAATTATGCCCAAGCTTGTGTTGAGCCAAGAGTAACCAAAATAAGCCAAAATTTAAAAAAATGCTCGCACTTGCTTTTGGGAGAGATTACACAATATCGTAGCACACCCAACTGTCATTTACAACGTACGTACAAAGGCATTTATTTCGCTTCAGTTTCAAATTGAACGAAACTTAACGAAAATTATGAACACTTAACGAAACTTAACGAAACTGATCGAAATGGTTATTATGGTCACAGTGTGCCACTTCTGCGTATATATAACGCAATAGCTGAAGTTGACTTATGTCCTCCTACATCCTACTTCCATCACTGCTGTTCACTCAACCCTAATAGGACATTGCTAAGTGAATGCTTTGTTAATTTCGAATATGGGAGTTGTCCAGTCACTCTCACCATTAGTATCGTCAGAATGAGTGCATGGTCTATGGGACTTTGAATCCAGACTTCAGATTGACTGCTTATCAAGTCACTTTTAACACTCGATGCTTACGTCAACACGTCTATAGGTAGCATGCTACTATGATTGCTTCCCACCCACCCACTGCGAGGAATGCCAATCGCACCCAAGCATGGACTTCCAGACGAAGCTTCCTGAGAACAGGTCTTATAATCGCTGCATACATCCGCTTTATCTTTAAGCATTGTCTGCTGCCATTGTTCGTCTAATACTTCGGCACAAAGGTTACATTTCATCAATGTTCCAATTTGTTGTGAAAATCCACCAAAACCACCATTATCCTTGCATATTCCCCAACACAATAAACCAACGACACCCCTTTATTATCGGCGACGTCCAACAGCCGAATTCATTCATGAGTCTCTCGAAAGTTATCAACACAACCCACACAAGGTAGACCAGCGACAGTCTCCAGACAAACTCTACTCTGCCGCGAACACAAACACACACATTTATTCAGATCGACCCATTCCAGGGACAACACAAGAAATTATTCAACTTTAGCCGTTTTCTCTGAGATTACGGAAAACCCCCGTAGACGCCGACAAAGGAGGTGGACAAAGCTGGAAAATAATTCAAATTTAATTCGTCTGGCGAGGGATGATGGCGAAGGGACAGAATCCTCGTGTCAACTGACTAAGCACCGCACCGTCATTGTCACAGTCAGCCACGCCGCGCCGTTGGCTGCGAACGGCACGAGAATCCTTTGACAGCCGCCAAGAGAGATCAGCGCACATAAAGTACGTCGGCCAGAACTGTTCTCCGTAGTCTAATTTTGCGCTATTTACACAACAAATGCGCTAAATCAACACATACACGCGCACACGTGCTCAGGGCACACACAAGCCAGGATAAGCGGAGGGACAGGCGGCGCGACAAACAAACAAAACAAGGAGTAGCAGGAAAGGAAACTTAAATTAAACCCAAATCATGGACCACGACAGAGCGCGTCATCGTGCAACGCGGGCGACAACAACAGGATAAACGTTTCCCCTATTTAAATAGAAACCCGTTCCCCACCGCCCTCCACCCACTCATGGGGCCTGCGAGGATACACACCACACTCCAACGTGTGTGCGTTCGCACAAAGGAGTCATTCAACAAATTGCTCAATTGCGCATTACATCCCTGCGAGCAAATTACGAGGAGTGAAAAACAACCCCTCCTCGGCCGCCAATCGGTGTGTCATGAGTGCTTTCCCGACGGTTCCAGGCGTTGCCTCTGTGTGTTGGGGCAGCCGTCCTCGGATGGAGAGGACGAAAAGTGAAATAAAATAAAATTGTATTGTATTAAGCAAGCGACTGCACCACCACCCCCACGTCCACCGAGTTGTAGTCGTCGTCGTCATAGTCATCAGCGCCGCCATGGAGTGTGGAGTCAAGTGGCGACTGAAGTGCGAGCAGGACGAGCGATTTAAGCGGCCCTATGGGACGGTGAACAGTGCACAGTGTACGGCCGCAGGCATTTTCAGCAAATGGCACGAGCGCTTGATAGAGTTCATAAAACCCTTAATGGGCATTCCGGTAGGCAGTTGTCGTAGCTGCCGCTGCTTATGTGGCTGCGTGGGGACCGGGACGAAGGTCTGTTGCTGGGCCGCTTCAAAGGATCTCATTAAATCTAAACTTTTTAAGTATTCTCCGTGCGCTTGTGCGTTGACAATGTGTTTTGGTGTGTGCCAGAGTGTGCGTGTGCGGTGGCCCCTTTGAAAATCATTCGCTTCCATCAACAAACTCAACAGGTGAAGGGATGCGCACTTGTGCGGCTGCGGCCTTGAAGGTTAACGATGAATCGTTGAGACCCTCCAACGGAGGGTGTAGCAACTTTAAGGTTTTGTGTGCATTTTCATTCGAAATGGCTGCGCGGCAGCCTTTTGTGCGCCTAAAATGATGCCATTTGTTGATGTTCGAAATGGATACGAGCACACGTGGGGAGTTCATCACGGAAATTGTGTCGACCTTGAGGTTGCTCCGATATTGTTGGGAAAATGTCTGAGTGGAATTAAACATGACAGAAATTCTATATTCCATCCCAATCTCTGCCGCAGGCACTTGGAAACTGTGAAAATGAATGTGGGCGCACAATCCACATGCGAATTTGTATTTAGCCGTTGACTTGGAATTGCCGGGAATAAAACCGGATGCGAGGCTATAGAAACTGATGCAGTGGTTACGTGGTATCCTGAATGAAATCCGAATGCTATTCGCTTTATTCTATTCGCTGTGTCACGGGGAATGGCGCGGAGGGGGTTTTAACATGTTTGTGTGACATTTTATCTGATCCTTGTTCTCGGAATAGATTTCTGATAAGCAACCTTTACGAATTCATTATGGGAGTGGCCTTTAAAAGTCAGGCAGTATAAGTGCCTATTAGGCTTTAAATAGATCCACAGAGTTGGTGGTTCAATTAAAGCACACCAATGGCTATTTGGACAATAGCCAAATAGGCCACATTATCCTCGGATTTGTGATAAACAATGTAAACTACCTCTGCGCAGAGATGATACTGACTAGATACAGTCTAGTTATAGGGCTACATCACGTCTGCGACGTTTGTTGGGTTGTTTTACGACGCGTATGGATGGATGCTAGAAAAATCGGCCGGAAGAACTCATGGTTTCTCATTGATCTTTGGTCCAATTTGTCAACATGACAATGACGATCATACACACACTAGAAGGGTTCAAGCTAATTTATCGTGTGAAACTGATGAGAATTAGAAGACATCGGCAAAGTTTGAAACATTTTGTTCTTTCCTATCTGAGAATGGAAAGACGTGCATCCACGAATTGTGATAGTTGTTCATGTCGGGAATTGAACTAAGCCAAACAGCGTACTACGTGATGTATCTACCTATACTCGAATCATTTCCTTGACAGGACAACTAAATCATTTCCTTGATAGGACAACAAAGAAGAGGAAAACCATAAGTGTTTGACATCGGAAAACTACTCAAGCACACACAATTGATCACTTGCCGACAAAACAATCGACAGATATTGTCCAAACGCCTCTCATCACTGATGTGCTGGATCTTAAAACGCTACCCAGAAAGAGTCCGGTTTTGACAACGAGTGCAAGCGGGCACATTCAGCGAAGTCGGCACCATGTTTGGCAACGCTGCATAGACAAGGGGTTCGTGAACTCTACAAGCTTAAAAGAAGGGAATCAGTTCCGATATTAAACGCAGAATAATAGTTGTCAATCGTTCTTTTTTTGGGCTGCAATTGAGTGTTAGAGCCCTATTTCTCGGGACCATGCTGATTTCATATTCATATTATTCATTCCTGTCCTGCTTTATGGCGCACGGACATGAACAATCTTACGATTTGATGAAGAAGTCCTTGCTCTTCTCGAGAGAAATGGAAAGCAACGTCTAGTCTGATCTCTGTTTAATGGAAACCGTCTCAAAACAAACCCTACGCCTTTGTTCAAACAGTTGACTACTGAAAGGGGTTCTTCCTCGAGGGAAGTGAATCGATAAGTGACGTTAATTGAACGCTTATGGTCTGAGGTGGAGAATGTATTAATCGACGAATGGTCTGATCGTGACCAGGGTTATGTGAGGGATTGAGTTGATGATATGCTCAAAGGCAATCGGACGATTCGATCTCCTCCTTAGGCAAACAATTCGATCTTATTACATACAATCCTGGATGATAATGAGTTTTGGTAAGCAGTTGGGGCTTACTTCACTTCGTTCAGCAAAAAATAAGGAAGGGATAAGTTATTTAAAAGCTAAGATGCAGGTGGAAGAATTGACTACGATGTCTAGTTGAGGGGTAATCTGTGTCGATTGCAGAGCTAAGGGTTAATATTTGTAGGGTAACTTCTCTTTATCCTAGAAATATGCAACGAAGCAAGCAAATTCAGCAGGCAACCAATACAAAACTGGTGATGCAACTATTCTGACAACAAGCAAACGTGTTTCGCCTTTGTATTCACAAATTGTTGTTTTCATTTTCAACGTGAAGCTGGACTAGACTATAATTTCGACCGAAATATGCCCAGGTTTACTTATGAAAAAAAACAATTATGTTCAACGGGGTGCGTCTTGTCAACATCGAGAGCTTCTAGTTTGGATCTAATGGAGTTCAAGTGTGGTCTTGTAGCTAGAGTTTGAGGATATTTCAAAACGAGGCGGTCCCTCATCCATCATTGTCTGCAAAACATTTGAAAAGCGCCCAGATTCTTCAAATTTTCTAATGAATCTCGCGGCCTATGGAGTGTGAAAGCCTTCAATCATTGGACCTGTTTTCGTTGACGGCATTTGGAGAAGATTCAACCAAGGACTGCACATGAGCTTAGTCAGACGTCTACAGATTTGAGATGTAAAGATGGATAGGCCATGTAGAGCACACCGAGAACACTGTCTTCGACTCCGCACCAATGAAACATAATAGAGAAGGATCTGTACCAACTTGGCGGGAGTAATTGAAGGCACCTGGCTAAAGATCTACCTGGAAAGGCTTGTTGATTCAGTACCGGCTCCACCCCGCACTCGTCGGCAGAAGAAGACGACGATTCCACTTGAGATGATTTTTGAATGCTTTGTCTTCACGAAATCTATTCTTATTGCAAGAACGTTGGAGGACTGTTTTTTTTATGTTTTTGTGATTCGTGACACTTGTCTACCGACATGCCACAGTGTCTACCTCTCGGTGAGTGTGAGTAGTAGAAAAATGTGGTCTCGGTCAACATTTACATGTTCAAAAGGCAAGCATTGATTTATCAACTCAAGCTAAAACCCTTAATAAGTGGTCTAGCCTTCACTATCATCCAATTGGAACTTTCGAAAACTAGTTATGAAAGAATACTTCCAAAAACTTAACATAGCACAGCTCTATGCATCACGAAATCCAGCAGCCTGGAAATAAATCAGTCAACTTGCTCACGATACGACGGAAGCCGTCTCTAAAACTAAATAAACACTTCACCCGGAAGCCGAACCAGTCTAACGGTCAACCGCTCTGTGAACTACTCAAACCAACACATGAAGTGTGCTCCTCTCGGGACAGTTCGTGTATCTAAGTTGAAAATGCTTTCATTAAAACGTTTCAACTCCGCTCCGGAAGGAGGGCGACAGCGCGGGGTATAAGGAAAACCATTTAAAATCGTCGGGCAATTGTTATTCACAAAAGCTGTCCTTGTTGTCCACTGAACTGACCAACCCCCAAGACCCATCTCACAGCGCAATTTTTCTCCATACATTCGTCGGAGGAAACCAAATGAAAATTCCTCACCAGAGTCCCCACCAGCACTGTCGCCAAGTGATTCGCATTCATTTACATTTCAGACAATTCATTTAACAAAAAGAAAAACACATGAAGGGGGGGGGGGGGGGGAGGAAAACATGCAAACTGCTTTCAACCCCCGCCAGCCTCGACTTCCCCCCAAATTCCAAGGAGATTCAAGAAATGTGGAACGAATTACCAGCGCATGGAGTTCATCACAAGCACAAGCGCAAGCACACTACTGCCAGCGCCACACACTGTATGCCGTTACTCCGTTATGAATATGACCTTATGGAATAACTGGAGTGTCCTCAAGATTGAGTGTGACAACAATAATATAAACGTCTCCCCCTTTTCAGGGCGAAAGTGCAAACAGAATGTCTTCCTTCCTACGCGCCACGGTTTATTGAATTCATTCATTCCATTTTTTGTCCTCATCATGCCCTCACCATCGCCCAACTCGCCGCACACCTCTCTGTCTGTGTGGGGATGCGAGACCGTTGTCGCCTGTGTAAAACGACCTCGACATATTGGCAATTTCTTGTGAGCCACCCCCCGCCCCGATGAATAAATACGCCCGCAGCGGCATGATGTGGGCGGTGTGGGGCATTTCATTTCGTTCTATTCTGCGGAATAGTTTCCAATCGATTCTGAATGAATGCTAACCACTCGAGGGGCCCAAGACAAAGGCCGGAAGAGTGAAACTGCCGAAAAAAAAAACAAAAATGGTGGAACACCTCCAGCCACAGTCGCCGCCCACTCGTGCCCATGTGGAGTACGTGGTAATCGGATTATGCCGTGCGTCGTGGTGGTGGTGGTGGCAGCCAACATGTGGACAAAGTGTCACGAGCCAGCTAACTGACTGATGTTGGTGGGTTCACGGAGATAGCAGACAAACAATTTTACCCCCCCGCAGGGGCGGCGCGGCGGGACGCAGCGGGGGCACCGTTGAACAAGTTGAAAGTCGGCAAATGAATTCGTATTGAGTATCAATTCGGTTGATTGATCATGTGGTGTGTGCGCCCCTCACACACGGTGCGCCGGGGTACATTTACAAGATACACTATCTCGGCCCTCACAAACCAGCAACGACAACGCCACTGATGATGATGATGATGATGATGATGTGGATGTCGATGTCGGTGGTTGTGGCGATTTACTTGCTCGATGGACGATTATATCGAGTAAGTCGTCGTCGTCGTCGTCGTCCTCGTTGAGCGGTGGGGGGATGGGTAGCTGTAATCTATTATGTACATGGAAACGAAAAGAACCGATAAGGGCTGGGAGTCAGGTGGTGGAATGAAGGATGGTTTGTTTGTTATTGGATCCCCCATCCGCTCTGCCCCGACAGCCACACAGGGCAAACACAAGTGGGAATAGTGGATAGCGTGTGCGTGTGTTTGTCTCGGATATAAGACACGAGTTACAATTCCTTTTTGGCATTCATGATTGGTTCTTAAGCTCGATTCGATTGGCCTAATGGGAAATGGATCGGCGATGGTGAACCGAGACGGGCAGATGTTTCGACAGATTGCTTGTGATTTGTGTGTAGTAAATGACTCGACGCTGATGGTGGCACGAGGAAATGGGATTTTGAAAGGAAAATCTACTGAGTTAAGCACTAAATTTGAATGGATGCCCGAATTGACCAGACGGGGGCAATCAAAGTGAATATTTGCGATTCTCATGTGAAGTGAGCATTCGTTCGAATGGCTGTAGAAACTGGGACTGATGGGAAAAAGGGCGGAAATGAGGTGCACAACATTCCCCGGGGTACAGGGGGACTCCTAAAAATTATTCACCTTTTTTCGAAAGGCTTTCTCAACTGTTGGTGGACTTTGCCAGAGTTCGAAGAGGAAAACGCAACTGAGCAACAATTGACAGAATACTTCGTGACGAAATAGGAAGACACAGCATCTGCAATGATTGCGTGGCAAACTATTTTGCAAATAATTGAGCTGCTTGAAGTGATATCATGGAATAGTGTATGCGTCCAAGAGTAGATTTCATGAGAGGCTTATTGAAGCAACCATTTGGGGTCAGTGTAGGCCAATGTCGCATTGGGACGAGTTTATGGGAAAATTGACACAGTTTATACGATACGACTGTCCTCCGAAGGATAACATCTCAGAGGTGAGATAGGAAGCCCAACGGTCGACCGTGTGTGCATCACCAACTCGCGCATTCATACAGGACGGTATTTTTTTTTTCTGCCCGCCTTCGTGTGAATGATTTTGGACTGTGGGAGATGTAAAATTAATTCCGACTCTATTTTAAAGCTGTAATGAATCCTAATGTGTATGGGAGCACATCATTCAAACTGCCGCTCCGGATTCCATGGCAGTGCCTCAAGCAGTCGGTTCAAATTTTGACACAGTCAAATATGAGCGGCGTTATTCCGACCTCGAGCTCGTTCTGTGCATGTGCTTGTCTGCGTCCACTTAACGAATTCTCGATGTGTCTATACTCGCCCGGCTTTAATTCTTACGTCATCATAATCATATACGTATGTAGGCCCAAATTCAACTGCAAATAATCCGGGCTGACTCTCGAGCGGTGTCCAGTTTAGGTGATCAGCTCGAAGGAAAATTAAATGCCATTTTTTGTGTATCGTAATTGACAGAATAATAATCGGTTAATATTTGAAACAAAACGGCAGAGCGCCTAGAAGTATGTGGCGGTGTTTTCTGAACAATTGCCTCCCAGTGTAGTGTAGTGTTTAAATGCGCGTAATTAAAACTTCTTGAGGCTTTAACAGTGACGACATTTCGGCATTTCGAAAGGTGTAGGAGCTACAGCAACTATATTTTCTTTATTTTAACCAAATCTGTACAATCTCCGTCTGGTTGGTGGGTTAAGGTCTAATAGAGTGCACTCAGGCCAAAGCTTTTCCACAGTGCGTATTTACAACTGAGCCGGAATTCGATTCGAATTCGATATTTTTTAGCGTTCGTTCGGCAGCCGTGAAACGATGCATGATAAAATGCCAAACCTCATTGAATGCTTTGACAGCTCGATGACATTTATAACTTTGACAGCTCGTGAAACATGCAATGGAAAAGGCTGCTATTGGTATCTGATCACAATTTCAAAACTCACAGCAAAGACTCACAATAAAGCACAATGCAATAACCTCCACGAGAGAGGATTGGGACGAAGATAAAGTCCGTAAATTTACACAGACGGATCCACTCCAATTCCATGAAGGTAAAACTCTGCCGTCCATCTCTAAAGGCGACTTGGCATTGAATTGGATCCGCCTGTGTACATTTCCGGGCAAGGAAAGAGCTGATGAATTAGCAAGAAAGTGGCACAGAATGAGGAGACTCCCTATCCTCCAGTAAAGGCAATAAAACCACTGATAATGACGAACGACAACGGCGTTGTGAGTATGTGCGTCGACACAAGTTATGTTGAACATTGGTGTCCGAGTTCGATCCCCAATATGACAAAACAAAAATTTCGAGTCACTGACAATGCTCAAAAAATATTCCTGTCTAGAAAAAGCTTCTCCAACTTCACCAGGTTGCCAAGCCGGAAAGTGGCAGCACAATGGACCATAAAGGTATAAGTGGAACATGGTTAGGTTAGGTTATGTTAGGGGGTGTCGGTCAGCCTCTCATAGACATGCTGGTCCATAGTGCTAACGCAAAACAGAGTAATCCTAGTTAAAGTCCATTGTAGCCTTATTTAGCCAAAATGTTCCAGTCGTTTTAGCAAAAGTCTATGAAATGTTGTGGTTTCACGGCGGCCACATCACTTAATGATGTAAAGAACGGTTGACTAGGAGAAGATGCTCCAGATCACGCCTAGTCTGTGAGCATGGTGGCCCACCAGGCAGTGGCGTGTGATGAATCCTACTAGTAAACTTTTTGGTTTTGAGGCATGAATTAGTGTGCTTCCACGCATTGTTTGCTGTTAGCAACAGTTCATTGACAAGTTCATTGAAGAAAAATGTTCTCGGAGCTGCTATGCTTAATTTCTGTGACGCCACTCTTAGCTAGTTCGTCAGTTGTTTCATTTCCCTTGATTCCCATATGCTCAGGAGCCCACAAGAGGAAGACTGCGTTGTTAATACAGAGGTCCTGCAGCGCATCGAAGCAGTTGAGTAGCGCTTTGGACTTTATTTTATTACTTCTAAGTGCCTTGAGCGATATCTAACTATCTACATATGTAGATATTAAAGCACGTGCGGTTGCGCAGCTAATCAGGGATTCCGCAACTTTCTGGAGGGACACCAGCTCCGCCTGAAAGATACTGCTTCTTCCGTCTAGTTTCTATCAGGTGTTTCTTCTATCTTGAAGCCGTCTGTGTAAACGTTAATTAAGTTTACCGACTAAGCTAGCGTTCTCTAGTCGAAATTATTATAACGAAATTACGGTCGAAACGGGTGATGGGCTGTTGGTAATCTGTATTAACATTCGCAATATTTATAAAGTTACAATACCCAAAAGTGAAGCATGGTTCTTACACAATAAGCATGCAGTCACTCTACCTTCCTACATCTGGTTGGAAAGTAATACTAGAAAAGTCGGAAAGGTGGAAATGTTACTTCAATTAAACCAAGTTAGAGAAGACCTTCCAGGAGCCAAGAGAGGTACAGGCTACTAGCCGATGCGTGACCATGCCATCCTTACAACGCGAAGTCAGTCATCTTGCATATCGCCCATAACACGGTCCGTGTCAGAGTCCTCGGATTCACATGCATTCACGTCTACGGGGATTGAGTCACCTACTTGTACTCCTTTTCTGTTTAGTCAACTGTGTTTAGGACGTACACGAGCTGCAATGTCTATGTTCCGTGAAACACAAGTCCATGTGAACACTTGAAATGCAAAAAAAATGTCTGTTGTAGTTGCATAGAGAGAAATCAAAAAGGAACCACTTTCTTAACAAACCTCAAAAGAAGACAAAGAAGTTCTGGTGAATTCATCATTTAATCAAAGTCCTTGATCTGGTGTCGCTCCGTTCGGTCCATCAGAAACAAACACCCCCACTTGAGTACACGAATTCAGTCCCATCAAAACCACATAATCCACCTCAGTCACAGTACTGACGTATCCAGTCTCGGGCAACAGTGAGCACTTCTTTGAGTTGTCAAATATTTCAACCCCCAGAAAAGGTTAAGAGTTCCCCCGTGCCGGCCTTAATTTAAAACACTTTCGAAGGAACTTCAACCATCACCCGAAGGCGCAATAAGCACAAGAGAAAAACCATCAAAACATTCGACAAAAGAAAAAGGATATCCCTCATCTTTTAATCCCCACCCAAAGAAAACACCTACCATCATAACACATAAATTAGAAGTTTTTCTGTTTCTCATATTTCCTTTGAGTTGGTCCTTCACAAAACCAATAACCGTCTCAGCGCTCACAAAAAGGGGATAACATGAGATGAGGCATAAAAAGGGATCCACACGAGACCATAAAACCCAGGAGCGTAATGCTTCGTTAGGTACGAATGGCTGTGAGATTTTATATCCCCCAAAGATGTGACTCCTGACCTAGGCCTTTACACGTGTTCCACATCGAAGTGAATTAGGTCTCAAATCGCCCATAACGCTCAATTCAAATGTCGACTTCATTGATGTCCGAAGCAGCAGCAGAACGAACACCAAACCACCAACGAATCGGTTTCACTTTAAGCACTTCAATTCTTTGAATTATTGGAGTTTTTACTCAGCTGGACAGCACACCTCGTGGGGATTCAATTGAGACATTTGAAAACATCAACAACATCCATAGGAATCTTCGGATATGTTTAGCCAGAAGGGGGACACGCACAAAAAAAAAACGACGACCCACTCGCAGTTAGGGTCCTTCGGAGCGCAAATATCCGAGAACAATATATCTAGTTGAAAACAATTTATCCGAATCATCCCCTAGCCGGGGAGCCCTTCTGATTTTCCAATTGAAATGTGACAAGCGACTCGAAGGGACACAAATATTTATTTAGGCATCTTCGGACGAAAATATCGCAAATGAATGTGAAGCAATTGATCGGAAGGACGGGGCTGAGGGTGGGCGTGTGCGATGTGGGATGTAGCCGATATGTAGATCCTTGCAAGTGAGACATTCTTCGATTGAATTTTATCGCATCGAATCCTTCCTTAAAGGCGCGAAAATACACACACACACGAACACGGGCACTCTTAAAGGACATGTATCTGGCGGATTAAGAAATTGATACACTCACTCAAACACTCAAACACTCAAACACACACAGTCTCAGTTGAAGAACAATCGATACAATACACTTAACCCCCCGGTTGGATAGAGAGCGGAAGGATGTCAAGGCGCCCTCTATAAGAACTGGCACGACATTGTGTTTGACATAATGTGCAAACATTTACACACCTAGATCCGTCACCTTCACGACAAAGTAACTATCTCCGAGGAGGGGGGACGAAGCACAATTCAATGTGTTGTATGTGATTCCCATTTCCCAGTAGTCGCCCAACCACAAGCTCGAGCAGGAAATACTGTTTAAATTTCCTCCTCGCACCCGGCCCTTACTGCGGGGAAACAGTAGCCGAACGCGTGATTGGCAGTGTTGACAAATCGATTTCATAATTCATTGTGTGTGCAGTCCTATTATGTTAAGAGCTATTGTTTGTGAGCATGTGGTCGGGGACTGGACAATGGGTATAGCTCTGCGAAATTAAAAGAGGGAATGGACTTTTCTACGAGTTCAACAAAACGTGACACAATTTCATTTTTTTGTTTTTTGTTCGAGTTGGAGTTTTGTTTTGTTTCTGTTTAAGCGTATTTTGCAACATTGATGGGATCAGAAATTAGAACATTTTTTGCTCTCGTTCTCCTCGCTACAATAACCTACTAGAGAGGGGGTTTCAGCAGGAATAATAGTCATTGATGTGTGTCGTTTGATAGCAACGACAACGGCGGAACTTCTCTTCGACTTTCATTCACTGGGGATATGTCCATTAAGCCAAATTGAAACTTAACGAAACTTGACGAAACTTAACGAAACTAACCAAAGTGGTTATTATGGTCACCGTATATTGGTAGAGTGTATTTTCTCGATTGCATAAGTTAACTTCAGTATCCTGATGTCCATTATAACTGTACCCTTGGATTTTAGGTAGCTTACAGAACTCATTGCTTGTCAGTCTGTTTGCGTCCAATGTCTATAAAGTAACTCAAATTACGAGAAGAGATAGAATAAACATCCAAGGAGTGAACAAAACAATTTGTGGCGAAATCCAAACACACTTGTTACTCTGACATCAACACCGCTATGAAGCACGTCCCTCTCCACAGCACGACTCGATTGAGCAGATCACTTTAGAGACAGACAATTATTTCCACAATTCAATTGTGTTAAATCGCTTTTCCTTTGTGTCCTTTGTCTCCGCCAGCAGAGTCGTCTTCTTGCTCACCGTCAAATAATGGGACTTTATTGAATTCAATCCGCTCCAGTTTATTTGCTGAGTGCATTCAGTGGGCAAAAACGAATCTGAAAAGCACTTAGTAAAACAATATTCCCCTCTGCAGAAGGGACCTTCGACCAGGATGACCGTATAAGAGGTATTAAGATAAATGACCTCATTTCGGTTTTACTGCTCTCAACTATCGTTGGCCATAAACTTAAGTTATGCGCTTTCATTTTGCGGATTTGAGTCCAAAACGGTACCATTCCCCTCCGTCGGGGACCCACGCGTTGGGACGGCACACTACCGCACAGTTAACCACGAAATCCAGTTCGAGGACGAACCATTGCCGCATTTTGTGTGTACTTTTTCTGGTTCACATGTCACAGTAACAAAAGTCAAAATACACAAGTAATACCAAAAGTCAACATGCAGCAATTCCAGTCAAGGGTACTTTGTGGTTACAGCTTCAAGCCCCCGACAGATGCTACGCGAAGCAAATTGTAAGTACACAAGCCCATCCTGCCATTCCCGCTCTCTGCGTGTGTTTTGTTCAGTTTTCACAGTTGTTCATTGTTCTCAATTCTACACCGAGACCCCAGCGATGTGCAATTTCCGAAGGGATGTATGTAATTTAAGTCTGAAACGGATTCCGCTCTTCAATAAACTTCCGAGATACAGCCAGAACGCATAAAAAGTTACACATTCGAAAATGAAACGAAAGCAAGACCTCCTCACGGAGTTCTGATTTATTCAAGATGTCCCGGTCGTCGGCTGGTCTGTGACTTGTATAAAATTATGAAATATACGCAGTCCCATAGACTCGGCTGGCGGCAGTCGTTATAGTATCTTTAGTGTCACTTAGCCATCGCCTGCGAAGCAAAAATGGGACAGGCATGCACGGGTGCATGGATAGCGACTGGGCTGGTGACCCATGGATTTATTTTATTACCCGACAACTCGTGCGGAATTTGCCGAGGACACAGCGTTAATGTTTGGTGCTACGCATTAAGAGGAACTATAAGCTGCGTCGCACGTTTTTATGCATGCACTTGGTAGCAGCACACACTTCGTCAGTTGTGAGAATCCTCTGGTGGTTCATTGAATACTTAAATGCTTCGACTTCAAAGACTGTCTGACTGTGAGGATACGCAGAAGCTTGACGACAGCAATTTGCATGCGGATTAAGTAGAATACCTTCAAAGTTTGTTTGGTCAATAAAACATGTTGTACGGAAGGCCAACCGAATGAGCTTGAGCTGGGGATTGAACGTTTAAGGAATTTACATTCAGCTTGAGTTTATTACATGTTATGTTTTGAATTTAAACTAAGACAATTAACTGGTCAACGTACTTCAGTTTTAAAGAAAAACGAAGCTTGGCACGCTATGAAAACCTATTTTCCTTCGCCCTGCAAGCATTTTGGCGACCTCAGCGGAATTAGGCAGTTAGTGCAGTCAAAATGCTCATTATTTCACCGAGTTTAGATAAGAGATTTGTAGAACTTTGGGAATCTAACTCGGTTCAAATCACTCACGAAGTATTGCACATGATGCCTGCTGCCCATTTAGTGTTCGTCAATTAGGTTGCATGCTCCTTGATTCGAGTCATGTAAGTGTCATGGTTCTTGGCTAACTTGGACAAGTGCATCCGCTTCACGGTTCCCAGGAATGTCTCGGTTGCGTAGTTCGCAAAAAAACCCAGGCCACAGTCGAATACAACTTTGAAATTTATCAAGATCGCTTCCTGGGTCGTGATAGCTAATACCAGGGATGGAAATGACACCACAATTTATCCAGGAGACTTCGACGTGAAAAACGTCGCATGAAACTTATGTTGAATCTAAAGGGTGATTTTTGAAAAGCTATAGGAAAGTTTTTCAAAAAAAAACACAAAATTCAGAAAAATGCATGAAGTCTTTATTTGTATCGATAGTACGGTCCATATAATTTAATGTTTGAAGATAATTTCATGCAAATGTTGACCTTGACTGCGCCTCAAATGGTCCATCCGCTTAGTCCAATTTTGGCCGGTATCTCACGAATAAATGCTTCAATGTTGTCTTCCAATGCGTCAATTGAAGCGGGCTTGTCTGTATAGACATGAGCTTTAACATAGCCCCAACAAAAATAGTCTAAACGCGTTTAATCGCACGATCTAGGCGGCCAATTGACCGGTCCCGAACGTGAAATAAAATGTTCACCGAACTCGCCCCTCAATAAGTTCATTGTTGCGCGTGCTGCGTGGCATGTGGCACCGTCTTGTTGAAACCACATGTCATGCAAGTCAAGCTCTTGCATTTTGGGTAAAGAAAAATTGGATATCATCTCACGGTAGCGCTCACCATTCACAGTTACGTTACGATTCATCGCATCATCTTTGAAGGAGTACGGTCCAATGATGCCACCAGCCCATAAACCGCACCAAACTGTGACTTTTTCTGGATGCATTGGTAGCTCTTGCAATGCTTCTGACTGATATTCACTCCAAAATCGAGAATTCTGCTTATTTACGTACCCATTGAGCCAAAAATGAGCTGACCATAAAATGGAAGAAGCTCGCGATGAGCTTTCTTAACAGAGCACGCATTTTGATAATAAAATTCAATAATTTGTAAGACGATTCATGGTTAAATTATAGACCAAACTGAAGATTATTTTTGACAGTGAAACAAAACACGAAACGTGCGTCAGCTGTTTGAACCAGTGTTGCCAAAAAGATTATAGCTAAAAAATCGCCCTTTACTTAAGGACAGATTTGGGAACTCGGCAAGTAGGTGTTCCATCGTTTCCTTTGCTTTTCCACAGTATCTGCAGCTATTTGTGCTGCTAGGTCCCAGTTTATGCAGATGGTACTTACATGAGAAGTGGCCAGTAAGAGCGCAACGCAGTGTCTTTAAGTCTGTTTTTTTTTTAATTTTAAGACCTCTTTAGTTTTCTTGTGATCAAACTTCATGCAATTTTTGGAATGAACAAGTCCCTCCTAGTTGTTCCAAAATTGAATGCGGCATTTGTATGACCAGTTGTTTAAGCGTTCGAGCTTATACACGTTGGTGAATCCAAATAGAGGATATGGCCGAGTAAAAGGGATACTTTCTCCCTTTTTTGCTTGTATGTCGGCCTTTTTAATATGGCCTCATGATTTTCATGTCCTGGTACCTAAATTTAATATTTAAATTGGTTTTTCAGGATTTTTTTTCAATAAAGTTTCAATAAAAGCTCAATCAATTAGTCTATTTTTTTAAGAATCGAGTTGTGAAGTAAACGATTGTGAAGAGTCTGGTTGCGTGTTGGCTACGATTGTTCATAGGACATATCTAAATAGAGGATTACATCAAATGCGTCAAATGGGGTATTTTTGATGGAGGCAACTGACCAAATATCGTGCCAGCTAGAGAAGCTTGTTAGCTGAGGCCCAGGTCCACCCGAATTGCAGTGCCATTAGAGGAAGAAGAACATCTCCGTCTGAAAGAGGTAACAAAACTGTTAACAAATTCGTATGTCCTATCCATATACGAAATGCACGCTCTACAGAAAATATGGCTGCTGTTTGTGAAATAATCGGTTTCACATAATCTTCTTTAATACAAGGGTTTTGCGTTTCCCTTTTTTCATATATTTCGCCATTTGTTTCACTTTCTAATACTGCCCTAAAGTTGAAGAACTGAATGGTGCTGTAAAGATGGAGAAAAACGTTTTTAAATTGGCAACATTGTTCAAATAGGCTCTCGGACAGTTCTCGGTGGTATTGAGGCGCGGAAATTCGTAATGAATAGATTGGAATCATCGGTTAATATGTCTTCAAAACTGATGATGGTCAAAGTGTTACAATGTCATAACCTTTGTTAGCAAAACACAATAAAACTTATCGTACAACATTATGTTATTTTTATTTATCTAGCACAAACCTTCACACATCGATTCCAAAACAAAATTGTCTAATTAACTTTAGAAAACAGCAAGCCACGCAAGAATGTTGTAAGTTGTTTTTTAAATGTTTCAAACTCGCGGTTGACAATGAGTATGACCGATTCACATGTTGTGTTTTTCTGATAGCTACGTTATTTTATTTGAAGCCTGCATATTCTATTGTCTTCAGCTGCCAAAATACGAGGGGCGTTCAATATATTCTCGGTATCGGGGTGAAGCTGTAGTTGTATATATATTTATTTTTTTAGTGCATTCATGTAAAATTTCATATAAATGTGATTACTAATTCGCGTCTTATCTCTAGTTAAACAGAATACCCATTTATTGCCGACTTGAGTTCTTCATCATCCGAAAATCTTTTCCCACGAAGACATTTTTTCAAATCCGGAAACAGGAAATAATCACTAGGCGCAAGGTCTGGACTATAGGAGTGGGTGTTGGATTTCTTCGAAATCACAATCTCGCGCAGCAGCCTTGGAAACTTGCGCCGTGTGAACAGGAGCGTTGTCATGAAGAAGCAACACACCCGCCGTTTACCCCGTCTTTTCTTTTTAATTTCCTCCCCGCAAAGTGGAAGCGTAGGATGTGGCGTTGATATTTTTTTGTACTCAATGAGCAAGATTCCCAAAAAACTATGGCCATGAGCTTCCCGGCAGACGGAGTGACTTTGAACTTCTTCGGGGGGTCTGTTCCTTTTTTATGCCACTGCATGGACTCTTGTTTGCTTTCAGGGTCATAGTGGTGGACCCAGTAACAATTCGATCCATAACACCGTCCGCGTTCTCACTACACTACACATCTGAGGCGCTGTGAGCATTCGTGGCACCCATCTTGCACCGACCTTTGAAAGGTTAAGATAGTCATGAAGAATGTTGTGAATGGTACCAATTGAAAGCCATCATTTTCACCTTTATTCGGGCATCCTCAAGAACAAGTTTTTCGACTTCTTTGATGCTTTCTCCCGTACAAGCAGTAGCCGGGGCGCCGGAGCGGGGGTCGTCTTCAATGCTCTCTCTGCCTCTCTTGAACTCACTTGACCACTTTTGCACAGTTGATAATGAAGGTGCAGAACCCTGGTAAACATAGTTTTTTGACTTTTTCCTTGCTTAGTGAGAAATTTAATTACAGCGCGATGCTCAATTTTCACCCTCAACGTCTCAGTTGCCATTATGATTCTGTTTAACTAGAGATAAATCGCGAATTAATAATCACATTTGTATGAGATTTTACATGAATGCACCAAAATCATAGTATTACTTGATAAATAAGTCAATTTATATATATAACCACAGCTTAACCGCTATACCGAGAATATATTGAACGCCCCCCCCTTCTAGTACTGCGCTGAGAAGCCATAACTCTGTTGTAAACAGTCGTTTGCTTCTCAAGTTCGCATAGAGGCCTAGTAACCAAAGTATGAGAACTTCGAGGCAACAAGAGATATTTAAAGTCACAATTACACGGAGAAAGCCAGAGTACGCGGTAAGGGTTAAGTGGCCTGCACTCAATAGCAAACAACTTAGGTGGACCTGGCCCTCACCCAACATTAAATTCGTCTCCTGACAATTTGCGACTACCCTAAAACTGAACGGAATCAAGCAATCTGTTATCGATCAGCTTCACCCCTATACCGCCCCTCGTAAACGTACGCGGAAAGACACAGTATCATTGGGTCTAGGAAAGTGGCTGATGTGGCTGAAGTTTATGGTTGGACGCACTGTATTCATTTCGCCTTCCACTTGACAACTATGATCACACTTCTCTGTCATCAAAAAGTGCCAAGACATCTACAGCCGCCTACAACTGGAACACCCCAACCTGTCGCTGTCTGACGAATGGACCATTCCTTCAACCCTTCCAATCGACCACATTGATGTTCATACGCTTTTATTGAATTCCACCATTCGTGTTCCACATTTTATCGCATCTAATAACTGATATGAAAACTAATATTCTACCTCACATTCGTGGCAATAACCCACTTATTCAAAGTAAACACCCCTGAACGTGACCAAGTTCGTCCCCAAGGAGGATAACAGCTCCCATCGCCAACGAAACTCCACTTCAAATTGAATTTATTTAATTTTGAAAATAGTGGCCCATGTCGTAAACAACAGATAAATGTTACCCTGTCCTGGCCCACGAAAGGAACGAGAACAAAAAACCGAACTCCACTCAAACCCCCGAAGGCACTTAGGCACTCAAACGGAAAACGAGATAAAGCCAAAAAAAAAAAAAACACCCACGAAAAAAAAAGAACAACTACTCATAATAGCTAAGTGATAACCATAATGGGATTATTAGGAAAGCCAGCCACGCCAGCTATAGGGGCAGTGTCAGGCATGCCATGGCGGCAGAAGGACAAAGTAGAGCCAACAAACAGCACTATCGGGCCACAAGTGCCGACTGTGGCGAGTGGTGGGGGGTCGATTCAAGGTCTGTTTGGTATTCAAGGCGGCGGCTACTCGCCTGACACTAAGGGTTATTGATATGAACGCAGTTAGTTTCCTCTACCTTGGAATTTCTTATTTATATCTCTCTTTTTTCGTTTTGGGGAAATTCACTGTGACCAGGGGGGCTGGGTGGGGGAGAGGTGGATGTCATCACAGGCTAAATGATGGAAATGCCGGTGATGAGAATTTCGTTTTGAAGACAAAGGGTTTTTCGATGGCCAATGAGATCAGCCAACCGAAAGGGACCATATGGACTTGTTGAATGTGGCAGAATGCTTCAGTTTCAGTTTTGCTTAGGATTGGGAGCTTTGCGTAATCCTTGACATTGAATTGGAATCAAAAAGGGGGAGAAAGCTGTTGTCTCAAGTTTGAATTTTGTCGTAAATATGAGTACTATGAGTGGCGCCATAGTCCGAGGTGGAATGGGGATAGCTTCTACCACTTGCTATTATTCGGTCGCGAATGAAGGTGACCTAAGCTTGTATGCCGGCGAAGTTTTAGCATTTTCTTGTGACCATTATCAGTGACTCGTGAGAGGTGGAGCAGTGAAACTATGAAAGTTGATCTTGTCGGATCAAGACACTCATCGTTGGAGCTTACGTGCGTACTTATATTGCCTCGGCGCAGTATTTTAGAAAATTATAATTGCTTTCTAGAAGCGTGCGGCAACAAAATGTGTGTCCATATAAGGATTTAAGGCCATCCTTGAGTATAAGACGTATCAATATATGTTCAAGAACTAGGATCCTATTTGTAGTCAGTCAACCAGTCACGATGCTCACTAATTAAATCGTGCCTTCATGTCAAAGTGTTGGGACTCAAGTGGCATGATCGTTGCCAACCCGGCAGCATTGTCTCAGCTGCCCGCTACTCAACGCAAGGTGACAGTCTGATACAAACGAGAGCATTGTTAAGAACTGCGTACTCCTTCATCTCTCTGCAAGCATTCAGTGAGGACTGAGGCGTTAGTGTCACTGAAGTATATGAGCTAATCGCTTGATGGTTTAAGCTCTGAGGTTAGTTAATTGAAGTTCTTCTTCAGGAAATAATTGGGCGCGAATTAATCAGTAAGTCTAGTTTCTATCGAATTTCAGTGCGTGCAGCAAGATTGGATCAATGTGAAGAGGCTAGAAGTCAGGTTGTTTATCGAAAGCAGATTTAATTGTTTCGTTCAAGGAAGACATATAATCTAGCTGCTCTTGGTTGAGAATACATAACAATTCGTCATAACGCAAGCTCAGGCCATGACGCATGCACAGCTGCTCCTAGAAATCTGATCACGCAGGCGTATGTGGAACAAATACTCGCTCTATGAAGCTGTTATCTATGTTTCGGTTGCGAATACGTACCCTCGTCTCGATCGGAAATCCTATCAGTCATTGAACTATGTCGGTCGTCTGTTGGTCAAGTCCCCGCATGTCTTTCGGCCAAGGTGACTATTTCTCGTTACTTCTCAATTTTTGCACCTTGGAGTCAGAAATCTCCATTTAAGAGCTGTTTTAGCACACGTATCCAAAACTCTTCCTGTCGCCGCTAAGATCGATATCTCTGTGTCAAAATCATTGCTACTCAAAGCAGCCATTGTATCACAAAATATAAGATAAGATTGGCTTAACATTTTTGTACATCTTTGAGTATCGAATATGTGCCACTAAGAGTGGTGCTGGATTCCTAGGCAGAGAATAGTCTTACTCCGACGCAGACAGACTAACAAGGTAGCCGATACCTGCAACCATGCGAGACAAACCTAGTCAAAACTGGATCGTCGCAAAATAAACAACAAAAATGAGAAGAAGAAACATCGGTAACCTTAAGAAGCCGCTGGGAGAACAAGATTAGGTTTCCCTTTCAATGACTTCTGCGGACGATGCATGAATGCGAAGGAGAAAACCCTAGCATACTTTTTCAGCAAATGGCAGGCACTACCCTTCTCAAGAAAACAAATTCAGGCAGTGTATTTTCTAACGGGATTAACGGTCATATTCAATATGAACGTCAAGGGAATCAGGTAGTTCATTCAGAAATAAGTTGTTTCGGGAGTAGACAAGCCGAGTAGGCTGTGGCAAGGCAATGGATATTCGCATCGAAGTGATGCCCACCTTCACATTGGTCGTCAATCTGGTCTGCCTTATGAAGGCATGACGGGGTAGCAAGAAATCTGGTGTCCGATCCAAGATATATTAGCATCTGTACGGGTTCTTCAACTTAATTCTTTTTATAATCATTGCGCTCTGTTGGAGTTCTTTTAACTGCTTGAACAGTTGCAACACATATTCCTTTGATCGCCTTAGAACTAGATGTGTCTTTGAATTGAAGAGACGCTTCACACCGCTGTCGGATGTGTTCTTAAAAAATATTCCCAACGTGCACAGATTTTTGGAATTTACGGGAGTTGCTAGAGTGCTTCTTCGTGTGCCCAAATGTGCGCATGTCGGCATTGATATTACAAGTCTCGTGGAAACTCCTCACTGAAACTCTTCTGTGACACGAGCGGGGCTAGCCTTAGGGTACGTATTCAAGTTTGGTGTTTTGTGTGGGAGGTCTATCTAAGTAAATATCCTTGAATGTACGTAACCAATTTCTCCTTACATCTATGTTTTACGGTTGCGTATGTGTAACTATTTTTAAATTTTAGATGATTTTAGTCAGATTACGAGCATGAGTAGCAAATTACATGGCTCTGAAGTCTTAGTAATGCAAGAGAAGCAGTCTCGAATTAACCTGAAGTGTGATCTAGAAAAAGCTGAGATTAAGCTTAATTCAGACGGCATGTTAAACCATCATCACATGTGTTTCACAGGTGTCAAATACACGTGGTGTTCCCAAGCGGTGTCTCCCCCTATCCAAGAACTAACCACGCCCGATGCTGCTTGATTTCGGTGATCGGATGAGAATCGATACTTTCAGCATCGTCTAGTCGTTAACAAACTTTCTCATGACACATGTCAGATGTCAGCCGAAAGGACCGCCTTGAGAACCAAAACTAGCCTCCAGTCTGAAGGTTCGATCTTAAGAATGTCTGGCTCTGATCAAGTTCCTTGATTTTGAAGTACCCTTAAGGCTTCACTTTCCAACACCAAGGAGGTGTCTATCGATCGAGGATGTTAACAGACGCATACTGCCTGTGCTCACCAAAGCAGACCTCCTGGCTATCAATGAAGCGTCCAGAATGTTGCCAATTTTGGAAACAACACCATGTGCTAACTCGTTGATCTTAACAGGCGGTTGTTAAAGAATTTCTGTCAAAATTCGGACATTACCGCTAGTGCTCTAGCTGATGAACTAGAAACGAAAGGGACTGATATTTGATTCATTTCGTGCAATTTAAAACCAAGACAAATTTAGACGTACGATTCTAGAGTTGAGGAGCAGAAGGTGGTGCTATTAAACAGCGCTTTGTCCTTCGTGAGACAAAGAGTGCGACAAAGAGTTGATACTGATGGTCTGCACAGCGGACAATAATGGTGTGGAAATTGGTCTTGTCAATGTCTACACATGCTGAAGTTGTGGTGATAAAGAGAAACAAGAGGATATTCATCCTCAGCCATTGCCCCAGTCTTTGTCAATTTATTTTCAAATCTTCCTTTACTCTGTTTTTCCCCCGATTTGTGAAAACATCGGGATGATTAAAACTGAAGAATAAATGGTATAAGGACCTAAGGAGAACTTTCTTCCCGCAGAATAGAAAAAGTCCTTTTCTTTGATATAAAGTTAATGCAACTACAAACATTTCCTTCCTTCTCTGATCGTCGTGGCGTACAGTCAACAAATTAAACCCCACCACTGTGCTCCTACACAAACCGCGTCAAAAAGCCCCTTGAACCCAACCGCAAACCGCCCAACTTGAGGTAAGTTGCCACAGAGTTTTGAACAACCATCCAAAGTTAATGACTTCAGTCAACACGAGCACTGCGACACGAGATATCATTTAAACAGTCGCCAAGAGAGAGACTCTCAGATGTCCCGAGATAAGTTCAAATATCCAAGCACACCTTTCCAAACTTAAAACATTCCGCAGCACCGCACAATTACTTTCCCCAGTCCCGGCTCTGCGAGTATCTCCTGCCACGATGGCAGATTACTCAAACACTGAACCAAATTAACTACCCTCAACTAAGCAAACAAGCGACCCTCATTTGTCTTCACGCAGAAGCCCACCCCCTCAGACCGCAGCGGCAACGAGATTCATCAGAGAGTCCTCGCCGATGACCTTAAATACCAGAACTTCACACCCAGGGCATCATCGCTTTTTGTATTTGGCGTCCTTAAAGATAGCAAAAACGAAGCCAGACATGATTAATGTCGGACTTATGTTCGTTATCGTTTGGGATCGCGGATCGCTATGCCTTTGACGGCGCAGCATTTTTCTGTTTTTGTTTCACGATTTACAGGAAGGACCTCGATTCAAGGTGGGCGGGTGAGCAACAAATCACTTCGAATTTAGGATCGTAAATCAAACACACGTCCTTCTGTCATTATTTGCTCTTCACGGTAGGGTGCGACGCTGAAAAAGTTTCTCGTCTGACACAAGGTGATGGGACGCCATTTGCCCCTCAATTACTGTGCGACTGTAGACGCCGAGGAGCATGCATATGCGTACCTTTGGTGGTGAAAACTTTTAATGAAGCACCAATTTGTGAATATATTATTGAAACCGCACCGCACACATGTGCTCCGCTGCTGGGGGCGGGGGATATCGGTTCATTTATCATGCACGCAACACACCCCTTCGTCGTGTGTGGGCGATTTCGTTTAAAGGCGTCACTTTAAGCTTGGTGCTTCGCAACTTCCAACATCCGGTGGAGGTGGCTTGCGGCGTGTAGGCAGCTGCTTGTAGTTTAGAGTTCAACGGGATGGGGGCGGCTGCCCGGGTGAGCGTATTTGGTGAAAGTTATTGCAAAACAAGTGCTTGAGGGCATGCTCGCTGCTTGTTAGCTTGTCAGGATGACTTGTTGCGTTCAGTGTTGAGTGAGATTGTATCACTTTGTTGGGGGAGTTGCTTGTAAATTTATGCTGTTTTGTGCTTATAATCCGTCAGTGAAGGGATTACCCCGAGTAACTACTAAAATGCTTAAAGCGTGTTTGTGGAAGAATAATTGAACTAAGTTGGAGTGCACAGGCTAATTAAAAGAAAATACAAGAAAGTGTTTAATAACTCCTCGGGCCAGTGACTAATGGAGGGTTTCTTAACTTAATTCTTGACGCACACTGTTCCTCCACTGTTTGCTGACGGCCAAGTTGTTTGCTATCACTTAGCCTTTTTACGGAAGATTTCGTCCTCCTTTCCTTTTCTAAACCAGAAGTCTTGCATTCGGAGACCCTTTTAGCTGGGTCGACCCAGTATTTCTACACCTCATGTAGGTCGCAGTACTTAATGTCACAGACTTAACATACGTTATTTTATGCCGCAACAGTCACACGGATGTCCGCGCACGTCGGTTCAGGATATGCGAATGAAATGACTGAAATGAACCCACCCTTGTGGCTTTTTCGTTTCGCATTGCAAGGTATCCGATAATCAGCACTGATCGCAAGTACTTCCAATTTAAAGTAACAGGTGTCAATGGTAGAGTTTACCTGAACAGTGTCGAGTACTTTGACAACCTCTATAAAATATTCATTTCGATATTCTGTTCGAACCATGAATGGTGTTCGATAGTAGTTCAAAGACAAGAAAAAACACCAAAAAATTAACAAAGGAAATATTTACTCGTAAAAGACGCACAGCAAGAAATAAGCTCCGCTCTGCTCAGTGGACTGTACAAAGATCTGAATCAAATCGAATCCCCCTCGGCATCATTCCAGTTCTCATGTCCAGCATTGCCCGTCGACAGGCAACCACCGCTATCTAGCACACTATAGAATGGCGTGTGGTTTCCGTACGTGTGTCTAACGATCATGATTCCTACTTCTAATATCGAGTTGTCTCAGTCTCACGATCACGGAATTGATGAACACTCGCTTTTAGATGACAGTCGCCAAAATGTCTTCTTCACAACCGTGATGTGTGCATCGCTTGTATGTCTTTTTGGAACCGTTGGTCACACAGATCTATGTTGTTGAGCTTTGACAGTAAGCGGATTAGCATCGTTCTATACCAGAGACCATTGACGGTGGATAAGGGTGCCTTCTTCCTCCTTTCAGAAGAAATAAGGTCCGACGCTGCCACGATATAATAAACCGCACCAAACAGTCGATCATTGTGGATGCATTGGATGCATTGGTCGAACACTTGTGGATTATGATCGGCAATGTCATCTACACCAATGTCTATATGGTGGTCAGTTAAGGTCCAAAAGACAGCGGTGATTGAACACTGCAGCCATGACGACTGACCTCACTGTGAAATGCACGTTTCGTATTTAAAACTGAACTGAAACTGTGATACGTTCAGCGAACGTGAAACCATGCGTGATAAAATGGCAAACATTACTGAATATTTTCACAGCAGGCTGTCATTAGCACCTTTGACAGCTACTGAAAAAAAAATAATTGCAAGAACTTTCATTGCTATCTGGTCAACCTTTAGCTCTACCAATATGTCACTGGGTCATATGAATCAATTCCAGTTTAAAGTTCTTCCGCTGAAGCTGCTTAGATGAAGACTGCCTGACTGCCACTCTGCGGTGGTTGTTGTGTCTTTGTGTCATGTCTCCTCGATTGCAATTATCAACAAATAGAATACAATATCATTCAAATGTCCTGCACATGAGCTCCTGCACGACCCAATTCTGACAAGATAATTTTTGTATTCGGCCGTCCCTTGACGATTGTTCTTTTTCAAAGTGACAAGATTTCAAGAAATGTGAGAAATGCGTGCAAGAAACCGAACAGCAACAAATAACAATGATCTTGGTGGCCACAGGTTAGTTCACATCACCAAGACGGGAAGTTACTCGATGACCAGCAATTTTTTCAACGATTAGTAGAAATAACCGTTTCGCCACCGGGAAAGAACGATAAACTGGCGCCCTTTCTAGCTAGTTTTTAGATTCTTTTAGTGCCACGACATCGACGACTTTATAACATTCACCAATTTTCAAGAACTATAGTAACATATCCGATGTTATGCCATTAACCTGGAAACGATACAAGCACTTACATAAGTCCAATATTATCCAAGCAATCCGTGAGCTATAGACCGAAACCATTAATAAGGTGTTGGAAAATTGGGGTGACAGAATGCGCTACTGCGATGCCAGCCGAGGCAGGCACTTGAATAACGTTGTATGTAATAAATAATGGGAATGTTTGTTCTACTACTAAAGCCATAATACATGGAAAATGTTCAAATTCAAATCAAACCATTGCATTTTTAAAAAGGAACTTGTATTTCGCCCACACTGTGTATGCGATATGTGTATGTTAATTTGAGTTGAAGTGCGACACTTGGACTACTGCGAAGAGTATATGCAAATTGGGCATACAGATAACGTGATGTACGTGCCCGAAATCATATTCAAACGATTAATGCCGTAAAAGTATCTGTCAAATAAATTCAATTAAATGGATATTAAAATGATTTTTCTGTGTTCTGTTCCAATTTAAAATTCTCCAGTTATCTGCATTGTTTAATGAAAGCATTGCTTAATATTCAGAATTATAATTTTATAAATACTTATACCGCACGGAACATTCGAAGTGCGAGCACACACTTGACAAGCTGTATTTTAAAGTAATACAGATCACTGTGAAATGCCCGGGATATGCCGGATATGCCGATCGCTATAGCCTACCTATGATCTGAGGATACTCACAATTAAAAAAACCAAACACAAGTGGCTAAAAGACACCACCTGCCTTAATAATACACAAAGGAAAAGCACTAAATCTTAAGCGATCACTCTGTCTGCCGAGACTAAGCAGACCTTAACTTAGGAGTCAGGACCCTCATCGGCGTCCCCATGATTGGTGTCCCACACAATGATTTTTATAGAAGCTCTATGGCTGACGAGCAAATAGAAACCACAAACTGTCTCCTGCGCTCAGGTAGCGCTCTGGCAAGTCGTAGGTATTCACATCTAGGGGCCTATTATTTTAATAATCCCAGCTAACTAAATATCATCAGCTAAACCGCTTTGTTTCCACGTGGTATCACACTGGGCCTACGTTCGCCTAAGTGCAACTGTCTTCTGCAGTCACGCACTCCTACCTATCCTAACCTAATACTGACCAGATTCTATTCGACACTACGGCGACACTTGCCTTCCGCAACAGTTTAAGACAAAGAAGACGCATTGGTTTGAAATAGTCGTTCTGTAATTAAAGTTTCACGATACACATTTTGGTTTAGAGCTCACATCTTCGAACTGGTATAAGTTCTATTAGGAGACACGGGGACGTGTGACATCTTCAAGTAAATCCTTGAAAAATAATGATGAAGGTGGTCTCCACAACATCTGCGATTGCAGGGATAACATCCTGGCCCAGGACAAATCTATATAAGGAGACAACTTCAACATATACTCGAAAAGAAGAGGTTCAGTAGCGAAAGCACAATCTACGAGCATGTGACTGTCATATGATTTGTAGGTGAATCTTCAACGCACTTATTTCGAATTCGTGGGTATTTGAACGGAGTGCTTATATTGGAGATCTTCGAAAACCTTCTCAGTGATTAGTGCAGATACAAACCATAAGAACCTTCGAAAGTCTGCTTAAAGGCGACCACAGTAACTAAAGGATGGCTAAATTTTAAGGGCCGATGTTGGTTTTGGATAAAACACAAATTATTTAGGAAATTATTGTCATTTCTTTTTATAATAATAACATTGGTATGGTTCAATTACGTGTGGACCAAAATATCGGCCAAATGGCCGCCGCGACCTCGGCGGCACCTTCTATGCCGTTAATGTGCCGAATTATCTCATCCTTTAGCTCTTGAATTGTTGCTGGCTTATCGACGTACAACTTTTCTTTCAAATAACACCAAAGAAAAAAAACCAACGTAGTCAAATCACATGATTTTGGCGGCCAATTGACATCGCCACCACGTGAGATAACACGGCCATTGAATTTGTCGCGCAAAAGAGCCATTGTTTCGTTAGCTGTGTGGCAAGTGGCACCATCCTGTTGAAACCACATATCGTCCATATTCATATCTTCAAATTCGGGCCATAAAAAGTTCGTTATCATTTCACGATAGCGAACACCATTCACAGTAACTGCTTGACCGGCCTCATTTTGGAAAAAATACGGCCGGATGATGTCGCCAGCCCATAAACCGCACCAAACAGTCACTCTTTGTGGGTGCATTGGTTTTGCGGCAATTCTGCTTATTGACGAATCCACTGAGGTGAAAATGTGCCTCATCACTGAAGATGATTTTCTTCGAAAGTTGATCATCCACTGTTGCCATTTCTTGCCACCATTCTGACCATTGACGACGCTTGAAATGGTCAAGAGGCTTTAGTTCTTGAGTCAATTGCACCTTGTAAGCGTGTAAATGCAAGACTTTATGCATAATGTTCATCAACGACGAGCGTGAGAGGTGCAATTGTTGGGCACGACGACCAGTTGAGGTGGACGGCTCTTCAGCCACACTATCGCGAACAGCAGCAATATTTTCTGCAGTACGAGCTGTACGAGCATGCTCTGGTGTTTTCACATCTTCTACAGAACCGGTTGGCTCACATTTTTGCACGATTTTTCCGATTGAACGCACATTTGGACGATTAAATTGACCGAAAAAATCACGAAGTGCACGATATGCATTTTGATTTGAATGCTCATTTTCATAATAAGCCTGAATAACTTTAACGCGTTGCTCGATTGTGTATCTTTCCTTGGTTCAAAATGGAGTTAGTCTGAAATTGAGAAATGTCAAATGAAATGCAGAAAAAAACTTGACATTGAGGTGTGGTTTACATTCAACATCGGTCCTTAAAATTTAACCACCCTTTATGATTGCAAAACGGAAAACAGCCAGCTTAATGGTGTTCGAGGAGTAATTCCACCTCCGACCGTTAGTGTCACGGTCACCCAACAACAAGAGGAAATATTAATATTTCTGAAACGAAAAAAGAACCGTGTTACCCTTTCATTTGAAGAAAAGCAATCTTCTGGGACCTTTTTGTGAAAGGTTTCATAATCTAGGTCAACACTTAATCAAAATGTAGATCCTATCAGTGAGAAGGAGTCCAGAAGGCCTATCGAAACGACATGATTCATTATTCAAGTGAGACGAAGTCTCAGTTCCACAGTTCCAGCAGCGAATCCGTGTGCGCTTTGTCTGCTATCAAGTGAATCATCCGTCACAGGTGGATTACACATTACCCAGCGCACCCCGGCTGACAGTTCAATTTGTTTCTGTTGAATGTTGGATTACAGCAACCATCCGAACTGATAATGTCATTTATTATTCATAGGTCCGCCACCACTGCCTGTGCCACCAACCAAAAGCGGCCGATAAAACTAACAATGCACCACATATGCGAGTAGTGGCGGACTCATCCCTCCGCCGTGTGACTAAGTACCCCCATCCACAGCGGTAGCTGTTGACGACGACTTTTGCACTTCGAATTAATTTCCCCTATCAACCTCCCGGCAGTATCGGTTTACAAATGGAACTTTTTTCCCGATAAACATCCCCGTCCCCAGGGCGTCAAGGAGAAACAATGCAACCACCACCCGACCAGCACTCCCTTGCGACGCGGGATTGAGGTTATGCACATCAGTTCCCCCACGAGCATGGCAGTGGAATCCTTCGATAATAACAATAACAAACCCCGCTCGGTGCTGCGCAGCCCGCAATGACCCCCAGCTTCCTTCGATCCAAACAACCGCTCCAGACAAACACGGTTCCATATGGTGGAAGTAAATTAACAGGTGCCACAGGTGGGTGGTCTGTTTAGGGGGCAGCACACCACTCAGCGCCCGGAACTGGGGATGGAGCTGGGGCCGAGTGAATAATGGTGACATTGACTGCGCGCTCTTAACGCATCACCGCATGATTAAGTACACACGCTCTCTCTCTCTCTCTCTCTCTCTCATCCCCAAGTGCCAAGTGCTGTCGATGGAGTGGCATTGAAATATCGATGCCAGGAGCGATGACAACGGCAGAGTCGATGGAAAATTTCGTCATTTACCGTTCAATGAACCAGCGCATAGTCTCCTCTACAGTTACAGTTACAGTTGCCGGTCCCTTAATTAGGCAATTTATTTCAATTCGGTCTTTTGTTAACAGTTCATTTGTTTGCATTAAGCCAAGGATGCCAGTGGAGTGGTGCTGTCACAAGGACACTCAATTCGATTGGAATTCAAGCTTCGTCGAAGCTTCACCGGAAACGCTGGTAATGGAATCAAAGAGGGAGCACACTTAAGCGAGTTCTCGACGCTTTATGGTTCACTTAGCCCTTCCGCATAGTTCCCACTGGTGGCCCCCACATTGTAGTTGTGTTGAATCCAAAACCATTAGAAGGAAATCACTCCGACATTGACCCACTGGCGGCGGTGGTATGGGTTGAGCTCTACGTCTCGGATTTCTAGGTCGTGTCATGTATGGACGGATGGATGATGTACAGAGTTTGCTGCGGGAATCGTAAACATTTCAAATACGAGCAGTCCAAGGACTCAGTTTCTCCTGTCGCTGCTCCCCCCCTCGGAATGCGGTGGTGTGACGGCGTGAAGGAGGAAATGATGGAAATTCCCGAGGAAACAGAAATTCGAGGAATTTCAAACAGAATCTGCCACTGCGATGGGTACGAATGGACGGTGCTGATGGCGTAAAACGAAGAAAACAAACTGAACTCGAAATGGGGAGAGGAAAGGAATTTTGAACTCCGAATGTGAGCATTTTGAAATGATGTTGGCGCGGATCGGGGGATGCTGTGCAATTCTGAATTGAGAAAATTACATCTTCGCTGTCTGCTGAGATGAGATGTCAACCTGATGGAAGGTCAGTGTCACACACAGTGAAGCAGTGTTGCCATCATTTTGATGCGATATTTGCAAAAACGTCACAGCACCATGTCACTCGAGAATGGATAAAAGACGTCTTGTCCAACAGAATTGTGCACTCGTACAATATCAAAATCGTACAGATTGAGGTTATGTATGGAATAGCACATCGGATAAATGGTCGCCACGGCTTTGCTGGCCACTCTTTTATTGAAATTGAAATGACCGTTTAGCATAAATGTGACTGAATTCCATTAATACACCTTACACTTTCCTCTTTCAACGTATTGGTGACCATGGGCTTATTTCCACATCTCCAGCCCAACATCTAAACAATCACGCGTTGTGGATGCATTTGCTTCTCAACAATTACTCGTGGGTTTTCTGAACCCTAAATGTGACAAATTTGACGTCAAGATGAAAATGAGCTTAATCACTTCAAGATGATTTTGTACGAAAATTGCGGTCTGTAGCTGACAAACCTTCATTATTTATAAAATATTGCTGTGCAATGAAAATGCGTTGCGCATTCGTATTGCGCTCCATTTTTATTAACCCCGAAATGTCAGCTGTCACATTATTATCTTGTTTTTTTTTTCGCTTTGGCATCACTGTTTTACTTGTCACATCAAAATTTGTTGAACTTCGAAAATACGATCGTTAATCGATGAACTACGTAATGTGGACTGAAACTCTGTTGCTTGACATGTGAATACACACGCTTGTGCTTTACATCTCGTCGAACATGTCATTTAGGCGATGTAAGTGGATCCATTGGAACTAGTTTCGAGAGTGGACATAGTTCCAAGAACTATACAGGTTCGGCACGGCCCAACTCTAGTTAACATGTACAATTCCTGCTCATAACTAATAGGCACCACTGTCTAGTTGGTTACCTGTCTGACTGCCTGACAACCTGACTGCCTCGAATGCTGAACTCAATTAAATAGCTAACATAAGCTGCAGCTGGAGTCCCGCCTCGGAAGTGGAATGGGGATGTCCTGTCGCACATATACTGCTCTGCACATCGTTTAGACCTGATGTCATAATGATGTCCTGATGTTCATTACTTCCGTTCCAGGCGACATTCCGTTCACATAACATTGCGTCCATGTATATGTGGCAGAAATAAGAGAGCAAGGAGATATCCAACTTCGGCCAGAATTACCACTTGTCCACGATCACGAAAAATGATCGTGAACAAGTGGTAATTCTAGCCACCTTCCCCGGAAGGTCACAGAAGCTCACATGTATCCACAGACACATCGTATACAAAAAAACGCTGCCTGATGAAACCACAGGGCACGGGAGGTAGAAGTTGGAGATCTTCTTGCTACCTTACTGCTAGTAAATATTTGGCCACCTCAGTGGGTCATGCACGGATGTCCGGTTGGATGTCTACTCATCCAAGTCAGAACTTGTGCTCTTCACTAGAAGATAGTGTCATATGATAGAAAAAAAAACAAAGAACTAAACTGAACTGGAAACTGAATATCTAAAGTCGTATAAAGAAAGCTTCGGTGACTTCAACCAAGAGGATGTACACAACACACAGTGGACGGCTTTAATAATCAACAAAAATCTTATAAAGATTTGCAAGATCCTAAGATCTGCGTGTATTCAGGAGCACTTTTGCAGTACTGAAGATTGCCTCCACCTATTCTCGAACAACATTCTTGGGAAACTAATACCCACAAATACGGCAATCAGACTTAGCGGGTGAAACGCCTGCAGAAAGAAGACTGGTCTTGAAATTTACACAAACTGTTCCAAGTCAAGCCAGTATAATCGCCGGATTTTACAGCTCAGACTACGTTCACATCTAATAAAGCTCTCGGTGGTGTCATCCATAACATTTTTTATTCGTTTGAACGGCTTATCGGTGCTATTATGTACGCGGCTTCTCCGGGTATCGCATCCGAAATGTCCCATTTTGCATGACTCTGGAGCTGAATTTGAACGACGGCATGGGTTATGTTGGCTTTGAGAGCCGCTGTGACTTGTGGCTTATTCGCTCCGACCTGCTACTTCAGAAAATCGAACAAGAAAAAGTCAGTCCAACAGGTTCAAATCGCCATGATCTCGGTGGCTAATTCACATCACGTCCACGCGAGATGACCATGGCCTCGAATCGGTCGTGCAGAATTTCCAATGTGGCATCAACTGTGTGGCACGTGTAGTGTCGTCCTCTTGAAACCACAGCCTAAAATCCACACCAAACAGTGAATTTTCGGGATCCATTGGGGGACGTTCTTGAATCTCACGTGGATTTGGTTTCGTCCGAAATTCGAAAATTTTATTTGTTGACGTACCCATTCATTCAGAAATGGGTCTCATCTTATGGCGACAGTAATATGTACAAAGCGCTCGCAAGAAACAAAGTCCATCTATGGTGATTTGGCAAAACAGACTGAATAAATGACAGCCAATTTGACAGATGTAGCTTCAACAATATGGCCGCTATCAACTATCAAAGCTTGGAAGTCCCTATTGAAATACCCCTTACTTTGGTTATAAGATGCGTTCCCATAGTAATACCAAGTCATGCGACTCAATCGTCCGACTTGATCAACCAAAAAGCTTAAAGTAGTACAGTATAAACGTCTATATGACAAGTCCTACAGCTCGGTCATATTTTTTCAACTAAAAAACAATTATTCTTTGGTCGGGCGACTTGTGTGTTTACACACATACACTGGTCGTACGACTTGAGAGCACTTTTTCACATCTATCTATGATTTCGACGAGTGAACATCAACGTCGAATAAAGAAAATTATGTGCTGTGCAGATAAAGAGTTTAGGTTGGAATTCTTTGCAACTTTTCGAGAACTTACTTTATTGTCTTTCCCTCCAATATTTAATCGATCATAAACACGGCAAGAAGACGCCGCGCTTCCATGTCTACCCTCAAGAATGAAGCCCGTCAAGCATGTAGTAGAAAGTGAACCCAAGGCATTTTTGGTCGTACGTCTTGCCGAAGTGTGTAAAAGACGGCTAATTCCCTTTCAAATCGTCCTTCACACACAGACCAATTCGTTTTTAAACCCCTTTCTCGCACTACCTTACCCACGTACTGCGTCATCCGCATTTCGTTTCCCACGCTGTCAAACGATTAAGTGACAGCTTTTACCGCATGTTCGCACAAAAATGTCAACTGTGACGTCAGCTCACACATGTCCTCTAAGGGATTAAAACTAAAACCAACCCAGATCTCTTTTGAAAATACAACAAAATCCCTATCCTTTAAAATGTCGAAACCCGTACGGCGCGGTGCGGGGTACACAAAACACACAAAACTTCTCCTTCGCTGCATTCCGACGGATATTTCCGTCCTTCGCTGCTCAAACTGACAGCTACACACATAAATCAATTAATTTAATCCATAAAGAGGCTTCGCTCGAAACCCAACCACCACGGCACCACCACCGAGAAAGTAAACATCCACCCACGTCTTGGTATCGCATCCATTCCCTATTCCCGGCTTACTGGCCACGCGCAAGTTGAGCACAGCTGTTTCGCAACTAATATGCAGCATTATCCCCCGGCCGGTCATAATAGCGTCTGCGTTTGTTTTCCTTCCACTTCCACAATGATTGCGTCAGAGTGCCACATAGACGCGCACCCCCCAACGGAAGCGGAACGTAGGAATAAAAGACATAGATGCGGAATATCTGAGAATAAGTAGCTTTCAAGGTTCACAAGTTTTCCATTATTCGTCCTACGGGGGGTGGAAGGACAGAAGAAACCGACTACGCAGCACTTTTCAAATGCTCCCACGCAAGATGGTGTCCCGCCCAAGTCGGCACGAGTGTGTGTTCTGTGTAGTCAAGTGAAATTGCAGCGCAGTGGCCACTTCGAGAGCCAAATAAATCTTTCCTCGTCGGGCCGTGACAGCTAAGGTGAAGAGCTCACTCAGCTCCCACATTTCACTCAGCCCGTACGGCTGTGCCTGCTGCGGGCTGCCATGACCCCGGCGAGCGTGGTGTGAACAATTACAATTCATCAGACACTTTCATTTCGGCCCTGCCTCAGACACCACCACCACCCGCCCTGTCCGCCCTGTCACAGCCAATTAGCAACGATTCAGGGAGCAAATGAAGGATGTATTACAACGCAATTCGATTGGCTGCGGTATCGTTGAAGTGGCGTTAGCACACCGAACGTACCCGCAAAATTGGTCATTCGCCCGTGCTTGTGCCTGTGCCTGTGTGCATGCGGGTGGGAATATTAATTTCCCCCCAAGGAATGACTTTGGGAATTTACCCGACGGCACGTCATGAATATGAATGAATTGCGCGACATCGATGACAACTGATAAATGACGCCTGAGCCTGACACATCGGGCCGTGCGTCGTCGGGGCGTGAGAATGAGCTACACACTCGAGCAGAAATAACACCCGAAATGATTGCTATTACAGCGGCAAAGGATAATTTGCTGTTTCCAGCACGTGCCACCACAAGTGGGGCAATCTAAAATAAATTTTCAGCAGAAATCTGACGGAATGGCTGGCCTGGGCGTGAGTCAACTTCGGACGCAGTCCTTGAGGGTTGGGTGATGTTCCCTCTTGTGCACTGAATACGTGTTAATTAGGGCTGCATGTAAGGTGAGAGCATTCAATTAGTGCGGGAGTTTTGATTATTCATTTAGAATTACCTTGAGGCGACGATGAGATCTTTTCATGATTCGCCCGAATGACAGACGACACACATTTGCACGTGGCACGAAGTCTGCATTGACTCTTGCGGAGTTCCCACTGCCTGTCGGTGTCTGACGATGTGTAAAATGAATGACGCCCTTGCCTGTGACAGAATTTCAAATGGAATTCAAGCTGCTTTCCCGGGAATCGTATGAATAGTTGAATCGAACTCATTGTCAGGCATCAGTTTTTTTTCCTTTCTGTTTGTTCTTTTTCCGAGCTTTGTGTAATTCAATGGTGTTTGAGCGCTGCACAGTGGTGTGAGGTGACTTCGTGGAAATTTGTGAATGGAACAAAGGACATCTTGATGGCAACCTTGACTTGTCTACTTTGGGTGTAGGATCTGTGGCAGGTGCCCACAGGTTTCCCGGAAATTAATCATATTATTCCATGGCCTTTTAAATGGTTTCCTTAAGGAGCGGGATGGTATGGCGATTTGGTGACGAAATTAATCACGTTGGGGTTGAGGTCGAATATTCTGGATGCCCGAGCTTACCGATGATTCATGTTTCATGTCCTTGTTGTGGCAGTGGACATAAAGAGAAAAACGGAATGGAGGAAGAACTGCACTGCTTGACTTCGGAAAGCGGCAATCGCAACGGACTGGTATCCAGAAATTCCTCTTAATTCGTACGACGTCTGCAGAAGCAATCAAAGAACATTTGAAGCGTTCAAGAAGTCATCAAGGAAGCTGACACTGATGTGTTTACGACATCGCTGAGGAAAAACTCGTGGTTTGACAACTAGTAAGCAAGAACACATGAATTAGAACGTAACACTACAATGAACTACGAGAGCAATTGGGGAGCTCCACAAGGCGAAGGGAAGATCTTCGGTTTCTCAGGAGAAGAAAGCTTATGTGGTCGGAGCGAACGAAGACATTTCACTGTCGGAAAATAAGACACAAGTGTTGGAGTGAAGTTAATCGTTGTCTTTGTTGCCGTGAGAGAAGCAATGTTTTTGCAATGTTTAGAGAACAATGACTTTGCCTTAGCCAATACATGTGTGCCGAGGGCATTTGTTCACATTCTTCGCAGAAGACACGAAACATATTTATAATTTCCTGACGGTGTACTTTGCTGCTTCGACACATCCTGCGACAAATACCACCGCTCTAAATAAAGTGCAAGGTCCTCTTCACTGAGGATTATTGATATTCTGCCAAGTTCGGGATCAATGAGCGGCGCAATGTATCGGACAGTGTATTTGCTTGCTGCAAATCGACAGTTATATGTTTTTGTTGTTGACAGTATTTTTGTTTACTGCCACTCCTGCTGCTCGAGCATTGGGTCGCTTGAATCGTATGACGCAATCAAAATCTGATATGTCCATATTGTCCTCATCATTCAGCCAAGTCTCCGAGAGCGAAGTAATATGTTTGACCGCTGCACTACCACATCGGTGATATTCGCTTTGTAAGCTTCAAGACTTTGACAATTTAAAGAACATTTAGACATATTTGGGAGTAATGCATTATGCTCAACTTATGGCAGTCATATGCATTGGTGGGGGAGGGATAACTCGATCGGTCACTCACCAGGAGTGTGCCTATTCACATTAAGTCTCTGTAGCTCCTCTTGCAAAGTGACCATCGATGTTGTTATTTTTCGTCCATGATAAATATCGTACTCGCCCCCCGTAACTCCTGGTGAGTCTGAGCTTCAAAAGTTTCACTTCTAGCAACCAGTGCAACGAACATCTTCTCGAAACGTAGGGAAATAAAATTATGTCGGTTTTCGTATTTACCCCAGGCGTGCGTAAAGAGGCCTTCGAAAAGAAACTCGCTGTTCAAAAAGCAAAGAAAATCTGCTGTGGTTGGCAAAAATGCAACGCAACTAGAAGGGACACTCGCGGTAGAGTAGGTTAGTGGTTTGATTTTTGTACGATTACGTTCCCTAAAGTAAACAATCGATCCTACTACCTTGGTGGGTTAGAATGGAAAAAGCGACGAGAACCAAAGTACCAATGTCAGGCAGAATCCTTCCCTCAATCTAGACGACGTTAGATGACAATTTCGACCTCCAGACATAGACGCTGACAAGATAGCAATGTCGAGACTGAAGTCTAATAAAGCTACTGGGCTACTGGATGGACAGCTGGAGGTGACATTGTTGAGCGCACGCACCAGCTCATCTGTAAGGAAAGCAAGCCCATGGAGCCCATGGAGGGAAGCAAGCCCGAGCATCTTTTGGCCGATCCACAAGAAAATATACTCCTTTGACTCCTCCAGCTATTAGGCTGCCATCAATATCGCCAGCACACTTAGACCATGTTGGTCCATTGAGATACCCATAATCAGACTACTAACACCGATCGACAACTCCAGTGATGGTGCCGTTAATTTGATCACAATGGCAAATAGACTGGACCAGGATACCTGGATAAAAGCGTATAAACTTTGCTTTCACTGGAACTCGAACCGGGGCCCCTCTAACCAAGGGCAGGCACTCAACCAACTGCGCCATCTAGTAATTTAAGTGGCCTTAACATCGCGTACAAAATCTTCTCTGCCGTTTTATGTGCCCGCTGGACGTTTATCAACAACTTGGTATATCCTTTGGCAGTCTCACAGCAAAAAATGTTACGTATACGCCCCGTCGAACACAAATGCGTAAATCGAATCGGAAGTCCACAGTATACCACACTTATACATTGCGCCAGACTGTGAACCTGAGATATCTAAGAAATTCAGGGGAGACCTACAGGTGGCAGCTATTTGGAGGTCATGAAGTGATTCCTGATGATGTAGGCTCCTCATCACAGAAGCGCCTGCTGGTATTCCTCCGGAAGACCAAGAGATTCCAGTAAATGTAGGTTGCTGCCTGGTAGTACAATTAATCAGTATTGAGTCAGCGTAGGGTTAACAAACTTCGACAAACGACAAAAATGGTTTTAGACAGGGCGACGTGCTGCCACGTCACTTCTTCAAAGTCATTCGTGCTAAACTCGCACTCCAGCTGTAGAAGCCCGATCTTCCAGAAATCCCTTGAGATGTTAGTATACGTGAATGACATTGACATGGTTGGTCAAAGGCAGTAAGCCGTCAATTAGTCGTACAGTTGCATTGAGACGGAAGTAACTATAATGGGCCTGGTGGTGAATGAGATGAAGACGGGTAGTTGCTTGTTAAGACACTCTGTCTTGAGGTACATGCCGTTCTCTAGAAAGTACGTACAACATCGACGTCTTGAACAGAGTGTCTTAACAGACGGCTACACAGTCAGGGACATGGTATTGCTCGGCTCAGCAGCAGAGTGCTAATAACATCAGTACCGAGAGTAAACTCTGAATTACTCTTGCTAACCGCTGATTCGTTGCCCTCAAGAGGGAATTCAGTAACACCTAGTACTGGCGAATAGTTTGGTACGCTCATCGATTCTCCAAAATCATTGAACATGCCATCAAGACATCCGTTGAAGGACATTTGAAAGAGAAGATTCATCAACAACCTGTATTCAGGAACGCGGATTCAACACCCTTGAGGGCTGAGTTATCTAGAAACCATGGACAACTTAGCTAGAAACCATGGACAACTTAGCTTAGGCTCGATTCGGAGACTGTGGGACAGAGCAACAGAGGACGACCGTGTTTAAGCAATCAAGGGTTGTTGGTTGAAGTCCAAATCCCACTGAAATTGTATCGCCACACAAAGAAACAGGAGAAGAAGCATAGTGCGACCATGCCATCATTTTCAAAGAAACAATTGCTTCTTCAGTCCCATCGCACAAGATATCTTAATTTTTCAGTTCAATGACTGAACGAAAAGGGGCTCCCAAGATAGTCAACGAGTTCATCGATCCTTTTCTGAACACATCTTATGACAAACCTCTTAAATAAAATCCTCAGCCTCAGCACGAGGAAATATAAACGCCATCCCAAGGTGAGAACCCTCACGTAGCCTGGCAACCGTTTAATTTAAATTTAAAGGCAATCCTCCCAGCACACCGTAATTAACACTTTCACACAAATTTTCAATTAAACCACTTACTCTTCAGCTTGCCCGCCTGTCAACCGAGCCTCGAACGTTCCCAGATTAAGGAGGCGGTTATAATCGGATGATACACTCTTCTTGGTTTTTTTTTATTTTTGCTTCGCACCCTACACGGCACCGACGTTGAGATGTCTCAGTTTCGTTCCCAACCAGATGCCTTCTCCTCCAGGTTTTCTGAGTGGAAACTTAATTTCAAAGGACTCCCCCACGTTCATCGGCAGTTGACTCATGAACGAGGCTCTCGCGAGGCAAACATGAATTCCCCGTGAAAATGCCACAGATTCACTCTTTTCATTCGAACCTTCCCTGCGGCAACGCGTAACGACTTAAGAGACGACGAGGATGACGACGGCGTTTGTCGCTTTTGTCACACCCGTTTAAGCGAGAAGATATTCCTATTCCGACGGAATTAGAAAAGAACAACCCGAAATGAGGGCCCTTCAAGCACCAGGCAACTTATAGTCCCGCATTCGCAGCCGTATTCCCCGTGGCACGTCGGTTTTTAATCAGAAAACCGCACGGAGATTTGCAACGCCATGGCGGCAGGTTTCCTCCTCGCGGAATTAACCCGCGTTTAATCCAATTCTGGCTCTAGAAAATGCAATTACGGCGCGGCTTTGCGATCAAAAGTACACAGAAGCAGCAGCACCCGCCCATCCATCAATCGGCCGGTTAGGGTGCACGGCACAACGGCGATTTTTCACTCGTGAAAAAGGCAGGCAGAAATAAAAGAGAACGGATTAAAAAAGATTTCCGGGGGGAATTCAAGGTCGTGCTGGAAAAAGTGGAAACGTGTTCGACGGCAAAGGAATTTTCGGATGGCTGACGTTAAGCATCCTTCATCGGACGTAATGACTCCTTTCAGCAATCTGAACGGGTAATGGAAATATCAATCACCGCCGCCGCCGGGTTGAACCCAAATCAAATTGGGATTCCGATTGAATTCAATTGATTTCAGTGCTGGACTAAGTGTTGTTCCTGAGTGTTGCTGCTGATTGGTCACCCAAATCAAATTTATCCCAGCTTTTGTTTGTTTTCCACCTTTTGTCACCGCTGATTGTGCGGGTAATAAAATTGAAGCTGGCAGATGTAACCTTGGCAGGTACCATTCATTACACGTGTACACCATTCACGCACCAGAAGCTGGTGAGTTTTGTGGGAGGGGACAGCGTTTGTGAGACATGGTTTAGTTTGCAACGTGAGCAGCTGAATAAGCGATAAAATTGAACTCATGCTATTGACTTTGGCAACTATAACAACTATTTGCGGCGTCAGCCCTATCTGTACGTGTACGCCATTAAGCCTGAGACGATCAATCATGTGCCGATAGAAACTTTATTTCAGCGCCATCGCTGCACAGCAAGCATGTTCACAGAGCAAGGGATAAGATAAAGAGGACGACAGCCTGGTCTGGGGGGTCAATAGACTCGGGCTTTTTTGTGTTCGCTGTTTTTGAATCGAATGCTGTTGAAGAAATTGATGAACGCGAGAAGATGAGTTGAGGGAGATAATTTCGCATTAACGAAAGCAAAACAGTTTGAAAAACAAAATTCAAATCTGAAAGGGCAGTGAACTTAAGCAGTCGAACTTCTCTCTTATTTTAATATTCTCCGTGGGCGTTCATATTTCAAGATGCGTTGGAGGATAACAAGGAATTCAATAAAGTTGTGGTTCATTCCCTGTGGCCAGAGTAAAGTGTAACGCCATTTCTTGACCTCATTCAAGAGCAATCCGTGGCTTTTCGCTCCAAGCTACCCCATGAATGTCAAACCACACAGAATCCTTTCAACACTTACCATGGCTTCCTAGGTATATCTTCTATCCTATTTGCTCTGGTAGCAAAATGGTCACACTACTTTTGTTTTCAGTGGAAACGTTGCTACTGCCGCTGCGTGAAGTGCCTTCATTTGGATGTAAACAACACGCTGGAAGAAAAGTCCAAACATTCGTTTGATAAGGAAGATCGTAGTTGATCAGTCGTGTTCTCTTTGTGTTAAATCTCGACGTTTAGTTGATGTGTGCTGAAAACGAATCCCACCTTCACTGCAAAACATCGCAAACAGCATCAAAGGAGGAGTAGCACATGCTCATGTGCTTTCTCTTTGGCGACAGAACGCAACAAAGTATTATAATTCTACTTGTTTAGATTGTCCTACACATTGCAGCGTCCTTAGGTAGTGATTAGTAATTTCTGAAGCACTGTTGTGACTAAAATGGGGACGTATTACCCACAGGCAATATTTGTACAGACAGTAAATCAGCTATCCAGGTACAAAGACCTAGTCATCGTGGACGCAAGACAGCTTGGTCTGGATGACTGGAAGCAGCGTACCTAATACCGTCAGCTCAGACCCTCCAAGAGTCTTTGGCCTGATAAGTAAGTAAGTAAGAAAATCAGCCACCGAGGAACAGGAACTTATCTCCCTAATCTCAAAACTGGTAGGTATCAAAATGTCGCTCCTCTCTGCATGAAATAACAACACAATATTCACCTTTGCTGGGTGTCGCGACATAGAGGCATTCGAGGAAATTGTGGCACGCAACAACTCTACCCACTCAACTGAACGTGACTCCAAAGAAATACTCCTTGCAACGATGGAAAGTACCCAACACAAGATGCGTGGCAAGCAGCACATGTCATTCCTCAAAGATAACCACTCTCAACAACTGATCTCTCTTAACAGATCATTCATAAGTAATATGGTTGGTGACATTACAGGACAGTGTCACTTGCCAGTTGCTCGTATCGCGGGTGAAATTCAGCGTAGGAGTCGCCGCATCTGCCCACATTTACACTACACTATTTTCCTGACATTTACACTCTTCTAAGAATCCTCAGTAACTGGAGAAATGTAGAGCCGTGATAAATGAAGGATGTACGTGCCAAAAACGTGGGAATCTACCCACCCATTCCCTACCCCACAACGGAAAATGACGCGCATAATGAATTTTGCATCGAAATGCAGACGCAACGAAGTGCAAGTGTTAGATGCGAAGAACTCGTTTCACCGTAGGCGTTGGACTTCGCCAAGGGTGCGTCTTGTCACCTCTTCCTTACCCTCACCGAAGCGTGCCTTGAATCCGATTCCATCAAGTACGCTACCGCTTGCAGACCCAGGATGAGGTGGTTGGACTAAGTCAAAAAGATCGCCTGGTTCGCTTTGGTATACCTCCTAATGGATTAGAGTCGAAGGATCGAGTGGGGGGGAGATCTCTTGTGCATGCTTTGCTCCCGCGACGTGCCTTAGTCGATCATGTGGACCACTGACAATGAGATGAGGTTTGAGTGGAGAAATGTAGAATATTGCTTGAGCTCTATAAGCCAGTCTTTATAATCAAATTTATCACAGCTCTCAGCCCAATAACGCAAGAGTGCCAGTGAGAAAACATGAGAAGAAATAAATGCTCACTCCAATTGTGAACTTGTGCAGACCTTCTTTCTGTTTATGACCACTTCTGCTGTGTGCCACATATTACTTCAGGATATGATAAATACTAGACTCGCCCGTCGTCGAAATTCGACGATTATGTGTTTAAATGGGTGCTTCGATATTTCCACTTAATAATATAATATAATTCTGTACATGTGTTTATCTAAGTTCTACTCAACAGCTATTTGGTGGTCATGAAGATGAATGATACCTGATGATGTAGGCTCCTCATCACAGAAGCGTCTTCTGGTATTCCTCCGGAAGACCAAGAGATTCCAGTAAATTTAATTTGCTGCCTGGTAGTATAATTAATCACTTTTGAGTCAGCGTAGGGTTAACAAACTTCGACAAACAAAGAGACCTCCAATGACAAAAATGGTTTTAAACAAGACGACTTGGCTTGTGCTAAACTCACACTCCAAGACTAGAAGGCACGATCTTCCGGAAGTCCGTTGAGCTGTTAGTATACGTGGATGACATTGACGTTGTCGAAGGCAGTGAGCCGTCAATGAGTCGTACGATTGCATGGAGATGGAAGCGACTACAATGGGTCTGGTAGTGAAAGAGGTTTATACGGGGTACATGACGTTCGTCAAGAAAGTACGCACAACAAACTACGTCTTGGACAGAGTGTTACAACAGGCGGCTACAACAAGGTAGTCAGGGACATGGTATACCTCGGATCAGCAGTGAACTGGACGAGTGCTAATAACAAGAGTGCCGAGAGCAAACTCTGAATAACTCTTGCCAGCCGCTGATTCGTTGCCCTCAAGAGGGAATCTTTTGGTGCACTAATTGATTCTCAAAAATCATTGAACATGCCATCAAGACATCCATTGAAGGGCATTTGAAGGGGAAGATCCGTTGGGCACAAAAGTCATTGTGCACATCTACGTGAAATTACCTTTCCAATGGTGTAAGTATCATGTCAGTGGGTTGAGTAGAAAGGCGTATAAGCGTACCACAAAAATCGGCAGCACGTATTTATATATAGATCTCTAGTTTGGACACAGCTAATTTTTAATAGGAAAATGTGATCAATGCTATGATTAGCTTCCAAAATAGAAACTCAAATTTACAAGACGTCTGTCTTAATCCCAAAAGAAACACCGCTCTGACCAGTACATAGACTCAGGACGCCTCCTGTTAACAATCTTAAGGAGTGCTAGCGCACAAATTTGGTAACCGCGTATAAATCCATTAATTTCATGTTTCTACAAATCACACACTGAGCTCTTTAATTATGATATAAAACGCTTTGAGTCTTGTTTAAAGTGCTTGGCGCCCACATTTTTGGGTTCCAGTTGAAGTGAAACCAATTGAATGCATTCATAACTCACAGGAACTTTCCACAACATTCTTGGAAGGGGCACCGATTTGGGGAACTCGACACAGAGTACAAATTGTCGGAGCTTTTCATGAAAAAAAAAAAATAAAAGCACTTAGTCTGAAAAAATCGTTATGAAATTGCGAGACTTGCTAGGTAAAGGGTGTCCCAAAATGAACGCAAGATTTTAATTTATCGTCATTTGTTGGCAGCACTGAAAAAAAACACAATTTGACAGCTGACAGTTCGGTGCAGAAGTCAGATACTAGAAAGATAGACTTCACAGCTGACACCTTGTCTATCGACGAATTTAAGAGACTTTTTTGACAGCTCTCACGAATTGTTGACCTTTATTTAAAAAAATGTGAATGTCATTCTCTGATTGGTCAGTTGGGTTTGAGAAGACGATATAAAAGAGGCTGTCAAGCAATTTTAAGGGACAAGAGGAGCATAAGTCGGCTGTCTCTATACTACTTTATTTTTGGTTTAGGGTTAGTAAAAGTGGAGCACTACACATCAACTTGTTTTCATTATTGAACAATATTTAAAAAAAAATTGAAAGCATGGCGGCCTAACTTCGAAAATGTCGTACAAAATATGGTCGGAATAGTTTTTTAACTTCGTCAACGAGATTAATTGAAACATTCAGTGAGAATGGATGAGTTGGAGACGCAAGTTGGTGGTACGGATTTAGATCTGGGGGGAAATGAGGCTGGCCAAGCAGTGACTGTTACTAGTGCTAGGCGACATGATGACGCAGTTGTTTCTGCCAAATTAGATGATATTTATGCATGCTGGTCACATCAAATCGTGGTTTCAACAAGACGGTGCCAAACAACCAAGTGAAGCAATTCAATTACTACCTGAGACATTTCCTGGTCGTGTTTCGATAATCGGAATTGCCCGCTTAGATGGTGTAATTTAACATCATTCGATATTGTGAGGGGTGTTCGTTATTTGAAGGCAAAGGGCCATATCACCAAGCCACCTGCCTTAACGAAACTCAGCCACATTCATGCGTCAAATGAGTGCGTTTGTGCCAATAAAGTCGTGGAGGCCATTTGTCCTATCCTATGTACTTTATTCAATCCAAGAACTCTGTTTTCTATTTAATTCAAATCCCGCTTTAATTTTGAGACACCCTCTATTTAAATCCACAAAAGTTTTGGCAGAAATTAAGATCCAATCGATGATTAACGGTAAGGTTTAACTCTCAGGAATCCAGAAATACTAAGTAAATCTGTCCCAATTGGATATTTGCCAGCCTTATTCATTAAATGTGCCCCATTCCGCGAATACTGACACAGAGAATTATCGTATCAAGGATGCATGATTTCCCATTAGTTGGAGGGAGAATACGCTGTAACAGCTCTCGCAAAAAAAAATTGCTCCATCCATTAAGCGAGAAACATAATACTAAGCTGGTGGCGTTTCAGTCATACTTTGAAAAACAAATGATCAGGAAATGCCAGCTGACAGAACAAAAAAAAATGTGAATTTGCAAGGGAAGTGTTAAAACTTCTGGGCAAACGCAGTCTTGCTCGCAAATGTTTCAACATGTTGAATACGTGTTTACGTGGGATTACGTTGCTTTCATGAGGCGGAATTTCGGACTGCGGCATTGTATTTTTTTATATTTTGGTAGATACACGGCACTCGTCTGCAACACTGACGCAGAATTGTGTTTCAGGCATTATTCGTGAATTACACGAATTCAAGAGAGAAAATGGTTTTAATTCTGAGTAACCATGTTGGCCCAATCCCGGTGTTCGATATGCGAGAAAGTCACACGTGTCCACGAAAGCAGAATGGCGTGCTTAACCTGTCCCCCAAATTAATCTAAAAGCCCTACCATAATGACCTCAGGCGACTTAAGCAATCGAAAGAGTACACAGAAATGATCCCTTGTTATCAAAATAACCACTTCGTTAAGTTTCGTTAAGTTGCATTACCATATGCTTTCTTAAGGACGTTCAAGATCAATCGTTATCTACGTAAGTAACAATTCCCTGAAGCTATCACGAGCACTTTGAAATTGCACAGTGCTTCTAAGCTGAACTTTATTCAAATAAATTTTAGTTGAGGCTTAAGTCCGGTAAAGCCATCATCGGAGCATGAATGCCATCACATTAATTTAAGAAAGTTCGGAGTTGATGTTGGTGTTCACATGGACATTACTTGCCGTTGGGGCACAACGGATTGCCATAGCACGAGCGAATGACTTCCCATTAGTTGAAGTCAGAATGACTTTTGATGGAATGTCGGTGGGTCCTTCTCATGTTACTTCATCTTATGGGAAATCATATGCTCCGTTGGAGCTCACGGAACACCTGCTCTTTCTTTGTGTGGCGCCACAGTTCGGGGTGGAGTTGGACCTGAATTAACGAGTCTCTCCAGTTTAGAACATCTTCGCCAAAATCGAAGACTTTTCGAGCCGGTGCCTTATTGCACATGCGTTCTACATTGCCCAGCCACATTATGCCTTGGAGTCGTAGATCCCTGGCTAAGGTCATGTCGCTGTATAGCCCGCTCAAAGGAGCTAAGTTGCCATAATCACCTGAAGTACCATGAAATGAAGATGGGACTAGTCACCGACTTTATATGCAGAGGCTGCGGCGACGAAGAGGAAAGCGAGGGCAGTCCTAACTTCCCCAGTCTCCGCCTGTTGAGACATAGAACACTGAGAAGCTTATAAGATGGCTGCGTAACACGGTACGAGGAATGTTCGAGGAGGGCTTTACAATGGATCCAGCTGGACCTAAGTGAGACGTGGCCCGTCTACCCACACCCCTAACCTTCCTCTCGAAGATACCATGGACCTCCACTTTTGTGATTGTCAGTGCCTCCAGCAGGTGCAAAGTCAGCTTGGTCCTTTAAGAGACGGCTCTTTTACGTAACTGCCTCTTGAGCCCAATGAAACAGCGATTGGCAAGGGCTATTCTGCGCTTGATTTCGTCACTTTTGTAGCCGAGGTAGACGAAGTCATTAGCTACCTCAGGGTTATAGCTGAAACTCTATCCAAGACATCCTTGTTGTATGTCCTTTCTTGAGCATATATTCCTTTTTTCTCTCGTTCACATTCCAGTCGCCTTATTGCCGTCAATCAAAAACACCTCCCTGCGCTTTGACAAATGTCAAAATGTTCTCTCATTTTCCGTCTTCAAAGTGTGACCAGATCATCGTCGCTTATGACAATTAACAGATCATCAGGCAACTTCATCAATAATTGATTTCTGCCAATATCCTTGAAACTTTCAATGTCTCCACGTCTCAGATAATTAACCCCCGTGGAGTTTTATAAACTTTCATTTCGATCGACTTGTTATCCTTTTTCTAGACCAAAAACAAAAGCCAGGGGTGTGGCCTTCCCTCTTCGAGAATCATTTGAAATTCATAAAAATAAAATTGATTACATTCCACCACCAGACACATGATGTTGTTTTTGTCTTGAAATAAAAAAAAAACGCAAACAAAACTCGTAAAAAGCACATCAACCATCGTGGAGACAAGACGACCCCCAAACTCAGTCATCAGTGTCGTCTATGGCTCTGTGAGGCTCCGAGGAAAGCATTATAACCACCCCCGGGAGGCACTCTGCACTCGTATCCACTTGCCCGGCCCGAGAGGAGAAAGGATGCAGTAAATTATCCAGTGACAATGATTTAGCGTGACGCAAATTCAATTTCAATATAAAAATAAAAAAAAAAAAACGCTGAATGTAGGAAGAAACAAGAACAATGGAATGGCGTCTCTGCATTTCTATCGCCTTGATTTGAATGACGTCGCCTTTGTCGGTACACCAGCGTCAGCGACAGCGACATATCACTGGGCGTTTTTCCACATTGGCAACCAATGGCATTGGCTGCTGCGACGACTGACTGGTAGACGCTATCACAAAAAGACATTAAAAGGAGAAAAAAATGCACCAATACGCAAAATGGTTTATGGCCAGAGTAATGTATCTTTCCGTGCCGACTTTACTCCAGCACTGGGGCAGTATTTAATGAGCAAATCGCACACATAAACGAGTACATATTTCTGATTGAATCTGGGCTTCGTTTAGGGCTCCCGAATGGCAAGCGATTTATCGATTTGTGATTAAATTTAAAAACGGCCTCATTTTTGGCTCGTCAAATCAACCACATCTGATGTGCAGTAAATTCGCGAAGGGTAATGGCTGTCAATACTGTACCTGGGCTCAGCTGCGCCATCAACAGGGTGCCCGGAAGTGAATACAAAGTTCCCTTCCGGCTACCATGCCGGTTGGTGACATCTGACATCTGAGTTATCCATTTGTGGCAAGTTTATTATGATTATTACTCGGGACATTGTTGCAGTAAAGAAGTTACGTGATATATTTTTTATCGGAGTTTTTACGAAGCGCCCCTGCCAGCGAGGGATTTGAGTGCCAAATTGGCAGTTGTATGGAATGCTTTTAGTTGGCCAAACAACCACTGGGTGTCGTGGGGTGAGTATGAAGCATTGCGGGACTTTGGCTGAATCCACACTGCGATGCGGCTTATGTCAATGAAAGTGAGTTTGTCTGGACTGTTTTCACAATAAGTCGGAGGCAACGCCTGAATGGTGTGGCCGAAATCAAAGGAAAGCATTGAAATGATGTGTCAAGGAGATTCGTGAAGGACAAATCTGGTTGATGACGTTTCAGCAGATTCGTGGCTAGCAGCCCAGCAGAGGTCACGACTCGTGTACATAGGTTCTGGTGCAAATAATACCAATAACATGTGTGTAATTGTAACTTGAGATGGTTCTTGGCTTAACTTGTACAGCAACCACCCGCTATTATTCTTCTACGAGTCGATTGGACCTGTAGTTTTATAGCGACTTCGAGAAGCTTTTTCTTGACACTTCTTGACTGTCTGAGAGTTGTCAGTGACTCCGAAGAGAAGAGCCGTGAATCTTATAAATTATCCGTATCGAAGGGGACACCAGCAAAGAATCTACCTTGACGCCACGCAGGTCTCGATGGATTTTAAAAAGGCAAAAATGAACGAAACTTAACGACACAGAGGGAAGTGCCTATTATGGTCAGTGCATAAATGTGAGCGAAGTGATGTACCATTTCTGTGTATTCATTCGATTGCCAAGTGGGCGTAAAGTTCTCATCAGGAAACCCGGATTCGAAAACCCTCTTACTCGGAACTGTGCTCGATGTGGCCGAATCGTTAATAGGTTAGTCGGTGGATCAATATCCTTGTCCAGTTCATAGACTTCGCGGTACTGTCAGCTTCATACACTTTAACGCCGTTTTTTTGTAAATTGGTGCTCTAGAAACTTCTAATTGGAAGCAAAAAAGCGGTCAACTCAGTGCTTTGGTGTATCTTCGAAAATATATCAAACCGTGACTGTGTTGCGCGTGTGATATCTCTTTTAACGATTGTGAATTTACCATATGTGATCAACGTCGTTTACCGCCTCAGCCAACTTATCAGTACTTTATGTGAGTTAAGAGTTAAGAGTCACAAACAGTGACCGTCGTGCCATAGTAAGTCAGTACGTGGACTGAAGTTTTGGTCTGAATTTAGTATACGACAACCTTAATGTCCATTGCACCATCTCCTTTAATTCATTGACTATGTGCAGGGAGTATAACTTTCATGAGAAGCTTTTTAAACTTCGCCGTTTGAAGTTGGCACACTAACAAACTATGCATTATCTCATCACTCGTGACACGCTGCACTAACTAAAAACATCTGTCAGTGCTTACTTATCTCACTCAAATCTATTTTGGCCCATTTGTGAGCGAAATTGTTGCCAACGATAGAAAATAAAATAACGCTGCAGTCCAGGGCCATAAAATTGCTGAAAAGAGGAATATGTCACCATTCTGCAGTAATATATAGAAAGTTGGTCGGAATAGTGTTTCAATTTTACACCATTACATTACTCAACTTTTCTGCTCCTGCAGCGCTCTGTCCACTAAAGCAACTTAGAATTCATTTTCGACAGCTCAAGGCCCTTAAAAAACCAAGCGAATATACAAAAATGCTACAGCGCTTGGTACACATTCGTTTGGTTCGTTCGCTTTTGCTTCCTTAAGTTGGTGCAGATTGTTATAAGAAATTTGTTTAAGTTCCCAGAAGCAATTGTAGACCATGTTTATGTCGATTTTTTTATTCGATTTTGACATAATCTTAAGTTTACATACACACAGTGGGAAGCAAAACTGTCCGAATGTTTTGTACTTCTATGGTTATTTTGTCGAAATGAATAAGCTAACAGCAATTTTACAAATATTTTAAGTTTATTTCTTCAATTAAATCCGAAAAAAAACAATATACGTCCATTATGGTTGGGCGAGCTGAATAATCCCACCATCAGTCATCTCAAGCACTCAACATCCCATACTTGTTCTCAGAGTTCAATCTGAGTTTAGTCACATTGAGCCTATCTTGCCCCAAGTATGTAGAACTGCGCTATTCATGTCTGTCACTTATACCGGACCTTTCATAGTGTTCTAATTTTATCAAATGTGCAGAGATTAGTTCAAAAATTCAGATAAAATGGATTGATTAGTGAACTTAGACTGATCCTCGTTCAACAAGTTGTAGTCCTTGAGAGTGATGATGAGAGTCCAGGAAAATCCACTTGGCACTGTGGCCACTGAATTGGGCCTTTCAAAAGCTCTCACGACAAAATGATGTCGTTTTTCACGATTAGGGTTCACATCCTTATGTCATAAGGGCTAAAGACGATTTAATTACTTTATAAAACATGTGCTTGCTACACAAATTTAACACCGCTGTACCTTTTCCGTTGAGGATTTTGCAAGTCTAAATAGCAGCAATCTCAGGACTACTCCCGCCTTTAAGTAACACATTATGAAGTTCAAACACATTTGGGTGAAAAGACGAAAGGCGAATCCTGATATATAGACTAATTAAGAAAGTCATTGGTTCAAGTGCGTAGGAGTCGACGCACAGACCCAAAACACCACGGCAGCGACTTTCTACAAAAATCTTCTCAAAGTTGGCCGTTCGAAGTCGGCATAAAACTGTACGTCCCTTCCACTCGTTATATAACAATAGTATACACAACACGAGTGTTTGATGTAGGAGCAAGGCAGCAGCACGTAGAAGGCCAGGCTACGGACTGTAGCGGGTTCCCATGTTATTATTATATTAACAAAGTCATTAGTAAATAGCCAGGAATAGAGTAAAATTGCAATGTCTGACCGACAGAAGACGCATGGATGACAGTCCGGAAAGGATGAAAGGAAATGAATTTCGAGTGCTGATTGAACATTATTCATTGTTCAAAAAAGAACATCCCCGAAATCAAGGAAAATCTTCATAAATACTATCGGGACTATGCACCACAAATTTCAATGGCTAAGAGGTGGTTTACTGAGTTCCTTTGTGGTCGTACCAGCACATGTGACGCTGAACATTCGACGTTGTCACACCAGAAATCGTTAATAAATTCAATGTAGTGATGTTTCAATGATCGCAGATTTGAAGTGCGTGCCATGACTGAATGTTTAGGCACAATTGAGCGGGTACATCATTTTACATTACATGAAACCGATGCCATCCGTTGTGTGTTGCCATTGCTCACACTCGACTATAAGCACAACCGTGTGATCCCTTCAATGGAGTGGGAAACATCCATTTAATTGTTCTGGGAACTGCTACTATACCCTGCTGATTTCACAGGTTTAGCCCCCTACGACTATTTCCAGTCTCCAAACCTGAACGAAATTGCTGGGCGTCGAATAAAGAGATGATCACTGAAACAAACGCCTATTTAGAGGACCTAGAGAAAACGTATTATTTGCAGGGAATACCTAATCAATTTGGAAAAACAGTGGACTGCATCTATAAAGCTAAAAAGAAATGAAATTCCTTGTCACTGACTTATCAAACGTAGCTACTTGTTGCCGTTTATACTTTATAAGAGTAAGTTTGCCTTCCTTATAGTAGCGCAACTACTGAGAGGGTATTTTCTCAGAACAAGTTAAAGTGTTAGCACTGATAATTCACTGATGCTTGTGAAAAGAATTGCTTCTATAAACGGTTTCAAGAACTGGGTGCCGCCAAAAGATATTGTATTAAGGTACCATAAAGCTGAGACTAAAACTCCCTATGTTATGCTTTTTATGTGATTAGTCGCAATTCTGAATTTAAGTTAGTTTAAAAATGCAATGACTCATACAAGAAAATGTTGTTTATTTAAAAATCTCAAATTTTGTATAAAAACTTGAGTTTTCAGCACAATACTTATATTTTTTTCCGGAAAACACTGTCATGGTGCTTGTAGCCCTTTTTGTTTGATTGCGTGTGCACTTAAGCGACAGCATCTAACAATGCAACTCAAATTAGACCGCGAATGCACGATCGAAGCCGTAGGCTCTGGTGCGCAAACTGTATTTGTTGATCACTATGGGGAAGAAAAAAACCTTTATTTCAAGAAAAATGCGCGAGTTTTACTTTTATTAAAACGAATCGAAGTGTGGACATGCAAGTAGGTGCTCAGTTTTAGGTTGACCGCAAAGCCTACCTCAATGTCCCGACTGGATTGGACAAAGATCAACACTACTCACGCCTTAATGCACTTAACGCAGTTCAACAAAATGCTTTTCCAAACTTTCTGAATAATAAAATGCGCCTAAAAGCAACGAACTCATTCTTAGAATTCCAAGAGGCCCGCAAATAACTTGAAAATTGAATTGTACAGGACGGCACTCAATGATCTACATCAAGACAGAATAATTAATTTAAATCTACATCCACTCACCTTGCTAATACTGTTCACTTTGTGATTAAAAATCCTTTTATATCCTTTGCCCCGGTACGCATTCACCATGCATAAGTTTCTGTTTTTTGTATATATTTCCACCTTCAAACTCTCGCTCTCTCTGTGAAACGGAAAAAAACGACGCACACCTCACGGGTTCACCTGCGAAACGAACGTGAAACTTTTTCCCCGTTCACTTTCCCGAACACACGCACACGCGAACAACAACAACAAATTGTGATCCTTTTGCACTTTTGTTTGCCTTTCCACAACTTTCACAGTGCAGTGCAGATCACACAGAGAAAACACTCCGTTCACACGTCTCACTTGGGGCGTTTCAATCGGCTGCACTCGATGTTTGCATATGATTTTCCCTTCAATCTGTTTCACTTAAACTTAATGAAAAAAACCGTCCCGCAAGGGATACGCGAACGACAGAAATCAGAAATCGAAATATGAAAATAACAAGCAATTCAAGGATTCACCAACAGTTAGCATACGAATGCACGGATAAATCTGAAGTGGCACTGTGCTGGGGATGGCTGCGTAAACATGTCACATGCAGAATCCCACTGAGTTCTGCTGTTCACGATATCCTTCGATATTTTTTTTCTGTATATATTTGTTTTTAATCCACTCAACTGGTTTTTTTTTATATTTTTTTTTTTTGTTCCTTTTTTGAGGACAAAATAAAATATCACTTCCCACCGGTATGTGGACTTTCAGGGAAGTCTTGCACGCCGCAACGTTCACGCAAAGACTGAAGAGCCTCAAAAACCGGGATGCTCCCACAGACGAAGAAGATGTACTCCGCGAGGCACACACAGCATGGCAAAAAAGAAAAGCCCCAACCGCCGCCGTCGCCGCCGCTGCCGCCGAGCCCAAAGCACCGAGCAACGAGAGCACAGAGAGTGTAGCGTATCGTCTCATGAGGATGGCGGCCAACTTCAGCTGCAGCCGATAAGCATTAAGCACCCCCAGCCGAAGGGCGACGAGCGATGGGGTGGCGTTGTGGTGTGTGGATTTCGTTGAGTTATTAGTACGCCGCCGCCGCTATCGGCGATAACAACATTGTTGTCCTAGTGAACACCAGGCAGGCCAGCCATTCATGAAAGGCAACGAGCAGGAAAAAAAAAATACATCTAAGAGCACATCGCTCTCAGCTCTCAGGAGGCGAGTACGAAAGAGAGAATGGTTTGAAATAGCTTTTTAATGCGAGACCTGTTGAATAAATTTTCTGGAATCCGAACACTCCCTGCATCTGTGAATGAGACGAGGGCGAGCTTTGACTCTCAATGTGGTCCATGATGATGACGTTACCACTCCACCGTGTCGTGAGGGCGCGCTTCGATAAATTTTACCGAAAATTTAATTAAACTAAATGCGAAGATGGTGACCAAAAACCACGCTATGTCTCAATTCAGTTAACTAATCGCCAGAACATCTACGCTGCTCCCGGGGGATTGCTGTTGAATCAATTACAGAATGTTGCGGGTTGCGAGCCACTAGTCACGCATTCGTCGAGACGCAAATTTAATCCGAAAAATTGCCCCAAATCGGGTTAAGTGCACGAGCTGGTAATGAGATCCATCACGGGGACGAATTAACTAATTGATGAAGCATCGAAGTAACAAGCTCACGCACGAACGGTTGGAGCGAAAAAAATGGGGGATGCATGCGCTCAAGCTGGAAAATGTATTCCAAATGATTCTGTTTGAAAGTCGATTGGTTTTGGGTGGATCTGGGCGCATTCCTTTGGTGAGCTTTCTGTGAGCATATGTGTACGGGGAGAAAAACCTCCCGCGGAAGGCGATAACGATGTGGGAGAACAGGGTGTTTCGTTTTGAGAGGCCAGCTTTTTGATAGTTGCTTAACTATGCGCTGCGTCAGATGTTTGGTCGAAAGGGAAATTGCTTCAGTTTGAGGAGTGTACTCAATCACCGTATAATTTCCAGTAAAATGCCTGCATTTTTTTCATAAAAAATTCGAAGATTTGTATAAATTGCTGGGGAATACGAGACGATTTACGTCTTAGGTTAGGTCGTACTTAGATCAAAGTTGGCTCATTGTGATACCACGCGTATTGACTACTCCTACGCGTTTTAGTTGGCTGAGATTATTGAAATAGCAGCCCGAGAGAGAGCAGAGGAGATGACTTATGGTCTCTTTCTTGTGCAGACCCATCCTGCGGACGTGTATGCCAATTGCGCAGTGGCCGGTTATATGACCGCTCTGAGTGAAGATTGGCTCTGAGCAGACATAGTGATCACTTAAGATTTAGTGATGGCCACTTTTCCTTTGTTTTAAGACAGATGGTGCCTTCAAGCCATTTTTGATTGGTTGTTGTGTATCTAAGACGATGGTAGGCTGTAGCGATCGGCATAGAAGGCGGATTGACGTCTTTTCGCCATAAACTTTTTTTCTTATCGGACTTTTGGATTACGCTCTGGCGTTAAGAATGAACAAGCACATTGAATCATGGAGAGTACACCCTCGATCCTTCAATGGAATTGCCGATTTCGTGTCATAACAGCAATTCTTTGAAGTATGCTCATGAAATCGTCTGAATCGTTTGAAATAAAACAGTGAATCAACATGTTTATTCCGCTGTGTATTTGGTTGGACCTGTATTTCAACACGAGAGGCTGTTCGATAAGTCAGTGACTTTGTTGCATAATGGCGTCCGGATTGCATAGAGTACTTTTTTGCCTGACATTCTTGGTTATTTTCAGGAATACTAGTAAAGCTGTCAAGCAATTAGCCCGTTTCAGAGATCGGAAGGAAACAAGTTGTGTACCGCATTTGCTGAAAGTGGATAAAATACGAATTCGAATGAAAATTCAAGAACTTGGAACACATCATCCGCAACACAATTGTATTTGGACGGCGTTTGTTTAATACACAACTACATGCCAGAAATGAAAGAACAAGAAAAACAGATGGCGTCTGACAGCGAAGGTGCCCCGAAAAAAGACAAAAAATGGTAGAACAAAAAGTCAATTTGGCAGACGTTGGGAACAGTTGCAAAGAAAGTTGGAATATCGTTGGGAAAAGTGTATTGGACTGATAGGAGGAGGCTGCCATGTGGGAAGGAGCATAAGGTGTGCTGGTCAGCTTGTCAAAACCGCCATCTTTTTGTTTTGTGACGTCACTCTGGGTCCGTTTTTGACACAGGATAGATGCATTGCTTAAGTTTGCATCGCAATTCAATTTCGTATATTGAATTGAAAGCGACGAATTGAATTGCAAATTGAATTAAGATGATTGGATTTACTTATTATATTTTTATAATTGGTATTGTATATGAAAATGCAAAAATATACAGTTAAATGTTGCAGAAACTATAATGAGTACGAAAATGTTGAAAAGAAATCGGTTTTTTGTTTTTATGTGTGAAAAAAATGTTTATCTGTTCCGCCTTTAAGTTTCTGTTGACATACAAATTCCCACGATGGCGTCACGCAGAGAACTGTCCAGCACATATTATATTCATTACACCATGGAGGCTACTTTGAAAAATAAATACAATTTCCATTTCTAATTCACTGACCTATCGGGCACTCCTCGTATAAATTTTTTTTGATGATAGCTAAGCCACTTTTGTTGATGCAAGAGAGCCTTTGCTGCAGTCAGCCTGAAACTAGGGCGAATGTAATCTGCCAGCCATGGCGTCCACTTTCCAGGAAAAGAAGGGGGTTCAAGAAGAGTGTTCTCGGACATGTCTCTGCCTGAATCGCAGTCCGGAGATTCAGTACAAGAAGTTATAGCCTAGCGAAGTCTTAAACTACAATCCCCTGGCATAAGCAACTTTCATAATTCAAGACTCCACCTCTCTCGAGTCACTGACAATACTCCGAAATTATAATTATGACTTGTCTAGAAAAAGGTTATCAAACTTCGCCGTTAGCATTCGGTATAAAGCTGCATGGTGCCTTCACTTGTGAGAAAACAATATCGAACGAACGGAATGTCGATCGCAGCAACGAGGATCTCCTTCGGTACAGCAGAACAATCGCTCGGGCTAGGAAAAAAATGTACCAAAGAACTATACTCGTGCCAGAACGTGCCAGCGCTTTGTACTTTGATATAAGGTGTAAGGAAGTTAATAAAAAAAATAAATAAAAAAAGATGCTCTACAGCGGACATTGTTTTGGCATTTACAACAAGTATACGCCTTGGTGTAGGCGTTCGTACTTTCTTACTTACATATTTCGAGATAGTTTTAAGTACTTTTTAATTAGCACTTTAGTTTAATCTAGGTTAAGCTAGAATAGTAAAAAAACTTGTCATGACCAAGTTCTTCGTACTATTTATCTTAGCTTAACACACTGACTACCACTAATATAACCTAAAAATGTGTAACTTTTGTTTACGCTGAAAGTCATGTAGAATGTAACATCATGTGCCCGCATAAAGTTTTACTAGTTTACTAGTTGTAAGAACTGTTGAGTTAATTAATCCAGTCTTAAATGTCGTGGTAGAAGCTTTTAGGGGAACTCATGAACTGGCAAACGAGCTGCTTTTATGGTCAATGAGGGAAAAACAAAATATATGCTGTCGAAGATACACACCACCTGGAACAAAAAACATCACCCATCGGTAGCCACTATTTTGATGTATTGTAGTTAAGGAGTTTGTGTGCATTGAATTATGTTTGGGCGCCAGTTGTAAGCAAGAAAGAAACACTTTATTTATTTTCTTACACGCGAAATCCAAACTTAGATTGAATTTTTCAGAGCTACCAATGCATCCAGAAAAAATCACAGTTTGGTGGGGTTTATGGGCTAGTGGCATTATTGGACCGTACTTCTTCAAAGATGATGCGAATCGTAACGTAACTGTGAATGGTGAGCGCTACCGTGAGATGATATCCAACTTTTTTTTGCCCAAAATGCAAGAGCTTGACTTGCATGACATGTGGTTTCAACAAGACGGTGCCACAAGCCACACAGCACGCGCAACAGTGGACTTTTTGAGGGGCGAGTTCGGTGAACATTTTATTTCACGTTCGGGACCGGTCAATTGGCCGCCTAGATCGTGCGATTTAACGCCTTTAGACTATTTTTTGTGGAGCTATGTTAAAGCTCATGTCTATACAGACAAGCCCGCTTCAATTGACGCATTGGAAGACAACATTGAAGCATTTATTCGTGAGATACCGGCCGAAATGTTGGAAAGAGTATGCCAAAATTGGACTAAGCGGTTGGACCATTTGAGGCGCAATCAAGGTCAACATTTGCATGAAATTATCTTCAAACATTAAATAATATGGACCGTACTATCGATTCAAATAAAGATTTCATGCATTTTTCTGAATTTTATGTGATTTTTTTTGAAAAACTTTTCTATAGCTTTTAAAAAATCATCCTTTACAAGATCAAAGATCCAGACACAAGATGCAATATCCCAACAAGGTTTAACACGAACATTACGTTACTGCCATGTCTGTCGGCACAATGGCGACCAGCAGCCGACTATGTTGATGCCCAACTTTTTTTAGGTTATTTAGTACGAAAGATGAAGAAATATATCTAAATGTGCGGCCAAGTTCCAAGATAATCAGGTGGCCAACATACAAAGGTACTTGGAGGAATATTTGTATGGAATTTGATGCTGCTACAATATACTGGCCAACTTACAGGTTTCATTGTATGCAAAAGAGAAACTTAACTCTTAACTTAAGATAAGATCAACATCACTAAAAGAAGGAAAAGCAAAGGAGCAGTGGCAGGTTGTATACATATGAAAATAGAGTAGGCGTCTACCACAACGATGCATACCACAATCGATGGCATGGGTTTTCTATAGCGTCCCTAATCTAATGAACATCAGCGTCACGTGAGTTCACAAGCTTCGGAGCGTGCTTGGACAATCGCAAGCACATGGCATTGGCCTGGCTTTGTTGTTGTTTTTTTTTTTGTTGTAACTTACGCTTGCTCAAGGGCTTACCAATACCCTTAAGTGTCCGGGATCAAGACACAGCACGGGCGGATGGTATAGAGGGAGAGAAGGTACCTGTGCACATAGGATTGTAGTCTGTGGGAAATATTGAGCTGGGAAGAGCATTCAGTATTCGTGTAGTGCGGCTAAAAACAAGTCTCTAAATTTAACTGTGCGTCCGAAAGCAGGTTTACACGGGTGAACTTATGGGCATTCCTGGCGTGATGGGTATTGCGGGTGAATTCATGGAGAGGAGGAATACAATTGGCTAGCTTACAGTGCTTTTTTGTTAAAATAGCTGTTCACAGCAACACCACACGAGTGCTTAGGCTTGGAAGCATGTTTGGAGAGTAACAAACATTACCAAGTACAGTCTACTCCGAATGTCAATCGCAGGCCAGCAGTTACATGTAATTCTTGGGTCAAACATAAACTCCACAAATGATGTCTTAGTGGAGATCTGACGTAGAATCATTCTTCGCAACCGGTGCACTTCGATTTGTCGAAACAACTGGTTTCACCACTCGTCAATCGAAGGACCAATCATTCTCTAGAAAACACTTATTTTGCCAATTCTTCTGTACGGAGTCGAAAGCTGGACGATAACTGAAGTTGTAGAGCTAATTTTTCCTTCTTTCAAAGATGTATAGTTCTGTTTGCGAGGAGGTTGAATGGAGGGCAAAAATCGATCGACTAAACTTGCTCGGCCGCAGTGAGCGCATGGACAGCAATGATCTAGTTAATACGCTTGAATCCGCGGCTTCTGGGTCGACTAGAACATAAAGATCAAGTCCCCGGTATAAGGACCAAGTCAACAAATAAATGAAATGAAATAGATATAATAAATATATATTGATGTTGATAAAAGTTGACTATGTACAGGAAAAAGTATAATTATCGCGACTTGTTAATCCCGGAAATTAGCTTCAAATTAGGATTTCTGATTAAAAGATGTACGAGAAAGGATACTTCGTGTTGGCAATGATAATAATAATATGGGTGGCGCTACAGCCCGTAGAAGGCCAGGACCTAGCTTCTCAGCTCTTGTACTGCGTCCTAATGTTCTGTCATGAGTGGAAGGGATCTTTCGGGAGTTTCATGCCGACACCGAACGGCCAAGTTTGAGAAGCTTTCTCTAGACAGTATAACTCGAAAGGGATGGGACCGTTAAAATGATTTTTGTTCATATTCGGAATTGAACCTAGACACCGAGGTTCAAGTGCGTAGCAGTCGACGCACGGACACAAAACGCTACGGTCGCCACGTGCTGGCAATACTTGACCTAAACACGGTAGCTCTGAGAATGAAGCTCGTAAAGGCTTGGAGGACTACACAACTGTCTTCAGGTGTCTTGTGGGCTTAGAGTTGATTTGCAATTCGTGGATGGTCTCAGCAATAGCTGATGACGGTCCTGGGCACGCTGTTTCCAGCCGTGCAGACCAAGCTCTCTTCCGTCCGCGATGACTTGGTCGTTATACCGTCCCTCAACATAAAGTGTAGAAAATTCTACAGGAGTACCGTGTTGAAGTTCTTCTTTTGAAAATGAATGCTTTTGAAAATGCTGCACGAGTGTCACGTGTTTTGAATGTTTTACATTGCTGGTTTGCTGCCACTGGATAATGCTGCATGAATCTCTTGCGCTCGTTTGGACATCCCTCAGTCTTGGTTCGAGAACTAAGTAGTTGCAGACCCCTGGAATGTGATGTATACTTCGGCGCTTTGATACTCAATCGGCCAAGAAAATAATGAGGATAATGTTATTGGAATTAATAGCGTCCATCGAGAGGTGAGCACAGACATCTAGTCGTGTAGAAAGAAATGTTTATAATTCCATCTCCGTTCATTTTAGTTAAGTATCAAAGCTTAAAACAACGGCCCGAGAGCTGCAGTCTGAAGCTGACCTGGGACTAGCTTCAACAGCAACCACTTGTGCTTTACGTCCTTTCACGAGAAGGGGGAAGTCTACAAGTTTTGTTTCTTGTCAGGTATACTCCGTGAGCATTGTCAGTGACTCAAGAGAGATGGAGCTACAGATTTTGAATGGTGTTCGTGTTGGATAGCGACGCACGTACCCAGTAACTCGACTGGCCACCTATTTTTAGGTTTATCATAATGGCGGGATGGTTGGACAATGTACGGACATGATACGATGGGTACGAGAAAGATGTAAAGAGGAATATGTTCCCCGTTTGGACATCGCAATTGGTCCACTAGGACCTAAGTGTAACGTGCTTTGGCGAGTCTACACACTGACCTAACCTAATCCGACCACCACATTCCTTCCCAAAAAAAAAAATCACTGAATTTCAAACAACTTTTGGAGGTTTATTAGAACATTCAACTGAACACACTACAGAACTGGATAATCGACTACCATAACGGTGTACATAGAATAAACATTTTATATTTAAGTTTACTCGGAATATATTCGACTAAACATTTACTGAATAGACTTTAAATGCAAGGTCAACGCTTCGCATCGTTGGCATTCGCGAGTGAGTTGCTTAACAGCAACGGCATACTTCCTCTGCTGGTCAACCAAATGCATCAACTGAGAGTTCAATGCGTCCCGTTTCGCCTTCTCATCGTCGCACTTCTGACGCACCTTCATGTGTGTCTGCTTGACGCCATCAACAATCGCTTCGAATTGCTTTAGAAACTGTTCCCTCGACTGTGGGGTGGTCATGCCTTCGTGGTAGTTCTCATATATCGAGTTCAAAAGTGACAGCTCCTTCTCTAGGTACAATTTTGTATCGTCCAACGTATTGTAGAGGGTATAGAATTGTTTGGTTTCCCGATGCTTAGCGCTGACTGCAATTGAAGGGAACTTTGTGAAATACGCTCAAGCGGTGGTGGAATGATGGATGTACCTTGATTGTAGAGTTCCAGGAAGCGACGCTGGTACTGGGCCAGTTCAGTGCGATCGGGAACATTGTCGAGTTGACGTTGTATTGCAACTATTCCGCGATTCTTCTTTGCCAGCTGCAAACGAAGTTGCTGCAGTCGATCCTCTTGTTTAGCAATCTGCTCCTTTTCCTCGGCTGGATTTGTCTCTGCATTGCGTTGCTCCATTTCTCTGGAAGGAGTGGGAATTTAAATAAATTCTTTTGGAAATGTACGATTCTGACGTTAGAAACATTTTAAAGTCTATGCGTATGGTGTAAGATTAAGGGAAAGATTTTTCACCGGCTTCACCCTAAATCATGAACAAGTCAGCCGATGAGACAAAACAAAATACTCACTGAATCTCCTTCTGCAGTCTTTCGAGTTCCTCTCGACACTTCTCCTTGTATTCCGCTTCGTCCTTCTTCAACTGCTCGTTTAGCTCGACGAGTCCTTTTATTTTCTCCAGCACACTACAAGGGAGATCAAATGTGCACTCTTCTTCATGCCTTCACAAGCGACACACTTACCCCTTGTCAGCTTTGCTTTCGATTTTTTCAAATTCCTTAATTTCAGCCAACAGCTCTTGTTCGAGTTTCTCTTGCTCTTGCAGCTTCAGCTTCTGCTTCTCCAATTCTTGTTGCAATTCCTGATTGTCAGCCTTGACCCGTTGAACTTTTTTCTCCAGAGCCGCCTTCGTGTTTTGCAGAGCCTTCGCCTGGCTCTGCTCCGACAGGAGTTTCGTGTCGATTTCCATTTCCTCCTTCAGATCGGCATAGTGTTGAAGAATGGCTGTCTTATCCTTCTCGTCCAGAACAGTTTTCGTTGGCACATCGTCCTGTTTGATGTGTAAGGGGAAATGTTAGGAATCTTTTGGTGCAATGAGAACGCGTTTAGATTTGTTTCTAGAGAATAGATTAAGGAAAGTGGTGTACACACTCTTCTACGATGTATGATGTGCTGTAAGAAAACGTGTACGAACGAAAGAAACAGAACGATGCGGGTTGGATAAAGTGGATTGCGTCTGTCTCCAGCACTTCTTTGTTCAAAGGGAGTTGGTTTACCACGCTACACATGTGTTTTTTTGGTTACAAACGAGTGGTCCCTCTAAAGATCAAATCAAACTACTCTTTCTAACTTTCTACTTACTTCTAAACTACTTAAGCTAATCAAACAAGACACAGATGTAAGTATACAAGAGACACAGTCACACAGCACACACTTACAAGACAAAATGTATTACAAACAACAACACTTAAAGCAAAGTGTTCGCCATTCCCTAGCGACACGGACATGTACACGGGTTATTATACATCAACTTCACATATTTTCATTCTTATGGCGATATGTACATATTTATTTGAATTAACAGTTTACCTCGTTTGCAATGTAAAGGTTTTTAAGCAGCTGGTCAACATCGATCTGCAAGTAAATTGTTCGTTTGTTGGCGTGTCTCGCTGTTATTTACACACAAAAAAGGTCACGTTTTGTTTTTTTTTTCTTTTTTGCACAGAAAAGACACAGAAACATGAAAGATTTTTTAGTGTAATAAGCAGTTTGTGTTGCAGGTTTTAAGCCCAAAAAATGATATGCTATTCTATGGCAAAACAAACAAAAAGAGATTATTCAACTAAAACAACACCACACAGAACTAGCCCACCAACTACAATTGATGTGATACAAAGTGAGCTGTTCCGTTTGCGTGGGGATAAGGTGGAAGAGTTCAAAAACCATATATGTGTGAATAAATCCAAAAGCTTGACACAAAATGCTCGCAGATCAGCGAAATCACCTCACGCTCGACAATGTTCTCGTCGAGATCCGCAGCACCCGACTGAGAGTCGTCGGACTTCTGAGATGGATTTTTGCTTGTTGCCGGACCTGTGTAGGCACCCTTGTTGCCATACTCGAGAAGGGTGATTCGCACCCGAGTCTTCTCGTCCTCATTGCCAGTGTCCTTGCGTTTGTACTGACGTCGTGGACTATACATTTCCTGAAAGAAAGCTCAATAAATGCCGTCAACCTCTTGCACGGATGAAATCAACAAACTTGTATGCGTTTTATGGTAGCTGAAGCATTGCGCATTTTTTGAAGATTCTCCTTATCGGATTTGTATTGAAAGTTATTGTGGAACTGACTCACTGCGAATGCCTTCAGTTTGACAGCCCTCTCGGCACGGTTCTCAACCTGAAACCAACCACAATTACATTTCACATCATTCGCAGACGCATTTTATGTATCAAACCGATCTCTTAACAAGCCATTGAATCACTGGAAAAATACTGATGAACTCCAGCCCTTGAATCTGATGAGGCTCAATCAAGTAGGGGCACTTCATTTTGGGCAAAACCGATACAATTTTCTCAGTCAGAGCACTACAAATAGAGGCAGTCATGCTGATTACATCGCATATACATTGCATGCATTTACTAACATTTTCTGTCCAATTGTCAAGTTCTCATGGAACAATAGATCCACATCGACGTCATAGTCGCAGCATTCAATGCACCAAGTCATTCCTCCAACGATCTTGTCGAATGCAGACAGACCCTTTATGCGGGCACGGAAATAGCCAGCGTTCACCAAAATCTCGAAGATTTCCTGCTGCTTAGCATTCTGTTCCTCATCCTCACGACGTTCGACCTAAGTAATGATTTCTTTAGTCCCAGCGATTGGAGGAGTGGGCACAACTTGGTGTTACCTGAACTTCTTTTCCATCGGCATCGTACCGTGTTGCTAGTTTCACATTCGGCAAGGCTTTTGCAAATATGTCACGATTGGACATTTTACCTTATTCAAAGCTGGACATGTACAAATTGAATGTATTGTGAATAAAATTGGCTAAATTTATGAATTTTAAGGCAATTACTTCTGTTTCGATTGGTCAAGTAGTTTGTTGTGAAAATTGAAAAATCTGACAGATGTACGAAAATAACAAAAACAAATGTCCGATGAGAGAATTTCTGAGAGCCAAAGTTCTGTCAGATGATTTTCTGAATAAAAAGAGTGATGCCAAGTCTGGTAAGTTGATGGAATAAATCTGTTATAAGCAGAAGGCTTGACAAGTGATTAATTTCAAATTAGAATTCAATTTGATTGAATTTTTAGGAGTCACGTAAAATGTTTCTCAAACATTTCACAAATTTACTCTCGTACATGTTCTTTATTCGAAAATCAACAGCTTTTCTTGACTAGTGAAATGAAAAATGAAACCCTTCAAATACTTTGCAGTCTCATCGCAATTCTATTTACTCCCTACTTCATTTCTGCTAACCAGTCCATCTTCTTCATGAATCAGCTCAAATTCTGTTGTAGCCGACAGACTGGGTGCATTCAGCGATGCCGGCAAGCAGTGCGCAACGATAGGTGTTATCTCACTTTAGCCTATGGTGTTTTTGCACTGTTGCCAGATGCAGTTTAGGAATTTGCAGTCAGATACAAAATTAATGACTCATAAAACGTGGCATCTACAGAAAAAAGGTTATCGAATAAGGTTTACACGGCAAATTTAAGTCCCGTTATATAATCTTATTCCAATTTTATTAAAATAGGGAAATTATCCTAAATTCAGTCTCTTAAAATTTGGATTATATCCACACTAAGTCCTTAATCGAATTATAGACAGTTTTTTTTTATATCAAAGTCGTTTATTATTTCTTGAAATCAGCCTTTCCAGTTGGGAATACTTCGTTCCTCCCTACACCACACAACTGCACATGTTCTGGTAATGGCCGAACGTATTTTTCTTTTCCATGCATCCATTTTCGGCATGGCAACATTGTAAATGTCATTCATCAGTTATGTGAAGTGCTTCGTGAAAGGGCAGAGCGAACGGAAAATTCACATCTGTCTTTGCATAAACCCACAAATTTAAGTGCTTTATTATCTTAAAAGTTAAATAACATAAATTCTAGATAAATAGTTATTTGCTAATTTATTTTTATTCATCAAATTAAATGAAATCCCCACACAGTCAAGAGCGAATAAAATAAAAACGACAGCAACAATAGGAATAGAAGGAGAAAGAAAAGAAAAAAAAACTTATCGATTAGTCTCAGATTTTGTGAAAGTTCTATAATCGTATCGTGCGCTTCAGACGGCCGAAGATCGACAGAAACAAAAAGAGAACAAGAAAGGAGAGAATAAAGAATAAATCGAGAATAAAAATTGTTCGCCGTTTTATACTTTTTCAGTTTTTGTTTTAGCTGTGTATTCGTGTGTTGTGTGTGCCGGACGAGGAAAGTTTTCTTTTTTTTTCCTCAATAACTTTTCGCAGCCGTCTCTCCTTTCGAATCACACAAAGGAGAAGGAATAATCGAACGTGTGGGAAAAAATCAATTATCCTTCTTTTTTTCGAAATATCTGAACTGCGGGAGGAACAATAGAAATTTGCCAATTAATACGAATAAACGTTAAAAAGCGCCGCACACATATTCCGTCGACATGTCTGCCGAACGGGAGATCCCAGCGGAGGACAGTATTAAAGTTGTGTGTCGTTTTCGGCCGCTCAACGATAGCGAAGAGAAGGCTGGCTCCAAGTTTATTGTAAAATTTCCCAATAGCACAGAGGAGAATTGCATTTCTATTGCTGTAAGTATGAATTTGCCTAAACTAAAATTGCAATCCGGTTTCCGAATATCATATATTTTCGTGTGTAATAATTGCATGTGCGAAAAAAAAAAATTGTGTTTTTTTTTTTCTGTTCCCCCGAGTGTGACAAGCATTGTGAGTCATCGTTTCGTAAAGTTAATGAAGAGAAGGAAAGGAAAAATGACGTCTGCCTTACGAAGTCGTAGCAGCAAAAAATATTTTATCTTTGTGGTCGGAGGAAGACTCCACGTAACTTCTTTACTTAAAAATAGATCAGTTTCGCCGTTGATACGGTGGAGCGAGTGGAGTCTGAGTCGAGATATATTCACGATTCCCAATTATTCATATTCATGTTGATTCTATTTATATGTGATCCCATTTGAATCACACTCTAGTTTGTTTTTGTAATCGCCAACGAAGTTAGTCATTTGTGTTAGATTCTGTTTCCAATTCTCGTTTTTGTTTCGTTTTTGAATAATTGCTTCGTTTGCATAACGCCGCGCTGTAGTCATACGTATATTCCAGATAGGAACATCGATTTTATACCCTCCAATTAAGAGAAAGAAAGAAAAATTACATCTCCGCCCCTTGCACAGTCAAGTTTGCCATGGAGAAAAATTCGTATGGAAAATGTGTGTTTTATTCGAGTAACAACCGGATGTTGGTGCACAATCTCTCCTTCACCTTGGAAAATCATCTTCAATCTGAGCAGAGAGTCTGTGTGTACTTCATAACGTCATCTTCAATCATCTGACGACGCACTTGGTGAGATTCCCCTGCGGATTACATCTGGTGTCGACTGCACATGCATTCACCAAGAATTTGCAACAACAGCATCAGCGCTATCTTGAGAGTTTTGCAGATTTTGAATAAAAGAATCGCATGCTCGCCTTTAAATCTGCACTTTAACTCATTGAAGATGATCGCTCATAGGCAGTGCCTTCAGCTTCACAGATTCAGCCAGTTGTTGTGCAAGTTGCTGAAAGACTGAGATGAATCACAAGACCAATTAAAAGAGTGACAACATGGTTTCGTTTGTGCGGATGAAATTATCATGCGTCTTGTTGGAATACCCTACCCCGGGCACTGTCACGGTTTATTTTGAACTCAAAAATATTCGCTGATAGTAGCTTGGGCATGACTAGGAATGGAATGTCGCCAGATATTTCAATTAACAAAGTTCGACCATAAAGATTATGCAAACCGTAACTTCTTCGGTGTAATTGTGGACACAAAGAAAGAAAGAAAGTTAATTTCATACGATGCCCGAGCACACAAAGACCATTTAAGCGCACAGCCATGATTTCATTTTCAGAGTGCTCGTCTGCGAAATGCACTCTTAACCTTGCCCTTGGAAGAGATTGAAATGTGAACTCCTGTTTTCTCCTCGGTTTGTGGCGCTGCAGCTTTAAGTGTTTAATCGGTCTCTTATGAAAGGAAATCTAATTGTTTTTTTTTTGTTCAAGTGTTTCTCTTTATTTCACATGGACTTATTCGTGTTACGTTCGCCGGAATGAGATCGATATGGTCGTTTCTATCTTCATTTATGCGTGTGTACGGCTATAATCTGAGGGTGATACCGACGCCCATCGCAAGTTATGAGGTTCCACTGAAAGATACGCAAACATTGTCAATCAAATTCTTTTTCGTTATTCAAACAACTGCTTGCTCTGAGTCTGGTGTTTTCTGTGCACACACTCGAATTGAAGGAGGTTGTAACATATCGATCTCGAGGCATTTGAACCATAATTTTTGTTTGTTTTGTTTTCAATAAAATATGTCTTCTGGCATTTGGAGGGGGGAGTGAGAAATCGAGTAAACAAGTACTCACTCCTTTGATTGTTGGTAATTAGGCAGTCTTCAGCTGGAAAGGTGTACTCGTATCGCCAACGGTGCCATAAGAAGTGTGTCTACAAGGGCTGGAAAGATTTACTCTCGTTAGTCTGTTCCTCTTGTATGGTTTGGCTTCGTTTTCTAAACAATGACTACCCTGGATGTGTCAAATGGTGAAAATGAATGTGTACCCCGTGCTGTGAGGCAGTGCTTTCGTAAAGACTTGGAATATAAACGTCGGTTATTGTTTTTTTACACCTAGTTGCCATAGACATACGAGTTCAGACAAAGTCTATACGTATGACATCTACCTACGTTTTTTCTGCTCCCTCTGTGAACTGTGTCAAACGTAATCTTAAGTCGCCTGCTTGACAAATTTGCTGGTCAAGGATAATGGCTCGTAATATCGGAAACGGAAGGAGTGAGTTGAAAGGATTGAAATACGAGTATGACAAACGGATGAAATAGCCTATTATTCAAGCGGATGGTCATACAAATGTGTGTCAATTTGTTGTGAAGGTTATGCAAAGCATTTGTAGTCATTTCCTCAGAAAACCCGTCGTGGTGAAATTGCTTGTGATTGATTCGCTTGTGTCCAATATGCGGGCTCAGTATAATAATAAGAATATTGGTGGCGCTACAGCTCGTAGAGTGCCAGGGCGTAGCTTGCCAGCAACCACTCGTGTTGTGCGTGATATTGTTCTCTCAAGAGTCGAAGGGACCCGCAGTTTTATGCCGACTCCGAATGGCCAAGATTGAGAAGCAGTTATACTCTTTGAGCATTGTGAGGGACTCGAAAGAGCTGGGGCCGTGAAATGTATTTCTTGTCGTACCAGAAATCGAACCTAGACAGGTGGTCCAAGGGCGTAGGAGTCGACGCACATATCCACAACGCCACACCGTTAAAACCTTAAACTGAGTAAAATTGTTGTTTAAGTTAAACGAGAGTGTACTCTATTGCCGTTTAAACCTCGCTTCTTCATTTTGTTTCTCCTTTTTTGTTCAATCTTTCGTGTTTTATTCTCTCTGAGATCTGATGTTCGGCAATGGGATCCCCATTCCTTGTATTGGACTCATTTGCAAAGGTTTCCTATACCGCAGCTTTTTCCATCCTCGGTTGATTTTCAAACGGAATGCACCAAATGCGTTTTAGAACTAAAAAAGCCGAGGAAATACATCAAAAGCCCTTACAAATTGTAGCTAAAACACGCTACGAATGTAAAGTGCTGCCAAATATTGTTCAATCACATTACACAAACGAAGCCTAACTGGACGCAGGTTCGGATTTCACTAGGTCTGTTCCAATTGATTTGTGCACAGAAATTCGTAGTTGAGCAAATTGTCAGGAGTGGGGGTAAATATCTCTCTTTGAGAGACAAACTGTGCACAAACTTGTGGAACGACTTTTCGTAGAAATGCACAGAATTCACGAAATGTCAAAAAAAAATATATGAAAATTGTATTTGTTTTTTTTTTTTATTTTGAATTTGACAGTCTTCAATTTTTTTGCAAAAATTCGCACGGTGGGGAAATTGTTTACTCTCTCGTGAGCACGCTCTTCTGTGAAAAACTACGAAAAAATCACCAAATGGTACGGCTTTGGACAGTTTTTCGGTGAATTTCGTCAATTGGAACAGACCTACTATCAAACCGGACGAGTTAAATCAAAAACTTGAACTTAACGAAACTTAACGTTTAACTGAACTGAAGTTTAAACCTTCATACCCATATCGCAATTGCGCGTTCGAGCGGTCGGGCTTTGACATTTTTAGTAGGATATACGTAAGTCCATTGGATAAATCACAATACTGCGGTCGGGCGTTGAAGCTTCACAGACCGTAATATCGTAAGCCAGAGCACAAAGTTCTAGGTGGAGCTACTCTCTACTCAACTGGGTGACTCTTTTTTTATTCGCACATGACTTGCCATTTTTGGCGGGTTGACTAACTATTTGAGTAAGCAATTAATTTTTTTAGGCATTTTATTTGTAGTAATTGCATGTTTTTTGCTTGCAAAATGTATTTCAGAACGTTGAAAGCTTCAAACGCGCGCGGTCTAATTCGGCATGGAAAACTGAGTGTATCGTGTTTTGACACAGCATTCGGGTAAACTCGATAAAACGCGTACCAACGCCTATGAAAGCCCGACCGAACGAAGGAGCTATTGCGATTTGGCCTTCACTCTGAAGCTGGGCATTAGTGACTCGAAAAAGATGGGGTTAGTTTTGTCGTACTGGGATTCGAACCTAGATGTAGGTAGACGACGATGCGGCTCAGTACGTTTTTGTGAAATGCTTTCAATGCAAGCTATGTAGATTCATTATGTTACTTTACTGTTGAGCGTCGATTATCCGAATGTCAGTTATACGAACGCAACATCGGAAGCAAATGGACGTCAGCTATCCGAACTCCAATCAGCCGCAAGGTCAATTATCCGAACTAAACCTTAAAAGGAGAAAACCAAATCTAACTCTTCAACACATGCATAGGTGCGTACTCGTATGTGCTTAGTATCCACGTGAACATTGTCCATTTTATTCGTGAATTGTGGGTCAGTTAAGAAAGTCAGTTTTTAAGATGTCGTCAAGAAGAAAAAGGAACCGAAACGTTTTATCAATCGGAACAAAGATTAGAAATTATTAAGAGACTGGAAAAAGGTGAAAAATCTACATATCTACTATCTGTCGGAGCTTGACAGACCAATTATATTGTTAGGTTAGGTCCGATTGGACCCATTGTGGGGGAATGAAAGACTCCTCTTTCCTACTCCTTTTCGAAAGAAAAACCAACTACATAGTAGACACCTGACCTTAATTCGATTCGCTTATGTGTTCGATTATCCAAATTCTTCGATCAAATTTGATTATCCGAATGCCCCTTGGTTCCAATTAGTTCGGAGAATCCAGGCTCTGCTGTACTTGGTTCGGGAACTAGATTCACTCCCATGAGACTCCTATTGCGCACATTAAGATGTCAAAAGTGGACAGCTGAGTCTTCATTTCTCATCGTTTAAACGAACAAAGCACTTTACTACAGCATTGCTCCAGTTTTTAATTAATGCACCAATATATGTACAAACAAAAACCCCACAATTACGGAGTATTTTTTTTTTGTTTCCGAACACATCTGCGTTTTTGTTTACCTAGCAATTAGTTCCACAAACCCGTGCCCTCTGCGCCGTGATCTCTTAAGTGTCGAGAAGTTTTCAACATTAGTCATGACCTCATCAACAAAGGCTAAAAGCAGGCAGCAAAAAAAAAAATTCTACTGTGCTGGCTTTCAACACTTCGACTGTCGCTCGAAACTTGACATCGCACACTTTGCTGTCAAACAGATTACGTATTCCTAAGCTAATGCGAACGTTCAAAGAACTGGAACAAATTCAATTAAATCGTCCAACATTTGCATTTATTCTTCTTTGCTCTTATCATTGTCTCAACTAGTCTTTAGTGCTTATGTCATTCATCAAGAACGCGTTGAGCATGACTATTTTGTTTCTTCTCAACTTTCGTGGATTCCCACCAGTCAACGTTGATGACCATAACTCGACTATCCAGCGATCGGCTGAATATCGATGTGAAAACCGCATGTGAACGGTTACCGGTACAGTTTTTGATCAGGTATCTATTTGCATAATAGAAGATTAAAATTGCATCTCAATTGGAGTCAGTTTGAAAAAGAAAGGAAAGAAAAATTAGCCGCTAAATAAAAATGTAAATTCACGACTTCCCTCGACAGACCGAGATAGATACATATTGCAAAATAATAAAATACTCGGCGAACACACCAGCTTCTCGACTTCCAACTCCAAATGGGGGAAAGCTAAGAAGTTAAGACAGCACAAGTGCCAATTAAACAAAAAAAAAAATAAATAACAACGAAAACCAACACGAACAACGAAAAAATCGAAAACGCAGACAAAAGAAGAGAATAAATAGATCAAGCGTTTGAATAATTTTCGCTTCGTTTTGCGTTCGGCTTCTTCGTCGTATGCGCTCTGCGTGGATTTTATTCCGTCTTCTTCTCTATCTTTCTTTCTAATTACTTTGACTCGCTTAACGCTTCGGAAACCGCACTCACTCGTGAATTATACACTGTACAACACTGGGCGTTGCTGACTTCACTCACATCAATTGATTATAAAGTTTTGTGATGATGATTTATCATCATGTCGTCATAATTATTAATATTGCCCGTACGTGCGTGCATACGTACATAATGTGTAAACACATTTTATCGCCCAGAAAGTTGAACAGCTACACAGCACAGAGTGTGTGAAGTCGATGATAGCGCTTCCACGTCCCCGCTTACATTTGAAAGGGTATTTTTCGTTTTTTTTTTTTGAAAAGAATCTGAATCTGTGTTTATGTGTGAAACTACTTCTGCTTCATGTCGTCCGCTCCGATTGTGTAGGCGTCATCAGTCAAGCACAAGCAGATATGGGTTTGCATTGTGCAACTCTATTCAATGAAATTCAGTGAATAAATGAGAGAAAAAAACAGGAATTCTTTGCCTTAAGTCGATTGCAACATGTGTTTCGGTTGAATGTACATCGTGGTCGGGTGCGCTCCCCTCTTGGCGAAAATGTTGGTGCAGGCAGACTGCAGAGTCGTCTTCCTTATATTACCACAACGATGTCATGCAGAAGAAAACCAGTTTGTGCTGTCATAGCAGAAGACGAGACGGAGGCGGTATATTACACACTTACATATGAGTTATTTCTCTATGGTGTGATTCTACTCGCTGCGTTGTTGGGTCAACATTGCCGGCTGATGTGCAGAACCAGTTATTGTGGCGAAACAAGGGCAAAGTTTTCTGCTCGCTGAAAGACTTGAATTAGGTACATTTTAATTACCTTTTTTGCGGCTGAACCTTTGTGCCGCCTTGCTATTTATTTAGTTCGTTTGTGAACGACATGACATGAATACATTTGTATGGCCGCATGTTTATGCTAAATTGAGGGACTATTTGAAAGGTGATGATGCTAAGCTTGATTTGGGGCTATTTTTGGAACTGACCTTGTTGAAAATATGAAGTGGCACTTATCGTGTGCGGAAAATTTATACCCCGGCAATTTACTGGTTTTCAGGCAATCACCTGAATCTTATCTGACGTTTGATAGAACGGATTTTGTTTCACTGATCGATTGATTATGCATTTTTGACACAATTAATTGGTGTTCCCATTCATTCAGAAATTGAACAACACACTCGTGTGGTGCGGACTGATCCATTGTTTAGATCAACAAAAGCTTGCAAGGTTCATGGTTATAATCTCTCAAGCAGATGTGTTGTGTTTGCTTAAGGTCTCACAGAAAAAGATAGTTAAGATTAGATGCCTCTCTCGTATCATGACGATACTAGAATGGTTTAAGAGGAATTAATTCCCCCGCTGGGCATCACAATGAATCTACGAAGATCTAAGTACGACTTGCTTCGGCGCGTCTACCAACTAACCTAACCTAATCTAGATGCATCTCTCACCCCAGAGGATATCATATCTCAGAAGAGTGTAGTTGTATTCGTAAACGCAGTCGACAATCCGACAGCATGCTTCCAAAGTAGAAAAGGTTGCCAAGGGCGATACTGCAACTGATCATTTGTAAAATTCGCGCTTGCCCCAAGGTACGGAAACGGCTTTAATCAGTAAAGTTTACTCCCTTAAATTTTGTTTGGTTCTTGCCGATGATTCGAATGCAAAACGGCCTTGGACGTTCACACAGCACGGTGAACAAAATTTTATAGTCGACGATGAATGTTTTTTAGTGGATAACGATGCATATATGGAGCTGATATTCCAGCCGTCGGACATGCTTTCTTCTTTGTTTGGCGCTACAGGACGTGGTGAACCTTTTGCTCACACCAATTTGGTTGAGGTCCTTCTCCACTTGTGTGCGCCATCGTCGTCCTCTGTTACGTCGTCCCAATGGCTCGCATTCGAAGGCTCTTCGGGCCTGAGTTGTGGTGTCCATACGCTCTACATGACTTAGCCACCTTAAGCATTGGAAGATGCTTAACTAGGTGCATGCCGCTGTACAGCCCGTCCAGATCGTGGTTGAATCTTCTCCTCCAGACGCCATCAATGCAAAATGAACCAATGATCGCACGCAGAACTTTTCTCTCGAAACGACCAAGAGCTTCTTCATCCGCTGTCAATAGCGTCAATGCCTCTACGCCATAAAGCAGGACAGAGAGCTGATCATAGTGTTGTATAAAGTCAGCTGGGTCTTTCGACAGATGGCTCTGTTACTCACTTGTTTCTTGAAACAGCTATTGGCAAGAGTAATTCTGCGCTTGATCTCGGTTCCAGTGTTATTGTCCCTGTTTACTGCAGAGCCTGTTTACGAAGTTTTTGTCAACCTTATAGTTTCTTCTGCCAATTATGACACTCTGTACGAGACGTCGATGTTGTGTATCCTTTCGTGATGACAGCAAATACCTCCGTTTTCCGCTAGACATATTTTAGCCGCTTCCGCTTCAATGTCAGCAAACGCCTTATTGATGGCTCGTTGTATTTGTCCAATCACGTCAATGTCATCCGAGTAAGCTAAGTGGAGCGGACTTTTCGAAGATCGTGCCTCTAGTGTTGACTTGTGAGCTTCGCACGATCTTCTCTAGTATGATGTTGAAAATGTCACTGGGACATGGCATTAGTCCTCATAAGTTCTGACGCATGCTCTTTACCAGAACGGCGCCACTAGCCTTGTAGAGCTTCCAGAGCCGAGTTCAGATTCCGATTGCGACATTTTCAAAGCTATTTGAGAGGATTGCTTCATCGACTAGATTAGGGTTCTTGTGGATCCCAGATGTCAAAATCCACGCGGAAGCTCCGCATTTGCGAATGCGAATGCGAATATTCGCAACATCCCTCGACTAGAGTTGTGATTTCTCCTCTCTCTCCAGGTCATGGCGGTTAAACAGTTGTTTGAAGTGGTGCTTAAATACGTTTACTATTCCCTCCGGTTGGGTCATCAATTACACTTCTTGATGTTTAGTCATATCTTTTCGGAATTATTACCAAAAAAAAAATATGCTTTCCCTTGAATTGAATTGGCTTGCTTTTCTGCAGTCACTTTGCTTTGGTTGCGCATTTTGTCTGGATGTTGACTTGTTTGTTGTACATTGTTTTACGTTTACGCAGAAATTGAATTTGAGTTTAGAAAGAGGGATAACGCATGTTGAACTGTTATAAAAGACATATTTTTCTTTGTGAGTCACTATATTCCGGATCTACGTCTCAACCAATAAGCGATGTCTGGCAAGTTACCTCCAGCCGCACACCAAGTAGTTTGAGGTCCTTCTCCACTTACATATGTGGACGTAAAGGGTGATTTTTTAAAAGCTATAGGAAAGCTTTTCAAAAAAAAAAACACAAAATTCAAAAAAATGCATGAAATCTTTATTTGAATCTATAGTACGGTCCATATAAATTAATGTTTGAAGATTATTTCATGCAAATGTTGACCTTGAATGCGCCTAATATTGGTCCATCCGCTTAGTCCAATTTTGGCATACTCTTTCCAACATTTCGGCCGGTATCTAACGAATAAATGCTTCAATGTTGTCTTCCAATGCGTCAATTGAAGCGGGCTTGTCTGTATAGACATGAGCTTTAACATAGCTCCACAAAAAATAGTCTAAAGGCGTTCAATCGCACGATCTAGGCGGCCAATTGACCGGTCCCGAACGTGAAATAAAATGTTCACCGAACTCGCCCCTCAATAAGTCCATTGCTGCGCGTGCTGTGTGGCTTGTGGCACCGTCTTGTTGAAACCACATGTCATGCAAGTCATGCTCTTGCATTTTGGGCAAAAAAAAGTTGGATATCATTTCACGGTAGCGCTCACCATTCACAGTTACGTTACGATTCGCATCATCTTTGAAGAAGTACGGTCCAATGATGCCACCAGCCCATAAACCGCACCAAACTGTGACTTTTTCTGGACGCATTGGTAGCTCTTGCAATGCTTCTGGCTGATATTCACCCCAAAATCAACAATTCTGCTTATTTACGTACCCATTGAGCCAAAAATGAGCTTCGTCGCTGAACACAATTTTTCGGTAAAAAAAATGTTCACCAAAAATTGTACGTTGCGGTAGGTAGCGTTGTTCTTTTGTAAGACGATTCATGGTTAAATTATAGACCAAACTGCAGATGTTTGACAGTGAAACAAAACACGAAACGTGCGTCAGCTGTTTAAACCAGTGTTGCCAAAAGGATAATAGCTAAAAAATCACCCTTTACTTGAATGCGTTATCCCAAAGTCTTGGAATCGAAAGCTCTTCGAGCCTAGGCCAAGTTCTTCATTTTGAAGTTCGTGGTTGAATCTGAGGTAGTCATTATCTTATAAAAAGTCACGTAAATGGGGTTCAGATCGTCGTCCCGCGATGGGCTTCAGATCGTCCCAACCTAATCTAGCCTACTTAAGGGGGCGCTACAGTCCGGGGTGGACCTGGGCCTCAAGCAACAAGCGTCTCCAGCCAGCTCGATCTTTAGCTAGCTGCCTCCAGTTTCGCATTGGTTTCCATCAGCTCTACATGACTCAGCCATGTCAAGCGTTGGATTTTTCTGGCTAAGTGCATGCCGCTGAACAGCTAGTACAGTTCGTTCTTATATCTTCTGCTCCTCTCACCATCTATGCAGAGGGGATCGAAAATCACCCGAAGAGCTTGCCTCTCAAAGCACCCAAGAGCAACTTTGATGCCTCTGCTCAGTATAGCAGGACTGGGACGATTAAAGTCTTTTAGAGTGTTACAGGTAGGCGACCGCTTGGCAGACCCAGTGCGAGATGGTTGGATCAAAAACTCGACTGGTTGCGCTTGGACGTAACTCCTGATGGGGTAGAGTCGATGGCGGAGGATCGAGTGGCCTGTAGATTTTTCGTGCGTGCATTACCCCCACGATTCCTATAGTGGATCATTTGGGTCAGAAGAGTTTTACTTGGTTGTTCGAGAGAGGGCGTTGTTTGTCAATTGCTTTCATAGACCAAAGAAGCAGCGATTTGCAAGAGTAATCTTCGTTTCAGCGCTGGTGACGTTGGCTGAGTTAATATTGACAAAAACCACACCTCGTGCTCGTTAAAACCACACCATGAATGTTCATTCATTCCTCTGCCAGTTGAGGCATAGAACTCTGGGAGAAAACTTCTTCCAGGACTTGCAGGAGCTAATGTCCCCTTTAAGTCTATTTTCAAGTTTATCAGGATGTCAGGGTAATGAGCGGACATGATATTATGGATATGAGAAATGTGTAGAGAGGAATCTATGCCCCCTTTGGGCATCACATGGACCCATTGTGACGTGCTTTGGAGTGTTTGCCCACTGACCTAACCTAACCTATGAAGATTAGCTTTTCGGCTTTCTAGGTAAATGCGACCATTCAATAAACACGCTCTTCACATCAGGAAAGCATTGAGTTTAGTTGCATCAGGCAAAGCTAATTCGCTGTTACAATTCACATCACGGTTCAGTGACGTAACAAGAATCTAATTCGTATCAAATTCGGATGTGAACTCTGCTGTGAAACGTGCCTTAAAAGATGGACCGCAAGCGCTCTCCCAAATTTGGCGTTTCATCTCCTTCCCATTTCGTATGGACATACGACAGAAGTTGTAGCGCTAATTTATTTAAATGTTCGTCGACATCTTTCTTAATTCGTATACATCGCTTGGATGCAAATATATAAATCAGATAAGCGCCCATGTAGTGCGGCGCAGTGACTCCATTGGTATTTTATACCTAAAGTCAATGACTTCAATTTATTATTCTTGTCATAGTCACGTGGAATGTTGTGGCGCATGTCAAGAAGACGGCGAAGAAGTGGATTTGCTTTTCATCTCGAAATGTGGAGTGTATTTATTTTCTCATTTAATTGAATCCCATTGCCGCCACCATTGACAAACGGATTTTAATCAGTCCCTGATTCCGAATGCAAACAAAAGCACCACAAAACAGCAAGTCCACTGAGTGCAGCGCATTTACCACCGCTTTCCACTAGAGCCGGCCCAACCTATTTACTTGGCAGCCAACAATGGCAAATAAGAGTGAACCATGGAACAATGTGCTGAGTGGCGTCAGGTTATTGGTTTTCCTACCGACAGCCATTTAATTAAAAGCCTGTAAGTGGACAAAAACGTTCATGTTGGATGCAAACGTTTTTTTTTTGGAGCGTCGATTGTTTAACATAAGTCCCAAGGCCTCGATTTGGACAAATTAATGACTGGTTGCTCCGATTGTGTAGGCGTCAGGTTTGTTTTCTATTGATTTTCAATAAAATCCCCGACTTGACTTACATTTCCAATTGAACAGAAAGACTGCAATTCGTGCAATGACAGGAGTGTTTTCCAGAAGAAAACATGCACTTTATGTTCTTGTACAAACAAGAGGAGTGCTCTACCTGCCATGAACATGCATTAATTTTCCTTCGTGTTCTTCGAAACGTGCACACACTCCCAGCGAGCACGTTCCACACATTCATGTGCGGTGTTACCTGACCAATGACGATGAAAAGTAAAAAGAAGTGTACACAAATTAAAATAATCACCCGCGCCTGCACACTGTTCGAATGCATTCCCCTTCAAGTAACTCGACCAAAACGCGAGTGTCTTGCAACGTTTCAATGCACTGAAGTGCATGAAAATTTCCTTAGGGGTCCCTACTCTTTTCTCTGCGTCAGTTATGAGACCATTATGCAATTGTAACTATAACTACAGTAGAATTGCATGAATTTCAAAAATGCCCTTCCCGTCAATTTTAGTGCCGCTTCCATTCTTCTAATTGGCATCTGAATACCGACTGAAGTCAGCTAGCTAGCTCATGACTGATTTATGTACTTCTAAACAATGCATGCAGCTCGTTACGACGTGTCACCGGGGTGGGAAGGGGGGTGGGGGCACACATTTACGATGCGTCCTTGATTCCGAAAAGTTCAAGAGGTTTTTCTTTTCAATCTAAATTTGACTTTAAAACCATTAATTGCTTTGTTTCTCGAGAGGGAGAGAAAGAGAAAAAACCGAAGGAAAATGTTTACAATGGCGTGTGGGTGTGGTGCAAAGATTATCACAATTAGTGCCATCAGATAAGTGCCGAAATGTGCCTCTTTGTTTTTTTGTTTTCTTTGTAAACTAATGTAACCTTCAGCTGCAGCTGACGATTGTTTCGAGGGGTTTCCGTTTCCAGAATGCGTGCGGGGACGTATCGAAACTCATTATATCAATAAAAGAGGGTGAATTCAGCTGATTGCAGCTCGGGGTAGGACAGTTTATTGATCGGCATTCCTTGAGAGGTGCGGCAATTCATGAATGAATTTCCGCTTGTGTTTGAGTCCCCGTTGCGTTGTGGAAATTACCACAGAGCCCATTAAATTGCCCCAAAAATCCACATTTTCATTTCACGGTTTGTTTTATTGGTTGCGCCTCAAATAGGAATGAACTTGTTCTTGAACGCAAACGTAACTTTTGGTTGTCATGGTCTGGAAAGTTGGCTCGCCAAGAATATCTGCATATCGATTTGTGTCGACTGAGTCGTGCTTCGACTGAATGCTGGTTCATAGCCAACAGATGTTGTTTTTTTTTATGTTTAGCTGTCGTTGATGTGGTGCAGCAGTTGAATCTCCGTCTGCCAAGATCAAACTTCGACCATGATTCAGCACTGCTTAATGTGGCAGACAAAACCTCGTTCATTCCTCAGCACCCAGAATCTCGAACAGAGTCCCGGTTTCTGTGTTCCACTAATCACCAAACCAGGCAGTGGCCCTTGTAAAGAACCAGACAAAGAATGTTTCGACAGCAAGACTGAGTAAACCTAGACTGCGGTTGGATTGCGTGGATGTGTAAAATAAAGACGACTGGCGACTGCTTGACAAAATTCATCAAATGAGCAATAAAAAAGAAAATTAACTTCATTTTCCATTCCCATTTGCCCACACCGACTTACTCACGATTCATGTGGGTCACAACTCGCAGTGTTTTCAGTCATTCTCGATTTTGTAATCATTCATCAACGCGACCACAGTGATTTAATGTCACTCGCACTCATGGCACCGTTGCATGGACAGCGGACTGGATGAACCATTTACCGTGCATCGATTCCAGTCACCGTTCGCCTCGTAAATATTTAGAAGCTTCGAATGAGAACGGTTTCCGTTACTTCGGCTGTTCTTTTCCCACTCGGGCGGTGCCATACGTCCGTAATCTCTCATCGGGGAAAAGCAGTAAAAAAAAAAAAAATAATGAAAATCTCGCAGCCAACGTTGTTAACACAAAGTGAAATCATGTTACAGTGGAGTGTCTGAAAAGGTGAAGAGGTTGGCGACCTCTGCATTCCTCATTACACGCCGCTTAACTGCAGCTTGCAGGTTACATGCGATAATTAATGACCACCAACATGAGAAGAAAAAGGGCGGCGTTGTGAAATTGCACTTCCAACGGCCGCCGCCTCGTAAGCACATTGATTTTCCATTTTGTGCCTTACACGTTACGCGCCTAATCTGACAGTAACATGATGCGCCGAAGACTGTAAGCTGATGTGTCCCCTTTTCACAGACGATTTGCATTATTTCATTGAAACGCTTTAATTTTCTGTTCTTCTCTTTCAGGGAAAAGTTTACTTGTTCGATAAAGTCTTCAAACCGAATGCATCGCAAGAGAAGGTGTACAATGAGGCAGCCAAGTCGATTGTTACCGACGTCCTTGCTGGATACAACGGCACGATCTTCGCCTATGGTCAGACATCCTCCGGTAAGACGCATACCATGGAGGGCGTCATCGGTGATCCCGTGAAGCAGGGCATCATACCGCGCATCGTGAACGACATCTTCAATCACATCTACACAATGGAGGTGAACCTTGAGTTCCACATTAAAGTTTCATACTACGAAATTTACATGGACAAAATTCGGGATCTCCTAGACGTCTCAAAGGTGAACCTGAGCGTGCACGAGGATAAGAATCGTGTACCGTACGTAAAGGGAGCCACAGAGCGGTTCGTTTCCAGCCCCGAGGATGTCTTCGAAGTGATCGAGGAGGGCAAGTCCAACCGGCACATAGCTGTGACAAGTAAGTTGAATTGAAGGCGTCTTCCGACGGTTTTAATCTCATTCTTGGCATTTTTCAGACATGAATGAGCACTCGTCGCGTTCCCATTCAGTGTTTCTGATCAATGTGAAACAGGAGAACTTGGAGAACCAAAAGAAGCTGTCGGGCAAATTGTACTTGGTCGATTTGGCCGGTTCCGAGAAGGTCTCGAAAACTGGTGCTGAGGGAACGGTCCTGGACGAGGCGAAGAACATCAACAAATCGCTGTCGGCTCTTGGTAACGTTATATCGGCGCTGGCCGATGGCAACAAGACGCATATTCCGTATCGTGACTCCAAATTGACTAGGATTTTGCAAGAGTCTCTTGGCGGTAATGCAAGGACTACAATTGTGATCTGTTGTTCTCCGGCTAGTTTCAACGAAGCTGAGACAAAGTCAACACTGGACTTTGGTCGACGTGCGAAGACTGTGAAGAATGTCGTCTGCGTCAATGAGGAACTCACGGCCGAGGAGTGGAAAAGGCGCTACGAGAAGGAGAAGGAGAAGAATGCTCGTCTCAAGGGCAAGGTGGAGAAACTTGAGCTCGAATTGGCCAGATGGCGTGCTGGGGAGACAGTTAACGCGGAAGAACAAATCAACATTGAGGACATCATGGAGGCAAGCACGCCCAATTTGGAACCGGAACCGGTTGAAATCACTCCAGTGCCTGCAACACCGGCGGCGAATCTCACTGCTATGGTTGGATCAATCAGCAACGATGAACGGGCTCGCCTCGAAGCCGAGCGGGAGCGTCTGTACCAGCAGTTGGACGAGAAAGACGAGGAGATCAATCAACAGAGTCAGTACGTTGAGAATCTGAAGGATCAAATCATCGAGCAGGAGGATTTGATTGCAAATGCTCGTCGCGAATATGAAGCATTGCAGTCGGAAATGGCCAGAATACAGCAAGAGAACGAGAGCGCCAAGGAGGAAGTGAAAGAAGTGCTCCAAGCATTGGAGGAACTTGCCGTTAACTATGATCAGAAATCCCAAGAAATCGAGAACAAGAACAAAGAGTTTGACTCCCTCAACGAAGAGTTGCAGACAAAGCAGACCCTACTCAACACCACGTCGTCTGAACTGCAACAATTGAAAGACATGTCAGCGCACCAAAAGAAGCGTATTAACGAAATGTTAACGAATCTGCTGCGCGACTTGGCCGAGGTAGGACAGGCTCTGTCCACAGACAACTCCATCGACATGAAACTAAATACCGTCGACTCCGCAGGAAAGGTAGAGGAAGAGTTCACCATGGCTCGCTTGTACATCAGCAAAATGAAGACCGAAGCCAAGAACATGGCTCTCAGGTGCTCGAACATGGAAACGCAACAAGTTGATTCCAACAAGAAGCTGTCGGAATACGAAAAAGACCTTGGCGAGTATAGACTACTTATCTCTCAGCACGAGGCTCGCATGAAGTCATTGCAGGAATCGATGCGTGAAGCAGAAAACAAGAAGCGCACCCTGGAGGAACAGATTGACTCACTCCGCGAGGAATGTGCCAAGCTGAAGGCCGCCGAACATGTGTCTGCCGTCAATGCAGAGGAGAAACAAAAGGCCGAGCAATTGCGTTCGATGTTCGATAGTCAAATGGACGAGCTACGTGATGCCCATACGAAGCAGGTGGCCGAGCTTCGCGATGAGATTCTGTCCAAGCAGCACGAGATGAATGAAATGAAGGACGTCTACCAGAAACTAATCCTTGCCCATCAGCAAATGACCGCTGACTATGAGAAATTGAAGCAAGAGGAAGCGGAGAAGTCGTCGCGTCTGCAGGACATCATTCTTACAAATGAACGCCGCGAACAAGCGCGCAAAGATCTGAAGGGTCTCGAGGACACGGTCGCCAAGGAACTGCAAACTCTGCACAATTTGAGGAAACTCTTCGTGCAGGACTTGCAGGCACGCATCAAGAAGTCCATTACCAATGAGGACAGCGAAGAAGATGGCGGCTCGCTGGCACAGAAGCAAAAGATTTCATTTCTAGAGAACAATCTTGATCAATTGACCAAAGTCCACAAGCAATTGGTGCGCGACAATGCCGATCTGCGTTGCGAACTGCCCAAATTGGAAAAACGCCTACGCACCACCATGGAACGTGTCAAGGCGCTAGAAACCGCGCTCAAGGAGGCTAAAGAAGGAGCGATGCGTGATCGCAAACGTTACCAATACGAGGTGGATCGCATCAAGGAGGCCGTCCGACAGAAGCACCTCGGTCGACGGGGACCACAAGCGCAAATCGCCAAACCTATCCGTGCTGGACAAGGAAACATGGCCGTTCGAGGTGGAATGCCCGCACTTATACCCTCAAACCCAGTTAGTTCGTAAATACAATTAAAAACACACACATACAAATATTATATATACATAAAAAAAAAATATTTATTTACAAAAGAAAATACAAAAAAAGAAAGCAACAACAATAGAAAATAATTTCGAAAATATGACAAAAAGAAAATCAAGAAAAGACCTTCACATTAAGCAAACCGAAAGAGTTTACACATTAATCCAGTGATGCTAGAAAACTAGAGAGAGGGGGGGCAACAAATGAGTATGAAGAAAGCCGGGTGTGTATTGAAAATGACTAAGAACAGGGGAAGTGGTGGAGGAACGGGGGAAAAAAAATTGTCACAGCTCATTGCACTCCACTTTGCTTTTGTAACGATTTTATTTAAGTTTCTTTATTATTTTACTGAAACGGCAGGTGTACTTCGTGAAATGGAAGACGACGACGACGACGACGAGGTTTATGGGTGCATTTGTTGCTCTGTATAGCAGCCATGCATTTGTGATGACTGTTTTCTTTTTGTTCTGCTTTGCAAAGCTTCACATTTTCCGAGCTTTGAGAAGCGCAGGCGCGTTGTGCTAGGGTCTCTATATTTTGTTGTAAAATATATAAACCGTGAAATAAAAAAAAAAAAACAGAAGAGTTCTGCATCTCAATCAAGAACAAATGAATTGACGGGGGGCTTATGAGCGATGAGCATGGTTTGAATTCAATTGAATTGAAGATCAAGAGCGACGAGCAATGCAGCCACTGTGTGTGTGTGCGTGTGGCTGTAGCCAAACATAATGGAAGAGAAGAGAATGTTCTTAATTTGTAATGCGGAAGAGTTGCAGTCGAGCGGAAGTCTATTCCAATTATAAATGGCACATCTCCACTTGCTTATCAAAATGAATCACTTCTGCAATGCGAGTATATTCTTAAGCCGAACGCGATGATGTAGACGCTTTTATTTATACTCAGCCTTGAGTCTCCATTACTTTCAAGAAACATGCGGAATTTAATGTTACGTCAGAAGTGTACGTGTACGACTTATCCAAGAGGTACTCTAGACAAAGCAGAGAACAGGCAAGGAGTGGTAGTTTAGGCTTTCGCTAGATGCATATGTGTGTGGGTCTTATTTTACTTCAGTTTTGAGGGCCGCGAGGGGACTGTCGCCACATCAACTTGATTGGTTTTGCTTACAAGTTCACAACAAAGCGGGACACATTCGACGCATTTAAAGCATACACTGAAGTGTTCATTGCTGTTGACTGGGACATATATGTACTTAAGTGCCGCCCAAGGTCGAAAGGGTTAATTTCATTCATCAGGCCGGAAGATTACCTCGATTAGCATCATCATCAGCTAGAATGTTCTCAAACAGCCCATAAAAGATCGAGTCTTGTCTAATAGTTTGTGATCTGTTGTTGTTCCTTGAATTTCTGAAGCATAGCTGGACAAAGTTGAGTTAGTGGGACACTTGAGTCCAGTCAATCCAGCTTATGACAGACAAGCTATAAAAAGCTAGGATTGCAGACTGCAACTGCTTGGATCACGACATTTTTTGAGAACTTCCTTGATTACAGGCAAAGCCTTGTATCGTTTGATTTTCTGAATCTCAGCCCACTGAGCACAGCCTCTTATTGAGAGGTGCACACCTACTTTCAGGTGCACACCTACTTTCGACCTCGTAGTGCCACCGAGCGCCACCAATCCCACAGCAATGCTACTTGTTTTCTTACGGACTGAATGTTAACGATATTGTCATTGTTTGAATCTCAGGCCACTGAGGATAGTGGCGCCGCTTATTGAGAGGAGCACACGTACTTGCGGGACACCGAGCGCCTCAAATCCGACGACAATGCTGCTTGTCCGTAAACAAGGGACTGAATGTTTACAATGACCCTCGGGACTTAGATTGACTTGGATTTGTACGTGGTGGGAGAGGGCCTTCTCAATTATTGAGCTTAGCTAAGGAGGTTAGAATGAAGCGAAACACTAATACAGTGGATTGTCCCTAAGTCGAAGTTCTTTTCGCCATGTTTTGGCATTTCTCGCAATTTTCCATACAAACACCATCCCCTAAGTCGAACTCCCTCTAATTCGAATTGATTTTGATATTCCGTGAGAATTCGACTTAGAGGGAGTCCACTGTATTTTGATGTCCTTCAGTTGCAAACAAACCGGTGCCAGGGTGCATCTGGTCTCTATCTTCCTCAGAGAGAGGCGCAGCAAGTAAAGTTGTATTTTTACCAATCCAAATGAGGTGCAGAACCAACTCCTTTTTATGATAATACAGGCCGTGGTGGTCTTTGTCCGCAACAAAAAAAATGTCTCCAGGTCACAGGATTTCCTGGTAGCAGTGTTCAGTTTCGCATAACGTGGAGTCGTTCCTTCAAATATAGGCGCCACCTTAATCGTGTGCCTCCTCTACTTTTCTACTTCAGGCATCGGCTTGATGTGTTGCTTAAAAACTGGCCTACTGCTTCGTTGCTGTATTATCTTCTAGTCTAATCATTTAAGTTCCTGTATCTCGTTTATGTTTAAATGGAAATTTGGAAGCATTTGCTCTTTCGCTGTTATCCCATGCGAATTATGAACACTTTTTGATGTAAGGGATCTCAATTTGAATGAAACCTGCCAGTAACATAAGCTCTACAGACACCTGACGTGCAATAGACGTTCGAACGTAAGGGATCTCAATTTGAATGAAACCTGCCAGTAACATAAGCTCTAAGGACACCTGAAGTGCAATAGATGTTCGACTTTCGTTCCTGAGTGAAATGCAATTTAATATGTTCACTTCTTCAAGACTCCAGCTATAGGCATCAGACAGTGATATAACTTTCAGCTTATTTACTGAACTTACCAAATACGTAACTCCATTGTTCGTCGATCTATGGAGCGAGCCGTCTGTTTACAACCTTTTCTGGTGCGAGCATGCTTTCCTCTCTATACACTTGTATAGAAAGTAGGTCTCGACTATTGAGAAAGCACTCAACGGCCTTAAAAACCACTACGGTTACTTTTAACAACAACATTCCGGTTCGCTCTGGCCGCATAAAGAAAAACTAAACGATTTGTCTTTGAAAACACTTACCGTTGCAATACAATTCAAACTACGCATCTTCGTCAGTCTTACCTGCTCAACAAGTGGAAAAAAATAAGTCATAGACAAAAACGACTAAATTTGTAGTGAATTTTTGTAAATAAACATGTTCGCTTGAATTCATCAGTAGCAAACAAAAAAAAAAAAACACGCTTCTTTCAAGAGAATTGAAAGTATAGCTTTTATTGAAACAATTACTTGAAACCAAAACATTCAAATAACGAAATACGTATAAATATAGTAAAAAATGAAATTAAATCTCTACGAGTTTCAGCAGCAGTTGGATTGCTTATGGTTGAACATTGCATTTGAAATCTAATGGTTTTCTCTTTTCCCGTAAACAAGCATTTGCCACAAGAATCAAATACACAACATTTATGTAGATTAAATCAAAAAAAAAGAAAGAAAAAAAACAAAGAAAATATCTATCATACCGCGAAAATAGTGCTTTTGAAAAAAAAAACAACAGAAATAAAAACAATATTCAAGAGTTTTCTTTTTTGTATACTATGTAGGTGCAATTATAATTAACAAGAGCTAATTTAAAGAAGCATATAATACATTTACAGCAATCGGGAGCATTCTGAAGGGGAGGGAGTGAAATTTAGTTAATAAGTCAAATTTGGAGCCTTTTTATACATTTGAACAAATAAAACGAGTTTTAAATGTTTACCCTTTTTGTGTAATTTTAGAATGAAATGAGAAATTATTTTTTTATCGTAAGATCTTCTTCGCTTAATTCTATTTATGTATTTATTTGATGTATCGAGAAGATATAGAAATTTAACGAATGCTCCCCTGTAGCTTTACATTATTTTCTTTTGCTAGGGTGATAAATAAGAACTTAATTAAACAGGATAAAAAACAACAAGTAACTGACATTGAAGCAATCACATCGCATCCGCATCGTACACCATTGCTCACTGAAAGGAATTGACTAACAGAACACAGAATGGATTCCATTTTGTTAATGCCTTTCTGCAATTTTCTCAATAATTGTTTGATTTTGATTTTCCTCTTCCATGCGGAGGAAGGAGTATACTCGTTCCCATTCAGTGGGACATTTTGCTTCAATTCAGTGTTGCTTTTTCAATGTCAACTAAAAAGAAAAAAAAAATAAACAAATATTTTCATATAATTTATAATATAACAAATAAAATATTTACACAACACCATAAATAAGAAAAAAATCAAATCATAAAGAAACAAACAAACTTCTTGCTTATTACACACACACTTTGAGAAAAATTCAAACAAAATGAAAAATTAATAAAAAATGGAAAAAAATGTTAATCGTTGTGTTTTATTTGACCGATTTTACTTGCAGTTGTCAGTCAGTCAGTTATGTAAGCGGATAAGGTGGATTAAGGTAACTACTTCCCCTTAATTGAAATTTAATACCGTAAGTGGCACTTGTATTCGCATGTCGTAGGCATTTGCGTCTGTTTTGTCTGGAGACTAACCTTGGGGCAGTCAATCGAATAACATGCAAGGCTTATCGATTCAATTTACATGCGAATTACTTGCTATATTATTATGCCGTCAGTCCTTTTGTTGCAAGGGGCTAAGCGGGCAGCGTCAGTGAAGAGGAAGAAGGCGGTGGCACGGTTGGCGTAGGGGGGTGGTTCTCGTCCCCTCGATGGTACACCACCCGATTAAAACCCAAAAAAGATCACGCCATCGGCTGAAGGATAAAGGAAAAAGAGAAGACAGCCTATTACCCCAGGCGTGTTGTGAAAAAAATGTTGCTACTGATGGTAATTGGAGCACTAACTGGCCATAATCATCTGAAATACCGTGAAAACAAAATGGAGCTTACCCACCCACACTTCATATGCAGAAGCTGTGATGACGAAGAGGAAATATACAATTCTTCTCACTACCCCTGTCTCTGCGCCAGTCTCTGCTGGTTGATGCACAGAAAACTGGGAGAACACTTCTGCCAGGACCACCAGGAATTAACAAAAATCCCTTTAACCTCTGTTTTTAAACTTAATAGGACTTCAGGATAGCTGAACAACACACGAAAATTACGGGTACGGAGGAAGGTGTGAAGAGGATCTCCTATGGCCATCACAACGGGTACATCAGATTTTAAGTGAGATGTGGATTACGCGTCTAAACAGCTGGATGGCGTCGCTTATTAAGCGCCTGCCCTTGGTTAAAGGGGTTCCCGGTTCGAATACCGGTGAAAGCGAAGTTAATACGGTTTTCATATATATATGGTCCAGTCACCATTTGCCGTTGGGATCAAATGAACGGCACTATTAGGTACTGCGAGTTGTCGACCAGTGGTAGTAGGTTTATGGGTATCACAATGAAACAACATAGTCTGAAGTGTGCTAGCGATTTCGCTGGCAGCCCTCTCTACCTAACATAACCTCACCTATGCGTCTACTCACTAACCTAACCTAACTTGACCCCAGACTTACGGACAATCTCTCAAATTGACAGGACAAAGAAGAGAAAGAACAGAAAAGCGCAAAAGATGCCTTTACCACGAATAGAGGCTGGAATAGGTTTCGCCGAGCTAAGCTATCCAGCCTACACTTAGCTTAGTCTACATACCTTTAAAATACGCTTATTCTAAACGTGACATGCCTTAAAACTGCCTAGATCAGCTTGCGATGTAGAGCTCTCTGAGTCGTTTGACGATCGTAAAGATCCCAAAGGTGTCGGAAGTAGACACAGCCGGTTGTCCACCCCTTGTGTCCAGCGACATGACCACATCCTGGCGAAAGTCTTGAGAGAAAGCCGCTTACGAATCAATCACACACACAACTAAGCAACATAAACAAATTCTTAATTCCAAAGTAGTGATGAGTTAACTCAAGCAGAAGCTGTATGGATGAAGAGGAGGTAGAAAACATAGATCACCTATCTGCTCGTGCAGCTCTCTGGCTAGTCGTAGGTTCCTACACTTATAGGTTTACTATTTTAACAATCTCAATGAGCTAAACAGCGTCAGCATAGGCCAGCTAAATCGCTTCACTACAAGCACCAACTGGTTCTGATGTTAGAAGAAGTCAATCCGCGTGGTATCCCAATGGGCCTACTTTGTCCTAAGTGTGATTGCCTCTATCAGTCAGCTACTCCAACCTAACCTAACTCGAGTTTATAAATCGGGTCAAAACGAATTACGTTCAAAGTGCTTCAGCACGAGCTTCCTTTGGAACTCCTGTCCGAATATGGCGATCTGTGCATTGTAACGTGAGCTGGGCTGGGCATCTTCTTCCGATAAGCACTGAATAGCGTCGTGGTACAAGAACTGGAATACGGGAGTGAATTTGCCTCTATACGCCTTGAGCAACCCTTGACAGCATTTGCCAGCGCAACTTTGAGAAGGTACATGTTGATGTCCAGGTTGATGGATTTACAGAGCGGAAGGAACTTCTGGGTGTCTTCGTTGTTCCAGGTCCGGAGGCAGTCTCCCGCCTGTTCAATGAATTTGTGAAGTGCGGCAAATGTGGTGTGCAGTGGGTTGAGCTTTGCGAAGTCAGAAATGAAAAATTCGGTTTCCTTTCTGCCTGGTGAATGTGTTAATAGTTTTTGTAGATGGGCCATCAAGTGAAGATCCATTATCCGACGCGAAAGTAGACAAACATCGTCAGATTAGTCTAGGTACTTATGGTAATGTGTCATAGTCCGTCGAATGCCATAATTTCCGTCCGTCAATGCTGCACGAGTACATCGCTGACGACCAACAGAAACAATAGTGGTGACAGTATGTTCCCTTGACGAACTCCACTTTGGACCTCAAACTCCTCTGACAACTTACCATTGTGCACGACGTGATACTTACTACCTTCGTGTGTGGCCTTTATAATAGCTATGGGTTTTTTTGCGGAATGCCTCCCCTGCGCAAGGCCGACCAGATTCCATCTTGATTTAAGCTATCGAAGCCTTATCGAAGTCGATGTACAATAAATGCAGCGTAGACCTATACTCAACCCATTCCTCAGTGATGATTCGGAAGTTGTTTATGTGGTCGATTCAGGGAGTCCAGAGTGAAAACCCACCTGTTCGACGTCGAGAGTTGAATTTAAATGCTCTTTGATCCGTTTCAAAACTTACTTCCTTACTTATCAGGCCGGCCTGAGCAATTGCTGCCTTCCATCCTTGACGGTACTGGGCACGCTGGTTCCACTCATCAAGGCCAAGCTGTCTTGCATCCGCGATTACTTGGTCTTTATACCGGAGATTCGGTCTTCCTCTCCTTCTCGAACCAGTAGGCTCGGATTCAAAGACCCTCTTTGCTGGAGCATTGTTGTCCATGCGCTCGATGTGGCCGAGCCAGTGCAGTCGACGGATTTTTGCCTTCCGGACTACATCCACATCCTGGTACAGCTCGTAGAGTTCGCTGTTATGTCTTCTCCTCCATTCGCCTTCCTCGCAGACGGGACCATGTATCCGTCGTAGAACTTTTCTTTCGAAGCTACCAAGAATCAGTTCTGCAGTTTTGCTTAGCATCCAGCTTTCGGCTCCATAGAGCACGACTGGCAAAATAAGAGTTTTGTAGAGCATGATTTTGGTCCTTCGAGTCAGGAATTTGGAGCCGTCGTTTTGACAAACCGAAGTAGCACCGGTTGACAAGGGCGATTCTACGACGGATCTCCACTGTGATGTCGTTTGTGGAGTTCACGTTTGCCCCGAGGTAGACAAACTCCTTCACTACCTCGAAATTGTAGCTGTCGATCGTGAAATTTTGTCCAAGGTGGTGTCTGACGGAACGTTTTTTGGTCGACAGCATACATTTTGTTTTGTCCTCATTGACCTTGAGACCAGTTCCTTTCGCCTGTTCTTCAATCGCAGTAAAGACTCCACTACGGCACGTTGAGAACACGCGACGATGTCGATGTCATCTGCGTACCCCACAGTTGGACCGACTTTTAGAAGATAGTGCCTTCCGTGTTTACAGTTGCCCTCCGCACTATCTTCTCCAGTACCAGATTGAAGAAGTCACACGTCAGCGCATCTCCTTGCCGAAATCCAGTGCAAGTTTCGAACGGCTCAGAAATCCTTGAGCCGAACTGCACGGTGCACGTATGTGTTAGCGTGGTGCGACACTCCAGTATTTGTCTTAGTGTGAAGAACTATTTGAGGTTTTATTTTGGATACTGCGGGAAGAACGCAAATACCTCTCCAGTTTCCACATACCATCCGGTTTTGCCTTTTTCGGAAGCTTACCCCCTTTTCTACTCCTGTGGGAACTGTTCGTTATCCCGGATGCAGCAAGTCTGCTGATACAGTCAGCGCAGCTTGAAATAATTCAGTAGGAATGCCATCAGTACCCACCGTACATTCTTTTGTTTTACAATATTGACAAAAATTAGCTTAAGCTTGCACCGAGATATGGTTTTCAAACCCTTACTACTGAGAATACAATTTTGTGATTGTTTGGAGGAAAACTATGGGAAAAAACCTCCATCTGATGAGACCCAACGCTTTGTTTCTCTTGAGGGACTTGATTGCTGCTAGCTCGCTTTTGCTGGGAGGTTCGGTCCAGTGCGAATTCGGTGAGAGGAAAGCTCTTTACGAATCAATCACACATGAAACAAACATTTAAATTTTAAATCTCCCTGAGACCACCGCCGCATCAAATGAAAAACAGAATTTGAAGATTTTCTTTTTTATTTTACAGTGCTAACAAAATTCAAGACATACAAATAGCGTTGGAACAAACTCAGTTATAGTAAGCTGATCTAAAGGACCTCTCCGAGTCACGTTTGAAGGAGTCGTGCATCTTGGTAATATCCTCCAGCTTATTACATATGGCCGACGAAGAGGACTCAATCCACTGCAGAGAGCTCATGTGCGCGTTTAGGATCTTTCCAATCTGAATGATGGGATCAGTGTTGTCCTGGCCCTTATTTGATTCATTCAAATTGTCGATAATCTCCTTCAGATCCTCAGACATCTGCTTCAGTTGAGTGTCCAAATTCTCCACCAACAAATATGTCTGCGAACGCTCAACATCAACTTGTGGGATCTGCATGAATTCTTTCTGAAGGGGGACGATGCTGTCTTCCAATTCTGTGTGCTGAGTGGCGATGAATTCCAGTTCTTGCTCCAGGGTGTGTTGATCTGTCTTCACCTTCTGAACTGCATCATTTAACTCAAGAATCTTTTGATTGTTGCTTATCAGAATTTTGTCCCAAGCATTGATCTGAGTTGCTTGATCGGTGAACACCTTTTCCTGTTCCTCCAGCTCGAGGGTCCACTTGTTGATGTGCTCTTCCAATTGATTGTACGTGATTTGCGTCGACTGAGTGGCAATAGCCGAGTCGGTTGTTTTGGTGGCGGTTGTCAATGTTGTCAGACCAGTAGCTGTTGTCTTTGGGATGGCTAATGAAATAGCTGGGGCTGAAGTTGCTGCAGGCACTGCAGTTGCCGCCGGTGCAGCGGATACAAAATTCAATGTTGGAGCACTAGTTGCGGTAGCATTTGAGGCCGGAGTGCTAAAGAAACCGCCACCAATGGCAGTTGTTGAAAGACCAAGAGCGGGTTTGTTTCCTCCTGCATCGCCACCGCCTGATGCGCCAAATGTGAGCGGTGCTTGAGAGGTCTGGGTTGGCAAATTGAATGTTAAGCCCGCACTGGGCGCAGTTGTAATTGGTTGTCCGAAATTCATATTAAATTACTTAATTTGTACTTAGAATGATTTAAGTTATTTGATTTTGTAAAATACCGCCGATTATTGAGGATTTCGTAACTTAAAATGAACTGTCACAGTGTGACATGAGTCTTTTAGATAAGAGTGCTGCCAAGTTACATGTGGTCAGCGGGTACAGGCAAAAAGAAAACAATTGTTTTTAAAAAGTCTTTAAAAGGAATATCATCAAATCGCCAAAGAAAAGCATATCAAATAAATAAACAAATTCATTGGAATAAAATATGTTTTAATAGCGGCGTTCATACTCACCATGATTGATGGTCCAAATGGTCAATGTGAACGATTGTTACTACAAATAGGCAGACCTGTAGAAGGTAGACAAAGCATTTCGACTTTTTTCCAATTTGTCGTCAAGCAAATCGCATCGACAAATCGTTCACTTTCACAATTTGCGAATTTTAATAAATACTGCCAAATTTGGCTCACACATATGGCTCACATTTCGTGCATGGCACAACTGTTATCGATATCGATTGGGGCACATGTCAAACTGCCGGCATCGATAGTACATGTCAAAACAACTAACTTGGTTAGAATTAACTGAGTTCTTTCTGTCTACAAGATTTCTAAGTAATACACTTAGTTTGAGCGCGTTTTCCCCAGTCCCAACAAAAAAAGGCAAAACAAAAATGCCTTACCTTTGTTTGATGCAACATAGTGTTGACAGTTTATTAAAATTATTAGAGAAAGCCGAAGCTAACAAATATACGGTGATTGCCGCTCCAATAAATAGCACTGATGTGCCCATTGAATTTCAACGCGAACCACTGAAATCAACACAAATTGATTGCTCCTATCCGGATCTGGTGCTCTCTGCAGACGCATGGAATGGCAAGGTGATCACTTTGCTCACCGACACCATCGATTGCGATTCGAAAAACGTGAAAATTCGCCGAAATAGCGAGGAAATACTTAAAAAGGATCTGTCATGGACCGAGCACCTTCACTATGGAGGCTACACTATGATCCGTTTGAAATCAGCTAACAATATGAATCTGGCAAGAGTTGTAAGCAAGCAAATTAAAGGTAAATTCCATCATGTGGACTGTAATGATTGAGTAACGCGAATCATGTGACATTGCAGGTGTTCTTCTTGTACAAGTTCCTATGTTCTCGTCGAAGGTAGCAGCTGCCGCTTGGCGTTCAGACATTTCACTGGATGAAGTTGCTCGCTTCGAGGAGGACGACACGTGGAGATGGTGGAATCGCTTTCGTTGGGCCGCAGATTTCAATTCAAAAATGCGAGTAGTACTCGAGTTGGGCGATGACAAACCGACAAAAGAATGCATTCGACGGTGGTTGGGAGAGCCAATCGAAGCAGTGATCATTCCATCTTCCTTGTTTATTAGGAATCTACACAATTTTCCAGTCCTACCAAAGGCATGGCAGGAGCTATTGGTTCCACTCGTACAAAGCCATGTTAGTTTTATTTTAAGTGCTGCTCAGGATGATAATAATCTCAAATATTACGCCGAGTATTTGCTCAACTTTAGAGAGGCCCATAAGGACTTCTACGAGTTGCAGTCGTAAGTTAATCGCTTCTTATGTGTGATTGAAGGGGGTTTCATTAACAGCTTTGTGTCCTGTTTCAGGTTTGAGGATGTGCTGGAGATACCTCTTCAACCATTGTATGATAATTTGGATTGCTATACTTACGAAACCTTCGAGAAGGACCCGGTCAAGTATAGGCTATATCAGGATGCCATTGAGGCAGCTCTCATTGATAGAGTTTCTGAGGAAGAAATTGACGATAAGACGGTAAGTGCCCTTGAGTCTGTGAATACATTTCCACTCAATTTTCCACTTTTTATCAGACTATCGTCATGGTGTTGGGAGCAGGACGGGGGCCCCTTGTTCGTTCTGCACTGAACGCTGCCGAGAACACAAAGCGGAAAATTCGCGTCTACATTATTGAGAAGAATCCGAATGCTGTGCGCACTCTGACTGCAATTGCCAGGAAACTGTGGAGCGGGAAGGGTGAGTAATTGACAGCTTCTCACAGGAATAAGACATTGTATGCTCCCATTCCAGACGTTCAAATCTTCTCCAAGGACATGCGCGAATTCACACCGCCAGAGAAGGGGGACATTCTTGTTTCCGAACTCCTCGGGTCATTCGGTGACAATGAACTCTCCCCCGAGTGTCTGGACTGCGCTCAATCTCTGCTGAAGGACGATGGCATCAGCATACCATGCAAGTCGACATCGTACATCAACCCGGTCATGTCGTCGAAGCTGTACAATTCGGTGCGTTCCATAGTTAGTCACAAAACATTCGGACGCGACAAGGTTACCACGTACAACAATCACGCCGAGAGTGGGTTCGTCGTCCTGCTGAAGAATGTCTACAACATTGGCCTGCCACAGGCGCTGTTTGAATTCCACCATCCGAATAAGGAAGAGTTCATCGATAATTCACGCTACAAATCGCTCAAATTTGACGTTGATCAAGATTGTGTGTTGAACGGTATTGCAGGATACTTTGACACCGTACTGTATAAGGACATAATTATAAGTATAAACCCCCCAACCCACACCCCTGGAATGCTCTCATGGTTCCCCATGTACTTCCCGATCACCGTAAGTTCAGTGCAACAGCCTGCCGAGGTTCCTTTTTGCTCATGCTCTCATTGTTTCGATTCGCAGGAACCCATAGATCTGAAAGCAGGTGAAGTTGTCGAGATCCACTTCTGGCGCTGTGTTTCCAAGCAGAAGATCTGGTACGAATGGAGTCTGTCATCGCCGCGCATAACGCATATACACAACCACGATGGCCGGTCGTGTCCCATCTTCTGCACGTAAGGTCTAGCGACGTGCTGCAAACGAGACATCCCAGCCAAAGTGATTTTTTCTATACAGTAACAATTAAGAAAATATACATTTGGACACTCGTGTGTGCGTGTGTTCATAAAGTAGATTTAATTAAAATACAAACAAAAAAGATACAAATTGTTTTAGTAGTTATTGTAGTGCTTCAGCCGGAAGAGGGGCGCCTCTTTCCCGTTGTTGCCCATCGCCAAGAACCCGCTGGATGGCGAGAACTCCAACGTCCGCACGCACTTCAGGTTGCTCTGATTGCCGGGGAAGTTTGCGAACACCGTGCCGGATGGGAAGTGCACGAGTTTCACCGCCGAAGGGACGACGTCGGAGCAAATCGCCAGCAGCTCCGACGTGTGGTTAAACTTGATGTCAGTGATGGACGTGGTCAGGTTCAGTATTGTTTTTTCCGGCAATGGAGTCTGGGACGCGAACACCTTATCGTAGTCGTATATGTTGACGGCACCCTCGCGACTGCCGGTGGCCAGCATCTTGCCGTCCGGACTCAGGGCCAGAGACTTGCCAACAACACAGCCATCGTCGAAGAATTTGTGCATCTGACGCTGCTGTTTGACGTCAAATATGGTCACTGTGCTTTGCGTTGACGAGGAGAAGATCTTGTTCGAGTCTAGGGAAAATTTCAAAGCTGAAACGGGCTCGTTTTGCTTGAACGTCTTGATGACTTCCTTTGTTTTCGTATCGAACAGATGCACCTCGTTGTACAGTCCCTTGACGGCGAAATACTTGCCGCACGGTGACACCTCAAACATCGATACTTTAGCGACGGATCTCGGCGGAACGTGGCGCATTTCCTTTGCCTTCATTAAGTCGTAGGAATAAAAGTGCTTGGACTTGCTTCCGAATAAGGCCTGTGTGCCGCATGGCAGAATCCTTGCACAAAGAATCGGGAAATCTTTGAATCGGATGTTGTGAAGTTTTTCATTTTTCTGTCCATTCACCGAGTAAAGGGTCGCTATGCCATGCAGGCCACTGACCATAGCGACTGTGCTGGTGGGATGAAAGTTCACACTGCTTACCGCTCCTTCGCCATACGTGGCTCGATTAAGATCCTTCAGTTTCTTAAAGCTGATAGTCCGAGGCTGAAGCGCTGCTGATTTTGATGAATCGATGAAGCCCACAGTCTGCAGGATTTCCTCGTCCGAATCGGGCTCTTCTACGCGATCAAGATCGGCCCACTTCGGAGCCTTCACTACACGGGCGAATTGAGATTTTAGATACTCTTTGTATGGTTTATCTTTCTGCAAGTAATCCAGTGATCCAGTCTTCTTAGTGTCTCGCTTTATTTCTCCCACCTGTATCTCTTCATCGTCAACATCCTCCCAGGCGGGCTTTCGCTTTTTGGCAGACCCTTCCTCACCGTCAGTGTGTCGCTTTGATTTGTTTGCATTCTTGAGACTTTCAATTAAACCGTCCTTGTCTCCAAATATCAGCTTCTCCAGTTGAATTTCTTTATCGGTCCTGATCCATTCTTTTGACTGATGTGTTGGACCCGTCCCATTCCCCGTGTCGGCTTCTTCTGCATCACTTTTGTTAAGTTCATCGTTTGCTTTTGTTGTGTCTGTCGTTTCGGTGGCGTAGTCTCGTAGGATATCTTCCAGTTCATCGATATCATCGCCTACAGACATTTTTGTGTAATTTTTTTAACTGATTTGCAAAAAAAATATTTTACACTCACGAAATGTTAAAACAAATTTTAACTAAAGTGACATTTCTCAACATGTGCGGGATGATTGGTGTGAAGTTGGATGACATTTCACATAACATTGAATGATTCAATTCAGTGAGCAATTCATTTTAATTGACTATATTTTGAATTATTTGAATTATGTCGTTTGAAAAAAAGAAGAAAAAAAAGGTTAGAGGCATTTCATTCAGAATAATTAAAATTCAAATACGGTTTAGTTTGTTCTTAACAGATTTGACATACTCTATTCATTAAGGGTTCACTACTGGCGTTTCTTCATAAATTACATTTTCGCACTACGGATAGTCCAAGAACTGCTCATGTATGCAGATTGTCTGTAGGACTAGATTCATCAATTACATGGCTATTGATAGTGTGCGTGCTATTACTACTTACTTCCAAGTGAAGGGGGCCTACTGTTTTATAACGACGCTTTTTCTAGACAGTTGTACCCGCTAACCATTGTTAGTGACTTCAGTGAGTCATGGCTGTGGACGATATTGATGGGTCTTATTCGCAAGTATTTACTCATGCTTATAGGAGTCCTTACCGGGCACTGTGTCATAGGTACAAATGCTATGCGACTGAACGACTTTTGTGGAAGCTGCAGAGATGAAGAAGCTGTAGAATATAACATCTGCTTTGCGACTGTCTAGTCCTAGCAAAGAAGAGGAGAAAGTTCCTGACTAAACACTGCTTTGTAGAGCTAGAGGACATAAGCAGTGTTGAACTGAAAAACCTCCTTAGATTCTTTAGTGAGTCCGAATCGTTTTAGAACTAAAGTAGGTATCATGGTTCAAACGACCTCAAAACAAGGGCACAATAGATCCAACAAGTTGGTCTGGTATTTATGTTGAAGATGGAGAACTTCCACTCTGTCTTTTATCAAGCTCCATATCGAGATCAACTAGACCTTTAAATCGAAGAGCATAGGAACATACTAGCACAAAGAAACAGTCATTGGCAAAATCTACGTTTCGTCCCGGTACCGATGTCTTTAGGACTGTAGACTGCGAAGCCAAGCAAGACGAAATCCCTAATTGCCTCGAAGTCATTTGTTGCTCATTGTTATGCTTCGTCCAAAACATCGATGTTTTAGGTAAGGACGACGACATAGACCTTGTTTATCGTCCGACCCCTTTTAGCCGCTTCTGCATTAATGTTAGCAAATGTCTTGTTGACAGTCAGCAGGCATCAGTGTTTACAGGTTTACTTCAGGATGTGGTGGCCCGTGGCTTTGTGGGTATGTGCGTCGATTCCTACGCACTTGGACCTACCTGTCTAGGTTCGATTCCTGGTACGACAAGAAATACTTTTCACGGCCCCACCTCTTTCGAGTCACTGGCAATGCTCAACGATTATAACTGTCTAGAAAAAGCTTCCCAAACTTGGCCGTTCGGAGTCGGCATAAAATTGTAGGTCCCTTCCACTCGTGATAGAACAATAGCATGCACAACACTAGTGGTTGCTCAGAAGCTAGGCCCTGGCCCTCTACGGGCTGTAGCGCCACCCATATTATTATTATTATACTTCAGGTTAGGTTAGGTCAGTGGGTAGACGCGTCAAAGCACGTCTCGCTTAGGTCCTAGTTGACCCATTGTGATGCCCAAAAGGGGAATAGACTCCTCTTTACACCTCTTTCGTATCCATCATATCATATCCGCTTATTGTCCAACCATCCTGACATTCTGATAGACCTTTCTCAGATGATTATGTCTCAATCATCGTCAGAGATTATGGAGAATTATAGTTCCAACTACCATTCTATGATTTTATCATTCACTTTTTTCTTGACATCTGCACGAGGTGGATGAATTTTCATGCGATTGCCTGAGTTGGGTCAGTTTCAGCTCCTTTGCTGGCAAGCTCATCCGCTGTCCCTGTTCCCCACGACACCGTATAGACTAACCGAGTGCTGTGTGCTGAGAATTTTGAGCTCTTCGCGGCAGCAGGCGACCAGCTTCGACTTGATTGACTGTCAATAAGAATGGTAATATCAGCCGGTGACATCTCCAACTTTGATATCATTCTGGCCGCTTCTGACAGGATCTTCGCTTGAAAAGTATTGCCATAGTCAGGAAATCTCATGGAGCAGTGCATATCAATTCAATGAAAATGCCCGGACATGTGCATGTTTCCATCTTCGATCCATCAGTACATGGATGGTCGAATTATTGATGGTTTCTCTTGTGGTCCACTCCTCCCTCGTCGGGAAATAGCATCCGAAGGGTATTTCAAAGTCGAGGAAAGGCAATCAGTTTCGGACTGTTCAATTTGTAGTCTGTTCAGCATACTATCATGCCGAATAGGGCTTGAGAGCCAGCATCTTGATTGAATGCTTCTAATGGCTTCAATTTACAGCGTCGAGTGGAAGAAGGTTTAGTATTACCCCTAGGCCCGCGGTCGGGGTAGTAGGAATTGCACCCGTAACACTTATGCATGTAACACTTAGTCTCTGCATTCTGGTTAGCAGCTTTAGGCTGGTGGATTGCAGTTGGAGGTCTGCCACCATACCACACTGCCGTATGTCAAGATTGGCCTTACAGTCGCTGTGTATTTGCACAGGATTGTCTTGGGGCTTGGGCACCACCTTTCGCCGAATATCGTATTACTCAGGTATAGCGCGCAGGCACATACCTATGTAGATAGCATGATTTAGTCAATTGTAAGAGTGCTTCTACCGCGTTTTCAATTAGTTTGCTAAGAGTCGGGAGAAATTTACCACGAGCTATAATCACCACGTCGTTAGTGTGGGCAATTGCCCTGGTTCCCGTTAGTCCGATCTGCTTTAAAATCTCGTTTATTACTAGCACCCACAGAAGAGGGGATATAACTCCCCCCTTCCTGAAGGGTGCCTCTTGCGGCTGCAACTTGGTTGGATGAGTCTCCTAGGTCTCTAGGTTGCATTAATGATTCTCTTCCTGAGCAAACTTACTATAGCGGCGTTCAAACCGGTCCGCGTCGGATTGACCAAATTGTACTAGATCGTACAAATATGAACAGTTTGTCCGACGGTCGTATGAAAGTGGAACTTTTTCAACTTTTTCGCTCGGTCGTACCACATGTGATACAGTGTGAAAGCCGCTATAGTAAGTTTGCTTGTCAATAAGTTTTGGTTAGATTTTTTTTAATGCTGTCGTTTTTTTTCTATTTTTTCTCTCATTTTCTTCGTTTTCTAATATTTCGTCAATAATCAACACTTTGATAAAATCGAGCGCTGCCATGTTGATGCCACTAAACTACTTTCTAAATGAAGTCTGTCATCCGCGTAGTACAATGTGAACGCAAAGCATTTTTTGGTCGTTCGACCGGGTTCGTACCACATGTAGTACAGTGTGAACGTCGCTTATGACTGTAGTGAGCAATTGCTCAATTTTGGACTTTTTAAGGGGGAACTTAATACATTATTGAAGACCCTCTCTATGTCAAGAAGAGCTGCAAGTGCAAGTCTTTGACATTCAGGGACTTGTCAATCACACTAACCAAATCATGTAGCGCGCCTTTGCCCTTCACACACGCATGACGTGCACGGGAGATGGTGTCTTGCGTGAAGCTGTTGCGAATGCAAATATATGTTAAGGAGCTTTTGGAACGTCGGAGGCAGAGATGAAGTATTAAATGGTGTACTTGATTTCTGGTCGGAGGTGAGGCTGCAGTGGCAGGTTTTGCAAGCCTTGGAGATGAAAACTACTCTAGTTCATACTTACAAGGTCCATCATTCAAAAACAATTAAAAAGGCCAACTGCATACTAAAACATAACCTTAAATTTATTTATTTTCTCTTAATCGAATTCTTTAAAATAATACAAAACAGAACACTGTACAATTTTTCTTATTTTCCATCTTCTCATACAAAAACAAGAATAAAATAAAATAAAATAAAAAAAAAAACTCTTTACAAACAAAACGAATATTTACAATAAATTCCAACGTGTCGCAAGAACAGAACGACTTTCCTATAAATGTATGTATGTATGTACCTCGAGCGTGCGTTCCTCTGTTTTCAAACGTGTCTTACTTCTTTTTGCTCTTTTTTTGTTGTTTTCTTTTTGTATCGATGGTAGACAGGAGCAGGAGTGTTGTTTATTATTATTATTAAGTGACAATGTGAACAAAATAATTTATATTTTATGAATTTCAAACATGAATGAGAAAAGGGGGAACAAATAATACAAATAAATCAAAAAATAAAAATAAACAAAAAAAGTAATAACAATAATAACAACAACAGGGATCAGGGATCAGTGGAAGGATTGGGAGGGGGGGGGGGGAGAGGGGTCTCTAGGATGGTACAATGGAAGCAGTTAAATAAAGTTTACATGTTTCGTACGAATAGTAACAGTAGGAGCCTCAGAACAAAGTTCGGTTTTGCCAAACTTTTGGGACGGATGCATACGCGCGCACACGCCGCCTTCTCGTGCGTTGCACACGCGACTTATGATGCGTATATTGTCACAGATCCGGCGCAAGTATGTATGTGAAAAATATATGTATAAGAAACAATCGAACAACGCGTGTTTTCCTATAAAAATAATTTTCTAGAACTTATCATTTAAGATTTAAAAAAAAAAAAAAATAATAAAAAGAAATAAGTTAATTGGTAAGAATTTCCTTTGCTTTTGTTTAACAGTAATTGGCTAAAAGAGAGAAAAGAGAAGATTCCACCCGAATCCGAATTATGCAGTAATAACGTACTCGTATCTCTCGCTTAAAGAATTCAAAATATTCTTTCGAAAAACTCCGATTTTGATGAAACTAACGAAAGGCGCTTTTTAAAATGTGATTTGTCTTGTCGAGATGAATGCGTGGGCGAAGAATTAAACAAAAAAAAAATAATAGAGAATACTTTCTAAAGATGAATTTGTAAAGATCATCATTTACAAATAGGTTTACGACGTCGTCACCGTGCTCATCAGTTGTGGGCCGCGAGGCTTGATCATCATGGTCGCCTTCTTGAGGGTGTAGTCCCATCCGCGCCAACGGAACCAGACGATGCCTTGTCGCGCAGTTAAATCTTGTGGGTCGTGTAAGTAGAGACCATTGAGTCCGCGTCCACATGACTTCCACCACCAGCCGCCCTAAAATAAAGAATGACTCAATTTAGAATGACTCTCTAGAGCGCAACTTGTTGATGGTTACCTTAAGCATACTGGCGCAGTTTAGAGAGCTGCGATCGTTGTCCCTGTTGTACGTAGAGAACGGACTGTTGTTTGAGCCATACCATGGATCGTTTAGAGAGTCTCCCGCATTTCCTTCGTAGCCATCGATCTCAAGCTTGTAGTAATCCGCTTCGGAGTGTATCTTGAAGTGGGAATACTGAGCATATCTGAAAGAAAAGCTCTTTCATCACTAATGTGCTATTTTTCAAACTTCGCGATGACCTACCTTTTGTTGCCTTCAAAATCTTCCAGTTCAACACGCAAAGCATAGTCCTCGTTATTCGTCAGCATGTAGATATTCTCGTTTCCCAGCCAGAACTCCTTAGCCGGATCACCGAAGCCATTCTTGTAGTCTGCCCAGTCTCGGTTGAAGTTTTCACGGGGCTCCCCAAATTCATCACGCCGTTGAATAACCTTCGATAACAATTATCATACAATATTGTTGGAATACAATTTCAAAAAGAGGAATAAATGAATGCGTAATATTTCGAAGCGAAGTGATGATATGATTTTTTCAGTTTCTTTTTGTATTCGTTTATATTTACCGTCCAACCGCCATCGGCCACTTCTTGTTCGCAAAAGACCTTCAAAAACCAATATGTTGTTCCACGGATTTGCAAGTAAAATACTCCTGATTGTCGCATACCAGCGTTAAGAATATCCGAACACGAGAAACCCTATAAAATAGTCAAAAATAAATTAAACCACACATGGATTGAAGGAAAAATTCACTCATTTCACTCAAACGTCTCTTTTCTTCACAATCAATCGCATCACCCGCCCTTACGCATTGAGTGCATTTCGCTTATCAACAAGGCACGTATTTGTTTACGACCACCAAATGTCAACGACTTTTCAAATTTGACAATTTTTGCAAAAGCCAGAGAGGAAAAAAAAATCAAATCAACCACCAAAAGCCCGGCTTTGTTGCATTCTGGTTTCTTGGACGCTCTTTTCGAAACCAATAAGTTATTCCGTTTATTTTTGTATGAAAAATGATCAGATCAGTGCTATTATTACTCTTTTTCACTTTTGTACAATGTGAAATTCCGCTGGTTGATCCAGAAAAAAGTCTTGTTTGGGGTCCTGGCTTGAAACCGGATCAAATTGTTTTGCCGGCTCGTTACTTCTTTATTCAGGCAATCGATAAAAATGGAAAACAGTAAGGTTTAGGCTAAGTGATATTCGAGAAACAAGTTTTAAAGTGCGTTCGACCTTTTTCTAGTTTCGATCACTCCCCACCGCAGCCATTCGTGGTGAAGGTGAAGGGCAACTCACCGCATGGAAAGTGCCGCAGCAATGTGGACATCATTGATCGTGGGGATGGTTCCTCGATTGTGCGCTACACCATCGCCGATTGGTGTGACAACATGGAAATCGAGATCAAGTACAATGGCTCGCAGGTGGCCGAGTCGCCGTACTACACCAGGGGCACGGCGTACTCGGAGAAATGTAACTGTCCGCAGGATCTGAATCTGTGGTTGATCAACAACGATTGCCCACGAGGTGATTCACAAATTGAATGGGATTTGCACTCGTTCAAGAGGGTCAACTTCAGTGCCATACGTGATAACCTTTTGAAAAGGTACAATATGCCAGAAAGTGTTTCACTGTGCCATTACGTGGTGAAGAACCAGGAGATTCACCGACAGTGCTATGGAAAATATACAGGTTTCAAGATGTTCATGGACGCCACGCTATTGTCCCTGGGACGGGTGGCAGCTTTGCCCGATATGGAGTTCTACTTGAATCTCGGCGACTGGCCGCTGTCTAAGAAGGGTGGTCAGCAGAGGACATCCGGGCCTTATCCGATATTCTCATGGTGTGGCAGCGACGATTCGTACGATATTGTGCTGCCAACGTATGACTTGACAGAGTCGACACTGGAGAACATGGGACGAGTCACGCTCGACATGTTGTCTGTTCAAAGGGGCAACTATCTTTGGGAAAACAAGGAGGAAAAGGCATTTTGGCGCGGCAGGGATGCCAGGAGGGAGCGACTTGATCTGATCGACTTGGCAAGGGAACATCCAGACATGATTAACGCGTCCATAACGAATTTCTTCTTCTTCCGCGACGAGGAGGATAAGTATGGGCCAACAGTGGCGCATATCTCATTTCTGGACTTTTTCAGGGTGAGTCTTGCACGGACGCACGCTGGCGTTGGAGGGATGATTATTTTGTTGATTATTTTGCATGCCCACAGTACAAGTATCAGCTAAATATCGACGGCAGTGTCGCAGCGTACCGCTTTCCCTATCTTCTCGCCGGAAACTCAGTTGTCCTGAAGCAAACCTCTCCCTTCTACGAGCATTTCTACAGCAAGCTGTCAGCCTACAAGCACTACGTGCCGTTCAAGAGGGACCTCAGTAATCTCATAGAGCAAATCCAATGGGCAAAGGACAACGACGATCGGGTGAGGGAAATAGCCGCAGCTGCAAGGACCTTCGCCGAGGAAAACCTGATGCCGCAGAACATCTACTGCTATCATCTCACGTTGTTTAAGGTTGGTATTCACAGATTTTCTTGCCCTGCTCTTACGTGAATGTGTTCGTTTGATTTTCAAGGAATGGAGCACTCGATTGGTGTCACCGATTGTGGTCCTCCCAGGAATGGAGAAACTCGAACAAAGCAGCAAGTGCACCTGCAAGTCCTCCCATCGCAAGGACGAGCTCTAAACGGCGGCCATCGTCTCTCTAAATTCTTCATGGATCTCCAGATATAGCATGACTCTTGTAGTATTATGTTGTGTGTGTGATATTTTTTTCTGTTCAGTGCAACAAAAAAGTGACAACAAAACAACTTGGAAACTGTGTCCGTCTGTCTATGTGCCCTCAAGTAGTGGAATCTCGAATTTCTTTTTTGTTTTTTCGTCTGATTTTGTTTTCGTCTCTCGGAAACGTTTGTACACCTTTGTATTTAGATAAATGTTTACTAGCTGGCACTCATATTGAAATTATTTTTTGATTGCTCTCTCTTTTGGAGCGCACGTATTTGTTTATCGATTATGTATGTAATATGTGTACTCGTGTTCATCACAAAGTTGTAGGGTATATATTCAGTGCTCGAAAGGTTTTACACGTTGGGATTACAAATAAATATACATATGGATTCACAAAGTTCACTTTGTCTCTTCAGTGTTTAGCTAAATGCGTATGTTTTGTAGTTTTTTTTTGGTTTTGTTTTGTTTAATGAATGTAGCGAAGGTCACCAACTGGACAATTATCTGGTGGCTACGGCTAAGCCCCTTTCTTTGGCAGCAATATGAAGTAACCGGCTGCTCAACGGTCCTTCCATTTCAAGAGAATTTCGGAAGCAAACTGCAGCACGCTGCGTTTTTGTTTATGGAACATGCGAAGGACGGTAGAGACACTGTAAGTAATGTGATTTTTGGTTCTCAAAGGTTTTTCAACACTGCCGTGGAGCACTCAGCCTCAAAAACTGGTCCCTTGTACCACCAGGCAGCAACCTACATTTGCTGTAATTTCTTGCTCCCCCGGAGGAATACCAGCAGGCGCTTCTCTGATGAGGAGCCTACATCACCATCTCTCACCTCATCAACACCGAATAGCTGCCACCTGATCCGAGCAAAGGCGGGATAGTGGCTGAGGAAGTGCTCTTCAGTGTCGTCGTCTTCTCCACAGTCGTTGCAGACGGTTTCATAGCTAAGGCCAAGCACATTTAGGTGTTTTGGCGAAAGTGTAGGCAATAGAGTGAGTTGAGTGCGCTGCATTTTATGCAAAGACGTAAGTGACAGCGTGCGTTTCACACTTGCAACGAATAGAAAACCCAGCAGAAAATAGTACCCTTATTGATTATTATTTTCGAATGCATTTAGACCGTTAGTAAGTCGTCTGCCAGTCTTTTCTGTCAAGAGATAACAAGAATGCCGCGAATTTCCTGCAGGCGTTAGGAAGCATGCGCTTGGTTTGTCTACATCATGAAGAGCCATGGCGCCTCCGGTTGTACTCTCCAGACGTCCAACCATCGATGGAAGCCCTAACCAAGGACGCGGGTAGTCCCAATGCAGGTTCGGGTAAGAGTACCTCCACTGATCCTTGCCTAAACGAACTTCGAACGCCTATCGTGGCATCAGCAGTGAACTAATAAAATACATCATGCAGAGCCATGACACTACCGGTTGTACTCTCGAGACGTCCAACCATCGATGGAAGCCCTAACCAAGGACGCGGGTAGTCCCAATGCAGGTTCGGTTCCTAAGAGTGCCTCCTCTGATCCTTGTCTAGGAAGTTCATTGGCCATATCAATTTCTGTGGTCGCCTGGGACTCAGACAAGTCTTAGCAAATTTAGTCTTCTCCGACGGATCAAAAATGGACACAGGTACTGGAGCTGGATTCTACTCGGACACTGCACAAACAGGAATCTTTTAGACTTCCTGATATGTGCAGAGTCTCCCAGAGATCCTGGCAATAGAGAAAGCAGCCAAACACTTCCAACAAACAGATATCCCACCACCGGGCATCACCATATTTGTAGACAGCTAGGCTGCACTGAGGTCAATAGGATCCTGCACAACGAAATCAAAGGCTGTCGTAAAATGTCGCGACTCACTGAGGTCTATTAGTCACCACAAGATCAAACTCTGCTGGTTCCCGGGACACAGCTCAATAGCAGGGAACGAAAGTGCCAACGAATTGGCCAGACAATGGTCTGAAATGGATATTAGAGAAGCGGACACATCACTAGAACCACCGATCAGTGCATTATACCGGATCATATACGACAATAATAAAAGAAGCCAACTCGTCTTGGCTTGCAAGCAACGACTGTCACAGGAAAAGATCAGCGTGGTCAGAGCTTAGTAACGGCGAAACAAAGAAGCTTCTGGCGTTAGACCGAAATTCGATCCGTATGCTCGTCGGTGTGATCACAGGACACTGTCCGATCGGTACAATGCTTCGAAAATTGAACCAGAAGTCCAGCGAGTTGCGGCGACGAGGAACAAACCGAGACGATCCAACATTTGCTTTCCCACTACCCAGCTCTCCAGTATCCAGAAACCCAGAAAACTCGGTAGATGAAAGAAATAAATAAATATCTAAATAGATCGGAAACGGATCGGAATAGAATCGGCGCCTAGCTTCGCTGGGTCATAGACAGACTGCGGACGCAGCGAATGCAGATATATCGGCTTTGAAATTCATAAAGAGCACGGGGTGGTTTCAACCACCACTTGGAACGACTGGTTAGAAAGAATTGTGTACCAAACAAATGACGGGGTTCACAATGGGCCCTTTGGCCTCCGAGTGGAAGTGAGGGTCAACCATTACACCCCCTTCTTTAACCTAACCTAGAAAATTTAGACTGCCGATCAAATTCAGAGAAGACTTGCATTCCTGGACTATCCTGGAAGTGGTTAAAGGGGTGAGCAAGGCCTTAAATAAAGAAATTCTCCGCCGCTTCCACCTGGTCTTCACAATATAGTTCCTGGCCATTAGGATCGCATAGGTTTCCGCTTGGAAAACCGACTCAAATTTACCTAACGAGGTGGGCCTGGGCAGTCTAATGTCTTCGCCTTCCACTAAGGCGCCAACGCCGGACCCATCCTTGGTCTCGAAGCCATCAGTGAAGATAAAAAACGTGATTCATGTGACCACGATTAGCAGAGAGGTATACGGGTGTCTTGGAGGCCTTACTGTCGCTGCTCCCTTGAGCCAACGGTGATAGATGTCCATCATGAGTCCTTCCTTTTTCTAAAGCCAACTAGATCCAGACATGAATTGCAGTGGCGTGTGACCATAGAAGTCAAGTCGTTTCCGCAAACAATGTTTCCAGGAGTCTATCTTCAGCTAGTATTCCTGTTGGAAGTGAGTTTTGAAGAAACTTTACGACTTTTATCTCTGACCAGTCGCTATAGTCAAGGGGTGACCATGGGGGCAGATTTTTCAGAAACTACTCGCGTTGTACGTGCGAGTGGAGGTGTCCTACAGCTTTATGCCGACTCCGAGCGGTGATGTTTGCAAAGCTTTCTCTGAACATATTCAGATACTCTCTCAGAGCATTGTCAACAACTCGAGAGAGGTTGAGCTGTGAATTATGACTGTTGCTCGTGTCAACGCACCGACCCACTAGGTCACGGCGGCCATGTGCTGTTACTACTTCTGCGTTGCAGATTATGGTCAAATCTGTCAAGTGTTCAAACGAACTTCGAACGCCTATTAAAATCATATTGAAATCGACTAACTCTGACAGTCCACTAGTCTTGCAATCAAGCCGCAAATGCATTTAAATTCCCAGTTCATTGCCGGGCGCCAGTCCAAAAGGGATATTTTCGAAAAACTGTCGATTTAAGGAGTAACGCATCGCAACGTAACGATCGCAGTGTAAATTAAGACTGAAGAAAGCACTCACCTTAACATCCTTCAGCGTTAGTATGTCTGTCGAAAACGTTGAGTTGACCACTGACGGCTTGTTCTTGACACTTGGGAATATGATGCCTCCCTTCCGGGACAGGGGCTTCACCGAAGTCTGATTCTGAGGCGTGGTCGATGATGTCGTGGGGTTCGCTGTTGTTGTCGTCGTCGTGATGGGAGTGGTGGGCGTTGAAGAGGCAGCTACCGGTGTCGTTGGAATCGGTTCTGTGAATTCTTCAATCACTGAGTACCTACAAGAAACGAAAGGGAATACGAACACAATTACTCTCCACTAAAATTGGGTCAAATTTCAACTCTCATACCTGTTAGGGTCATATTCCACTAAACGATCAATAGTTGGATCCATAAGCAGCTCGGCTGGTACTGGCCGCTGCGCCAAGAGTGAGACGTCGTCTTCTTGTTTCTTCAGCCTCTTCTCGACCATGTCCAGGTTGTTGATTATCAAATTCGTCTTTGTCTTCAGATCGTGGTGGATATCGCTGATGGCCCGCTCCTGGCGTTGGTTTTGTGTCAACAGTTCATCGGATTTGGGTAGCAGGTGATCCACAGAACTCTTTGTGCCCACAACCACATCCCAGACCTCGTCCATTTTCTCAGACACCGAGACCATTGGTCGAATTTGCTTCACCAAAGCATCAATCTTACTGGACTTAATCAATGGCAGGGCTGTCGTCGTCGCATTCAATATATTGAACTGCTCATTGTGATCGACAACCGCTTCGTGAACATCACTGACCATGCGCAACATCCGACCGACGTTTTCCGACACGATGTTTATGTGAAATTGCAGCTTCTTATCGATGTTGTCCGTGGTGGTGCGTAGTGCGCCCAGTTCCGTTGTCACATGGTTCATTACCTCGGCGTTCATCGCCTTAGTGATCTCAATTACATTCATGCTGACCGGTTTCTTCTCGCTAGCCTCTGCATTGATGTCGTCCACTTGCAGGAAGTTGTTGTCGATTTGATTCTTGAGGCCTTCCAACTTCGAATCGATATCACTGACCTTCTGATCGAGTAACACCAGTCGACTGTCGAGATTTGTTGAAGTTCGAGGGCTTCTTGTTCCGGTGCCATCGTTGTCCGACGGAAGTGTTGTCAATTGAAAGTCATAGGAAATCTTATTGTCAAGGCTCAGCAGCTTTGTAATCACTGAGTCGGTCTTGACGATGTTGTCGCCAACACGATTGTCGAGTGCTTCAACGCGACGCATTAGGTGTTCGACTGCTTTGTCCAGGTTGTCGATGCGTTTCAGTTTGCCCTCTAATGTGGAGATTATTACTTCGAAGATGTTGAGGAGTTGTTGTTCTCTGAATGAAGGAAGAAAAACGATGAATGATGTTAGAAATTTGGAATGTACGCAAGTTGCAGTCAACAGATTGTTTGTACGTGTCCTTGTAACTACCAGAGTGGGTGGGTTTGGCATTAAAACGTTGCCACTGTCGTTTGAAATGTGCTGGTAAGAGGGCTGCTTTAAATTGTTCGAAGGAACGAGCAATTAAAGCTAAATTCTAGAAATTTGGATTTTTAGGTTTGATCCAAGTAAGTAGTCCGCGTCACACAGACACAGGTTGATCGCTAAGTTAAACCATACCCTGCTTGAATCTAAGAGCAATTTTGAACACTTTTTGCGACTTAGGGTTCAACGTCTAACATTGGTTCAAAGGTTTCAAGAGTGGCGACGAGTATTTAGAAGTAAAAAACCAAGTAACTCTTCAAAGAAGGTTCAGAAAAGAACAATCGCCAATCAAAAAAGTGCTTCAACTAACTTCAATCGAAGGCTATCATGGTTTAACAACCTCGTCCTGGCATGGAATCGTACTGTGCAATGTCATTCGAAGAAGATTCAGTTATGAACAAGTGCGAATCAAAAACGAGCTACAACTTGCGGCAAAACTAACCTCAATCGAAGGCTAACAGGGTTTAACAACCTCCTTATGACATGGAATCCTACCGTCCAGTGTCATTCGACAGTATACATCCATCTAAGAGTTCCTACATGAGGTTCAGCTTCCAGTTTCTGATTAAAAAGCTACCAACGTTAATCAACTGCCTGTCAGGATGCATATCAGTTAAAGGAGCTCCAGCATGACGTCGCATCTTCCAGTATCCGGTTAAAAACAGATAAGAACAAGGAGTAAGTGGACCGATAATACATGGCATCAAGATTAATGCATCACAACAACCACTGCTTGGACAAATCCTGAAGAACTTGTCCTGGTTGGCTTCATCGATGCTGCCTTTGGTCTTGAGAAAAGAAACAGAAATAATCGATTGCACTAATTATATATATCTCTTGCAAGGATAGCAGATTCCAGGCAACGAGTTCATGGCTACAAGCGAAGAATGTAAACCGAAATAGATTATCTTTATCCTCAGCATCCACTTAGAAATGTATAAACAACAAATGTGATCATTTAATCCAAGCGGACGGTCCTCTGCCGGGACGATATCACCTTGAACTCACCGCAGGTTCTTGGTAAAATATGCGAAGATTAAATGAACAAGTATCGCAGTCAACTGTTTCTTTTAGCCACACACACGCACTTTGCACAACGGCCAATGGAAAAACTAAAAACTTACAAATTATAAATTCCACCCAATTGATGGGACAATTTCCGATGAAATACATTGGCAATCACTTCTCGCATTAGTGCAATCGACATTTCAAAATATTGAAGTCATTAAAGGTATACTTAGTTCCAATTACTTTCGTTCGGCAACGAACTGGGTTAGCGCAAACCGCATGAATAACTGGCGAGCATTAATTACCTCGGAAGGAAGGCTGTGCAAAAAAAAAAAAAAAAGGAAAAAACTGTTCACATTAATTGCAGCGACATTAACGTTCACGACTGAAATCTAATTTTCACACTGATTGCAATTAAAAACAAGTTGCAACGGATTAACAATGCGTGCTGGTTGCGTAGAGTTTGTATTTGAGACAACCGTTTATTTCAAAATATCATATTTTTGAAAGGCAACCAGCTGCACGGGGAGGGCTAGCAAAAGACTGGAGTGTCTGACTGAAATGTGTGTGACTTGTAGTCACGTTTAGTCGGACACATCAGAGATCAGTGTCAGTGAGAGTGATAGCTTGATTTATTGGTTGATTGGTCTTAGTGCTACTGGTTGGTTAGTTGTAGTACGGTGGTCAGTTTTATTCAGAATCAATTTTGAATGCTTTATGTATACTCACTGTACGGGAACATCTGTTAACCTAGAAGAGAAAAAATTTGCTTGTATAGTAAGGGGATATTGGCTTAAACGAGTAATCCAAGCTGACACCACTTTTAAGTTGCAAATTCAACGAATGATTGTTAATGCGGTTAGTAGTGTGTAGACGTGTTTGATGTGAAATTGGTAGTTTGGGTTAGATTACAACTATGAACTATACAACTGAGTACTCCTTTCCTCTTATGCGGGAAAAGGATCTCGAGTAAAATGGTCGCAGTGTCATGCATTTATCCTGTCTTAGTTCTTTCATATTGTCGGTGGAACCAAGAAACTATGAACTACAAGGACCGCGATAATTTCTACAGAAAATAAAGCGTTCCGTCAGTTGATGGACGCCTAAACGAATCCAATCTGCTGCGCTTAAGGTTTCCAAATAGTTTTGCTGAATTCAGATGAGTTCCATCAAACAACAATCAAGGGACTTGTGAGTACTGATGAGTCCCAACATCGCCGAGACTCATGGAGGACGATGCCTCAGGAAATTAAAACTTGTACGCTCTACTTCGCCAACCGATTTCAATATGAGAAAAAAACCGATCTCATGTACTTAAGTATTCACATTTATTTCTTATCTAAAACATATACATTTTTACAGGCTGCCAGGTTGCATCTCCGTCACAACGAAGAGACAATTTACGCATTCATTACATTTCCATAGACGTCTTCAGTTTTTTACTCTGTCGCCCCAATTCATGATCATCCATGTCCGAACTATCCGATCCCTCAGCAGTTTTCAAATGTAAATCGCCAATATTCAAGGCGTATTCATCGCGAGTTTTCTCCATCAGCCGAACTAAAAACAGTTCAATGCCAATAAAAAGTAGAATAACCCTGTTTTCAAATAGCATTACTCTGTCCTTCAAGCAGTGCATTTTGTCGCTGCATATCTTCAACGTCTTTTCTGTGCGATTGTATTTTGCACATGAGCATCTGTATGCACTCGGCTGTTTTTCGAAGAATTTGCGCTCGACTGGCCTAAAATTCATCCAATGCGTTGAGATATCTCAAAAAGCCTTTTCTTTGAATTACAGTGAATACCTTTTCACCTTGGAGGCTGGGAACAGCTTCACGCAGCGAGGTGAAACTGTCTTTTATGTGATCTCGGCGCTTTCTTTCCAGCGCATTGTGGTGTGCCCTCTTTTGTGCCTGCTTGAAAGCGAATAACTGTAGTTAACGCATCTCGTCTGTTTCACCGCACATACCTGTGTGAATCCCTGCGTATTGTATAGTTTGTTCGGCCCCGATCTGCTATTCGTATCTGAATCATTGTCTTCCTGCAAACAAACGTTGAATCTCCGCAATTGTACAGCTCTATTTTTTTGTTCACTACTTACATCACTTTCAATGTCAATGTCTCGATCGTCGTCACTCATCATTTTGAGAAGAAAAAGATTGCTCGTATGCTTTTGCCACAATTCAATAGTGTTTATTTTTATTTTTCACCCAACGAAACGCAAATTCAACGCACATCAAACCGAGAAATTCGCATATAAAATCTGTCAAATCCAGTGAACTGACAATTGCGACGTCTAAAAATAAATGTGGCACTGCCAGCATCGAAAAAATGTTGTGTAAATAAATGATAACCTTGCAAACTTGATTCTATGTTCTGCCTTGCGTATACTTGTTGCACACGAGCGTTTCGAAGAGCATTCACAAGTTTTAAACGGTTTTTTATTCGATTTGTTAATTTTAATGGCTATGTCGATTTTGCGAATACGCATAGAAAATGATCGTTGCTTTTTGAACAAATTGGCTGTGTGTATTGATCGTTAAACTTTGAATCATAAACAGATCGTAAATTAAGCCATTAACTAGCATTTACATACCTACCCACTAAGCTTAGCCGAGCACTGCTGGTCATGGAGAGTTTACACCAAGATGGTGGGCTTGAAAATGGAAGTCGTAAAGCGGTTCTTCTTCGCGATTTCTTGTGGGATTCCCTGGGAGGTTTGCTATTGTTAATTGTTTCGTAGTGGTCCACATTTAATTGGACAAGTTTCAAAAAATTTGTAACAGCGTCAAGGTCGCAAAGTGGAAAGGAAATCTTTTACATCACCTCTTGGGTTGACACAGCCGTTAGGGTATGGCGGTGAAGTAGGAAACATAGCTGAAGGTAGATGCTTGTTGCAAAGCGTGCATATTCCATGTTTTGCTGCTGGAGGACGTATTTTATTAGCTGATTAGAGTTGATTAACTCATAGCAGTAGGTTGGCTCCAGCTTACAATCGACAACAAGAATAAATCTTTACATACGACACATCACTCGTTGGGGAAACAATTGAAAAATCTCTCGAACGCAAGGAACTCACCCCTTTTCAAGATATTGAATGAGTTTCTAATAACATCGTGCGATCCAAATGCAGTCACTTGTGCGCTTAGCTAGGTAGGTAGTGGCATTAATGCACTTAGGCCAAAGCAGGGCCCATTGTACGGCCACGTGGGTGTTTCAAATTAAAGAAGGTTGCCGTGGCTTATGACAACCAGCCGGTTTTCTCAACAAATTTTAACAGAGCGCTGACCTGTTTTTTGCTTGTGTTTAGACTGTCATAGCAGTAGGAACCTGTGGGGGCTATCCTAGCAAGAGCAGCGCAGTTGGTGATGTTGGGTGCTTCTCTCCTCCTCTTCGTCAAGGTAGCTTCTAAAGAAGTCGTTGAAGAATAGGCCTAGTATTTTTGCGTGAAGGCAGTGTCCGGTAATTGTTCCCACTGCAGTGTCAATTTTAGATCTCTTTAGGGATGTCAACCATCTGGCATTGATTTTCTTTGCGTAGAGATTATTGAGCTGTAACTTGAAGGTAGTTATAGGGGTACCTATGTTACGAGAGAAATCATCAACTGGCAGTCTAGTTCATCAGCTTTGGAGTTTCCCGGGATGTTCTCAAGGCCCAGCACACAGTAGAGGCGAATGTTGAACTTTTCGGGTTCGTTCTTGTTGGAATGTATACAAAACGATGCCAGGGATTTAATTGCTGCTTGGCTATCAGTAAATATGCAGATATCACCGACGGATATCACGTTCCATCTCAGCCATGACGGGGCATTGCTTATAGCTATTATTTTCGCTTGGAAGACGCTGCAGTGATTGGGTAGACAAACGGATTTGTTCAGATTTAGACACTAGACTTGTGCGCTTAACAATCTCGGGATTGAAAGCGGGCTTTTATTCATCAGTTACTGGAACTGCTAGGACAGTTATTAGAACTGCCAGCGTTAGAGTTGGCGCACCTTCACATGACTCTAGGAACCTGCTGCTTCAAAACGGCCATTGGATGTGAATAGAGTCTACAGTCACGCGTTGGGCACAGGCTTTTCATATTCCTATTCAAGCAATATTGTGGCCAGCGCTCGATAAAGCTGTCGTCTGTTGCCTTCTTAATCGAGTGCAAAGATCGACTGGCCGATGCATACATGATGGCCGCCGTGGAGGGAATTTTGCTCCGTACACCCTGTCATTGCCGATAAATTTAGATTCCTTCTGTGGTACACCGACGTCCAAGTCCATTTTGAGAAAAACGACTCCAACAGCATTCCAAATCCAAGCTGGAAGTCTGATCATCGGACGATGAATGTTGCTCTACGAATTTTCACATGCGAGTCAATGACAGGCGAGGGTGTTAGTCTACTTCTCCCACAAACCTCAATTTTATCATTTTCAGGCAGAGACCATACCGACAAAAGAAGCTCTGTTTTTGTTGAGAAACAACGTTAATATCCAACTCTTACGTTAGGTTGAAATGGCTGTCTGCTCTAAGGGAAGTCAGCAGTCACACTTAGGCCAGCAGAAGCCCATTGTGCCACCACGCGTGTGAATACCTCTTCCGCAAACCAGTTAGTGCTTATAATAAAGCGAAGAAGATGCCTGACTCTACTTAGTTTAACCATGTTATTAAAGTAGTAGGGTTCCAGAAGTCTGTATCTACGGGATGAGATAGCACTGCAGTTGCATAGCAAGTGTACAATGGTTTCTTCTCTATCCTCGTCTCTGCAACTTCTGTAGAAGTCGTTGTAGCGGATGCCTTATCTATGCCAATGCCCTGTTATAACGCCAATGACATTTCAAAGATTCGACGATCGTTTAGGGTCGAGCGCAGGCCAGATTTGTTTGGTAATGATGCATCCTTTGCCAGTTGACCATCTACGATTTACTTGAACAGGTGATCTTCAGTAGATGTTTTACATTAGCGATAGGCATGTATGGTGGATCACCATCCGGAAAGAGTACTTTCTAGCAAGTTCGTCCGCTTGGCAATTCTCTGGAATGTCACAGTGTCCCGGCACCTACATAACTTAGATGTTGAAACACTTGGCCATTCCGTTGAGAGATCGGCGGCAATTAAGGGATGTCCTGAAGTTGAAGGTGACTGAATTCAGAGAATTGATCACTGCCTGGCTATCAGAACAGATGACGATATCTGTGATTGATCTTACATTGTTTTTATCCAGGACAGAGCTTCCTTGATCGCTATAGCTTCAGCCTGAAAGACGTTGCAGTGGTTCGGTAATCCGAAATATAGCAGGGTGTTTAGATCCTTGGAATAGACGCCAGCACCCACTTCGGCGACCATCTTCGATCCATCTGTGAGTATTCGCAGTGTCTGGTGTTCAGACTCCCAGTAAGATCTGGGAGGGATGCTGGGTGAGAAGTTCTTCTCCAACCTTTAGATGCAATCACATTTCACTCAAAGACTTCTCTTAGCGTTCCAGGTGTTGAATAAATTCAAAATAAGCATACAAAGGATAATCGACATGTGTGTTATTCATTTTAATGTGATTAATGATTTTGGTTGGTATTATTTGTTAAATATGAACATGAAAGGACGACAACATGCATACATGCATTTACTCACTCTGATTTGAATAAGAAAAGTCTTAACTGAACGTACCTGTAACGAAAGAAATGAACACATTATTAGTTAACTCACACTTATTGCGATTGAAAAAAGGGTAATTGTTGTTGTTAAACTACTTAAAGACTAACTAATTTAAATGTGGCCTTAAGGCTCACCCATAATAAATGCAAGGATATGTTATTCAACCTAAGGAATCAAGCAAATGCACGGAAATGTTACACTGTAACCTTAGTGACCACTTCACTCGGTTTCGTTAAGTTTCGTTCATTTTTGCTTACTTATGTGGGAACGAAATCAATTGCTCTCTACCAGAAATCAAATGTTGTTTGGTGTGAATACAAATTATGGGGACGCTCTGAGTTAAAACTCATGAGTAAAGTGCTTTTGTTATAGGGAACACTCAGTTTGATGTGAATACAAAATTTCAAGTGAAAGGGGCGGAGAGCTGCCAAATTTATTTGTCGACATTTTTTTTTTTAAATAATCAAGAACACACACAAAATGATATATAATTCACGGCTTTCCGAGCCACACAATTATTTCTCTTTGTGTTTTATTCATCCTCCAAAATTATGAGTGAACCCTCAAACTAAATTTTTATTCACACCACCCATTATACGAAACCGAGTGAAATCCCTCGTGTTCCTTAACATCTTCTGTTTACGATTTCTAAGATTAGGTTAGGTTAGAATACGTGTTAATAATGATTAACTGTAAAAAAGTCTCTCAAATTGGTCGTTCGAAAAGGGGACTGTAAGTTGGTGCTGAGATTATGGGTACATTAGAGTTTGACGATGCTTTTGGCACCAGATAGCGAACAAATTTGACTACAACACCAAATGGGGTATTCAGATCAATACTGGAAGATCGTTACTAATTTTTTTAAGGAGACCATCCCGAGGAGGATGATAGTGCTTCCTAACGGTACGAAAATATCAACAGATTTGTGACGTTAACTTCATGGAAAGGTTGAAGTTCAACAGCCACTCGAAACTGATCTTATAGAAGGCCAATATGGGCTTCCATCGCATATATCCTTTGATGCGTAAGCAAAATGGATTAAGCCAGATGACAAACCTGCTGCTCTATAAGCGGCCAATACGACGATCTTAACGTACGGCTTCCCAAAATGTAATAATATACTGCCAATATGTACCGATCCCAACTTCGACAGGGAGCCTCGAAAGCACCACAGCAACGAGAAGCTTTACGACGAAGCACCTCTTGCAACAGTACATGGTGATACTGTACAGAAAGAAGCTTCTAGACATCAGCAACCAAACCTAACGAGGCAATCAGGAAACCGAGAAACACAATCGCCGGACAACGTTATCTCAACGCGCTTAATCTACTAAGGGAGCAGAGCTTCACAACGACATCTAACAACGAGCTGCGTGGCTTCTACCAGAGTAGCGATAGCAGTCATCATTGAGGCTTGATCGGCTACCACACCACCATCCCATCCTAAAAGGACCAACATGGACAGCCCGATGTAAGCACTGGACACTTGTAGGGTATAGAAAATGACTGACGTTCCGTCTTCTTCGAACGAACACGGGTAAACTCAAGAATGACCATGTTTACAGCAACAGAAGCTCATACGTCGCTTCGTTGTGGTGAACAAAATGGCGCCAGATGGGCCACTTTTTTTAGCAACAAAAAAAAAAAAACAAAACAACTTCTCACATTCAAATCCAAATCTCAATTCCGGTTGATTCGCAGCCAGAATGAGTCACCGCCATTTGGAAACACGCATTTAATGGACTCTCAGTCAGAAAAATGCTCTCAAAACCTTGCTCTCTTCCAAAACAACTCCTCAAATTAGTCAAATTAAATATATCGTATGTTTTTATCTTCTGCCAGTAAAGTATCACTTCCAATGCGACGTATGACGTAGATTGCTAAATTTAAAGACAAACTGCATATGCATACATTATTCGAACGTCAAACGCACACATTAGCACAGTTTATGTGGAAATTTATTAACGATTCTCCGTCGTAAAGCTTGTTTTATGTTCAAAGCCTGTCCGGGCCAATTAAAATGAATTCGCCCCAAACTAAAGCGAAAAAACATTTTGCGTTACACACACACACACACACACACGCACTCAACTGGACTTGTGAGTTGCGACTATAGCTAATCAATTTTCAAACAAACTATTCCCAAGGTGTGAAGTATTCAAATTAACAAATTGATCCCATTCGTTGATAATTCCACTTACCCCCAGCGAATCAGATAGGTATTGGGCGAATTTACGATCCAATTTGCGTTGGGAGCCATTTTCAATAAATCAACACCTTTGCTTGCCGGCGAGTTCACATTGCACTGCACATACGCGCATTCTACAGGCACTGCCTTCGCGCGTACAGAAAAAAATTCAGAACGCTGCTGCGGCTGTCCAAAACAAGGTCTCTCTCCAGAATTTCCAAGACACGCTTGTACGAACAGACTAATTGGTGGCAAGTCTTGTTGTGGCATAGGCAAGACCTTGTATCGGTCACATAATCAATTTTCAAGTCAAGAGGTGACGCAGAAATATTCACGTGCAGTCCCAGCAAAGGAATTTCACAAACCCGCCGTGTTCTGGGAAACCTCGATTCATTGTTCTTTATTTTTTTCTTTTTCTTTTTCTACACATTTTTCGTTTGGCGTTAAATGAAGTATTTGCATTGCAAATACCCGATAGATACAATCGCTAAATCTCTGAAAATTGATACTGTATCTCTTGGAGAATTAATTGCAACGGGTGCAACTTTCCAAAAAAAAAAAAAAAACAAACAGAAAAACAGAAAAAACATTTCGTTGTTCTGGTTGTCATGGGTTACTTCAAGCGCATGCACCGGTTGTGAACAGACCTTGGAGTAATTCTATGCCACCTCGACTAGACACAATGCTTAGAGGCCACCGTGACATGCATCAGACGATGTGGAACAAAAGCGAGTAATTAAATAGGATCCACCTGCGTGCGTTCTTAAACTTGAGCGACATGACTTGCTGGATAGCCGCTGGCGAATTACGCACTTACATATGTAGGTGAACACTGAATATTGAGCATGATTGATGATTATTATTAGATCTTAGTTTATTTCGCTTGTCAGAATAGCAGCTGTTTGGTGAATGTGAGAAGGTGTTAACTGGAAACTGGACGAATTCGGAATGGGGATCATTTTGCTGTTTGCTTCGCAATGAGATCGGCAAATTTTGATTTGTCCTATGGATGTGCGATGGGGTTTGAAGACGGATATGAGTTACGCCCACCCTGTATGTGGGCCAAGTACAAGTTTCTTTTTAAGAATGCAATAACATGCACATGAATTATGGCTTTATTAGTAAGAACAAACATTCTCATTAATTACGAAATACAACGTCGTTCAAGTAGTTGACTCGGCTGGCTTCGCAGAAGCCTCTCAAGGATTGCTTAGATGATATTGGCCTTAACGGCTTGAATCGTTTCCGGATTGTTGGCATAACATCGGTATTTCACGGTTTCTCACAAAAAAATAGGGCAAAGGGGTCAAATTGCAGCTCCGAGACGGCCAATTGACGTCGCCAAGACGGCTGATAACACGATTTGCGAATTTAGTGCGCAAAAGATCGATTGTGTCAGGAGCTGAGCGGCATGGCGCGCCTTCCTGCATGAACCACAGATCGTCCAAATCCAGCTCTTCAATTTCAGTACAAAAGAAGTCTGTTAACATGGCTCTGTAATGCCCACCCTTGATCGAAACGTTGTTCCAAGCCTCATTTTGAAAGAAGGCCACAGCAGCCAGATTCCCATTTGTGCGGCGGGGACCATGAGTGTTGTCTGCTAGTGGACTAGATACCAGTCTCACGAACTTTTTACACCAACTTGCGTACAGCATGACGCTTCATTTAGGCCAAAACTGCTTCTTTTCGAAAAACGCACTGTTTGGGACTACACAGCACTCAATTTGTAAATAAGTTTTCAATATTTCCCAACATTTTTCAAGCGTAAAGTAAATCATTTTGTTCTGCGGATGTATGATACTGACTTTCTGTTAAGATTTCGAGCGGGAAACAGCTGTCAGTGTCAAAATAACTGTGATTTAAAAAAAAAACCACTAGATGGCCCACCCTGTATGTGCTATTTAGCAGTTGCAGCTCATTTTGACTTGGAGACTTGGATGTGGGGACTTTGGGGATGACTTTATCCAGCTTTTGTAGCTGCATTCCTCTATAATACCGATGCAATGAGGGAGAGAGAGAAAGAGGTAGAGAGGGAGAGAGATAGAGAGAGAGAGAGATGGAGAGAGATAGAGGTAGAGAGAGAGAGAGAGATAGAGTGAGGGAGAGGGAAAGAGGTAGATAGAGTGAGGGAGAGAGAAAGAAGTAGATAGAGTGAGAGAGGTAGAGAGAGAGAGAGAGAGAGAGAGAGAGAAAGAATGAGTGATACGCGCAAAATATCGCGGTCAGTCGATCATATGGACTGGACGTTAACGGTGTTAAAATGAGTGTAAATTAACCAAGTATAGTAATAGGAAAAATGTATCCAATTGCGTTTTTTTTAACGCCTAAACTTTGCCGTGCGATCATCTTCGACAGAGGTTCTAACGCTGACGCTCTTTAGATTTGCTTTAAAACCTCCATTTCATATAAAACTGAGACACACTGAAAGGAACAGCAGCCAACTTCAGTGTTCACTAGTTTCGCAATGTTGCGTTGGTGCGTCGCCTCATTTTTCAGAACAGTTTCAAACAGCTGATGGTGACACACTCATCCCTCGAGGCACCAGCAGCATTGTGAAACGGGCATTAAACCAAGTAATATCACACGATCTTCTGACACTTCTTTCAGCAATGATCTGCAATCCAAGCCAACACACTGCGGCCGATAAGCAAAATATTATCTGGTCTTAACCACAGACAGATATTTTAACTTACAGTCCAATTAATTGATCGAAGCTTAAAATATCTTCGGGTCAGATGAAAACAAGTTTCTTTCATTTTTTTTTATTTCCATTTTGCCATTTTGATTCCCACTACAGCCCCTGTGGAGATGTAATGAAGCGCTAAAGGATTTCCGCCACCACAATCGTGTCGTATCATGGGTGTCATCAGGTTTTGCATAAATCAATGACAAGGTTAATTTTTGATTGCCTTGTAGCGAAATTCCATCTTAATTAATCAATACAGTGATTAGTGAAGACTTTTAAGGCATTGGTTAGTTAAAGGAAAAAAAGGTCTTCGATAGGAAATCATACACATTTTGTCGATTAAAATGAACGGTTAAACTTAATAAGTTATTTGGCCCCTGGCATTAGGTATTAACGTCCAATTTGCAACGTATTTTTCGGAGAAAATGTTATTCTGCTACAGTATTTAGGGTAACGATAGCCATTGTTTATTTCATGAAGGTCCTAATGATCTATCTGTTACAGGCGTAGAGTAGAGAAAACGGGTGTGTTCGGGAACTAAACAAGTTAAGTTATTATCTCATTTAGGTTTTGAACTGCATCACTGACAGAAAAATGTAAGCAAGAAGATCACGTTGTCGCCTACGTCTTGCAATGATTTCAAGCCAGGCAAACCGAATGTTCAACCATAATGGACGTAAAGAAACTTGAGGCAACTGAAATCGAGTCCTGGATCATAATAATCGCTTTGTTCAGTTTCGTTGAGTTTCGTTAAGTTTCGTTCACTTTTTCTTATTTAAGTAGGAACGAAGTTAATCGGTCTAAATGAACATAAATGACAGTTTGAGATGGAATTGCGCATTAGTTCGAAAAACCAATTTCGGGCTACTTTTCGTTCGGTTCTGACATACGTTTTAGTTTACTTTACGTCAATTGGGTACACAAATCTTATGGATACGCAGTCAAATCGTCAAGTTCATTCAATCCATGTCCGAGTCAGCGATCTTTGGTACCCACTCTAAGATCGACAAGTTAATGAAACAAACTTATCCAAAACAACGGTCACTTTCTAATTTTAACCATTTGCATACAAAGTCTTACGATTCGTAATGAAACACGCCTGCAATAATGCAACCAAACGACTTTCATTTCAGTAAACATTGCGTGAACCGTCATGTGGTCATTTGTTAGTCCAAAAATGCACATTCACCCGGCGACACTCCATGATGCCACCACTTCCTCATTACACTGCACCAAGCCGAGCTGACTCCTATCTCGAGTGTTTTTCATTTTCATTTCTCTCCATGTTAAGGATGCGCCAGGCGGTGTCAGTCGCCGACACAAGGATTGACAAACTACTTCCTCGTGAATTATCAAAATATCTTGTTCCCGTGGACGTCTTCTTCTCACTTCCTTGTCAAATGACCGTTCCGCCATAACTCACCGTGCGGTGAAATATAAATTACCGTCAAACGCAACCGCGCGCCGCACACAACAACAAAACCCCGGCAAAACTCATCATCGTCGTGAACGGCCTCTGATCGGGCAGATGTATTACACCGTTCTCGGTTGGAATTTGAAGAGCATTTGCAGCGCGAATGAAAACATCGCCAACGGCGAGCCACACACAAGGAAAGCAGCAGCAGCAACAGCAATCTATGTACCATCGGTCAGCTTGGAGCCCGTATCATCAAACCCACAAGACCGGAGAGAGGTGAACATGTGCGGTCCATCTTCGTCGACCATTAACCAAGCCAGTAGCCGATGGCGATGGGGCATGCCATCACGGAGAAGATTAGCCGGCATTTGGCAGTAAATGTGTACACACGTGATGCCCTCTGCGAATTTCAATGGCTGCAGGTTGATCGCCATCGAATTGACAAGTGATCGATTCGCCGTGTGCGGATACTCTTCCGACGCTTGCAGAGATTCGTGTCTTTCGATTTTTGTTCGCCCCGACCACCGGTAGCTGCAGCCTTGAACGGAGCACACGTAACCGTCGCTTTGCCGAAAGGAATGAATGAAGTCCAGATCGCGTTAGGTGTCGTTAGTTGATATTGACCCAGTTCACGAATAATTGTCTCGCTCGCCATTCGGCCGATGAAGAGTTGGGCTTCGGGGCTTGTGCTTCGTTACATGATTGGATGCCGATGTCAGAGGAAGATACATTTATGAGGCTTATTTTGTGGTTTAAGTAGTTTTCGAGAAGAGCTAAGGAGTTGAGATCGGACGAGATTATTTCGCCATTAAAAGGGATGTAACGAAGTTTATGGCATTTGCAAAGGGAACCAGGTCAAGCTATTGCGGGGTGCCGCGCCGACTGGGGATTGCTAAATTGACCAATGTGGGCGTGAGATTCGGTCTGTTACCGGCAAAGATTGTGTGGCGGATTTGGAACCTATGGAAACATCAGACGGGGTTTAGTGGACATTCGATCATTGATGTTTAATGGTGGGATGCCTGGTTTGAGTTTGAGAAGATGCGCAGAAAATGCTCTGCAAAGTCCTTGTTCTGGACTTAGTTCCGGGTTGTCTTAAATGCGCGGTCAGTAGTGCAGCAATCTTCTCTGTATTGAGTCACGAAACTTGGAATCGAAGGCACTCAGAGAAGGAGGCTTTAGATGTAATTTGTTCTATGTGACCATGATGTTTGTCTTTTTGACGTCTGACGTATTCTTTTTAACCAGGATCAAATGTGCGAAGTAGAATTCTTCCTTCGAAGGCAATAAGAATTAAGTCTATAGCAAGACAGCGTACACCAAGAATTAGATTTAGTCAGCTTTTTTGACGCAATTGACATAAGTCATTAAACGGAAACAGGGCCTCAGTCTTTAGCCAGCACCGGAAGAAAAAGAGGTCACAATGGTCGCCTTTATTGGCACGGAAGAATGTCAAATTCGAGGCGATTACTAACGCTCTAGTCAGTTTCGAAATAAATAACAGAATGGATAAGGGGTGACTTGCCCGATTGAATCATGCACACAGCCCTTGGAAGCGACAGTTTTCACAGGAACGCCACAGGGAGGGCTGATGTCTCCTCTACTGTGAATATTGGTAGTGGACGATGTAATACTGGAGATATGTATATCGGATGTAAGTCAACTGCTTATGTGGACGATATACGAGTGGCTATTAGCGTAACATGCAAGATTCTATTAAAGAATTCACGGAGGGATTATGTGTGGTTCAGATGTCAACTCAAGACAGAACTTGTGTGTGTTCACTAAAAGGCGCTAATTTGACTTTTTTCTGATTTGTTAGTTATCTGATGCCTTAGTAAGCCTAATTTGAACTCAAAATAGAATGAAACAAGATCTTGTCAGGAAGTCATCGGCTGCACTGTACATTTGTAGGAAAACTCTCGGACCCAGACGGGGACACAGATCAGGAATGGGTGATCCATCGGATGTAAGCAGCAATTGTGTAACCGATACTACCCGATGGCCGAGCAAAGTGGGCGGCACTAAAACCTAAGGACATCCTAAAAAGGATGAGTCAGAACGATTGGAACGATAAATGACTGATGTATCTTCAAAGTTCAATTGATAAATCATAGATGGCGTTGTAATTGGCAGTTAATTTAAACCAGGGTCATCGGAAATAACCATACTGTGGATATGTATCACGGGAGGACCCCGATCTTTGAGATGACTTGAGACAATCCCTTATTTTTGGAAGACCAATAGCTACTTATGTGACAATCAGACTTAGCGAGTGCAATCAGAGAAACAAATTGTACAGAGAAGAACAGGCGAAACGTTCCAACTGGTAATTGGACATCTAGTGCAGTCAGAAACACCGCTGCTCTGGAAAGCTACAGTCGGATTAAAGGATTCACGACTGGAGAAGGGACATATATTGGAGTGTCCTTGTGACTGCCTTACCACTGCATTGTCTTCCCGGCGGAAGTCAAAACAATTCAAGAGGCTGCAGGGTTACTGTCAATGGATCTTCTCTGGATTGAGACAAGGCGACACATTGCTAAAGATTCTAGAGAAGATCGTGTATACGATCAGGCAATCGAGAAATAAGACGAAGTTGAACTTAGGCATCGGAGCACGATTTTACGCAGCAGCAATACGGACAGAGATAGTACCGAATGCATATGAAGAAGCCCTGACTGTTGTCGCGATTTAACCGCATAAGGTGTGGCAGTCCGAGGTCGACCTGGGCCTAGCTTCTCAAAACAACCCCATGTGCTCTCTGTGCTATTGTACATCTCGAGATGCCAACTTCGAACGCCGAAATTGAGAAGCTTTTTCTAGACCGCATACTCTTTGAGCATTGTCAGTGACTGGAAAGAGGTGGAGTCGTGAATTATGAATATTGCTCGTGTCGGGGAGCCTGGCGAACCTGGCTTGAATCGATGCAGCTACCCCTACATCATGGCGACCGCACACAAAAAGGTGTGACTGTGATCTTAAAGGGTTTTGATGGCACTTAGCTTCTGTCGACGAGCTTCTACTCTACTCAACGTGGTAAGAGTTGGAAGCCAGCACCTTCGACCGAAGAAAACCACCGTGTGGGACTTCGTCGAAAAAGTAAGAAGAGTAAGGTTGTACAAGTTAGATTGTAAGTCTCTTTTTACTGTTGACCGCGGACGAGTTAAATAAGCGACTCACCAAAGGCGGCGTCGGGTTGCATGTGGATTTCAAAGATGCAGTAATATGTTTGTTGTGCAACGCAGACACAACCTGCATGTCACCACATCCGATAAGGGACTCAGGCTAGCGTGCTTGGTCACAGGGTACTACAACAACATTCAAATGGCTTGACGGTCAACGTGAGGCACTCTTACCTTCCGCGGAGCCCACAGTGACTCGTCATCATAGTCAAGGTAGAACACAGATATCGAGAGAACAACAAAGTCGAGGACGAACCCTACGGTTTGAGTTTAGAAAGCTACAATCGTAGCGCAGTGCTACACTACGTCGATCGAGTTTTAACAGTTCAATCTGATATGTTTGGCCCTGTTTGCGTTAAAGTCGATTGGCTAAACTTTGCATGCCGAGCTTTACGGGCTAAACAGCTACAAGAGTCTGATGAGGCGTTCACAGATCTAGGGTCCAAGTTCGCTAGGCCTTTTAGATCCTTCAGGAAACGTAGCATGAGACCGAACATAATTTAACTCCGAGTGTGTGACAGTCGAAGACGTCCACAAGAAATGTCGCGCACAAACTTGTCGCCCTCGGACTCGGACTCGAACTCGGACCCTCGGACACTCTTATCCATCAATCAGGGCCGTCAGCAAATCAATCCAATGTTACCGTTATCGATCAGAAACTGGTCCATCTTGAACAAGACTTTGCAGTCAACCCTAAACTACGAGTGTCTTCGAAGCAAAAAAAAAGCAAATATTGACATCTTAATTGACTGATTAGCAGGAGGTATTTTCGCGATCGATCGAACCTCACTCGAGATGTGCCATCACGATAAGCCATAGATACCTTTCACTTGCTGACCCACTAACCCGCAGCAGCACTTGGTAAGTGCCTAATGTTGTCAGCCGTGTGTGCACCTGCCTCGGTCAACTCCAATGGAAAGCCAGCCGCGAGAAAAAGAAATAGAAGCAGATTGTATCTGCGGCAACCTGCACCCTGACACGCGTACACCAGACGCGAGAGCCACGCCTTATTTGCGCCCCAGAGTTGTCCCATTAAGAGTCGTTTAACGCAAAAAGAAAAAAAAGCTTTGACAGTGAATAGTTCAAATTCACCACAATCCACTGCACCCCAGAGGACAGTGTCAGTTCAGTCAGTTGCCACAGAATCCACATCACTGTCTTGTTTGGACAATGACCAGGCTTTTCGTCGCTGCCCTGCGGACCTGGGGTGTTCCCATGTGTGGCTTATGCGTAAAATTCGTAACACTCGGTGGGGCATTGCATGAAATTAATTGCTGAGGGCTTGTCTGCGAGTGGCATTATTAACTGACTGAAGCCGCTGTCGAAATGTCAACTGGCGACGTATGAATGGCTCTATTTCTACTTCCAAACATCGCGCTCCTAAATCAGTTTTCGAGACATTCTCAACTTGTATCGTTGACAGCTGTTGTTATCCATAAATCACCTAATCACCTAAGTGGTTTGAGGTCAACAGATTGCTTGGGGTTTCTTTGAATGCTGTCTCGGTGACGTGTGTGTGTGTTTGTGTTTTCTCATGCATTGGTTTGGGGCTTATGGGCGAGAGGTTGCATGGCCCGTCAGAGGTTGCGCATGCGCATATGTGAAAAAAAAAAGTGAAATGCGGAAGGAAACCAGTAGAAAGGCTCTGGCTGGTGTAAGGGCGACTGGGCCGCTTCTTCTGATTGTCGTACTTTCATCGGTCAAAGGTTTATGTTTGACTAGCGCGTCATTATCGTGTGATTAGTGTTACTCTGGTTAGTCAAACAACATTCACTTGAGTGTCAAAGTGTTGCGTCACAGAGTCATTGAACTGCAAAAGTTGTTTGCCATGATTGTCATTTGTCTTGCCATATAACCACGGCAGGCAGGCATGGTTTACCGCTGCCATTAATCCGCCAAATGCAAGATGTAGTGCTGCTGCTGTTGCTGCCACCGCAGCAACTTTCCGAATTGTATACATATTTAATTCTAGGCAGCAGCAGCAGCAGCGGCAGCAACAGACTCTGGGGCTCAGAGAGAAGCTGGACGCAATGGTCACACAATAACAGGAAAGGCAATTAAAAATCGATCAAAGCGTATGTCTATGCCACTTACTTGTCCATTCGAAGAACTTGTCGTTGTGCGTTGTTTTTATGGCAGTTTTTAGTTTTTTGGCTTGTTTCTGTAACATATGGCTATCCGTTGCCGCTGCCGCTGCCGCCGCCAGCGTTCCCAGGCACTTGGAGAAAATCGGCAATTCAAATAAATTGTCCGATGGTTGTGCCGGCTTAATTGGAGCAATTTTAATCTCTTAAAAATGAAATAATTTATCCAAGAGACGGGCGGGCGAAAAAATAAATAAATACGGTTTCGATTCTGACAGCTTGAAGTATCAGCATTCCGTCAGCGTCAGAAGCGGAGACTTTAACTGTCTCGAATAATTAGTTGGAATTGATTTCGACTAAGACGGAATGATATACTGTTTCCTGTGCGCTGTGCGGCATAGTCTTTTCGACGGTCTGTTGACGTTTGAATTATTGATTTTGATTAGTGCGTTTTGCCGTCGAAGTGCAGTGCAGTGCAGTGCACTGCTGTGCGGTGAATGTGGATCAAGTATCCCTCGGAGCGGTAACCGTTTAGATGGCAGTTGATCTTTTACGAGTCGGGGATTAGATTTTGCGGATTATCACGAAATTATTCATGCTGCCTTCAACGCAGTTGGCTCACTCATTTATGTTTGAAATACAGGCTCAGATCAGAATCACATCTAATCACGACATAATTCCTTTCTTCTTGTTTGCAGCGTGAAAATATTTAGCTGGTAGCGGCGGTGGAAGCCCCTCTCGGTGAGATAGTTGTAGCACGTTGTCCACCGGCATTTACCAGGTACGTCACAATATCCAGTGCAGTCTTCTTTTCAAGACACAGCCGACAGGTGAGGGGGAAGTCTTTGAATGGAAAGTGAGTGTTTCGCATAAGTTTGGAGATCGTTTCTGGATCATTTATTAGTCTTATCAGAATCATAGACAGATCGTATGTGCTTGAATAGCCATTAAGGCAAAAAGAACCAAAGATCGCACGCATAACTTGTGATTCAAAGCGAGCAATGTACTCGACTTCTGTCCAAGGAACATGCCTCAGCCCCGTTAAGCTGGATTGGGATGAACAAGACCGTGCTTATAGTCATCTTAGTCTTTCCAGATGAAACTTATAAACTCCATCGCCTCTTGGGTCAAAGAACATTTTCTACAGCAACAGTTCGCGGTGGTTCTGGTCATCAATTAAAATGTCTCGCTAGCAAGCGCAGTCTCTGTCTGGCTGCCTTTGGTTGCTTACAAAGTTGGTTGAGCTCATTTTCCACCTGTGTTCGCTGGTGTCCTTTGTTTCGTTGTCCCTATTGGCCGAAGTCGAAGATTTTTCGAAACGGAGACAAGTTGTCAATGGTCTGAACAAATGGAAACCAACATTTGTCCGGCTCGTCCCTAAAAGGGATGAATCTTCGTTACCATCCACGTACCGACACATTGTACTAACGTCTCTCGCTTAAATGATCAGGGGAACAATGATCATCCGCCAGCTTATGAAATATCTTGGTTATCGAAGGTTCTTAATGACCTGCAATGTGGACTTTCGTGGGAAGTAGCTGTGATGATTTGCTGGCATGTCTCGACAAAAGGTGTAACCACTCTATGCACATTGTAGACAATGCCAATACCGATGCGCTTCATCAACATTATCATCATCTTCTGATCCGTACGATCCACTACAGGGGTCGCGGGGGATATGCACGCACGAGAGATCTCCAGGACACTCGATCCTCGGCCATGGTCTCTAACTGATCAGGAGTTATGCCCCAGCCCCATCCGAGTGCGTTTTTGAACTTGGTTCAACTACCTCGTCCTGGGGCTGCCATGCGGTTGCCTACCTGATGGAATCGCATTCAAGGCACGCCTCGGAAGTCGTGATGATGACGACATTCGTGCCAGTTGATTAAACCATCGAAGCATAGCCCTTTCCGTTCGCAGAAGCAGGTGCTTTACATTGAGTTCATCGCGAACTGCCATTTTTCTCGCCCTATCCCGCCGAGTAAGTTCCAGCACAGAGAAGCACGAAGAAATCTCATTTCATCTCCATTTGTATTCGCGATCTTATTCTTTCGGTCATTATCCAAATAGAAAAGTTATACAGTTTTTGAAGGATTACAGTAGATCTTTGTGGTCCCAGTTCTAGTGTCTTCTGTGACTGATCTTCACTTCAGTTCAACACATATGTACCTTCGGCATCTCTTCTTTCATCTCACTACACCTTCGGCAAGTGCTGTTCGTAACCTCTTAAATGAAGCCCAAAGCACCTAATTTCGATTGTAGCATAAAACATAATTTCCAAATAACGATGAAACGCTTTTCCCACCCAGCAGCTGTCAAACAAAACCAACCCACCAGCAGTCGAGGCAAGTGCTGCCAAGTTCGATGAATTTAATACCGGCCAATGCAATTATTTTCCACAGCCAATAACCACAAACTATTGCATTTGAATTTATTTTAATACCGTCACCATACCATACATCATACCGCAAACGATATCGATAAACGTAAAGGAAAGTGTATCCCTTGTCAAATATTACATTTATTTCCAATAAAAAATGGTTTGTCATCGAATCAAGATCCCATCGTGGGATAATCAATGGCAACGCCTGGACGCCCAGTCCGATGTTGTGTATGTATCTCAAACTTTCCACAACTTACCGACAATTATAAAATCTCATAAATTTCCATTAATTATCCTCGACCATGCCTCAAACGTCTCGTGAAGCGCACACACCACGCGACAGACTCGCCGCATGAGCCGATTGAATGAACGTGAGTGAGTGAGCGAGTGTGAGTGCGTCCGTGCTGTCAATGGGATTCAATTGAAGTGTATCTCGAGCTGAGATCCCAAATCCAATCCTCGGCTCCATTGCCTATTTACCATTCAGCAGAAAGAAGGCAAAAAAAAAATGAAGTGAAATGGATTGAAAAAGTCGCAAAAAAAAATGAAAAGACTGACATTTTATCGAGAAAAACATCGAAAAAGCACAAAATAACCGAACCAATCACAATTTTTATGTAATTTTCGTTTTGCCGGAGATTGGACGACGAAAACAAACAGAAAAGGATTACGTGTCAGTGAATGGAGCCGAGGCTGTGGCTGTGACTGGGCCTAGGCATGTGTCCGCGTGTTTTGATGCGGATTCCTTTTTGTCGTATAATGCGATGCCGTAAATCTCATTCTAATGCAATAATTATTCAAAGAGAAAATGAAGGAAACCGCAAATCGTCGAAAGTAGTGGGCTGTCGAAGCGATCACTCTCAGATTGGCGTTTAAAGCGGCGGTTATGGCGGCGTGGCGGCGTGGCGGTGCAGCGGTGCGGTGGTGTGTCGTACACTCGCACTTTGGGGGCATATCACATGGTTTATGTGTCGGTCTGGAGCTCCAGAGCACCCAACCGGTCTCCACATCATATCTGTCAGCATGGTTAAATGAATGAAATTATTGTCATGGCAGGGTCCACGTTCAGTCGTCGTCGCCGTCGTCGTCGTCGTCGCCGCGTCATCATCGCATGTATGAAACGCTCCCTCTCTCCGTTGTTCGAATTGAGCTAAGTGGTCCATGTGGGCATCAGATTTATGTTACGATCGTGTTTGGATATGAAACGATTGCCAAGCTTTTGTGGAAATGTCTTAGCTTCCTTTTGAGCCTGGCTCTTATACTGCGTCTCGGGTATCTCATATCTGCCTGTCTGCGCCTGGGAACATTGCAATTCATTTCCACCGCGGACTATTTGAGGGATATGTTCGCTGGATTATGTAAGTGCCTGTGACTGCGCCTGCGCCTGCAAATCAGCCAACAAAATCCATGGAAAACCGATATAAATACCGAGCGCGAGCAACACTTTTCCTCGAACATCCCAAACATAGAGCGGACGGGTTCATACGCATTTGAAATTCATATCACACACGTAACACGCCTCAGCGCGGCGGCGGTGCGGCTTATGTTTTCCACACTCCATGGGTTATCGCGGTCGTTTCGTAATTTTTCATATTTAATCAAAGCGAAAATAAATAAATATTTGATTGGACTTTGGCAGTCGTGGCTTCGTTTTAAAATCGTGACGGAACTCAGCAGCGTTTGGCAGAACGTTGTCATCGGTTGCTGCTGGAAATTGAGATGTAACTGATAGAACGATGAGCTAATCCCACGATTTATTAAAATCATAATCATTCCTCGGCGGGACGCCCAATCGACGGTGGTTAGTCACAAAGGTTTTGACTAGATACGATTTCGTAAGTCACCGTGCTGTGCAGCTGTGTGACTTTGGCAGAATGAGGACAATTCTTTATTTCCCCTTCCCCCCAACTACCAACCGTAGCGATTGTGTTCAGACGCCTGGGAGGCTTTTGTTGCGATTGCTTTGTTTTCCACGACGCAGCGACACAATTAAGAGAACAATTTTAGAATACCTTAAGTCACATTGATTTCCATTGGGGTGACCTTCATTCAAATAATTATTATTGAATCGCATTTCGCATTGAGACTCGCAGGCGTGTTTGTGTGAGCGTTAGACAGATGGAGTCTGACCCTAATGGTTGCATCATCTGAGAGTTGCCAGTGCCTGTTGAAAGTTAAATTGATTTGATCCACTTCGTGATGCTATGTGGATTGGAGGCCTTCGACTGCATGTCGATTAAAAGTTTCTGCGACAAAGTTGCTACAGTTTTTTTCAGGTGTTTCTGAGTCAAGTTACATCTCCGGTGAGCGAGAGTGTCGGCTCGTTTGACTGTTGTCACTGGTAAGCCAAGCTTGGCCATGAGATGAGATAACACGGGGATTTGGTTACATGAAGTGGTCCGGATTTGACAATGTTTCAATCACATACTGTCAAACTGTGCTGTCATCCGAGACTGTTTAGTTGAAGATTTTCCATTTTGCAATGTTAATGGTGCCCAGATGACATTTCTTCGAACTGTCATGATTCATTACCCACCAAAGATTTCGAATTAAGGAAGGAGACACCGTTATCGTCAATGGAACGATTTTAAGAGACTTCCTGTGACTAGAGTTCGATAACATCGATATATCTGAGTGGTGGTTCCAACAAGGCGGCAAGTTACGCAAAGCTCGTACGTTAAGTGCACTTTCTTACTTAGTTTTCAGTGCGACTCCATCGATGACGGTCCGGGGCACGCTTCTTTCAAACCCAAGCTGTCTTGCGTCTTTATACCTGAGATTGAGTCTTCCTCTCGTTCCCGAACCAGAAGGCTAGGAATCGAAGTTCATCTTAGCTGGAGCGTTGTTGTCCATGCGGACGATGTGGCCTAGCCAGTGCAGACGACGGATTTTTGCCCTCTGGCGGTTGTGTCTTCTCGTCCATTCACATTCCTCGCAGACAAGATCATATATCCGCCGTAGAATTTTTCTTTCGAATGCACCAACAATCAGCTCTGTTGTTTTGCTTAGCGTGCAACTATCGACTCCATATAGCAGGACTGGCAAAATAAGGGTTGTGTAGAGCCTGATTTTGGTCCTTCGAATCAGAATGTTTGTCTCCAGTTGTTTCGACAAACCGAAGTACAAAACATCGGTTGCCAAGGGCGATTCTGGCGTCAAGTCCACTAGTTACGCTAATAAGCCAACCACTTGGGTCGAACTTGAAGCCTGCATAACGCCTCACATATTAGACCGAGTAATCAAAAATTGGTTCGACCGCTTAAAGCTCTGCCAGCGAAGACGAGGCGCCATTTGAATGATATGCTATTCCATACACAATGCCATGAATGTAGCTTTAAAAGGAAGTCGGAATCAATTTTGTACCTCACATCGTTGTTGTTTTGTTTAAATTTCTTTCCTTGTCGTTCTTATCTGGTCGCTTTGTAGATCGACCTACTAACAATGGTCGAGAGAAGCGTCCACCTGATGGAAGGTGTACCGAACAGCATCAATTCTCATCGGTATAACCAAATGTTGAACTAATTCTTTTTGGCCTCAAATTGAAGAAGGCGTTTTGTTCCCCGAAGTTACCAACAGCATGTTGTTTATAGTCGTTGGATTTCTTCTTATGGGATTTTTGGGAATTTACGTGGTTCTACAGGTTCATCTACAGTAGATGGCCAGGGCCCAGTGTCTCAACAACCACTTGAGTTGTGAAGTCACTGTTAAGCTTCTCTCAGGAGTGGAAGGGGCCTACAGTTTCTTGCTGACTCCGAACGGCCAATTTGCGACGCCTTTTCTTAGACAGTTATATTCTATGAGCATTGTCAGTGACTCGTGGGTCCGTTGAAATTATTTTTGTCGCACTGGAATTCGAACCTATATGACGAGGTTCAAGTGCGTAGGAGTCGACGCACAGCCCCGCAAGGACGGGGCCACGGCAGCAGGATGCTTTAAAAACGGATATTCAAGTCAATTTATGGCTAAGTTATTTCCCGCTTTGTGTCGAGAAGTCATCGAAAATCACAGAATCAAAGAATCGACTCGTGATCATGATCCAGATAATATCTTGAAATGAAAATTCGATCGAAATTGAAACCATAAAGGTGTTGCATTTGAATGCACTTTTGGAACCACAAAATGGATGATGCTGTACAAGGGAGCTGACCGAAGAAGTATTCTACGAAAAGAAGGATGTATGAAAGGCTGTACGATGAGTCAAATCCCTTCGACATCTTCGTCTCCATGTCTGTGGGACAAGTGAGTGCTTAGATTTAAGTGATCTCCTGACATTAGACTTATACCACGAGGCCAATCACCTTGGGGTCCAGTTCGCCAGAACAACGCTTTAAGTGTGTTCTCAAGTTGCCATTGGAAAATACTTATTAACATTTCCTCCTTCTTGGTGAAGTGTGAGGCCGATCGAAAACATCTGATGCAGCACCTGGTTGTGGTGCAACACCACGACGATTTGAATCATATACTATTCTTGTCTCAGAATCGCATACGTTGTGATAATTTCCAAGAAGTGTTGGTATAATTCGCCCTTCTTGCCACGACTTTGGGTTTGAGCGACAGTCGCCATGGCAATCTCAACTGATCAGGCTGAAACCTCAGCAAGTTTCAGGGGCTTCTGATCACCCGTGGTTCCAGAATATAGCCTCTGGTGAAGTAAGATGCCGTAGCATCCTAGACTAGTCCCCTTTAATGTTTGTTCAACGAACCACACTCTATGATAAGATCGGGCGTAGTCGATGGAAATTCATTTGTCTACTAGTTTTTGGGACATTAAACGAGTTGAGCATTGAGTAAGGTTTAATCGCTCTAGCTAGAACTAAGTCTATAGGGCTGTGGAGCAAGTGAATATAGCCTACAGAGGGTGTATTTTTTTTAGAGGCGGAGCACTTTAAACTGACGCGACATTGTTTTCTTTGACAGCTGATTTGACAGTTCTCGTTTGACTTGAGGTTAGTTCGATTTGGGAATTCATTTGGAATAGACTCACGGTGGTGCTGCGTCCACAAATTGCTTAGATTTATTGTGAAAAAACATGGTTCAATTTGAGAAAACCAAACCGAAGCAATTGTCGCAACCGCATTAAATCTAGAAAAAGGATCACCATATGGTGAGCTTTATTGGCCGGTGATCCATATATCTTCCGCGAGTGCTGCAGAGATATGATTACTAACTTCTTCGTGCAACACTTGGACTTGTTGACCTATCGCGTTTGTAGCGCATTAAAGCCCGATGTACTGCGAAGAGTATGATTAAATTGGACCTAAATATTTAGCCATGTACGCGCCATCATATACTCATGTTCAAATTCCATAAAATGATCTGTCAAATAAATTCTATTTCATGAAGTCTGAAATTAAGTTGTTCACCTCTAAAAAAAAACACCCTTTATAAGTCAGATTGCCGATGAAGTTAAAATCTGCTGCTAGGAGTTGTCCACTTACAGAACTCTACGAGGAGAATCTTCGTCTCCAAGTCTGTCTGTCGGACAAGTGAACAGATCTCCCAAATGTGACGCTCATAAAGACCGCAACCAACTCGATGAGAGCAAAAAATCGTGCTTCCTGCAGCTTGCCATTTTCATCAGAACACCGCTCGTTTCTTTTTCAAACAACTCTTCAATTTCCGTCGTCTTCCGAAGTTACGAACAACTGTCATCCGACTGTCAACAAAACCGTGTCCATCAATTGCCGCCGTTGCGTCTTTGACATAGGCAAAGGCCCCCACTGACTTGCTGCTACCCAATGACTTCAAATTCGCACAAATAATACCGGATTTCATCTGATTCGAGTACAATCATCACCGCCACGCATACACTCGGCTCCTTAACGAGAAAATGTCAAAGTGACATCCTCAGTCTGACGTACATGACACTTGCTGCACCGTGCAGTGGTCGCATCCAGAGCACCGCGCAACTGATTAGATATGTACCGCACACTTTTATGTTAATTCGATAAAGAAGCACTATAAACGACGCGCTTACCAGAAACGCCGACGACAACAACTGGTCTCTGTAACTGCCGGCCGCGGTCGCGGTCTGTCCAGTACGATGTAAGAACATCACGACATTCACAGCGAGCAAGCAGCCAAGCCAGAGGCAAGCGCAACGCCGGAGTGCACCTTTATTGGCATCAAAGTGTAGTGGCTGTATCACGACTCATCGGTGAAGCAGACTTATTTCCACAGATCGTTAATTAAAGCAAACTGATGAGTTAATGGCCTCAGTTGACTGCCGCATTTTCCGGTTGAGATTATGTTTTGTGATTCTGGCACGTAACCGTGGCCATCTCGAATGCTGAAACTGGAAACTGGATCAGCAGCGGCAACAGCGTCAACGGCAGCAGCGGCAGCGGCAGCGGCTGCTCCCTGTGAAGTTGCATCTTGTCAGCGATGATTTGTTTCTGTAATTAATTTCTTTAATTTACTTAGAGACCGACACATAACGTCCGTCCTATCGGAGTTACTGCCTCAATGAAGATTACTTCGTTTCATCTTTGTCGATACATTTTGGATTTTTATTTGAAGTGGACGTTGTTGTCGGAGGGGCTTGTACACAGCAGGAGCCACGAGGGGTGTGGTCATAAATTTTGCAAACACGCTAAATAGATTGGAGAGCTTCGCTGCCGCGGTACCGGAAGAGACACGGTGCACTCTAGCCAACTGCCCAAGCTGAATCTGGATCTGGATCTCATTCACTGGGCGACTTGAGTATCGCATTAGGGTGCTTTTTTAATTAATGAGCTCAGCTCAGGCCATAAAGCGGTTGGGTTTGTTTGTCCGAAAATACTATAATCGACTGGACAAGTAGCTGCTCCAGTTTACCAGTCTTACCGCCGATGTGCGACGGCAGCCAGGCAGGCGGCCATGCTTTGGCGGACAGTGGACAGCGAACGATGGGGCTTGATTAAGACATGTGTGTCAGGCCCTCAAGTTGTGGACCATTTGACAGAATGTTCGCTTGTAAGCAGCAAGGATTGCACACGCACACAGGAAATGCTGACGGTGATGGGTTTATTTGTGAGCCCGATCTGGTGGGGCTGTGGCTTTGCTATCAGTGCGTGTCGAATGTTGCATGCGTGTCAGGTTGTAAGCAAACGAAAAAAAAGATGAAAATCAATAACAGCAGCAACAACAACAACAACCGACTAAAATCATGTTTAGTTCATTATTTCTTCGAGTTTATCGCTTTGACATTTTTATTAATTGACATAACATGTGCGATTCATAGCGCTGACGAGTCTTGCCTTCCTGGAGAGTCGAGACTCGGTCGGGCAAAGCGTATAAACTAGCGGTGTTTATGATCACAAATTCGATCGGGGATGTAATGGAAATGTAAATGATGACTACGACTGTAGGAATCACTGTAGGAAACGATGGCGGTTTGACATCAGAGGGAAATGTTGTGACTCTCAAATGGATGCTTGTTTGGACAGCACTTTGTAGGTGGCTAACTGTTGGTGATCAGATTCAATGAAAGCTGGCATCTCTTTTGGTATACATTTGACAGCGTTTGACGCGACAGTTGGGAATAGTCGCTGGATTGTGTACGTCAGCTGAAGTTAGGTCCGAATGGGAAGTAGGGATTTGAAAGGATTTCAAGAGGACTTGGCCGCCTTGCATTTGCGGCTCTTTCAGACCAACGAGGTGGGTTCATTGTGCTCTTGAAGGATGAACAAAATCAACCATATCCATAGAGGAATCTGAGGAGATTCTACAAAGCCATGTACTCCCAGAAACTGCATCCTATTCCTCGCTAAAGCTGGGGCCCATAGGGCAGATTTCTAACAGATTTCTTCTGAGTGTAAGTAAGATCTACAGTCACTTTGAGTGATGCCAAGACGCAATCTATGTGGACCAATGGCAAAGTGTCATGTAAGGTCATCTACTAGCATGCATGCAGCCTGACAACAAAACCTGATCTTTGACGAAGATCTCTTCTTGCTCATCGTTGGCCATAGGACCCTCGCCGTTGATCCGCCTTCCAGACTCTGGCAGCGAATTCAGGCTTTATGTAAAGCATTTCCCTCTAATTTCTTCTTTATTGTGCGCCTACGGGATTGCTAGAGATTGTCCCAGTTTAGAGCACAAGACTATGCGCTTTCCTTGAACACCAGTATGTCCGAGCATAGATTCCAAGGACATTTTACCAATTTCAGCAAATGAAAATCATATACCACTTTTAAAGCCTCGTAGTAATTCGTTCATGTAAAGAATTGCACCTAGTCTTGAACGCTGTGGGACTTCATACTGTGAGCTCTCTTTTTGAAGCATCACATTCCGATTCGTAGCGTTAGTTACCCTGTTGTGTAGGTAATTTCTAAGCCTATCAGCCATAACTCCTCGTCTTACGAACCACTGTTTTTAAAAGAATGTTGAACGATGATAGAAGTTAGGTTAGGTACAAGTTGCGAGGAGCAGTCACTTTCAGGCCAAACGAGATTGCTCCTCCTAGGACTAAAACCATTCCTATTCCTAAAACCATTAATGCTTGCAAACGAATCGATTAAGTTGACTGATGCTGATATTGCTCAGCTCGCTTAGATTGTCCAAGGGCCCCTTAACGGAGTTGACTGCTAATGCAGTTATCGTCCTTAATACGATTCAACTCATAAAATGACGCAATTGATTAACCTACCCACTACGACGCTTTGAGGAGGTGGTAGAGCCTACGATTTCACGTGTATATGTAATCATGTGATGTGACGTGAAATTAGCATGTGCGTTTAATAGCACGTGCATTTAAATAATAATTACACTTGAATTTATGTGCAATTTTTGACTGATTTCAAATTTGTCTTAAATAATATTCATATACCACGTCTCATCCTGCATACCATACTTCCCAGTCACGCGGGATGAATGTTCCCACCATCACGACTTCCGAGGCGCGCCTTGAATGGGATTCTTTCACGTAGGCGACTGCTTGGTAGATCAAGGACGAGGTGGTTGGACCAAGTTGCGCTTGGGTAGAACGCCTAATTAGTTAGAGTTTATGTGGCCAGGAGTTCTTTCGTCAGTGTCTTGTCACCGCAATCGCTTTAGCGGATCATGTGGGCCACTAAATGTGAAGCGCAATCGAACGTACTCGTTTGCAGTATAATGTATAGGAACGTCCGTGTTTACGTACATTTCGGGAATCCTGTGATCTTGCGTATGTTTGCGCACGCGTGATCACGTCAATTAGGTGGAGTGTGGCACGTACCTACACCCAACGACGTGGCAAGTAATCACGTGGACTTAGGTATATTCTCAAAATCTGCGGCTCTTGGAGGTTCATAGTCGTTACATTCTTCGATATTTTAGGGAAGGTTAGGTTTTGGACGTGTGATGGTTGAACATCACTTCCACTCGGAGGCCTTAAAGTGAATCACGAAATCAAAATTCTTCGATCTTCTACTTCATCTCGTCTTTAGTGTGTGAGCTTGTTTGAAGGCGCTCTTCTACTGAGCTACTTCATACTTTCAGAACTTGACATACGAACGTCTTGGCAATGTCTCCATTCGTGGGAGGAAATATGGGCAATGACGACTCTAGCCAAGGCTTAGCATAAGCGGCGATTATTTTAACGATTATTAAACAAAAACAAAAAAACTCATGATGCCTTCATAAGACAGAATTCATTCGGGCTGAATCTAAAGGTTTCTAGTTTTGTCAGTGTCACTGGCCACATACTTTCACAAAACTGACTTTTTATTGTGCCCAGAAATCCCTTAGCGTCAAGGACAGTGTCTTCAGATTTCTCAAAGTTGTGTTTGTTGCTTCCGCGAGTGTCATGGTCAAGGATTTTCTAGAATACCATCATCATCGGTACTCGATCACAGATCTGATTGTGTTCAACTTACAAAACTCTCCATCAGTCACCGGATAGCAGTGCGGAAAATGGCATTCCATTCTGAACTTCTGATCTTGAGATGAGCTCGACTAGGCCATACCTGAGGAGGGAAATAGGAACGTTCACGCTCTCAAGTACCATCAATTCGTCGCTCATACGACCCAGGTGCTCACGGGGAATTATCCCGGTCTAATACGAGCTGTGTTCGCAAGTCGAGTGCCTCTAAAAATAAGTGTTAGGAAGAGACCCAGAGCACCTAAATGATGTATAGAACATCAATCAATGCTAAATTAGCTCTTTCTGTCCAACCTAATTGCTTTCTGTCCAATACTCGTCAATTATTTGACACTTAAGCGTCAACTCCCGCTTGACCAATTGCATATCTCGTTCCATTCACTCGATTGCCTGGGAAAAAAATTCTCAACTAGGACTCCGACCAATCACACCGAACCAGGGGGAGGGAGGGAGGGTGGGACAAACAAAAAAAAGTCGGTCATCTGAAGTGGCAATTGCGACATGTGTGGCAGCACCTCTCCCCAGATGTCAACCGAATGTGTCCACACACGTTCACTCAGTGCCACTTTTCTTCATTAGCATACACCGATCTGTCACTGTTTTGTGTGTTGGCAGCCGTGTCTGCTGCTGGCCCAAGCACTAGGACACGGACATTGTGTCGCTTGTTGAGGTAGCCGCTCAATTCGGGCGCAACGTCGTCGGCGTCGTCGTCGTCGAAGGAAATCTCAATCGCAGATCCATTCGAAAGGCAGCCGATCCACAATTGCCCACCCCGCGAATGTGTCGCTTGTCCATTCGCTAGCGCCTTCGCGGTGAGCATAAATCTTCCATCTTAAGATCTACGAATTTTCACATAAAATAGCGTCGGTCGGTCGGTTTAATTGCAAAATGCAATGTACTTCGACTGTGGTTCGGCGGTGACCGCGGAATGAGGATTGACAGACACAAGCATCGCATGTCCATCTGTTCCAATTCCAAGCTCCAGGCTATCCAGTCCCCCCGGCAAGCAGCCGGTAACTTAAGACCTCATTCTCGTGACTCGGGTGACTGGGTGTGATTTAAAATTCGATCGTTCGTTCATTCGTTCATTCGCCCATTCGTTCGGTCGTTTTGTCAGGCTGGCCGAGTGATACAGTGTTGAGGAAGTTGAACCGATCGACTCTTAACATCGCCCATAAAACTATTTCTTTCCACAATTAGTGGCCGATATAAAAGTCAAGCCGCCACCGGCCGAATGCGGCACAGTATCAAATGTTAAGCATTAATGCGCGCGCATTAAGGCACTTCATTTTAATACAAGTGATCTTCTTAGTCGGGGATTAGAGGTTCGCTTCGGGGACTTGCCTGTGTGTCGGTTAGAAACTGGATTACATTAATTTATTCGGATTAAGTAAACATTTCGCACACTGCCTCGACTGTGGGTACTTGTGCGAGTGCGAGTGCGAGTGCGAGTGCCAGTACGAGTGGAGAGCGCGCGTTTAGTGCCCGGATTGTTGGATTGTACTCGCATGCGGGGAGATTGAAACGTTTTCCTAATCACCGCTGGCGAACGGAGCACGCTGGGTGATGGTATCTGATGGATGGTTTTATGCGTATTTAAGAGTGATCCGGCTGGTCTCATACATTGTACGATCAGCGGGTAAATTAATCAAGATCTGATTTCAGCAAGAGGCCATAGTCGGCGCCGAATGCCGGCCTGCAGTGGATCGGATTTGGGGGAGCAACTTTTTGGACAAGCTTAAGTTTGGAAAAAGAGAATGTGTGTCGGAGACTAAGTCCGATGGAGCATATCATTATCTCAGCTGGAGTCTATGGACTGAGCATCGACATCCGCAGCTTTGACATGCACTGAAGATGCCTTCGGACCTTGGCTGACTGGTTCCCTTGAAATCGGAGACTGATGAGCTGAGCTTACCGTTTGCTCGACGCATTTGTCAAGATGTGTAGCTCGGCAGTGACACAATTATGTAGGTGGCATTAGAATCCGATGTGGACATGGGTCTAGCTTCTACAGCATCTCGTGCTGTGCGTCGTATTATGGGCTTACAGCGTGTGGGAATGCCAGTGTTTGAGAATTGTCATTGATTTGAGATTGATCTGTGGTTTGTGAGAGTTGTTCACATCGGAAGATGGACCTTAACCGAGGTATCGGAATAACACATATTGCTGCACAAAGGATGAGACATGATGACTAGACATTTTCAAACACCTCACTTATATCAGTTTTAGCTTGGGAGACATCATCTCCTTGAGGCCTAGCAAGGCCTATGCAACTATGCACTGCCTTGGGAAACAGAAAGTAACTTGCAATGACGCATAAATTATGCATTTACTCCTATATTCACCCTCGGATGTAAGCGGCGACGTATTTATCACCGTCGACAGGTGATAGCCTCTTGAACCTTTTGGAAAACTTGACCCCCATTGTGAATCCGTCCTTAAAGGTGTACTCTCCGGGATTTAAAGTGTCATTAATCACATTTGTGCCCGTCTGACTCACTGCCAGGTGTCGTGAAATCTGGAGGCTGCATTTTGACAGAAGGTGGCGTGTAAAATTCTCAGTAGACGACGTTTTGAAGGTTAGGTTAGGTGATTGTTACGGAGAAGATTCGTGACCCACTAAAAATGTGATGATGTAAGCGATTGTCGATATGAGTGACGAGAATGATTCTGTGACATGAGTCATCTTTCATTATGTGCTACATGCATTGGCAACCTGTGTTTAAGTCAGAAGAAACACGCCTTCTTGTCGTTGGTACGCAGTCATAACTAGAGATCCGATCTGGGGGGGATTCAGGAGCTTGGAGTTGCATTTGAAGAGTCAACAACGGAGCGGCTATCGATGCCAGTAAATACTACCACATGTCGTAACAAAAAAGCAATGGAAATTGAGTCAATGTACGAATATTTCACTGGCTCTACATAGGGGTTGGCAAAGTGACTGATGGCAATGTGCTTTGAAATGACCAACTCTTGACTGTTACAAGAAAGACCTACGGGCCACTAGAAGCCTTGCAGATTAAAGTCTCGAGACAAACTTGTTTTAAACCAGAGGGCGGACATATAACAAGAAAGGTAATCTACATGGGGTCCTTACTACACTGCTGTATAGAAGTGTAACCTACTAAATTGGGTTTGAGTTCGAAAATATCAAAGAAGTGTGCACTGAGCAACTGCCACTGGAATCGTGATGAAAGGCAATGATATTCATTTTTGTGGGCAATAATTCACACATTTTTGGGGGGCGGTTATTGCTTTTCTATCCATCGACACTGCGCCAGAAAGCCTATCTCGAACTCAAAGGTCTGAGGCTACCAATTTCGGCTCTTACTCATTTGTAGCTTAAGGCAGCTCTGTGAATGTAAATACGAGTACTTAAGTAATCTGAAGTTTATATTAAAACTGAACGAAAAGTAGCCAAAAGCATTGTAAAATTTCAAATTGCGCATAATTGCATCTGAAACGTGGGCAAAACCAAATATCATTTACACATGTAGAGAGCGATTGACTTCGATCCCAATTCAGTAAGCAAAAGTGAAAGAAACTTAACGAGACTTAACGAAACTTAACGAGACTTAACGAAACTTAACGAGACTTAACGAAACTTAACGAAGTGGTTTTTATGGTCGCAATGCATTTAAACAGATTCGTTTAAGGTTTTTCAGGTGAATCTTTATTCTCTTCAAGCAAATGGGTTCAATTTTGATGGGTATGTATATCGATACATCCAGTGGACCTTAATGGGCCCAACCGCGTTCAGAGTACATATCCATTAGTTACCTTGTTACCTCGATTGCTTCATCATTAAGGAAGCTGAGGTCAAATGTTCAACTATTAAACGGGATTCAGGAAGTAAGTACTAAACGCTACCGAGGTTCACGAATCACAGACTCTGATTAGGACTGAACTGAAATCTGAATGAGTTCGGATGACTGGGCATTAGTACAAGTATGAAAATGAGAACCGGCGGAACGTGTCTAAAATAGTTAAGCATTGGAGTAAGATATTTGAAATGACGCCTGGATACACTAACGAAGTAGATATAGAAGCGTTCTGAGCGAAACGATTTGGTATCAAGGTGATGAGGGCAAACTTGTACTTGTACGTATATTCTTACTAAACTAAAACAAACGAGAATATCTTATGAAGGACAGTTGTTCCCTAATAACCTTTGTAGAAATATCATCAAGTGAGTTGAAGAAGGGTCTACCAAGCGCTCGCTGTGTCATAGATGTTGTTTTGTGCTTGATGCCTGTTCGTTGCGTTGCGTATATGATCAACGCATATAGGTAACATATTTCTAATGACACTTCTTGATCCTTGAACGCTCGGTTCAAACTTTCTGATAAATACCTAATTTTACAAGTTTTTTACTGTATATGAAGTCGAAAGTCGAGTTGGACGGTTAGCAGAATGGCGAGGGTGACTGCTGGTGGATCTAGCCCGCAAAGGCAAAGATCCGTCAATAAGACTATCTTGAACCATTGAGCGTATAAACAGCAATACTCTGCTTAAGTGGACCTTCGTATTCAAAATAAGAGGAAGAAGCTCAAGACAATTTACTCTTGATGAAGGCTACCAGAGTGCCCGTGGCTGTCAAAGAATTGGCGTCAGCAACAGCTCAGGCTCAGAAAAACCTTAGATCGCAGCTCTGAGAAGTAAGTACTACCCAAGTGATTGTGGAAAATGGAATGGAATGCCATGAGCTTTTCGAAATTGTCCTGTTCCTTTCGATCCCCCACAATTTGGATCAAAACCAATTAAGTGGTTCCACTAGCATCGAGTTATAAGACATGTCACAGATGCATCAGATCATAGATAGTCGAAGGAGATGGGGAAGATCGAAATTTGAGAAGCTTTTCCCAGACAAGTATACTCTTTGAGCGTTGTCAGTGACTTGAAAGAGGTGAAGTCGTGAATAATGACAGTTGTTCGTTTCGGGGATTGAAACCAGCACCCTCAGCGTATAAATTTACGCACCTACCCACTGCCCCTCAGAGCCACTATATAGGTTTCGCCAATAAGTGTCAGTGTATCGAGAATTAAGGATGTGACTTGGGAGCACACCGGACATAAGGTGCAAAGAAACAGCCGATGTACCGAAACGAAGAAACAACTCAAGGAGACCAACAAGCATCGACTTTCAGTGGCTGACTGGAATACTCGAAGAAGTTCACGCCAAAGGAGGTGGGGAGGAATGAGGTTTGTCAATATAAAAGGACGAAAAGGAGGGTAAACAAATAGTGCTCCAGAACTTCTCATGGAATGACTACAATGACCCAAAATTACTGGCGCTCAACAACAAAGTGGTGAACCCCGTCGAGCAACTCAAGTTGAGTAATCACAGGGAATCACAAAAAATAGGAATAAAATCGGCTACTCACATTACTTGCACAGAAACAGGAAGTAGTAGTTAGTTGAAAAATGAGAAGAAGAAGAAGAAGAAGAAAACAAACATTTTATGTCGGACAGCAAGTTGTCAAAATTCTTTCAACATTTCAATTCGACAACCAACGGCGCCGATCTTGTATCGCCCATCCATCAACGCAGCTCTTCCGCCACTCAGCCCAATCAGAGGAATCGAATTTCTCCAAGGCAAGACGCGAAGATATTTAAATGCTCAGACCGCATATCCATCATTCGGACCACCGCGCCGATAAGATGAGCGTCAGCACTGTCCAGGCGGCAATGCTTGGCAATGCCATCAGACGAGCGACTATCACTGAAAGCTTCGATTTAAAGTGAAACCCGGGGCTCTGCGGCGTATTCATCAACTACTTGATTGACAGGAAGGTCCATTAAGTAAGCCCATTAAGAGAGTGTTTTCCTCCGAGGCGGCGGAAATAAATCACTCGCGAACTGGCCGACTGTCTCCGACAACAGCGACATGCGTTGCTTTGCATTTGCTTACATAACACACGCGGGGCCGCCTCCAGCTGACGACAGTTTCTCTGCGTCAGATGCGCTTTGCTCTCCTTATGGATCTGCCATCGGGTGGGGTGGCTGGTGTTGAAAGGAAGACATTTTCAGCCGAGGAAGTGCATGCGCTTAAGCACGGTCGCTTCGGCCGTTCTGTCAATATTGCAATACTTGTCATCCGAAATGGATAGCCGCCGTAATGAGGCAACGTTTTGAATGAGATATGCTCGGTGCTGTCCCCCAACCGCCTTTCTGTGGCGTCAACTTACCGCCATCGCCACCGCCATACCGGGTGAGCGTGCGAGTGGTGGTGGCACAAATAGAAAGACCGTTTAGACGCCACGACTGAAGTGCTGATCAGTTTTGAATTTCATGTGAAATTGCAGCAAAAGTTGCATACACAGCGACTCGCGATGTTTCACCACATCCAGACGGTGTAGGCTTTCAAACTGAACACCGCCGCGGCGACACGGTGGCACGGTGGCACGGTTGGGGCGAATTGAAATGGTTTTGGTTAAATATTTAGCTTGTGGTGCGAGATGCTGAAATCGAATTGATTGAGCGAGCCGAAAGCAGAGGTCGCCGCCGTGGCAGCAAGACAAGACAGAGCGACAGGCTACACACTCGTATGATTTGATACAACCGAGAGTGTAATCTAAGACTGTTTGGATTGCCTCAGGTCTCCACCGGGTCCGCCCCGCTTGGTGGTAATTAAAAACCGCAAACATATTCGTTTCGCAATGAACTTGACTTGTGGCTGCTGAGTGCTGGGTCTCAGGAGGCTAACGATTCTGAAACGGGTTAGCTGAACTATAAGGTTGCACTAGATTGAGGATGGAGTGCAATCGGTGTGGGTACGAGTGGTAGAGAGAGGCGGCCGATCGAAGTGCAGTGAATGGGAGAGCAGATGTCTTGTCACCAGGCAATGCTGGCTGGCGGGGAGAGGAAGAGATGGAAGTTCAAGTGGCTGACCACACTTAGGCCACATCTATGATGATCCCCCAGATTCAGATCAGGGCGGCGTGGGCGATGCACGAGAGCAGAGGAGGTGATGTGTGGTCCCTCCTCTTATACGTTTGAAGTCGGTATGTGGGAGCCCTTGAGTGAGTGGGCGCAGTCGTCTGCTGATTGTCCAGGCCTACTTAGTCTGAGAAGCTCTGAGTGAAGGTTTGAGGTCAAGTGTCGGCCAAATTTGCATTGTAATGCGGCAGGCAGTGCCCTCTGATCACTGGTGGTTGGATAACCCGGTTGTGTCAAACTTGAGCAGATTGTTTGTTGTAACGTGAGGAATGTCTAGAAGGCGAGGAGGACAAACTAGGTACGCTACAGTATTCCGGAATCCGCTTGAGGTGAATGTTTAATTGCTCAAACATCACATTTAGATATAATCGGTGACTAAGCGAGACTCCTGCGCGTCTACTCACCAATCTATCCTAAAAGAGGCCTTTAAATGAATGCTGAGGTCATTCAGAGCCTGACTGACTGCACAAAAGGTGCTATATTTGTGGAATTCGAAGAGCGTGGTGCAAGGAGTGGATGAAATGTTCGACTTGAGGCGAAAATGTCTCGAAAACGCGGCAAAGAAAGACCGCATGTCCTTGAAGAGCCTCCCAAGCGGGCAAGCTATCAATTGGCGACCAATCTTGCTTCATGTGTAGATTTGGAATTTTCTTTTATCATCATGATCAAACTCGTTGCAAGTTTCCCAAAAACCAACCAAGTTCAATCCCCCACACTGAACCAGCACCACTTTGAAAGTTCGCACACCAACTCTTTCGTCTGTGACATGGCACATCGCGTCGTCATAAAAATGGTCGTCATCCAGTTGGCCAGCCAAATTGATGACCTCATCACAATCAGTCAAGATGTCCAAATGCAGAACTCTTCAAGATCACTATCACTGCGACGCCAAGGATGCTCGGGATGACCATGGGCTCGGCTGACCGATCGATCAATCTCCGTGTCAGATCCATTCACTCGCAGCTGCGCTCTTTATGGGCACATGCGCACCAAGAACCGACTCCCAAAGAACCCTGGCCACGTCAATTCGGCCGGTCGACACACAGATGCTCGAGCCAATGCGCAGAGCGACTTGCATAACCCTATTGACCTTTTATGATTTTCACTTTTGCATTCTCTCTCTGGGGAGGCGGAGGCAATCGCACAGCCCCCGATAATTGCACAACGTCTAACGAATTGCTCTAATTTTAATCAGTATCCACGCTGCAGCGTAATTCATTGCTTGTGGTCATGGATTGTCCGCCGTGTCGACCATGTCTGCCGTGTGCAATGTGACAACAAGATTTGCCAAACAAACAGCTGCAAGTATTTTTTGCCGAAAACAACGGCGTTGTTGTTTCGTTCGTGAGCCACTTGCTGCTGGCGCTGCTGCCGTTGGCCACCACGTTCAGGGAGCCCGTGCGACTGCATGTCTACTGGTGCAGATAAAACAACGTGACCGGATTGCGGTTGAGGTGATCGCTGCTAGAACCGCGTGTAACCCAATTCATTTTTCGTAACTTATGCCGCAGGGCAGACACGTATGCGCCGAGACTACGGTTGTTTTTCTATTCTCCTTTTCCTTTTTGTGCTCCTCGGGGCTTCGAACGCATTCGCATACGTTGTTTGATTGTTTTAATGTGCTCTCGCCACAGCGGCATCGCCAAGTTTGGAGAACACAATTGATCAGCAGGTTGGTTATAAATTTAAATTGTTTCTTGGGGAATTTGATTAATTGGTCATAATTTCATCGTGGTTGCTGCTCTGCACGAAACGTGCGCTCATATGCGAACGCATTCGTTACAGCGACTGCGTGGTTTGGGGTAATTGCGTGAGATGTCTATCTAATCGGGCATAGTTGACTGGTTAATGGTTAAGCTAAAGGGTTCAACGAGGTGCTTGAAATGCTGTTTGTTAACCGAGATACCGAGAGATAGGGGGTACAAGCTTGATGTGATTCGGTTTTTTTTTTTCGCGGTAGCCTGAGGAAATTGACACTTTCTTGTGTTTGTCATTTGTGAAGAGTGAGTGCCCTGAGGCGTGCGTTGATGTCTGATGTGGGTAACAAGGCGTCGCGTCGTGACAGGCTTTTAAGAGGCTAACAATTTCTCGAAATAATGCATAATTCAGTGGGAACACCTCACAGCTGCTGTGCCGAGGGTGGCTTGCAGGCAGATGGATACAAATCGATAGGAAAAGAGGAATTGTTTAGATTGTGGATGGATTGACTTGAGCAATCGCGCGTGTTTTATGATTGATTAACGGGCAAGTGGGGATCTGCATCAAAGACCCAAAGAGTAATTCACGTGCACTGTGCTTGGATAACAATTGCAAAACGTTTCTGATGACACAGCCTTTGGGAGTAAAAAATATGTTATAATTTTTCAAGTTGTTCAAGTGAAGGATGATCATGTGTGGTGAGTGCACTGGAAGCGATAAGACTTCCCATCAAAACTTGTGTGAGGTAGTGATGATGTGAGGGCACAGATGGATCGAAGGTGATAGAGGGCACAGGCATGGGGTCTTTCTCCGAATTGTTAAACATACTCTGCTGTATCGGAGTCTCTGACAATGGCAGGGCTTTTTAAATGAAGGCCTGGCAGTCAAGGAAGCGGCCAGAATGATATCAATGTTGGGCATATGACTGGCTGGTACTACCAACCTAATTGACAGTCAGGCGGCCATTAGAACAATTTCAGGAACAGAAACCAAGTCTAAGCTGATCGCATGCTGCCGCGAGAGCAGCCTATCCCCAGGAGTCCTATGGATCAAGCCACCTGTTGGAGATTTCAAGTAAAAGGACGACACGATCATAGACACAGCTAACAGAAGGCCTCTACCCCAATATGGGGACAACTCGGATGCTGCAGCCCAGTTTAACAGTGCAAACATCGACAAACTGCGAGAAAAAGCTGCTAGCGTTGGTAGTTGGAGCACTAACTGACCATAATCCTCTGAAGTACCACAAAACGAAAGAAACAAAGAACGGGACTAGACAACGTAAGCAGAAGGTCCGACGACGAAGGGGAAAGAGAAAATTGTCTTCACTACCTTTGCCATTGCCAAAGTACATTTGTTCTAAGACCTGCAGGATCTAACAAACATTCGACTAAAATCTCTTTTGAGTACGTCGCGAAATTACCTTTCCAATGGTGTAAGTATAATGCCATTCGGTGGAGTAGAACTGCGTATAAGCGTACTTCAAACATCGGAAGTACGTATTTATATATAGATTTCAGGATGGATGTGCATCATAGTAACATGATCGGTAGGATTAAGTTGAGGAGACAATCTCCAAAAGGGCATCACATCCTGCTGGACCAGGATCTAAGTCACTCGTGGCTTACGCCGGTCGACACATCTACCTAACACAACCCAGCATGATGGCCAGACATTGTCAAGATGGAAAATGACGCACCCGCTTCTAGACTTCTAGACACTCAAACTTTTTCGCTTATCCATGCCGTTCCATGTCTTCGGTGTCAATATCACAAGTTTAAATATTTTTATCCACGGCGTATGATCTCCGTAAACATTGAACAGTATTCCATTTTCGACTTTCAGCAGAACATTTTTCGAACTGAAGCTCCACATGACTCCTATCCCTTTGCAGAGCTCAGGGCAGTAAAATGATGTGTAATGTTGGAGGTAATAATGTGTATTTTGACGAGATACTGCCTGAAAGTCTGCATGACTCAAAGCTGTCTTCAATGACTATTTCACAAGCTGTCGTGACGAGAAAGAAGCTGAAAGATGAAGGAACCTCCTCTTGTGCACCTGCCCGGCTCTCACAATCTGATGTTTATGACATCACAGAGCCCTCTTCTATGATGACTTAGACGATCTGAAGGATATGCCTACGGATTCTCCTAGTTTCGTGACGACAATTACTTTGATTGAATTGCAAATAAATCCATGTGCCAGCATAATGGAGTATTCTTCAGCCACCAAGACCTACTAAATAAAAATGTCGGCTGTGCTGAGTCGATTCTGTATGGATTTTCGAAGCCTATCTCGTAATCCATGACATAAGCAGTCCGTCTAGCAAGTTTCATCAAAATCCGAACAGACGTTGATAGACTAGAGCTCCATAAACAATTATGTCTAATTTACAATAATTGTAGGGTTGGGTGGCGTTAGAGTTCGATGGTGACGGTTTTAAGTGTGTCGTTTCATGACTGCAAGGGATCTTCATCACAGAACAGCGATGTTGGAAACCTTTTCCTTGCCGTCCTCTTTCAACTCTGCTTGTGATTCGTGAGTCTGGGCCATGAGACACTAAATTGGGTGTGTCGGTGGAGATTTAGCTGAGGAGTCGATGCACTTACGAAGTACGCCACTGCGCCGGCAACTTCTAGACACCACAAAGTCCTTGCAAAGATTTCTGCCTCTAAAATGACTCAACCACATCTTAAATCATCTCCATCACTGTTTTAACTTTAAAACCTCCCCAGTGACACTCAGTTTCATATCATTCGGCGACCAAGTCACGTAGAGTCACACATAAACAAGGACCAGAATCCATGCCACCTTAGGCAACACAGGCAGAGTGGATCCCATTAAACCGACTGAACACCTACACTCCACTTCGGTCGCTTATGCAAATAATCGATTACATTGACTGCATCTCAAGATCGACTTGATGCAACATCTACTCGTCCGCGTCCAGCAAAAGGTCACCGCAGCTCAAGTTCACCTCGAAGGAGTCGAAGTGAAGTTCGACTTTGTGTCTTCATACTCAGTCACGCCGACATCGACTCGAGTGCGGCTCTGATTTCAGACAACCGCAACGAGTGTCCACTCCAGCGGCTCAAGTTTAAACCACAGTACATGCATGTCAACAGCGGCGTGCATCACTAATCACTGAGATTGGGCAAAATTAGCCCCCAAGTGCCCTCCACACAATGTTCAGGTCCCGTCCAGGCGGGCTGACTCAATTATTCATCAATTTGCCTAACTCTCGTGAGTGTTGAACTTGTGTTTGTTTGACTTGCATTCCAAAAAACTGATCGTATTTGTGTCAATGGCGGCCCTTGATCTTCGGAGCATCCCACGACGAAAGGTTAAGTCAACCGAACGGACCGACCCAGAGCAAGCCCTAAAAATTACAAAACAAAATCAAAACAAATCCCACCGCCATCACTTGTCGCAAGAGTATCTCTTACATCGTTGAACGCGACCCATCGCATGGCGCGGCATCCCCTATTGAGTATGCAAATTGTCCAAGCCCCGATCGCGTTCCATTCGATCGGCTAATGTTTATTTTCCGAATGGAAGACACACAGCGCACGGCGAACGAGACTTGAGTCTTTTATCAGATCTCTCGTGTACGGTGCGCGGATCCGAAAGGTTGGCCTTGCCACGGTGCCACGGTGCGCCCGCGATCTCGGCTGTGACTGTGACTGTGCCTGATGATGATGATGATGATGAGGCATCAGGCAGGCTGCTGGTGTATCCAGATGTGCTGGATATGGACGTGATTAAGTTGTTTTATGCAAATTCGTGTGCTGTTTGTTTTCGTTTTTCGCGTAGCGCACTATTTCGTCTGCGCTAAAATAGCAGCAAACAAGGTCACAGCCGCCCTTGTTACCTTGGCACCTTGGTAGCAACGAACAATTTTGAAATTTCCGATCACGGATAGTGGCCGGCTGGTGGCCGCCCATCCATCGGAAGTTAGATAAGCATCGACATCACAAATGCATCGGAGTCGCTGATTAACGAGCGATTCTGGCCGATCGCTGTCGGCTGAACTGAAACATCACTCGTTACGTTACGAGACTATCAGCCGCTCCGGGGGCTCTTCGGAAATCTTAGATGCTTCATATGATTTACAGAAAATACATCTGGCACACGGAGTGGGTCTTCCCGCGTGGCGCAAGCCTAGATAGTTCTAGAGACTCGAATGCATTTGCAATTAATCGGTGGTTTAGTGGCCGATTTGTGTGAAGTTTCATTTGACTTGTGATTGGCGGTTGGTTTTTAATAGATCCGGATTGCGCAGCGTTGGCGGCGGGGGATGGCCGCCGATCCCTTGCGACGATGAATAATTGCACAAGCGAATCTCGTCTGCGAATCTAGTGGCGATGGAAATGTGCGATCGGCCATTACTTGGCCGGCTGAAGGTGCGATTTGGCGTTAGTTTTCATGAAATGTTGCGTGTTGCGTCGGCGAGGAAGGGACTATTAACTGGCGGAGCATCTGGAATTGGACATTCCCTTCTATCAGAGAAGCACTTGATTGATTGTCTCCCTGATTTCATCCCAGAGATGTGGAGTCGATCGCTGTGCCAGCTCAGATGATAAGGAAGCCAGCAATGCGGATGCTGAATGAGCCGAAAAAGGGGTAAATGCGCGGCAGTTGATCATGTCACTCATTAACTCAGTGGACAACCGAATAGATAAATCCCGGGCTTTTGCACAAGAGATTATAGAGCACAAGTCGTAAATCCATCAACCTTGCTGTGCAACAATTAAAAAGAGCGCGCAATTTAGTGCGAACATGAAAGCGGATTGCCGCCCTCATTTGGGGATTGTTTCCTCTTGTTTTGAGATACACATTCCAGAAGATAATTATAATTTTATGTCAGATTAATTTGCTTTCCAAGCCATGATAGATGGCTCAGGGGGTAAGGGGCTTGAACGTACTTCAGAGACACGCGGAAGCATGCTTTTCATTGCGTGATGCAATTGGAACTTCTTCTTCTAGTGGCGCTACAGTCCGGGATGAACCTGGGCTTCAGTCAACAAGCTTCTCCAGCTGGCACGATGGAGTATTCGAACTAGGACGTAGAATATCAGGAACATAGAATGTGTTCCCGTGGCTTAGTGGGTACGTCCGCCGACTCCTACGTGGACTGTCTAAGTGCAGTGAACATAAGGCCGGCATTTTCGGTACAGAATGTGAACCAAATCCCAAAACCATCCTGCTGTTGTACACAGCGATTGTCAGACCCATCTTGACTTATGGCAGCTTAGTCTGGTAAGCAACAGTACTCCCTCCAAGCTGAAGATATTAACCAGAATCCAGAGACCTACATGACTGGATGCCACGGGGACTTATTACCACATACCAACGACTGCTGCAAAGAGTGCTACCAGCCAATGAAGCGGCTGGGTGCCAAGCTCCACTGGTCATGCAAGTAGACTAAATAGACTACGAATTGAATAAGCCTAAAGCAACTATACCTCATCCGTTGCTTGATTTTAATGAACTCCTCGGGTGCTATTTCCCAACAGGGCAGGAGTGGACAACAAATGAGCCCATCAACAATTCTAATGGAAAAGGAATTGTTAAACATGCGAATTACGATACCAGACGACACACAAAAATGATCATTACAACAAGAGATGAGTTTTCAAACTGAAATCTTTATGTTTGCCGTTTATTTTACTGAACTGAATATACATAAATGTATGCATCAGCAGAGTTGCACGATCTGTCCAGACGGGATCAGATGACATGGCGACTCCGCGATGCATATTCTCAGTAACGTCAACACTTCTATTGTTTAGAATTGTGGAAGTGCTGACGTTACTTGCGCTGCTCCATCAGAATCCCTGACTATAGCAGTGCTTTTCAAGCGGAGGTCCTGTCAGTCAAGGTTCACAGCACGCAGCACTCGATTACTAAATGCTGGTTCCCGAGCCATAGGGACATAGACGGCAATGAAGCAGCGGATGAACTTGCCAGGAAAGGGACCAAAAGCGATTCATCCCATGCAATTCTAGGAATCAATCCACCTCTTGCCGATGTCAAGAAAAAAGACACGATCATTGAGAAAGCAAATAGAAGATGGAACTCTCTAACCAACTGCGAAACTACTCGGATGCTGGGAGCCAAGCTTAACAGCGTAAAAACCGAGAGACTCCTCTGACTGAATTCTACCAAACGAAAGTGCGACTAGGCAGAGCCTGTGGCGATGAAGAGGAGAAAGAAGATACTCCTCATTACCTTCGCCACAGCCCCAGTCTCTGTCAGTTGGGATATAGAACTTTGGGAGAATATTTTGTCCAAGACCTCCAGGATCTAACAAAAATCCGACTAAAGTCTCTTTTCAGATTTATAAAAAATATCATGAGGGGTGCACAACACACCATGCCATGAAGAGTATGAGGAATGTGTAAAGAGGAGGCATTCCACCCAACTGACACCACAATGGGTCCCGCAGGACCTAAGCGACGCGAGGCTCTCGCCTGATACCTGACCTCACCTATCAGTGAACCTCTGTAGTCTCTTTGACAGTGCTCACACAGTGCACAGCTGGCTGGAAAAAGCATCTCAAACATCGGCCTCCGCATCGAGGGCGGAACAAAGCTGTAGGTCCTCTTCTAAGTCAGCAGAGCCGGCATAACACTGTAGGTCTCCTCCACTCGTGAAAGGACAATATCAAGCACAGCACGTGTAGCTAGAGTCATGTCCATCTGTTACTAGATAGACATAACGTTACAAACTCGGAACGATTCAGAAATAAGTAAACGAACTACAGAACTAGGGCTGAAAAGCTTGAAAGACGGGGACTAGTAGAATAGAGAAAATAACGTTCATAATGGCAGCGAATGTCCTCCGATTGCTTCCCTAGATGGGACTCTGTCTGCGGGTCGGAGCTGTTCGATTTCTAGCCATTTCTGGTGATCATCTATGTTCATGTCAGTGCACAGCTCTTACCCAGAATTAGGAAGCGTCCAGTCTTGTGGGAGGACTAAGTCTGACCATACGTATGAACATACGATGTGCTTCGTGCGGGACAACAACAAAATTGACTCTCACGTTTCAACTAAAGTGGCAAGACTGCCTTCACGGTGCATGCATCCTTGCGCATGTTACAATAAGCCTCTACGAAATGGCAACGAAGGTGGAGGGTACTCGTCGGGCTGGATGTAAACGCCAAATCCGCTTGGAACGGAATCAACGGCTCAGATAATCGCTGCTGGAGAATGGTTTGAAAGAGTAGAGGGATCCCAATACCTTTGATGTGCTGTTTCAACTGATGGCTATATCCGACTTGACGTTCACGAAAGTATTGTCAAAGCTAAGTCCCCGATCGGGATTCTGTTCAAGATGTAGTGCAGGAATGTAATAAGCGACGAGTGCTTTAACTCGCACCAATGTCGAATCTGTGCTGCTGTATCGATGTACCTCAGAGTGACCACCTCTGTCACAGGACAACTACGAACACAAACGTTCATCAGTAATGGCCTACGCAACATGTAGCAGATCTTAAGGAGTATATCGGAAACTAGGTCAGGACCCAGTAGGCACTCTCAATAAATGACTGAAACTTTAGTTGATTGGTCATAGATTACGAAAATGGAAAGAGCTGCATACTAAACCATGCAACGCAGTGGAACCATTTTACGGTAGACGGTGGTCTAGAAACCTTAGCAAAGAACAGCGGGGAATGAAGCCAGTCAGTTGGAGAAAAGTTGAGGTGGACTGAAACATGAATCGAACGTGATTAGACGTAGTAGAGACCCTAGACTCCACAAGGGGATACAGGAAAATAATAGAAAGAGAAGACCCCCTACGACTGTAGCGGCCCCCAAAGTAGAAGAAGAAACCGCGGTCGTTACTCAAAACGTATCCTTCCTGAAGTCAAGAACAACCTCTTACTTATTGAAAGAACTGAGTTATCCCTTTTGGCTACGGCCACGTTGTTTGTTCGATGAAATGATGTGTCTCTCGTTAACTGAAGTTGTCAGTGGCGCTGGCGACGTGTTGATTCTCCAACGTCGTACCATATATTTTATCACATTGCTTGTTGTTTACTACAATGTGAGTAGATTGCCGTTGCTACTTGGCAGACCAATGCTTGTCAAATCCCATTCAAAGTGAACGTGAGTAGCAACCTATCACTCGTTCTACGTAGCAGCAGTCCAAATAAGCACCAGCACCACTGATGTCAGAAAACCCCGAACAAAATCGCCCTCAAAAGCTTCCTGGATCACGAATAAGCAGCAGCAGACATCCAATTCAAAGCAGGATTGTAAATTGTATCCACCGAATTTCGTGCACTGGCTCAAGATCAAGATCAAGTGTCGCACAACACCACTTGCCACATACCCCCCAAACGAACAGCGCTTTCACAATCAACGTCTTAATAGGATTTTATAAGAAATCGTTTCGATTTCAACATCTTCCCTGTCTCTGTTGCCAACATGTACAAGCGACGACCTTTATCCACAGGCCTACTGACACCTCCATGCCATCATCGTTAGTTCCTCACACATCGGGCTTCCCTCTCGCCAAGACCAATTACACGTTAGCTGTGAAGGTGAGTGATTTTACGACTTCCCCCCCCAGATACACAGATTCTCCAATTTCACACTCGGAATTCGGAAGTGTACAGCGCAAGACATCGCGCGAATGGGTGAATGTCCTTCACGGAGCGTCGATCACGTTCGATGCTGCGCACCACACCAGCACCGCTGCGGCGCGGCGATGTGTTTATCAGTGTTCGACAAGGACTTTCGGAGAAACAATGAATAAATTTGCCTTTAATTTGACGTTTTTATTGCCACACAACGTCGTTCGATTCCTCAGTTGAATGCAGTCGAAATGACATCACTCGGAGATTACTGAATGAATATCAAATGCATTTCATGGTTTGTTAATTGGCTGTCATTGCTGCGCGTCGAACACGCTCGCACACTTGACTTGACAGTTGATCCTCAGTGCGCGAACATCGCCTGTCATCGCATCTCCGTGTGTGCACGCACACTCAACGCGTTTCGGGGGCGCACATCGACCACGGATTAGACGAAAGTCTCTTAAGAGGCTTATAATTTGTTTCGTATTCTAGTTCGGTGTATGCGATCGATTCTCAATTGATGTTTATGGCATTGGGGGTTCGTTGGAGATTCAATGACGGGCGAGCAACAATCGGGTGGAGAGAATTTCGGACGAACTGGCTGCGTTCGCAGACATTTGCTACTCAATTAACGTCAGATTGTGAGTGGCTGTCGATTTGAGATTGATTGACGGTTGGTTAGCTGAGGTGAGTTATGCTTGGCCTGTCATCGATTAGCGATCGTAAAAGCCGTTTTGTTTGAATCATTATGTATCCGCCGTCGGCGGAGATGAATGTTAAAGGATTTTGATGTTGATGTTGGTGATTTGGGGTTAGAGGCGTGGCCCGACTGCGGGCGTTGGATCCTGCTTTCTTCCTATCTAATTGGAGGCGTCGACTGAATGCGATGATAAGTGAAACTGGCTTTAAGGTGGGCTTCTGCATAAGTGACCCGTTTAAGTGAATCACTTTCGTTTGGGACCACATTATGCAAAGCAGCCATTTAAAGTGAATGAAGCAGTTCAATAAGACGTGAGAACAAGCCTGTCGCTCACATTTATTGTCTTCGTTCCATGAAGCAGGGAAAATATTTGTCCATCAGTTCTTGACAGTCAGCCCTTCAAGTCACCACCACTTCAGAACACAAGGCCCCCTCGGGCATGCGGCAGTGACAAAAGCCTTCAACCACCATCTGGCGCCCAAATGCGGATCTCACAGCTTCGTCTTTTGTTCCACTCTACTGACTGCCTTGCCCTATATCCATCCCATCATCATCACCACACATCACCTTGAGCTGTCTACGTCGAGTGACAAGAAATCGGGTGTTCCCTGTTCGCCAAGAGTGTCCATGAAGTCGATCGAAATCGACTCAGACTCTCATATCACGTTGTTCTGTCAAATTGATATCGCTGACAGTAAATTCACATTTCCACCGCTGTACCCTATGACAGAACTCATGTGTATGCCACACACACGGCCTGTCACCGTGTCATGCCTCTGTGTTCATGGTCAGTTTCTCAGTCATTAGAGAAATCAATTAAACATTTTTACATTCCCCGAATGTAATCGAATGTTTAGAACCCGATCGACTGGGCGTATGCGCAACTGCGCAACATGCGTGCGTACGGTTGTCATATGCGTTTTGGTGCGAGCGAGTGCACTTTGTGCTGTGGTTTCACTTGACATTGGCACTTTGAATGGTATTGATGCGAATATGGGAGTTGACATATAAGGCTTTTGATGTGAAATGGGGTTCACATGCTTGAGCGCCTGTCATCTGGTTGTGGAACTGGGCGGGCGGTAAGAAAATGAGAACTGGCATCCAGCTGGGGAAGTCATTTCCAGTCTAGCGCCGTTGTTGAACTGTCAACACACATCTTTGATGTGATTTTTGACAAGTTAAAAATAAGAAGGTTTTGACGGAGGAAATAGACAGAACACGAGAAGGGCGCGGTCGAGAAAATGGGGACGTGATTTGGCAGAAATGATGTCCGAAAGTCTTCCCAGTGCGGCTGAAGCAACTTAATTGATTTAACGCTTGAACGAAGCCTGTCTAGGCAATTCCAGTCGAAATTGCAAATTTGGAGGAATCACTTATGCAGACTGCTTAAAAGCGGTGAGGAGACAAAAGACCATCGATGACGATGACAGACGAGAACTCCTTCCCACCGAACGAGACTCAAGTCTGCTGCAGACGGGTTGCTTTCTGAGACCTTTAAGCCAACTGCGGATAATCTTGTTGTGCACATGGACCTACCTCCAAAAGAAGAGTGTCTCCCCGTTAATCGCGCCAACTATCGAGTGATGTCTCTGCTTAGGTAGGTAGGTTCGTATGTGGGCTCCCACCGAAATCGCCAGCACACTTAGACCATGTTGGTCCATTGTGATACCCATAGTCAGTCTACTACCACTGATCGACAACTCCAGTGATAGGGCCGTTAATTTGATCCCAACGGCAAATGGTGACTGGGCCCAATTTGAAAACCGGGATACGAACCGGGGACTCCTCTAACCAGGGGCAGGCACTCAACCAATTGCGCCGTCCAGCTGTTAACACTATCAGCGGCACTTCAGGCCGACGAGGTGCAAATCTTCACCGTGCGGCAGGTCCTGGGAACACCGACGAAATCCAGGTCGACACTCACCACGTGTCCCTTGTTCCCTTCAAGGGATAATAGGACAGCGTGCATAGAGACGAGACATACCCCGCCATGTTTAGTTTTGACATTCCTGCCTAACTCGTCATCTTTTGCAGGATGACAATAGGGAAATTGGGTAACGAACTCACAAAGGTCTTCAATGTCAGAAAGGTATTTAGACTATGCGACGAGCCCACATGTGACTTTTTCTTTAGAAGACTGTTCAGAAATCACACACTAACACAAGAGGCATGGTTTTTGAAAAGTCAGTTCAGTTGCTGGCATGGCAGGTAGGTAGGTAAATGGGTGCCCCAACGGTCTTGTGGCAGTGACTCAGTTAGACCAACGTGTTGGGTCCATTTTGTCTGTGCTAGGGCAACCTACTGTAGTCCAAAATCCAGCCAGATTCGTGTAAGGTTTTAAGTCCTCCAGTTCTATGAAGATGTGGTTTCCTGGAAACTGATCTGCTGGGCGTTCCCAGAGCAGATGTTGGATGGATTCTGTTTCTTCCTCATCTCTGCAGCTCCTATAAGTGTGATTACATCCGTGTGACTCTCACTTATGGTCATGAAATTTGGGTAATGACCGAAAGAATGAGATCGCGAATACAAGCTGTCGAAATGAGATTTCATGCTGTCGTGGGAGATAGGGTGAGAAATACGGCAGTACGCGAGGAACTCAATGTAAAGAAGCTGCTTCTGCGAACGGAAAGGGCTATACTTCGATAGATTGGTCACGGGGCACGAATATCGTCATCATCACGACTTCCGTGGCGTGCCTTGAATGCGACCGCTTGGCAGACCCAGGACGAGGTGGTTGAACCAAGTCCAAAAACTCGCTTGGTTGCTCTTGGACATAGCTCCTGATCAGTTAGAGCCGATCTCGTGCGTGCATTACCCCCGCTACCCCTGTAGTGGATCATGCGGGTCGGCTGATGATGAGGATGATGACATCCGTGCGACTAAAGCCGATCAATGATGTTGGTCTCTTCTTGCTCACAGCCCTTGTTGTAGCTTTAATACTCAGACCAAGCCAGCCAATTCTGGGTCTATCACGGCTTCGTCTTCTAGTTGTTCCTTCTGGAGCTGAGCAGCATGTGCACATGCGAGATTGCTAAACATTCTCTCAGCTACGGATCCAATGGCAGACAGCACACGTCCAATGTAGCTCCACTGAAAAAGCCTTTCACTCTTTGTCGTCGAATTCCTACCACGAAACGCTTTCACGATCCAAAAGCGAATCCCAAGGCATGTCCTCTCTGATTCGCCCGATCGTTGGACTCTCTCTCTTTTGCTCGAGAGGTTAGATTCTGTTGCTATTTAAGTCGATTGAGGAAAGGGATCATTTTTTATTCGTCATGCAATATCGCTCAACACGCGGGACAAAGCAACAAAGAATGTCTACGTTGAGAATGGCGCGTACATGTGAAGAAAGATCTCAACAAACTTGTATGTAACTTAATCGATTAGCCAGAGACCGCGCTTGCTGGAGAGTTTTGTTACTTGATGCTTAGTTCCGTAACGCCTCAAGCACCACTGACACCTTTTGTTGGATCTGTCAATTTTTGGGGTGATTCGCTGCGCAGGCTATCATTTGCCACAGTTACGTGTTTACCACAGGGCCAGTGCAGCCTGCAGTAAGCTGATTCTGGGTTCATTCTGAAGAAACACTCTTAGCTGCTAATTGCTAAATTATAAGAAAGTTACATCTGTAGGCTGAAAGGAATTGGTTCGTCACCGAGTTGCTTCGTCACGGAGTAACTTTGTCACGTGAAACAACTTCATTATCTCGTAACAGTAACTCGTAACCTCGTCACGCTGAGCTAGTTAACGTCCCACTCAGAGCCTCCAGACTCGAGTGGAACCTCGAATAAAGGCGAGATCTTGACAACTGACAGCATTGTGTCCGGATCAAGGCGACGATCTAAGCGACTGAACTGAAAGTCATCTGCCCAGGCTCAAAATTTCGTCAAAACGAATGTCGAGAGAAATCTTCAACAACTTCATACAAAAACCAGCCAGCCCCTGCAAAAATCCGTCAAGTACTTGTGAAAATTGTTGCCTAAATTCCCCGGATCAACTGCTCAAGTAGGAGCTCCTAAATAGAAAGCACGCCCGCTGTCACCGCAGTCAACGCCTGAGTGTTCTTAAGGCAATTTGTGAAAAAGTCGTTTCATTTGACCGCCTAATCCATCTTGTTACAGACAAAAGAACTCCCCAGACATTTCCCTTCACGATCGCTCACACTCTAGCGCGCTCACTCGTCCCGCACTCGAAGCTACGAACATCAAAAGATTTGCTTCCTCAATAAAATTCCTCTCCGCACCCATTCGGTAGCACTTAATCAGATCCAGATCCAGAGTGCCGCTACCAGCTTTCGACTTTCACCCAGCTTGACACAAACATTCAGCCCATCAATTCGTCTCAAGTGAACCACTGACCACAGATGCCTCGCTCGGCCCAGTCACTCCAAAGTACAACAAACCGTTCCGTCCGCCAACACTGACATAACTCCCTATCAGATCGCCTCGAACAGAATTGTCTGTCTGTTCGACGACGACGACGGCGACTACGACGATGCATTCCCGGCATAGACCATAGAATGCACAATCCAATGTTACCGTGTGCCTCGGTAACACTCCGAGACGCAGTGCTCAAATCACAAAATGTTGCGTGGTCGCTAACACAAAGTTTCCTACGCACATTTTCCGAAGTATCAACCTCATCACTTCCCTCTGGTGTGTGCGCCTCCATAATGGGTCCGCGGGGCTCCTAAATCACCCATTCAATGCAATAAAACACTCGCACTCTGCCGCCGCCAACTTTAGCCCTGAATCGGTGTCGCCTTTGGCTCGAAAGCCTGCCAGTCGGTCGATCTTTTTCGGCGAACATCGCGTGCATGCATCCAGAAGGCGCACAACAACTGAACAAAACATGGCGGCGAACGCTGCTGCTGCCGAACGTCGTCGCCGTTGCAGTCGCTGCGCCGCGCCGCGTCGTCACCGGGACTATATGAGCCGCGCGACAAAATATTGACTCTGCTCCAGTTGTTGTCGAGCGTCGTGTAGTTTCAAATAACTACACGAAAATATTTCTGTTCCAATTTTCAATGAGCCGCGCGCGCGGCTTAATTGAGATAGAATGGAAATGTTCGACGGACACCGCGACAGCGGTACAGGCGCAGGTACAAGACAACACGCCAGTGTTGGATTCTTGATAAAATTATACCAAAAAAAAAAATGCAGCAATGCATTGCAGACAAAAACAGAAATTAGACCAAGTCGAGACAAAACCGTCAGAGATACAATCGCGCAACGCAAAGATACAATAACATTGGGCCCATAAATCTTCGGGGCCTGCATTCGGTTGGTGCGCCAAACATTTTTGCATCGGCACCGGTGGACGCATGGCGCGATGTTGTATCGGAATGATGTGATTGACAGACAGACACTTTATGGGACTGCGTAGCAGGTTGACAGATGGAGAGGAAGTGTACATGAGTGTAAACAGACGATTCGAGAGACCTGTGCGGAGACTGAGGCTGGAGTTGGCTGAAGGTTGTTGAGTTAAGACAGTTGCTCTCGCGACGTTTATTGAGAACGGAGTTCTGTCAAACTGACAATCATGTCAAAATTTAACAACGACAAAATCTCCGAAGATCCCAATAAGCTTGGAGACCAGTGGAGACTTAGACAAGAGGCGACTGGAGGTTCTTGAGCTAAGACAGTTTCCCTCGCGATGTTTATTGAGAACGAAGTTCTGTCAAACTGACAATCATGTCAAAACTTAACGACAATAAAATCTCCGATGTTCCCAAGAAGATTGGAGACCACTGGAAACTTAGGTAAGAGGCGACTGTAGGTTGTTGAGTTAAGACAGTTGCTCTCGCGACGTTTATTGAGAACAAATTTCTGTCAAACTGACAATCATGTCAAAATTCAACGACGTTCCATTCTCTGATGTTCCCCGAAAGCGTGCCAAAAGGTCTCTGAACTCACCCACCATCGCCCGACACCCGCTTTCTGGATGCAGCCCGTGAGCTGTCAAAACCCCGGCCTCAAGGTCCATCTCGAATTCCGAAAAGCCAAGAGAAGAGAAGAAAAAGCCCATAAAAAGCGTAAACCACCATAAATCAAGAGGTGAAGTACCCAAGCAGTGCATATTCATTCATGCATTAATCTTCAGCACGGGAGCCGGCTTCGGCTGCTTCGCCGGCTAATGTCTACGCGATACCATCTTCCGGCCATTATATGCAGCGCAGACGTTCGCCAATATTTGCATACGCTGCGGGCCCCCATCTCGCGGTGCGGCTTATTTATGCACGATAGACAAACAATTATTCTAGCGAATACCTCTCATGACTTTGCATCTGACAAGCATCATTTCCTTTGCATGCTTTACGGGCCGACACCGCTTTCGGACGCAGTACGCTACCTTCGCATTGTATCGTGGGCCGAGCGTCATTAATGCGAACTATCTCCACGCATTAATCATATTTTCCTATAATTAAGACGCTACCAGTCCGCGCTCAATGGTCCCAGTGATTGCTTTTAATTGTTGTACGTGCTGAGCGCGGAGTGAAAGTGAAAACGGCGGATTTATGTCAGGCCATTTTCATATGTCACCTGTGGTGACGCAACAACACTCATGCACATGACGGAAGGTGCGTAGCTACGGCCAGTGGCGGCTGCCGATTACACCATGCGTGCCTTCTTAATCGTTGCGTCGAAGAGTGTGTCTGCGACAGTGCGCAAAGGTTGATGACTTTGGCAAGTTTGCGGCAACAGGTCACACGGTTGAAGTGTGTCGCAATCGTTTTCTTCTTCCCTCGATGATTATTCATGCAGTTTGAATGGGCAAAATGAAACGAACTGTTTGTAAACACGATAATCGGCGCGCTGCTGCTCGCTGGCTTTAAGTATGATAATTCGATGACTGCTTCGCTAATTTGACGTCGCTTTTATCGCTCCTAATCAGCGAGGGACGCGATTAATCAGTCGGCTTCGAATTTGAGTGGATACATATTCAATGTGTCGGATTTCGGTTTTCGGACTGGTTTACATTTTCGGTAACTTGTGATATTTTGATTTGGGCCACAGATAGACGAACTCGACGTTTTTCGGTGCCGACTGCATCCGCTTGTCGTTGGCATGGCGTTTTCTTGTTTTTCTTCTCGTAAGATAGAGGATTTTAGCAAATCCAGAAAATCCAGAGAACAGTATGCAAATCCAAATGCAACCTTAAACATGTTTGTGATCTGTTAATGTCAAAACGTCAGTCAAGGTTGGCATTTAAATCAAGTTGAAGGCAGCGTTTGAACAATTATTAAAAGTTGCTGCGGGGTTTTTGAGTCGGCAGTCCCAACAGTGCTTACTCCGATTTCCGCCAGGATAACTTTTACGATCTCCTAAAAAGGAAATATGATCAAAAATCCAGCTTCCATCTTAAGATTGTCCTTGGAGATCTCAACGCTAAGCTGGGCCTTGATGACATCATTGCACGAGTCATCATACACAGCTGGCACGACACCACTTTCGATAATTGACTCAGGGCAGTGCTCTTTTGCCAGGAAACAGAAGCTCTCAGTAGATAGCACGCTGTTCCGACGCCTCAATATCTGTAAAGGCAGTCGGGCGGCGCTGTGGTTCTCTGATCTATGGTCACGTTGTGATTGTACCGCATTGACCTCTCCTTCATTCTTAAGAGGTTCGTTAGAAGGAAGAAGGTTCGTACCTTCTGAGGAGCCAACACTGATGATCGGATTATATCCTTGTTGTAGGCAAGGCAAGAACTCGGCTAACCAGAGAACAACGAATTCGGGAAAGAACACCACATTTGGACGCCGGAAGGGTACAATCGCAACGAACAGCTAAGACCTTCACCCATCGATTCCTCAGAAACTCTTTGAAGGTTCGACGCCACATGCACAAAGTTCAGTTAAGTTCAACGCTAAAGGGAAACCAGCACGAAATGAGCATTTCGAACATGCTCCCCTCCGGCCTCCGGGAAGAAATTGATACGCCGCACTCACAAACAATCCAAGAAGAATGTAGTTTTCAAGAAGCCATCAAAGAAGCTGCTAGAAATGTGCCGGGATGTACGACACCACCGAACAAAAAAGCCCCTGATTTGGAGTGGAGGCAGGCACATGCAGCGAAGCTGGAAGCCTACAAGACAACTTTGCAATGAACTACGGGTGCTGCTTGCGAACTCCACGAATAGAAACGAATTAAAGAGGAAGGCGTGCGATCGAGAAGATGAGATGATGTGCTGTGGCAGAAATAATTCCAGGGATTTAGCAGAACGTGAACTTCGGACAGAGACCTGACGGGACGACTGGTTGAGTCGCAGTCAAGACCGAGAATTTGAAGGAATCTCTACTGGCGATTGTTTAACAGCGATGAAGACTCAGATCCTCCGACTAAGCGAGGTCAAGATATCAACGTCTGCTGGTACGCACGAGTTGTCCGCTGTAATCATGCAGCGGATCCAACGGCTGGAAACTCTTTTTGGTTGAAGGCCAGGTCCACCCAGGACAGTAGCGCCACCATAAGTAAGTAACTAATCAAGAGTGGCTAGAAGGCACCACCTGCCTTAAAATAAACGAAATATGGCCAAAACTAAGTCTTAAGCGATCTTAGCGCAGACTGAACAGACCTTCACTTAAGACGCTCATCGGTGCCATAACCGGACACTGTGCACAATGATTTCTGCGGAAATCCATGGTTGAAGAGGAGGTAGAGACCACAAATCACCCCCTCTACTCATGTAGCGCTCTGACAAGACGTAGGTACTCAAATCTAGGGGCCCTACTATTACTAATAGCAGCGAAGTATATAGCATAAGCATTAGCCAACTCAACCGCCTTGTCATTAGAACCAACTGGAGTAGCCAATCCGCGTGGCACTACAATGGGCCAACTTTGGCCTACGTGTGACTGCCTAACCTAACCTAATCTACATAGGCCATCACATTTATGGATGGTGTATAGACATCTGAAAACTTCGTGATCTATTTAGAATACCATTCCGATCATGAAAGTCGAAGGTCTAGAGTTAAAAGTCGAACAAACCCCTTTCAAAGTCATTTAAGGCGTGATTGCCGGAACATCTTGTCGTGAATTTACTGCAAGGCATCCTAGCAGTTGCCGCCACCACTCGCATAGTCCGTACTATTGTCCTCTGACGAAACCTTGGCGGATTCTATGTTCAAATCCTTTATCGACATTAATACTCTTTGAGCGCTGTCACTGATGCGAAAATCACGTGTTTTCACGAGAATCGTTGTTGGGTCCGGGATTGAACCATGTACACTACGGCAACAATCAGTTCTACCATGTTCATCACCACAGCATCCTCAGCTCCCCTCATTGCACCTCCCCGTGCCAAAAGTGACCCTACATTGAAACAAAATTACAAAAAAAAACACAAAAAAAAACATTCCAAATCTCGAACGTCTTTCCAACTCTTACAACACCACGACGAGCACATGTCATAAGTTCCAGTTTGCCCCGAAAATTGCCAAACACACCGATCGCGAGCCATTTGCGGCTAAACAGTTGACTCTGTCACGCTCAAACGCTGCCACTTAGAGACGACAAGTGTCCAACTAATGCGCGCGTTAATTTCACCTCGAATGCCAGCACTTTGTCAGACACCAGACGCGGCAAGTGGTTGGCATGACTGCAATAAATCTGAGGCCGACTGCCATCGACTAACTCCGCTTAATTGTTGTGAGCACTAGTGAAAGGCAGCGTATAATTTGAATTGCACATCTCCCGTCTGGCGTTGAGTCGGCGTGGAAGCCAAGCGGTCTCGTGAGTTCAGGTTGGCGCATCTTCAATTCGTTTCGGCGGCGCACTGCAGCGCATCGGCATTCTGTGGAAGGAAGCTTGAAGGTCTCACACCTCAGGCGGCCAAATGAATCTCGGATTCTTGTCCTGCTTTTGGAAGTGTGGCGTTTTTTCGAAAGTAGAAGTGAACGGTTTGGCAGTGATGGCTTCTCCACTCGGCACCTGTGAGTGGACTTGCAGCTTCCGTTGGCAGAGACTTATTGGTAGCATTGCTCGCTTGTCACACCTGTTTGTGCCTCTCGGATTATCGGGCGCGCACACGCTGCATCTGGTTCAATTACCATGTCCCAGCCCATGCCGCGGCACCCATCATTATGCCATTAAATGGCAAACGCCCGACTTGACCCACAAAATCAAATTCGCTTCCAGGGGCTAACAAGCAACTGCTCACAGCTAACAGCTAACAGCTAACAGCTATCATCTGGCACTTGCGTTACGCGTTAAGTATTGATTGACAAGCCTAGTCGGCCGGCGGCGCAGCGGCCCGGCCATTAATCCGAAGAGAGCCGAAAATATCAAAATCTCGCTGCACACAAGAGGGCTGTGCGGCGCGGCGGTGCACTGTCAACTCCTCCGAGCTACGACTACACTTGGGTATTGAAAGCGTTCATGGCGGTCGGTGCTGCGAATTTGAACTTTAATTGGAGCTCAGCGCGCGCGTAAGCGTACGCGTACGCACCACCGCAGCCCACACAACGGTACGTGTAATTAACAAAGTGGAGATTAGGTACTCCTTCGGCTGCGCTGGTAAACTTGATAGAGAAAAGTTGTTTGAAAGGTTGGCAAAATTAGCAAAATGCCCGGGAGGAGGCGTGAGAGGCTAAAACAAACACCGATCGGATTCTGGTCAGAAAACGTCCGAGTTGTTTGTTTGTTTGGCTTCTGCACTTGTGACGATAATTGCGCACAATTGGGGTGGTTCCTGTGCGCAACGGCACACGCATTCACTTCGCGTGCGGATTAGAGACGGAAACGGGTTCGTCTCTGTCGTGCGGGAAAAGCTACTAATGGCGTGCGATTATTTGTGGAACGAATCGCTTCTGAGAACCAAGGCTTAACTTAATGAGTCTGTCATGGCGTGGATTATGATGACAGATTATCGTCCGGTGGCAGTTTGGCAACTGTTTCCTGTAGCCCCTCACCCTTTCCGGGCAAAGCGCATTTCGAGAAAGTTGAAGTCAAATTACGCTCGAGAGTGGCCTGCATGGCGTTTCTAATTGATATCCAGTCGTGGCTCCGAGTGAAGATTGCGCAATCTCACGGATGGCTGACGAGAGTTTTATGACTTTTCTGTGTAATTGAGACTAATTCGAGATTAGAACTGTAGCAGTCCTCAGGTGAGATGAAAAGTGAAGTGGTTTTGGAGTGAATGTGACTTGTTCAGTAAAAGACGTGTGAAGTTAGCCGCAGGTTCTTTCAGCGATGTTGATTCGCTTATTCTCGACCACATGAGCGGCGTCGATAGCGATCCATGCACACTTCACGTGACGCAAAGCCAACACCGCATCCGAACAGCAGTTATCAGGGAAAATGTGGCGGAAATTACAATTGAATTCAACAAGTGAGCAGGCCTGACCTTCTCACAGTGAGACACTTCTAACAGAGCTGAGAAGAGAGTGGACAAATGGATCAGGAAAGTACTCCCATTTCTCGGGAATCGACACTAGATTGGGCACTATGCCCAGCAAAACTCATGCGGCCCGGAATATATCGTAACAGTTTTGAGGCTATATTCAGAAGATGTGAAATTATATTCTTCCAGAGTCAGCTGATGAATGCCTTCACGTCTCGTAAGTCCATCCAGGCACGAGGAGCTCCTCAAATTTTGCTGCTCTGAGCTTTCATAAAGCTTATACTTAGTCTCACCTCCATTGTGTAAGAGAATACCACGCATAGCACGAGCGGTTACTCCTGAAGTACGGATCAAGTTCACCCCCCAACTGCAGCAGAAAAAGCTGGTTCCTGTCGTCCCTTTGCATTTCAGACTTCTAGTTGTCTTCTCCACTAAGCTCATGTCATAATTTCACAGCCGTGTTAATATTCTTCTAGAAAAAACCTAGTTAAGCATTTAAACAGAAGACCAGTGAAACTCAATGACACCCGCAAGAATAAACTGTCTAAAATCTAAAGAGTTCTTCAAGCAGCGGTGTGGCCGTCACATTATGGGCCATTCTTAAGGTTCCTTCTTAAAAAATGGAACCTTTATAATTTCAGAGTGTACGTCCGTTTGTCTGTCACACTCTGACTGCTTCTATATTTTTGAAGCGATCGGCATGATGTTTTGGAATTAGATGCGTTACTCCTAGATATCTAAAACGACATTTTAAAGTTCGCGTTTCTGGGACCTTCTTATAAGATTTTCTGAAGTTGTCTGCAATTTTTAAATATGAATTTGGTGAATATTCCATTTTTGGTCAAGAGACGTGTCTCAATTAGAAAGTGTGGGGAAACAGATATCATTTCTCATTTCTAAAGCAACGTTTCTAAGAATATTTAAATAAAATACTTCGGTGAACATTGCAAGCGTGAACATTGCAACCTAAATGGTTTTGCAAAACGTCGTGAGATAGCTTGAAGACGTTTATGAATCGGAATTTCTTTTTTAAAACGGTACGGAACCCTCAGAATTGGAGTACAACCAGCATATATGATTGCGATCGCCGTATCATAGTTCAACGTGCGACACAAATGGATTGTTCGTAGTTCATGGTTCCAGCTCTCTCATTGCTACCAACTGTCGATCTTCGCCGTGCACATCCCCAAGGATAGCACTCAAATTGTGAGCAATTGCTGCAGCAGCTAGGGTCAGGTCCACTTCAAATTACAACAGCTTCATTTATGCCAACGACAATGGCGAGAAAGAAAAGCACGAGTAGTTCAAGCCTTCAAGGAACAAATTGCCCAAGAATGACTTCGCTGTTTTGAGGGCTTGATTGAGTTGCGATGTCCAATTGCTAGAACAATGGCATTTGTCAGAACTCTGTTATTTTCTTGTGAAGCCTTACAGTTCTGTCACAGCAGCTCTCACGATAATTGATTTGAATGCATTCCACTTCGAGCCTGTGGAGCGGCGCAGTAGAGGACGCTCGTGTTTAAGGCACCGGACGCAAGTGGAGACGGACATCCGAAAATTTGGTGTGGGCAAATAAAGCCAGTTAGCCACAGATTCCACAAGCTATAGAGGCTTGTTAATTGCAGTCCAGGTATTATATATACTACGAACTGTAGCGCCTGTAGCGCCGTATCACCTCGTTAGCAATACACAAGTACATACTCCAATAGGAGTTGTTCAAGGCCAGGATTTTCCAGCTAATAAATTATGACCAAAGGCATTGACGCACGATATTACCCAGCCTTTGTATAAGGCAGAAATATAACATTAGCTATCGATATGGCCCATTGGCTGATTGGAGACTAGGCGATTAAGGAAAAGAGATGTACTCTTACCCACTTTCTGAAGAATACGAATGCAAAAGGATACGTTTGTGGAGCATTTGCCTACGTCCCTTAATGACCAGGGAATTTGTTGATTCATTTATGTCAAGGAATGGCCAGAATTGAAATGTCACTAGATTCAATGTTGAATGGTTGCAAGGCTCATGGGCATTCTAGTTGCATCGCGTTCTGTGAGAAATTGTGATCTAATCTCCCTTGCTTCATGACAACTTCTACAAACTGATATAGAAGTTATCACACATGTTTCGTAGGTATTTACAACTGGGCTTTAACTGGCTAAATCGACAGCTCTTCCGTTGACTTAAATTAACTTGAACTTTTATAAACGGAGTTTAGCCACAACGTTTTACCGTCGGTCTGAATAGGCTGAAACGAACGTCTTGGACAGAGAGTCACAATGTGGAGCTTCGGAGTGGTTAAGGACTTCGTTTACCTCAGCTCCGTGCAAACAACATCAGCACCGAGATCTTACGGGAAATAACTCTTTCCAGCCGCTGTGCCTATGGGCTTAAGAAGCAATTGAGTAATAGAGGCATCTCTCGAAGGACCAAGGTGACTCTACATAAGACATTGGTCATTCCAGTTCTGCTGTACGGCGCGGTGGCATAGACAATCTCAAAAGCGGCAGAGGAAGTCCTTGGTCTCTTCGAAAGAAAAGCTCTGCGTGCGATGTTTGGTTCTGTTTGCGTTGATTGGATTTGGAGCAGAATATTCAACCACGAACTGTAAGGGCTGTACAGCGACATGAGCCTAATTGGACGCTTACGGATACAACGCCTATGGTGGCTAGGCCAAAAACGGAACGGATGGATAACTTAGCTCCGGCCCGAAGAGTCTTGGACTCCGAACCTGTGGGACAACGCAACAGAGGAGATTCGCGGCTAGGTTGACGCACCCAAGTGGAAAAGGACCTCAACCAACTTGGCTTGCGAAACTGGAGGTGGCTACCCAGAGATGGCGGTGGCTGGAGAGGCTCAGTTGGTTTGTTGGCTGAGGCTCAGGTCCACTCCGGCTTGCAGCACTACACAAGGAAGAAGAAGAAGGTAGGCTGATGATAAGGCATATGACGATGTCCAGGCAAAGTATCATAGACTTAACATTTATTGAACGTAAGCTAATCCACAGTAAAAGGGGCCCGTTTTTGAGTCTGAGTGCTCTAGTGTAGTGTTTAAAACCCTCCGACAAAAGAAAAAAGAAAAGCTGATCCATGAATTGCTTTTGTTTGCAGTCTGTACGCGAGGATACGTTTAGACATCTCCGATTAGAGGAAAGGGAAGATAGACAAGGCCCCTACTAGATATACTTCTGCAAAAAAAGAAAACTCTATAGACCCAAGTTCGTCACTGAAAAATCCAATTGTAAATAAGAATCTATAAGCACAACATTTTGTTATTTTCACTTCACTTAATCTGCAAATCTGCACTCATCGACGTCCAGATGGCTGACATTAAGAAATAAAACCAACCACCATCCACTTGGAATCTCGCTCGCGCTTGTTACTCGATATTCATGGCTCAATTATTGCCAATATCGGCACTTGTTGATATTTAATAAATTATTTAACGCACTTTACCACACACAAGCGGATCGCCGGCTTGTTCAGCTCAACACCTCACAGCCAGGTGAATCAAGTCATCAAATCCGGGCTTACCTGAAAAGAAAAGAAAGAAAAACACATGTCTTTACTGAGAGCTTCCAATCGGATTAAGGTCCCCCGGCCCCCAGGCCCCCATCACTATTCACAAGAGCATCGATTTCTCTAATTAAAAAAACATTCATAATGAGGATTTAATCTTTTACGGTCGCACTGATGACTCATGCCGTGCCACACGACCGCATGCCAAAAATCATCGATTCATACGCCGTGGCTAATTGACTGTCTTCAAAGCCATCGTGCGCGCACTGATCTTTGTCATAATTTTCCTCGGCCCCCCATGCCCCCGCGTGGGCCGCGCGCCGCTGCGACTTAATGTCAATATTTACGCAATAAAAGTCAAATACACCAGCTCGCATGGACATTTGAGAAGAAACCGAAACACCGTTGCGTTGCATCGTTCTCCCCCAACACACTCGCGGACAAAACGGAAAAATAATTATAGCGTTTGCATTTGAAATTCTGAACGTATGGCGGTCTAGCAACAGTCTAGCGGGTGACAGTGGAAGCCGGGCGCCGAGCGCCGATGGCGCACCTCGGCCAGTACGCTTGGAAATTCATTTTTTTAGCCATCTTCCTCTATTTTATTATTATTCTTCTGAGCCAATGGCCATCACTTGACTTGCAACACAGCACCACGCATGCCATCCGCAGCACCATCCTCTGGGCCGAGCGTCGGGCAGGCGCACGACCGTTCGCCGAGCTTACACGATGCGCGCACTTAACGTTTCATTAGTGCTGACCACAATAAATGAGTGGAAGGCACAACGAGTGGGCACACTAGAGCACTTGGCACTTGGCACTTTGAGCGGCAGCAGATACAATATTTCGTGGGCATCTTCGCGGTGGTATTTGCTTTGGTGGCGCGTCACACTGCAAAAGGCTGGCAAATTGATTTATAAGTGGAGGCAGAATTAATCGAAGTCGATTAAGATGGACGGCAGTGTGTCGAGTGGCGTTTGGGAAGTGCGCCGACAAGACGCATAGCAATGCGCCGTTGTTGTGGGACTCTTTAAGGCATGATAGCTTCCAAAAGCAGCAAAGATGCTGATTACTGGCGCAGATAATTGATATATCGACTTTGATTCATTTTTTTTTTTTTTTTATATCAATTTCGCAATCGGTTGCTGTTGGCAAACATGCCATCCGAGTCTGGGGACTGCGTACGTGACTGTTAAGAATCAAGCCTTTCTCCGAGATTGCAAAAAACGTGTAGCTCCGAAATTGGAATATGAATCAATGCCATTTGCAACGGGAGGCAAATATTTCGTCATGGCTTGCGAAATAAGGCGTGGAATCCATAGACAGGCAGGAACCTTTTTTTTTTCTGCAAATTATTTGAAAGTTGTTCGTCATTAATGTCCATTCATAAGTTGGGTAAAGCCGACGCCCCTCACACCTCCCAATGATGTAAGAATTCGGAGGAGACAGTATTGAATGCGACCGTATTCTTGTAGATCGGTGAATTCCACGGAGTCAAGGTGACCACTGTTTGACGTCGGAGGGCTCAGCCTTTAGAAAGTGAGTGTCTTCAAAGAAATTGTGGAAAGAATGTCGAGTAGTGAGCAGAAATAGAGCTTCTCTTGTTGCTTCCGTCTCTCCTTCTCTCTACTGACAGGTTTGTTACCGACTCTGACCGAAGTTTGACAAAAATAATTAGTTTTGGTAAAAAATGACTGGTTTTAAACACTTCGAGTGACTTTGAAAACACACGTTAATCAACCAGAACATTCTATTCACCAGGGATATCAATTCATCAAGACTAGGACTGTAGCAGCGTTGTTTTGGAATCGCATCAAGCGATCCGAGGCGCCCCTGCTGCTGACAAACCGAGTGCCACTTAAGTTTAGAACCTTAAAAGAGGATAGATATTCCGTTTGGGACTTTCATCGGGATGGGGACAATCGTGCCATGTGACCAACCGATCGAGGCATAGCCCTTTCCGTTAGCAGAAGCATCTGCTCTACATTGAGTTCCTCGCGCACCGCCGTGTTTCTCATTCGATCATGGCCAGTAGACACAACCACAACAACACGAAGAAATCTCATCTCCGCAGCTTGTATTCGCGATCTTGTTCTTTCGGTCATTAGCTAAATTTCATGACCATAAGTGAGAGTTGGAATAAATACTGAGTTAAAAACCGCTCATATGGCTTTCTAACCACGCTCGGCCTTTCTGATTACAGAGCTTCCAAGCTATTTTGAAATCGACCCAGCTTACATACAGAAAAGCTCACCATTACTTCTTCCATCACATTCCACACACATCGATGCGCTTGATATTTCTAAAGTAATTCTTCTTGTACGGATGGGAAGTCATATTTCGAACCGTTCAATTTAAGTTAACGGTTCAAGTCTGATAGTAATATAATATTGGTGGCGCTACAGCCCGTAGAGGGCCACGGCCTAGATTCTCAGCAACCACTCGTGTTGTGGCGTGTGCGTGGAAGGGACCTATAATTTTATGCCGACTCCGAACCGCCAAGTTTGAGAAGCTTTTTTCGAGACAGTTATACTCTTTGAGCGCTGTCAGTGACTCGAAAGAGATGAAATTGTAAAAATTATTTTCTTCGTACGGAGATTCGAACCTAGACGCCGAGGTTTAAGTGCATATCAGTCGACGCACAGACCCACAACTCGACGACAGCCACTGGCTCTTATGTCAAGTGGAAAAAAAAGAACATTTGATGGAGCTGTAGGAAGGTGACGATTTTTATAATCGAGTCATGGACAATGGAAAATGTAAAAGATTGTTAAAGTCAATCCACCGGAACATTCTATTCAACCGGGTAGTTAATGAAGTTAAAGAAACCATCATCATGGCCATCAAGAATATCACAAGACTGTTTGAATTTTATCTTCTTTTTTCTACATATAACTTTGAACTCGACTGTGGGCTAATCACTTTCAGTCAATTCGTTCTCATATACATATGACCGAACGCCTTTACGAGCCTAAACAGGGTGTTTTCAATGTTCAACGTTGATTTAGCTTCTCCGCCGATTTGACTGCCGGTGAGGGTTTTTGTATTGGACAATATTTTATTTTTGTATAAGTTGTATGCGGAGCAAGGCAGCGTGTAATTGATAATCTTAAAATATGCGTACATTTGGAAGGAAATATGGCAAAAACTGGGTAACAATGATGATTACAAGCACCAAAAAATATGTGAGCATAGACTGTACAATTGGATGCCCGAGTGCCACTCATCGAGGCCCTGCTCAACAAATGGCAATGTCTCCGTCATTTCTGTTGTAAATGCCCAGAAAATTCTTGTATTTTTACTCAAAATCTTTTTATTTACAAATCAGTTACCACAAGGCAATATAATTGGCCGAGTTTAGCTAGTAGTGTACACCATATCGGAGTAGCCTATGCCAAATCAGCGAATTGCACACATGACCTCGACAACGTCACTTGGATAAAGACGGCGAGGCGGATTGCACGTGCTGGCACGAAATTCTAGTATATTACAAGTATTATATAAGCAACACCACTTAGCATTTCTGCACTATTATAAACGACAAAGCATAATACGACTTACCACTTAGTGGGAACATAATGGACGAAGAGTTTGCCCACAAATGTGCTAAATATTCCTTCAGAAATACAAGAAAGCAGAAGTGCTTCCAGGGAAGAAGAAGTCAAAAATCGATCATTTCCCAAAGAACTGGCATCACTGACGAGGGCACGATTCTAATATAATTGAATACAAGGAGCAATCGATAGAGGGACGTGAAGTTGAGAGCAGAGAAATCAATTTGAGAATTGAGAACATTGAAAAAAGTGACATTTGAAAAGTTCTTTGTTTAATTTTTTATAGAAACAGTGGTTGACGTGACGTAGTGGATATGTACGTCGACTCCTTCGCACTTGAATCTATGGTGTCTAGGTTAGATTTCAGGTACGGCAAACAGTTTCTTCGGCTCCACCTCGTTCGAATCACTGACAATGGTCAAAGTGTATAGATGCGTACAAAAATCGCGTCTCAAACTCCACCGTTTCCATCGTCGGCATTAAACTGTTACACGAGTGGTTGCTATAGGCCAAGCTAGGCCCGGGTCTTCCTCGGATTGTAGTGCCACCCATATTTTTTATTGCATCTCTGCCATATGCGGTCTCTTGACTGACATGCTTAATGTCCTTATAGTCGATAGTAATGAATTATTGCATTGCATTTTATTGTATTTATTATTATATTTTGAAGTTTAGTTGAAGTCAAAATTAGTATCTCCCGCCACCTCCACCGTTTGGGTCTTCGAAAATACTTTTAGCTTCTTGATAGTAACGTTATTAACAACTCAGAGATCGATTGCACGAATTTTGCCTCTAATATAGTTTCAAGAATTTTGTTAACTCCGTTTAAGCAGAATCTTCAAACAAGTGTTCAAACTTTGCATCCAATATAACCTGGAATGTAGTTGATTATTTTATTATAAAGCTGGACAAAGAGCATACGTCTTGCATATGTTCTAATCCATAACATAAGTAATCTCTCTGCAATCTTTCAACTACTTCCGAACAGCCTTTTATAAGCTAGAGCTCTCCAAACACCCAAACATGCAAACTTTCTAATTTAATGCATATAAGTAGTGGAAGAAGCACCCTGTATTCTTAAGTGGTCAATTCTAGAATCTATTGACACATCTAAGTTTATGAGCTACATTTGTTCATCAGAACAATAGTTTCGTCCTCTTCATCGTCAGTGATTGGAGGGCGATCATGATAGTCGCTGTTAAGGTTCCTACTACAGACCTTCTCAGTCTGATCTATTTGAACAGAATGCTGGCTTAAGATTCCACTAATACCAGATCTGCTTAGAAATGAAGTGCATTCGGTTCACCAGTAAGAATTTTATTGCAGCGATAGTTGGGCAACAATTAAGATAACTAGTGGTTCTTTATTCTGGTCAATGGCTGGAATCGAACAATTTCTTGGGCTTTGTATGTAGAATCGTTTCAATAAGCACTCTGCCTAGTCTGTGATCTTCGATTTAATAACAATAGTTATCCTTAACAACAAACGAATTATGATTGAAGACTATGTGCGCTTTAATTGCTATTGCTCTCATAAAGATACCTCGGTCTAGTGACTCGGTTTGACGTCAAGCTATCACTGTCCTTTAGAGGCCTTCAAATTCTGAGACAAAATTGTGGAAAATCAGACGAAAGAGAACACGAACTAATCCCAAATTGACGCTTGATGTCGCTGCATCACCTTGCATAGAAACTAGACTAAGTAGAGATGCCATCGAACGAGTACAAGTTAAGTGGGAAACTTCACAAGAAACAAACTGCAAAAGCAGCAGAAATGAAAGCACTTAAAGAAACCGCATCGCACACCACAAAACACAACGGAATTTCTAGACACATTCTGCAATTTATAACTCCAGCCGCCAGCATCTAGGCATTTGAGCCAGTGACCGTCAACTTTGCTCGATATCGGAAAGAGAAAGTGCTTCAAACGCTGAGCGGCTCAAACGACTGCATCGCCAACCCGGCACCGGCACAATCATGACAAAAAACAAACACAATTCCAAGCGAGACACATGGTCTCCGGCACATCGTCGTGTTGACACAATCCACTTACCGATGGTCCTTGTCTCAATGTTTGCTCGTTTCGCTTGAGAAAACCCCACTGCAACCGTGTATCCATCAAATCCAACAAAACTGCATCTTTCATGATTTATCACAAAACCAACACACACGCGCGCGCACATGTGAGGAGACCGGTATCAAATATTGCGCGCCTTTGTGCAAGCCTTCAGAGTTGAAGCTCCTCTTTTCGCAACCAAACGCGATTCATCACTTAGCTTAACCCAAACCATCAAGCCATTGCCGTTGCCGACCACGGTGATGGTGGTGGTGGTAGTGGCAAACCGTACTGGAAAGTGTTCATGAACTTAACTCGAACGGAGACCGGGTGCCCAAGACGACGGACAACATAGTCGTTTGTATCCAGATGCTAGGCACCGCGTGCTCGTTGTCTTTGCCAACGAGACACCCAAACAGAAGAAGCCACCACCGGCCTAGGCACGTAATGAGCTGAGAGTAGAAGAAAAAACAAATCCAACTGAAAGACTGGCTGCTGGCACACTGATGCTTGCTCTGGGGATGCCATCACGATAAACGCCGGCAATAGGAACGATGATCGTGCGGATTCTCTCCTTCTTGTGTGTCTTTGCCTCTTTTTTTGTTTTTTTCTGCTGAAATATATTGGCAATGATTGTGAGGACTGGCTGAGCGTGTGCATGTACATATGTGTGTTTGTGTTGACGGTATGACACAACGCAGCTGGAGACGATCTTCCTTGACGGAGAAGACATTCATCGCCAAATGGAGGTAAGCCACTTTGACAGGAGTCGATTGCGAAAGATTCACTTTTTTGCTGGTCTTTAAATTTATGCGGCATTGATGATGCGATACGTCTGTTTCCTCGGATTTGGTTGGAATACCAGTTGGCCGGGGATGGTGCGATGCGCTGAAACGCAGTCAGTTGTTGAGGATGTGCTCTGGTGTCTTTGAGAGGAGACTCACTTGACTCAGCATTCGCTTCTCCTTCCGTCGTTAAGTCATTCGTCAAGGATTAAGGAAGAAATGTGACAGCTGTCAATGGGTTTTCCTTCTAACTTCAAAACGATGTGAACAACCCATAAACCAGATGACATTTGAGAACAGTTCCAAGGCACGTCTTCTCGTCAATCAAACAAAATTAATCACCTAACCACCAAGATCAAGCGGCTTAGTTCCGCCTTACTACCAAACGTCAATTAGCAATAAAAATAAGCGACGCTTTCGGACGCGCAAAGGTCTGACGGCCAATGAAGTGCGGCTTTTGTGCCATTAACGCACATACGCACCCGAGAGTGTGTGTGTGTTTTTTTCGCGTGACAAGTTTATCCTCTTAAGAGGATTTTACGTTCGAAATTGAGTACCAACACAGTGGTAACGACGTCTATTTAATTTACACAAAATATTACATTTCACGGGAAGCAACGCTTACAGCTTATTGGACACTGCCTCCCCTCTCGGGCATGTGGTGGACACGGGGAGTGATAAGTTTATTTGACTTAAGTGCCAATGCAAACAGTTAAATGTCAAATCCAAGCGAATGCGGTGTCAGATAACTGCTGACATAGGCTTAGGCGACGCGGGCACACGAAAAGTGGTGAACGAACACGATGGGGAAAAAATAGCTTTCTGCGGTTTTTAACGGTAACCGAATGAATGGAGCAGATCATGATGTGAAATGTTGATCTCTGGAATGTGAGTTGAGTTCCTTAATGTGGGCGGGTGTTAATTGAAGGTGATGATTTGCAGCAGTGACTGGGATGAGGTCACTGACTCCGAAGATCTAATTTTGTCGTGAAAGTCAAACCACTGCTTGAGCGGAGTTCAGTTTCGTCATGGGGAATACATTTGTAAAATCAATTTGCTATGGTCGCTGTCTGTGGTGAATATTTGCTGCAGAAGTGGTCACCCTGATTGATGGCTACTTCTATTAAAAACTGATCGGCAGCTGATCGATTCGAGGAGGCACCCGGAAAGTCATTTTCTGTGCCTAGTCCCCTTGAAAAATGTGAAGGCAATGAGGAATCCAATAATCTTTGGTTCTTTATGTGACACCATTTGGGAGTAATCCTGGACAAACGACTCAAATAGAACTCTGCTACCAGAGGGGGGGTCTCTCTCCCAAAATTATACATTAGTTGTACACAATGATGGTGAGACCCATTATCACATACGCGGCCATCGTTGTTAACTGTAACTGCAGAAATTGCAACGAACTGCTTGTCTTAGAATAACAGATGCCATACGCTCCCGCCCCACAACCTTGTCGGGCTGACTCCCTAACAATCTTCGTTAGGAAGACAGCTGCCAGATATGCCATCAAACTGCAGCTTGAGTATAATTACAAGCCAGGCAACTTACCAGGTCACCTTAGCATACTCAAATCAATCCCTAAAGGAGACGTGTTTTGTCCAACGCCGGATATTATGGTCAGCCAACATTGTTTCGGTAGGCTTTTCGTGTACTAGCGCTAGACCTTAGAATCCTGGTATAGCACGCAGACGGATCAAATATGGACTCTGGAATGGGCGCGGGAATCCTTGGACACAACACAAGGACCGGTACGGACCAATGGGGCAAAGTCCTGCAGTGTTCGAAACGGAAATCCACGCCATCGAGATCTGCGTCAGACAAAACCTCCACAATGGTATCAACGGCGCTAATATTCAGGTAGTCCCAGACAGTCAAGCAGCACTAAAGGCACTTTTGTCCAATCTAGTGGAGCGCAAAACAGCCAAAGCTCTACAATCTCTTGCCAGACACAACAAAGTGAGACAAGTGTATGTTGAGACACGGTTACATTCACAAAAACTGATGGAATAATTGATCCGTACTTCTTTAAAGACGATGCTGGTCAGAACGTTACAGTCAATGGTAACCTCTATAGAGCCATGATTAGTGACTTTTTCGTTCATCAATTGAACAACCATGATGTGCAAGAGCTGTAGTTTCAACAAGACGGCGCAACATTTCGCACAGCTCGTGCCACAATTGATTTATTGAAGGAAACTTTTGGTAAACGCATAGTTTCACTTTACGGACCCGTGAATTGGCCTCCAAGATCCTGCGATTTAATGCCGCTTGACTATTTTCTGATATGTGAAGTCGCTAGTCTACGCCGATAAGCCCGAAACGATTGATCTCTTGGAGGACAACATTCGCTGCTCGATATACGACCGTCGAAAATTGGTCCTCCAGATTAGACTACGTCCGAGCGAGCCGTGGAGGTCATAGGCCAGAAAGAAGATTATCTTCCGAATAAGAATTTTCATGTCAATTTAATAAAATCATCTTCGTTTTATTCCATTTCAAAGTTCTACACCTCTAAAAAAACATCCTTTATAAGAGGAAAAAAAATGGCACTATAGTCCAGGATGGGCTTGGTACTCAATTAAACGCTTCCAGCTGACCAAGGACTACTTTCAATTGCGCCTGCTGTCCTAGGAGAGGTCTAAGTGTTCCCTCAATGATGGTTCAGAACACTTTCGGAGTCACTTAGTCATGCCATCTGAGACGAGTCCACTTTAGTTGACAGTAGAGAAAGACTTTGTCCAAATCGGAAAATTCACGTGTAATTAGAAGAATTACGTGATAATAAGTCACGAAGTACGAGTCACGTCCTATTTCACGCACGTGCTAATTTTACATACATCACGTGGTTACGTATCCACGCGGAAGGCTGTAGAGCCTGAATCCCTGCTCAACGTCATGGTCGGCTAAAAGATCGGGTTCAGCATTTGAATTCATCATCGCCCTTGGAAAATGGTAGCACTTTGCTGTTTGCCAGAAGAACTTGAGTCTTGACTCCGCACTCGAAGGACCAAAACCAGGCATCATCAGGGTAAGGCAAGAGCTTTGTAGACCATCCTTAATTGATTAGGGCTGCCTTTAAGCAGCCAAGAGCTGGACGATAAGAAAAGCACAATAACTGATTGTGCGTCGAATATATATATGATCATTTCAACATGAAACATGAGCCAAAAAGACACATCTGAGAATTCTACGAGCTGTAGGCGAGGCAAAACCGACATCATTGGTTCGGCCACATCGAGCCCATGGACACCAACGCTTCAGCTCCGAGGGTATTTAAACCCGAGCTAGTTCGAGGAGGAGAGAAAGACCGGACATCCGTCACCCCGAAAACCGAGACCATCAACAATGGAAGGCAATATTAGCTCAGGCTCAGTATACATCAGCCTCCCAGAGAGACTCAATCAAATTCAACCTCATCCTTGAACTTCAGCATGCCCTTTGCCATTCTCCCATCATTGCCCCAAACAAGCCATTAAAGTAGTAGTAGTACCCAAGTGCAAGCATGCATAATTGCAGAGAAAATCTCTTGAGTCAATGTCACTGCGCACGGAGCCATGAAGCGAGAAAAAGGCATCAATTCAAATGTCATCCACCCTTCAGCAGGTGCCCTCCGACGCGACTTTCATTCACAATGCCGTCGCGCAGTTCCCAGCATTCATCGCCCACCGACGCGACTGTGACATTGTCCGTGCTGTCAAACTGGAAGCGAATCTGTTCGCATTCACTTCACTTCACATTCACCCATGAAACGCTGGCTGAAAATTAGCATAATAAACTACTCCGTTTCGGAAACCGATTGGTTTCCTTAATCATTTTCGACTCGGTAGGGTTTCGGTAATGTATTCATAATTTCTAGTTTTTTTTTTTTTTTTTTTTTTTTTTCTGCAATTACACGCCGAACAACACCATGACCGACATTTGCCAGCGCTGCGTATGTCAGCATGCGGCGCGGTGGACGCGCGTGGTGCTTGATTTTCCGATACAGTTGATTGGCTCTTAATTAGAATCTTCAGATAAAGCCTAAGACAAGGCTGTGAGTGCCCCGACGGTAGTGGCAGAACCGGTTGCCGTACCGACAGATCGATTTGAACCGAAATTAAATTGTTTGACGTTTGTCATTAGTCAGCTGGAGGCGGGCGTAGTGATTGTCATCACCGCTGGAGGGAACTGCTTCACGATATTGTTTCTCGAGGCTAGACAAGACAGACACACAAGCAAGTGCCGTTTCGGTTTTGATTCAATTAAAAATGCGATTTACAGCCTCCTGTCATTATGACACATCACCTCCCATAGTTAGCACTCAAGATCGAACCGATTGACTGCAGCGGCGTAATACAATTTCAAATTGACGTTGAACACTGACACTTAACATAAAATACCCAACGGCAGCGACATACATCACACATTTCGTTTTAAATACGCTCGTAGGCAATCAATTTCGATCGCTCCTTAATGCGAGCAACGCCATCGTTGGCGGCGTGGCGCGGCGTCATCAACAAGTCATCTACCTTGACCTTAAATTGTGAGCTTACACGGTGCACGGGGACTTAAGTGACGCTGCGCCGCTAGCGATGCCACATCGTCTGGTGACGTTCGCTGTGTTGTGCGTTCCAGCGCGCCCCGCATTCAAATTCGAAATCAATTAGCGCGAGAGAAAATTCATCTCTAATTGTGTAGTGCCGGTGGTGGTGATGGTGGTGGTTAAACTTTCGCCTCGATCGGGTCTGTATCTTTGATTCTATTTGCGATGCCGATTGACTTCCTTCTGCTCGCTGCCGGAGGGTATAACTTTCTTTATGTCATTGTCGTAGCCGGCATTGTGGGCGGGGCCAACAATGAATTTTGTTCCGGAAAATATGTTAAATAAATCAAAAATTTGTGATCAGAGCTTGCGGGGGTCTCCTTGGCTATTAATCTTGCTTCCAGCTGTTAATCTGTTAATAAGCGCAACGGCAGTAATTTGGAGAAATTGAAAGTGACATAAGCTTCGCGGCCGCTTAGACAGGGTATCTGAAGCACCGCGCCGCGACTTGGAATTTCTGATTTCGGCGTTCCTTCTTGGTGGCGGCTTACACAAATATTTGTTTAGCTAATCAAGGTGACGTCGCACCATGAGAAGTCAATGACTGTGCTCAATTGTGGGGGCATTCGAGCGAATGAGTGATGATTTGGCGACAGTGACATCCATGCAAATGTCAACTGTCTCGCTTTAAAGGTCTGCCGGGTAATTTGTCATGCGAGGAAATCCGGATTTTCGAATATAGGCAAACAAGTGGAGTTGTGAGAAGAACGATAAACTGAAAGTTATTTGGATTTGGATGATTGTCTCTGCCCGCGAAGAAAGTGAATAGAGGCGGAGGCATGATGGTGGACTGTACGAGGTGTACAAAGATGTGGACAGAGCACTTAAAAAGCCATGGCCCCTCGGCCAAACTGTCTCTTTCGCTGGCATTGCAGTTCGTGGACTTGGGTACCACGCATCTGCATCCAGCCTTATCTTGTGCTGGTTGTTTGAAGCTACACACGTTCAGCTGATTGAGGTCCATCCCCAGCCGTGTTCCACACCAAAAACGGGGGTCTTTTTTTAACGGGTTGTCCCTAGGGCATGGAGTCATGGTACATGGCGTAGCCAATATGTCTTTCCCTCCAGCACGGTCTTGTGCTAGTAGCTTCGGGCTGATTGATGTCCCTTTCAAGCTGTGTACGCCACCTTTACCGATCAAAGACAGTCCTGGCCCGAGCATTAATGTCCATGACTCAAATTCGTGTGACCAGATCGATGTCGCTGTACGTCGTTTGGTCTCCACACATAAGGAACCAACGATAATACGAAGGACTTTGCCCTCGAAACGGCCTTGAATCTCTTCGTCAGGTTTGGTGAGTGGCCATGCTTCAGGGTTGGGATGTCTTGGTTCTTCAAGAGAGAGCTTCCTTCTCGTTGCTCAAAAAAAAAATCCTCACTGACCGCTGCTGTCAATGTCATCGGCATATGCGAGCAGTTGTACAGATTAGTGGTAGATAGATAGATTTATTTCCAGTATAAATTTCATACATTTTAAAGTGTGTGTGCAGAGATTTGATACATATTTATCTTGCTTTTGGAATATTATTATTAAGGTTTACAATTTTTAGCCGCTCGTGAATGCTTTTGAAGGAAATTAGTGGTAGATCGTGCCTCCATTGTTGACGATTGAATCATACACGATCTTCTCGAGAATGATTTTAAAATAAATCCCATGGCAGCGCGTCTTCTTGTCTATGATAAAACTCTGTGCTTTGGCTAAAATGTCCTTAAATTGGAAATTCTTGGTCTATGATAAAAAGGCGTAATGGCCAGTTGTTAGAATCAAGTGATCACGGATTCAAGACAGGATGGTCCTGATGACTAGAAGAAAAATCCAAGAGATCGTCAGAGATGCTGCCTTGCAACTATAAGTTCATCCCTTGTTGGCTGGCATAAAATAATCTAAAATGTCGTCTTCAAGCGATAAAATGTCAGCCCAGAGATGAAATGGTAAACTTCAGAAGCACTACACTCTCTGAACACATCCTTAAGTTTTACGATTCTAGAGAAAGCATCATCTGTTGAGGACGCATGATTGCTGGTACACTCCATTAAAAATGCCAGGATTCATGTCAAGTCATGACCACAAATGTGTTTTACTTAAATCCACTTTCGGTACCACAAAATGGATCACTTCCGGCAACGTCGGAAAAAGAAAAACATTCCCAACTCCACTGGCAGCCGTGATGGCGGCAACATCTAATTACGTGTCACTGCTGTTGGGTCATAAGTATTCAAGACTTGTGGTGCAATATTCGTTTACACAGGCATCTTGCCAACGTCCATCGTATTCGCTGTCATTCGTCACTCGACGGTGTCCATCATCAGAATGGGAAATATCAAGACTGTCAGCGAAATGTTTACATCAGTTTCCCTCCCTCTCTCTCTCTCTCCCTCTTAATCAAACAAGCATCCAAAATTAAACGTCCATCAACATTTCAACAAACATCTGTCACCTTGACAGCAGCTAGCCGCTATGGCCGTACGGGCTACAGGAAATATGTAAATCCAGTCCGACAAGCACAACTACTTCATTCCCAGATCTTCACAACAACAACAAAACCTGTACCAACAATGTCTAGATGTGAGCACTTTCCTTTAAAAGTCATTCACAACGAATTCATTAACAAAAATTAAGACAAGCCATGTTTCAATGTCACTTGACATCGTCGTCCCTTAACACACCTCGTCGGAATGGGTCTTGAGTCAATGACATGCCCAAAATTCATCTGAGGTTAACATGTGTCAGATGCATCTTCAGGCAAGCACTTTACGTCTTGTCTAACAAGGCTGTCACAAGAATTAGCCCTTCACACATGTGCAGGGGCCTACTTTAGCGGTAGTGTAATCTAAAGACTTCCAGAGGATGACCACTCGAATGACCTCCTCAAGCACCTGGGTGCCATAACCGATTTCGAAATCGCTGCGCACGCGCTTTGGAAGCATGTCAATATGCACTAATTAACTAGGCCAGCCTCGTGGCGAGCGAACGAAACTATGCTTGACATCGTTTCCTCCTCGTCACTTGCGCAACACCAAGAAGTCTCGCCTTAATTGAAACACAAATGACACGGATGACACGGTCTGTCAGCTGTCACCGGAATGGGGATAGAAATGAGCGTTAAAAACGTAATTTGGTAGCATCGTGCGGCTGTCGCTCCGAGTCGCTGATTAGAGCACGAGTTGCACTCTCGTGAAGGGAAAGTGCATCCCAATTAAGCGCTGACTGGCCTCCCCTCGAATGCAACTGACACAAGACAGACACGTTTTCGCACACACGCTCCTTTTCACTTTTGCCACATGTCGCATGGCGTTTGTGTCTTTCAGCGTGTGTCTTATGAAATCCTTCACCTACAATCGGTTAATTTGGTGAAGACGGCGGAGAAATTTCCCAGCTTGTTGCCAGAAAAGCCACGCGATTGATTTCCCTGGACAAAGTGAAAAGCAGGCGCAGGTGTTCGCCGCTGTCGTACAAGAAAAGAAAACTGTCAACAATGGCATTTCCACTTTTCCACACGGGCGTTTGTTGTTCGGCTGTCCGGAGATGTCATGCGAGTCTTAAGTTCACAAGTTCACGTGCTGTGCAATGTCTTGCCATTCGACTGCGATGGACACATGCGTCATGGGGCGGTCAATGTGGGCTTATCCTTGCTGGGGGGATAATCAAGATCTCGGCTTGAAAATTCTGCCCGTTCATTGGAAGTGGAAATTAAGAAAAACAAGTTGTTGACATTTCCCTACTGAACGTCCGGCCGGCCGTGCTGCACTGAGTTTGCGTCTGCATGCGGGCGCTCTCTGTCACGCTGAGCGTTTGTAATCTGCGCTCGTGAACAGATGCTTACTCATGCGATGTAAGATTTTCACTCTTGGGAGATTCGATGGGGTTCTCCTGCTACCAGCTGGGTGAGTTCATTAACCCGACTCTGTCTATATTGACGTCGCGAGGAGGTGAAGAGGCAGCCAAGTGTAAGTTAGAGCTTTAAGAGGCGCTAAATACAACATATTTCTACACGTTGCCCAGTAGCGACGTCGTTGTGCGCTCACATATGCTAATGTGGGAGCACTTCTTGATCGTGGAGCATGTTGCTGAACTTTAAGACTATTTATGCGAAAAGTGATCATAATTTTCGAGTTCGTTGATAAAAATCAAATGTCAGTCGGTTTTTCACGACGAAACTTTCGAGTGGATACAATTTCCAAGCTGTCAAGTGTATGGGAGCTGTCAAAAGTATGGGAGCTGTCATACCATTTGAATGCTGGTTGACATTTGAGGGGCATGTTCGAAAAGTTGCTTGTTTTAAGGGATTTTTGGAGAGACTTTCAAGTGATTAGAGCTTGCAAACTGTCAAATGTACAGAAATTGGAATGACAGTTGGACTCTCGTTGACATTTCAGGGGCATGTTCGAAAAGTTTCCACTTTGAAGAGATTTTTTGAGGAATCCTTATGGTCAACAATGCTTGCAGACTGTTAAATGTACAAGAGCTTTCATACCTTTAAGGCTTGTTGACTTTTAGGGGTGTGCTCAAAGAGTGGGGGCGTTTCTCATTGACAGCGTGGAAGTGGATATTTTATTTTCCCGTCAGTAAGAAGTCCTTAAAAACAAATCGAAAAGTATGAAAAGCGTTGGGACAAAGAAGGTAGCAGTGACTGTCGCATCCGAGTTGACTCACTTAGACCACAGTCGGGTTCATTGCGATGTGGACAAGGACATGGAACAATGCGTGCATAATTCAAGGTTGGATCCTGTGGGAAATTCGTGTATCTAATAAGAAGAAGAACAAAATCGACTAAAACGGGAGTCGTCGAGGATTGAACGCATCTACAGATGGTCGATGGCCCGCTGGGTCGATGGGCTCTTCAGTAACAACTTACAACGGTTACCTCTCAACGATTGTTCTTAATTAATGATCACAACAGGGAAGAAACGAAGACCACCATAAATTCTAGCTGGTTATGCAACATTTGCGCTCCAAGTACCACCAGTGCGATACTTTCAACTTTCAAGTCAGTTTTCATTAATTAAAGCGGTGCCGGGCACACACAGAAATACCGTACAGGTGCACAAAATCGTACCGACAGTCCAAGATTAACTATGACTTTAGCATAGCGAATTATTTATGCCACACCGGAGATACAAATCGTACTAGATCCAACGCCCATTATGATATCTCCTTAAACCACAACCGCAACACCACACAGATGGTATGGCATGGCCCGGCATGGCATAGTGTGGTGTAACTCTGGTCGTAGAGAAAACCAAAGGCCTTGAAACGAAACTCTGCAGTGATTGTGAGATTGTGGAGGGAATAAAAATGAGAAAAATTACCTTAAGAGATATTCTCGATACTAGGCAGCAACGGCAACTAAGTGGCCGCAGCATTGGATGCAAATATAGAACAAGACGACCTTGCCGTAGGGGCATTTTAAGACTCGCTCCATACTCGTATAATGCGATTGTTGTCAATTATTGTCGATTATTATTTTCAGCTGATACTGCTCTAGATTTGCACTGTGTGTGGTAACGGTTGCCTTATGTAATAATTATGCAGATGTCGGTAGACACCTCCGCGACGCGACGTAAGACCTTCTCAAGGGTTGGTCTGATTAAAGCTGTGGAAAGTTGTTTTGCAGCGTAATGACATTTGAATATATTTGTCGTGGCTGCACTGAAGATCGACCATTTAGGAAGTGGACGACGAGAAGGGAAATGGGTGATTTCAGTGACTTCAGTGATCTCGAGACTCGAGCACTATTTTTTGCACTGACATTAGTGACAACTAAATTGCCCTTAAGGCAGTCTGTGCAGACAGAAAAATCATAGGTCACAAAGACTCGCTGACAGTGGCAACTGTCTGCCGAATGTTTGATGAAATGAAATACGATTGAACCGGTTGAACCTGGTTCTCTTACATTGTTCCGTGGGCAATGTTCGCAGGGAAAAGTTGGGCGGTTTCAGCTTGTAAGCTTCGATCTCAATTGCAATCTATGACAGCACTGCACTGAAGTAAAGGTTGTCTTAATTATTGAATGCCAAGGATAACCCAAAATTCGAGGAGTGTTTGAACTTGGTGTGATTTTTGCCGAAAGGTGTTTCAATTCAATTCAATTCAGTTTTACTACGGCGTACAAGTAAGACATTATTGTCTTTTATCTGCCAAGTAAAAAAGAGACAATTTCACATTTGACAGTCAGTAGTGATAAAAAGGGTGGCGCTGCAGTCTGCGGTGATGTTTGAAGTACCCTTAAGTTGTCATTCTTGCAGTGCGTGATATTATTGTCTGACGAGTGGAGGGGACCTACAGTTTTAAGCGAACGGTGACGTTTGATCAGCATTTTTTAAAAGCGAAATTGGCAGCACACTTAGACCGTCTTGGTTTATTGTGATACTCGTAGTCAGACTACTATCGACAACTCCAGTGTTAGTACCGTTAATTTGATCCCAATGGCAAATTGCAGAGCTTTTTCGCTCGGATTCGACCCGGTGACCACTCTAGCCCTATGACAGGTATTCTCTATGAACGTTATTTATGATTCGAGATAGGTGGAGTCGAAATCACTGCTCGGCATTTGAACCTACAAGTCGACGCAGACGCCATGGCGATGAAGTGGTGCCAGAATAAAAAGCAAAGACAGTGTGACAGTTGACAGTTCGTTTGTTAAAAATGGGAATTTCATTGTTCAACAATATATTTTGACTCAAAATCCTGTTCAGTAATGCTTCTTCATCTTCATCTCGAAGGTTTTGTTGAAAATCTTTCATCTGTGCGGTATTCTTGAACCGACGACAACGACCACGGCCGGCCCACCATATGTGCAGGATGTGCAAATCAACAGGGCGCCCTGCGCTTGGGGGCGCATTGTGAAGACTGAACAAACCTCGGCTAAGTATGCATTTCCATTCACAAACAAGAATTTAGTTAAAAAAAAGGCCGCCAAGTCGCTGAGTGAAACGTACAGATTGTATTTCTTCGCTCAAAAATGTCCATAGGAAAACATCCCATAATCAGTTCTCAATTCGTGTGGAATCATTTGAGCGAAACGTGCAGAATTTATTTTGTTCATTTGCCTTATCAAAAATGTCTAAGGGAAACACCTCAAAATAATAAACTTATTTCTGAATTCGTATTTTTTTAAAACACTAGAGCAAGCGATTTAATCGATTACAGAAAGGTTAGAGCAGCTTGAAAGATATAACACAAAATTTGCTAAAATTTAGTCCAGACAAGCTTCCTAAATTGAACTGTCAAAACTGAAGAATGGGGCGCTAAACGTAGGGCTTGCAAAGGACTCGGGCCGGCGCTGACTACGACCATTCCCGTCGTGAAAACAACTTGACAAATGGATAAAAAAATGTCAGTCAAATGACGTTGCCAACTGCAAGGAGTTAGGATGTTAGGATATCGTTTTTTTTGGTTAAATTTCAAATCCATCCCAGACCCAGTGACTCTGGTACTCGATCCTCCACCGATGAATAGCTTTTTCAACAATAAAGCAGTTGCTCTAGTTTGAGACGCTCTATTGCACCCTTTTGTTTCTCATGTTCCCACAAGCACGAAGGATTTATTGAGAGATATCTTCAACACTTTGCCCAGCTCACGGTTGAACCTCTGTTCCATAAAATGTTGTGTTGCTGTGTAGAAATCGAATAATAGATATTTTTGCGGAGGAAGTCGTCGCACGTACTGCGCACCTACTACTCAGTGGCATCCACATCGCAGTGGTGCGTGATAAAATAAGTCACAGTCTCTTTGTTTTCGCCAACATCCGATTAAAGAAGCATCGTAGCACAGCTGGGAATACCTCTAACCAAATCTGCCCTAAGGATCCGATCTATAGAATCAGTTGCGGGTGTTGCGTTCACTCAAAAAACTGACAGCTCATAATAAAGTGCTTTACACATGATCCGCGAACTGCGACTGGGCCTTTTCAGAAATAACCACTTTTCAGAAAATATCAACAAAAAGTTATGTCAAAAGTGGCGCATTTAATTATCGAGATTGACTTAATTATTCCGATTATTTTCTGTGGGGCTTCAGTCGACTAATGTCTCAATCACCAAGTCTCACTAGTTAACCCGATCTCTGGCTAGCTGCCTCCAGTTTCCAGGTTGGTTGAGGTCGTTCTCCACTTGGATGTGCCACCTTAGACACGGACATCATCTGATGCGTCGAGTCGAAGACTCTTTCCTTTTTTCCCTGCGAATCAATCATTTCATGGGCGACTTATCAAACTGAAAACGCTATCCACAAAGAAGCTGAAACGATTCACACACACACACACAGCCCTTTTGCTACATCTCACTTGCCTACAACATAGAAAAAACTCGGAGACGAATTTAGCGTGTGTAAAAGCCACCAAATGAGCTTGCAAGACGTGTCTCATCTGTACGAGAAATCAAATGTGGTCCACAAGTGGAATCTAACGCGTCCAACTTTCAGCTGTTCTTCCGCTTGGCACTGGTATCCACTTTATCAATGAATAAATCATTGACTTTACTTGAAATTTGCACTTTCCCTGCTTTAATAATACTCACTCATTGGATAATCCGTTTGCGTAACAGAAACTGCGCGGAACATGAACGCAGTGCACGTAATGGATTCGGTCGAAGTGTTATTTTTCCAAGGGACTCTTTACGAGACCAATTGAAAATTCAATTGTCATTGGCGCCTCATTTGAAATTAAAACTTCATGCTTGACGCCAATCATTATCCTCTAACTGCAAGGCATTAGACACAAATCGCTAACTTCTGTTCCGCAATTGTCCGTCACTAGACATTAGTTGGCTGGTGATCGCCTCGAATGCAGTGTCATCATCCGTCAAGCGTGAAGTTATGCGACGCCTGTCTGTTGGTTGTTCATCATCAAATGTGGAGAACAAGTGAATGTGTTGAGAACTAGGCTGGGCTAGGTAAAGTACTCTTGATTGGAGTTTAGTTCGGCTTAAAAACAATTGTCAAAGCAATCGGATAATATTTTACCGGATGGGGTGCGAGCACGCCACCTTGTGGGATGCCCCTTTCTTCTAAAGCCTCCAAGTCGAGAGTGCATGGCTCTGAATTGACTTAGATGCCATATTGTATCCTCTTCGAAGCTCATGAGCGATAAAAGAAGCTCCTAACGAGTGTTAACGATTACTCTACCAGCAGTACCAGATGTGGATCGGAAGGCAAAAATCCTTCGACTCTTTGACTCGGCCACATCGAGTGGACAACAACGCTCCAGCAAAGAGGTTTGAGAAGGAGAGGAAGACTGATCTTGCGGTATGAAGGCCAAGACACTGGAAACATCGTGCCCAGAACCTTCATTGGTGGAGGGTATTTATTGCTCAGGCTAAGACCATTCAAGTGTCGTCGGCGAGTGAGAAGTAAGTAAGTTAAATATCGACATTCTACTAATTTGGTGACTTCGAGTGCCTACGATCATTATTTCGAAATTGAGCACATTTTCCTGCTCGGGTATGAAAATTGTCCAACATCTCGTCAGGAAGTGCGGCAAGAAGCACTGCACCATTATGATCAACCATCAAGCAGTGGATTGGTTCAAGTTGACAACTAGTTTTATGCTACCATTTTCGTCTTTAGGCCTACTTTGAAGTGACAATCCAAAATTTGTCAGCTGATTTCATCTCTCAAACATCAGCTGTCACACAAAAAACTCTCAATTTGTGAGCGAAGTGTCAAAACGCACGCAAATGTTTGAACATGTTGAACAATTTCGTGGGCGAGTGCGTTATTACGTAAGATTGAGTTGCTCTCATCACAAACGTAAGAACGGTAGCAAAAGGTAGTGTCTTGGACTTTCCCATCCATTAGATAAGGAAGGGGTCAAGCTGGTTGGATACGCGGATGATTTAGTTATTTTGGTATCAGGACAGTTTCCGGATGTGATCAGTGGGATCATGGAGGACGCTTTGAACAAAGTTTGCTTTGCTGGGCTTCTAAATGCGACCTGGGCATGAATTCAAGCAAAACGGAACTGATTCTTGAGAGACCAAAATCCCCAACATTCCTCTTTCCCGTCTGAACAACCAACCGCGAACGACACTAACAGACGTCCTGACCTTAATGCAACATCTGCCACCCCTCGAGCTACAAACAGTACCATCAGGCTCAGGGAGACTGGGTGCTGGAAAGCTCTAAGCCCTATAGTCACAGCAAACATCTTATACCGCCTAGTTCGTCCTTGGGACTTCGTACTGCACTCTGCGGACTACACGGTCCCTTATACTTAAATTATCAAACGGCTTAGAATCCCAAATCCCCGAAAGAACGGAATGGCAGGCGGTGCTAGGATTTTAACTGGGTAATCTACATAGACGGCGAACAGCTGGATGGCGCAGTTGGTTGAGTGCCTGCACCTGGTTTAGAGGGGTCCCCGGATCGAATGCCAGGGAAAGCAAAGTTATCTAATCTGGTCCAGTCACCATTTGCCTTTGGGATCAAATTAACGCACTATCACTAGAGTTGTCGATCAGTGGTAGTAGTCTGACTATTGGTATCACAATGGAGCAAGATGGTCTAAGTGTGTTGGCGAAATCGCTGGCAGCCCACTTACCTAACCTAACACAGACGGCTCCAAAATGGGCTGCAGAGTCGAAGCGGGTGTGTTCTCAGAATTCCTCAACATTTCCAAAGTCTGCAGACTGCCAGATAATTACAGTGTTTTCCAAGCGGAGCGTTGGCGTCAGGCCACAATAAACTCACATTTCCTGCCAAGATAAAAGGTGGCTATATGTACTGAAAGCCAGGCAGCCATCAAAGCTGTTGCTTCTTATACCACACACTCGAAACTTGTAGAGGAATGCCGGGCGGAGCTAGCATCATTGGAAGGCCAACTCAATAAATCAGTCATCTGGGTTCCTGGTCACAGTGACATGCCACGAAATGAGAAGTCTGATGAACTGGCTAGGCAAGGTTCTACACTTCAAAGATCGCTTGCAGAGGAAGTACGTTTACCACATAAGCAGTCAAGGCAAATATCTCTAAGCACTTCCTTCAAATTGCTAACCACCGATGGGAGAGACTACCAAACTGTGCTACATCAAGAAGACGACGAAACCGACATGATATCGCAAGACTGGTGGCGGTCTGTACACGACCCAGGCCGATAGAAAATCATGCCGAAAGAATTAGGTATCTCACACAACTCACACAACACCGATGGCAGGGAGACCTTACCACATTTCCTTTGTAACTGCACGGCACCTGCAAGAGCCAGACAGGGAGCTCTTGGTAGACCCTTCTTTAACTCACTTGCTGGAATTTCTACCAAGGATATTTGGGAACTAATCCTGAGGTTGGTTTTAGTGAAGTCTCAATTGTACACCTCAACTATAAAACGGCACACAGTGCTATTCAGATTCTCTATGAACCACCATTTCGAACTACCTACGTGGACTTTGCCATTGTAGCGTTTAAGCTTGAAGTGAACCGTCAGTCGACGGTAGTCTCAGGCATTAGACTTCATCTGTCACTTGACGCAACGATTCACCTCGATTTGTTGGCTGTTCAAGGGTGAATATCAGACATCTTGAGGCCCTACTTTGCCCATCACACTTCACGACATCCTTGCAAAGCATTCATGACGAATTCAGATTGAAGTTCAGACGACATTGTTGTGACAATTCGTAAGAACCCAGCTGCCTTCCAACCACGTCTCCCTACCACTAATCCCTCCTCCACCACAGTGACGATACATTCTCGCGTTAAAATGTAAACGATTCAGTTTAAAAAATTGTAAAACCTGCCCTATTAGCTCTGCACCATGCCACTACCGCTTCCAATTAAAATCACTCCCTGCACTCGTTTAGATAACTCCAATGCTCTGGATTATCCACACAAACACGCACACAAAGTGCACACCTCTCGCGCCCGACACTGTGGGTCATTACCGGATCATTTGCATAAATAAGTTGAAGCATAACTTCTTCCTTTCTATCTCGTGTATCTGCCATCTGTTTTCTGGCCTGTCCAAACAGAGATGATTACGTTTCCTCACTTTCACCGTGGACATCATAATTTTTCCACTCAACTTCGCCTCGATTTGCTTAGAGTTTGTTTTACTTTGTCGTTTATTTTTTTTTTTTTGCTTGGTCACAGATAGATAGATGTCCAGTCCCCCCTTCACCCCTCCTCCACCACCTCTGTAGGTACAATTTTGTATGCGCACCAGTCAACAGGTGGTGCGTGGTGTCGTTCTTGTTTTATTCCTGAATTCAGAGACTTGATCTGTTTTTGTGTTTTTTTTCCTCTTCGGTGTGTGCACTCCTTAAAGGGGGGGCCTTCGAGGAGTGTGCGCCCGACATCTCTGTCTCTCGCACTCACTCTGTGTCTGGGGCGCAATGCGCGAACATCATCTATCAACGAGGGGCGCTCCAGCGCCACCAACATTTATGTTAATTAATTTCGATTATATAAAATAAAAATGTTTGTAATGGCCAATTTAAGTGACATAAAAATCTGTTTTTGCCAAACGATCGAATTTCACGGCGTTTCTGACGGTTGGTCGGCCCGCCACTTGAGTGTCCATTTTCGTGTCCGCTGGTATACATCATTTTGTTGGTTTCTCTTTCTTTGCTGCATTTGCATGCGCCCGACAGCAGGTTGACCACGTCCAGTGAAGTGGCACGGGTACATTCCCTGTGTCCACGTCTGTGTGCAGGGCTGTTCTTGTGTCATTTGGTGCTTCTGTGTGTGCTTTTTTTTATTTCTTACAGCGAAAGATTCCTGCATAAACAAAGACTCATTAAGAGGACTTGAAACCGAAGTGGCCAACACTGGGCGGCAAAAAAAAAACCGATGATTACTGATTGGGAAACCTATGATCAAAGCCAGAAGCGATTGGAAATGTTTGCTGATTAAGTAACTGAGGGATGTATCGTTGGTGTGAAAGACACAAACGCTTGCCGATTGAGAGCGTGTGCCGCATCGTGTGCTGCATGGGAGCTTCGCAAACACTAGAGTCACCAAGCAAAGGAGTGTTGGGCTTGGCAGTGTAATCAAGACGCATGGAAAAACACTTCTCGGTGATCTTTGGGTGAGAAGTGTGTGTTGCTTTAGGGACTTCGAGCGCCGTCTTGAGTTAAGTGCATGGTTTGTTGGAAACATCAAAGACGGACATTGGTGCAACGTTCCCAATAGACGATGAGTATCACGTGAAACGGCAGCAAGCACTGCGGCAGCCTTGCACATTATGTCAGAATCCGTATCAAGCATCTATTCCCCTTGATTGTTACATCAGGGCGATGTTTGATGCCCTCGATGTAACAAACAATCGTGCGAAGCGAATACAACAACATCAAGTAAATGCCCCCACAATCCAAAAGAAGCTCACAATTGTTGTCCCCCAATGTTCTCCTTGCCACTAACCGTGAGAATCGATTGGATGCAATCGTGAGATGGTCTCTTTGACAGATGTCTTCATTTTTGAGGGCCCGTGAGCAACAAGGTTATCGCATGTCAAACACAAAACTAGGTGAAGATCATCAAAGTCGACGATAAGAGAGAGACGAGTCCCCCGGGCGATCCATCAGCGACTGAACAAAGCCACATTAATTAACACGTTTCCAGCAGCCCGTCCGCCCAATGCGCTTGCACTCCCGACAAAGTCGCTCCTTCGTTCATCTGACATCTTCTTCGCGTTGACAACAATGCCAAGCACTTCAGTTGGCGCGACGGCGGCGGCTCGTCTTCTCGTCTTCTCCCATGGAATGTCATCTCGAGATCGAAACCCAATTGAGTTCAAATGAAATGAAATGAAACGTGCGACTCCAAGACCAAGGTCGCCGCAGTTGCCTGTGAAACTTCCACCTTTCGTCGGCGGCAACCGAGAACGCCCTCTGATCGGACCGCGCTCAAGTGTTTGTTTCTGTCAAACAACTCCAAAGCCGAATGGTTACAAAACGATTCAAGTCGAATTAAAGTGCTTGAGCCACAGAGCCAACGCCGAGTTATGCGCAGTACTTGAACGCCCATGGATGGGCTGCCGTTTCACGTCGCGGTCCAAATTGTGGGAAAAAAAACGAAAGGAGTCAGCCTCAAATGAAGCAATCCACCTGAAGATCGAAGAAATTCAAGACAATCGTTTGGAAAAATTAACAAACTCCAATTAACGACAGATGACAATGGAGTGGAGTGACACTTGAGAGCAGAGCAGCGGCCCGGTGGTCTGCGCTTCTGATATCGGCTCCCGCAGAAGTGTGAGAATTCAATTAAATCGAGAAAAATATTGAAACCGAAAGTGTGGATAATGAATATTTCGTTGCCACGATGAGTGTGAATGGAATTTTTTTGTTTTCTTCAATCTATCGCCTGGATGATGGCGTGGAATTGAGTAATTAACTCGCCACTAAAAGGGAAAGTGATCATCTTCGAATGTTTGAAGAGCACAAGCGGTTTATGGGAACCTTTTCGCTTTTGTTCGAGAATCGCTCGGCGAGGTGCTTGGCATCGGCGATGGCCTATGCTGAAGTGGTAGAACTGAAAGGTTTCAATTTCGTTGGAATCTCGTGAACCTCTTCATCGCATTGAGCGGGTCATTTCACGCCGCCGCGCCGCTTCCAGGTTGTGCACTCGAGATGCTCTTTCACCTGGGCGCCTACTTTGTGGAGGACCCTGTGCGCATCGTGTTATCTGTCGTCTTTCATAAGGCATTACATAGCAAAGATGACTTAATGGTTGCTGTTGAGTAGGTGATTCGTCAGTGACGCGGTGGGATGGATGTCACGTACCGTGATGCAACTAGATTCAGAATTGTGCGTTTTGGACTTGTGTACGTTTTGTTGGAAGTTTCATGGCTTCTAGGTCATATCGTGGAATCCCGTAAAGAGAGAGAGAGGGGGAGAGATATAGAGAGAGACAGAGAGAGAGAAAAATATAGAAAGAGAGAGAGAGAGTGAGATAGAGAAGATGGGACATGCAGATTGCAGAACTCTTGTTACTTTGCAGGGAAACTGAATCCTATCAGCGATCCCAAGCAGTATTGACAGACGTGCATTGGAGATCAACCGGGATCGCAAGTCATTTGTAGAGGCATTGGGTCCTCCAGCAAGAGGTGTCATTTTAAATTAGACGCCATTATTAAACCGTCAGCATTAAACTGTCATGGGGCAGCTTCTTTAGAAGGAGAAATGAAACACACAGTTTCATGAATCCTGGATCCTCCATTCAGACAACACACCGAAAGATTCAATGAATGGTTTGCCCAGAGTCCGTTGCCCAGCTCTTGCAAGCATGAAGTGAGTCAATCTTTCTGGTTCTGCCGCTGCGGCAGTGTGAATTATAAGAAATTTCTAATCTTTCCACATGAGCTCCTATCGGCCAGTGCTGTGACTTTTTAAAAAAAGGTTATGCTGTACTTTGTCCATGTTTTCCTAGATATTGCACAGTTTGTTAACAGAAACCATCTAAAGTTAGCCATTTTAAAGAAAATGTGGTATAATTTGTGCCTTGACTAGGCTTAATGGACTTTGTACTGAGTGCTCTCTCATTACCGAAAATGTTTCTATGCAACCAGATTAGGGTTATTTCGAACCTTCCCGCTGTTGCAGCAAGCTCAGAATATGCAACAGATCTCGTGGCACATTTATAGACAGCAAAAATTACGAAATTACGACTCGAATATTTTTGCGAATAGTTACAGCTGGTAGTGGTCCAGTATGAAATTGGGCTCAAAGGAAGCAAACGGATGTATATTCATGTGCGGATATTGCAGATACTTATGCCGGGGACAAGTAGTAGTAATACTTCACTATGTTTATGTCACCGATTAATTTGAGCACCCGTTTTTGGATCCTATCAAGTAGTTGATTAGGTGCACCAGCATATGGATCCTTGCTGCTGCTGCCAGTTTGTCAAGATCAAGATTTCCGGACTACAAAAGTGTATGTTCCATCAGATACTCAATAGTTGATGCTTTATTAAGATGACATTCGGGAAAAAAAGGTTTTCGCTTCAAAACCCGTCCGAAGGGGTGCGCGATGGACAATGGATGCAGTGGGTGGCAACTAGACGCCTGACCAGAGGGAGTATGAGTCCGATCCTCGCCGATGCATTCAAGGGTTAGGACATTTTTATGATTGTTGTTTCCAACGTTGGACCGTGAGTTCTAGTAGTGCATATGATGAGTGACGGGAATGTACAGTGAGGCGGTATGGAAGAATTGAGCGATTAGGTAAATGGCTCAGATTAGGGGCCGGCAAAAAGGGCCTGAAGTCACGAAGAGTGAGTTAGGGCATCGGTTGAATGAGGTGAGCCGTTTAACAAGACAAGGGAAGTGACAGTGAACGAGTTTAGTTGAGAAATGATGTTTTTTTTTTTACAGCTCAAGGCATCATTGAGGGAGTGTATTCTCCCTGGTAAGGGAGTAGGTTTTCTTTCTCTATCTTCGGCCGCCCATTTTATCACCTTTACCTACGTCAAATCTCCACAGTCGGCCAGGCAACACTCTCTTGAAGTCGCGTGAGCAAGGAGAAGCCGACGGTCTCTTCAGGTTGTAGCAATCGCTTACATGTCTTAAACTCGATGATGAATGGGGAAAAAATCTGTACTTTACAATCGTTAATCCATTTATCTTTGCTTCTGAACCAATTTTTACTATCTTTCCACAAGCTTATGCGACCAATTTCATCATTTTGTTCCAACCGGGTGCACTCGGCTGCACTCGATATTGACGTTTATTTGGACAACAATTTCAGGACACATTCCTAACTGAGGCGAGTCATCATCTATGCACCATGGTTCAAGAATCGAGCCAGGTTACGCGTTGAATACAAAGACCTTGATGTTAGCGCTAGAGTAGATTGACTTAATCCTCTGATGACGCAGTCAGATAAGGAAAGTTTCAAGGCAGTTGCAGCCTATTTTAGTGCGACCTGGGAAATTGCATGTGATTCTTAAGTTATGGCCTCAGATTTCATTCGTCTTTCATCACCAAACATCATCGATACGGCTGAATTCACCTCTTGCTGCACTTTGAAAGTCTCATGGAATAATCTATTGTGTAGCACTTCTTTTTCTGCTTCTGCCTTCGAATGCATATCTTACGTTTAAGGTGGCGCACACGAATCGAAAATAACCTCAAGTAAATGGGCCTGCCTAACAGGAAGCAAACACCGCCCTATCCTTAGCTCGAGTTTGCCCCAACTGTAGCTCCATAGAAAGAAGAGGAAGTACTTATTCTTTTCACATAAATACGATCTAGAGGCGTCTAAACGCCATCAAAAGAAGCACACTCAAAAAGCCACACTGTCATCCATCGTATGACATAATCTCATTTGAAATGCTCACTAACCAGATTGACTAAACTTAGCACTCGCTCCCCTTTATTAGCTCCACAACTCTGACCATCCCACCATTCATGACCACCCCACTGTGTGCTAGTGTAGCCATGTCACATAAATAAAATGTCACTTCGAAGGCGTCAGGCTGGCAACAGGAATACGAGTTCTCTTCAGCTTCTTATTGATATTCACAAATTAATTTACATCCATATCTCGGCAATTCTTATTACGATTGTGTCTACCCTACACACCGGGAACCGGTTCCAGCGAGAATCCCTGCATCGGGCGTCAAACGGCATCGATTGCACAAGAGCGATTAGCGTGGAACCACTCCTTTTGCAAATCGCCGTTTTATGTGTGTTATCGCAATTAATTTCGCAAAACGCGAAATCAATGAATCAGCGCATCATCGACCTCGACAGGAATTTGGCATTGAAATCGCAATGTTTGTTCAAGGCGGCTGCTTGCACTGAACGATGAATGCAGAGTCAGAGTGAAGGACCTCAAAAAGGAAGCCCTTTCTCCTCCATCCGTGGATGAATTCATCACCGAATGACGACACGAACAAACGGGCTATTGCCTATGCACCTTGGCTGTGAGTTCAGATGCTGTGTGCAATTGCATCTCATTCATTTAAAATTACATTTCCACGCCTCCCCAGCAGACGTGACTTCCATCTTTGGGAAGCAGCACTGCCGTGTAACATCTTCTCGTCCTCAATGGTGGTCTGCAAGTGCATTCATCATGCTTCGTGTCGGGTCGGCTCACGAATGTCTACAAGATGTGTTGAAAGCTAACTAAATCGAAAGGAATATCTTCTAAATGCCAAACATCCGCAGCACACACACACACAGAGCAGCGGCGTTGTGCAAAAGTGTCTTACAAACTCTACAGCCAGTAAACAATAAAGATTCGCAATTCTTTTCGGTAGCACACCAGCGCAGCAGCAGCGGCGCATTTCCGACCGTTTCAAATCAAAATGTAGTGAAGGGGAAAGCTCACAATGAATAAACATATCGCAGATATCATTTTATTTATGAGCTGTTCCATATCAGATGTGTTGTGGTTGTCTATTGCCTCACAGCGCACTGCGCACACTGCGCACTCAGCACACTGAAACCGCTTAATAATGGAAAGGAAAACACACCAAAACTGATCCAATTTCAAATTAATTACACGTTGACTCATTTTCTCACTTTCTGTCGAATGCACACTCGCCGACGATGCCGAGGTAGAGAGCACAAAGGAATGCATGACGGTAATTAAGATGGAGGCAGCTCCGCCATCGGATCGTTCTCCTCCCCCTACCCCCCACCCGCCAACGACGTCGTAAGATGTAATGTTAATGACCTCCTTTTGGTGAGTGACAGTGCGAGGGAAATTGCTTAAGTGATACGCCCGACAAATGTGTGGCTAGAGGGTTTGCATCTAGGAACGATTGTAAGTTGTGGTTTAGTTTTGGGCCGGGGGGGAGAGTGTATGAAAAGAAATCAACGGCGTGATGATAATTAGGCAAGCGGAGCAGTAAATGAAAAGAAATTACAAGTGCATCTAGTGGTTTATCGCATGTAAGCGAGACACACTCGACTTCACTTTTATTTTTTGTTACATTTTCTGTTTTGAGGGAAAGAATAAACTGGCGCCCGACACAAGAAGCACTGTCTTTCGGAGATCCAAGAAGCGGCAAACGAGTTTGAGATTATGATTGAATCTGAAAAGAGAGTCATGTCTTTCCATTCGATGGATTTTTGGAAATGTTTAACTACTTCTCAGGCGACGATTAGAAGAGCTATCTTGTGTTCAAATCTGGTCGGCGAAGTAACTAGCGTCGTTACTTATTGAAAGTGGAACTAATTGCTGAGAGGCGTATGTTTATCTTTCTATTTGATCCTTTATTTTCCCCCTTTTTTCGTCCTATCTTAAGCGGGATCAGCAGAGAGAGACGCAAAACTATTGAAGAAATGAGAAAGGAGCTCTGTTGATGAGCATCAATTTGAGAAAAGGGAGCAGAACAGGTCTTTCTACGAAGACCCATGGACCCATCCGAGACAACAGATCACGAAACAGTCTCTCATGTTGTACTGACAATCTTTTGAGTGTATAATTGTGAAGGGTAGCTTCGTCATCTTTACTCATCAGAGATAAATGGACTCGACCAGCATGAATTGCTGCAGCATGCTGTCCAATGTCCATCTTGGACCCTATAGAACAGTGGTTCTCAAATTTGTGTGGACACTTTGGAAAATTCAGCGAAGAAGATGAGGCACTGCATCGGGTTCGGTACACATGTGAGGAGACTAGGGAGGCACTCCTACTCCAACCTCCACGAGATGATCTTGTAAGCGACAACCCTTAGACATCGCTGTCAGCTACAAACTAGAGACGGAGAAGAATAATTCCGTAGCATAACTGTCTAAGGATGCCGGTGAAGGAACTGGTCGATACCAAAAGAATAACCAGATCATAGTATCGCCCCATTCTTACCCGAAAGAGCGTTTCAGCACTCTACAGAGTGGGCCATCTAGTAGTTTTTTTTTAAATCAAAGGTTATTTTGACACTGACAACTGTTTCCCGCTCGAAATCTTGACAAAAGGTCAATATCATATCTCCGCGGAACGAAATGAACAGTCCGGAAACGATTCAAGCACTTAAGGCCAGTAGCATCCAAGCAATTCGTGAGCTAAAGCCCGAAACCATCAACAAGGTCTGGGAAAATTGGGTTGACAGAATGCGGTACTGCGAAGCCAGCCGAGTCAGCCACTTTAACGACGTTGTATTTCATAATTCTTAATTGGAATGTCTGTTCTTACTAATAGCCATGATTCATGGAAAAGAATTTAGTTTTATTCATTTCATTGCATTTTTAAAAAGAAACTTGTATTTGGCCCACCCTGTACACACCGATAGTTGCTGCTGGTATGGCGAAAGATGACACACAGATGCTTTCTTATTTGTTGAAGTCACCTTGATTCCTAAGTATAACATTGTAGTAAAGTCAATCTCCAGTTCTTGAACATTTAAAATATACATACCGCACACCAAAAAAAATCGATTAACGATAATGGCGCAGCGAAAATATCGTCAAATTTTCAATTCAAGATCAACTTCTACAGCCTTCGTGGTTAGGAGTGTGGTCGGTTAACTTGAGGAACGGGCTGCAGTGACCGACCGTCCTGGAAGAAGTGCATCCTAATTTGTGGGCCCAAACAGATGGAGGGACTGGGCACACTGCTAGGCAAACTATGGACCTGGTGCGTGAACTATCGGGTGTTTGATATAAAGGAACTCAGACCTCCCTTCCCCAGTTCGTTCAAAACAACCAAAATAATGTCTGTTGTCATATATCACATAAAGTGAATAGAAATGTCCATAAATTAATTTAAGCAAATTACTATTCGATAGATGTACGTGCTTAAGATTTGTAGTTTTTCTTGGGCCAACCATGTACTTGCAACAAGGTGTGATGGACAAGCATTTACTTACTTACTTCTCAGGTCCACGACCCATAAGACCCTCCATGGGCCTGAGCAATAGGACAAGCAACTAGAAGCGTTATTTTATTTGGCGGTGGACACAAGTGCTTCAACAAGTGAGAAGCTTTGTCTCACATCTGGGCATAGATGGTGTTCTCATTCCACTTAGGGAATGCGCGCATCATCCCGAAGGTCACTAAGACAGATAATTGTCAATAATTTTATTTTGTTCAGGCCCCATTCGGGCTCAAGACTGATGTCCACCAAATAAACGTTGGGGTACCCCAAGGCTCAGTCTTGTCACCGCGACTCTTTCTTTGTTTTTTTTTTCATACTCTACTGTCTGCACCTTCTAAATTAATTCACTCCTTTGATGACGAGAATACTACCAGCGTCTTATATTCGTTCGAAGACTCACGATCCTGACCGTCGGACATACAGAATAGATATGTTATTCTTGACAATATCGATGAATCAATTGAGGTAGAAGCAAGAGAAAGGAATTCAATTCTTCTAAAACAGTCAGTCACTTAAGCGAACTTGAATAGTCAGCCATTCTTGGTAAGTGTATCAATAAAGGTCGTCAAAAATGCTGCGAAGTGCTGAATGTGGCTTGAACGGCAACAGGTAGGCGACCGCTTGCCAGGCCCAGGATGAGGTAGTAGCACCAAGTCCAAAAACCTGGTTCCGTTTGGGCATATCTCCTGATGAGTGAGAGTCGACGGCGAAGGATCGAGTGACCTGGAGATCTCTCATGTGTGCTTTCCCCGGCGATCCATTTAGTGGATCATGCGGGTCAGAAGATGATGATGATACTCCTACAATCGTGCCCTCAATTTGTCGTTCACTCAAGTTTCAGCGATGTTTCACTTAAAGGGATACTGAAGAACAGAGTACGTGTAAGGCCTAATGTGTGTGTTTAGTGACATCATTTACTCTCGCTTCTCGATCAAATCTCTGCGGCCAATTGGTTTTCAGTTCCTTTAGTGACTCATTGAACAGCATAATATTTCTGGGACCATTGTCACGGATGGCTTAAATACGGTGGATTGAGAGGCCAGGACAGGGGGAGAGGTGATTGCCTTTTCATAATGGACTGGTATGTATCTTGATTCTTAAAGGTACTTCCTTCTTTTAACAGAGAATGGAGTGGAGACTTCCGCAACAATGTTTATTCATTCACCAAAAATTGTGTTATTTTGTCGCCCCGCTCATTGCATCTTGTTTTCGACAGAGATCATGGACATTTGATAGGCACCAGAGTGGAACGTAATATCAACACTTGATATCTGAATTTTAACCAACCATAAAGTCTCAGGAATGTGTCTATTGCATTGCATGCCATCGCGTTGCGTCTAGCTTTTAACAATGACAACGATTCTCGCGCAGTTGCGCAGACGCCTTTAGTTATTTGCAACAGATTGCTTCGACAAGTTGCAACTTAAAAAATATTAATAATAGATGGGCTGTGGATTTCAATGCGTTGACATGCGAACTGTGCAGACACACGCCTCTGCATGCGGCCTCTGTCTTTGATCTCATCTCAGTGGGGTCTCCATTTGCAGACAAAGTGGAACGTCGGTGGTGTTAACAAATGAGAGAAGAATAACTTTGCACCAACTCTGCTTGAGACGGGAAGATCCAGAGTTGAGCTCACGTCTTAGAAGTCCGGTCTCCTTTAAGACAATGTTGACGATGATCGTTTCAAGACTGTTCTGTTTAGAGGGACCAAATATTGACAGTTGTATGGTTGGCATATTGATTGAGTCTGTCCTTCACCTTCTTCGTACATATTCCAGCCTTTCTCGCAAACCTCAGAAGCACTTCACCATCCCTTCGAGATGCTTATGGAAGTCTGACTACCAGATACTGAATGGTCCTCTCCGAATTTGTCGGCCTTTAATCAAAGGATCTATTTTCGAGCGTTCGCTCGCCGAAAAGTCAAGCATCCATATTGTGTAGGTGCCGGTACACTGCGACATTCCAGAAAATTGTGACGCAGACGAGCTCGCTAGAAAGAGTACCAGTTCAGTGCTCTTTCCGGATGGAGATCTGTCATCCATGCCAATCGCTACTGATGCGTGACATGCTTGTTCACACTAATCTTTGATGGTCTAGTGGCCGAGAGTGCCTCACAACGAAACAATTATGACCTACTCTCGATCGGAAACGATCACACAGCCTAACCAGATTGAGAACTCTTCATCTTTGCATCATCAATGGCCACTGCGTCTCTTAATTTGGCCTGCATTACACAGATTTCTGCATAAGTTGCAGGGACGACGAGGAGAAAGAAACTATTGTGCATCTCCTTCAGCGTCATCTATTCCCGAAGGAGAGGCTTCCTCAACAACCTGGACGAACTAAACAGCTTTAATGGCAACCATCCTCGTTTGACTGCTGCTGCTTGCTGGCACTCGAAGTCAATCTAACCAATTTGTTTTGGAATACAAATCGGATTCAGTTCTGAAGAAGGAAGTTGAATATGCATTTCTGTTCTGATTTACTCAAGCAGTTCTATCTTCGCTTCCACAATTATTTATCACCACTTTCTCTGAAGGCCATGCCAATCGACAAGAAAACAACAAGACAAAGTTCGGGAAATGTAAATTTTTGTCTGCGAAATCATACACGTTCTTTGCCGCTCAGCCAATAAATTGCAGTAACCTTACGGTCTTTAGACAGATCTTACACGCGCCTTGGTAGAATTCCTCTTGCCCTCCGCACCAGCAGCACTCAGAGGTGAAGTGATTACTCGACAGAAACACAAGAATACACTCCAATTTTGGACAGCAATCTCGAATCCTTGTGCGATGCGATATCTTACTTGTTCATCCCTCCATCCATCCCCTTCGACATTCACCTTCAATCGCTGTCAACTTGGACTTCCAAGCAAATCGCTTGCAAAACAGCAAATCAAAATGTAATGTCCTCTCTTATCGATAATTGTTCTACATACTTAAACACAAATTAAGATACATATCTGACACATGACTTGCAAAACACTTTGACAAGCAAATCAAGTGTAATTCACTGCGCAAGTGCCAATCACTGTGCGGAGTGGCCCGATTTGCACAGGAAGTCTGACTTTCAAAAAAATATTCCACGAACGATCGTTGCATTCATGCAACCGTTATATTCCGCTTTGATCTGACGCACAAGAATGAGTAGCGTACGAGTACATGTGTCAATTATTATTTGCGAAAAGTTTACAAGCAAGCAAAAAAAAAAAAAAAAAAGAGAAAAGAAAATGAGTGAGTTGCTCAACCCAGAGCTTGAGTCGGTTCATTGATGGCGATGGCGATGGCGATGTGGAGACGAGAGCAGCGCGACGGTGGCGCTCTAGTAAGTCCGAAATAACACAGTTACCCCATTAATGTTGCCGCTGCGTCCATTTGAACTAATATTGCGCAATTCTTCGGGTTGTCTTTCGATTTGGCATGCTATATGGTATATCAGTCGGTTCATTGCGTTCCTTGCGAGCTGCGGAGAGGCCAAGACGCTTGCCAACCGTAGCCACTGCCACCGTCGCGGTCGCCGCCATCGCAACTTGCAGCTTGCCACTGTCATAAGTCTTTAAACGTATAACCGATTTCAAGCGGCTAAGTATTTACGAGATCAATTACAAGCGGCTCGATCATCTGGCCACTTCTGTTTCTCGGCGGAGGCCTCCTCCCGTCCGTTTGTGTGTTCGGGACGTTAATTCAGGTATGCTTGTTGGGAAATCCGATACTCGTGATGTTTGATTGAACCGATGTATATCCTCCCTCTCTGTGCTTGCGGTGGCGGAGGAAAGAACGAGTGAGAGAGAGAGAGAGAGGGAGAAATCCTGTTCCCCGCCGATGCTGGTGCTGCCGATGAAAGTGTCAGCGAACAAATTGTCTGCAAAGAATACCTCTGAGTAATGTGAGCCACAGTCTAAGCGCAGACCAGACCCAGACCAGGCCGTGGTGCATCGGTCTATGGGAAAGCATTTTCGTGCAATCGCATCGTCGACTGGGTATCACGTTTAGACGTGGACTTTCTTTTCAACAATGGCGTGTAGCCGGGAGCACCAGGTGCTCCATGTAGACCGGTGGACAAGTGTTTTGCTTCGTGAATGATGGTCGTTCTTTTTTTTCTCCGCTTAATTGCTTTCATCGCACCTAAGGCGAGTCTTGAACTTGAACAAAAACAAGCTGATGTTACAAGCAAAATATCGCTTAATTGTCTGACGTGCTCGGAACAGTAATGCAGCTGGAGGCGTTGGGCGATTCGCTTGGCTTGAGATGAATGCTTAATTTCGAAGAGTTTGTGCCTGGAATTGCAGATTTTGCCTGAAGACTTTTTGCTGACTTGTGTGCTGGATGTGAAAAAAGGGGAGCTTGATTGAATTGTTTGGATACTTCCTTTCGGAGGGATTGATGCTTGTCAAATTGACGCGTCATCTCCATTTGCTTATGGTTGACAGCGGGATTTGATTGATGACCTGGAGCAGAGACGCTTTAAAAGCGGCATTCATTATTTTTCGTTGATCGAGGTAGGTGGTTTGAATGCACACCTAATTGGTAGGATTCTACTGCCACTCGGCACCACTAGTGGGTAACCAGTCGGAGCAGAGGATGAGCTTGCCCACTAAACACATCAAGAATGCAAACATCCAGAGCTGGAAAGGAACAGAGTTACTGCTGCACTCTTCGTCCAGCTGCAACTTCTACAGAAATCGTGATGGTAATGTCCAGTCTCCTGGTGTCGTTCTCCAAGTGTACACACATGTAATCTGCTCGAGCAAAGCGGCGGTTTAGACCGATCGAGATATATTCAGGGTCAAATAAATGTAATGCCTGCCAGCCATCTCGTTGGGTATTCCTACTGAGCTTTGTTCAATGACAAGCAGAGGGAGTGACACTTTGGCAATTTGACGACAATTTGACACAAGTTTCGATTTGGAGTCAATTATGATCTGCTGCGATCAACTGCGACCATAATAACCACTTAACTCAGTTTCGTTAAGTTTCGTTGAATTTCGTTTTTTTTAAGTAGGAGCAAAATCAGTGACTTTCTACGTAGTGAAATGATAGTTGGCATTGTAATTTTGCGTAAGTGCTCTGAAGAAGTTGTGGGCACTTTGAAATTTGACATTGTTTTCGGTTCTGACATAAGCTTAAGACTACTGAATTCTAGCAAGGTTAAGCCTTCAGTCGTCATGTAGGCTCATATAAGTTCTGTTAAGGAAGTTTATCGACTCCCTTTCGATCTCTCAACCGTCAGCTGGTGCTCAACGAACGTATCCGTGATGTAACGTGAGCCTCTCATCAGTCATCAGGAGGTTTTATAGCCGTTACCTCATTCGTCTTTTGTAAGAGTATTAATGAGCGATGGCTCGTTACAAAGTGCGACACTTTAGATCCCGTTCTTGAGTCAAACTTTCGCTCCCAAAATTATTCATCATTAATTCTGTTCAAAGGCAAATGGAAACGTCAAGAAACGCAAGATAGATTCAGGAAGGGCTGTTATTTCTGCGAAGTTTCAAGCATTCGTTGAGCTCAACACTTACTCAGGTAGTTAATTGGAAATATGTTCTGAAAGTTAAATCAATAGATTGCACTGACATATTGCTCTTTCTGCACATCTCACACGTGTGGCGCACCTTTAGCATGTTGAATACCTGCAGTTGCCACTCCTTCATTTAATTAAAGCTTAATGAAACTCTGACACTTCAAACATTGCAACACATCGGTCGGAGGACCAAAATGAATGCTGTAAGTACACGCTTCAATCTGCATCACTCTTCAGACCACAGTCAGCCCATCTACTGCATCATCTGGCCAACCAGATGACCATCTTCTGACACCTACCAAGTCTCCTCTAATTTATTGATCCACTTCACCGCACAGCACACTCTCATTCCAAGATCGCTTCGCTTCAATGATCTCGCACCAGGTTAAGCATCACTTGTCTATGACATCATCTAATCGTATCCCATCAGTCCTCATCACCGATCACTCCTAGCAAATTCGCCAAAAGAGATGATCATCCACTGATGATCCACTCATTTACGCGCGAGAGGTGATCACCAAATTCACTCTACTCCACATCAACTGTCAGTGGGCACCTGCTATAACCCACTTCTTCGCCAGTTGACATGCTCCCGCATCGCAGATCGTAACCGCTCGATTCCTCACATCAGTCGACTACATAATAATCTCACAAAAAAAACAAAAAACATGTTTCTGTGGACACTCTCTCACATTCGTCTTGTTTCTTAAAGCAGCCCCACCTTCGCCTCGCCCGCTCACCTGTGCCAAACATAACAGATCACTGATCATGCACGATCGCTTTGATAAAAAGACAAAACAGCGCAAAACAGTTGCAAAAATCTCTACAAGATATCGAGTGCAATTAAGTGCCATTACGTCGCGTCCCGGTCTGACCTCTGCGCGATCATCGGACCCGAGCACACACTCACTCGCTCGCTCGGCTCCCGACGAACGTGTAAGTGGGTGCTGCTCCAGCTCGCCGAATGAAAGTAAACCATGCGCCGCGCCGTGCGCACGCGCAAAGGTACGAGCATACTCCTTTCCACACGTCCACGTGACGGTCTTGTTTCATTTTTGGAAAGGTTTACCTAACGACCAACACAACGTACCTGCACTCCGAGGGTGTCGACTGTCGGGCCACGACGGGTATGATTTAGCGGCTTAAAGCTGTCAATTTGCAAAGTTTCCGGGCTGTTCGTTCGCTGGCATTCCACGTGAGTGAGGACATATTTTTGGGCCTGGCCCACAGGTCAAATGAGATCTCGGCTGGCTATTTGCATAACTCGCTCACTTGGGCAGGCCGCAGTCCATGCTTGTGCGCTAACTCAGCGGGAAATGGTGATTGACCAGGCGACGGCGGCGGTGTTGAATCGGTTCAACGCGTTGTTCGGTCGCCGGCGAGTGCCTCATTGTCTCATTTCTGGATTATTACCGAATTTTCCACCGCTCCGCCATGGCGTACGATGGAGACAAAAACAATGACTGACCGATACAAAAGGAAGCAGAGTGTCTAGAAAAAATTTCCTGAATTACCTGTCGACCGTGTGCGACAGACTGGACGTCTTGCGTTCGAGCGATTGCGCGTTTCGCGCAAGCGGCGGTCTCTTTTGAGATGAGACCCGTTGCACTGTGCTCTGGTGGATTTGATGGTTTATTGCCCAGCACATCGGAGCGTAAAATGGCGCAAAGTTTGGAGGTGAAGCACTTCATTTGTCGCTGTGCTCGTATATCTCTTTTCCGACATGTAACGTGGACTCGGACAGGAATGGATGCGTTGGTTGACTTCTTCTCCTTCTTCTTCTGCATCGTCTCTCTTGTGTTTATCTTGAACCCAAGCAGTCGCCTCGATGAAGAAGAAGATGCTGCCCGGTTGCCAGCGGAGGAGGCGAGTAGCACAACCTGTTTGGAGAACACTTTTATTTTCCTCATTCGAAGGTCAGGCATTGAGCCTATGTTACGTTGAGCTCGAGAGAGGATGTGTGTGGTACTTGCGTTAACTACTGCTGCTGGGTAACTTGTTTTCAACTCACTTTCGGAATAATTGATGTCTGATTGTGGTGTGACCTTAATTTTAGGTCATGAAAGTAAAAAATCAGGTTGATGTTCGATTCTTTGTTGTCTAGTGACGCTGTCGCTGTTGCCGTCGCCATTGAATGCACGCATCCCTGACCTTTGCAATGAAAAAGTGAGCCTCTCGCCTGTCAATGGTTGCTTGGCTGCGTTCACAAATGTCATCTCGCAAGAAATGGATTGACTGTCAATAAATAAGCTAATTTTGTCGGCCAATTATTGACCAATAACTCTGCCTAAAGGCCAAACCACGCATGGAGAGCTCCGCAGCTAAAGTTCGGGAAATGGTAATTTGCTGGCGAAGTCACACGTCGCTCTGTGAATTCAAAATCGATTAAGCCTAAGCTAATTTGAAAGAAAATATGAAAGTCAATCCAATAAATTGCAGTGACCTTACGGTCTGCGGGTGGATTCAAATGATATATCCCGGACAGTTTTTTTTTTAGGTGAATCTTAAAGGTCTTCATTTCAATTTGCCCATTTTTTGTAGTTTAACTAAATTAAGTGAAATTTATCGACGTGGTATTTAAACAAAAATTGTGAGGCCTTGTTTTGGCGACCTCTGTTCCACGTGGTGTCCGATGCGCACAAGCAACGTATTTTGGTTGCGTAGTCTAAACTTTCGATTTAAGTGACTGGCACACTGACTGAGACAGAGCAGACGTACTTATTGTAATAAAGTGTCGTATTGAGACCACTCTGAGTGGATATCTCCAGTTAGTGCGACTAAGCTGCCCCAGCCATAGCCAGTACAACCAGAACCGAACGAAAAGTACCCGAAAACTTGGTAAAATTTCAAAATGCCCATACTTGCTCCTTAGAACGTACGCAAACTTCCATTTTATCCATTTTTACGTACGTACCTAGAAAGCCATTGATTTCGCAAAATTGAACGAAACTTAACGAAACTGATCGAAGAGGTTATTAACAGTCGCATTGTATTATTCCTAGGTATTCTCCCTATTGCTTACATTGACGTCAATTATGGGCGGGTCTTTACTCTGATTTTAGACAGAATGGAAAATTTATCGAGTATATTTCTACGACAAGCCAGAGCGCTGAAAGCTGATGAGGTATGGTCTCGCCGCCCTTCTCATCCTGTAGCTTGTGTAAAAGTCATTCTGTGCGTGACTCATTCGAAGGCAAGCGCCAATGAGTGCCCAGATGGTCGGCTGGCACAGTTTGAGGCTACAATTTGAGTGTCGGGCAAAATTTGTAATGAGGAACCTGGGGCCTCACCGACTGGTGACGATTTGTTGCTTTGATCCAGTTTATCTTCAGAAGATGGAAGCTGATTTCTATTTAGTAAGAGAGAAAAGGTGGTGCCACATTAAGCTAATTCATACAATTTTCCAGTACGTCCCGGCACCCACATAATGTGGACGACCTGCTACTATCTAGCTGTTGAAGCAAGGCCCAAAATTACCACGGAATTATTGAGCTACTGACATCAATTCGTATTTCTTTTTAGCATTGATATAAGAACTCTAAGATGCATCGACGAAACGAGGACTCATTTCTTGGAGGAGCAGACAAGAAGACGCAACAATGCTGGGTCCATGGTCGATGACTACAACTGATTCAGAATTAGCGAGTTATTCAACTGGGAAGGATAAACTAATCGAGCAGAAAAATGCTTCCAAACCAAACCAAACCAACGAATAGCTTACCTATTTGCTTGAATACTAACACTCTCGGCCGGACTTTTTAGACAAAAGTAGGATGCTCACAACCAACCACCAAAGTGCTTCAAAAATCGATGAAGTTTTCCCATCAAATCTACTTGTCATCCCTGAAAGTTCCTGGACAGATGCGCTCGCGAAATACACGCGCGTAGGCTATGAGCACTGAATGGGTTCTTTTTCCTCCATTTATACTTCCTAGGCATCAACATAATCTGTTCCTAATCTCTTCAGACCTCGTTGCTTTTTGGGGTGGGATGAAGAAGTGCTCGGTCGGACGGGCATACGCGGAAGAGCAGTTTAAGAAGGCCTTGGTCCTTTCGTGAAAAAAGTTCTGCATCTAATCTCTAAGCTCTATTCCTGTTTACTTCGATGGCATTTGCAGAAGAAGATTCAATCACGAATTGTATGAGCTGTACAGCGACATGAGTCTAGCCAGGTGCCTACGGATTCAGGGTCTAGATTGGCTGCTCCATGTAGAGACGCATGCTCTACCCGAAGAGTCATCGACATCGGGGTATTGGGATAACGCAACGATAGAGAACTCCAACGACTCTGATGGCGCACACAATTGGAGAAAGAACTTGGTGTGCAGCATTGGTGGCAGCTGGCCAAAGATCGTCTCAGTTGGAAAGGCTTGTTGGTTGATGTCAAGACCTATCCCGGACTATAGCACAATCAGAAAAAGAATGTTAAGCGATGTTGCACGAGGAAATGAAAATGTATCCCATTCCTCAATCCACTCACATAGCAACAGAAACTACCATCTCGAGCAAAAGAGAGGGTGGCCATCGATCATACATGCCACGGCAATCGTTCTCGGATCGCGAAAGGGTACGGTCGTTGGCTTGATCGAGGTTGAAAATGGTTTTAAGATGAAGAAGGCAGTATCGCGGTCTATGTGTCAATCGCAAGTCGAAGATGAGTAGATTCAAGTTAAAGCCGCGAGAATTTTTTTTAGCGTGAGGGGCTGGTTGACCTCTTTCGACTCTGGCGCAAGCAGAATGCTACAAGATATGTCGAAGGGAACTATGGCTTTTCTTCACTCAGCCGCAGCTCATCGTAGGACGCTCTTTGAATTTTTTGTTGTTATTTTCATCATTATTCTCACTCATCGACAGAATAACTTCCTATTTTGTCCATAGCTGGTCAATGACAGGTATTGACGAAGACGGGTTTACTCAACAGCGCTTCTTTCTCCAACGCAACCACTGCCACTCACGGCGAAAAGACGCTCCATTCCTCCAAGTCGATCTTGTGGCATAACTGAAAATAAAACCATCACTCCCCGTCCCTTTCCACCATTAAGCACTCAAGAGATGACTCCCGATGCCATTTCATTTGCCCGTACTACCAGAACTACAAGAAGGAAACCAAATTCGATCAATTAACAAGCCATTGGGTGTTCCACGCCAATTGTGCGAAATTTATGCGCACACCATTCGACGGGCAGTCTCCATCGAAGCCTTTAAGGCTCCATTTGTGATCTCGTTCAGCAAATCGAAGCAATCGCCGCCTCGCCTTAACAATCCAATCGACTAGCAGGCGGCTTGACAAAAACGGCCAAGACTATGTCTGTTATATAATTACTCTCCAGGGAAATCTAATAAACTCCTTTTTCTACTTAAGACAACAAGAAGACAGCAATTATCTAAACTCTGTTTGCAATTGACAGAGTACCACCGCAAGGAAGCACACAAAACAAACAGAAAATCCAAATCCAAATCCAAATCGAAATCGAAATGCAACCCAATGGGAAAAGCATAACATGCCGTATGTACGTGTGGCTATTTTCCTGCACGCGGCTGCACCACACTCCAGCGCTGCAGTCCAGCCAGCGATCCAGTGTACTGGTGTTACAAACAAAACGCGCACTTTTTGTAAGCGCGTAAACTCAGCAACTTCTTTTGAGGTTGCGCCGCGATGCCCACAACCTTATCGAACTACTGAACTACATTTATGTCGCATGATCTGCTGTCGCGGCCGCCGACGGCTGCATGCTGCAGCAGCCATATCTATTGCTCATGGCTTACTTTCTGGGATTTGATTCGTTTTGTTATGCAATCCAAATCCATTCCAGCAGGGAGAGTTGAGTGGAGTTGGACGAGTGTGAGGTGGTAGCTGCTGCTGCTGCTGCTGCTGTTACACTGTTACAGTCCGACAAGGCGGTGGCGGTGGCGCACAGTAGTAGCGAAACAGACCGCAGAGCAGCAGAGCAGCAGACAACCCCGCAACCGTCATCCAACATCGCTCGCCGGGACTCATGCGCGCGACGCACCGAAATGGAGATTAATCGATTTCAAATGTGGGACTGTTATGCTGCGCATACGCAAAAAACTAGAAACAAACAAAATACGAGAAAAAACGAAATGAATGAAACAACATCAGAGGCACAGAACCACCAGATACGCGACCGCGGAGATAGAGTTATAAAAGCAAAATTGATAAGCTTGATAAATGATAAATAAATGAACGTGGAATGCGGCGTCTGAGTAGGCTGACGCTGTAGGCCAGGCCACTGGCCATATTGGATCATTTTCCATTGCACGGAAATTTGACGCAAATCCATGAGATTCAATTTTAATTAACCATTTCGCCATGGCAATTCATACGACCACACACATATTTGATGGAGTTTTTTTTTCTTCTCTTTACTTTGTACAGACGTTGTGTTTGAATAAAATTTATGACTATTCAGTGCGTTTTTTTCGCTGAAAATTGGCGATATTCAGCCATTCAGCGGTTATTAAAAATACTCCTCACAAACGGCGCGGTGCGGCTTCCACTTGAGTTCAATTAATTAGCCCACTACAACAGCACGTCTCGCTGACAATGATCATCGTGATTTATGAACACACTCGTGTTCATCTGAGTTCAGCTTCAGAGCTAAGCCGCGCGCTTGCCCTGGCTTTGGATACAATTAACGGTTTTTATTCCCGCTCAAATGAGTGCCGCAGGTAGTTTTGATTATCTGCGCTGTTGTTTTATGGTTGCTTCTGCCTTGCTGCTCTCCGCCACACACCGAATTGATGAGGGTTTTTGGACATGAACTTCTCATCCGGGGGTCATCTGTGTTTGGACAGAGCAGCGGGCATTTGTTGTATTGACCAAACTCCTCAGCGCCGGACAAAAAGTGAGAGCGGTGCTGGCCACGCACTACGATGGCATGAGTGGAATGTACCAAGTCATCGTGTGGACATGCCCAAGACACAACAAACGCCGATCTGGGGTTATTCGCTTTTCACTTTCGGACTCGTAACCAGTCTTTGGGCCGTGTTCTGATTTTTGCATGCATTGAATCCGTCCATCGGTCGGTTCCAATTGGATTCACAGAAATGGTTAATTTATTCATGAATTCCATCAAATTCGCTGCCAAACGGTGCGGAGGGCTGCGAGCAGCGTGTGAAGCTGAAGCTGTGAAAATTATACGCTTCGTGAGAGTGGACAAGACCCACGCATAATGGGTTTATTGTCTTGTCATACAGATTGTCGCTGATGTAGGTGGGCTTGTAATTCAAATGCGGTAGCTGATGTAAAAGCAATCAAAGAGTGCGACCGTGTTTGGGTGGCGACGGCGTGTGTGGAGCGTGCTTCGGTCGGAATAAGACCTTCATGACAAGTTTGGTATGCAATTGCAGGTGCATTGCAAAGCGAATGAGAAAGAAGGCGAAAAAGAAGGCATTAATTCAAGAAGTGTTCTAAAAATACACTTCATGTTACCTTTTCACGGATTGGTACTACATTCCCTTCGTGTTGCCTTTGTTCGGGGGTCACTCAGGAACTTAACGTTTCTTGGACAAGACCAATCCTATTCAGATTCAGACTACAAATCGATTAAGCTCTGAAGGTTTCCCCAATCTCCTGACGGACTTTTGTAAACAGTGCCAACATATTCTTCATGACCTCGCATCCCATACTGATGACACTTGGGCTACCATGGGTTTCACTCAACTCCCGACGTAGAGTTCATACTGGTTTTTGAGACACTTTAGAACCAGATATGTTTTGCCTGGTCTGGAAGGAAGATAAATGGAGGAAAGAAGTGTCCGAGAATTCCATGTGAAAGGAAAAATGATGCTTTTGGTGTCATTCCCGCTTCATCCGCAAAATCTTCTTTTTCCACACAGTGTGCAACATTGCAAGCGTTCACACAGAACGACGAAGGATTAGACACATCAGTAAGAGGCGCCGAGGTGAGACCAACAATATCTTATGCAGACGACATAGATATGAAATCGATTGTTCCAGCTTGGTGACAGTTGATTCAGTCAAGGTGTAACAATTTCACGAGATGGCTAGTATACCCGGAGTTGGTGTCCAACCCACCAAATTCCACCGATCACACGATCATCCAGCTGGTCTGCGGCATCGGCCTTTAGTGGACCTCCAACGTACACAACAGTAACGATCACGAAGAGTCCTCAGAGGTGTCAGGCCTACCGAGTCTACCGAGGAGTTAAAATTCACTTGAGCTGCCTTAAGTCTTCACTAGTCTCCCAACGATTATAACCGGGTTAGGCATCCAAGAAACCCGAGTCCAAAGATTTTACCATTGTCCCAACGTTTATATTTCGATATAAAGCATTGAACTCCTGGTTGCATTTCTTTCGTTCGCCTCGAACGCAGCTGGTTGTTCAGAGTCTTTTTTACAGAGCTGACAATTCTTGTGCCGGCGTGAGGTGACAAATTCATAGTCTTCTGGGATTTGAGAAGTCCCTACAGACTATGGTGGGTGCTAGGCCATAGGGACATCCCGGGAGACTACAAAGCTGATGAACTCGCAACCTCGTAATATAAGTACCACAATAGCTACCTTCAAGTCACAGCTCAATAACTTCTCCACAGAAAAAAATGAATGTCAAATGGCTGACAGGCACCACTTACCGAACCACAAAACAAATCAGGTCTCATCTCGATCAAGTAGCCTGAACTCCCTAAATTAGTACTAAACTTAGTACTGCAGTGGAAATAATTTCCTGTCTATTAGACCATCACGCAAAGGGACTAAGCCTGTTCACCAATGACTTCAGTAGAAGCTGCCTTGACGAGGATGAGGAGAAAAGCATGCAACACCTTCTTTGGAAACTGTCTTGCACTTGCCTCAGCTAGGAATGTCACAGCAAGCACATACTTCTATGATTGTCTGAATAACCTCAGTAAAACACCGGTCAACGCAGTAGCAAATTAGTGACCACTGCAATCCTTTCTAGCACCCACGTGGCGGTACAAGGGGCCTATTTTGGCCTAAGTGCATTAATGCCACAACCTACCTACCCTAAAGACTGTAACTGTACTGTTTGTAATTCGTGCTTCACTATAATATCCTGTTTAACCGGCTCTGGGTGTTATTCTCGTAGATGGCACCACGACGCACCTCCTCATTCCAACTGTTTTGTGCACTTTCAAGTGTTCTGACGCCCGTCGACCTACTGGAAGGATTCCAATGCAGCTTGTTCGGATCAGATTTTGCTTACATCTGCATGTCATTTGCACAATCTATACTTCGTCTGATCTTTGCTGCAACTGGGCAAAATCAGCCAAGCCACACTCCCCCTTTGGTAGAGTCTTGGTTCAATTTGGATGGATCCTGATGACCGAGTCACTTTAAATTGTAACTCACACCACCCAAGCAACATGAGGGGTTTCCAACTTTTAACTCTAGCCTGCCGAGGATTAAGATCAATATCTCAACTTAAAGGCACCTTTCCATTGACCATAACTACTGAGAAGAGAAGAGATTACAAATTGTGCAGATGGTTCAAAGACAAAAACAACGCCATGCTGACTAAAATCCACGGAAACTGCTAACGACGCCTCAACCTCACTGTTTGCGAATACTTTCTGCAGATGCAAAGCGGACAAGACAATACAATTAGACAGAAAATGCGAACAAATTAGCAGCGCGGATAATGACCACAAGACCTGTCATAAACTCCGCAAAGAAACAATTCCGGAAGTGGTTAGCTAACAATGGCCAATAACAGAGATGATTTGTGAGGGAAAGTGATTTATGGTAGAGATTTAAGCAGTTTTTCGTTCATCGACATCGTTCATCGACACCGTCTATCGACATCGTCTATCCACGTCGTCCATCGACTTTCCAGACCTTCCGCAAGAACCCCCAAACCACATGTGCAGTCATTACTCATGAAATCAAAGACACTCTAAAGCACTTAAGTTCACACCACACACTCATACTGCTTCTGCAAACAGAATCCAGACATTGTCACCGAATCTGCGCGCTCACAAAAAATGTCATGTCTGTCCACGTCAAAAAATCGAACTTTGACTGTTACATGACACCCTGGCATTTACCAGCCATGATTGCGAAAGAAAAAACTTCGCAAATTACCATCTACGGTAATCAATCTGATCATAAAACCCTAAACATCACTTATGTCAAACAGAAACCTGACAGCGGCTGTCATCACCCCGTGCAAGGTGTTCCCTCCAACGTGACGCGAAGACTTCCTCATTACTCTCGCAGAAAGCAATTAAAAACGACCATGGCCTGCTGAGCTAAGAGAGGTGTAAGCGCCTCAAATCAAAAGGAGCTCGGCGCTGTCAGACCGCCGCAACAATTCGTTGCCACAAGCCTCTGAATTCAAGAGGACAGGTCTCGAAATGCGATTAAGGTTAAGTCACAAGTGATCGAATCCGAAAACCCTCTCCGGCGCCAAAGAAAACAAATTCCAAACGAATCAACAATCATTGTTGAGCTGTCATTGTCACGAAAAAACAACACCCCCCAGAGACATTTGCGCCACTACGAGTAACATCTGCGCAGATGTCACTCCTCCCCGCCCGGTTCAACATCGATTCGCAGAAATACTCGTACTATTTATTTAACTTTCTCATTTTTTCTCAATTTCGTTTGCTTTTGTTGATTTTTGAAATGTCATAGAAAACACACGGCGACCACAAGAAACAATGACATTCAAATTTATGCGTAAGCAGGCTTAACGAAAAAAAAAAAAACATAAAACGTAACACATCGAAACGCCATCTGACGATGGTCACTTTCGTTTTCGTTGCGATTCAAATTCGAAAATTTTGTGTCATTAACATAATTTTGCATACAAAATTTTGACATGACCCAAAGAACGAGTGGAAAGCATATGTATCGGCGGCAACTGTCACCTGCCGCGGCGATGTGAGACATCTTACGTGGTGCCAGTGCAACAGGCTGCCTGTCAGATGTGTGAATTTATGAAGCGATTATGTCGAGATGCATTTGAATAGCGGCACATGACATGATTGAGTCTGACCCTTTTTTCCCGATTTTCCATTCGCCTTTCCTTTGAGTTGCACAATTTCGTTGCGAGATGGGAATAGTTTGAAGAACTCTTTTACGGGTTCACTGGTGCAAGGTCGTCGCGATGAGACGACTTCACTTCTGCGAGAGCAGAGAATTAATTGCCCGTGAATCCGGGACGGAAGCACGCCCGTGTACTCTGAAGAACTCAGAAGGGAAGAGACCGTGAACGATCTGCTGTTTGGCGGTGTTTTCGAACGACCTTGCGAGTGTTATTAAAAATCAATCATCGGGTGGAACGTGGTAATTATTTAAAGCAAACAATACCAGGGAAATGGATCCATTGTCTTCGGTGCGTGCAAATTTGATGTCGTTAGTGCACCACGAACTGTCTGAAGCTGGTCGTTTCTGTTCTTCTTTTTTTGCTGAATGAATGTGATTAGAGCTAGAGCTGGTGCTAATTGGGCTGAAATTAAAAACAGTGTTCTTGAGCTTGCGTGCAAGACCAAAGAACTGAACGAAGTAAGTTTCAATGGGAGCTGCAGATGACTGCCCCTAATTTGCAACTAAAAATGGTGTCGTGTCTGATTTATTTAATCCCTGAGAGGTAAAGGAAGTGTTTGTGCATGTCTCACACCCGAGCCTCAGAGATTCTGTCAGAATTTGCTCCAAAATTCTTTCAAAATTTAAATGTTGTGCTGTTTCCGGTGTTGCCAACATAAAAAAGACAAAAAGGGTGAAACGATTGGAGAAATTAACGACAAGTTCGTTGCGCAGAAATGTACTTCTTACGTAACCGATGTGGCTCACTTTCATCTTGAGCTTGAATAAAATTGTTTTCAGAAAGTCCACATGTGATGATTAAGGATCAAATCATTCGAGAACGTGGCACAGTTTGCTGCGGGTTTTTGGGCTGGAGGCATCATCTCTAATCTCAACATTGTAAAGGGTGGTTAAATTTTAAGGGCCGATGTTGAATGTGAACCACATCTAAATGTCCAGGCTTTTTTCTACATTTCATTTGACATTTCTCAATTTCAGACTAACTCAATTTGAACCATGGAAAGATACACAATCCAGCAACGCGTTACATTTATTAAGGCTTTAAAATGAAAATGGGCGTTCAAATCAAAATGCGTATCGTGCACTTCGTGATTTTTTCGGTCAGCATAATAGACCAATTTGTGCCCACAATCGGTAGAATAGTGCGCAAATTTCAGCAAACTGGGTCTGTAGGAAATGTGAAAACACCTGTGCATGCTCACCCAGTTCGTAATGCGACTTATGGGCTGGGGACGTCATCGGGCTGTACTTCTTCGAAAATGAGGTCGGCCAGGCAGTTACCGTGAATGGTGTTCGCTAAAGCGAGATGATAATGGACTTCTTGTGGCCAGAAATTGAGGATATGGATCTGGACGATGTGTGCTTCCGGCAGGATGGTTCCACTTGCCACACAGCCAACGAAACAATGACTCTTTTGCGCGAGAAATTCAATGGCCGTGTTATCTCATGTCGTGGAGATGTTAATTGGCCGCCAAGATCATATGATTTGACACCGTTGGATTTTTTTCTTTGGGGTTATTTGAGAGAAAAGGTGTACGTCGACAAGCCAGCCAACAATTCAAGAGCTAAAGGATGAGATAATTCGGCACATTAACAGCATAGCACTCAATTATGCTTCAGCGTCATCGGAAACTTGGACCATCGGATGGAGGTGTGCCGCAGAGGTCGCGGCGGCCATTTGGCCGATATTTTGTACCATACATAATTGAGCAATAGCAATTTTATCATAATAAAAAGGAATGACAATAACTTCCTAAATAATTTGTGTTTTATTCAAAATCAACATCGGCCCTTAAAATTTAACCACCCTTTACATGATTTATCGAAGAAGTGTGTTTTCTTTTCACACTTGCCATACAGTCCAAGAAACAATACATATATTTGTTGTAGATGAGCCATTTCTTTGTCGTGTAGTTTTCTGAGTAATTGTTCATAATCGCCACAGCCCTTGCATTTCATATCAAGACACTTCCGATTATTGGGGTCAATGAGTGCTCCAAATACCAGCGCTAGCAACTATATCTCTCGAAGGACCAATCTGACTTTATATAAGACATTTCTCATTCTAGCCCATCTGTACGGCGCGGAGGCATGGACAATCTCAAAAGCGGATGAAGAAGTCCTTGGTCTCTTCGAGAGAAAAGTTCTGCTTGCGATCTTTGGTCCTGTTTGCGTTGACAGCATTTGAAGGAGAAGATTCAACCATGAGCTGTATAGCGACATGAGCCTAGCCAGGCGTCTAAGGTGTTTCGGCTATGTAGGGCGTCTGGACAGCTCAGCTCTAGCCCGAAGAGTTCTTCGACAACGAATATGTGGGACAACGCAACAAAGGACGCCCGCTGTCTAAGGTGGCGCACCCAAGTGGACATCAACCAACTTGGCGTGCGACACTGGAGACATCTAGCCAGAGATCGCACTTGTTGAAGATGCTTGTTGGTTAAGGCCCAGGTCCACCCGGATTGTAGCGCCTTACAAAGAAGAAGAAGAAGAAGAGGCAACTATTTGTGGCACGGAAGGAGTCTGTTGGTTTTGGGTCTGTCAAACTTAGGCCAGACGCTCAGGCTCAGACCCCTCATCGGTCGCAGGTCTCTGAGGAAGTAACTAAACTTAAGCCAAACCATCTTCATGGCTCTTTAACGAGCACTGCCTTCTATACGCCACACTCAGTTTATGCTGTCCACCATTTTCCTAATATCTGCAAAATGGTGGTTTGATTGATAGGATTGCCTGGAATGGGTCGATATCCGAAAGTTTATTGGCAAATTCACGGGCTTCTTCACTGCCGATTATCGAACCTGGAACCCAGCGAACCACACTTAACGAGCACCACGGGCCAAGGACTATGAGTTCTTCGTGGGAGCATGGGACTTAATTGGTTTCCTTGATTTTATGGTAAGAATTTCCATGAGTTGACGATTTTTTTCTTTCTAGCCGCTTCGTTCACTGCCTTAACCTTCGCATGGAAAACCTGTCAGCTTGCCATAGTCAGGCAGTCTGACAGAGCCATGCATGTTCAATATTTGGAGAAAATGGTCCCGCCTGAGCCGGTTTACATATTCGACCCATCATCCATCATCCATGGATGTTCGTACGATTGATGTGATTGTTATGTAGCCAGCTCTGTGGTTGGGAAGTGGCTACAAAAAGGTATTTCAATGTGTTTAGTCGCTTTCCATTTGATTCATGAATGCTCACTGTTAGAGGCTTAGGGTAGAGACGTCAGTATGACTGATTCCCGCGACGCTCTTAGTGGCAGACGTATTAAACGTTGCATTTCTTGCACTAAAGCCGCGGAGGATGTGCTTGTCCATACACAGATGCCACAAACATTAAGATTTAGTCTGAAATCTAAGTTGTCTATCAAATTTTCGTCTGAGACACCCTGTAAAGCAATCATAGATTGGAAAACTTGGTCAAGCCAAAAGTCAATTCAGCTTAAGAATAAAGCGAACAAATGAAAAATTCCACGAGGAGGTTGGGTAGGTTTTGTAAGAGCAGCTGGCTCCTTAAAGCAATCAGACTTAGGCAAATCTAGGCCCATTGTGGTACTACTGGACTTATATTGTGCGATTCAGTTCGATGAGGTTGTTGTAAATGTAGTCTCCTAGGTGTGAGCACATCCGACTGGTGTGTGGTGCATTCTAGCCACTTGTGGTTGATTGTTTGAATTGTTACTGTGGCCTTCAACGACAACAAGATGACTTTGACTGGGTCTAACTTTACTTCCTAAATCAACCCCTTGCCCGTGTCATACCAGTTAAAACCGTAAAAAATCCCTGGAAAATTCAACACAAAAATTTAGGAAAAGTCAGCCAAATGACCAAACTCCTTGCATCTGGCGCCCGGCAGTGGATGCTCAAAACCAACAAATTAACAGAGTGGCAACATTTTTGTTAACTAGACCGGTTCGTGTGGCTGCCATGTATTACTGTGCGATCGCTTTAACTCAGATACAAAGAAAATAATGAAATTTTCAGAAGCCAGGATAAGGAACAAGAAACCCATTCCAATGGCAGGCAAAGTCTGCTCAAAGTGTCGTCCCAAATGATTGGGCATCAACGTTCCCTCTTCTAAGTAGTAACAAGAAATGTTCACTTCCCTTTCTCGTCAGAAACTACAGCCCAGCCCATCAACCAGTAAGCATCTCCAGGAGCAGCAATAAAAGGGTATAATTCAACTTCGGATTCTTGTGTAAAGCTGCACCTCTGCGGGACCCGTATCCAACTGTGTTGACATGCTAATGCAATTTCCCTCCATACAGGGGTGAATTGGATCGAATCCCAACATATTTGGGACAACATGCAGTTTACAAAAACTGCTACCAAAAACTAGGTACAAGGTAGAAGTGTTCATTCAGTTACGCCATGTTCACAGCATTTCCAAACTTTTAGCACCACTTCCAATGTCACTTGTCATCTTGTTTCTTTCCCACTGCCCATCATCTTGGCAATGAGTTATGTTTACGGTGGCAGACATAAGTTATCACAATGCAACCATGAAATCTGACTACGGTCAAATAATGATGTGAATCATCATTAGGCTTAGTTGCCAAAGCAAATTAGTCGTATCCCGGGGGCACTGCCATAACATGCTTTATAAATTAAACCTACTCACGGCTAATGGCCGCGATTAGTCCATCAACTTGAGCACCTGAAGGCTAATTTATTTGATTCAGTATACAAATCGTGATGAAAACACTGTAAAGAGAGGTGTGCTGCAAAAGATGTCGAATTTCTCATGGGAACTGGGATTTGGTACAGCCAAAGGATTAGGCAAACATAAAATGGATTTATGACAACAGAAAGTGTCTGGAGATCGATGTGCTCCGCGGGTAGTGTTCGTTCATCTACTGAGGTCCCCTGAGTGGCGAACACGTATTCTGTGACGCTTATTCTACTAATTCATGCGTATTCATCGATTTAACGCTTATTTTGCAATTTGACGCTTATTCTACTATGGCTTGTATTTTGCAATTTGGCGCTTATTTTAATACTTAACTCGTGTTTTGCAATTTGACGCGTACTGTACTATTTGACGCATATTTTACTATTTGACACGTTTTCCACTATTGGACGCGTATACCGTACTAGGTGATGCGTATTCTACTTGGTGACGCGTATTCTACTATTTGACGCGTATTCTGCATTTTGACACGTATTCTACTGACTAACGCGTACTCTACTATTTTCCGCGTACTCTACTATTTGACGCGTATTCTACTACTTGACGCATATTTTGCAATTTGACGCGTATTCTACTATTTTCCGCGTACTCTACTATTTGACGCGTGTTCTACTATTTGACGCGTATTTTGCAATTTGCAGCGTATTCTACTATTTGACGCATATTTTGCAATTTCACGCGTATTCTACTATTTTCCGCGTACTCTACTATTTGACGCATATTTCGCAATTTGACGCGTATTCTACTATTTTCCGAGTACTCTACTATTTGACGCGTATTCTACTACTTGACGCGTATTTTGCAATTTGACTCGTATTCTACTATTTTCCGAGTACTCTACTATTTGACGCGTATTCTACTACTTGACGCGTATTTTGCAATTTTACGCGTATTCTACTATTTTCCTCGTACTCTACTATTTGACGCGTATTCTACTACTTGACGCGTATTTAGCAATTTGACGCGTATTCTACTATTTTCCTCGTACTCTACTATTTGACGCGTATTCTACTACTTGACGCGTATTCTGCATTTTGACACGTATTCTACTGACTAACGCGTACTCTACTATTTTCCGCGTACTCTACTATTTGACGCATATTTCGCAATTTGACGCGTATTCTACTATTTTCCGAGTACTCTACTATTTGACGCGTATTCTACTACTTGACGCGTATTTTGCAATTTGGCGCGTATTCTACTATTTTCCGAGTACTCTACTATTTGACGCGTATTCTACTACTTGACGCGTATTTTGCAATTTGACTCGTATTCTACTATTTTCCGAGTACTCTACTATTTGACGCGTATTCTACTACTTGACGCGTATTTAGCAATTTTACGCGTATTCTACTATTTTCCTCGTACTCTACTATTTGACGCGTATTCTACTACTTGACGCATATTTAGCAATTTGACGCGTATTCTACTATTTTCCTCGTACTCTACTATTTGACGCGTATTCTACTACTTGACGCGTATTTTGCAATTTGACGCGTATTCTACTAATTCATACGTATTCATCGATTTGACGCATATTCTGCTATGTGACGCTACGTTTACGAGTACTCTGCTATGTTGCGCCTATACTATCGCGTTACGCATATCCTGCTATTCTGCGCTACTGCTGCATGATGCATATTCTACTGCGTGTCTGATAACAAACGCGTATTTTGATACCTGTCAACTGGTCCACGAAGTTGTAGTAAAACCAGTTACAGTTGCGGAATTCCGTTAATAACAAACGAATGTGTCAAATTTAAGTCAACACCATTCACGTTGCACCTTATTTGTATCACAACCTAAATTAGATCTGATTTCAGGGCAATAAAACTACTTCGCAACAGGTTTACCTTGGCGCCAGCATAATTCAGTAAGTTATTCGGAAACTAAACCAAAATTAGTTCCCAAGAACAAAACATTCAAACCGGATGGGGGTTTAGTCGTATTTAGTCCACCGCGTGCGCAGTTAATGTCACCAAAAGTCTCTTCATTCAGTGGTGAGCTGATTCAGTTCTACTGATTTAGACCACACGTAAGGCTGCAAGTCCACCCATCTAATTGCGAAAAAATCACTCAAGAAACCAACACTTTGCCCTAATTGATGTGAGCGTTTGATAACGCATTGCGTTGACGCTATTGTCTTACCGCTACATGGGCATTTCATTCGCCCAACCGGGCATTTATGAAACAACTATCGGTTACCAAACCAGCTACCGTTTGACAACTCAGCTCTGTGATTTCCATCGCATCCAAAACGAAAACAAAAACCCTTTCAAACTGCATTTCGATAAGTGGCAGAGATCAGTCAGATGTGAAACGAGTTACAACATTATCGAATGACAGCAAAACAACTGAACACCTCGATAAACCGCGTTATGTCATTGTGTTAGGGGGCAATGAATGTCAAACTAATTAACCGAAATAATCTCCGAAGAAAGTATCGCATTTCCACTTGACCAGACCAACGGGCCCACCAACCAAGCCCTTCACCAACTGGCCGCCAACAACATGCGTTCGAAGAGCCGAACAAAAACACACACACAAAGCTGAAACGGAGAGCGCATGGCGCAAGAGAGCTGCGCAGAGAGATGGAAAGAAATGCCGAAAAAATGATGACAATCTCGAGCATTTACGCATAACCGGCGGCCAAAAATATGCTTTAATTTCTGCTTTTTGTATTCGTTTCATTTTTGTTTTGAGACACAACGCTTGATGCGGCTTACATAAGCGGCAAGCAGCAAGATCTGGCGAAAATAATTATGTTTTTCGAACAAAATCGAAGAAAAACATCGACTGACTGACTGTCAAGCTGACGGCGTGCGAGGATGTATGCCGCACTTGCGCAAGCTCGCGACCGATAAGTATACCGCTTAATTATTTAATAAATAAACTGATCACTTGATCACGCACATTCAATCGAATCGCACAGTTTTACGAACTGTCAGCTGAAGACACTCGTCACATGCAAATCACTTGGCTAGTGCTCATGTCGTGAGTGAGTTTCTGTCCGCGCTGCTTTCTCTGGATGCGCTCATTTGAACCGTTCTGCAAATTCAAATATTTACGCACACTTTGCTCATTTGAATCGCTCCATCCACAACAAGGTTAACAAATTAATTGTTTTCTTTTCGTTTTCTTTTCTCCTCACTTGCACGTGGTGCGGTTTATCGCTGAGTAAATGTTTTGAATTCCCCTGAAGAGATAACTTAAGTTTGCGATAATTAAAGAAGTAATTGCTGCTCGCAGTTTAATTGCATCTCTTCGCAGCGAATTAATGCCGGTGCTGGCTCACTGGTGGTCGTGTGCAGAGTGAAAGGACTTTTGGACGGATGATTGGTTGACTTTAGCCAGAAGGGTGGTCGAAGTGGGTCATGAACACGCCGGCTCTTAAGTGCAGGCAGCCAGTTGCGTTAGGCGGCAATGAAATTACGACGCATTCTACAAACTACGATTCGGCAAGTGCACTTTTTTTTCTGCCGTTGTTGAACGGACTAGACTCCTGAAGATGTGAACGAGGCAACCGTGGGTGTGGAGGTTGAGCGGATGTCAAGATGTTTGATCTGAATGAAAACCTGCCATTCTGCTATTGGTCTTGATTTGAATTTGAGACCTTTCAGATACAGAGACAGGCTGCACCCAACATGGACGTTGATCAGTATCACAATCAATGTGGCGGCCTTGTGCTACTTTCTCTGGCCAGCGGATCTCGGAGAAAGCTCCCAAATTGTCAATTAATTGGCAACAAGTTAGGATGGAATAGGCTACAAGTGATTTATTTCGGTGTTCAAAGAGGTGCTGAGTGTCCGTCAGAGCTTAGTGAGTGGGTGCTTCGGTTCCTACGTTGGATGGGTGCGTTCAATTCCCGACACGAAAAAAGGTTCCACCTTTCTCTAGTCACTGACAGGCAGTGTGTCAGTCTTAAGGAAGGCTTCTCAAACTCCCCTTTCGGAATCGGCTTAAAACAGAGTGGTCCAATCCACTCCACAACACGATTGATTATTGTAGAAAGTAGCTGATGGTCTACCTCAGACTGTGGCGTCACCTATGTTATGCTATTTAAATAGAAATGGACAAGGCTACAGATCGGTAGGTAGGTAATTGGGTACCCTAGCGGCCTTGTGGCCGTGCCTCACTTACTCCAGCGAGTTGGGTCAAGTGTGGCCGTGCTAGGGAGTGTTAAAACTACCGTGATACCTACTGTTGTCCTAAATCAACCCAGCTTCGTATATGAACCTTAGGAGGTTTTTTTAGTTCAACGCCGCCTAAGTCCTCTAGTTCTATCAAGAAGTGCTTTCCTACAAGATACCTTCTTTTAGTTTCTAGTTCTGGGCACTCGCAGAGCATGTTGGGTAGATTCTGTTTCTTCATCATATCTGCAACTTCTGCAGAAGTCGTTGTGTGGTATGCTCAGTCGTGATGCGCGGATGCCTATGGTACAGTGCCCCTTTCGACTGAAGCCGATCAATGATGTTGATCTCTTCTTGCTCTGCATCGGTCAAAGGGCTGTTGTTCACTCAATCTTTAGAATATGAACCTTTTAACAGAAAGAATTCCCATGGAACTCAACTCCAATTAGCTTGATTTGTAGCACTTAAGATAGCTACCAAGACCAGAGAGGCATTTGAGAAGGACATTAAAGAAGGTACACAAGCAAGTGTCCAAAAGCAAGGGCGGCTAGTTTTATGAAGTTCCGGGATCTCGGCCCATCTGTCCTCATAAAAAAGAAGATGTCATAAAATTGTATGTTTCATCGTTCGCCACTGCAGTCCGAGTGTGTATGAGTTTGAGTATTAGGCTAGGTTAAAGTGGTTGACTACCAGCAAGCAGCAGTCACACTTACTCGACTCGATCCCATTACCAACGGCAGACCTCCCCCGGGAAAGGCTGATGGACTGGTGCCATTTCAATCGAGTTCCCGGGACCCACATAAAATGGATAGTATAATATTCGGCCATCTCGTTAAGAGACAGGCGGCATTGCAGGGAAGTCTCCGAATTAAATGTGAATGTATCCAGAGACTTAATTACAGCCTGGCTTGGACTTGAGCATTACTTCTCTATTAACCACACGCGGGTTATGTCGGAGTTGAGGACCACCAACAGAGGAAACGACATACTCTCATTCGTCCAAGTAGACGATTTAGCAATAATGCACACCAAACGTTCATCCGACAAAGATGACGTCTCAGCAGTAATAGACACCACACACTCGTTCGTCAAAATGGACAAGTCAGCATGATCAATACCAAGACGATCATGCTACTGTCGCCGAAACAATAACAAATCAGTTAGGAACACAATAAGTACCGAAGCGAGAAAAGTAGAATTAAGATTTTTGTCTTAAGGCACGATTGAAGGAATAAGGTTCGTTGCTTTTTAAAAACTCCATCCGCTTACATTTCTCTGCCTAACAACCAACCCCCACTAAAAATAGCTAGCTCAGTGGGTCATTTTTAGGCGACAGGGGAAGCATTCCCTTACCAGTTACCACTTGAGTTCCCAATGGATGCCTATCACACTCATGAATCGATGTCGGAGCAAAATCTGTGATATATTAACCAAAAAAGTGTCTTTCAAACAATGTGCATTTTATCTGATGTTTGAAAGTTAAGGGCTGATACACATCCCTCCTAATACCAAATATTATTGTTATTGGCACTACTCGCACTGGATCAAAGAATGTACTCAACAAACACGGTCAACAACAGGCTGCCCTCTGCCACAGACTGTCTTATCCCACAGTCTAGCTTGTCTCTTAAATTGCCTTGTCCCACATGCTCGAAATCGAAGTCATCTTATTCATCGGTCTCACTAAAGCCTAAACACCAACTTTTTTATTGCATTTTTGGACGCACGCGAGCTGTCTAACAGATTTCTTTCCTTTTCATTGGCGCTCGCGTAAATATTCCTCTCCGTTGAGACCAATTTGCACATTTTAATTTACAACACTCTGTTTCCAAATTCCGAACTGCTGTTTAAACAACATTAAAAATTAGGCACTTGCAAAACAAATGTTATTTTAAAATCCTCAAAGGTTTTCTGAGGTAAAAATAAACCTCATCTTCCGCTCCGCATAGCTTTGTCTATCCACCGACGCTGGCAATCCATCAACTCCGAGGTATGCCCTCAAAAACTTGCTTACTAAATTAGCAAATTCGATTAGATTTGCGGTCAAAACGACGACAGCATCTTAGCAACAAATTAATCATAAACGCAGCCGGCCATTTCGGATAAATGGAGTAAGCAATTTTATTTCCCCGAAGCAGGTCAAATGTAAATGAAAAGTTTTGTTTTTATGGCATTCAAATGCCGATTGGTTGTCACATCGGGCCGCAGGTTGAGAGGTTTCGAAATGGCTTCTGCTAATGGATTGGCACCAATCGGAAAGCGGGCGATGATGGGATAAGGATTCATTTCGGCTTTGACTGCTTTTATGTCATCAATGAATGCGTAGCAGTCAACTCCTCGATAAAGTGTGCGATTGGGTGGCGTATCGAAGTAGTGGTTCCAAGGTGAGGACGGGAATTTCATAAGATTCTCGGAAAGTTATGTGCACTCGAACGGTGCTTGTTCATCAGTTTAGGTTTTACATCACCGGAAACGTATAACGTGCTTTGGATTGAGTGGATGGACATCACTTTCGTTGGCACGAAGAGTTGGCAGGCGAACTCCAATAAAGACGTAAGCCGATTATCGACATCAGTGGTATTGGATGCCATTGAAAAAGGTCTTGTCTTAGATCACTGGTTAATCAGTAGGAAGAGATGAATTCATTAAAGAGAAGTGCCACTGTTACAACGTCGGAAATCATGCCTATTACGTAGACTTGAGGGACGAGTGTGTTGCAAGATAATGCTCCGTTAAAGTATTTTAAGCAACTACGAGAAGCATTCAAGCACATTCGATGTTTTTGGCAACATTTGAATTCATTTAAAGTCTTCTACCGAGTATGTGAACTCCCAAGCCAAAGAGAGGAAGAGTTTATAAGTACGTAGCATGTACAATTAATCATTTACTTAGTCGCCTCCACAAGCATTGTACCACATTGTGCCTCTACAACAGGAATTCGCTATTAAAATAGTTTTCACAAATAGGAGATGAATGCGACCAATTTCGTGTACAGAACCGAAGACAGTCAGATACAGAATCTTGTTGAAATAGGTACATGTTTATGTTGAAGTGTTCACCTAAGCAGATGTCAGACTATAGGCACACTAATGCCCAGTTTCACAGTGGAAGTTTAAACTCCCCTTTTGGTTTAAACTTCAGTTTCACAGTTTCATTTAAACCTTGAACTGAGTTAAATTTGTAGTTAGTCAACCGAGAATAAACTGACATTTAGAATTCAGTTCCGCCAATCACCTCCATTTTATTTCTCTCTTTTTGTCAAGTATACGTATTTTGTTCTCAATCATCTGATGTGGATTCGCAGCATATTCCTTCCATTTATTGATAATTATCCTTGATAAATACACTAAATAAGCGAATATCCTGGTAAACGAACGTACGTGAGAGCGAAGTGCAGTCGAAGTTGGTAATGTTAGGATGTCTTGTATTGTTTCTCATTCTCGACAATTTCTTGGCCCAGTGACTAGTGCGTCAAGATTTATTTTAATTTGTATGTTTATTATATTTCTTTCACTAGTCAGAGTTAGGGGTGAAATTGTCTAAATTTGATTTGTGATGGTTGATGATTAAAATCTTCGTTTTCGGTTAACACAGAAACGTGCCTTCTGCGCGCAAGAGTTCCAAGGGAATGCACAAAAAGCATTTTTAGACAACAAAGCATTGGAAATACATCGAAAACCCATACAAATTGTTGCCAATACACACACAAAATCTAAAGTGTTGCCATATTTCCTTCGATCGCATCACACAAACGAAGTTCAACTGAACTGATGTTTAGATTTCACTGTGAAACTGGACGAATGAAATCAAAAATTTTATCTCTGTTTATGGTTCTTCACTGTCAAACTGGGTGTTAGTCTCAGATCGGTAAACCCGTATTCTATTCCTGCTTTGTATGTGACTACAGTTCGGAATGGACCTATAGGTCTTAATCAACAATACTCTTCAGTTACCACGACCAGGCTCGGAATCGATTCAGAACAGAGTTGCTCAAGCGCTCCTCATGACTTAGAAATGGCCTAGAAACCTGGCGAAACTCATATCGCGGTGCAGTCCGCATAATCAGTTGAATCTTCTCCTACTAGTGCCATCAAGGCAAAAATGAGGAAAACCACTCCATGAACCTGCGCCGTACAGCGGGACTGGGATGATCAATGTTTTCTATAAAGTCACCTTAATCCTCTGAGAGGCAGTTGGCATTTCATTCTGTCATGCTGATATTGCTTTTGGGGGCTATGTACTGTGTAGACGAAGTCAACAATCTGACGATCGTGACGCTTTTTCGAAAACGTCGATGACGTCCTGCTACTCTCGAAGATACGAGTAGTATATTCTTCGATCCTTCCTCGTTCACCGCCAGACCCATTTGACTTATGTTTCAATGTCATTTGCGCATGGTGCGCAACAACTGATCCAACTTCTGGATTTTCACGCCTCTAAGATTGCCTTGTCCACCATCTTTACAAGAACTGTGTTGAAGAAGGCACATGACAATGAAGACCCCGATGGTACTGACGCAACCCGCTAGAAAACAGTCAGCAGTCCTGCAGAACATGATGACTTTGTCAAGAAAGTCAAAATTAGACATGGTAGGTTCACGATGTCATATGTTGGCCTGAATAGATGGATTAGGAGACTGATTTACTTCTGTTTGACTGTCGATGTGCATTTCTTGAGTTTTTCCAAGATCTGCCGCAGTGTGCAGATCTAGTCGACTGTGGACTTCCATGGTCTTACGCGACACAATAAGCACCGATTCTCAACAAAAGGCTTCCGTCGTTCACACTAAACGGCAAAGTACATCTGAGCGAAGTTTAGGAGACTCATCCCTCGATAGTTGGCGCAGTCAGAGGGGTCCCTTTTCATGTGACCATCGGTGAGTTATTCACTGATGCATTGACATAAGTGGAATATAAACAGAAACACCTTTTAAAAGTTTCTGATGAGTTCTTATTTCTTGAACGTATAGAAAATGCATGATTCAATGGACACGTGTATTTCAGTTTCACTATTCTTCTCATTCACACTTGTTTGCATATATTTTCCGACCATTTCTTGGTTGAAAAGGGAGTAGGAGCAGACAGTGCTTAAAAAATTCTAGTTCTAGTAAGTATCCTCCACTTTTGTTGCATAGAGAAATATATGTACACCACTTGTTGTAGAAAGTGGTTAAGGTTAAGTTAGATTACTACTCACTTTGGGACCATTTGGTGCTTACGACGAAGCGGTTTATCTGCCTTATGCTGACGCTGTTTATTTAGCTCGTTGAGATTATTGAAATACTAGGCCCTTAGGTATAAGTACCAACGACTTGCCAGAGCGCTTCACGAGCAGAGTATGTGATTTGTGGAAAACACGCTTAAGAAGCACTGATTAAAGGAAGCAAATACTCATTAAATGTCAATGAAGTCTAGCCTTTGGAGGCATAGAGGAAGCTCAACGCAGACAGACATGCTTCCACCAGCCTGTAACCTTAGTCCACTCTACAAAAGCAGCAAACATTTCCCGCACAACATAAAATAATGACGAGCAAATGGAGTTAAGCTTGAAATTCCACACTCTACGTGGAGTAAAAGTGCATGTCACTTCCTCAAAAATCCAATAATGACCTCACCTTGAAGTCATTGATGTCAAAAAAATGTTCCGAAAGTCTCAGCGATGTCTTCAGATGTCAACAATAGACACAGAGACTCACACGAGCTTGTGTATCGCTCGCGTGTTTTGATGACATTGGCACAGTTCCCTTTGATGGCTTTGAAGCTCCGCCGAGCATTCGATGATCGATGACTGAAGTGAGTTCGAAAAGAACTTCAACCAACGGCCGTTCGATGAAAAAGGAAGGTGATGCAAAGCCCTTAAGTGGCAAGATATAAACAACACAAGTCCATTCAAAGATCAGACACGATAAGCGGCCACATCACGAAGCGGAAATCTTCAAGATCGCCGTTAAATGGAGAAACTTCCTTTCCGAATGACCACATCCATCCGAATTCAGAGCAAATACCAAACAGAGTTCTGCCCCGATGCCGGTAATCTGCCCAATATTTCATAAGGAAGACGAAGCAACCTACAAGCTAACACGTCCACTGGAACCAACAAAAAGGCGACCTCTAACCCAGCACATAAATCAGCCGAATTCGTCGAGTGCCTCCTTTCAAGCTGGCATCGCAGCGGTAGCAGCGAGTAGCGATCTTCGCGATGAGACACGGACACCATCGTGAAGTGAGTTTCATTACAATTTTCCACTCGATAAATTATGCTAATTTCAACATCACAGCTACAACCTTGAGCCCGTGACACGTGGTGCTGCATATACATACAGCCTCAACCGGGCTACCGTTAGATACCGAAAAAAGAGAAGAAGTGAAAAACAAGAAGGCATTGGTCTCGTGCCGACATACCGAGGATTTCCCACCGCGAATTCAATTAATGGATGCATACACGGTATCTAGCACATTTCACGCAGGCACACACTCGCACTGCGCCTCGGTACGAGTGGCTGTAAAAAGCATCGTATGCGACTGCAGATACACTTCGAATTGCGCAACTGGGTCAATTCCAGAGTTCCAGTTTGCCGCTCGTTAACTGTCCGACACACAAATTGGGTGCAAATTCCTGCCGCAGATGCGATGATAAATTGACAAGAAACATAAGACATCTCAAGCCCTTCGGCTGGAGCGGACTTGTGAGTTGTTATTTTTTGAAATTCAACCTAAAATGAACATTCACATTCGAGAACAGTTGCACTCACCTTGTTCGTAGATTTCCATTTCTCGTTTGATTCGCTGCTTTCGGGCCAAATTTGTATCCAGTCCCATTATTCAATTGACTCGCGCTGGTCCGCGGTAGACGAGGCGATGGATTGCCAGTGCCCGGTCGGACCGCCCCCGTGCCGCATTGCACTCCGAAATTCGTAAATCCATACAGAACTATGAAAATCAACAGATAGACTGGAAGTGTTGAGGTTGTTGTTCGTAACCTGTTCTTGGACTGCTGTGCTGCTGCTTGACCGTAGGTTGATGAATTCTGGATTGTAGTAGCCGTTGCTGTTGTTGTTGTTGTTGCTGCTGACGCTGCGGCTGCTGCTGCTGCTGAGTTTGTCGTTGTTGTTGTTAACAATTTATTTGTCGTTGCTGGTGTCACTGTTACTGTAGCTGTGGCTGTCAATGGTGGTGTTTTTGTTTGTCGACAGCGACGAATGCACTTCGGTTTGTTATTGTTGGCCTTTAAGGCCGACATCATGAAAGATCTTTCAATGTATAAAACGCACACAGGAGCACAGCTTGTCAATGTAAAATTTCAATTTCAAAATTGTTGATTTTTTGAGGTTTTTTTTTTTTTTTTGATTCACTTTTGATTTTGATATTGTTTGTGTATTGCGCCAGCAGTGCACTGAACCGAATTCGATTTGACAGATGTTGACACTGATGGAAATGAAATTAATAAATATTTTTTTATTTTATTATTGATTATAAAGCGGGAACAGGAAACACTGGAACGGGAATTGACACATCTTAAGAGCAGGTCATTTATGTTCCTGTTTGCTCTTATTTCGATGAATCGAGCTGAAGTTGGCTGCGGAATGATGACGTTTGATGGGATATTTCGCGTGATGTTTGCGAGGGAAGAAGTTGTGAAGGTGCATGTGTGGCTTTAAGGACTTGGTAGCGAGTCAAGGACTGGATTTGAGAAAGACAAGGACAAGGCCTCTTCATGAGAGTAATTTTTAAAAAAGAACATGTTTCGAGGATGTAAAGGGATGTGATCAACTTGGAATACGTTGGGCGTGTGTCAACTGCTTAAACTGGTTGTTTTCAAATAGAACATTTCTGACACTTTGTTCATACATTCGCGGTGATATAGAATTAAAATGCTAAGAAGTTAGCCTGCAATGGCTAATTTTCGACAGAAGTAGGCTACATGCAATAGCTATGACGAGGCACCTACAAAGGTGTAAAAAGAATTCCATTTTCATCTATTTTCAATTTGATTAGAAATTCAATTGGAAAAATGTGGAAATTGTCCTGTTGATGCAATTTTATTGCAACTTAATCTCCTTAGCGTTAGAGCAGAGAAAGGACCTCCCGGAGTGACTTCTACAGCCTCACTCAACAAAGCCTATCATTCTTTGTGAATAAAGAGGCAAATGCAATGTAAAACAAAAATAAACGCTTCCATTAAACATGGGCTTCTGAAGCCTAAGTCCACCTCAGACTGGAGTGTCATACAACCTTCTTTACATATGTTCATCAAAGGATTTTATTGTTTTCCGGTCTTCCTGTTAAAGGTTCATCCGATGAAATGGGGTCGTTGTCATGGGGGTATGTCCATCGACTCTTAAGAACTTGAACCTATGTCTAAAAATAGCTTTTCTAACTTCTTCATTCCGATTCGGTATAAAACTGTAGGTTCCCTTCAATCGTTATGAAACAATATCATGCACAATACGAGTGGTTGTTGTACAAGTTGAGAGAGAGTTGCGTTCATCTGACGCTTCTTTCGAAAATCAAAGCTGCTGCTCTACAAGCAGCTAATACGGCCGATCTGAACGTACGGCTTCTCAACCATTTCTAAGACCAGCGTGGAGAAGCTCACAATTTTCGAAAGAAAAATGCTGCGAATATCTACCGGTCTCACCTTCGAGAGGAATCGTCGAAAGCAACTAGAAGCTTTGCGATGCAGCACGCATCATCTCCCTGCAAAAGTACATTGAGACACTGTTCAGAAGGCAGCTTCTAATCATCAGCAACCATACTAACGAGGCAATCAGGAACGTGAGAAACACAAGTCTCGGACAAGGATACATCAACGCGCTAAATCTGTTAAGCGAGCAGAACTTTCCAAGATCAACTAACAACGAGCTGCAGGGCTTCTACCAGAGCTACCATAGCAGTCATCATCGAGGCTAAATCGGCTACCACATTATCACCCCACCTAAAAGGAGCAACATGAACAAACGAATTTTAACAACCCGATGTAAGCACTGGACATTGTAGGATTTAAAAAATAAACACTAAGCCGATATACCAAATGGTAAATTATAAAAATTTCTAAATCGATTTCTTTTGCATATTGAGAGATTTCCTTCAAAATTGAAGGTTTTCTGTGTCAACTGACATATGAAAACTGAAAACAGCGGATTAAAATTAATTGAACGAAAAAAGTCATTTGAAATCAGTGCACACAATATTTTTCATCTGCCATTCGAGAGATGGAAACAGTTGATAAATTGAGTTATCATTTCCATTTCCAGACTTGACTTGCACTCCCTCCATAACATGAAGTCGGCTGTAACAACTCAATATTGTGTTTCAGGCTTTACGAGCTGTAGAATATTATCTGTTTTACTTAGAGATGACGCACTTGAACAAGCATCAACACCAACATGCGAGACGAACCTCCTTAACCTGTTAAACTAAAAAGGCATTACACCTACGTCACCTTCATGACTTTTAACATTACCCTTTTTGAGAAATCAATCTAAAAATGGAGAGTAGTAAAATAATGTCAAATGTCGAAACTAACGTCATCAAAAAAGGATTTGTGTGATAACATGTAAGCCAAATTGATTCACTGCGATGGGGTCTGGTGCAAATTTGTGAGAAACATGCTGACCCAACACTCAATCGAATCAAAAAATTGACAAGTCTTAGGATATTTGTTGTTTGCATTTATTGTCGTTTACAGTTAAGAGGTTGAATTATTGTCATTGTTATCCGCAGTAGAATCAGAAACGTTTGAACTGGAGGAGGTATGTTGACATCTTCTTTTATGCATCAATATAAAGCTGATGAACAAATGAGGGCAATCAGGGGGTTTCTCTGTAGCACTTGAAGTCTGGTTTGAATTCTAATAATGGCACAAATCTGTCAGGAAGATAGCTGTGAAAAGGCACTTGACAAATTGGATCTCTGATGAATGCTAGGCAGGTGCCTCAAGTTTGTCTATCAATAGTGTTATTTTTGGAATTTCATGTCTTGGGCGGTTAAAGACTAGCTTGTGAAATTTTTTTTAAGTTCTACTGGCTAAGAAGCTTAGGGCAATATTCGGAGATGCCCTACTCCAAAAATTCGTTCGTGCTTGCTGCAAAGTGATTTAGCTTGCTTACGATGATATTATTCAGTTTTCGATGAAATATGCCTCTAAATGTTTATTCCTACTGTTGACAAAGGCACTGCACGACCTGAAGAAGTGCACGACATGGAAAGTGATGTTGGAGCTCCTCCTACAGCTTCTACATATTTAATGGAGGATGCACCGTACGAGCATGCTCAGTAATGTGACAAAAATGATGCAAATTCAGTTTTTAAGGATATACCTCGTCCCATCTAGGTCCCTATGTGTTCATTCGGAGCAGAATTCGTTGATGAGACTGTTTAGATTATTTTCAGGAGAAGAGTATACGAGGCTCGTTTGACAAAAAGAAACTCATATAATAATTTGGGTGGCGCGACAGACCAAGGTAAACCAGGGCAATGATTTTGAACTGCTTAAAGCGCTCTCATCAAGACATACTTTGGGACTCATAGGTGGTGACTTCAATACAAGACACCCTATGTGGCAGGACACATAGTCAGATCGACAGAAGAAAGCAAATGGAAGCAATCAAGGACACCATTGACACGGAATATCTACCTGGCCACTTTAAACCTGGTAAACATCCTACCAGAGATCTAGAACTATTCCTGCAAGACGCTAAACAGCGATCTATTTATATTCTGTACAAGTTTCCAGTTGGCAAGAACAGTAATCTTTTTGTTCACTACCTTACCGACACATATTTGTGTTAAAAGCAGCGAGATGGAAACTGAAATCGTGAGAAGACACATCTATGAACGTTCTTGAAACACAGCCATTAGAAAAAGTTAGAACCAGCTCCGATAAAGGGCGATGTCAGATTGACAGGAATTTCCGAAAAATGTATTTTTGGTATTCTTAAAAATGTATAACCTTTTTGGAGATCTAAAAAAATCGATAGGTCTAATTTTCGCATTGCATTTCATCAAGACCGTTGAATATTCGTCTGCTTAATTAAATTAGGCCAAAAGCTTTGGATATGCAAAAATGGGCCACAATCAAGCAGATGGTTCTTAACCAGAATTAATTCCGCACTTAGGTATTATCTAACATCATAAGGAAACGCAGACCATTCTGAGAGCTTCCACAAGCTCCAAGCTTCCGCCTGAAGCAACGACATCTGTTGAATCTTCAAAATGTGCGTCCTCGTGAGATCCAAACGCGAGTGCCCTCAATAAAGGCTGCGTAAATTGTCCCAAAACTAAGGAATAGATATGATCAAGTTCATGCTAATTAACACAGGCGTGCACGTAACATTAATCGGGACTAGTTTCAAGAATGTCGTTGCGGACTTATACAATTCTCAATTGAATAATCGTAACTCAAGACCCCAAGACCTTTAGATGAACGGTTCAAGAGAAATAAAAACACACATTCATTGGAGCTCCTCCTACAGCTTCTACGTATTTAATGGAGGATGCACCGTACGAGCATGCTCAGTAATGTGACAAAAATGATGCAAATTCAGTTTTTAAGGATATACCTCGTCCCATCTAGGTCCCTATGTGTTCATTCGGAGCAGAATTCGTTGATGAGACTGTTTAGATTATTTTCAGGAGAAGAGTATACGAGGCTCGTTTGACAAAAAGAAACTTATATAATAATTTGGGTGGCGCGACAGACCAAGGTAAACCAGGGCAATGATTTTGAACTGCTTAAAGCGCTCTCATCAAGACATACTTTGGGACTCATAGGTGGTGACTTCAATACAAGACACCCTATGTGGCAGGACACATAGTCAGATCGACAGAAGAAAGCAAATGGAAGCAATCAAGGACACCATTGACACGGAATATCTACCTGGCCACTTTAAACCTGGTAAACATCCTACCAGAGATCTAGAACTATTCCTGCAAGACGCTAAACAGCGATCTATTTATATTCTGTACAAGTTTCCAGTTGGCAAGAACAGTAATCTTTTTGTTCACTACCTTACCGACACATATTTGTGTTAAAAGCAGCGAGATGGAAACTGAAATCGTGAGAAGACACATCTATGAACGTTCTTGAAACACAGCCATTAGAAAAAGTTAGAACCAGCTCCGATAAAGGGCGATGTCAGATTGACAGGAATTTCCGAAAAATGTATTTTTGGTATTCTTAAAAATGTATAACCTTTTTGGAGATCTAAAAAAATCGATAGGTCTAATTTTCGCATTGCATTTCATCAAGACCGTTGAATATTCGTCTGCTTAATTAAATTAGGCCAAAAGCTTTGGATATGCAAAAATGGGCCACAATCAAGCAGATGGTTCTTAACCAGAATTAATTCCGCACTTAGGTATTATCTAACATCATAAGGAAACGCAGACCATTCTGAGAGCTTCCACAAGCTCCAAGCTTCCGCCTGAAGCAACGACATCTGTTGAATCTTCAAAATGTGCGTCCTCGTGAGATCCAAACGCGAGTGCCCTCAATAAAGGCTGCGTAAATTGTCCCAAAACTAAGGAATAGATATGATCAAGTTCATGCTAATTAACACAGGCGTGCACGTAACATTAATCGGGACTAGTTTCAAGAATGTCGTTGCGGACTTATACAATTCTCAATTGAATAATCGTAACTCAAGACCCCAAGACCTTTAGATGAACGGTTCAAGAGAAATAAAAACACACATTCTACATTCGTCCAGCGGCTACTAACAGTCCGCTTAGGAAGGCAATGTTCCAGTTCTCCATTAACCCCCCCTCTCTATGCAAATGACCACATTAAATCAACAAATCGCTTTGACTACTCAATAAAATAAAAACTAAATAAACACACAAAATACTGGATAATTAAACGCCGAGAACACGTAACAGTTGTCTCTTGACCTTCGAAAAGTCGATTAGGAGCAGGCCCTAGAAACTATAAATGTGGGCATAAGCCAAGGGAATCAATTGATTGATTTGGATTTAACCGAGAAGGAGGCGTGTCTTTTTTCTTTGGGTGCTTTGATGGGGAACTCACGTGGTGGAGAAAAGTCATCATGTTGCTATGGAATTCTAAGGAAAGGGATTTAGAAATATCCTTGAAATGGAACACAGATGGGATCACATGTTTTGCCTTCCCATTGCATTTGGAAAAGGAAAAAATTGTTGCATATATCTTCTCAAGAGAATTGTTCTGATTCCCCTGCAACATCATGGCAGCTTCTGCGCACTATTTCGGTCGAAGGTCAGACAAATTTGGCAGAAGTACTAACGAATGACGGGACAAAAGGAAAATTCAATTCGCCAACTTGCCATCAACAAAAGTGTTATGGATGTTGAGCTTCCAGATGTGGCATCATTAAAATTTTACTTAAAGCCAGAAACCATCGAACTAATGTATTAATTTATTGATTTCTGCTCTCATCTGTCTATCAGATGATGAGACACACGGTAAGCTCACCACATCTCCAACTGAAGTATAAACGTGATTTGACTCAAGACATCTTTGTTCGCAGTCTAATGACATCAACGACAAGCCACCCTTAGCCCATGATAATTTTCTAGTTGAAGAATGTCTACTGGCACCACCTCAACCAGATCATTATTTCGAAACCAGGAGAAATAGAGTAATGAGTACCGCTTCCTAAGTGCACTCAGAAAAGACATAAAAACATACAGGAAGAGGGCCTGGTCTTAATCATAGACGAACGACTCCCTCCAGTGATGCAGAACGCAGCGTGTGTCATCGAATTACATGAGCGTCCCGACATCCTAGGGAAGAGTATTACTTAGTGAAATCTCTCTTGAACGGACTGTAATGGTGGAACATTTTTTGTCCGCCTAAGGGAGTTGTCAGTTTGAGGGAAGTCAGCAATTTCCTTTCAAAAAACTATCTCAGTTTAAGGGAGGTGTCTGCAGTGGGAGATATCACCGTATATCCAAAAAATCGATTTGTTAGAGCTCAAATTGTTTATTTCTAACCAGCCAGTGCGTTGATGCGACTGTTTATATTATTAGCAGGGAGTACCCTTTAAAACAGGAAGATAATAAAATAAAATAAGGCGCGTGGCAGTCCGATGTGGACCAGGGCCCTAGCATGTACAATGAACGCTATTGTTCACAAGTGTATGGGACCTACAGTTTTATGCCGACTCGGTCGATAAAAGAATTAAATTCTCTGAATTTAGACCAAAGGAACATTAGATTAAAACGCATCTCTGTGTTTCATGCTTGAACGTATTACAAAGAAATTCAATTTATCTAGTCGAGAAATAATATATACAAATTTTCTGTTGTCAAAAACTGCAATCCTTATTTCGACTACATTACCGATATGATTTTTTCTAACCAGCCAGTGCACAGCAAAAACAACGCACCTTCCATGTCCACAGAGAGATTTGTTGTTTAAAAATAAATTAAATTACAACATCATGCACCGTAGAAATTAAATTAAAGGAACTCGAACATTACGAAGTTGATTGTGAAATAAACCTTTAAACAAAAAAAAAAAAGTCATCTTAAATGCTTGTTGATGAGGAAAGTGTGCAGAAAACAAGTCGGTGTCGACCAGATTGCGTAGCTGTAGGAAAACAAACGGAGTTGACCTAATTATTGTTAAATAACTTTAACCTTACTCGAATGTAACGTTCGAATCATAGTGGAACTACGATAATGTGAAACTGCTAATTGCTACCAGATCGGTTGTGAATAATTATTTTGAATTAACAATGAGGACATTTTTATGCGGCATGCATTTCAATGTTAAATGAGACTGATATGGGCCGAACATTGTTTTTTTGTTGTAGCATCTTATTGGACTGCCATTATTATTTAATTTCCCTCTACATAAATACGAGACAGTACTCCATACAATATCCACAAAGCGTCATTCATATGAGCTCACTATGAATTGCGAACTTTGCAATCACTGAAGTGTCAGTTCATACGGTGTTTTCTCATTCGCAAGAAACTACTGATCGAATTTGTACATATTGACACTGACATCGCGAATTGTTTGCTCATGAATTTGTGAATTGCGTTTCCCTCTTTGGGAGAATGATTGATTCGCAGAGAAACAGTTAAGTTACTAACTCGATAATTCAATTGCCATCTTTTTGCATAATATAATAATATGGTTGGCGCTACAGCCCGTAGAGGGCCAGGGCCTAGCTTCTCAGCCACCACTCGTCTTGTGCGTGCTATTGTTCTATCACGACGGGAAGGGACCTACAGTTTTATGCCGACTCCGAACGCAAGTTTGAGAAGCTTTTTCTGGACAGTTACACTCTTTGAGCATTGTCAGTGACTAGAAAGAGGTGGGGCCGTGAAAAGTATTACTTGTCGTACCAGGAATCGAACCTAGACAGGTAGGTCCAAATGCGTAGGAGTCGGACACACATACCCACAACGCCACGGGCCACCTCCATCTTTTTGCATATCAAAGTATAACTTTTGGTTTATATTTGGTGGGAAATCTTTGGTTTGTGAAAGCTCACGTTAGCAGTTCGCAGCTCATATGAATAGCCCCTAATAATACCTACAGTACAATTTACTCTGCCATGACAGTCAAGAATACATTAACAATTCAGGTTGCATTGCAGCGGCAGTCTGTCAACAGAGAAATTACTGACGTTTATTACCCATGTGAACTAGTCTGCTTCTGAATATTTGAACAATATCTAGGCTGCGCGAAATGGAAAAAAATACCAAAATACTTTGAAAAAATTTAAATTCGTTTAAACCAGAACAGCCACAAAATAAATCTGCCGAGAAGAAACAGCACTGTGGCATCTGCCTGAATATTTGAAAGCACACACAGTTCAGTTGTCTTCAATCAGACATCAAGAATTGCAGACATCCTTTTTTATATCATTTTCTCGGAAAAAATTAACCAATCAGAGAATGCCATTTATGTAAACGATTTCTTGCCTAACTGCCATAAATGTATGAACATCAAGATTAGCAGTTAAAATTGCCTCGAATTTCCTAATGCACTATTGAGGAATATCAGCTGTGAAGTTGGTCTTCATAAAAGCATATTTTGAACAGTCAACTACGCAAGAAGCATAGGTACCGTCGAAATAATTCTCAAAAGATGCTACAATTTTATCGAAATGAAATGATTACACGTGGAAAAAGAATCGATTCTCATTTCACGGACCGAAAGTAGTCACTTTCGAACACATTCGACAGTGTTTACGAAGCCGCACTACATCAGTTAAGGAATCAGAGAATGATGTGGATATGAGATCTGGCAGAATATTTTATTTCATTTCACTTATTGATATTTATCACTGTACATTATTGTCCAAGTCCATCAAAAAACCCATGAAATATTATACCCCCAATTATTGCTGGTGAGTCGAACGAATAGAAAGGTTTACGGTTGGCGAATTGAGAACCTTTGATTCGACCTAAATCGAAACTTTCAAAATGTGAGCAATTATGTTTTAGTATCGTTTAGTACCGTGCTTTAGTTCGTTAATGAAAGCATCTCACATCAAATGCTAGATCCGCCAACATTACATACTCGTATATGCATAGACCATAACGATAATTTTTTTGAAAAAGACATGTGATTTCTGAAGAATCTTGAAAATTATCAAATATTTTCGGACACAGAACGGTATGAAAACGCCAAAGCAAATTTCAATGAACTTCGTTTGAAAATCAATTCAAAATCTCATCAGTTCAGTTTAAATCAAATTTACTTCTCCCTCCATTAATTCAACTAAAACAACAAAAATATATTCGCCACATCCACGCAACTATTCACACGCAGTCAGCAGAAGAAAATAAACCCAACAATCGTGATGATCACAATCCATCCAAAGTCTTTCGAAGTAAAACCTTGCCAAACAAAATAGAAAACTCTCTACTTTTCGATTCTAATCGAAAAAGAAATCGAAAAAACGTATCCTCCGTCGTTTGTAAATCATTCTTTGAGCGATTGCAGCGTTTGCGATGAAAAGCGAAAAAAGTGCGTTAAAGGAGTGAAATTCGCAAGCTGGTAGATTGCCAACTTCAGGTAAGACTTGGAAGTTCAGAGATCTGATTGGAGAACCTCCAAGAAGACAAGGCAGTTGAAATGGAGAGTTGCAACGAGTACGAGGCCACGAGTACAGTTTTTTTGAAGACCTCTATTTTTAGTGGATTTCAAGAAATGAGAGTCAAAATTGTGGCAGTCCTCTGAAATAATATTTGTCAAGTGAAGTGAAAATTAATAGAAATGCAGAAAGGACCACAGCCTGTCGACCATAACTAGAAAATGAGTATTAACACGCAAAAGTGTGTAATAAATAAAATATTGTAAATATAGCAAACTGCATGAGTATTGTTTTTTTTAGAATACCTGTAGAATACCAAAAAAAATTCCACTTGATGTTTAAAAAAATATTTATCGAAAAATCCAAGATTTTTTGACGGGCCTCTGAAAAAAAATGCCAAAAAATGCATGCCACTTCTCCGTCGTCCTGTTTTTATCTATTTCTGAAAGGTGACAGAAATAATGATTTGGAGCGGAGGCTAGGATATGACGTGCAATCAAGCTGATACGTGAATTTGTCTTCGACGAGAACATTGAAAGTGGTACATGGCATCTCCTTAACTTACATGTAATTAGTCCTAAATAGCAAATATACAGGACGTTCATGTGCACTAGCGCAGTCATCTCTGACAAATTACATCTGCACCTAAAGTCGATAAAGTATACCCATTTATTTGGAGCCGTGAAATGCAGGCACGTGAATGCTAAAAGTCTCAGGATACAATCTGGAGTTCCAAATCAAACGATTTTTTGGTCTTCAAAGAGACTAGTTGTTTTTAGAAATCAACTCCTTTTGATATGTATAACCGTGTAACTGGTTGCATAATAATTCAATTAATTGAGCGATGATCATTTTTAATGCCCAGAGAATCTAGTACACAAAATGGAGCATATGTGTTAAAATATTTAAATTTGTTATGACGAAGACTATCCTTAACAAATCTTATGGAAAATAATACGGATTCCAAGGAAAAAGATGGCAACGAAAAGTTGTCCAGTCCTCCTACGCGGATATTCACAAAGTTTGCAATGCTATTTTACTGACAAAGGGTTCCTACAAAAAATTAGTTGAATACAACTTAGCTTGGGGTTTCTAAGGACGATGCAACCCCATTCCAAAAATTAAGGGAAAACGTGGGGCTCAAGCCTCATACTACGTAATAATGCATTCAAGTTAAATCTAAGCACACCGACTGCCCACTTATTGAACTGGCGCAGGACGAAATGCCTCCATCTACCAATTCCCAAACCCTCCTACAAAATAAATGTCCTGTCCAGTTTTTTCCTTAAATATCACTTCTCGTACACTCTGTCGTATGAGTAACATTTTCCGATTATTTTCTCTTCTTTCAAACCACTCTCATCACAGTCCTTTCAATCACTTCATCAATTCGCACACTTCAGTCCTTCATCCGACGAAAACGCACACGAGTCCTTCGCCAAAATCCTCCATCAACTTTAGCTCATTCCATCGAAGTGCATTCCTCGCCCACTTCGTTTACAAGCAAAGCCTCCAAGAAGAAGAAGAAGAAGGCGTTAAAATCTCCACCACGTTACCGTTAAATTTGATCCAACGAACTTTATCTTCTCGCGAGCAAGAAAAACAACGAAAAGGAAACCCAAATCACACCGATGTAGAAAAACATTCACGATCCACGATCAACTCGATAAATTGAAAATTGTCTTTTTTTCGAAACAACCGCGATGCAACCGCTCGGTTTCAGAGTCAATACAATTCTGTTTTGTGGTTTCTTCAATGGTACGCTCTTGGTAGTCTATCTGAGTTGCTAAAGCCGAAGAAAACAAGAAAATACGGGTAAAAACAAAAAAAAGAAGAGAAAAAACGGCGACCATCAACAAACAAACAAAAATTATCCACCACACCACACGAGCACTCGCATCGGCTGATCGGTCGGGGCGGGTAGAGTGTAGTGTATTTTCGCATCGCTCGCTCGCTCGTCAGTAGTATGTTGCGCAGCATAAGCGAGTTTCGGTTTCAGTCATTTCGCCGCACACTTTTCCTTTCGTTTTCTTTTCTTCTTTTTTTTTCTTCGGTTTCTTGGTCAGTCGCTTTGTGCTTGCGATTCGGTGGTCAATGATGAACGTGTGAAGAGTTCTCTCCGAGAGATCCAGCTGCCCGCTCGCGGCGAATTCAATTCGCGTGTGAATGAGCGGGTGAATGAAAAAATGAACCCGCACTGAGGCGAATTGGTGCGCAGTTGTGCGGTGTGCCTTGTGCGCATGCGTGCGGCTGGCCGCGCTACCGACTGATTTATGATTTACCCCCTTTCAACAGGTTTCTTTAAATCTTTTCGCTAATTCATTTGATTCGTTGTTTCTCGGGTGGATTTTCTGAATAAGATCCAGCTACAAATTAACGTTTGAGATTTTCACCGAGGGGGCTAGAGGGCGGACACAGCGGGCAACTGGGAGCTCCTCCACTCCAGATCATCAATGAAAATCGGGGTGACTGTGTGAAATTATTAATTGTCCGTACGGAAAAAAAAATATCCAGTCGACTCGTGTTTGGGCAGAGAGCTTGCGATTGCTTCACACGGTGGCAATGGTGACGGGTGCGCGATTATCTCACATCATTCTTTGATATCTTAACGGGTGATCTTTATGGGCGCTGTTATGCTGCAAACTAGGGCAGTCGGCTCTGCGATTGGAGGCTGTAATTTTTTGGTAACTGATTCCTGTTGCTTTCATAATTGCCAGTGTCTGGGTGGAGAGATACGCGAAGCGTTGCAGTTGGCAGTGGATTCGTGTGGGGTTATGGCCGATTTATGCGGTTTCTTTTGTTTGATTTAGATTTTCTTTCTGTGTTGCGAAAAAGGAAATATTCATTTTCAGAGAGAGATTGTTCAGATCGCAAATTGTCTGGAAATTAAATCCGTAATCCAAAAATGTGTTTAAAATGTGAAAGTTGAGCATAACTTTGTGGACATTTTTGGGGATCGACGATCGAGGCTAGGTTAAGTTAATTTAAGATAGGTTATGATGGATGAATTAAGCCACGTTTTTTATCAGTTTTCTTGGCCAAACAAATCAAAATAATACAGATTGTCGATGAAGACAGAAACAAAACGTAGTCCAAGCCGAAAGGCACACATTAATTTAGTTCAGAATAGCTTAGAGTACCCATATAGGGTCAGTAGTTACATGTAAGAATGATCGTTAAGACAGTTAAGCTAGTTTTAAGTATTATTTGTCTAGCATGTATGCATGAAAAATGGATTAGAAAAAAAAAACAAAAATGAATAAAAAAAACGTTCGAGGCTGTTCAAATGAGTGTAGTTTGACAAACCATGAAATGCATCGAAGAACATTATAGCGAGGCACTGGACCAACTAACGAGGGCCTTTCCTAGTCGAGGACACTTCCAAGTTCATGTGGCTACATAGAAAGAACTGCTAAAAGGTTATACTAACCCCTTTTAACCGGATGCTTTCATGCTTTCATTAATACACCATTCGATATGAGACAGAATATGTGACTCTATGAAAACCTGACTTAAAATAACAGGTCTAGGTAGGTAGATAGTGGTGATTAGAATGTTTATTACGAAAACTGTGCTCAACTTAGTCTTTTTCGGTCCACTGTTTTGTTACTTTAAGCTTTTTGCCCTGACTTTTCGTTGAACTTGCTGCAGTGATTTAGAAAACTGCCATATTCAGTTTTGAGTTTTGACCATTTTAACAATTGGTGATTTTGGGGATGTTCTTGATATTTGCGTGTCATATCTTCGAGGTCGTTAAAGAATAATTACCTAGGACAAGTGCCGAGGTAGTCCAGTGCAGTTTCCTCTTCTTCCTCATCCATGTCGCTTTCACAGAAGTCATTGTAGGGCGCTCCAAGTCCTCTGGTTTGATTGCATATGACTTATAAGGCAGTTACGTCTGCCTGTTTACCAATCAGCTTCATGTCTAACTCTGGGAGAGCTTTGGTTTTGTTTAGATTTAGTGCAAGCCACATAGTATTCAATGAGGTGCAGGCATATTTGTTCGCCCAATCGTCAGTAAAAATTATCTTATTACTTTCATAGGAGGATGAGGTATCTCCTGATTCGGTGTCAGTGGCAGACCCGCCTCCTTCTTTGCTAGTTTATCGACTCTTTCGTTGCCCGAATGCCCTTGTGCCAGCGACCCATGGAGGGCTAGAGCCTAAGCAATAGCTGGCTTCGATCGATGACGAGCCTGGGCCCGCAGCTTCCAGTCATCCAGACCAAGCTGCCTCACGTCCGCGATGTCTTGGTCCTTATACCAGAGATTCAGTCTTTCTCTCCCTTTCGAACCAGAAGGCTGGGATTCGAAGGCCCTCTTTGCTGCAGCATTGGTGTCCATGCGCTCGATGCCAAGTCAGTCCAGTCGATCTTCCGAACTACATTCACATCTTGGTACAAGTTAGAGAGTTCGTGGTTGTGTCTTCTCCTCCAATCAAGTTCCTCGCAGACGGGACCATATATTCGACGTTGAATCTTTCTCTCGAATGCTCCAAGAATCAGCTCAGCGGTTTTGCTTATCGTCCAGCTATCGGCTCCATACGGCAGGACTGGCAAAATTGGTTTTGTAGAGCTTTGAGTCAGGAGTTTTGATCTCAGTCGTTTTGACAAAAAAAACGGAAGTAGCAGCGGTTGACAAGGGCTATTCTTCGTTGGATCTCCACTAGGATGTCGATTATGGAGTCCACGTTTGCCCCGAGGTAGAAAAACTCATTCACAACCCCCACAATTGTAGCTGTCGATCGTGATATTTTGTCGCAGGTGGTGTGTGACGGAACGTATCTCGATCGACAGCAAATATTTCGTTTTGTCTTAATTGGCCTTAAGACCATCATTCAATTCGCCGTAAAAGCTTCAACTACGCACTATTGGAACGTGTGACGATGACCATGTCATCTGCATACCCCAACAGTTGGACCTGCTTATAGAAGATAGTGTCTTCCATGTTTACAGCTGCCCACCGCACCAGATTTAGAGAAATCCCACGAGAGCGCATATAACATACCTAAAACTTGAGTAGGGCCACTCAATTAACTAACCGCCCCCACTCGAGTATTATGTGCATCGCTGTCATTGACCAGACTCATTGGTGCTATCCAAAAATCACTTCCAATTAACGTTCAGAATGGTCTTAAGTGGAGTGATTTAATCGTGGAGTCTTCCTGTCCGTCATCACCACGTCGTCGTCTAGTGCTTACCGAACTTGCGGACTTTTTAAAAATTGTATCGAAATTTGTTGTAATGTACAGTCTGAACGACCTTCAAGGGACTGGCGAATTTGGTCGTTATAAGCGATAGGTCGCTGTAACCGATATCATCCGGGACCTAAGAATTTTGTATTTTTTACCGATGTAATTGTAAGCGGTTTTGACTGTAGTCGGTCGTCATCACAGCTTCAGTGTGCAGGAAGTTTTGACCTTAAGCCACCAACCAGGCAGGGATTGGTGCAAACTGAAGAAAACAAAGCCGCCGTAGTGGTCATAATCAAAGAAGACCCAGAAATGTCGATTATGAGCTGATCAACTGGACATCGCCAGAAAGTCTAACCGGCTGTTTTTGCGGTTGGATTTTGGCCTAGATCCGTATTAGATTGTGCTGACGCAGGAATTGAAGCCGGACGATCATGGACAATGCCGTGCATTTTGGCCAAAGAGTCATCTTCTCGGACGAGGATCGTTTCTGGCTAAGTGACGCAATCGACAAGCATCAAGATTCAAGCCAAGCATCAATGCATACACAAGGATTGACTAATGGTACGTTCAATGGCATGGGGGCATTATCGGACCTTATTTCTTCCGAAATGAGAAATGAGACACAGTTACCGTCAATATCCACGGGTAGGCAGCGATGTTTATAGACTTTCTGTGGCCAGAGCTCGACAAGATCGATATATTTATACGAGCGGTTCCAACAGGCAGACGCTACCTGGCATACAAGCGATGCAACCCTCGAAGTTGTGAGAAATATGGCGACTGGGTCGTCTCACTGCGAGGGTTCAAGAAGTGGCAACCGGTGTGACACCACTAGATTACGTCAAGGACTACGTCAAGTCCCGGGCAAAGCACTAGGGTTGTTTACTTCTCGCTGGGCAGTGTCTGGAGATCCACCCAGCTCTCCACCTCACTGAAGCTTCGGATATTCAATTCCAACGTGGAAGCCGTGCTGCTGTACGGATGCGAGACTTCAAAGAAAAACAACATCATTGCTCGTCAGCTTCAGTCAATAAATGCTTGAGACGACTCCTGAAGGTCTTCTGGCCGGATTGGATAACAAACGAAGAGCTGCTGCGTAAATCTTCGCAGAAATCCATCGTAGCAGCGACACAACATCGAAAGTGGAGTTGGATAGGCCACACTCTACGCAAACCAAGAACGGACATCACAAGGCAGTCGGCGTCGACCACGCTCAAATTGGAGACGGACTGTGAAAGAAGACAGGTCGGCAAATCCTGGCCGGCAGTGACTAGGCTGGCCCAAGACAGTTTCGCGTAGAGATCATTCACGGAATCCCTGTTACCGCTATATGCAATCTTTCACTAATTTCAAATAAAATATGTTATATGTTGATTAAAGATTATATGTTGGTTAAAGAAATATATGCGTCAAGTCCCAAGCCATTGATTTAATCTAAGCCAACCACCATGAACGAGGTCGGGGCCAACTTACGAGACGTTATTGACGGAACAACGCCGCTCATATTGGACGAAGTTATCAAAAATTGGCCTCGAAGCAATACTAGGAATGCCGGTCATTTGAATGATCGGTTATTCCATACATAATGGCATCAATGTAGCTTCAAAATAAAGCCAGAATCAATTTTGTGTAGAACATTGTTTGTATTTCATTTAAATTTCTTTTCCTACAGTTCTTATTTGGTCACCCTAGTCAACCGACAAAGCGGTGTAATTTGTCTTAGGCATCTAACGTCTAAGTGACTGTTGACCTAGAAGATGGGAGATGCTCTCAACTTCTTCCTCATTCACCAAGCTTCCACGACAATCATTCGCCTGGACTCCCAGCCTTCTGACGTGTTCTAGCCAGTGGCCCGTAATGATACCAACCAATTGTGGATCTGATTAGGAACAGCAGCCTTTTGAAGCGTTCCTTAAAATGACGCATGAGTGTGAAGATTTTTCGTTGAAGTTGTCCGAATGTCTGCCCCTCTTTGCGAGAAGAGCCATTCCCCTTTAACAAATGAATCAATCCGAATCAATTGAAACTTAATCATTCAACACCCATTTATCCCTCGCAACATGCTGTCATTAATTCAATTTGCTCTTGTTAGCGAGCCACGCCGTGGAAGCTGGCATCATCCACTTCAGCCTACAGGATTACTTCGTGCATATCGTGCGGAGAATGTAACGTGAAAGCAAAACGACGAAAACTCACGCAGCCGCTGTGTCGAAAGAGTGTACCACGTGAAACGAAGATGACCATGATTAGAGCAACGAAATGAGGCAAGGTCACCACATAAGACATGGTGCTCGAGGTGCTTGACTGTCATTACTGCAGGGTTACTTCGACTGCGACACCGAATAAGGGACTTTCACTGCACGCTATTCCAATCATCCGATGATTTGGTGGCTGTGGTGTGGTGCAAGGGAATAGGCGAAATCCGGGATGTCCACCGCAGGCAGTTCACAAGTTGCTGAATCCGGGCGGCAGTAGTTCGACGGTAGTTCAACAACCTCCATGAACAACTGCAACAACCAAATGTATTCTGTAAGCGTGTAGAAGCAGCACAGACGCCCACAACAGTGCCGCATACCGTAGTTCGCACAGCAACTCTTTTGATTTGTGCGGTGCCTCAGCAAAGCGGTTAGTTTTCAGCTTCAGCGTCAGCTTCCCTCTAATTAATTCATTATTTCATGAATGCATGCACTTAAGGCATTTAATTTATTCCTTGCGGCAAGCGCTGGGGTTCCTTCAGGAAACACTTCACGCTCAGCTGCAAGCTCGCGTGAAGAATTCGCTCATTACCCGAAGTCGTCGTAATTTCAGAAGAAACCAAAGAAACAATCGATTACCTCACACAGCGAGCGACCACCGCACCGCAGCACAATCTAATGCACAGAAGAAAAGTGTTTTTAATTTTCGTTATTCACATAAGGCCCAACCACATGTACTGCTCCTGCTAAAGCGGGGCGCAATTGCTATCGGCTGTCGGCGACGACGGTGGCGGGTGGTTGGACAAAATGCGGGGACGGGAACAACAACAAAAAAAAAAAAAACGATCGCGCGCGCCCCGCCGAATAATTGTGCTAAGCCCGAGAAGAGTGTGTATCTGTGTCTTACATGTCCGTGGCGTTTCTTTAGAAAGTGTTACGACTCAATGACTATCATCGACACAAGTGGACAGCAACCAGCAACAACAGGTTGCTGCCGCCGCGCCGCTGTCCCAGCCGCTGCCGTAGCCACTGGTTTTTGAGTTTTTGTGTTTTTCTAACTTTCATGCAAACATTTGTTACATTATTGTTTGTTAGGGGCTGGCTGTTGCCACGAATCGCCACGAATTGCCACGAATTGAAATCGATTTGAAATACATATCGTGGATGTGATAGCGTTGCGCAATGCAATCGAGGCGCGACCAAGACATGCGGTATCCTTCCGATTACTCAATCGCAGTCGAAGGGAACACAATCGAATTGGGAGAAATTTTCGTGCAAACCCCACTGACACTTGGCTCTGCGATTGGGAAGAACTTTCACTTGCAGCGCCACCCATGGCCTAATATGCAGAGTTGCTGTTTTTTTATATTTTTCCACTCCTGCCCCCTCCTTCAGCATCGACTTTGCGCATAGCGATATGCTATTATGGCCGGGAATTATTGTCGGACAGCCATAAACCATTGGTCTCTGCAAGGCGGCATTAGCAACAGCCACAGCCGCAGCCGCATTTGCCACGAGCAGCCAGCAGCAGTGGCGGCAGCATTCAGCTGCAAATTATTTTTTGTGAATGGAATGTCCGCATTTGGAGTGAGTATTAGCCCCGAATGGGAGGAACTGCAGCTCGGGAGATTTATGCCGTTTATGGCTTTGTTCACATGCCGAACTGGTTTCGCGTCGGCTGACCCAATCGACCTGGACGTGAGTCCAGTCGGGTGCTTTGCTCCACATCAGGGTTGCCCACACCTGTCCACTGTCGTGAGAAAAAGATCTCAAATATTCTTGCCGCTCGCAATGCGAACTTTCTACAAAAATGGACATCCAAACATGCACACGCACCAAACGTCGCGCTCGATCTCTAAATTAAATTAGTCCACATCGGTCGTACACCGCACCGCCGCGCCGGACATGGCGTAGTGTCCCATGCCAAAAACTGTATCCACATTAGCATGGCAACATGGGAACCCCAGCAAACCGGAGAAACGCCGAAGCCCCAAGATCGATAGTGCACTGTGCGCTGAGTGTGCGCCGCAAGCCTCGGTCGTCTATGTTGGATGGTGGATGTGCCTTTGTTCGCATGGGTTTCGCATGCAGACATGACCGATGGACGATGGCTGACTGCGTCGTCGAGATCAATGCTCCGCTGCTTGCATTATTCACTCGTTTGCAGATATTTACATTGGTAACTTAGTTTTTATGCGCTCCTAAGTTTTCCAATCGCATCGATGCGAAGGTAAGGCACGAGTGAGGCTTGCACGTGATGGGTGAGATTGCGTTTCTGAAATGAGGCCAAAGCAAGAAAATCATGCGTAGTTGCTGATTGTTGATAAAAGCAGAAAAAAAAACACACGCACAACAGTAGGGGGAGAGAAGTTTCGTGGAATTTGAGGAATTTTCACAGCAACAACGGGCAGTGGGGTTGGGCAACGGAAAAATGAAGACTGCACGACCTTGTGGGTGGCTGCGGGATGCGATTGTCTTGCAAGCAGTTGCATTTTGTGCGGTGGTTCTTGTTACTGTGGATGTAATACTAAGCTAATGAGTTTCGCGTTCATTGTGTCGAGTGTCCAACCAGGCAGAAGATGTTAAGCTATGCAAGATAGATTTACTCGCAATGAGGAAGCAATTGACACATAAACCAATAAGCGGTGACTGCTATAGAGTTTTAGCTTAGAACTTTGACCAACTTTGACCAGTTGATTGGTATTTGAGAAGATTTTTGGCATATCCCACACTTCCATCTAGTTACAGCATTACACAGTCAAGCTTGAGAATTCCCCTAAGACGCCCTGTCTTTATTGCAATCTAGACTAGACAGAGGTGTATACTTTTACACACTTTAATGTGGAGTTACCCGACTTTCGGATAAAATCAATCTTCTTGACAGCCAATTTCTAACGACGGCGACAACGTTCGTAACAAAATTATCGACAAGACAACCGCAAACTATCGTTCTATGTGGTATCACACTTTATTCGAATCTTCTTCAACACATTCACTAACGATGGCTGTATTTTCTACAGGGCGTATATTTTTATGATGCATCGACATTAAGGTTATGTTAGGTCAATGGGTAGACGCACAAGGCACGTTTCACGTATTTCTAAAGCATTTGACAGAGCTTGGCATCAAGCTCTTTTGTCGAAAATGCGTGCATATGGTATCGATGAGGCTCTTCTTCTATGGATTAGAAATTACCTTTCGAACCGTTCAATTAAAGTTGTTTTGGATGGCTTCAAGTCTGATATTCACCTAATAAATGCTGGTGTACCCCAAGGCTCTGTTCTGTCCCAGACACTCTTTCTCATTTTTATTAATGATCGCTTGTCTGCTACTTCTAATCCAATCCATTCCTTCGTTGATGACAGCACCCTCAGCTTTTCATATTCGTTCCGAGACTCACGACCCTGCCCTTCGGTCGTAGAATTGGAACGGCAGCGTATGTTAAGCACATTGAATTCCGATCTTGACTGGGGAAACAACAACAGAGTTGAATTCAATGCTTCAAAAACTCAATGCTGTCTGCTGTCACTCAAGCGAATCCTTGTTAATCAGCCATTATCCATGAATGGCGCTTGTGTCGATGAAACCGGAAAGCTTTCCATCCTTGATATGTGTATCAACACAACACTTAGTTGGAACGATCACATATTTGAGGTCGCCAAAAATGCTGCGAAATGTTTAGGTTTCCTTAATCGATGCAAGAAATATTTCACCCCCTCTGATTTGGCTTTCATTTATAAGGCGTATATCCGCCCCAAGCTTGAGTACAACGCTCATATCTGGTCTGGTGCCTCAAAGACCACCCTGCACCTACTAGATAGAATCCAAATGCGAGCGTTAAAACTTATAGGAGACAATAATGTCATTAGACTCGCTCGAACATCGACGCACCGTTTCTTCTTTGTCCGTATTTTATCGCTATTTCAACAAACGATGCTCAAGTGAGCTAGCCAACTGCAATCCTCCTCTTCATGAATTCACCCGCAATACTCGTCTCGCCAGGAATGCTCATCAGTTTACCCTTAAGCCTACTTTCGGACGCACAGTTAAGTTTAGAGACTCGTTCTTCAGCCGTACTACGCGAATTTGGAATGCTCTTCCCAGCCCTATATTTCCCACAGACTACAACCCGCAGATATTTAAGACCAATGTGTACAGGTACCTCTTCTCCCTTTCTTCCTCTACACCTTCGGCCCGTGCTGTGTCTGTCCCTTGAGCGCGCGCATATTATAAAAAAAAAAGGTCCTGATGGACTCATTGATGTGAGGAGGAGTACTGTCTTTCTTTTTCATCGCCACAGCCTCTGTATGGTTTTCGTAGTAATTGCGATGATTATGGCCAGTTAGCACTCCAACTACCATAGAAACTTTTGGTCACATTGCAGGAGCTTCTCCGCTTTTGCAATATTCAACTGTAGTCATAACATTCGAATGGTCTCACTCTTGGTTAGAGAGTTTTTCACCCACTTTCTTCTTGCCAACTGCAAGAGGTCGTTGAATATAAAATAAATATGCATATGCATTAAAACATCGGTAAAAGAGTCAATTTCTTCGATGCTTTTCTTACTCTCATATGGACAATGAACACAAATAGCCTTGGGCAAGGGATCAGTCTGGCTTCTTGTAACTTGGTAATTTTTATCAAAATGAATAACTAACAGCAATTTTACAAATATTTTTAGTTTATTTCTTAAATTGAACTATCATCTTGTAATCTAAGTAACAAAAACTCATAAAACAGTTAATTCAAATTAACAAAAACAAAGTATATTCGGACACTTATGCACATTTGTGATTTTTTTCTATCAATTGTCTTCAATTGTGTCTCCAAAGTACATTACACTCTCAATTCTTTTAGGCATACTTTCCACTAAGTTTTCCATGGTTCCGTGGTCAGTGCTCTGCCATTCTCCTCGTATTCTTTCCCAAAATTCAACCATGCATATCTTGATATATCGATTGGGTTTAAATTCGGGCTCTGTGCAGGCCATTGCATGAACTGAAAGTCTTGATTTTGGAGCCAATATGGATCAACTTTTGCTGTATGCTTATGGTCCCCATCTTTCTGGAAAACGATTTATTCAACTGATATATACAAAATCAGGAGGATCTGTTTGAAGAATGTTTAAATACCAGAAATGGGCCTCATCACTGAAGATGATTTTTCGATGAAAATTAGGACGCGTTACGTTGTCCGAATAGAACACCCATTTATCATTTGCAGGTGTTGTTGAACGCTATATCTGTCCTTGGTGATTTAGCAAACCAGACAGAATAAATGACATCCAATTTGAGAAAAGTCCCTATTGGAAGACCCTTGCAGTGTGATCCAATGCAAGCACACAGTATGCAAAAACCATTACGTGACATCGTATCGCCTCCAATGTTCGAAAGTGACAAGTGGTATTCGATCGGTATCGACTGTGATTCATGCTACGTAGAGCGAAGTTTAGTTCCTGTGTTTATTATTTACACTTTTGTCTGCTGCACTCACCAGAAATTATGTGGGTCATGTTTTATGTATAGAATAGCATAGTTTAATGGCAAGAATTTCTGATTAAATATAACGAGTTTTGGAAAATAAAGTCAGTCTTGAAAATAATCTTGACTCAAATTAATTAATTGCGGCAGTAATATAAATTCCTTGGGCTGCGGGCTGCGCTTTATACAGCTAAGAAGAGCGGACCGCGCTTTGTATGGCATAGGGCATGATAGCGGTACACCCTTTACATCTCCTGATTTGTGTCCATTTTTCCACAAACAAGTTTCTTACACAGTTAGGTAAGGATTTAGTGGTTATTCGCGCCTTTTTCCCAATAAATAATGCACACGCGAATAGCAAGACTTGCACTTTCACTAACACTTAACTTCACTTCAGAACAAAACTGGAAGTACTATCCATTAGAGGCACCTTTTGAACCGGTAATTTAATGTTTTACTTTCCCTATTAAATATATGTAAGTAAGTTATAAGCGGTTCCCAATGCACAAAGATAATGTGAAGAAGTTGGAATAGGAAAAGGAGAAGGTGAAAGCTCATCATGACAATTTATTGTTGCTCTTTATTTTAAAAATGTATTTACATTTATATTATAAAATTTGTGAAATCAAAAATATGAACAAAATGTTGCCTGAGCATTTGGATTTTATACCGGTATCAGAAGATCGAATTTGAATACCCACTCAGCTGGAGCATTGGAGGAGTATACAGTCAAGGAATCTTTTCGTTCCAGACTACATCCACATCGATCGCTGGTCCTTCTGCTCCTTCATTCAGCTTCTTCGCAGAGAGAACCATCTATCTAACACAGAATCCCGATAATTCGATGAAAAAAGAAGCAGCTCTGCACTTTAGCTTATCGTCCAGTTTTCGACTTCAAAATAGCAGTTCTAACAGAAAAAGTGTTTGAGTCCTATGGCTCGAGGACCCGTATCTAACAGGCGATCCTAACAGGCAGTCGATAAAAAGACGTTGCAGAGCAAACGATTAACAAAAGAAGACGAATGAATGTAAGTTGTTGACGTATGTACATCTCGTGAATGTAACACTAGTCTTTGCCAGAATCTGGCTGAGTGTAAATATTCGGATCGCTCTTAGATTGTCACGAAGTACAGTTTGAAAGGAAACAAACATCTGCACATTTCTTTACCAATCAGAGCGATCAGAGCGATAACTTCAACTTGTTAAGCTCAAAAACTTCCGGCAACCTTGACAGCAAAGTATATCAAATCCTTGCAAAAGACCTTGTTTCCTAGACTGCATCCACGCTCCCGAACAAACATTTAAAAAATTCAAATAACTCCTTGCCCGAATCTTTCCGCCAACTTTAGCGCCCCACTGTGTTGTTCCTTGAGGAGCCCCAGACATATCGCAGCCTGCGCAGACATGTCAACCAGTCACTTAGGCGACCACCATCATTACCCGCGTTCCCATTTGCGAACGCCGAACACATCCCGATGCATACAAATGAGAAGTGAAAAAAAAAACTGTTTACCCTACACTAATACAGTTATTGACAGACCTACTTTTGTTGGACGCGGTCAATCATTAAAGTCGTCGTCGTCTCCGTACACTGCGGGTATGCTGCAGACAATAAAACAAACGTTAAGAGACCCAGCGATAGCCTCCTGCGACACAATTGAAATTGTGGCTAATGATCGCCGATACCATGCTCCACTGATACCACCAGTCACCCATACGAAGCACTCCCAGTGCTCCCACCGTCTCCGTCTCCGTCTCCGTTTGCCGTATTCATTATAGTCATTACACTTTTATAGGCATTTCCATTTGCACTGCGGTCCACGTAAGGTCTGTGTGCAATGCATGTGTACTTCGCGCACGGAAAACCTAGACCACTTTCAATTTAATAAAGGTATCAACAATTGGCCGATCGAGCTAACCAAGAGAGACCGCGATTTGTGCGCGGTTGGTGGCTCGATTGGAACGCGCACACGATTCCCGTCCCGAAATGCAGGAAAAAAAAAGCGTTTGTTGCTCGGCGATCGCTTTAAGATTTTCAATTTGAATTGGAGTGGTCTGCTGGGAAGGTTGGGGATTTTATGGAACAGGAAATCGCGTTCCCCGCTGGCTGTGCTGGTATCGGCATCGTCGACAAAATGCACTGCGGTCGTGCAGAATCTCAAGGAATTGCTAACGATCTGATTGTGGAATTGGACCAGTCAGTCGGAGTTGCAGTTGGCCAGCTCGACCGCTCGTTCGATTGGGTGGTTTATGGAATGGCAGCGTCACTATCGTGATCAGACGATTTGTTTAACTTTCAGTGGAGTGGAGTTTTTCCACTCATTCTTTAGGCCGCCAATCGAACATTGAATTTGTGTTATGCTCCTTAAGAGATGTAATGTCTGCTTGAGGCCGTAGGCTGTGCTTATCGGCTCTATGACGCACGTGCATTTTGGATCGGGTGGTTATGTCGATAGGGAGCTCTTCCGGGAGCTTTGACTGAGGTATGTCTGAAGTTAAGTCGACAGTCGCAGTAAATGCAGTCAGTGCGGATTCTTCAGTAGAGACCGCCCAAGGAGGAGTCGAAGGAGTCAATTTGTGGCGTTCAGTTCCGTGCAAGCTGGAACCACTGCTCACCTCCGCATGGCCTCTGTCAATGAACTCCAGGCCTCAACCCCTCACGTGGGACCCCAACACTTACGACCGAAAATGGTGTAACCTTGAGACGTCGTTGGCGACTGAAAACCAGGGTGGGCGAAGACTCATCGCTGATCAGGAGGGTCCAGATGATGCGCAATCCTTTTTCTTGTCGGAAGTTTTTAAACACTACACTGGAGCACTCAGACTCAAAAACTGGTCTATTGTACTACTAGGCAACAACCTGCATTTACTGAAATTTCATAGCCTTCCGGAGGAATACCAGCAAGCGCGCTTCTGTGATGAGGAGCCTACATCTTCAGCACCAACTGCCACCGGCGATCAGACGTAACGCAAAGCGTATCAGACGTAACGCAAAGCGTACTAATACAAGTCGTGGAATGGTGTAACGCAGAATATCTTGGAGTAATCCTTTATAAACGACTCAATTGGAACTCACATATTAAGTTCTACGCTCTAGGCCGTGCTACCAGAGTACAGTGGGCTAGTAGACATCTATACGCCAGGAGGTCTATCTCCCAAACTTATACATTGATTGCACACAATGATGGCGAGACCCATTGTCACATACATCCTTTGGTGGCCTAAAACACTCCAACTGATGACGGCAAATAAGTTGCAGAAATTACAACGAATTGCTTGTCTTAGTCTAGTGTCTTAGAAGGTGCCATGCGCGCCTGTCCCACAACAGCTCTAGAAGCTATAGTCGGGCTAACTCCCTAACCAATCTTCATTAGGAAGATAGCTGCTGGATATGCCATCAAACTGCAGCTTGAGTCTAATTACAAACCAGGTTACTTAACAGGTCACCTCGGCATACGCAACACAATCCCCTATAGAAACATGTTTTGTAGAATGCCAGATATTATGGTCAGGCAACATTGTTTCGGTAGGTGCGAAAGCTGGTCTAATGGTGTTCCGGCACTAGACCTTAGAAGTCTGGTATGGTACACAGACGGATCAAAGATGGACTCCGGAGTAGGTGCAGGAGTCTTTGGACCCAAGGATTTCCATACCAATGGGGTCGAGTAGGGTTCCAAGCGGAAATCCAAGGCAGCGAAATCTGCATCAGACAAAACCTCCAGAATGGTGTCAAGGGCGCTAATATTCAGATATTCTCAGACAGTCAAGCCGCACTTAAGGCAAATTTCGTCCAATCCAGTCGACTCCAAAACAGCCAAAACTCTACAATTCCTTTGCAAGCGCAGCAAAGTGAAGCTTGCCAATCCACACCTTTAATCACGCCTTATTCATAAAAGGAAATACTCAATCTTAATACAGAAAACAGAAGATTGCTAACGAGCCTTCTTACAGGCCATTGTGGCCTGAGCTACCACCAACAACAATTTAAACCTGTGTCAAGACAAGGTCAGTTGGCTTTGCGTCGAAGAGGATGAAACTTCTAAGCACATTGTATGGGACTGTCCGGCACTAATCTGGTTAAGGAAACGTATGTATCTTCCATAGGAAGATACTCACTTCAGTGATTTTAAAAAACTCCACTACTACTAACTTACTAACTTTCATGAGGGAAGTAGTACTAGTCTTCTGAGATACTTCCGACCCTGCGATACAATAGATCTATCTTGGTGTCGGTGTCGTTGCCTTCACGGCATCGGTTGTACAAGGGCACAAAAAAAAATGCCGCCTGATAAGAGCAAAGGCGAGACGGTGGTAGAGGAAGTGCTCTGTAGGCTCGTCGTTATCTCTACAGGCGTCGCAGATGGTTTCATCGCTTAGACCAAGGCGTATAGTGGCCCGTTATTACGACGGTAAGTCCTTTGCAGTCGGTTCTGTAAAGAGATGCCAAGACTGCCGGGAATTTCTAAAAGACGTTAAGGAGCATGCGCTTAGTTTGTCTAGATCTTGGAGAGGCATGCCACCTCCGGTTGTGCTCTCGAGAAGCACACTCATCGATGGAAGCCCTAACCGAGGACGTGGTTAGTCCAAACGCAGGCTCGGTTCGTAAGAGTACCTCGAGCAAGTTCATCGGCGATCTTATTTGCCGTGATCCAGTGGTGGCCCGGGACCCAGGGAAGTCTTAGCGAATTTAGACCGCTGTTGTCGACTTTGTATGTACGTCGCAACTGGGTTACTGCGCAAGAAATTAAGGCAACAGGTTTCACAATGTACTATTCGTCTTGTCGGATTAACATCTCTCAAGCGACTGACTTCCCGTCACGGTCGGGTCCTCATCAAAGTGGGCAATCCCGTGCGGACTCCACGCACAGACGATCGACGAGAAGGGAAATGTTAACACCATGATCAAAGGAAACACGGTTCCTAAGGTCATCTAAATGTGTACCAAAGTGTTGTGTGTTCTTTTTAAGCGGAAAATGGCCTTGAGCGTGCACCCCATGATGTGGATGTCCAGGGGGGAGATTCAGAAGTGCATTAAGAGCAGAGCCAGACTTACTAGAGAAGACCCCTATGCAGTGAATGCTTAGTGAACGTATTTACGCCAAAGCTTATTCCACCAAACGACCGATGCATAGGACAGAAGCGGTCTTATCATAGCCTCTTAGAGCTACTCCGACATATTCAGGTTTGAAAGGGACTCTTCCAAGGCCACTTGGTGGGCGCACGTCTCTTCTCTGGTCTGCTCCGACAGTCATCGCCAAGGCCCACTCTACGCTCCAAACCCAACTGCAATAATGTCGCAAAGCTCATTCGTCAATCTTGCATCACATCTCGATGGAACTCAACAGAATCTCATGCAACACTCCACCTCCATTTAAGCCAAGCTCTTGCTCCTCTTGCAGGTCACTTGATTAATTTGACAATGCAACCGTCCCGTCGCACTGACACTCCATCTGACCAGCAATCCACCGAAAACATCATCAGCCGTGGTTACACCTTGCAGCAGCTCTTGACTAATTCACAAAATCATTTCCAAATCGTTACTAGTTTACACCATTAATTAAAACATTCGATGTAGCCGTCAACATCAGCTGATTAATTGCTGCCCCGAGTTGCCCAACTAAAGAAGACGTGCGACTCAAAAAAAAAAAAAAAACAATGCACTCTCCTCCTCCACGGTGGCCACCCAAGGTCAAAAGTAATTGAAAACTCAAAAGCTCAAAACCAAAATCCAAATCCAACGAAAAAAAAAGACGTAGAAAGAAAGAAAGAAAGAAAAAAAAACCCCCAAAGAAATCCATTGAGCTACTGTCCTACATTTAACAAGAGCGATAAGCATAATTCGTTTCCCATCCAAGTCGAGAGCTGTACACATGCGTCTCACTGAACACAGCCATTCTGCGTGGTATGCGGCTGAACGCGTTGCATAACTAGTGTGAATCCAGCAGACTGGTGTAAACGCATAATTATCCTCCAATCATCTCAGCCCCATGCCGCCCATGCGCTCCGAAAAAAAGAAAAAAAAACAGGTGAAGTGTTGCTCACGAACGTGAGCTGTTGTTGTTGCCTTGTGTACTCGTCACATCACAAGAATCACTAGTCAAAGCTACACACTGTACTTCACCGGAGTTTGGATGCAGTTTAACAAAAGGTTTTAGCATAAAATATTGAAATGTATGCATGGTGAGGTGATGCAACTTCAAAATCTAGCGGTCATGTAAGTGGCAGGCGCCTGTCAGTTTATCGATGACATTTGACACATGCACTCGTGCGGGGAAAAATGCTCGCTACAAATGCTCGGCTTGTGAAACTCGGACAATTATCGAACGAAATCAGAATCAGCAGTGCTTGCTCCAGTTTGTCAGCAAAGCTGTCAGTTGATGCAAAACTTCGATTAGCGTCAGTCGGGGAAGTGAGCCGAGCTCACACAATGCGATGTGATCAATCACTGGTGACAGGCGTACAGAGAAAGGACGGCAACCGACGCGGATAGCGGCTCTTTGAGCGGTGCAATTAACGGCAGCTACAGCACTTTGTGATAAGTTTTGTTTTTGGTAGATCGAGTTACATTTTATGCGGAGACAGATAAGAGAGAAAGGTGTGTACTCAGTACGCACTCGCACTCGGTCACATTTCGCCAATTCGCGCGCGGCGCCACTCTGTGCACCTTTCTAAACGCAAAGAGTTGCAAATGTGCGCGCACACAGAAGTGTAATCAGGAACGGCGGGCGACATTTTTGCGCCCACTCGATGCTTTCTCAATCTAATGACAGCTCGGAGACGGAAATGACACTTACACGATGACAAGGCAAACAAAGTCGATGTCGCCAAAATCCGATTTGAAAGCGTGCACATACGAGCTGCGCGGCTTTGATCGACCAGTGCTCGAGTGGTGGCAGCAGCCTCTAGGCCTGTAAGGGCCTTTTAATTGATTGCTTCGAGTGCGATGTTTGGTCGGATGATGTATCAAAAGTCAGTGGTGATTGAATGATGATTGATTTCATTGCAGACGCATCGCAGAAGGTGATGGCCCACAAAGATTGGTTGAACGACCTCGGAGTGATGGTGAAAGCAGGGGAGAAACGTGTGCGTCGATGGTACACAATTGGTCTGTTGAATCGAGACCACTTCAAAGTGTCAAATTGGATTCGAAGTGTGAGCATAGGACTTGATTAGTCTTGGACTCAAAGTAATTTAATTGTTTGACTGAAGTGCATATTGAGTAGCGGGGTTTTCCAAGGTTAACGCCTGGAGATGGACTGTGTGACGATGGTCAGGACTTGGGATGCATTCAACAAAGCGATTAGAGGTTGCTGGCTTTTCGTTTCTTCCACTGCTGACCGACTTTGGATGAGGTTGCTGGCTCTGTGATGTTCGTGATAACCCTGATCCTAGGTTCCACAGAAAATCGATCATGCTGCGGGTGTTGTTCTTCTCTCACGAGGCTACCAATCAGTCTCCGAACGATGCAAAGTTTGAGACAATTTGCATAAATGCCTCTTAACTCATACTTGTTGTATCTATTGTCCTTGCTCTTGTCCTCCAATGCCTAACTAACATATTTGTGTTAGTCCAGTGGCCAGAAATGACTGCGTCCAAGGACGTTATGAACAGTAACGTGTGTCCAGAAAGTATTGCGGCGAATGACGTTATGGACAGTGAGCAGTATCCAGAAGCATGGTGCCAGCACTCAATACCTCGGTCTCGTCAACGACACACATCCAAGGACGTGTCAGTAAAGCCTCCGCGGCTGTGTTTTACCAATATGATGCAGCATCGCATGGTGCACTGGCTTTTCGTATCAGTAGATCAGGCCCATACTGCTCTGTTAAGTTCCAATATGTTAGACAGCGCTTGGAGACGTTGTCGACTGTAACATTCTCAAACGTGTGCAACAGGTACGTACCAGCCAGCACAGCAGTTAGTCTGAAATCACTGGAAATGTGGGAGCAACGCCATTCTCCGCCATTCTTGCTCCTCTTCAGCAGAGACGAGGGAAGCATTGTGCACTTGCAGAGCTCTCTTGCAGAGCCCTCTCCCCCCGTTCGTTTGGACATTGCCTCCTTGTTGTTAGGTCGTAACTATTTAGTTAACAAGTCTTGGCTCCTGGAACTTGACTTGTTCTCTATATAATCTTGGCCTCTGGCTCTTGTTTAATCCTGGGATCTTATCTTATTTTTTTGGCGTCCAGCTTGTTGCCTTTAGCTTGAATTTTAGCATGACTTCTAATTGATTTGTTCTGTTTTTCATCCTCCATTTTACAAGACATGTCCTTGAGCATCTGCTCCGTCTTATGGCTAATTACACGCTTGTGCGTTGCTCAATAGAATTCTTACCACTTTTGCAATATCTCGCAATATCCGTTCACATGGTCACAAGTTATCAATTCTTGCAAAATGCCATTCGTCGACTTCACTCGAAATGATTACGTCGACTAACGTGTGTCGCTAGGGAAAATCCATAATCGGCTTAAAGATCTCGTTTCCAAAAATGTCCTCACATGAGCCGACAACACATGTCGCAATTAAGAAATATTTGCGCACGTAAACTGATTCATATTCGAGGCATTGTTGGCACTTATTAGATCGGCAGCTTCTCTCCCAGCGGACTCCATTGTGAGCTCTCACGGCTAGCCGCCCCGATATCAATATTCAGCAACCAGCTACGAAGCTATGCTCCATGGTGTCTAAATAAAGATCTCGATAAACCGAAACGCCAGTCATAAGCTGAGCCAAGTGCTTTTATGGGCAAGTAGAATGCACTGAACTTGTTCTAAGCCAGACTTGGTTGGCTTGGGCATGAAATTCGTTGTGCGTTACCACGGTAGTGGTGAACGGTGACTGATCGATTTTTGACTCAGGTTACACATTTTATGTAGACGCTACTGAAAGGGAATCTGAAAGATTGACAACGTTGGCTCACCAATAGTAGCTTTGCGCCGGCTGTGCTTGCAACAACTGCTGCTAATTGCTAAGAGGTTACATCATTAATTTATCTGATTGACTGTTCCTTCCTGATTGCCTTTCGTTCGCTACTCCTGCTGGGGATGGTTATGGATACATCGCGCGTTCTTGTTCATACGGCTAGGACCGAGGCGCTCGAAACTATCATTGCGTCCTGCTTTGCTCAGCTAAAGGATGCTTAACTTAGGGCTCATAAAGGGTGATTTTTTAAAAGTTCTAGGAAAGTTTTTCAAAAAAAACACACAAAATTCAGAAAAATGCATGAAATCTTTATTTGAATCGATAGGACCGTACTATATAATTTAATGTTTGAAGATTATTTCATGAAAATGTTGACCTTGACTACGCCTCAAATGGTCCATCCGCTTAGTCCAATTTTGGCATATTCTTTCCAACATTTCGGCCGGTATCTCACGAATAAATGCTTCAATGTTGTCTTCCAATACGTCAATTGAAGCGGGCTTGTCTGTATAGACATGAGCTTTAACATAGCCCCACAAAAAATAGTCTAAAGGCGTTAAATCGCACAATCTAGGCGGCCAATTGACCGGTCCCGAACGTGAAATAAAATGTTCACCGAACTCGCCCCTCAATAAGTCCATTGTTGCGCGTGCTGTGTGGCATGTGGCACCGTCTTGTTGAAACCACATGTCATGCAAGTCAAGCTCTTGCATTTTGGGCAAAAAAAAGTTGGATATCATCTCACGGTAGCGCTCACCATTCACAGTTACGTTACGATTCGCATCATCTTTGAAGAAGTACGGTCCAATGATGCCACCAGCCTATAAACCCCACCAAACTGTGACTTTTTCTGGATGCATTGGTAGCTCTTGCAATGCTTCTGGCTGATATTCACTCCAAAATCGACAATTCTGCTTATTTACGTACCCATTGAGCCAAAAATGAGCGTCCGCTTCAGTGGGTCGACTAAACTGACCATAAAATAGAAGAAGCGCGCGATGGACTTTCTTAACAGAGCACGCATTGATAATAAAATTCAATAATTTGCAAGCGTTGTTCGTTTGTAAGACGATTCATGGTCAAATTATAGACCAAACTGAAGATGTTTGACAGTGAAACAAAACACGAAACGTGCGTCAGCTGTTTAAACCAGTGTTGCCAAAAAGATAATAGCTAAAAAATCACCCTTTAGTTAACGGACTACTATATCGAGGAGGCGATAAATAACACGATTAAACGCAATGCTATCGAGAGTCTTAGCTTCAACAATAGCTACCTTCCATCGCTGACAGTCCTAGGCCCGCTGATTCCATTCATTATTCTGTCTTACGTCAGCGATGACCTTAAATGCAGCTCATTTGGCTTGTTCTTCAATCGCCGTGAAAGCTTCTACTACAGCACGTTGGGAACGCACGACTATGTCGATGTCATCTGCATACCCAAAAGTTGAACTGACTTCTAGAAAATAGTGTCTTCCGTGCTTGCAGCTGCCCGCCGCACTATCTTCTCTAATACCAAATTGAAGAAATCACACGGCTCAGAAGTCCTCGAGCCGAACGGCTTTAAAATCAATGAAACGGGGTGTGTTTCGACTTACAACTCGCTCCAGGATTTGCCTTAATATGAAGATTAGGTCTATAGTCGAAGCCGCACTGGCACGTGCCGATAAGTCCGGTGCAAAGCGCTTTACACATTCACACAGTACGCTGGACAGAATCTTGTAGGCGACGTTGAGCAGGGACTTGCCCTTGTAGTTGTTGCAAGAGGTAGGATAGCCTTTTTTTTGTAAATGGGGCACATGGAGCTTATATTCCAGTCGTCGAGAATTTTTTCGTCTTAACAAATTCTGTTGCATGCTCTTAACCAGAACATCGCCACCGGCCTTGAAGAGCAGTGACGGTAAACTACCTGAAGCTACGGCTTTGGTGATTTTCAGCTTTTTAATGGCTGCGCCGACTTCTTCAAAGCTGGGTCGGAGAACTACTTCATCGACTAGAGTTAGAATTCCTGATTCCCTATCACTCACTCCTGGCCAGTTCCATTGAGCAGCTGTCGGAAGCGTTGCTTTAATATATCCACTATTCTCTGCGGGTCGGTAACATGAATACCCTCACAATTTCCAAGAGTCTGGGTGCCTTTCCTAAAGTCTAAGGCTAAGGCCTACGATTATGGCTTTTTCATAAAGGACCCGTATTTCAGCTTGTCCCAAAAAAAATGGATTCGCTCCAGGTTGGTTTAAGTGGCTATCCAATTTGTCTTAAATCGGGTACAAATAGAGCAGTTGCGCCGTGGTAGACCGTGGTTGTTTGGTTAGCTAAATCCAGACTGTGGAGTTCAGGAAGGGTTAGGTTTTGGTTAGCTATCGCGGAGATGTCACTAAGGAAGGGTTTGCCGAACGCGATATATCTTTGCTTGGCTAGTGTCGGACAGTCACAGAGAATGTAGGGCAGACTTTCCTCTGAGTGGGTGTCAAGGCAACTGCGACAGTGTGGGTTGAACGGTACTTCGAGTCTAGCAGCGAGGATGCCTTCTTTTAGTGTGGGAGGGCCAGGTTTTCCTAGAGATTACGGACTTGGATGACCTAGTCCACGTTCTACTAGCTAGGGACAGGAAGTGTTGATAGATGGCGTGTTTGAGGTGGTTGATTGGGGGACCTACTAAATCCGGAAGCCGGAAGCTCCTTGCTTGGCCAGTTCGTCGGCAATCACATTCCCCTCTATGTTGCTGTGACTTGGAACCCAGAGGAGGGTAATATTACACCTGCTACTGGCCTGTTTGAGTTCCTCCTTATACTGTTGCACCAATTTGGAGGAAATGTATACTGAGGAGATGGCCCTTATGGCTGCTTGGCTGTCGATGCAGATCGCAGCAGCTCTACCATTAGGGGAGCTACTACTGAGGAACTTAAACGCATACATCGTACGTACGTACGTAGGCACGTACAGTTCCCACGAAGATCGTGGATGCCGTTCTAAGGCATTCCAAATTTCAGTGGGGAGTCTTGCATCTGGACTTCCCGACGGCCAATCTTCTGCAACTAGTCAGGATGTTGACTCATAGCCAGTCCTGTGTAGTTGTTTTGCTTTGTGCGCTGGAGAAGAGCTCCTTTCGAAGACCATCTGTCACCATTGAATAGGGTCATTGGTCAAAACATTCAGAGCACCTTCTAGCACATCTTCTTGGCAAACCTTTGCCACCGTTTTTACATCCATAAGTACACGGACAACTCATAAATGCAGGAGTCCATCGAATATTGTCGACTGCATACACACATACACCAGCCACAGATACATCTGGAGATCGCATTCAGTTCCTCGCTAATTCAAATGATTTACCGAGATTTATTGTCCCTTCCGATCGGCCAATCATGCCCACGACAGCCGCTGTAAATAAATACAGCCACTGCTGACGGCATCCATGAGTGGCAGGCAAAATCAATCAATCAACTTCCTCCTCAACGCGCGCCTAAATAGCCCGCCCATAACAAGCGCACGTCTCCGCAGCAAACCTTGACTACAACACTTTACACCTCTCACTTAAGCCTCAGCAATCTGAGCAATTTTGTGAGATACTGGTAACAAATTTGTTTTGCCATCAAGTTAACACGTGTATCGCCTTTATCGCGGGAATTCAGAACAACCTGTGCTTCGTTCACATGGCACAGACAGTCTTTAGTATTCCAACAGCAATTTACTTAAACGTTCCTAATGTGCCAGCCTGTCGGGCCAATCGCTATATTCAAGTAATCTCTTGGCTGCACACGAGTGCTACTCCTGTCAATGGAACCCCGACAACACCACGCCACATGGGCAAATCCAGCGCGCTTGTCACAGCACATTATGTTATGCTGTTCCCCCAGTTTACCACGCCATCGCCATCGCCATCGCCATCGCCCCCCTGGACACCGTTGTAACTGAGTGAACTCAATCTCGATGCGTTTTGCAACAATTTCAATTAAACGGCAAATGGAAAAGGATAATGGCTTACATAATGCCAATCACCACCGAGCACAGCGCTGACCAGCATTGTAATGCCTCTAATGCGCGCGGTCGGTTGTGATCAAGTGTGTGTCTCGTGTCTGTGTGTTTGGTCTTTCTCTGCTCCCGGCAGCAATATCCATTCCGCACATGTCGTTCGTCTACTCGTGTGCTTGCACTGCTCCACGCTGCAAGATAGTTCTCTTATGGCCCAGACTCACCTTAAACAAGTACACATGCCCATTCACAAGTGATCCGGACAAATGCCCATTGCCACGAACTGTGCAGTCATTCGCGGACAGTGGGACAGTGGGACACTAACATCGACCAGATGGACAGGCAGACAGAGCCGAGTCTAAGGCTTGCACATACGTTGTACTTTCCCATTCCATTTCGAGAGGGAAATCCTGTCCACAGCCACAGACGCTGCTGACCGTTTAACCAGATAAATCTCCCGACACGCTGTGCGGTGACCAGTTGAACCGATAAACGATCACCGCGCACCGATCATATTGTCCACAGATACTGATCTCCCATCAGATCGAAATGCAAACATAAATCCCCAATTCACCGCAGCGCGGTGCGGTTATTAATGGCGAAGATAATTTTCGATGCTGTTCGACTGCATGTTGCGTCTTTTGTCGAATCAAAGAATAATTACTGCCGCCTGTACCTGCCTCCGCGTTCACCGCCGCACGCCGAGAAAGTACGCGTCCCATGGTGGCTTTTCTATGAGACCCCCGCACGCATGTGTTCAACTAGGCCTACGTGCGTGCAAAAACCGATGCTGAGGGCTCCCAATGGTGACGACTGTTTGATCGTTGCTGCAGATACATCATGCGAGTTTCGCTCTTGGCTTCGGAGTTCCGATGGTTTATTATGCGTCCAATTTCTCTCTCCCGATGTGGGTCAGAAATGGTGAATGGCCAGTGTATTCTGGGCGAGCGTGCACAATGCGGCGGCGGCGGCGTTAAATTGTGTCATCATTAGCACCAATTATCGATCGATGTGATCGATTGAAGTGATTGTTGTGCATTTTGCAACAATGTCTGACCAATTTGGGCAGACTCACGGGTCCAGTTGGTTTATTTATGACTTCCACTTCGATTGACTGGCGGGCATAGAGCTCCAATTAAGAAATGTGGAAAGTCTTCGTGCAGCTGTGGATGCGATGCTGGTCTGGCTCGGGGGACAAAAACGTTTTCGTCGATTTAACGCTGGTTTCATTTTGTGCAAGACTCTGTAAAAGGATGGAGCTGAGTTGAGGGGGATGTAAATGGGCTTGGCGTCAATATTTGGTGTACTTGGCATTAACTCTTTGGGCGGTTTTATTTACTGGCGCCGCTGCAACTCGCTGTTTGTAACCATTTATCGGTGTACAAATCAGTTTTACAGGATTTTCAAGAGATGGCGTTGCGGTATTGCACGGATTCGGACAATGTTGTAACTAACTTCATTTGAACGCCTCATCACTAGGCTTTCTCTCTCAGTACGTGTCGTTTCCCTGAAATGTACAATTTTTGCGTTGTGCTCCAAAAATGTCAGCTTTTGTGCCAACGAAACGCAATTTGCGGGAAAGTTTACCTTTCTGCTTACATTTAAGGAAAGGTGCGGCTGAAGGCCATCGAATGTTTGCAAGAAGCTGACGGGGAACATGCTTCATCAATTTCCACATGTGAGTTTCGGTAGACACATCAACGGCCATTCGTCAAAAACGACTCCAGAACCAAATGTTCACTGTGGCAAGGTCATGCTCTGTATTTGGTGGCACCAATTGGCGTGGTCTACTATGAACTGCTAAAACTGGGAGAACCCGTCACTAGAACCGAACACTGCGGGAAACAATACGAGCAAATACACGACAAAGTGATTTTGCAACATGACCACGTTCGGCAACATGTTGCGCATCCGGTCAAAACATACATAGAACCGCTGAAATGGGACGTCCAACCCCACCCGTCGTATAGCTCAGGCATCGCACCTTCCGACTAGCATTTGTTTTCGTCGACGACGCATGCACTGGAGGATCAGCACTTCTGCTCTTTTGATGAAGTCCACAATCGGATGACTTCGTGGTTCGCATCAAAAGAGTCTTCGGATTTTTGAGATGGTATCCGAAAATTACCAGAAAGTGATGGCTAGTGATGGACAATACTTTGAAAAATGAAGTTGTAACAATTTGTTCACAATAAAGCGTCAAACTTGAAAGGAAATTCGTTATTTGTACAACGGGGCAACCAGTTTGCAAAGGCGGATAATGGACCACAAGGACCTAAGTAGAGTATGGTTTATATACAATAAGCCAGCAGTCACCCTACATAGCTAACTATGTAGACCGGGTGGTAGACCAATAAGGGGTGCCATCAGCGTCTACACATCGTTTGGATATTATCATAAAAAAAGTAGGTGTGTCAGTCAAGAGACTTATAGAAATTTTAATGAAACACACATCGTGTGAATTTGTCCGATCTCAACTGATTTTATTTCTCTTTTTCTTCTTATTATACACCTAAATCTATCTTAACAATATTTTCATATCTTAAATCTATTTTTCGATGTAAAGGGATCACACAAAAATATAGATTTGAATGATTTTATCGAAACATTCAGTGCAATAAAAGCTCGAAAGCATTATTAAATAAAATCGTTGTTCATGTTTTTTGTCCTATTTTTTTTAAGGGGAGGCTGCTTGCTTTACCGCCTCGTGTGCCACTGCCCCTTAGTCCGAGGATGGTTGCAATTTAGAAAAAGGGTTTTTTTTCGAAAACAAAACTAGCACTCATGTTGACTAGCCTTGGTGAGTGTTGTTAGACTGTACTGCACTGCATGACATCACATTTGACAAAGTCTGATCTTTGGGGTTTACTACCCCAATGATATGAGTGTGCCGTAACGGCTTTATTCCTCCAGAAGCATTCCTCTATCTCAATACAATTGGCTTAATACAGGATCCACAATGATGTACTATTATCTTTCATGTCGTGCCCTGAACAGTGGACAGGCGACTCCAATATGAACGGGATGTGGGTCGAAATCACGAGGATCTCCTCCGGTTCAGTAGAGCTATCTCTGCTCGTGACAGAAAAGAGTCTACCAAAAATGGTGGCTACACCAAAACAAGCCAGTCTGGGTTTACAAAATTACCCGGCGGTTGAGCATGGTGGCCAACTTACATAAGTTTAAGGCTTTTGGGCTGCCGGGGCTGGCCAAATTTGTTTGGATAAAAGCAAAATATGTGCTATCGATTGTGTGTGTCGATGAAATACTAAAGTCAGTAATGCTGCCATTCGCCGAAGAGGACATGCCACTAAAGTGGGAGTTCATGTAAAACAATGACTTATGCACTCTTCAAAACGAACTAAAGAGTGATGTGCGCGTCATAGAATCGCAGTTATTAAGCGGGCATCGCAAACCCCCGATCTTATAAAACCCAAGATCGGGTACTGTAGAGCCACCAGCAGGGAACAACTGTGGTCACAAATGCGAACAGCGCGGTACTCCATTCCTGCTGAATCTTGTACCAAGTTGGTTCATTGCATGAGACGAAGTGGCGCTGCAGTAAAACTTACTCAAGGCAATGTATTATATAAGTATATACCTCCATCTTTGTATCTGACTCGCCTTCCCGTAACTCCTGGGAAGTAACTTAGCATCAAAAGTTCCACTTCCAACAACCCGGCAATTAATTTATTTAAGACTCAAGCCATAATTTCAAACGAGTTTTCCACCTACTAAAAGTATGCAACGAACATATTCGAAAAATTAAGGGAAATAAAATAGTGTCGGTTTTCGTAACATATGAATTCTCGGGTATACGATTTACACCCAGGCGCGCGTATGAAAGATTCACTTAAAAAAACAAAGGTTCAACGACGAAATATGAATGTGATACATCCTAACAGTAATATCATTACTTTTTGAGATACATTTTCTTAACACACACTTTGTTTCTATTATTTTTCTTAGGCTAAGATCAGCGAAAAGCCATTTTTTCCCACCATTTATGTTATTTTTTACACAAAACTTATATTAAACATTATAATATATCAACCAGTATATGCCTGATATCCGTCTTCCGTCAAATAAATAAAATGTCGTAAATGCCACTAAACAATCTTGTTTATATCGTTTTTTTGTTGTGTCTATTATTTTTTCCACTACTGTATATCTGCTGTTGTGAGTTATTTCTTGAAGACAGAGCATACTTCGATTTCCCTCATTCGCCGGCAGACTCATTTCATCCGCTGGACTTTAAGTAAAGCAGATTCTAGACCCCCATCTGTGTGGAATTGTTACGCACCAGAGACATTTGTTCATTAGAAGCCCTCAAACTACTCTCTGCTCCCATAAATCTCGAATAGGACTCTGTTGGGGTGTAGTTAGCTGTGGCTATTGCCTGAAAGTGGGTTCCCAAGATTGCAAGTCCCTCTTGAAGAAAAAATCCAGACGCATTTGTCTTCTTGCCTGTTCTTGACCTCATCCCTTGCCAACAATTTCCAGACAATCCAAGGGGAATGCACTGATGACTTGTTCACTTTGTGGAACCACGTACAAGTTGCATCAAATTCTTTCAGGAGAACGAACAAGATAACGTGCTACACACTGACTGCCTCAGATTCATTACCACGCGTGTCTTTGTTCCATTCAATGTCATCCATCAACGACGATGAACACGAAGAAGACAGAATCCCTAATTAAGTCATAGCTATTAACGCACCTATGCATCGCCCATTATCTCTCACTAATGCAATTCTATCACGTCATGAACAGTGCCACTCAATAGTCATGAGCTCACTTTCATTATCCGACCATTGTTTCAATCCCTAAATTCGTACACATTTTTCATTTACCCCTTTCCCCATCAGATTGCATTTCATTTCAAGTCCCACCTTAATTTGTACGATCTGCAATTTGTCTTCGTGCGTTGCATGCGTGCACTTTAGCCATTAAATCAAAGCGCATCTGACCAGAGTCAGTTTGAAAGCTCTTGCTAACCGATTTTTCTCACCTCCTCCAACTGACAAATGGCCCATTCTTCGCTGGGCGTGTTCACAGACTCGACTGAAGTGATTTGCATAAAAATGACTTAATAGGCATTTATTATGTTCTCTCCTCTTCTTCGGCTTTTATTACAAATGACGGCACATTCTTTGGGAGGAAAGTGAAAACTTTTGAGCTTCCCACCAAAAATTAACCAATTAAATGGCGCCCGGTTACCCAGCAGGCTACCCATTTCCGGATTGAGAAATTGCCACTCATTCCGCTTGAGACATGAATTGGGTTGTCAGTCCATTTGTTTTATTGCAAAACTATCTTCATAATTAACTACGCAATCATGTGAATCTTCGCCCAATTCGTGATTCTGATTTTGACATTTGATCGTTTATGTCTATCCGAACTGTCATCTGGAAGTGTATGTGCATGTCCCCCCTAACAAAACTGGTCATTCTGTCGTAGGTTCACACATTTGAAGCATTACAAGCACAATATCGTCGATGAACGTCAATCTGAGTACAAAACATCGAAGAGACGCGGTAGACAAAGGCCTCGTCCAACCGATTATGCAACTGCCTCTCACTGTAATCCAAAATCATGGCGTTAACCCAAAGGAATCTACCATTAAAATAATTATTGGCAACAAAATTCACAATCCATTCCAACAAATTTTGATCGCATTCTCGGCTCGGCTTCAGATGCATTTCATACAACAGGTGGCCACCACCGCTTAACAGCGTAATCCACTTTAACTTCAAATACCTGACAGACAAATGATTGTTCGTTAATTGCATCTCAAGCCGCTCGAGCGGATGTAAGCCATTGCAAAGCTAATCACCACGTAGACGATTTGTTTACATTGTGAACGTGCCCGCTTGTGTCCAAAGTTAAACGTCATTTCTGACATTCCAATTCGGAGTACCCTCATTACGCGTTGAACGCACCCCATTCGCGCAATAATCCGCGACCACCCAATTATAATAAGACCCACTAATGTCTTCCTAGCTCGACTGCTGTAATCCATCACCAATCCGTCAGAGTCGCTGCCACAGACTCCAGAGATCCGAGATCTCCCAATTGCCAAAGGGGGAGGTTCGCATGACAGCGGAGTGCATTCAGTGGTTAAAATAGTTGTCAAATTGCTTTTCGAGGAACGTCCGCGACCACAGCCATGGCGCACGGAGACGATGAAAGCTTCAAAGATGCAAAGATAAACACCGCGAGAGATAGCCGGTGTAAATTGTTACGATTTTGATCTGCCATCTGCACGCGGCGTACACACACATATCTGCCACTTATCGGCGCATGAGATCGCACTTGCTAAATAAAAACGCACAAACTGCATTTGTAATAATCGTGTAATTATGATGTCGGTCTGTGGTCGTCTGCGATCGTCTGATGGTGCTGGCCGGTTGCGTTGGAATGGAATTGGATCATTTCATTCCTTTTCGCACTAATCACTGCGAGTCGTCGCAGACGCAGACGCTCGTCGGACGGACATTCACTTGCATCGATTAAAGATAACAGAATGGTCTGGTACCCGTTTCGAGAGGTGGTACTTCAACGCTTCCCACCGCGTCATGTGTGCTCTGATGTAGAGCACGCTTTCGTCGAGGAGCTACATATTTGATTTGATTTTTCTCCGTTGGAACGATGATAGTCTTAATTATAAATAATCGTTTCTTAAACAAATATTTTACTTCTTCAATTGCTGCTCATTAACTTGTGTGATGGGGGTTTTCCGGCGAAATGTGTGACGACTGCTCTTATGCAACCGCTTTGGGCGGGTGATTGCGGAAATGGCTGCTGCACAGAAAACGCGGCAAAACTCTAGAAAGACAAGCGTTTTCACTCTCTATCTTATCTGCACATCTACGCCTTGGAGTGACTACTTTTCTCTCGGGCTGGCTGCAGCTTCAGTAAATGCCCAAGAGTGGAATAATTTATTCGCGAAGCGAAACCTTCTCGTGAAAAGTCGCTTTTACTTGACGTCAACATCTGTACTCCCCTGGGGAATAGGATCAGGAGCCATTTCAAAGCAGTGACAGCTATGACTGATGCCATGACTGACAGCTGCAATCAGATAGATCATTGTCAGCTTTTAACACAGTTTCTGGGCAGAAGAATCAAACGCTGGCTGATCTTCGTGCTTCGGGAGAACCTGGACAGACAAGAAATGTAAATCGATGCCAATTCTCTTTGCGTCGACGAGGTCAATCATAGCGTGGGAGGAGAGGCAAACTTGAGACGACTACATTGGACAAAAACAGTCAGTTGAAAGACCGCTCATCCAAATTGTTCTTGAGCTCAGGAAGCAACTGACTTTTGGTACAGAGGGAGCCACTTGAATAATTAATCTGACTTTTGCTTTATTTTGTAAGCCAATAGCAGGCAGTCCGAATTCTCTCCACATCACACTGATCCACGTCCTGTGGTGGAGCTGAGAAACCTACTTTCAACTGAACCACGCTATCTCCAAATACTTTGCCAAAAAGAGACGATCCCCGACAGAGACTTCTAGGTCGGCAAGGAAGCTCAAAAGAGGGAGTGCGCTGCGGTGTCTACTCTTAGGACTTAAATCTAAATTCGATGAAGAGCCTGCCAGATCATTGCCATATTTTTCAAGCGGAGATCATGACGATCCCTGAGGCTTTATAAAATGGAATGGCGTGATGGTGGGATGATTTCTAGCCGAAATAGCGAGGCTGCCATGAAGTCGCTGGCAAAACCGTCAGGTACAATCTGCAGCACCCAAATGACGTATTCATAAGAGTGAATGTGTCAGCGTCGGCGTTTTCCGCTTCATCTGAGTTGGTAATTATAGCAGACAGAGATTGTGGCCCGTTGGCTTCGTCCTCCTTGTCGGGTGAAGTACCTAACTGCTCGGTCACGACCCGATCAGTTCTGGTCAGAGATGAGGTGGACGACAGAAGCTCTATGGCATCGCCACTGATCCTGACTGTTTGCTCTACAGCATGAACAGGTCTTGGTGTATTTAGAGATTCACCATTCTCAGCTTTATTTTTATTGTTGTTAGAAATTGTGCTCCCACGAGTGGTCGGAAAATGCACATCGCACTAGGTAGAGGCCGATATACCCAGTGATGGTGGGACTTAAAACAAAGGTCGCCAATGTGTTCGGAGTTCGTATACTAAAGACTAAGCAATCTCTTAGCCATGCATCCCTCTGTGTGTGCTGTTCTATCTGTAATTGAGCTTGTTTTACAGAGGTTTACTCCTCACGTCGCTTACTTTGGCCGAATACTTACTCGTGAGACCAAGTTCGTTTATCGTAGGCAGGCGCAAGAGAGCAAATGTTCAGTTGAACAAGCTTGGTATGTTTGACCCTATTATCTCGCTTTAGCATCCGTTGCCCGGAAGCCTTGGGGGCAGTAAGTCTTGTTGTACCGGTTACCCGATGGGGATGTGACTTTGCCTTACTATCCCGACCAGACCACCCAATTTAACTAGATTTTAGATTGAAAGCGACTCGAAAGAGGGAAATTAAAACAGAGGACGTACTGCACTCTAATGGAGGAGGACCTTAAGCAACTTGGCGTGCTTAACTGAAGATGGATCATAACAATGGATCCACACGGACCTAGGTTGGACGTGCTCCTGCGCACCCACAATCCTAAATTAAGATTCGTGCCAGTTGAAGAGAATTAGTTGGTTGACCAGTGTCCACCAGAGTAGATGCATACGATCTGTACTTGATGCACTCTCTCCCTCATAATCTAGTGGCTGACTCCTAAGCTCTACTGGTCATGCAAGTGCACTGGATTGTTTGCAAATTAAACAATTCGAAAGCGACTTCGTATCGTGACTTCGAAATACCGTTCCGGTCACATTTCCCAGAAGTGGACAAGTGATAAACCCATCAACAACTCGACCATCCATGTTTGCACGGATTGATCGAAGATGCACAGGCGCCGGTATTTTTTCCGAATTATTGGACATGCTAGATCATAATCCCTGATTACGTTAATGTTTTTCAAGCGGAGGTCGTGGCAGTCAAGGAAGCGGCCAAATTTGGAAGTACAACTGGCTGATCCCGATCCCCCTATCCTAATTGACAGTCGATGCCATCAAAGAAATTTCGGCAAATTGATCGCAGGCCACCGGGAAGAACTTAAAGTTCTCAGCACACAGCACTTGATCACTCTACGCTGGGTTCCGGGTCGCAAGACCAGCCGCCAATGAAGCAGCGGATGAACTTTTCTAGGATAAAAGGCTGCAACCAACACATCCCAGGCAATCCTATGAACCATCTCTTGCAGATGTCAAGAAAAACGTGAATGACAAAATATAGAAGGTGGAACTCTCTGTGAGACCACTCGGATGCTCTAGCCCAAGTTTAACAGTGCAAAAACCGACAAATTAATTCAGTACGACAAAAAGTTACTAGAGGTAGTAGTTAAAGCACTTACTGGCCATAATCATCGGAAGTAGCACGGAATGAAAATGAGAGTAAACCATGACTGTGACGAAGAAGAAACAGAGGGTATTCCTCACTCTCACAGTTGAGACATAGAACAGTGGGAGAACACTTCATCCAAAACCTCCAGGATCTAATAAAAATCCCACTAAAATCTATTGTCAGACTTATAAGGATTTCAGGATGGATGTACAACACACTAAAATGACGACTACCAGGAGGAGAGAGCAGAAATTCCTTCAACGGGCATCACAATGACTGCATCAGGAACTAAGCAAGACGTGGATCACGCTCGTCTACCCATCAACCTAACCTCATGTAAGCCTCAGAGTCACTAGCAGAAATAAGAGAGCAAGGAGATATCCAACTTCTACCGCTCTTGCCCCTTGATTTCATCTGACAGCGTTTTTTATCCCGTTTCTGTGAATACGTGTGAGCTCTTGCGAGCAGCTGGCGGACAGCTGATACACTTCCCCTCCAAGCAAATGAGGTGGATTATTCATTTGAAGTTTTATTTGTTTGCAAACTGCTGAAATCAATACGTTTTGGAAATTAAAAACGAATATTTCTTATTTACCCGTAAAAAGGGCTATTATTTATTGAAAAAAATTGTTGATATTTGAGGAAAATTAATTACATTCGTTGGAAAAATGCCTTTTTAAAGGAAAAAGCGAAAAATATCGTGAATATCATTGGATAGAATATATCTTCAACGATAGTGTGAAGATTTGTGAAAAGCTATGTATGTGCATATTTGTAAGTTTTATTTGTTATTCATAATATTGAATTTGTTCTTATTCCTGCAGAATGATTCATAGTTGCAGTATAATAATGGATCCATTTGTCGGTGCTTATCAACGTCTCCAATCCATCTCCGATTTGACACTACATAACTCGTTTTTAACAAGTGCAATAGTTCTGAAAAAAAAGTGTTCATTTGTGTAACCGTTTTACTTATTGTTTATAACAATTTATAAGCATTTGCACACCACCCTTGAGATATGCTTATGGTGCGTTAACCGTTTTTTTTTAACCGGGTGCTCGGTTTCCCCAAGAGGCCTATTGCACCCGCACTATAGAAATAGGAAAATATGTTAGTAATATGCTTAAATAATAAGATAGAACAAATAAACGAATAAAAATTAATGACATGCACATGCAATTAACGTAAAAAAAAGATATGTTTGTGTTTTGTGTAAAAATGGAAGACTTATGGAAGTAACTTAATAATCTAATCGCTAGTTTATAAATGACACACGCGAAACATCTTATTTCTGAAATTGGGGTCACTCAAATCCCTATTCCAAAATTTTATTATAAAATACAACCTAAATCTAATGAAATATTTTAAAATGAAATCTTCATGCAGATTCCTACAGCAGATAAACTTTCTGTCGGTCTGAAGCTGTGCGAAAAGATGTTGCGCTAAACCCCTTTGATGGAAGGACTCGTAGAACGATTCAAGAAACTTTTTATCGATTTCTCGAATATATTCTACGAAATCATGTGTAGCTGCAAATAGATTACTGTCTTTAAATTGCTTAAAAGTTGTAAATGTTAAGCCGGATGATGGCGCAGACAGTGAAAGCACGGGTTTTGGGAAACTGCACGTATGGCTTTCGTGACACTTCCGAGAAAGCCAACCGCAGACATACATAAAACTATTTTCTTGCAGAAAATCGTTTACTTTTATATCTGCAGTCAGATTTGCCTTGGAAGGGCATTTGGGCCTATCGCTTACTTTGCTTTGCACCCAAGATGTTTGTGCTACCAGGGGGTTGATTGCTGATGGATTGCAATCGCTCTGCTTCAACATTTTCACAGTTGCCGGCTCTAACAATTCTCAAATATTGGAGCCCCCAAAGCTTCTGGAAAATGGTTTGAAATTGCAAAGCGGTTACGCGCGTATTTTTTCCGCCGGCACTTCTCGCTTCAACGAAAAACTGCTCAAGACAATGTTGATTTAGATACCGAGTAAGAATAAATTCAAACTGGCATGGCGATAGAAATTGCCACAAGGAATTGAGTGACGAGATGTTGAGTAAACAGCCCTTTATAAAAAGAAAACTGGTTCGTCACGTCCTTGCCTGTTAAATCAATAACTCTTATTGAAGTTAAGAGTTTCGTTGCCTTTCGTAGGAACTGCCTTTGTATTTCATTTTGGCGAAAACCTTTCCTTAATAGACTTGTGCTAAAACTAGAAGATGAGTTAAAAATATCGAATAAATTATTGAAGAATTCTAGTAATTCTCCAGTACTTATCATAGTTTTGGGTCCTTGACCTGTAGGTGAAACAACCCGCTGAAACTGTGTGGCTCAAGACTTGGGAGGCATATTTCACTTTCATTTTTTGAAAGGTGTTTGGCCTTATATGAGCCTCCGTTAGTTTTGGAGCACTAGGGTGAAATTAATACTTTACTTAATGTACATATTTAGTTTTGCACATGTGTACAATAATACAATAATAATATTGAAAAAATTGCATGAATCATTTAAAAAAATTATTCACCCAAGCATTATATGTGCTCTTAAACATATGAGTCAACTTTTGAACACCCTCCGAACAATAGTACATGGTATTGGGCAAATCCACGAATCTGCCGACATTTCCCACAAAATCCACGAATCTGCCGACATTTCCCACAAAATCCACGAATCGGCCGCCATATTGTGGTGGATCCATGGTTTTTGTAAGAGTATGTGTGATATACAAGGGAGTTCTACTACTCTCACATTTCTCTCCAGTGTGGACTAGGGGTAATTCTCGCCGAAGTTGGATATCTCCTTGCTCTCTTATTTGTGGTCACTAGCAACGTCGCCAACTAACGCAGAGCCACAATTCGAGAATACACATCATAACTAAATCGCCGTAAAAAAAACTAATTTGTTTACAACGATTTCGATATCGTACGCAGCAGATTTGGTGAGTTCTAAAATTCCTCATGTTCACTTTCGTTTTTCCCATAAAACAGAAAACGTTGTTGACAAACCTCGGTTTTATGGTCTCACGCTTCGTTTTTTTCTATCGAAACCAGACCAGTTGTGCCTTCTGAACTGCAACTGAGATGCAATTAAAGTCGTTTATTATTGTAATAATTATTTGTTTATGTCTCTCCAGAGACATTACTTTCACTCGAAACGAGATCGCCGTCTAGCCAGATGTCAGAATGTGTTCTTCAATCCGTCGCCAAGTGATAGATCGTCTCGCAATGTCCTGAAGGTTCAGTGGCTTACCATAAAGTTTTCCCACAATCATTAGAGTCCGTTGTGCGAATACTAAGGCTCGCAGCGAGAGGCACTCCAAGATTCAATGAAATCATGCGCGTGGAGAGTGGGTTTTGTTCCCCTGCTGATTTGCTTGACGTGAACTTGAAGGGGAACAAATACGCACGTCAGGTAAATATTTGCAAAGATTGTTTGCCTAATTGGATTTTGAAATGCAATCATTGTACTCCGTGAGCGCTTTAAAGGCACTGCACCCTCCAGCTGGAGGGGTGCCTAATGAACTATACATCAAGCCTCTAACTGTTGGGTTGGCCAGACACACACGAAATATGATTTGACTACATAAGTTTTTTTGGAGTTTATGTGAAACGAAAGTAATGAGCTGTACGCGAAGAAATTGTTATGCAATTCATTGTCCGGACAGGACACTTCTATTCGAAGAAGTGTTTGTAAAGCACCTGCCCACAATTAGAAGGGGATCTGATGAAATAAAGGCAAGAATAGGACAGTAGCAGGCAGTAGCGCTTCTGGTTCAACTTGTCGCCTCCGCGTGTTGATGGGCTACCGCACCTGCGACTACTTTGTGGATTCCAATCTAGAGCTCCTCTTGTGATGTCGTCATGAAGGTGTGTATGGCCAATCCACTACCACTAATAATAAGGCTGGTGCTTCCGCCCGTAGAGGGCCTAGCTTCTCAGTAATCACTCGTGTTGTGCATTCTATTGTTCTCTCACGAGTGAGAAAAATTTTGTTGCCGACTCAGAACTGTCAAGTTTGAGAAGCTTTTTCTAGACAGTTATACTCTTTGATCATTGTCAGTGATTCGAAAGAGGTAGGCCGAGAAAATTATTTATGTCGTACTGGGATTCGAACCTAGACGCGGAGGTTCAAGTGCGTAGGAGTCGACGTACAGACCCACAACGTCAAGGCCGCCACGTAATCCACTACCACTTGCGGCACTTGCGGCAGCAAATTTGATGAATTGATCCCTGTCCCGTCGACTGCTAGAGATCGGCGATTGTGTCGGGCCAAACGAAAAAGATTTTCCGGAGACTACGACTGATGAATGCCTGTTGCGCTTGCATATCGCGTGGAGTCTCATTCCACGTTTTGCAACAGATTTCACGTTTGATTCAAAACATGTCAGCTTGGTGCATTTGAATATGCGAGGTGATCTTAACACTTTGTCCAGCATATCGAAGGCAACGGTTTCGTATAACAGCTGCTGAACAGCCATTTTTAGTGATGATGCTGCCAAGGTAACAAAATTCATCCACTGCTTCGACGTTAGACCCGCAGATCTGAAAGTTGTGCGAAACGTTGGTTGATTAATGCACATAATCGTTGTTTTCGCGAAGTTGATTAAGCCCGCTTGTGCTTCAAAGTGATTAACTACCCTCATTTTGAATGTTATTTGGGTATATTTTGTGGGACAGTAGGTAATCCACTATTCCCTACAAGAATAGTGGATGTTTTCGCAATTCCAAAGACCCTGGGTGCCATTCCTAAAGCCTGTGGTCAGGATTTTGACTTTTTTTAGAAATGGACCTAATTTTTTGCCTGTCCCTAGATATTCTTGAGCGGGGATGTTGCGAGAGACCTTTTCTTTAGGAGTAGGCATTTTTCCTTTCGTCTTCCCGCTCGGTACTCCTCTTGCGCTGCTCTAGTTTTTCATAGCAGTTTGGTTTGCCTCGTCGGTTGCACGTTTCTTTTGCTCCCACTTGCCATTATACCACGGGTTCCTTGTCGGGGGTGGGTGGGTAGCCTATAGCGGTTTCCGCTACCCCTTTGATGGCCGAGCGGCAGTGCAACCACATCTCGTTGGCGTAGGCATACCGTAGAGTCTCTCGCTTAATTGTTTTTCGTAGCTCTACGAATCTCCCGTGTGGTCAGGCGTAAAAACTCCTCTTTGTTGGCTGGTGCAGCTTTCAGGCATTGGACAGTCGAGTTCGGAATCGTGCTGCTACGAGGAAATTGTCAGAGTCCACGTTTGCTCCCCTGAATGTACGCACATTTAGGATATTAGACGCGTGCCTTGTTTCAATGAACACATGGTCGATTTGGTTGGCGGTTTGACCGTCCGGAGATCGCCAGGTTGCTGTATTGATTTTGGTGCCTCGTGCTCTTTATAATACGCAAAGGTCCTGCCATCAAGAAATCATATACACCGAGATATTGAACTAAGCCCCTTGCCTATCTCAAATATTGCTCTAAAGTCACTCATACTACTTTTTTCCATTCACACCTCTTAAGTCTTTAGAGCAGTCTTGAAATGACTAGTATTCAAAAGCCACTGTCTGTGAAAATGTTATAAAAAACGCTGTCAAATGAAATCAAGAGGAAAGAGACGAGGAAGTTTAATATCTCTTTACTCCATTATTTCTGCTCGCAACTCTTGGCCTTTTCCAAAATTCCTCAATTTTCTGTTTCCCAAAAGTGACCAAAAGTCAGTTACCAATTTTGTCAACACACACTTACACGTCATGTGACCAGAGGTCAGTCTGCGCGAACACAGTTCAATTCTATTGTCAGTCTGAAAGCGAAAAATATCAACTCCCAACGGGACGCGCGGAATTTGCATCGTTAACGTAACCTCACCTTCTCTAAGAGTCCGACCGACGCAGTCTTCGATGGGGACACACAGAGGCCAAGGTCCGTCAAATCCACCCCGTCGTGCTTGCTACCGAATACATGAGCTCCTCTTTCAACATTACACTTCGCATGGCTCAAGTTTCTTCGGCTCCAGATGAACGTACCACAACCGAGCCACGCCAACCCAAAGCGAGAGACAAATGAGAATCGATTCTTCAAGTCACACCTCTGGACGTTAATCGAATCGCTTAACGAAGTGAATCAAAGCCGATGTAATGAAAGTCTCGGAGGAAGAGATTGGCCTGGTGTGATTTTTGGACTTCCACATCTTATGTCATTTCCTCCACTCGCACACCATGGTCCCTTTCATACCGAGACCCGTGTCGGCAATCTAACTGGCAAAATGAAAAATATCAATAAATCTTACCATTTACCATCCACCGTTCCGCTGTTGCACCGCTCGCGGCTAACGTTAGCGGTGTTCAATTAATTCGAACGCCCACAAGAAGCCAAAGTTTGCCATTAAGAGGTTGCAACATTGTTATTGTAACAGCTGGACGTCGAGAGATGATGAATTGCAGCTGATTTGACCAAAAATAATCGATGTTTCGAATCAGTCGCCTTGGCTGTGCGACGGTAATCCTCTAGAGGACGACAGTGCAGATAGAGCAGATAGAGCAGACAGGGCAGCCAAGGAGTGCGCAAAAGACATTTTGATGGAGCAGCAACTGATGCTTGCTTATCTGACGCGCTACCTAATAAAACATTTCTGTTGGCACTTTTAAGCCGCAGACCGCCACCGCCGTCATCTACCGGAATTGAAGTGGAAAACTGAAAGCCATGGTAAACTTGTTTTCCTTCTCCCTCTCTCTATCTCTCTCCCTCTCTGAAGACCGAACCGACCATTTGTTTGGTCTTTGCGCCATCACCATCGCCATCGATGTCGACGTCGTCGTCGTTGTCGTGGTTGTTATGTTTGAAAATGGTTTGATTAGTGGTTGGTGGCGCTTCAAGGAGCTCGTGAGATCATTTGTCTCTCTCGAAGATCTCCACGTTGCTTGTGGCGTGACGATGCGAACGGTGAGGAATCACTTACGTCGGTTAAGGTCTAAGTAAATAAAAGGCCGTACCAAATTGAAAAATGCTTTCCGTTGTGCGCTGTGCGGGTACAGTTGACGGGTTGACGGGCTGACTCGGTCATTGTTCTCTTGTTGATGCGCACAACGAAAGCGAAAAGATGAAAGTGAAGAAGAATTGCAGTCTCGAGGGGGCTGTTAATAAACAATTGAAATAATTCGCATTTTGATTCACGACCGGCGAATGCAAACAAATGACTTGCCGGCAGGCATGTGTCATTATTCAGGGAAGCTGCCCGTCAATCAAACTGCCTTGCGAAAGAATGAGGCTACGCTTCGATCTCTTTCTGCGGCAAAATGGAGAACATGGCACTTTCTAGTCTCGGATTGGGGGAATGGAAAATGAGAGAACTCCGCTTGTCGGGAATGTGTCAATTGGAAGCTTCCGCGTTGTTGTTCAGATTCTTGTTTGGGCCGGAAATAAGGGAGCAAGGAGATATCCAACTTCGGCCAGAATTAACCCTTGCCCAGGGTTTCGAAAAATGTGAAAGTAGTGAATTCCCTTGCTTTTCACACATCTTCTTCTTCTACTTAGGGCGCTACAGTCCGAGGACTCTCCAGCCAGCACGATCTCTCCGCAGTTGTCTCCAGTTTCGCACACCAAGCCGGCTGAGGTCCACCTCGACTTGTGTGCGCCGCCTTGTGCGTGGACCTCTTCTGTTGCACTTGTCCCACAGGCTCAGAGTCGAAGATTCTTTGGGCGGGAGCTAAGTTGTTCATGACCTATCCATCATAGGCCTTCGATCCGTAAACGCCTTGTTAGACTCATGTCACTGTTTAGCCCATACAGTTCGTGCTTGAACCTTCTTCTCCAAATGCCATCAACGCAGACAGGACCAAAGATCGCGCGCAGAACTTTTCTCTCGAAAATGCCAACATCCCAAGACCTCTTCATCCGCTTTAGATAAAGTCAATGCCTCTGCGCCGTAAAGCAAGACGGGGATGATCAAGGTATTTTACAGAGTCAACTAGGTCTTCCGAGAGAGGGTTCTATTACTCAACTGCCTCTTGAGTCCATATAAACAGCGATTGGCAAGAGTTATTCTGCGTTTGATCTCGGTACTAGTGTTATAGTCCCTGTTTACTGCAGAGCCGAGGTAGACGAAGTCCTTGTCTACCTCAAAGTTGCTGCTGCCCATTATTACGCTCTGTCCGAGACGTCGATGTGCGTTGTGCGTCCTTTCATGATGACGGCATATACTTTGCTTTGCCCTTATTTACCGCCAGATCCACTTGAGCCTCTTCCGCTCTTTCAAACCCAATAAACGCCTCACTGACGGCTCGCTGTGTTCTACCAACCACGTCAATGTCGTCCGCGTATGCTAGCAATTGAACGGACTTCTGGAAGACCGTGCCTCTCGCGTTGACCAGTGAGCTTTGCACGATCTTCTCCAGGAGGATATTAAAGAAGTCACATGATAGCGTCTCGCCTTGTGTAAAACCATTTGTGGCACTGAAGGTCTCGGTGAGCTCATTACCGACTTTGATAGAGCAGCGAGAGTTCTCCATCGTCATCCTGCTCAGTCTGACGAGTTTGACAGGAATGTCAAAACTAGAGACATGGCGCTGTATAGCACGTCTCTCTGCACGCTGTCAAGTGCGGCCTTGAAACCGACGAATAGGTGGCGGGTGTCGATCTGCATCTCTTGTGTTTTTTGCAGGATCTGCCGTAGTGTGAAGATTTGTCTAGTACAGTAACAGAGTAGTATAGAGATGGCTGATATAATAGCTTTAAATTAAGAAGAGCACACAATAGCTACCTTTCTAGATAGAGAAGGGGCCTTCAATAACGTTCACACGGAAGCGATTGAATCCTTAACCGTACTAGGTACAGAAAACGTTATGGACTAATGGATTGTTACCATGCTTAGTACTCGATGCATTCAAGCAACGCTTGCAATCAGTCACATAACCGCAGGGATCTTGAATGGGGAATCTACACTGACTACTCTAAGATGGGAGGTGAAGTCGATGCGGAGGTCCTCTCAAAATTCCTGAACATTCCGAAAGCGTATAGATTGTCGGACAATTACCGAGTGCGGTTTCAAGCAGAACTATTTAGAATCAGGTAGGCATGTCGTCAAGACAAAATACCCCCAAATAGCCTGCAAAGACAGAAGGTTGCCATATGTGATTGGCTATTAATCTATTGCCTCCTTCGCTAGTCACTCTAAACTTGTAGAGGAACGCTGGGCCGAGCTAGCGTCATTAGAAGGCCAACTCAAAATTTCCCTTACCTGGGTTCCAGCCTTACAGATCACAGTGACATCCCAGTAAATGAGAAGGCCGACGAACTAGCTAGGCAGGGATCTGCCCTTCAGTGCTCGCTTTCAGAGGAGGTGCACATCATAGAAGCTGTCGCTCTTCCTTGAAATAGATTACCTCAGGTGGGCCAGATTGACAAACTGTGCTACATCAAGAATGCGGCCTGAGTACAACCGATCCAAAGCAAAAGATGTCCTTCAGCGAACCCGAAATGATTGTGGCGGTCTGTAAGGGACACTGGCCGATAGCAGATCATGCCTCAAATCTTGGTATCCCACACAGCACACATGGCTGCAGTTGAAACTGTGTAGCTTAGAGGGTGATCTTAACACATTTCATTTGAACCTGCCCAGCTCTTGCTAGAGTCAGACAGCGAACGCTTGGTAGACTCTTTTTCAACTAAACTGAAATTTTTGCAAACTTTTGGCTTTCTTGAACCCGACTAAACAATAATACGGATGGCGCTACAGCTCGTAGAGGACCTAGCTCCTCAGCAGGACTCGTGTTGTGCGTGCTATTGTTCTCTCACTAATAGAACCGGAAATTGCCATTTACATTATTTCGTGAATAACCGTCAAAAATTCGTGAATAACTGTCAAAAAGTCTGTCAAATTCGTCGATGGACAAGGTGTCAATCAGCTGTGAAGTCGGCCATTTCTATTGTAGCGGATTTCTGGTCTAGAAGCAGCGTTGGAACTTTAAAATTTCAAAGTGTGGTAGATCCCGAAGAAAAAATGTGGTAGATTTAAAAAAAAATGGTGGTAGAACTGGTTTATATATATAATTTCTAAGAAATTGCACATACTGAGTTAACGATGTTCTCATGAATGAAACGAACAGCTCTTCATTCTCTTTTGTGTTCACATGTTTGCAACACTGTCAGTTATAACACTTCCTTGTAACTTAATGCACATATTTTCTTTTGAAATTGTGTTGTGAGAAAGGTAAAAAAATAAAAAAAAACTACAATTAATGACATAAAGTGGAAGAATTACAATGCGTGACAGATGTTACACTTTGTGTAGTAGATGTGATAGATTTGAAAATGTCTACCATGTTGGTAAATTCCCAACACTGCCTAAAAGCTGTAAACGTCATTCCACCCAACTGTCAATCAAGATTCTTTCAGTGACTGATACTTTTTATTTCAAATCAAATCTTATTATAGAATATATACTGAATAAGAATCACCAAATATTTAAAATAACTGTACATATTCTCTAAATCAAAAACCTCATCAAAAATATCTTTCTTACAAACATCCTTCATTGCGTTACCACCCTAAATGTTCTCTTTCTTATATGTTTCCAATAAAATTCATGTTTGTTTCACAACATTATCCCCAAGCAACACCAGCTGCCAACCGAACAAGACTCATCTCCCTCACACCACAGTCAATCTACGAAAACAACGCAATGTTGCCAGCACTCTCCATGCAAACAGCACACATGTCATCTCAGTCGCTCCGCGAACAGCCGGTTAAACGAGTTGTTGCAGATTCAAATTGTTTGACGTTTTCCCACTTTTTTTTTTTTTTTTTGCATTCCATCCGTTGATCGGTGCGTTTTCTTCAAACGAAGTCCATAAGTTTTCCTCATTTTCACTCATATTCCACTTTTTAATTCAATCCATTAACATATCTCCAGAAAGACTGATATGCTAAAATATGTCCGCTGATAGAATAAAGCCACCAGCGACATGGCAAAAAGCCACCACGAATCCGAATCGAAATGGCAACAACGACAACAACGAAGACGACGAAAATCAAACTGCCCCATCAGCAATGGGAGCAAACCGAAACCCAGGTGAGAGAATCAAGTTTCGTAAGTTTCAATCCTCCTATAATAAGACTGTTTTTATTCACTCTTCTCTTTCAAAGTGAATTGTTCGGATATACATATAATTAATTAATATGACACTCGCGTATGTGTTTGCATTGCAAATTTATCTCGCATTTTCGGTTAGCAGGTTGCTTGGTTGCTTTGCATTCTTTGAGACGTAGCTACAGACTCTGCCCACTATCGGGCGCGCGTCTCGACTTCACTCCGAACGGCGCGACGTGAGTGGACACATATCAATTCGGTCGCTTTTTGTTTTGCTAACGTAAACAACTATTTCGCAAATTTTTTTTTTTTTTGTTTTGCTGGTGAATTGTAATTGTGAGACCAAAAAAGAAATGCTGAAGTTTAAGTACTTTCTTGTGATCTACTTCAAAGATGGGAAAATTAATATCCAAAGTCCTTGCCTAAGTACGTATTCAAGTGATTTTCAAAAGGATTACATGTCCTTTGGCCTGGGTGATGGCGGAATCTTTATCGAATTCATTGCCTTCACACTTTGAACTTTGTTGTTCGGTTAGTTTTTTTTTTGAAATATCGGAGCGGTTCAAGGTCAGATTTTATTCGAAACGCGCACTCGTGATATCTTTGCCTTTGATCGTAACTACCTGCTTTCGACTGCTTTACAGAGACATCGGCATTCTCGCGAAGCAACACGTGTCTGCTGAGTGAACTCATAAAACGCTGTTCTATGCTATTTCACATGCAAAGCGATTCTACTGGGGAAGAAAACCAAGCGTCGACAATGTCATATGAAACAACACATTTCCAGCATTTTAGGGTTCATTTTTGATTCTTCATTTAGCCTGCACAGAGTGAGAAACAGTGATGCCCGCTTCAGAAGTCCACAAAACAAAGTCAATTTCTTGCGTAAGTCTAGGATTTGCTCCCTTCAAATCGATGAATTACTTGCGAACTCCACTCCCAGCTTCTGAAGGCAGCGTCAGTTTGATCAGAATGTTAAGTCATTTCTACTTGAGCTATCCGACAGCTAGTTTCTACTTTCTTTTTCGCAGTTTCTTCGCTCTTGATTTTGGCCCGAGATTATGCTTCCAAATAGATATTAAATCTCTGTTGTGATACAATCGTTGTATTTGTCGCTTTTGTGATACTGGTTCGACGACGATTTTTGTGCATAAATTCTGTTTTGTGGAACACAGCATTTTATTCGTGTCATCGACGCTTCGTCGATCTGGGGATGGATGCCGTCGTGTTTAACTGGATAAGCCCAGCATGAGGTTGTTCATTTGTTGTTTAATTCGCAGCAATACAATATCCTGATGCAAGTCCCTCTGATGTCATCTTATGTACCCAATTGAAGTGATTCCTTCTCTTTCAACAGTCACCAAGGTTTCCAAACAGATTCGTGGCCCCTTTTTGACATACGATGATGTCGGCGGTAAGTCTAAACGAATCTCTTTCCACCGATTCAACAATTCTTCCTCTTCGTCGGAAATTAAGAGACATCATTCTTGTTCAATCGAAACCATTCTGAATGCTGCGCATAGACAGTGGACTCCCCCGTCATCGTCGAATTCTCACGGGACATCAAAATCAGTTCGAGTTAGAGGGACTTCGACTTAGAGGATGGTTTTTTGAGGTAAATGTCAAAATATGGCGAACAAAAACGTCGAGTTAGAGAGTAATCGTCTTGGGGAAAGTTCGAAACGACCGTATCTTGGTTTTCACTCGACTTTTCCTTCTGCTTGGTATCACTCGACGTTCCGCAGTAGAATTGGTCGCATTGATACGCACATTCTTCCAAGAACAATGCCTTTCAATCGCACCCTCTTTCCTTCGTAAACAACACATGCCTGTCTCCGTGCGGATAAACCCTGTGTCCAAAGAGCCGAGCAGATGTTGTCTAACATAACGATGAGCACATTGTTGTGTGTAAAGGAGTTTTGCTCAGATACCTAGAGCTGGTAGCCGTAGCACCTCGAACACCATTGTATGACAACAAATGTCCCAGTAACCGGCCACCTAACACGTTTTCCTATTTTGAAGCAGGACAACTAATTCAACTGACTGTGTACGCCAATTATGGGTTATTTCTTTTTCAAAAAAGTGAATTTTCACCAACACCCGGTCACCAAATTTCAGTACCCGACCACTTTGGTCCAACGCCACGTCATTTCTTTGAAAAAGTGTTGAATTTGAGGATTTGTCTCAAACACCAGCAGAATGGATAGTTGGAAAGACAAAAGATGCCGGAATCCTGTATCCAGTTCGAATTTCTGGAATTAGTTAGGTTAGGTTAGGTAGGTGGGGTGCCAGCGAAATCGGCAGCACACTTAGGCCATGTTGGTCCATTGTCATACCCATGCCGTTAATTTGAGCCTGGACCGGATTTGCAAACCAGATGAAACGTATTAACTTTGCTTTCACTGGGATTCGAGCCCGAGACTCCTCTAACCAAGGGCAGATACTCAACCAACTGCGCCCTCCAGATTGTAAGAAGCGGGCTTGAAAGTTCTAATGCTGTGGTACCATGTTCCGAAATCAGTTCTTGATCAAAACCTGTTGCTTCAGACAACTCCAGTGGTCCATCTTCGTTAATATACCGACAGGAGGTGAGGCAAGACAGATCTCTTGAAACTCTTGGACAGGGGTCTTCTGATGTCTCTAAAATATTTTTTTTATTTTTATAGACACTAATACATCTGGTTTGCCCATGATTTCAAGGATGACGGATGTCATGTTCCCTGTTTCTGTGCGCTGTGTCTATATACTTCCCTGCTTCTTGTAACTTCGGCAGGATGCATCCTGTTCTGGTGACGTTCGGTCTATAAACCACCCATAGTAGAGCAACGAAACTTATTTCATTTCTTATCGCCATCTTCTGACTCGCATGAACCACTACAGGGGTCGCGGGAGTAATCCACGCACGAGAGATCCTCCGCCATCGACTCTAACTCGTCAGGAGTTATACCCAAGCCATAGAATTGAAAAGGCACCGTATGTAAAGCACATTGAATGCCGAATGGAACAATAGAGTGGAATTCAAAGCTTCAAAAACTCAATGCTGTCTGCTGTCACTCAAGCGAACCCTTGATAATCAGCCATTGTCCATGAATGTCGCCAGTGTCAATGAAACCGGAAAGCTTTCCATCCTTGGTACGCGTATCAACGCAACACTTAGTTGGAACGATCATATATTTGAGATCGCCAAAAATGCTGCGAACTGTTGAAGTTTTCTTAATCGTTGGGAGAAATATTTCACCACCTCTGATTTGGCTTTCATTTATAAGGCGTATATCCACCCCAAGGTTGAGTACAACGGTCATATCTGGACAAGTGCCCCCAAGACAACCCTGCACCTAGATAGAATCCAAAATCGAGCGATAAAACTTATAGGAGACAACAATATCGCAGTCACTAGACTCGCTCGAACATCGACGCACCGTCTCTGCTTTGTCCGTATTTTATCGCTGTTTTAACAAACGGTGCTCAAGCAAACTTGCCAACTGCATTCCTCCTCTCCATGAATTCACCCGCAATACTCGTCTGTCCAGGAATGCTCATCAGTTTACCCTTAAGCCTGCTTTCGGACGCACAATTCAATTTAGAGACTCGTTCTTCAGCCGCACTACGCTAATTTGGAATGCTTTTCCCAGCCCAATATTTCCCACAGACTACAACCGGCAGATATTTAAGACCAATGTGCACAGGTACCTCTTCTCCCTTTCTTCCTCTACACATTCGGCCCGTGCTGTGTCTTGACCCCGGATAATTAAGAGTACAAGAAAAAAGAAGCACAAAAAAGAAAAAAAAAGCACAACCAGGCGAGTTTTTGGACCAACCAATTACCTCGTCCTGGGTCTCCCAAGCGGTCGCCTACCTGTTGGAATCGCATTCAAGGTACGCCTCGGAAGTCGTGATCAATAGGACATTCTTGCCACGTGACCAAACCATCGAAGCAGAGCCCTTTCCGTTCGAAGAAGCAGCTCTACATTGAGTTCCTCGCATCCCGCCGAGTAACTCTCACAACAACGAAGATTTCGGCAGCTTGTATTCGCGATCTTATTCTTTCGGTCATTACCCAAATTCCATGCCCATAGATGAGATGTTGGAACAAATACTGAATTGAAAACCGCTTGGCTTTGACATCAAGCTCGGCTTTCCTGAATACAGATCTTCCAAGCTGTGTCAATATTGACCCATCGTGGCCAATCCCACAGGAAAGCTCAGCATTGCTCCTCCCATCACTTGTGAAAAAGACCCCGATACACTTGAACTTCTCCACCTGCTTCAAAGGAACTCCACTAACTTGTAGAGTCCTTTGAACAGGCGTTCTGGAAACGGCCATAACCTCTGATTTATCCAGGTTAACCTTCATCCCAGCATCTGCGCAAACGGCACCAAACCTATCGTGTGCGAGCTGGAGTTCCGTCTGAGAGGAGCTGAGGATAACTAAGTCATCTGCAAAATGAAGATGATTTACCCTCAACTGTCCAAATGTGGAACATTCCTGGTCTCGGCTGCGCTGTTACCTTTCCTAAAACTCTTCCGTGCTCGTCCGAACCTGAATGAATCTTTTTTTTTAAACGGATCTGTGATGAGCACTGCCTGTCCAAATTTACCAACATATTAAATCTACTTGGAATTGTAGTCACAATTCGTGCAAATGCTCAATTTTCTTAATTTAATAGAAAGTGGCCAGATTCTAATGCCTGGCCGGTTACTGATACGCCTACCCTGCTCATATTTGGCTTAGGTAATGTGGCTGCCATCATAAGCGATGGATTCACTTAGACCCAAGGGTCCATTGTGTTGCCACTGAGCTGGTTACCGTCCGTTACTCCTGGAACCATTTTGTGTTTTGGACGAATGCCCAGATTGATCAGATTGTATTCTCCAATGGTTTGTTTCCTAATGGAGGCCAGTGCAGGGTAATTGCAGAGTAGATGTGAAGGGTTTTCCTCTTCATATTCATCCATGCATCTGCTAAAAGAAGTCATTGCATGGTAGTCCTAGTCTTGTCTACCCATTGTTCAGTTTCCTCAGATGACTCCAACACCATATTTGACTTTAACGAAAATGATCAACTCGAATGACAATATATTCACACCCAGGGTGTAAGGAATATAGGGTGTGCTGGACAGTTCTATTAAGACCCTGCGTGACGTCATCACGGACATTTGTCTGTCAACATAAACTTAAAGGTGGAAACATACAAATTTTTCAAACGCATAAAAACAAAAAACGGCCTTGTCTTCAACATTTTCCTACTCATTATTGTTTCTGCAACCTTTTACTGCACATTATTGCATTTTCGTATATAGTACCAATTATAAATGAAGTAAATCCTTTCATCTTACATCGATTTGCAATTCAATTCCTGTTTTTAATATTCGAAATTGAATTGTGATGTAAGCTTAAGCAATACATCAGTCTAGTGTCAAAAACAGACCCTGAGTGACGTCACAAAACAAAAATAGGAGGTTTTGACAAGCTGTCCAGCACACCTTACATTCCTTTCATGATTCACACCCAATTCGAATACATATGGAAAGTCACACTAAAGTAAACCTTATTTGTCTCGAAATCGGCAATGCTGATTTGGAACTTATAAAGCTGCGTCTTGATGAAACTTGGCAGCAGTACAATATCCGGATGCAAGTCCCTCACCTTGATGTAGTCCTGAAAATGCATACAAAATTAAGGACACAAATCAATGGGACAAATGGCTCCTTCACTTGAAAGGGACAATGAAAGTCATAGGTGTGCGTCATTGTTGGTAGCAGCTTGCAGACGAACGTACGTGATCTTGACCTAACCTCTGTCACGTTGCAAATGTTCTCGGAGTACTTTGGTCCAACTTCGACGAATCGATTGCCGTATCTGTTGTAGAACTGTGTTTTCACCTAGAAATGGAACACTTGCGTTTTAACTTTGTTGGTCCCACCATACTTAAGGTCCGCCTTACGATGGCGTTATTTTGCTGCTTTGCGATGAAGAAGCCAAAGTTGGCGTAGTTTAAATTTGGTCGTTTCGCTGTAAGCGAGCAGTAGGATTGTGTACATATATTGCCATCGTTGCTGCATTCTATTCCCCGGATTTCCACTAAAGATGTGCATCCCTAAAAGTTGGGGAGTCGATTGATGTTTGTGCGAAACTTTTGAAGGTTAGACTCACCGAGAAATTCAACAGCAGCACTGTCAATGTCGTCAGAAGCATTGTCGCACTGGGCTACAGTGCGGTGGTGGAATACTACTGAGCGAGGCAATAGTAAAAAGTAAAGAGTTTGTTGTCCCAACGGCACGCATCATTAGCTGAACCATTTCCTTTACTGCTTGCGAAATGTCTCCTATTAACTGTGCCATTGGCAAATTGTTTGGAAATGTTGTACGTCATAGCTGTACTTGGCAGAGATTTGAACAATCATAGAGTGGCGCTACAGTCCGTTGAGGGCCAGGGCCTGGCTTCTCAGCAACCACTCGTGTTGTGCGTGCTATTGTTCTATCATGAGTGGAAGTTTTATGCCGACTCCGAACGGTTTAAGAAGTTTTTTTCTCGACAGTTATACATACACTTTGAGCAATGTCAGTGACTCGAAAGAGGTGGTGTCGTGAAAAGTATTTCTTGTCGTACCAGGAATCAAACCTAGACAGGTAGGTCCAATTGCGTAAGAATCGACGCATATACCCACAATCCGTCTGTATTTTAGTGTTCTTTCTGCACTTCTAGCCAAGCTCCAGTTGTCCAGTTGTTTCATCGATGATTGCATTCGATCAAAGAGTTGCTGCAGGGTATTCGTTTCGTTTGTTCGTTATGTGACCTGAGGAAACATTCACTGCTTCTTCATGATTTACTATTTTCCTCATTTTGGGATGCTGCACATAGGTTCCTTGTAAGTTGGTAGGTGTTCGGCGTTTCTAATATGAGAGGGAAATTAGAGGCACCTTTTGCTGCTAAATCAGCTGCTTCATTTCCCTGGATTTCCGTGTGAACCTGGGACCCAGGATAGAATTATATGCTCATCAATCTTGTTCCTAACCGACTCTTTTTTTTTTTTTTTGTTACGTCCAAGGATGTGGCAATCTTCGAAAGATACTAATAGCCCGTGCCATTAGCATGCACGATTCGCAAACCCGTACGTACTAACCCACACCCTGCACTCTTCTACCACTCTCCCCGCGGAACTGCCGTTAGGTATTACTTCGCGGGGCTGGTTAGCGACTCAAGCTGGATCGACTGTGTTTGCCTGTTCGGCTCGCCTTACTCTTTCAAGCCGTCTTAGCTCGATCTGCAAGTTTGATATGAAGGAACAGATTTCCTCCCACTTCTCGGCTGACTCCGACTAGGAGCTCCAGTGTTAGTAGGTTTATTCTTGTCCCTTCAAATCGTCTGCAGTGGAAAGTCGTGTGTTCTGCGTCTTCTTCAGAGTCCTCACATTCTGGACAAAGGGAAGAGCTATCGTGCCCGAACCTATGGAGATACTTTCCATAGACCCCGTGGTCCGACAGAAACTGCGTAAGGTGGAAGTTGCAGTTTCCGCTTGCTCTCCTTGTCCACGTTTCGATTGTTGGAATCAGTCTGTGAGTCCATCTACCTTTGTTTGAGGTGTCCCATCTGGCTGCCACTTTGTCATTGAGGCTGCTCTTTCTTCCTTCCTTATCCTGTTTACGCCAGTCTCTGGCCGGTTCGTCGATCGCCTTAGGTAGACCCTATGCATCTCATTTGCGAGAATGTCGATGGAGACCATACCCGCAATCACACAGGCTGCTTCGTCCGAAATTGTCCGGAAGCCGCTGATTGTTCTTATGGCGCAGAGCCTGTATGGTGACGAGAGCTTCTTAGCTGTCTCCTTTATAGAGAGAGCACTCGAACAGACTGGCGCAGCATATAGGAGAATTGAACTTACCACTCTGGAAAGCAGAATCCTTCTTGGGTATCCGGGTCCTCCTATGCCTGCATCTTTGAAGCTTTCCTGCTGCTAATTAGCTGGGAGCCAACCCGGAAGTTTGCATATTCCACAGAGACGTCGTAGTATTTAGTACCATCGTCAGTCTGGTATCTCAGTTTCCTGTTGGTAAAGTAGCTGACAATAATCCTCTTCAGGTACTGCGGTGTGCTCATCCTATTCAGGGCTCTCACTATGCAGGACCAGTTCGCCGAGTTAAACGCGTTTTTTATATCCAGCGTAACTACGGCGCATTTTATTTTTTTGTAACGCCCCTCCATCTTGTACCCGTTATGGCTTCACTTGCTGTGTCTACCACCTCTTTGATGGCGTCGATGGTGGAGCGCGACTTCCTAAAGCCGTACTGGTGGTCTGACAGGGCTCCTCGCTCCTCAGGCACGCCGATTAGCCTGCCGTATATGATGCTCTCCAGGATCTTTCCTCCTAACCGACTCTAATGATGGGCATTTGTTGGTTGTGCTTTTTATTCCTTTGAGAATTCCGAGGTTGTCGGTGCTTATTAGTGTTTTTCCGGACCAATTTTGAGCTTTCTTTATATCCTTTTGAATTCCTGCTAGTTCGACGATGTAGCTTCGTGCTGAACGTGGCAGTTGCCCTTTGTGGAGAGTTACCATTTGGCTACTCCTTTCCCATTGTCTGACAGCGTATGAGCAGAACGCTTCTGTGCATGATCCATCGGTGTAAAGTATACCTTCCGGTTTGAAGAATTCTATGATTTGTTGATTTGTGTATGCAGTTTTTTAAAAATGTCGTTAGGAGTAGTGTTCGTTTTGTAGTTTGCAATACTGGTGTTTATAGGGAGTAGCTGCCTTCTCCGGGTGGTCCTCTAATTCGTGAAGTCACAATGGATGCTACGCGTTTGTTGTTCCTTCTGCTTATAGTGTATAGTGTATAGGGTGCAAAGCATCAGTGGATGTAATGGATGCAGGTCATCTGCTAATGCCTCGCATCGTATTTGAGCAAATTGTTTGTTTTATTATAGCATACGTCTATTCCACACTTTGCACACAGTGTTTGTGTGAAACGAGTGCATTTGGTGAACGTTTACACCGTCTTCTCTTCTCTCCTCATAATGGCCAATGGCTCGTTTGATCTTGTCGAGCTTGATCTTGAGCGGTACGTGTCGAGCAGACCCTTTCTTTCTTTTTTAGCCTGCCTGCACCTGCCCAACCTTGTTCAACTTGTGATGTTCTTTTGCTCGGCCTTTGTTTTATTCCCACTTTTCAAAGTGCTGCAGCTACTTCCAATCGAAAGCTTGCTACGTCCAAATTGTCAGACAGGCCAGACATCTTGTTTGTTGACCCGATGATAGAGTAGCAACGCATTTGCCATTTCTTAGTAAAACTTTGTGTCTAGCAATAATGCAATGGACCAAGTCCGCTCATCCCATGTGACGGTTGTATTCGACTACCACAAATGGTCGTTCAATCGCCACGTGGACTTTGTTGATTTTATCATATCGTTGAACATTGGATGTAGGGCACAGTTTGAACCCCCATTTTTGAGGTTTGCCCAGCAGCATGCATTGCTTCAAAACGCTTCGAGCCTTGGTTGAGCACATCTGCTATAGGAAATTTTTTCAAAAAAAACACATAAAATTCAGAAAAATGCATGAAATCTTTATTTGAATCGATAGTGCGGTCCATATAATTTAATGTTTGAAGATTATTTCTTGCAAATGTTGACCTTGACTGCGCCTCAAATGGTCCATCCGCTTAGTCCAATTTTGGCATACTCTTTCCAACATTTCGGCCGGTATCTCACGAATAGATGCTTCAATGTTGGCTTCCAATGCGTCAATTGAAGCGGGCTTGCCTGTATAGACATAAGCTTTAACATAGCCCCACAAAAACTAGTCTAAAGGCGTCAAATCGCACGATCTAGGCGGCCAATTGACCGGTCCCGAACGTGAAATAAAATTTTCACCAAACTCGCCCCTCAATAAGTCTATTGTTGCGCGTGCTGTGTGGCATGTGGCACCGTCTTGTTGAAACCACATGTCATGCAGGTCAAGCTCTTGCATTTTGGGCAAAAAAAAGTTGGATATCATCTCACGGTAGCGCTCACCATTCACAGTTACGTTACGATTCGCATCATCTTTGAAGAAGTACGGTCCAATGATGCCACCAGCCCATAAACCGCACCAAACTGTGACTTTTTCTGGATGCATTGGTAGCTCTTGCAATGCTTCTGGCTGATATTCACTCCAAAATCGACAATTCTGCTTATTTACATACCCATTGAGCCAAAAATGAGCCGCTTCAGTGGGTCGACTAAACGGACCATAAAATAGAAGAAGCGCGCGATGGACTTTCTTAACAGAGCACGCATTGAGAATAAAATTCAATAATTTGCAAGCGTTGTTCGTTTGTAAGACGATTCATGGTCAAATTATAGACTAAACTGAAGATGTTTGACAGTGAAACAAAACACGAAACGTACGTCAGCTGTTTAAACCAGTGTTGCCAAAAAGATAATAGCTAAAAAATCACCCTTTAGATTGTCCGAATCGTTTTCTGATGAGCTATCTTCCTGGGGAACAAATGTAGGATCCCCTCGTCACATTCATCGGAAGAACAATCAAGTTCGTCTTCACTTTTGACACCATGAACTGATTATCTCCTCAAGCTGTTGGTTACTTAGAATGTTTTTTTCCGATGTGTGCGCTTTCCTGTCGATCATTCGAATATGTCTGGCTTGTGGCTTGATCAACGCGCAACAAGAGAGCGAAGGAAAAATGTTAAATAGACGACTTGAGACACGATCGCGCTTCGAAGAGGTATGCTACGTTGCTTAAGACTGCTCTGATTTGGAAAAAAGTAGGAACTTACAATTCTTTCACCGCTAAATAGGTAATGTTGCAGATCTGCAACTCAGTGCAACGATGGGTTAGGTAGCCATTTTCATTATCTCCTTACGAAGGACTTAAAAACACAAAACTGCACTATATGCAGATGAGTTCCTAACTAACCTGCCACGCCGACTGTCGTTGCGTAGGCAGGCATTGACCCCAGTGAGCTCTTCAATTACGGCTTCCTTCTCTCGAGTCAGTCAGTGCCCCACACGTAATGTTATCTTGCAACAAATGATGCAGTCTTCCCTTCAGTCTCGAGGTTCAACAGCGTGCTTAGACTTTATTACGTCCCACCACAGCGTTTGGTCCGAGTTTCCCAACAACACGGAAGCGGAATCTTCCCTTCAAGCAACTTCATCTCCTCCTTTCTGAATGAAGTCAACCTCATCTCGATTCTTGTTTCATTTCACTCCAAACAACAGTCCTAACCCTGAGTGTGGAGCAACACGCTGTCTCTATATTTCCATGAGAACTGTGCCACAATGTGCACACGCAATCAGGAACTCCTTCATGTTCCACCTTCCATATGCAGCATTCCTTTAGCATAGCAGTGGAATGAAATCCTAATTCTTGCCATTTACACCCGAGCAACGCTCCCATGAAGTAACATCTTACAACAAACGCGCACCACACCACCGATTTTCAGAAACGAAGCGCAACCATTTACAGAAATTACATCCAACCGAATCGATCAAAGTTGCTTCGCTTTGTGCGCTCCACATTGGCTGCCATAAAGAGCACTCTACCTGTTGCCATATAAAATCCGAAATCTGCAAATGTGTTACATTTTCCCATTGATTTGTCATGGGGAACATTTTTTTCACTTCACTTTCTTGTTTCTTTCGATTAAACAGCGGCAGCAACAGCGACTGCAACTGTCCGAATCCGTAGTCCCAGAAAAATGAAAACCCAAGTAGCGAAACTGGTTTACGATCCGTTGGCCAAACCGAAGCGCCCGGTTGTTGTGAATGAAAATGACAAGCCAGCGGCCGGCGAAGAATTTCAAAAGAAACGCGAAGATCTAAACAGGGAAGTGAAGGAAATTCATGAGATGCTCAATGAAATGAGCAAGGGTCCGACGAGTCGCTGCCAACCACTTGAGGTGGAGAAGCAGGAGGCACTCGAACTGGTGACCAAATCGATTGCAAAACCAATTGAGAGAAGCAAGACTGAAACGAACATACGACCGCCGATCACTCGACGGAATAGATCTAGGCTAGACAGCCGCACAGCGCGCTCCAAGTCCGCGACCACCATAAACACCAATGACACTTCTCCAATGCCACGAAAAAAGGCTCACAATCCCGAAGAGACGCGTCGCTACATGCAGGAGCAGAGGAAGAAAAGAAAATCCCTGCAGACCATGATCGGTGCCGAAAAGAAGACCTCCGTCGACAGAAGCGAAATCAAGAAGCGCTTGGAAGATCTGCGTAAGAACACGCTGCAAATTGTGAACAAGAACGTCAGCAAAGCGAAGAAAAAGCCCATCGTCGCGGCAAATGAACCACCGATTGTCCAGCATCAGGCAACACCGACTGAAGCGGTGGCTCCACTTGAGCTTAAACTGGACACTGATAGGACTAGTGCTTGGTCGGATGTCTCATCGAAGAAGAAGACGTCATCCGAAAAGTCGCTAGACCCCAGTCCATTGTCGGAGAACTTCAAGAAAATTGGTCTCCTCCGCAAACCCGAGATCAAGGATCACTCTTTCAACGCCCTCAAAGATCTGAACATGGACAAGGAGAATCTGATTATTGAGAACCTCACACCACACCTCACTGAAGGATTTTCCTCTAGATCAAAGGAACCAGTTGTTGACGAACCGAGAATAGCCGAGGAGGTTACTGACGGGGGACAGTGGCGGCATCAAGAAATGTCAAGAAAACCCGACACCCCTGTGTCCGTACGCAAACGGAGCAGCATTCCCGAATTGGATCTCAAAGTGCCAGAAGCGAAGCTCAAGTCTCGTGTATCTGTACGCGAAAAATCGATCCAAGTAGACACACCCATCGCTGGCGGCACGTCAAAGCTGCAGCAGAAAAAAGCCGAACTGCCATATTGGCTGAAGCCAACATCTGTGCAGGTGTATCCATACAATTTCATCATGGCAGTGCGTAAGAAACTCGAAGCTATAGCAAATCCCCCCGCCGTTGCGTCATCGTCGTGCAATGAGCACTCGCCGACCAAGCAAACCGCAAATGTCGCCTTCAATGCCAGCCACATGAACAATTCAAAGCGAACATCATCGGATAACAATGACAAAACGCTGAGTAGGTCTGCAGAGAAGTCGGTTTCCCACAAAGAAAAACCCTACGAGTCACTGTCGAAGAGCTTCTCCGAGGTAACCTCAAACTTCAGCTCGATTTCCATTCAAATGCCGAAATCGAACACGATGAGTTCCTTGAAATCGAAGAGCGAAAAACCAAAGCCAGATGCGAGGAAGCCGCTGCGCTTCGACGATGACGACACCACCGTCTCGAGCTCGGTGTTCTCCAGTCCGGAGAAGAAGCAGAAATTGAATTTAATGCCGACCGACAGAGCAGTGGAGGTGCACAGCCCGCTGTCGATGGACAATGTCAGCAACATGCAAATCAGGTCCAAAATGAGTCTGCAAAACGTCACCTTAGGACGGGGCGACAGTTTTCGCGGACAGAGAGCAGACTGTGGTCCAATCAGCTCTCGATCAGAGGGCAGTGTCGACTTCAGTCAGCTCCTCGATGACTTCAATCGCAGTCTCTCGCAAGTCATTGAAGTGAATCATCAGTTGAAGACGACTCTGGTGAAGTCACATCAAATGTTTAGCCCGGAGAAAACCAGACGACAGGGCGGCATTGTCTCTGGGAAGTCCGTCGAGCTGCAAGAGTATGTTTCCGACTTCGAAGAGTCATCAAATGCTGAAGAGGGACGGAGCAAACAGTTGAACCGATCGCATACAGCCAGCAGCACATCAGAGGTTCACACTGCATCGCAGAAAGCAAGCGAATCAGAGCAACCAGCTCTGACTACGGCGTCCTCTTCGGCTGAAGATGCTGTAGAGGAGGAGCTGACAACGCAAAATTCAGACGAAGAAGTGCAAACGCAGCAACTATCCCACGCTTTTGAAGAACCGAAAACATTCATTGTCTCGTCAGACGATTCGCCAGAAGAGAAAACCATTCAAGAAGATCTAGTAGACGGATCCCCGCAAAAGGACAACATGTCCATGAACCAATATTCCCGAGATTCACTCGAACTATCGCCACGCGAGGAGTACATCAAGAGCCACATCAATTCATCCCGTGGCGACTTCCAATTCGAAAACAGTGAAAAGTCAGTCGGACCACCACCGAGTTACAAGGCACCAGCAAAGGCGGCAGACACCACCATCTGCAACAGGGCGAACTTTGCCGATTCATCTTTGGACAGCGAATTCGTGCGCGTCTTCAACAAATCAGACTTCGAGATATCCGTGATGTCGTCCAACAGAAGTCTGTCAGAGTCAACCATCAACTACTCCAGCATTGGATTGGTAAGTCCTGTCCAGTGACAATGGCAACTTAACATAAATGTTTCCTTCCATTTCAGTACGAGCAGTTGATCCAAAGCGAGACGAGCAAATCGGAACATTTGACAGCGCTGCTCAAGATGCGAGAGAAGGCCATCATCGACCGGACAAAGGGGCAGATAGCTTGGTTGGAAGTGCAGAAGGAACGCTACAAGACCAAGGGGTTGACACTGCAAATATCTGCTGTTAAGAAGAAGCAGAGGGGCATCTTGCTGAAGATGGAGAAGGAACGGGAGGAGATTAAAAAGTAAGTAGAACGTGGTAACTTGCGGAGGAAGAAACAGTAGCATGTGATCGTCATAAAATGGCTACGTCAACGCTGTCTCGCACTTTGTGTTAAGATAACAACTTATCTTTGCAGCCAAAGCACATGGTGCTTGGCTGAATTTTTTGACAGATAGTGTTTCTTGTGTAAACTGATGATATTCGGCAGAGATACTTCATGCAGATCATGTGATATTCAGTCGGCGTAGGCGAAAACTATTTAATTGATGTCATAAAGACCATTTCTGTGATGACTTCATCGAGTTTATGGGATTCTTCTGAATGAAGACCAGGTTGGAGCACGAATGCAATTTGTTAGGGACATGTTTTCGACGAAAGAGATGGGTAACTTTAAGTTTAAGTAGGCCAGTACTCAGGGCGCTAATCGTCATCATAAGACGACACTGACATGGCAGTGCCCTGCTGCTGCTTGCCCGTAGGATGAGTCTCCCATACAGCGACTTCTGTAGAAGAGCATGGATAGGGAGGGGATGACCACACATCCCTTCCTCTGTGTAGTGCCCTCGCCGTTCTTCAATCATTCGAGGAATCTGAATGACATCAGCGTAGGCCAACTATATCGGTTGATCACAAGCAGCAACTGGTTCCAGGAATAGATGTTACTCAGTCTGCCTGATATCACAATGGGCGTATTTTAGGTTAGGTAAACACGCAAGCCATGTCTCAATTAGATCCTGTGATCCCCAGAAAGGGACAAATTTCTTATTCACCCCTTCCTCGTACCCATCGCATCTGCACGTTATCCAGCCATCCTGAAATCCTAATCAACCTGAAAATAGAGGTAAAGGGGATTTTAGTTACTCCCTGCAAGACCTGGCAGAAATGTTCTCCCAGTGTTATGTGCCTCAACTGACAGAGACGGGGCAGTGGCAGAGATGGAGTATCCTCTACTTTCTTCTTCATCACCACAGCCTCTGCTTGTGAAGTCATAGGTCCCATTTTCATTTCTTGATACTTCAGACAATTAGGGCCAGTCAGCTCCAACTACCATCCGTAGCAACATATTTGTCGCAGGAAGGGCAGTGTCGTCGGTCTTACACTGTTGAACTTAGGCCATATCATCCGAGTGGCCAACCTTTCATTTGCTGGCTCTCTGATTTTGTCACCCGCTTTCTTCTTTACACTAGCAAGAGGTGGATTGATCCATACGATTGCCTGGGATGGGTCGATTTCAGCTCCATTCAGTGTCTCATTGTAGGCTATATGGTGGCCCGTGGCGTTGTGGGTATGTGCGTCGACGCCTACGCATCGTCGGCAGTGTCTGGGTTCGATTCCTGGTACGACAAGAAGTACTTTTCACGGCCCCACCTCTTTCGAGTCATTGACAATGCTCAGAGAGTATAACTGTCTAGAAAAATCTTGGCCGTTCGAAGTCGGCATAAGACTGTAGGTCCCTTCCACTCGTGATAGAACAATAGCACGGTGGTTGCTAAGAAGCTAGGCCCTGGCCCTTTACGGGCTGTAGCGCCAACTATATTATTATTATTATTATTATTATTGTCGGCTATGTCCCTATGCCCTGGACCCAATAATTCTTTTGCTTTGCTTTATCATCTTGAAAGGGACTGATCTTTTAATGAAATTGTAACCAATGCGGCGAAGAAAGTCAACGGGTAGACGCGCCAGAACACGTCTCACTTACGTCCTATTAAACCCATTGTGATTAAGGTTAGGTCAGTGGGTAGACGCAGCGGCGAAGAAAGGATTGCCCCAGACTGTGGGTGCGCTCTGTGGAGAATGGAAGACAGGACACAGAGTAGCATCAGGCATTCGATTTATGTAGATAATTGATTAATCCACTGCAAAGGGAAAAGACTCCAAATGAAGTATTGTTTATCGATTTCGAAGTGTGACGACTTGTGGAGAAATCTAAAAGGAGGATCCGCAGTTTGCCTATTATGCTTCTCATCTAACTAACCACCACTAGATGGCATGCCAAGCCTACGATCCGGTTCAGTCTAGATCTCAATCGCTCTAAACAGCTGCTTTCGTTGAGCTGATTATAAACATATAAGGATATACAAAGGCCCAAAGCCATAGAATTCATTGCGTGCGTTGCGTATTGTCAAAAAACGTTCCACTCATAAGCCCTAATCGGAAGGAGAGAGACCACAAATGCGGGCCACAAGTGGAATGCGGATGATGTTGATCATCTTCTAACTTTGACAGTTCCTGTCCCACATAACTCATTTTACTCTGATGCCGTTGTAGTGGGGGTGAATAGATTTCAGAGGCAACGTACGTATTCACTCGAAGACACTCCTACTTTTGTGGATTCTAAACGAAACGGAATCTATGGGTTAGAGCCTTTAAATCATGTGGTGTGTGATACTTCCTTATGCACCACGCCCGCACATTAGGCGTCATCTCAATCGATTACTGCCGAAGATGCGCGGTCGAAGAAGAGATAGAAAGTTTACAATACCTTCCCTGCTGCTGCCCAGCTCTCATGCATCAACGATACAAATTCCTGGCTCACCACGTTTTCAGCAACATATGTTACCCATCGCAAACGTAGTCTTCTTCATTCTCAGTGCCGAATGGTACCCCACAAATAGTCAGTGGATCATACCCAAGTGTTTCGAGTGGCAGTGCAATGGACTGGTTAGGTTCACGTGCATATCAGTCACCTCAACCTACCTACTTACTAGAGCCTACGATTGCATGTGAATTTAAGTAATCACGCTGATCTGTGTTGCATGGCACCATTTACGTTGGTGCATGCTCTTATTATACTTATTATATTTATTAGTCAATAAAGAAACGGCTGCTCGTGATCAGAGGTCGTACATGTGTACACAACGCTGTCTCTGACTAACTACATATTTGAGCTTAAAGTACAGCTGGAAATAGAAGTTGACATGAATGCTCAAAATCAAAAGCCGCCTTTCTACTTCTCATCCCTTAGATTTGCTTATGTTCTCCAGCCACTCAACAGATGGCTTTAGTAATCTACATCTCGCGTTGTATCCGCCTCATCGGACCGAACTAAATGCCATAAGAAAGATAAGATTTCGTACTAAAAAAATAACTTTAGAGACGGTTTCGCAATCGGTGGACTCCGTTTGGTAAGACGCGCGTCAAAGACGGACACCACCAAAGGCAAAATACGCTATATTTTACAGTTTTTCTTCGATAAAGGTAAAAAAACGCAATCTAGGCGGGTGAAAATGTGAATAATGTTTGTTGTTCTGATACTGTAACAGTGAATGATGCGCTGTTTTGGTTCCGTGGATTCCGTTTCGGTAATTTCGATGTCAAAAATGCACGACGCTCTAGAAAGCCAAACGCACGAAACTGTCGATGAAATCACGAAAATCCTCGAGTCTGACCGCCATTTGAGCACTGTTTCGATTGCCCAGGAGCTGAACATTGCATAAACAGTCATTTGGAACCATTTAAACAAAGCTGGATACAAAAAGAAGCTCGATGTATGGGTACGACACGTTAACTCACCAAAATACCTCATGGACCGAATTTTCATCCGCGAATCACTGGTAAATCGCAACAACATCGACCCATTTTTGAAACCGATGGGCGAAAAGTGGTTCACTTACGAGAACGTCAAACGAAAACTATCCTGATCCAATAATGATAAGTCGGCGAAAAAAGATGGCAACGCCAGGATTGATGGCTAGGAAGGTCTTGTTGTGTGTTTGGTAATGATGATGAGTCGGCAAAAAAAGATGGCAACGCCAGGATTGATGGCTAGGAAGGTCTTGCTGTGTGTTTGATGGCAGGGGATCAGTCATCTACTATGAGCTGACCTCCTACGGCAAAACTCTCATTTCGGACCTGTATTATCAACTATTGGACCGCTTGAAAGGAATCAATCGCTTAGAAGCCTCCTGCTTTGGCCCATAGGAGAAGAATTGTGTTCCATCAGTACAACGCCAGGTCACGCACAACGCACAGGTCACGTAGCGACTCGCCAGAAGCTCATGGGAGTTGGTTGGGAGGTGCTTATGCATTCTAATGCCGTAGCTTTGGCCCATAGGAGAAGAATTGTGTTCCATCAGTACAACGCCAGGTCACGGACAACGCACAGGTCACGTAGCGACTCGCCAGAAGCTCATGGGAGTTGGTTGGGAGGTCCTTATGCATTCTTATGCCGTAGCACCAAGTGATTGCCGCCTGTTCCTGTTTAAGGCTATTTTACTGGTGAAAAGCTCGCCTTAAGAGAAACTTGTGAAACAAGACACCCTCAGTTTTTCGCCAGTAGTGACGAGGGCTCTTTCGAGAGAGGAATAAGAGCTAATCCAACAAAACAGCACATATTTGACCAAAATCGGACCATTTTTACTACGGTAAATGCTTACTTACTTAAGGTGGCGCTACAGTCCGAGGTGGACCTGAGCCTCAACCAACAAGCTTCTCCAGCCAGCTCGATCTTTAGCTAGCTGTCTCCAGTTTCGCACGCATAGTTGGTTGAGGTCCCTTTCCACTTGCGTGCGCCACCTGAGTCGCGGTCTTCCTCTACTGCGCCGTCCCTCGGGGGTGGATTCGAAGACTTTTCGGGCCGGAGCATTGGTTTCCATCCGCTCTGCATGACCTATCCATCTCAATCGTTGGATCTTCACTCTTCTGGCTAAGTCGATGTCGCTAAACAGCCCGTATAGTTCGTCATTTTATCTCCTCCTCCACTCACCATCTATGCAGACAGACCGAACATCCACCAACCAAGAGCAGCTTCATCCGCTTTTGACAAAGTCCATGCCTCCGCGCCATATAGCAGGACTGGGACGATTAAGATCTTTTAAAGCGTTACCTTGGTTGTTCGAGAGAGGGCTTTGTTTGCTTGCTTAGCCCAAAGAAACAGCGATTGGCAAGAGTTGTTCTTCGTTTGATTTCAGCGCTGGTGTCATTGTCTGGATGTCTGGATGCGGTGCCTAGGTAGACAAAGTTTTTGACTACCTCAAAGTTATATCTGTCTGCTGTGACGTTCTAACCGCGGCGTCGGTGTTGGGTGTCCTTTCTCGTTGACAGCCTGTACTTGGTCTTACCCTCGTTTACCGCTAAACCCATCTTCGCGGCCTCCGTTGCAATACCCACAACAGCGCCATTGACATCACGCTGCGTTCTTCCGATAATGGCAATATCGTCGGCATATGCGAGTAGTTGGACGGACTTCTGAAAGATTGTTCCTCTGGTGTTGGCGTTCGAGTTTTGAACAATTCTTTCAAGAACGATGTTGAAAAAGTCGCATGACAGCGCGTCGCCTTGTCTGAATCCTTTTTTTTGACATCAAAGGTCTCAGTTAGGTCTGTGCATTCTCCATCGTCATCCTACACAAACGGACGAGTTTGGTAGGGATGCCAAAACTAGACATTGCCCTGTATAGCTCGTCTCTATAGATGCTATTATACGCGGCCTTAAAATCAATGAAAAGGGGGTGGTTGTTGCTCCTGGGTTTTTTTCTAAAATCTGCCGCAGTGTGAATATTTGGTCGATGGTGGATTTTCCTGACCTAAAGCCACACTGGTATGGACCGACCAGGCTGTTGACGAATGACTTTAGGCGTTCACACAGTACGGCAGTTAAGATTTTGTATGCGATACTTAGGAGACTGATGCCTCTGTAGTTGGCGCAGTTCAAAGGGTCTCCCTTTTACTATGGTAAATACAGCCTTAAATTAGCTATACGAACAATTTCTTGTTCCCCGGCGATACTTCATTTAACCTGTGTACGTCATTATTCAGTTATACGAAAAATCCACTTATACAAACGGTTTGTTTGTAAATTGTATACAGTTATACGAAGATGCGCAATGGTTGATCTTTCCCCTTGTTTTTGCCTTCTTTTCTGCCACACATCGGTCCTCACTCAGTCATTCACCAGTTCTCCGCTGGAATCTTGTGGCCCTATTCTATTGTTCCAGTGACTCATCCCTTTCCGCCCTTTGCCACTCTAGTCGTTTACCACTTCCCCGTGTTCCAGTCTTTTGCACCACGCAACCTTTCCCCTATTTTCATTGAAAATTAATAAAGAACTGAAGCTGAAATAATTAAAAAAGCTGACGAAAGCCCCAAGTCCGAGGTGGCCTTGGGCCTCACTCAACATGCCTCTCCAGCCAGCACGATCTGTCTTCAGCTTCGACCAAAAAGCCGGCTGAGCTCGGTACTGACGCTGCTTACACTGTCTGCCGCGGAGCCGAGTTAGACAAAGTCCTTCACTACCTTAAAGTTACAGCTGCCTACGGTGAGGTTCTGGCCTAGTCGTCGATGTTGTGCATCCATTCCCGATGACAGCTACATTTGTAAAAAGTTGAAAAATTCAATTGACAACCCCTGGCGACAATTGTTAGTGAAAGGAAAGAATAAGAAGATAATTTGTTACGCAGCAGGACCAAGTTATAGTGCGATGATTAGAAAAGGCGCTGTTTTGTGCGGATCAGGTTCTGATCAGCGGACCGCTGCTGCAAGAGAAGGCGACGCAATTTAACATCCCTGGGGATTTTAAGGGGTCCACTGGAAGGCTTAAAAAAACTACAACTAATAATAATAATATGGGTGGCGCTACAACTCCTAAAGGGCCAGGGCCTAGCTTCTCAGCAACCAATCGTGTTGTGCGTGCTATTGTTCTATCACTAGTGGATAAAAAAACTACTACTATTCACTTATAAACAGTATTCACTTATACGGACAACTTTCTGTTCCCCCGCATATTCGTTCAAGTGAGGCTCCACTGTATTTGAAAACGTAAATCAATTTAAGACTTTTTGTTTGCATTGAACAAGCAACTCAAAGCATTACTTGGCATGGTTGTTGGAAATGTCCTGAAAGTGTTGCAATTCTGACCGTCAGTTGGTTCTTTAACTTCCCTTGTTTTAAATTCATCAAAAAAACTGGTCTTATTAGGCAACAGCCTACTGTTTTGAGTTCACTGACTTCTACACTTGTTGCAAAATCATCAGCCTCTCTTCCGCATTTGTTTAAAATGTGTCCTAGTGCAACAACATTTCGTGGAATTGTTCACTTCCTTCGTTTGCTTCTCTCATCATTGCGTAAGGATAACGAATTCCACTGACAACATGACTCTCGATCCACATGTACAACCAAAGAGCACAAAAACCGTCTCTTTTCACGACAAAGCCGGTGTTTCGCCGAATGCTAACCTTTGCAAACACCAAGAATTACAACAGCGCCTGGAAAAAAACTCTCAATTAAAAAGATGCTGTGTCTGTCGTGTGTCGCACCTTATATCCAGCACTACGAACTGACCATGGATTCAGCTGTAAGCGCATGTATTCGATAGAATTTAGCATCTTTCCGTTAATTTGCCACCACCATGAACGTCGACAAGTGCCGTCTCGCTCGCCCGTTTAAAGTGCAAATACCTTTCTAATCACGCAACAAATTCCAACCTACCTTACAGATAATACTCTAAATATAGTATTGTTCTTATTTCTACAAGCAAGTGTTCTACACTACACACCCGTATGCACGTACGTAGCACAAGAAAATTCGCCGCCTCGCATTTAGATAATAAACGCGAAGGAAAATAAAATGAAAAATGAAAAAAAAAAAAAAAAAACGAACGAGAGATAAAATATTTTTAACTGCTCGACACAGAACGCGCACTAATTACTCATCATATCCAAGCGAGTCATTAGTTGTTCATAATGTGCTCTCATAGCATCCAACAAATCCTTTGAGACATTGGCGCCATTCGGTTGTTATTTATATGTCACTCTCTTAAACCGCTCAAGTCCACTCCATAGGTAAAGGTCTTTGCGCTTACCATCAAAACGGCCAAACGGCTGTCTGCGTCCGCAAGGCGGGGAACGAAGATCGCTCATGTTTTGTGTCATGCAGAGAAGATCAGAAAAACGAAATTGTCCAAAGATCTGCGTTTTATATACGCGCGAGAGTAATAAATATAAATTAAAAAGAGACAAAGTCTTTTATCGCTACATCCATCTAGGCGGCACAGCTGCCAAACGTAATTTTTCCTCAGATCTGGCTGGTTTGTGCTTGGCTCGGTGTCGGCCGTTCGTTGGCAGTAGGCAGCAGGCGAACTAAAACACTCATGGGAAACCGCGCGTGCGAGCGTTCGATTGTGCAAAAATGAACGCACATAGGAAATCCGCCGTAAAGATGACGGCTTCTAAAAATACACGATCCAATAGATCTCTCCATTCATAAACGACACCACCACGCTTCGTTCTGTGAGAGTGCGCATGTAACTCTGAATTTAATACAAGCCACCATACACTCTTCCTCCCAAAAAAAAAAAGAAGAAAAAATCTTCAAACAAAATGTAAACAAGACAGCTGGAAGCTAACAACAGAGTGTCCGTCGAACACAGACTCTGTATCGGGATAGCTTTCTTTCACTCGTTTGTCATCGGTTGTGGTACTACCGCCGCCGCCACTGCCGACGATCGACGACAGCGACGCACCAATTAATCTAATCTCGAGAATTTGTTTGTTAATAACCTTATCGTTTCAACATAAAATCCACATTGCGCCATTGGATAGCGCATAGTCCAGATCGTGAGCAGCAGCAGCAGCAGTCGATCAGTGTATCTCGCGTAGTGGACCGACCCCTGTGCGATGTGAGTAGATAGTATAGAGAGGCAATCAAAGCTTCCGTTTTGTTGGGGAGGCAAGAAAGCTCCAAAAACAACCGACTACGTATACCGTATACACAGGGCCACCCTCGTATGCCATATACGTGTATACCCTCGTATTTTAGCGGCATTCGCGTAAATATCTTCCTCCTGTGTATACGATATTTATATTTTGTGTATTTTTAGAATTACAGCACGCGTAGTAGTGTCCAAAAAGAGAGAGAAAAAGACAGACATACACAGAGGGCGGACGCGTCCGTCTGTAATGGAATGGAACCTTGATTTTGACTTTAGTTATTTTCTTTTCTCTGTTCTGCAGACTGCTCCAGCAGACAAAGGTCCAGCGGGATCACAAATTACGAATCCCGGAAATTCGCCCATTCTCAGATGTTACGTTACTACATCAACGTAGAACAGGAGTCCAGGCATCAGCTGTCTCGCAAACAGCATCCGTGTACCAGCAGCAGCAACAGCAACAGCACCAACATAAACAACAACAACAACAACAGGCTCAGTGGAGCAGCAGGTCAAAGTCCTCACCAATAGTCAGGGGCTACGAACTAGAGACAAGTCGCAGTTTAGAGCAATTGTTGCAGAAACGTGAGGAGGATCTGCGACGAAGGCGAGAGCATGTAGAGCGACTAATGGAATGGCATCGACGTTTAGACCAGGAGGAGGTGGAAGTTCTTCAACTGGAGCGAATGTTGCTCAATTGCAACAATGGCCAGACACAGCAGGACGTGCCAAAGGAGACAGACGAGGAGAAACCGAGCCAGACGAAAATGGAAAGGAAGCTGAAGGAGATCGATAAGAGTTTGCGAGAATTGAACAGCATCACCAGCACGGACGACAGCACGGACTTCGGCGGTAACGGGGGTGATTTTGTTCGCACATCTGGCAGCAAATTAAACAAACTATGGCGTCGGTTGACAAGTCAACGACTTGAGAAATTCGACCCCAATAAGAAGTATAAACTTGGCAAAAGTGATCTGGAGCAACTGTACGAGGATGCGAAGCTGGCTGTCCTGCAGGACTTCGGAGACAATGCCGGCCAGATGGAGGTGCTTTTGGCTCAAACATCGACCAGTACGCAGCAGTCCACCACGTCCGGGGAGGTGCCACGGTTGAATTTGAATTTCAGCTCCGGACAGTCTGACGTTGACGTTGTTCGCGGCAACTATAGTCCTTGTGCAGCGCAGGAGGTGTTTCTAAGTTTTGCCGGTACGTCGACATCGAGTAAGGACGGCTTGTCGGAGGAGTCGAACCGAGAAGATGGAGGACCATTGCCCAAGCGAAAGGTGGGCAGATCGAACTCATCACCCAGCCTGTCAACATTGCCGGAAATGCCCTCTAGCCAGGGGAATAAACTGAGTGAGAGCTTAGCGAATGTCACCTCTCTGCCAAGGGACCTCGAAGCCGTGTCTAGTCATAAATCACAGCGTGTTGGAAGCGACGGGGACGATGGCAGTGCGAAGAAGTCGGAAAGCGAAGTCAGCTCACAAGAAATGGCATACAGTTCCGATAACTCAAAGCCTAGGAATATTCAAACGGAAAACAGTTTAGTCGCAGTGTCCAGTAAAGTTAGTGAAGTCGCTGCAGTGGGCAGCGAATCGATCGGTGAAGAGGTGCTCTCGAAAAGTGGAACCACGACGACAAGTGCATCGGTAAATCGAACGCACAGCCATTCGTCAGAGGATGCGAGACAACATGTGAAGACTGCGAGTGGCAGCAACAGTCAGTGCACTGGAACATCCGAAATTGCGTCCGCAATTGACTTGACTTCAAAGACCGGTGACAGTTCAATTCCAACTGCAAGAAGCTCAACTGAGCAGCAGCGTCAAAATTCTAGTTCTAGCTTGCCGCAAAGCCCATCTGAGGCAGTACGCACAGCCAGTGCAAAGACAGAATCGATGTCTCAAGTGAATACTGCTTCAAATGCAAAACCCGAAGCCCGCCAGTCTGTGTCAGGAGAAAGCATATCCGTGCAGCGCACAAATAGCAATGAAATTTCCGACGCTAGTTTTCCCCCGCAGAATTCCAATTCCACGCTGAACACGCAGAGCTTAAGCAGCCAGAGATCCAGAAGTAGTGTCCAAGATGAAATCCAACAGAGCAACTCATCACAGAACAGACTCCACAGTCGAATAGACAACACAAATGCCAGCAGTTCCCCGACGACAGCTTTTGAATCATGTCTAGAACCGTCATTTAAATCCGACGGTTCCAGCAATCGCACCATAACCTCTGAAATGTTGTCCGAAGTTGTCTCGTCCAGAGCATACATTCAGAGATCGTCAGGACAGAGCCAATCGACAGCGACGCCAATGTCCATTGCCAGTGAGAACGATGCGAACGATGAGATATGGACAAAACTTCGAAGTATTAAATCCCTCGACCATAGTACAAATTCAAAACATTCATCCAATTCAGCTCCACATCTCATCAGCTCGAAACATGCGGACGCTTCATCGATAGAAAGCCACTTTACTGCACCCTCATCAAGTGTGGAGGCGAGTGTAGAAGAAGTGGAAGACAATGACAAGCAAAGCCCCTCTCAAGATGTCGCTTATGAGAGGAATTCGGAGGGCACCTGCCACACATACTCATCGGCATTCGAATCGTCAAATCAAATCCGTTCCAGCGTCATCATAAGCACAAACGAAGGTGCATCACCAAAAGAAGATTCTGACACCCTTGCGAACGCCTTTTACGAGTCCGATTTCACCGAAGCTGAGGAGACCAACATCGACGACTTGTCTCTACCGAAACTCGAGGCCACGGGTGATGATGAAGAGGTGGACGAATCTCAACTAAATGCCTCACAATCACCGTCGGCATCGCCGCGAACCGAACTAGAAAGTCGGTTGATCGAATTGGACGTGAGCTTGAAGGACCTGAATGTGACTTTTGAAAAGGCACTTAGCCCTGAAAAGGCCTTGAGCCCATCGCTAGAGGATGGCAGCAGCAGATGTCAATCGGAAAAAACAAAGGACTCCGGCGACAGCGCCTTAATGCCGGATGTGATCAATGAAATCGAACTACGTCGCCGGCAGCAGGTTATGCTCGAAAATGAGGTTAGTTCATCCAAGTTCCTTCCACACTCTGTTTGATAATCTTTTTTGTTTTGTTTTAATGCAGATGAAACAATTCGAACATGCGGTGCCATATATGTATGTTCGAGAGATTCCAAACAAGCCGCCGCCGCCCTATGTGCCTCCGGCTCATGGCAGCCCGATGACTACGATATTCCCCTCCGAGGAGCGGATCAGGGAAATCACGTACCGACGAACGAGCGAGTTGTATTACGAAATGCTTAACATTGGTAAGTCTCCTCAGTCATCCCCTCTGATAGTCATTACAGTGTGTTCCTTTTTTTTCCACAGATACGACAGACGAAAGTGGCAAAAAGCCACCGTCTCTAATGGACGAGAAGATAACAAACATATACGAACGAATCATCTTAGATATCTGCAAGGAGTATCTAACAGAATACGAAAAAGTGTTAACCTCAGCCGATCCAAATAACTTTCACAGCGCGCTGGCATTCTTCAATCCGCCGGATCGATTAAAATGCATGCAGGACTTCATATACAAGGAGGTGCGCAAGAGCTTGGCCATGGACAGACATGGGCCGAAACGAAGTCAAGTCTATTCAGTGTACGGCCATCGGGGAAAGAGAGACCACATTGGGGAGATAATCATCCAGGAGATGTACGAGGAGGACGATCAATGGTGTAACTTCTATACGGAAGAAGCCGAAGTGCTAGACTTGATTATTGATGAATTGATCGGCGGTGCTGTACGGGATATTGCCGCGGAAGTTTTGGAAGAAGCTGAAACACCAAATTCATCCCCTACGGTTGCGGCTGTAGCTAAGAGCACTCACGAAGTGCCATCTAATAGGAGTACTTAATTTTTTTTTTACGTTAATTTATGATTTAGTTTACTGCATTTTTTTTTTAAAAACCGTTTCTATGTTTTACTTGGATGTAGTGGTTTCCATGGGTTTTATTTGGAAATACAAGTATCATGGAAAAAATTTTGTTTATTTTTAAGTCTTCTGGGTGTTGTCTGCTTGCAGGAGTCACTTGGATCTTGGAAAACAATATGAATCTGATTCGCACACTTGCCTTCCTCGTATCTTCACACAGACACTTGGTCAGTGGCTAGTGAGGTGTACTAGAACTCGGCGTCTAGGGCTTACGAGTGTTGAAGGCGAGGTAATTCTTCGCAATTGCCACCTATGTGCTGAACAATGAAATCAATTTTGGATAAAAATGTCAAATTCAAGACGTACATGTAATGACATCTGTCATCTTAGACAGGTTATAAGCTAACAGCTTATTTTCCCGAAATATAAGAAGCTACTTGATTTTTAGAAAATCTAAAATACCATAAATTATCATCGTATTGCGCTCTACAGAATAAATTTCATTTTTTCAGCACCTCGAAAAAATTTCAAAATAAAAATAATTTGTTTTACCAAACTCAAGCAGCAACATCACGAACCACAATCACCTTGCGAACACACCCTTAAGATATCTCCCACCAAATATCACATGCAACATCACGTGTCATGACATTTCGCCCAACCACAGCTGTCAAACATAAAATGTCGGTATCGATTGCATGTTAGTAACTCACCGAGTGGCATACACAAATATTTGTCGTGATATTTTTATGTTCAGCGAAATAAAATTCAAAACAAACAATTATTTAAAAACAGAACTCAGCCGCATCACGTCTTAAAATTAGGCGGCCACAAAATGAAAGAACCCATCAAGTCGTTGAAAAGCTGCGAGTGGACACGCGAAAAGACCGCAACACTGATTACACTTTATCAATCCCACCAATGCCTGTGGAACAACTACATCGAGGCGTACAAGAATAAGGACAAACGAATCAAGGCAGTCCAGTCGATTTGCAACCAATTGAATATCACAAAGGTCGACTTCGGGAAGAAGATTCACAACCTTCGAAATCAGTTTAACGCTGAGATGAAGAAGTTAGACAAGCGCAACGAATCGTCCACCGAGGTGTACCGCAGTCGTTGGGAGCACTATGATGCTCTGAAGTTTTTGAGAGAAGTAATTGCTCCGCGACCGGGCTACTCGATGACATTCAAAGGTCCAAGGGTGAGCCTCTTAAATGTTTTGTCCCCCTTGCAGCATACTTATGCGTGTCTTTCGTTAGAAATTCGAAATAAAGTACAGCATGATTGATGAGGATGAGCAGCAGGGCGAAGCCCAAGAGGGAACTGATCCGGACATACAGTACGATGAGGCGCCTGACGAAGAACGCAATCCGCTGGAATTCACGAGCGTGCCTATTGTCAGTCGGGAGGAAATTCTCGAACCCAAATACCACCGACCCAGTGGCGATGAAGTGGAAAGCCAAGAGTACATCCAAACAGTGCAACAGCAACAGACAATACATCCCCAGCGACAATCGTCACAGGAGCTGCTGCACATCGAGGATCCCCGCACTCTTCACTCGCAGCAGACGGCGACAATTGTCGGCGTAGAGACTATACCACCGAAGAAGCGACATAGACCCGATGTAGCCGAGGAGACGCAGCGCGATCAGTGGGATGTATTCGGGCAATTCGTTGCAACGGAGTTTAGAAATCTGAACACAGAACTGTCGCGCAAGAAGCTCAAATGGAAGATCATGCAAGCGATGCTGGAGGTTGGCAAAGAGGACGACGGCATCAACATTAATATATCTCTCAACTAGACTAAGGGTTAGTTTACGATTTAGACTTAAGAGTGTTTTTTATCTTCTTTTTTCAAATCAATGTGTATATTATGACAGAGTAAAGTAAGACATTAAGAAAGGTTTGGCAGTTTGAATTTGTTTTAATTAAAGCTTGGACCCTTATGGCACCTTAATCTCTGTCGTCGGCTAGGATTATCCTAGACTGGCTGGACCAAAGTTGTTATCTGGGAACATTCGCGGGTTACAGCCTCAAAGGCGGTGGATCAGTGAGCACTACATGCTCTTGATGTTGAAAATTTGATGAACGCCTCCGATCGCTGATGGCAGCAAGACATCTGAAATTCCTTGCTAAATAGAGGCCACGTTACAAGTAAAATGCTGATTCAAGGCCAGACAACGAATTTGGACAACGTTTAGTTTAGTGAACCCGGCTTGCTAGTTCGAGCACAAACACCGGAGGTTGCTGTTTTGGTGATTTCCATGCGTACTCTTAAGTAACACGCGTAGATCAAGGCATGTCCTTTTCGTTATTTGCGAGGGAAAACCATCAAAGTGGTGACGAGTGTTTGCCATTCTATAAGAGCGACACTACCAAAGCAATAACCAAATTACAGGGTTACGGAACTGACTCATAGTCCAAGTCAAGTTCAAGGATCCATGTCGTTTTGCATGTTACTTCAATAGATGCCGATTTGTGGCAAGGGCTGAAATAGGGTGAATGGAGGGATGCCAATCTTCAACCAAATCATCACTTCAGCAAGCACTTCGACCTCTTCGCCGGCCTTTGAATGCCATGAGAACACTTCTGATTGCATATTCTGGAACCTCTGTCTGAATACATACAGATGCGTGGTAAAAAATAAGACATTTCGCATGAAACAGTTCGTTTCACAGGCGATATTTATGCATGTTGGTCTCCCACACGATGCATCAACAGGCGGTACATCGCCGAACTATGCTTGTTCACACGATGGACTTGAAACACTTGTACTCATGTATTTACATCGTCGTACACGTTTTAAGATGCACTCTACCGCTTCATCAAACTTGAACACAATCTCCTCCACCATCGATGAGCCACTTTAAATGAATAACCGTTTCAAATTAACATTAGTTTTTTTGTGTTTTATTTAATGTTAAATATTTTTATCAAAAACTTCTGGCGATGGAATCTATTTTGCTAGGTTAAATATCTGACAGAGGTGCAGCTGTTTTTTTTTTTTTTTTACACTTTCCGCTGACATTTTACTTAACCTCCTTAACCTGCAGACCTGGGGGCAGAGACTGCTTGATTTTCTCGGCCTTCTCCTTATCAGGAACGACCAGGGTGTACAGGAAACGTGAGCAACGAATCTTGAACTTGGTGTTGTTGGGATTCTTCTTGATTTTCACAGCACGCGCATCGGACCTGCGGGCCGTGTTCAGGAATTCCTTGACTTCTTTGATTTCACGCGGCATCTGAAATAAGAACGATTCCATCAATCACACCATATTCAATAGAATTGAAATGTTTTTTTTCAGCTTACTTTGCGTAAATTTGTTGAAATTTAATAAAATATTAATAGAGCAACGAGAAATCCAACCAATGTTGACGTTTCCACGTTTCGAAAGAAAGAGAGAAGGAAAAGCCAATGCCAAGATGGAAACGTTTCCGGCTGTCATTTAAATCTTCTTTCCCCCATTCGATGCTGGCGACATCTTTCAGGCAATAGTCAAACAACATGGTCTGAGTATTCAAACAATCTTTAATTTGTAAACAATTATCCGACCAAAGAAGTCAGTACTTGTATTGAACACAAATTTAATTTTTTTCACTCCATTTGCGGGAGTTTTAAGCGTAAAACTTTGCATCGAATTTATGTCGTCCGGATAGAAGAGTTCCTCGGACTCCACTCCATCGCCTGTGGTTAGGGTGACTTTTGCTTCCTGGCCCACGAAACCTCCTTGAAATTGAAAACTAAATGCATTCACAGTCTGTGGCTCGTCGAATTGTATCGCTATCCATTGCGGTTTCCCCTGCAACAATTTATATTGAGTTTCATTCATACAGAGTAGGACAGTATTGCATATTGTTTACCTCACTCGAACTCCAAGATGTGTCTTCTTTGCTGTCGAACATAAAACCCTTCCCATGCTGCTTGATGTCCTTATTTAGAACGGAGCTAACCCTACATTTTAGAAGTTAAGACATGCTTTAGTGGACACATTTGTTTATTTTAATTATTTACTCACAAGCTCTTGAATTTCACTGAATCGAGGAGGTTCATTATTTTATTATCTGTGTTATATTACATTTGTTGAGTTGTTGACACTCATAAAGGTGACATTTCGTGTTGTCAGTCTGTTGTTTTTTCTCTTACTGGATGACAGGGATTAGACTATAAGGTCGAACCTACATCGACTTTTCGGGAAAATGTTTTAAATTCATTCATATTGGACAAAATTAAATATTTTTACTGACAGCCACAACTAAATTAAAAAAATAAGTCACAGAATAAAAATAACCTCTATTTATTGGTTCAGATAATTCGAATATAAGTTCAAATAGAATAAAATGCATTAAAAAGTTATTCACGGGAAATTTTTGACATTTCTACCAATTGGAGTATATTATTGCTGCCTTAGTTTCTGTCAAAATTTGACCAAAGAATAACTAATATCCACATCCAAGATAAGTAAAATCTTTGACGTTAATTTCACCTCACAAAAGTCAAAAATGTGTTGTCTAAATTCGTCTAAAAACAATTTTAACTCAATTGACATTAGGTCTGTTTCAATTGATTTGTGCACAGAAATTCGTAGTTGAGCAAATTGTCTGGAATGGGGGTCAAAATCTCTCTTTGAGAGAGAAACTGTGTACAAACTTGTGAAACGACTTTTCGTAGAAATGCACAGAATTGACGAAACGTCAAAAAAATATATGAAAATTGAATGTCGTTTTCTTTTATTTTGAATTGACAGTCTTCAATTTCCTGCCCACAGAAATTTCAGTGGCAGAAATTTGCAGGCTGGGGAAATCTTTTATTCTCTACCGAGTTGCAAGTCTGCCAACTTATAAGAACGAGCGTTCACAATGACGATTTGCACGGTTGTCAAGTAAATTGTTGCGACAAATTGTTGAGTGTAAACGCCGCTAATGAAGCAAAATTTACAGAAAACGGTATAAAAAAAATCACAACAAAGTTTTGTTGCCACCTTATACACACCCACTCTCCGCAATCACAATCAAGAAGTGTGAGCAGCCCGCAAGACCCCCATGTTATCCACCCACCCAACCAAAAATATCTATCGACCACCTACAGAGTGCGAGAACTATCAAGCGCTCACGGAACTCTCATGCGACAAGCGTATACAAGTTTTCCTCAGTCCGATTCATTTTCTGCGAGTGATTGGTAGTGTGTTCGTGTGGTGGCTTGCTTTTAATTTGTTATTTAATTTTTTCATCCTCTCCAATTGACTTTGTTGACATTTTTTGCATTACGTAAACAAATTCAAATTGCAACCTTATTTCGAATGCAAACACTTTTCGATTTACTTTGCTGCGAGTCCTGTGCCCACTGTGCATAGATATCTCCTTGAGAAGGTGCTGCTTTTTAGGTGATTTTCCCCCTTTGCCTCGTGAAGGTGAGTGTTTGATGTGCATTGAAACGTGTTTGGCCGTCCATCTGATTTTTTTTATTTTCCCCCCTTAACGTTTACTTGATAAGAATGCAACTGGTTGCAGTTGCAACATCTCTTGTCCAGAGAAATTTCCGTTACTCTCGTTGCAGTGAAGCCAGAGAGCCATATGGTGGCGGGAAGGCTGGATTAAAAGATGGTTTTGCAATAGGTATCACAAAATATAGATTTCCGCCCTGACGCAGTCGTGTGTCGATTCATTAGAGTTCCAACTCAATTCTCAAATCACATTTTCAGTCTTTGTGTGAATAGCTGGGTCGCATATTTGGGTCAAGCGTAGTTCGTTCGTTCGGAGATCGGCAACTTGTTTTGGTTGCACAAACTAACTGATGTCTGGCTATGCAAATGTGTGTTGTTTCTTCGGAGGAAAAAAAAATTAATTTACAAAAGAAATGAACAAAAATGATACACTCGGGCTGGATAATTAATTCGGTTTACCTGTTCACCATATGATTTACCCAAGAGTCCAAAGTCCAAGTGTGTACTGGTACAGGTTTCCTCCACATTCACTAATCATTTTTTTTTCCCTCTGACTTCTTGTTATGGTGCGCACAGCGACGACAGCGCGGCGGCGGTTGAAGATTGCCCAAGAGGCGAACGCTCGGTCGGTGGACGGTGTCTCTCGTGTTTGGGATAGACGCCGAAGAGAGAAGGTGGATTGAAACGCGAAAGCAAATTGAAGAAGGTTGCTATGAAAAACACTGAAAAATAAGAGAGGGGGGCGCAACGAGACTTGCACACATGCCTTCCTAGAGCTGTTGTAGATCTTCTTCTCTGGCTTAGGTAACCTCAACCTGCTACGTAGCTTGTAGGTGTATTGATTGAATGAATGGATGGTTGTGTGTGGTTGGTGGTTGCAAAAGCAGACGAAAAAGACTGATTAGGTGTCATCGGGAGGGGGGGGGTGGTGGAATTAAAATATTAGAACTAATTTATAAAACTCGTACATTTGTCATAGTTCAAGGCAAACAACTGAGTGACTGTAGTTTGGGAGTGATGGTTGCGTTTGGCGCCATTTTTTACTGAGTGAGTGAAACTTTGTATTTACGTACGGATGTAGGTCATCGCGAAGATATTTATTCTTTGTGATGGAGACGGGCAAAGTTCAAGTGGTGGTGGAGATTGAGCGAGAATTTGTCATAAATTGTGCAAGGGTTGGGGAGCTGGTTTAATGGTGCAAATTAATGTGTTTTTTTCATTTCGATATTTAGTGAAATCTGCCTTAGTTATTGGAAAGAAGATTATCACCACCCACCACGCTGTCGGACAGGTGGATGGATAGGTTGTGGAAGTTCGAGGATACCTGCATTCATACAATTGTATTGGACATAGTCTATTTGACGCGAAAGGGTGGATGGTTATAAGAATTCATGAAACCTTGATTTGTTGCACCTCTTAGCTAATGTATGCTATTTCATGCAGTGATGAGTAGAAGAGAAGATAGCAAGGCGATATCCAACTTCGGCCAGAATTACCCCATGTCCACGACCACGAAATATTAGGGAGTAGTGGAACTCCCTTGCATTTCACATACTTTTACAAAATACACGGATTCAGTTCCCCGGTTGGAGAACGGCTTCAGCTGTTGCATGTATTCAGAGACAAATCGTATAAAAAACGGTGTTAGATAAAATCAATATTTATACACCTACCCATGCTCTCTTATTTCTGGTGATGAGCCTTAAAACTGTGGACAGTTATGACATATCCTATGTCATAGCCGCTGATCTCTAAGCTATTTCTTTCACAACTATCTTAAAGTGTGTTCTGTATTTGGTTGATTTAAACTGCATCCTTTCTTTCCGTTACTAACCGAGTGACTACCTTGGCATAGTGAACAGGCGTGTTGCCTCCTACCCTAGATGTCTAGAGTTAATTTCTGACACTAACAACTTTCTTAACTCACGCCACCACCTCCCTCGGTCTAGTTTAGAAAAGTGCTTCAGAATTAGCTGCTGGGAGTCGACATTATATTTGTGTATTTATGTAAAAGTTCCCTACACTTATGATGGGACAATATCAGCATAGTTAGAGTGGTTACCGTAGTAGCTAGACCCAGATGCACCGCGGACTGTAAAGGCGTCGTACGTCAGTCATATTTGTATACAACAGACAAGCAATGAATCGCTATACTCCGCAAGAGTCTGAAATAATTGTAAAGGAAGCGTTTCCTGGTCGCGAAATCTCTCGTTTTTCGTGATTTGACAGCATGATCGCCCGATTAACCATCCCAGACTTCTGTCTTTGGGGTTACTTGAAGTCGATGGTTTATGCCAAAAAGCCTCAGGCAATCGCAGCCCTTAATTAGAATATTCGACAGTTATTACCGGAAATCTTATGGAAAATGCGGTAAAACGGACACAAATGTGTAGCAAAACTGGCGGCAGGCACTTTGGGGACTTTGGGATCACCTTACTTAACAGAAAAAAATGTAAAGTTTAACAGACCGTCCTTATCAGTGCAGCTTCAGTTCGGGGAAGTCCACAATAGCCAAGATCTTTACACTGCGGAAAATCCTGGAAAGGGTTATTAATTTCAAAGCGACACTCCCCATATTCGTTGAGTTAAATGCCGCATATGGCAGCTTGCTTGTACGTAAGTAAAGTAAAGTTTTGACATTCCTGTCATAACTGTCATGAACTCACCGATACCTTTAATGTAAAAGGCTTCAGACCGGTGCGACGGGCTGTCAGGAGACCTCTTCAAAATCGTAATTAAGAAGATCGGGGAAAACCTCTGTTCACTTGTTAGTATATGCCGATGAGGCAGCTATAACTTCGAAGTAAGGGACTTCGTCTACGGTAATTACTACAAAACAACGTCAGAACCGAGATTAAACCTGTCATCCGCTGGTTCTTTGGTGCGTTTGACACCTCTTTCGACGTTGACGATTTTAAAACCGGATGAGAATGTCTCTTGGTCGCTCAGACAGATCGTTGATTCTGTTTGCATTAATGCAATCTGGGGAAGAAGAGATACGCGTTCCTAGAACAAGCGGGCGAACTTATCCATAAAGCCACAAGCCTCCTCAGCTAGTGCTATATCTGCGGGCTGTGCGAAGTTTCGGTTGATAAGTTGCAAGTTGGAACTTTCGCCGTCTTCAGTCGCGCCGTCCCACAAGATATCTGTCAACATGTATAATCTTCGATATTTTTGCAGACACGTAGCTTTTTTAGCAGACTCTGATAGAGCCACGCTCAAGATCTTGGCGAACCTTGATCGCTAAGCTACACTCAATAACCGCACACATCCGGCGAGCGTGTATGCCAATTGCGTAGTTTCCGGTTACGGCGCCTATGACTGAACGACTGCTTGATGCTCATTTGCCTCTTTTATCGCAATGGTTTCTGCTGACTGAAAAACACTACATTGGGCAGGGAGCTTCAAGGAGAGAGCAATATTGACCACTTTACCGAAACCTTCGTCTGTCTTCGATCCGTCAGTCAGACATCCTATCCTATCTGGAAGGCATTCTGGTGGAGTATTTCTTCTCGAATGGATTTCTTCTCGGTGGAGTATTTCTTCTCGAAGATAGCTTGGGTTGGAGCGATCGGTGTTTTTCGGAAGGAAGTTGTGTTCGTTAAGAATTCTTGAGTGACCGATGACGAGTTCGGATCACAATCGGAATGTTTGGAGTCTTAGGGCTGTGTTGGTTGCTATTTGTTTACAAAAAGGAACAAGGTAAATCTACCTTTCCGTTTCGGTCATCTCTTGCAAAATCAAACGCATGCATTGGCCGAGTTCATAAACGTTATACTGCGGCCGCCTTGCAAGATGTGTGTCCAGAAATGTAAATAGACTGCATTGACTGTGCACGACAGCAGTCGGCAAACTATGTTCAAGGCGACAGCCAAACTGCGATCAAGTTGGCAGTGATTTTTGTTTCGTTGCAGGATTGCAATGAGATCGAAAGATGGACATTCTCCATGCGAAAATGATTCCCAAGAACCATCTGCCGGAAATTCTCTGTTTTTGGAATATGTCTCTTGACTTCCAATCCTTTTTATTTAAAAGCATCCCTCTTTTCCAACGTGTTTTGTGCAAAATATTTTGTTTAGCAATACAATTAAACGTCACTTAAACACCTTTTGTATCGCGTACTGAATATTTTATTGACAATGCTGACCTGCTGCAAACTTGCGACAGTATTTGTATTCATAAATGCATCGAGAAAATATTTTGTGCAGTTCAAGGGCAACAACGTTGCAATTATGAACTCGACCATAACCATTAGCACCTGGCGACAGTGTTGTAAATAAAAGTGTCCAGTGCCAAACTAGGGTGCATGACTCCATTGAATTTTGTTTCCACATGGATGAGTTCACCACTCCACCGAATTTTCCCTGCCAACCAAAAATTACTTAGCAACCATCACGTTCTCCGTTGAAATAGCAATTTAATCGCTCTTAGTTAACCATACAAAATACTTCATTAACTCACTCTTACACATCAAGTCCGTCCATTCGCGTATCGCTATAACAGTCAATGTCATTCTAATTCACATTTATCGTTCTCGATAGTCGATCTAATGACAAACTCTAGTCAAATATAAGAGGTATCCCGTGTTTCATTTTAATGATCTGATTTTCTAGATCTGTCCAAACCCAATCTAGAGCATATCCTCCGATAAGAGTGACTACAACACCACTCAGTCTGAGATAATACCTCCTCTACCGTTATCTGCACATGTACACCAACTTTCATTCGTCCTCAAATGATAAGAGCTAAAAATCAAATTTCGCGTGTCATTAAACAAAAACCGAAAACATTCACAAAGTTAGAACAAACGGCCTAATCTCTACGGACAGCCGGTCACGCGCATTATCGATCCAAGACTCTGAACACGCTGCCAACTTGATAGGGGGCAGCACAAAGTACTGTGTGTATTTACGCACGGTAAACTACTTTTCTAATCTCAACGGACGCCGCGTTGCCGGCAAATAATAAAAATAAAAGCGTTACCAAATCTTTTTTTAAATTTCACCCAGGCGGAACCCCACCACAAAGTGACCCCCAATGTGGGCAAGCAACCGATAGGGAATCGTAAAGCAGCGATAACTCGTCGGTAGACGTCTAAAAATGCAAGATGATAACGAATTTTAGGCGTCAACTGGAGGAGACCGGGCAAAAACAACAAAACGTTCACAGACGACATGACTATGGGTGGAGTTTAAGTGTTGAAATCGATTTTCTTGTTTAGTGGAATGCGTTTGGGATCGTACATCGTCGCATAAGCTGTTCGGTTTTGGTCGGCACAACATGGGATTCTATTTGCAGCATACAGAGTGCATTGACACAACACAGCGGCGGTCTGCGGATGCGTGTGGAATTCCAATGAGCCTGTCGCCGCGCCGCTCGACGAGTGTGAGACTCTTTGTTGCGGAATATCGCTTGGATATTTTTACAATGTTAACCCTTTTTTTTTAAAACAGAGCGCAATTATGGTATTTTTGCACGAGTTGTTCATGCTGTGCGATTAGAGAATCACACTGCACGTGTGGAACTGACAAAAATGAGATACATACATACCGCCACCTGGTTTTGGTATAGACTAGCAGATTGTCTTTGTTCCAAATGGAAACCTCGTCATAAATAGCCAAAAACAAAATTCGGTGCCATCTGGATTAATCAAATACTCGCTCATGACAGAAATCCGGTTAGAAAATATGTCAAAGCATAAAGAAGTGATCTTTGGTCGTGTTCATGCGAACGATCTTCATTCAAGGGTTGCTCTCGCACAGGTTATCAGGGATTTCGTTTTTGTACGTCACAAGATACGCGGAATGATGAACTTGTCCGGTGGACCTAATAAACACGGATCTGATAGTGGCCAAGCTCTGAGTGTTTGCATAGTTGTACCACGACTGTTGAGTTCTAGATTTCGCCAGTCTTTTTGTGCGATCGGGGAAAAGATATGTGGTTGAGTAAACAAAATCCAGTCTTCTGACTCTTAACTGTGGAATATGTAGTCATTGATTTGAAAACTGCAGAAACTAAACATATTCCAGTGAGCTGGGTTAATTTCTCTCAATCGTCGTCGGTTAACTCCATAAGGGAAAAACTAGAAAATTAACCTCTGAATAGAGCCAGAACTCGATGGCTTCATCCGGATATTGGAGCAACAGCAATGGATCTGCGACCCACGCTGAGCAATGTCATTGATCGGCTTTAGTCTCAAAGAAGTACACAAGCTAATAGGAGCCCTTATCAGGCACTGTGCCATAGGTACACATGCAATTCGTCTGAACACACCTCATAATGACGTTTGAAAAAGCTGCAGAAATAAGGAAGGAGGTGAATCTGTCCAACATCTGCTCTGCTATTGCAGAGATGAGGAAGAAACATAATCTATCCAGCATCTGCTCTGTCCATCCATAGGCCAGAAAAGATCGAAAAGTAGTCGAATCTTCACGAATGAAGGGTCTGCCGCTGGCGCATTCGTGGAGGGCGACAACATTAGACTGTACACCTCGTTAGGTAAATTTGAGTTGATTTTCCAAGCGTCCTATGCGATCCTAATGGCCACGAACTATATTGTGAAGAAAAGGTGGAAGGAGCAGCCTTGGTCGACTATTTAACCACATCCAGGATAGTTCAAGAATGTAAGTCTTCTCTGAATTTGATCTAAATTCGCTAACTTTTCTGGGTCCCGGGCCACCACGGAAGATGAGATCGCAGATGAACTTGCTACAAAACGATCAGAGGAGGCACGCTTAGGACCCGAACCTGCGGTGGGACTACTACTACTACCCTCGTTCGGTGGTTGTGACCCTCGAAAGTACAACCGAAGGTGGCATGACTCTCCAGACTGTAGACAAACCAAATACATGCTCCCTAACCTCTGCAAGAAATCCGTGGCATTATTGTTATCACTTGAAATAAAAGATTGCAGACGAATTACCGGTGTACTAACGGGCTACTACACGTACGACGTCTGTGGACAAGACGAAGACAATGCAGCGCACCTCCTCTGTCGGCTTTTCTTGGGTCAGGTGGCAGCTTTTCGGTGTTGATGAGGTGAGAGCTGATGATGTAGACTCCTCGTGACAGAAGCGCCTGCTGGTATTTCTCCGAAGACCAAGAAATTTATGTAAAGGTAGGTTTGCTGCCTGGTAGTATTTTGAATCTGAGGGCACCAATTTACATACCTACCTACATATTGTACATCCAACATTAAAATTAAAGACATTCCCAAACACGATAGCTTTAAAAAGTCATCTTATATTCTCCACGGTATCTTCGTACTTTCATGTCATTTCTCCATCATCATTAGCTTGAGAAGATCGTGCAAGCATCACTGACCAACGCACTAGAGGCACGACCTCCTAGAGGTCCGCACAACTATTAGCATACGCGGTTGGCATGATTGCTTGATCACAGCAATGCACGACTAGCTCATTTCGTTCCGCTTTTTGACATAAAATTGTCATAAACTCGACCTAATGCGAACCAATTGCAGTCAAACCACGAGTACACGATTTAGCCTTCAACCAGTGAACTGTCTGACATGAGTCTAGCCAGTCGTCTACAAATCCAACGCTTAAGGTGCCTGGGCTTTGTAAAGCGCATGGGCAATTTGGTGAACACACATTTTCGTCTCCCAGCCTGTGGAACAACGCCGGAAAAGTCTGCGTTCCCCGCAAGTGAGGATGATTCCTCAGCCAAGTTGGAGCCAACTAGCCAGAAGTCGTGCGTGTTGATTAAAGCCTAGGCCAGGCAAGACCAGGGTAATACACTTCCGAAGCCAAAACTGGTTAAAATCATCGTCCTCTTACGTGGTTATTAGAGCGTATGGATGCTCATTGACTTCAGTTGCGTGCAATTTGAGACGTCAATGTTCACATAAAAAATGGAAAGCAATTGTAGGAAGAGGCGTGCTTGTTGATGTATAACGCTTACCCTGAAGTGTGTTAATTAGCTCAAGCATCGAGATTGAGTGGCACCAGGGAGACGAAATGATATAACCTGCATCTAGGTTAGGTTAGCTTAAAGTGACTGACTGCCAGCAAGCAGCAATCACACTTAGGCCAGAGTAGGGCCGTTGCAGTAGTCAACCCTATTCCGCAAACCAGTTCCGATGACTGATACTAATACTGCTTAGTTCAGCGAGTTTATTGAAGAAGGTGGCTTCTCCTTCGGGAGGAGAATGTTATTGCAGGTGTACTCCTCTTCCACGTCTCTGTAGCTTCTGCAAGAGTCGTTGTAGAGCAGACATTATCTTGTGAAGTGAGTTACAATGATACAGTGCCTAGTGATGACGCCAATGAGAATCCTGTCTCTCTCGTGTAACCGTCTCGAATTGAGAGTAGGCCATAATTGTTTCGCATCGAGGCACCCTGTGCCATTAGACCATCTGTGATTGGTGAAGGCAACAGTTTCAAGCTTAAGAAGATGTCTTGCTGCAGCTATAGGCATGGATGGCAGATCTAACTAAACTAGTGTCCATTCTAGCGAGTTCTTCACAATCTTCTGGACTATTCCAGTGTCCCGACGGCCGGCACTCACGTAAGATGGACGCTAAAATACCCGACCATCTCGTTAAGAGATAGGCGGCAGTTCAGAGAAGTCTTCGATTTAAATGTGACCCCATCCAGGGACTTAGTCGCCGTCCGACTTTCAGACTAAAGGACGATGTCTGTCTGTCTGATTTCACATTGTTTTTAAACCTAGACATTCCTTCCACCTACATTTAGAGCTAGATCTACAGATTAAACGCTGTCAATAAGCGAAGGGGCAACTCAACGCACTTGGCGTGCAACTGAAGACATTTGCCAGATCTGCTGCTCCCCGTCATAGATACATTCACGAAGTCTACATACTCACATTTCCACTCGTTCCACAACACGCTGTAGCAGTCTAACGCACATGCTTCCAAATAATTATTTTAACACCAACTTATTCCCACTTGGCAGCCATCAACTTCTCATTCTGTATCATTTTGTATACGAAATAAAAACCCATGCGCATGCAAAAACCCCAACCAACATTCAGAAACATTTCCTCCTAAGCATTCGCCAGAATTACTTGTCGTATTTTATTTCTGTGTTCCAAAGTAAATCTTATGAATGTTCACACTAGCGTGTATTAATCCAAATGTTTGTATCTGAACAAAGCGAGCTTTGGCTGCTTCTTGGTAGAGATTGCAATTTGTTGTCTCTCTGGTCACGTCATTCTTTCGGGAAAGCTCGGGTCCCAGTCCAAAGTCCACGCACCAATTGGTTTCCCCATCCACACGCTTACACAGACCCAGCAAATTGCCGGTATTTGACGCAACTGGCAAAAAAAATCGACTCAATTTCGCAATAAAAACGAGAAAACTATCCCGACGCGACAGCCGCAGGCATATCTGCCAGCAGAGAATTTCTGAAAGCGTTGTATAATGTGTATCTGTGCGCTACACTGCGCTCATTAAATGCTTCATTGGAATATGTTCGCGCGTATGTTGAATGAGAATTCAGAAAAGCTGTGCACTGCACTGCCTGTACGCTTGATGGAAGTCATTTTAATTCATTCAGTTCGGTTTAGCGAGAACTCAAGCGGTGACAGCGCTCGTGATTTCCTAGCTCTCACTCGGTCATGTGAAGATTCCGCGGGTAAAGTCCACATTCGGCGACAGGTCTGTTCAATGATGGTTCTTGATCCGAATGGACTTCGGAATCGTTATGGAAATGAGTTCGCAAAAAAAAAAAAAAAAGCTTTTTAACCCGATTAGTGGGTAGTGGATGAGGACGGGACACGACGAGGTTGGCATGAGCACGGCCAAGTGCATGGACAAAATCATTTAACACCTAAGTACTACGTTCGTCTGGGGAGCACGGACTATTGCGCTAATTTCACGTGGACTTGATTTCATTCAATGCGGTGCTTTGTTTAAATTGCATTTGTACCGACTGCCCGACACTTGGATATTTGATTTTAACGATGATTCTTTAACGTGTCCTGTCTCGGGCGGGATTTGGATTGCATTTTACGAGTACTTCTGTGCCTGAGTACTTCGGCTTCTGCATCTGCATGTGTTTGGCGAGACTTTAATTAGTTAAATATTTTAGAGATAATTTGAAATAAACTTGGGGCTAACCATGATGGATGTAAGTCAGTTTCAGGCGTGGAAAGAATACATAGAAATGGTACACTGTTGTCATAAAAACCACTTCCTCAAGTTTCGTTATGTGTCGTTGTCACTCACGTCTGGGCTTGATGAATGTATTCTGATTCTGAAATGGCAGACTGCCATGCGTATGTTAGGTCCTACTTCTGTATCTATCTCTGCTATCTGAATATCCTCCCTCTGAAAGCGTGAAGCTCATGATCGTATGAAGCTGTTTCACTGTAAAGGGTGGGTCAAATACAAGTTTATTTTTAAAAATACAATAAACTGAACTGAAATTATATCGTTTTCATGTATTACGGCTTTATTATTAAGAACAAAGTTCCCATTAATTAGGAAATACAATGTAGTTCAAGTGGCTGCCTTGGCTGGTTTCGTAGTAGTGCATTGTGTCACCCCAATTTTCCAAGACCATGTTGATGGATTCGGGCTGTAGCTCACGGACTGCTTGGATGGTCTTGACCTTAAGTGCTTGAATCGTTTGCAGATTCTGTGCTTCACGGTTCCCACAAAAAAAAGCCAAACATCGCCAAGAGTGCCTCCTGATCGTTGTCTAGCAAGTTCATCGGCGATCTAATTCCCCGTGGTGGCCTGGGACCCAGACAAGTATTAGCCAATTTAGGCTGCTGGCCAAATTCAGAGAAGACTTGCATTCCTGGACTATCCTGGAAGTGGTTGAAGGGTCGAGCAAGGCCTTGACCACAGCTTGGCTGTCGCTACAGACACAAATACTTCCTGTTCCTCACAATATAGTTCGTGGCCATTAGGATCGCATAGGTTTCCGGGTAGGAAAATCGACGACAAAATTACCTAACGAGGTGTGCAGTCTAATGTTGTTGCCCTCCACGAAGGCGCCCTTCGTTGGTCCTGGAGCCATCAGTGATGGTTCGACTACAGTCTGGCTCAGATTCTGGCCAGAGCCAGTCCTGAGAGAGGGGAAAGTCAACTTCGTATGTTCATTACAGCTGGAGTACTGGTGTTTGGCATATCCATACGACTGGGGTCGCGGATGATGACCTTGAGAGTGCACCCCACGATGTGAATACAACGTGGGGAGACGCGAATTGATTTAATCCTGAACGTGGAACTAGTAAGTACTTTCGACGAAGCTGACTTAAACGGACGCCATTCAATTCAATGAGATTGTTGCTTGCTAGATGTAGGCCCCTAGATGTGAGTGCCAGCGTGTTTGAGATCCAAGAACAATTTATAATTAAGTGTATATGTACCAAATCGCGAACGAAGATACTTTTGAAAGTTAGACAAATAGATGGAGGTAGATAGAGGCCCTAGGAGCTGACGACCGTGATTCACTTAGACCTTGAAACGGGGATGTTTTTTGTCCTGGGTTATATGTTTTTGACAATCATTTTTAGAACCGAACAGCTTCGCAGCTTGGGCAGCTTGGGAGCAGATTATATAACTTCATCGTTTCCCAACTTCCGTCTACATAGTACTACGCAAAGACCCCCATCACAACGCGTACAATCTTGCCTCTTAGTTTGATTGTTGCCAAGACTGACACGGTCAAATAAGGTGACACTAACGTCTGAGTTATAAATTAGTTGCTCGACATCTAAGACCTAATATTGCACAGTCCTTCCTAAAAATTGTAAAAAAGTGAGTAATTGATTAACGTGATCACCTGGCATACGACTTATATCACGAGTTCTTTTACTCCTAGGACCATTATACGACGCTGGACCAGATGCCTTCAGTAGGAATGTCACGTTCCAAGTTTTGAAATAAGCTTATGGTCTTACTTCTCCACCTTGGTAAAGTGGTAAGGACGATCTAACACCTCTGCTCTTTGGGTCGTAGCACCCGATTGTGTTTTGCAACTCCACACAGATACAGATCATATTCCTTTCACGTTTCGGAGTTACCTCCCTAAGTCAGGTTAATTCGCAGACATGCAGGTATAATCTCCACCTCTCCTCGCGACTCTGCGTTTTAAACCACAGCCGCTCCCACTTGGGGGCCAACCTCAAGTGATCAGGTTGAAACCTATGCTGGTCTCGGGGGCTTTCCTGATCTCCGGTGGTCTCTGGTCAAGCTACCAGTAGGATGCCATAACATCCCCAGACTGGCCGCTAAATTTAAATGTTCAAAAAGCAAGTATATTGTCAGCATCAATCTATGATTAAGATTCGCGCCCTTCATTTCCATTAATTTCTTTGCTAGCTTGTAACCGTCATATTCAACGAGCACTGCGATAGGGATCCTATACCAATTGCTCTCAGCTCATGGATTTGTTGTTGCTTCTTACGTCAGGCATGCCTTACCTCGGGTAAATTCTACCCTACCCGAAAGGGGAGCTTTCTGACAAGAGTCACTGTCTTAAACTCCATCGTTCAGAGTAGGTAGTTACTACGGAGCTATAAGCAGACCAAAGTCCAGCTGCGACTGTGGCGCCGCTCCACACAGCCAATATACTTGCAATATTGAACGAGTTTATATAAAACGTCAGTATAGATGAATATTTCATTATTACCATGAACCTAATTATAATGTCATCAAAGCGCAAGTCAGTCACCGATTTATATTCGAAAGAAAACTATAAACCAGTTCGTCAAAATGCATTCAAAGAAATTCCGAAAGCAAACTGGTTTCGGGCCCAGTCACGACGATGATTCTACAATATATCTCTGTACATTTATTTTCTGAGGGAAAAACCGGCGCAACAAACAGGCGCAGACAATTCTCAGACATAATCTAATCACGGAACACTGTAGTAAGCAGTAGTAAAGCGATTCGCAATCGAACCGACCCCAGCGATTAATTATTGCGTTTTGCACTCAATTCAATCGAAAGCCCCCAGTCGACGTTCAAGGGGTTTCTAAAAATTCACGCGAAAACTGATCAACAACACTATGTACGTCCACGTCGTGGGGCGCGCATTTCGTATTTGTGATCTTAAACGTGTGCTCTTGTTAGCGTGAACACCGAAGGAGGTTATTTTGTATTTTATATTCTTGTTTGATTTATTTATCAACGGGTCAAAGTCCTATCTCTATAAGGGAGAAGCTTTTCAGACGGCCACCATCATAATTCGAAACATCGCTCTGTTGGTGGTAGTGTGTAGGCGAAAGGTAGGCGTCATGTCACACTAATCGTAATCAGCGCTTAAAACATTGCCCAGACCAGTGTACCCCCAAATGACTCGAAAAAAGCTTACTTTCTGTGTGTTGGTTAGTGCCACAGCTCATGATCATATTATTTAATGTTCAGTAATCAGTCAGTCGTCGACTGGCATCGCAACAAGTTGGTGTTTTGTTTTAAAATACGCCGGTCATTGAAACCGGATGGACGTTGGCAGAGCACACTCCTAACCGAATAGTGTTTTGTTTGACTTGTTTTCTTCTCCTTCTTCTTCTTCGTTTTGTGACAAGTGCGAGTGTTCGACGAGTGATTCATAAAGAAATTATTTTTGCCATCAGTTCATTGCAGTGTTTTTGTTTTAGCTTCTCTTCTGAGTGCTGCTTGCATCGCCGTTTTATTGCGTCAAAACACGGTAAGCTACTTATCTGTTGTTTTGCCTTGATTACATTTAAAACGACGTAAAATAAGTCGAGGATATCAATCACCGACAAGCAAATGTTGCTTTAATCGTTTTGCTTTGCAATTCGCCATCGACTCTGATAAGTGGCGTACACATATTTTGCAGCGTCTAGCAAGAGTCATTGGGTTTTTTTTTTTTTTTCGAAATGTCAGTTTGTGTTGCAATTGCGTGTTTTTTTTTATCTGAATTCCGTCTGCTGATAGCGATTAGGAAATATTTGGGTTCTCTGACTCGAACAAGGTTGTCTGGTCGACGGTTGTTTACCTTGTCTTTCAAGGCCAATCGGTTGTTTTTTTTTTCTCGAGTAAAGAGGAACAGTCATCAGAGAAAGTGCTTTTTTTCGTCTTTTGAATACGAGTTTTTGTGCAAAAGGAGGGAGTAAACTCATCAAAAAGTGATTTTTAAGGGAATTTAAGCCCAGACAACTGACAATCAGGTTCGCATTATCTCGCAGAGTGGTTGCATTTGACAACAATGTGAAAGACTTCGCAGGCATTAGACAATGGTTGAAATTAAATCAAGTCATTCTTGTCTGTCCCTGTATCAGTTGTGACTCGAGAACCACATGATATCGTCATTCGTTCAGACACCCTCCTGATTGCGATAAGATGCAGTCGCAGTTTCCTGAACTGTCGCCTATATCTTGATGGAACGGCACGGGGCTCTGTTACATTTCAGAAGATAACTAATTACTTCTTTCAAGTGGAGACCTACCATCCATGCAAGCTACAGCAAAACATAATTGAATGCTTGACACGCTTAATCCCAGACACCCTGTCGACTGTGACGCGTTTTATTGTGATTCAGGTAATGTTTCGTGGCAAGCGAACGTTGAACTGTTCCGTCATCTCATCAGTAGATGAATGACAGACTCTCGTACAACCTTGGGACTTCCCGAGACCCGCTCCAAGGATTTCCTGGTCGACATTGTGTGGGCAAATAACCGATAACACGTATTTTCGTATCCTACGTACATCACAAATATACTTTACTTTGTGCTGCACTCGAAACGCTATTACCTTGCGCAATAAAATACGAGTGCTTATCGGCAAATTGTTGACTCTCCAATGGAACTAAGTTATCACGATTCTTATGTAATGGAAATGTTTAACAAATACCCCACATCGATAACGTGTTCAGAAAGGGGTGTGACATTATCTGCTTTGCCGGCCATTTTCGTCGACAACAAGTGAGATTTTCTTTGAAAAGTGTTTGCCATGCCAGCAAACATCTTCAATCAGCCACCACACTGTTGTATTCGTGGATCTAAAAATACTTGTTTACGCGTACGTACATGTTCCATTTGTTTCTCATATCTAAACCTTATCAATGCGCAATAGCGCCGAGCAGGAGTGTGCGTTTGCAATCACACAGTTTTTCGCGATTTAGAAATGAGGTCTCGATAAAAATAAGAACAAAACTACAAGACCCCCGTCGACGACTATTGTTGTTTGTCGTCGTCTACACGGTGGCAGGAACCCCTTTTTTTCATTTTCATCGGATTCTCTGCGGTTCTTCGTTTTGTTATTTACTCGTGAAATGAAGGTGAACCATAATTGGATCACATTTCGTGACGTCTGGGGAGCAACAAAAAAAAAAAAAAACAACTCAGATTACCACGTGTTTGCTACAATTTTTCCGTATTTCCTTCAGAATGACAGCCCGACCGACATTCGGTCTAGAGCGACAGAAAAAAGACGCTAAGCCACTGATTAGTCGTGTCACATTGATATGCGAGTAAAAAAGAGATTGCACAACATTTTATAATGCCGGCATAACTTAGCATCTATTTACTGTTGTTGTTGTTGGATGAATTCAAAACAAATCGCCGAATCAGCTGTCAAAGTAGTCCAAGGTCATCGCGAATTTAAACTCAACGAAATCAATGCTGTGTTGGGCGCGCTATAAACGCCGTAAACAATCGCGGCGATGTTTCAATGACTTTCAAGACCACTCAGCCCCACAGTTGGAGATGTGGACATTGATCGCCACAAGAGATATAAAAGTAACTCAAAAGCTTTTCATTTATTTGCCTCTTTTATTCCGTGTGTGTATGTGTGTGTGTGGGGGGCAGAGGCGTAGGGGTGTGTGTAAGTGAAAACTGTTTATTTTTGGTTCCATTTATCTTGTTTGTATCTTCGGTCTAACAACACCGATGGGGCCAAAGTCCATGCCACTTATATGCTGTGGATGAAGAAGGCAAATACATACTTGCATATGTGTGTACTTATGCATATAGTGTGCGATGTGGTCGGTGTTAGTTGTTAGGTAATGAACACAATACTTTATCGTCGACACAATCAATAAATCAAATAAAATTGTATTTTCATTTCGCTTATCAAAATGAATGGGTTGGGATTGCATCGATCTGCGAAGCAATTTACGATTCGAATGTTTTCGGCATGAATTGTTGAATCATTTCTTCCATCAGATTCGATCGCAATTAAATTGTATTATTATTTGCTGGCTGATTAGTAGCACTGACTTTATTGGCAATACACTTGGGTGATTGTACATTGTCTGTATGGAATTGCGGTGGCAGTTGTTGATTGGAAATAGATTTGTGCGTAGTATTGGCTTTTGTTGTCCTATTCTGAGGATTCATTGTGAATCCGCGGGAGACTTGTCAGAATGGAATTAACTAGGAAGTGATGCATAACATAATAATGTGGGTGGCGCTACAGTCCGTAGAGGGCCAGGGCCTACCTTCTCAGCAACCACTCGTGTTGTGTGTGCTATTGTTCTATCACTAGTGGAAGCGACCTACAGTTTGAAGCCGACTCCATGCGGCCAAGTTTGAGAAGCTTTTTCTAGACAGTTATACTCTTGAGCGTTGAAATCATGAATACACCATCCAATTATTTGGAGGGTTAACCTTAAGCTATGTGCTAATTCCCTTGGGCATGTGTTTAGACGTCCAATGAAACGATACAGGCATCCGGTCATGGGGTTTCAAGAGATGTGTTGTTTCTAAGGCTGAGTGAAACTAAAGGCATGAACATAGAATACCTGCTTTATTTGCGTAGCATCATAGCATCCGTTGACGGTGGAGTACCTGACGCAAGGGATGCCACAATGAATACTTCAACGCACAGCTGATTTCATTTGACAGTTTCAAGTTGTTTTGGATACTGATTCATAATTGAAATTTGTATTTTATTATAAATATACAATGTCAAGTCTGTATTCACGACGAGAACCAACTCTCGGACGGATTCAAATTCTATTGAAATGTCACAAAGTGAGGAGACTGTCAACGCTGAAGGAGAGAGAAAAGTTAAAAGTTGAGCAACTACACCCGTCGCGTTGACTTCAGCGTTGCTCTATGTGTCACTTAACATAAGAACCTATGTTTTTGTATGTATCTGTCAAAGTATCGCTGACGCATGTAAAGTGTTCTATGTGCCGGAGCCTTAAGTTCTAAGATGGAGTCTTGCGTTGTATTGGTGTTTCACGAATGGATGGACCTATTATTTTATGCCGGCGTTTTTAGGCATAACTTAACAAACCAATCTGACCTAGCGAGGTAACTGTTCGGATTTTGGCTTCGGAGTAACATTCCGAACAGCTGATCGGAACATTTCTCCGACAAAATGTAACACAACCCTGCATGCTGCATTGCTACGCGTTCAATGTTGTTTTTTTGACAAACATTCGTGTTAGCCAAACGTCAAATTTGTCCGAGCATTTTACGACTAGTCATTCTGAAAAAAGATATCATATTTTATATTTCCGATAAAGTATGCGTTGCGGAAAAGTTTCGGCTCCAAATGGTTACCTCGCTAGGGCAGAATGTACGTCATTAGCTCTAGATTCCTGCTGAGAAGATGTAACATGCCTCATTTTGTTTCTCGTCTATAAAATGTATAATGTGACAACTAGGGAATTATTTACGGTAACTGAAATCTGTCAAAACACCGTTATGTGCTAGTAAAATTGTTGTCAACGACCATACTATGCTGAAACTATCGGTTCTCGTCCGATCACCGAAATCAAGCAGCATCGGGCGTGGTTAGTACTTGGATGGGGGACCGCTTGGGAACACCGCGTGTTGTTGACATCTGTTGAACTTTTTGCCATCGTCAATGGAGCTTTCTTAAATCAGTACACGATTTTCTGAACTGTTGTAGAGGAAGTAACACATGACGGATTATGGGTGGAAACACGTGTGTTGTTTCGAATTGAGCTTGTTTGAGTCATTTTTATGAACACAGGTTAATTTGAGGTTATTTTCTATTATTATTTTGGAGACTGATTCTTCTGCATTTCTCGATTGATATCTTTCATTTCGTCTTCATTTGTACACAGCCACTGCTTTTCATATTATTTGAGGGTTTGAGGAAGGGTTGGTGGATAAGTAACGGCGGTGTGTTGGTTGGTGTAACGTCACATAAACCTTAAACCATTACCTTATAAAAATGATGCTAGATGTGTTTTGGCAATCCATTCGATGAAGGATGACTCAGATGAAGGAAAAAAATTGAGTTTTATGGCTCTCTCGTGTCATTAAGGTGGCCTGGGAACACGGTGAGACACCTGGCGATTAGCAAACTGGGGTTATTGCTGCAACTACAGGGCACATATTTTTTAAGTCTCTCCAAAAAAGTCACTCGATAGCTCCAAACCGCGCTTCCCAAACCTTAGAGCTGGGAGCGCGGTTTGGAACTATCGAGTGCATGATGGACAGTGCCGCCAGAAGTACAACCTACCAGCTTGTCACTCTACGAATGGTAATCGAGGAGGCTCTACGCCGAACCGATCTACAGCCTTTTTTGTAGTTTGTGAAAAGGCATACGACCAAGTGCCTCGAGGTAAACTCCGGAGTGTAATGCTTCGCTTTCCTGTAGGATTGGCCAAGCTGGGTCAATTTTGAAAGAGCTTGGAATATACAAATATAATCAGGACGGCCTTTCTTGGTGTCAAAACCAAGTTACTGGCAGTGATGGGGTGAGACACACTGAAATGCATTTGGAACTCAACGTGTAGCAGCTACTTCTTCGAACGGAAACGGCTTTGCTTCGATGGTTTGGTCATATGGCACTAATGTCTCTTTTATCAAGACTTCCGAAGCGTGCCTTGAATGCGATTCCATCAGGTAGGCGACCGCTTGGCAGACAGGCATAACTGAGTTATAGTCGATGGCGGAGCATCGAGTGGCCTGGAGATCTGTAGTGCTACACCTTTAGTGGATTATGCGGGTCAGAAGATGATGCTGACAATGATGACGTATCAGTGATGGCCTTTTTTCTGGATTGTATGGTGTTTCGACAATGGCTTTAGTTTGAGTTTCTCGAATTTAACCAATGCAGCTCAAAACAATTTGCAAACGTTCGTATATCGTGAGCCTACTCGTGATGAATTGCCAACCAAAACTAACCTCAAAACAACGAAGAATTCTCAAATCAGCTGTCACTGAGCACAATGCTGTCGAATTTTCATTTCATCATCATTCTCGAATAGATCGTAGTCCTTCATATAATGTTTGGTTCCGTATGTGTTTATGGTGTTTTGGAGGAGCAGACAGAACGACGAACTGTATGGGCTATGTAACGACTGGTGGAACGAATATCGCTTCTCAGATGTCTAGTTCATGCATAGGGAATGGACATCAATGCTCTGTCCCGGAAAGTCTTCGACTCCAACTGCGAGGGACAACGCGGTGAAGGAGGACCACGTCTGCCGTGGCGTATATAGCTGGGAAGGGACCTCAATCAGCTGAAAGCAACTAACACAAGACCGTGCTGGATGGAGAGGCATATTGGTTGAGGCCCTGGACTGTAATATAATATAATATGGGTGGCCAGGGCCAGGATATAACTTCTCAGCAAGCACTCGTGTTGTGCGTGCTATTGTTCTATCATGAGTGGCATGGACCTACAGTTTTATGCCGACTCCATGCGGCCAAGTTTGAGAAGCTTTTTCTAGACAGTTATACTCTTTCAGCTTTGTCAGTGACTCGAAAGAGGTGGGGCAGTGAAAACTATCTCTTGTCGTACCAGGAATCGAACCTAGACAGCGTAGGTCCAAGAGCAGCCAAAAAAAGCAACGTACGTAGAGAGCGACTGATTTCACTTCCATTTAAGTACACAAGTGCGAAACTTAAGGAAACTGAGCACAGCGCTTGTGATCACAGTGTATCAAATCTGTGTTTCGTTTGCTTAAGTTGACATGGGCTCATTTTGTTTGGGACTTGCCGCTTCAGGCAGATTCATGACTATGGCAAGAAAAAAATGTAGAAACGCCAACTTTGCGACACTCATGTGTTCATTAGGGGTATTCACGCTTCACGGGTATTAAAAGTAAGTGTATTTTAATACACAACCGTGAGCGCAACTTTGTTCATATCAGACATCAGCTACACCGAAGCGTGAATGCCCCCATTTTAGTACAAAATTGCAAATGGAAGCCTTAACCCGGAGGTCATAACAATTCGTTACTCGCGGATTTTGTCAGTTTCGTATCAAGTCCTGGGGATCTACCTAAAAACTTTCCCGAACATTTAGAAATTTGTTCACATAAATTCTAACCTAATTGCCAGACAATTTGGAACAGAATTAATTGTTGATCACATCGATTGCTATGGTCTCTGTTCGGCTTGAATTCTACAGTGCATTGGTGATAAAATCATCAAATGTTCTGTCATTTACTTAGACCCAATTAAAGCATCGCCGCCTCAGTCATCCATCACGAGCTTGAATTTGTAAATTATCTTCACCAAGCAACGTGAAACCATCCAACTGCACGATTAATTGCCCAAAAAATGATGTACATACATTAGTTCTTTGTGGTTAAACGCTTCAATCAAAAAGGCAATTCGCTTCTAGTAAACATTTCAGCGAGCAGCTATTTGTTTTTCTTTTTATGAAATTATTACACCTCGTGCGCTTGTGTCCGAGTGCTCTTCAATGTGTCCACACATCAGGTTTAATCATTCAATGAGACAGATCATCAACTCCAACCGTGTTCCTTATGCATCAGCCAGCTCATTAATTCAAATGTTATCAGCTGTGGCTGTGGGTTTCATCAGAAACTGCCGTTTACGTCATCCCAGCGCGTGTAATCGATAACCTTTGTTTCTTAATAGTAACCCCCTGGCCTCAAAGTAGTGAGTTTGATTGCCTTTCTTTTTAGAATATTCCAGTAAATAAATACCGGAGTTGAAGAGTGTATTTGTTTATTTATGGAGTCGTGCAAATGCAGACGAGTCGGCGAGTCAATTAAATTTATTTGTTGTCACCGGGTTTCAATGGAAACTTCTGCTTAGTTATATGTGCACATTTTGCGTCGCAAAACAATATGAACGAATTCCTTTGCTCATTCTTCAATTCTGTTTGATTTCCAGGCGGATCGCTGTTGTGGTCTGGTGTGCAAGCAATTAAGATGGCAACGATCTTGTGTGATGGACCATTCAATTGACTTTTGCTGGTGGCGTTTGATAGCTTCGTTCAATTACAGAGAAAACAACGCGGTCAGCGTACGATTTGTATGTGTTCCTTCGCGATGCTGTAGTCCCGATTTGTCACATGGATCCCTTAATCTGAGATGAACTTTGTCTATTAGGCCCAAATGCACTGTGCAACATCTGGGGCGAGTGAAGTAAGAATGAAAGACTCTTAAATCCAACTTCGTGCTTGTCATGTTGTGGTAATGTTGTTGCTCAGCCAACCCGATATCGTTATAAACCTGAAAGGAGGTCCTGAATGTCCTGGAAAAAATGTTCTCCCAGTGTCCAATGTATCAACTGGCATATACAGGGACAATGGCAGAAGTAGTTAGGAGTGTCCTCCTTTTCATCCGGGTCGCCGCATTCTCTGCAAATAAAGTAATTGGTTAGTCCCATTTTCATATCATTGAACTTCAGGTCAGTTGTCTGGCTTCAACTACCAACGTTTTGTAGCATTGAAGGAGTCATAGCATCCGATTTGTCTCACAGGTGTTTAGAAAGTTCCACCTTTTATTCGTTTCGTCTATGATCGTGTCATCCACTTTTTCTTAACATCCGCCAAGGGTGGTTTGATACAAAGGATTGCCGTTCGAATCCCAGTGAATGCTAAGTTAATAGGCTTTAGCCTGTTTTCAAATCTGGTCCAGTCACCATTGCCGTCGGGATCAAATTAACGACCCTATCACTGGAGTTGTCGGTACAGTGTGACTATGGGTATCACAATGGGCCAACATGGTCTGCTGGTGATTTCGCTGGCAGCCCACATATCTACCTACCTACTGCGCTCAGTGGGATGGTTTGTATGGGAGAGCGGTAAAAAGTCAGTTAAATCGAGACCGTGTACCGATTTCAATGAAATTTGGAACATATTGCAAATGGGACAAGTTTGTCTTATGGTCTTCCTAATATCAGCTCTGATGTTGAATTAATTTTTTTCAATTGATAAATATATATAAAATTTACATTTAGCATAGATTTTGTATTTATTTTTCAATATAATCAACAAAATAAAATCATTTAATATATTTTATTTTATATTATTTAGTCTAATAAGGTCTGCGCTTCATTTCGCTTCATTGCTTCATTGCATAATGGATGTAAATCTTTCGTTTGTGGTTCAGGCCTTAAATTTGTAATCCAAGAATCCGATCTTACCAGCATTTCTAAATTAGTTGAAAAAAGGAACATTTCCCAGTATCATGAATTTGATTATACGCATAATCTTTTTTTGTACTTTCATGTGGTTCTTCTGATAATTACCCGATGGGCACTGTTTCAACGAATATCTTTTGAATGTGAAACCCTAATATCATGGTAATTAGAAACTAACTTTCGGGATCGGATAGTCATTCATACAGTACCTTAGTAATTACAACCCAATTAGCCAGTTTTGTGTCCATTGCCACATGAGGAGCGGACATAATTTTATGACACCACAATAAACAACGGATAAAAACATCCTTATTTATAATCATGCATATTTCAAAACTGATTCCATTATATTTTGCATCAACACAATCACTCTAAAGCTCTAATACAAAATTTGCTCAATATTTGGATGGTAGCTTAGGTGAACATATTGCTACACTTAAAAGGCTCCTGCGGCCAAAGTTGCCTGTAGATGGCAATGATTTTTACAAACTCTTGAAGCTTTATTTCTACAGTCCAAGGTGTGCTTAATTCAGATCTTAGTTTAAGAAATTGAATATCTCAGAGCTCCGTCAATATAAAACTTTGTTTTTTTAAAGAAAGATTTATAATTTCTTCTAAAAATAAAGTCCTAGTTACATCCTTTCCGAGCATTATTGGCCAAGAAATTGTAACTTTTGTAAGATGACCAAAGTCACACAGATTTCTGTGTTGTAACTTGAAAGTACGAAGCACACGTTGATGAGTGTCTCTACACGTATGTAGCTTGGCGTAGATAATTTTAAAACTCAAAACTTTTTGTTTACTACCCATGTTTGAGGCTACTTATCGAAGGCTTCTTGGAACGTTTTTTTTTTTTTTTTTGCAATTTAGATTGTCAAGTATGTACCAAAAAAATGATATAGAAAAGAAATAGAATTTATTTTAAGAAGCTTGGGAAAAAGTGCAGCTTGAATAAACAATTTGTTAACCTTGAGAGCTTGTAAATAAGTGCATAGTATATATATATTAAAAAAATACTTAGAAATCATAAGCCCGGGTTATCTAAGAGTAGTTAGACATACAACTAAAAAGTCTACATATGACTTTCTCCAAAGATTTTTCTTGCGCTATCAGACCACTGTGCGGCGCTCTTAGCAGCATTCGTAGAGGTCCAGAGGTAGTAGATTGAATAATCTCAACGGCAACATTTTTACACTTCCTAAAGCCAAACAAAATGCACTAACCAATGCCTCCTTGTGCTCTCTTAAATCGACATCGTAAGACGATGACTTTTCTTGAACTCCACGACTAACTTTGCATCCACATATCAGAACCGGAGCAACAAAGCAAAAAACTCGTCTAAATTGTAGTTAAACTCGCTAAAATTCTTATGTAGACAGTCTTTTTGATTATTTTGTGGTCAGATCAGCTCTTTTTCATGCCATCAAGTCTGTCGACAATCTCCTCTTGTTTCTCCCTTTTTCCAAATCTGTCTGTATTCAACCATCACTTGATTTCCAAGTCAACCACATCATATTGCATTTTCCCTTGAGTATGTCTTTAAACCAATTTCCGTTGTTCCTTTTCAGCTTCCATAGGTCAACTTACTTGTAGGGTCTCTCACAAGTAACAGCTATGGCCGAAGCCCATTCAGCTGTAGCCTTCTCGTTTTCAATCACTCACGAAGGATGGGACATCAATTACGACCAAGAAGTTCTGAATCTCGTCTGGGAATCGGGTATACGCTCGTGGAAGAAGCGCATAGCTAGAGCGCGGGTAAGTCCAAGCGAATTAAATCTCTCAAACCAGCGGACACTAAATGAATTTACATATTTTCTCATCTCAATTTAGAATGGCATTCGAAACGGTGTCTATCCGGCGCACATTCATAGCCTCTGGCTAATAACAGCGATAGCGATTGGGCTGCACTTCACCGGCTACAATGCCCCGTTCAAACTAACAAATAGAATTCTAGTCCACCTTCCAACAAATACGATAAACTATCAGATACTAGCGTGCTTCCTTGCGTCACTTATTGTTTGGCTAACTATATGTTTCACCATGCGTTACACACTTAAGTTGCTGCTCATGTACAAAGGCTGGATGTATGAGTCGAGGGCGCCAGGCAGTAAAGTGTCGCTTAAGACGATTCTTTGGACGGCGGTCGTGAAGGTATTGTCCAGCTGGAACACACCCGGTCTGTACAGTTTTCAGGGGTCATTGCCACGTCTCCCATTGCCCAGTGTGCACAATACGATGCAAAGGTATCTGCGATCAGTTCGTCCCTTGTTGGACGATGACAACTACTCGCGCATGGAAAAGCTGGCAATTGAATTTGAGAACAACATTGGCAAGAAGTTGCAGTGGTACCTGGTGCTGAAGAGCTGGTGGTCCACTAACTACGTTTCCGATTGGTGGGAGGAATATGTTTACCTCCGCGGTCGCAGTCCATTGATGGTCAACAGCAACTTCTACGGCACTGATGCGATTTTCATGCAATTGACCACGAATCAGGCCGCTCGTGCGGCTAATGTTGTGCATCTGCTCCTTCTCTTCCGTCGTATGATTGAGCGTCAGGAATTGCAACCAGTAAGTGTGCTTTAAGTCATTCAGTTGTCTTTGGTGTGGTTTCATTCGTATTTTTGTTTGTCTGGTAGATCATGATCCAAGGCATGATTCCGCTGTGTTCATGGCAATACGAGCGCACCTTCAACACCGTCCGTGTGCCAGGTCTGGAGACAGATAGGATTATTCACTACAAGGACTCGAATCATATCGTTGTACTCCACAAAGGCTGTTATTACAAGGTTATCATCTACTTCAAGGGGCGTCTGCTGAGACCTTCTGAAATTCAAGTGTAAGATAAAAGAAACTCGCCTAAGATCGCGATTAAATCACGTTATTTATTTGCGTTTGTAGACAAATGGAAGAAATACTCAATTCGAAAGCTACTCCACTTCCACACGAGACCCACTTGGCCGCTCTGACAGCTTGGCAGCGCTCGAAATGGGCGGAAATTCGCAACAATCATTTCATGCGTGGCGTAAATCGAGTCTCTCTGAACGCCGTTGAATCGGCCGCCTTTGTGCTGTCGCTGGACGAAGAGCCCCTGGAATTCGATATGGCCAATCCGCAGAAGTTGGACAAATTCGGCAGAAGTTTGCTGCACGGCAAGGGCTTCGACAGGTGGTTCGACAAGAGCTTCACCGTGTGCATCGGAAGCAATGGTAGAGTTGGCTTCAATGCCGAACACACATGGTAAGTACTGGTCTGGTGATTGCACAATTGATGGAAGAAAACAAATAACAAACACTTGACGTTTCGTTGATTTTAAAAAAAAAAAATAACTTTTATGTGTTGAAAAAGGGGAGACGCTGCCGTTGGTTCCCATGTGTGGGAGAACCTTGTAATGGATGAAATTCAATCGAATGGGTAAAGAGATATATGATCGTTTTTTCGTAGCACTGTGGCGGCGGCATATACATACATATATATTTTAACATCGGTTGGGCACGTTTTATTTTGTTGTGTGTGTTTGAAGTGTTTTCTTCTCTCTCTCTCTCTCTCTCTTACCGGAAATACCGCTATTTTAATTCCGTGTGTAAATACAATTCACCAGCAAATATACAATACATTTTCTAGGGCCGACGCACCGGTTATGGGGCATTTATGGGAATACATATTTGGTGATGATATTCATGGGTAAATAAATATCTTATTTCTCACATTAACACTTGGCATAGCATAAAATTTGCAATTAGAGAGTTTTTCTTCGAGTGCGGTGTAGATTGTTTTTTTCTAAATTATATCAAAAGAATATTGCGTGCAATTGGATTTTATGAAGCAAGCTGTTAATGCTTTTTTTTTTATTAACAATGGAGCAAGATGAGCTAATGAATTGCTTTATTAACTGTACATTTTTGAAATAGATACGACGAAGATGGTAATACCAGGGGAACACCAGAGTTTACACCGCCCTCGCCCATTCGACTGAACTGGGACTTGGAGCCATGCCACGATAAGATCGAGGAAGCAACTGTTGACGCTGATAAGTTGTTGAATGTAAGTAGGTCGTGTAAATAGTAATGTCAAATCGTCTGATTCATGGCAGTCACGTGAAACGTAGTTACGTTGATCGTTCACCGTTCGAACTTCAGTGCATGTCCCCCTTTCGAGACTAGCCCCTTTAATATGAGCTTGATTAAACAAATGGCATTCATTTTTCACAGGATGTTGATCTGCGCATTCTTGTGCACAACGAATACGGCAAAGGTTTCATGAAGAAATGCCGCATATCTCCAGACGCGTACATTCAAATGGCCCTCCAACTGGCATACTATCGTGATGCTAAACGATTCTCTCTCACATACGAAGCCTCCATGACAAGATTATTCCGTGAAGGCCGCACCGAGACCGTGCGTCCGTGTACAATTGAATCAAGTGACTGGGTTAAAGCCATGGAAAATCCAGAATCTACGGTAAGCACATAGAAGAAGTGCAAACCAACGACCAATTGCTAACCATTTTTCATGTTTCATTAACACAGATGGAAGACCGTGTAAAGTTGCTGCTTAAAGCCTGTGAACGTCATCAGCTGGGCTATCAGGATGCCATGTCTGGTCGTGGAATTGATCGTCACTTGTTCTGCCTGTATGTCGTGTCCAAGTATCTGGAAGTGGATTCACCATTCTTGAATGAAGTCCTCAGCGAGCCATGGCGTCTGTCAACTAGTCAAACACCACATGGACAGACATCGAAAATGGATTTGAAAAAGTATCCAAATTGTATTAGTGCTGGCGGAGGCTTTGGACCAGTTGCCGACGATGGCTACGGTGTGTCGTACATCATTGCTGGAGAGGATCTCATCTTCTTCCACATTTCGGCAAAGAAGAGCTGTGGCACTACGGTATGTATTCAGAAACTCCATCGGAATGAGCCTCTTTTAATGTGCCTCCATTTAAACTGATTCCAGAGCGCACACAGATTCGGTGAGAACATTCGCAGAGCGCTCGCTGACATCCGTACCATGTTCGAGCAGAACGCTAAGGAGAATCCGAAGAAGACAAACGGAGCGGTCAAGAACTAAGACGAAACAGAACTTCACAACAAATAAAAAAAAAAAATCACATCAATCAAACTGATTTATGCTAAGACTAAGTGTTAGTTGTAAGATTATAGTTTATATGTAGACGTTCCATCAGTGCAAACAATCGATTACCTTTTCTCCATATCAATGGTTCGTTCATGTGTACACGTGTGTCTTCCCCAAAGACTGTAGGTACATCACGCAGTTAATCGAAGGAAGGAACTCTTTCGTTTTATTCTAGAAGAGTGCATTTAAATAGTGATTATATGCGAACGGAGTGTTCTTGGTTTTGCAACAAACAGGAGAGATCAATTTGTATAACCTCACAGGCTACAGAAACCGTGGAACCAACTTCTCTTTACCTAGTGAAATTATTATTGTTGATTGTCGTTAGGTTTTTTTTGCGATTACTTCTCATTAGTTGTATTAGATGAATATTTTTGAAAAAGTTTTAAGACGAAGTACTTTTTTCACAACTGTTTTTTATTTTTTAGTTGTTTTGTTACTTAGACCGTTTTACTTTTTTGATCTTATATTTATCATTTGTTAAGCTAATTCTAGCGTGTAAGGTGTAATGAGAATGATGGTTTGTTTGTTTACATTGATAAGTAAAAAGATACAGAAATAAACAAATGAAAACTTATGTTTGTGTTCATTTTTTGTGCAGTTTTGGATCATTACTTTGTCTAGGAGCGTCTGTCTTGTGGCAACGTCTTGTCAGGGAATCGTTTGCATTATTCACACATGAATCTAAAATGATCTGCAACAACGACCAGCTGAGAGATCATGTGATGCTGCACTGGACAGCCTACAGTTTATAGAGCTTCGATGTATTTGCCTTGGTCATCGAATCAGCACAGCATTCTGCGAATAATTTGGCGGCGGTCCCTCCCTTGATCTACGAACTACAAGTCTGGAAACTTTGTAGCAACGAGCGATCACATTGACAATTTGGCCCATCAAGTACGGTTGTCAGGTAACTCGTATCGACAAATTGTTGAACCTCGCCTTTCGCATGCTTACCTGTTGCTAAAAAGCATGTCTAGGATGCAACTACAATCAATATAAACCATCCTCGCATTTAATTTCTCAAGTAAGAGTCTAGCATCAAGAATTTTAGTAAGGACACTAGAAAGTATTCGGCAAGAATTTTGAATGATTCCAAAACAGAAACAATTTTTAGAAATAGTATATTTTTTTTTCTGTATTTCAAACATCAATTCCCTGCCTGAGCATTCGCTATCGGATTAGCGTGCATTGTCACTCTGTTGATCCTTCTCTCAACATGCGGCCGGTAGTTCTTTGCATTTACAGTCAGTCTTTCCAGTTCGTCCAGTACATCAAATCCATCTATCACTCTGTAAATTGAATGGACATCCATAATTCCTTCGACTTCACATCAGAATCAAATTTATTCTCACCTTCCAAAGACAGTGTACTTAAGGTCTAGATTTGGTTGCGCCGCATACGTTATGAAGAACTGACTTCCATTCGAATTCGGTCCATTATTTGCCATCGAGATTATTCCCCGATCCGAGTGCTGGAGAGTGTATTCAATGTTTAAGTGAAAGTTTCACATTTATTGCAACCTTAGCTTTACCTTCAATGAATCTTTGAATTCGTCTTCGAATTTCCTGCCCCAAATGGATGTGCCTCCCTTGCCGGTATTTGTTGGGTCACCTGTTTGCACCATGAATCCTTTAATGTTTCTTATGAAAATGCATCCATTGTAGTAATCACTGGCACAGAGCGCCAAAAAGTTTTCGCATGCTTTTGGGCAGTCATCACAGAAAAGTTCGATTTTTATGTCACCACAATCTGTATGAAGCGTCACCGACTGAAATATTTAAACAATTTTAATGAACAATTTTGTAGCTGTGCATTATTTTCTTACCATTGTTGATTTGTAAATATTTTGAATTGTCACGAAGAAATGTCATTTGAGTACTGCAGAAATGACATTTCCATCAAAGACCGGAATTGCTTGACGTTTGTCTGAAGCGAATGCGTTCAATGGGGAAATTATGTTAGAGCATTAGTGCTTTTTTCACTGATATTCATTTTGAAGAAGAATTTTTGAATGAAAGCATGCAACTTTCATAACATGCTAAACGCAATTTAAAGGCAACAATCATCTTAAAAGAATTTTAATGCTAAATTAAATACATTAACATTTTGGTAAAATACAATGTTAGCTCCAGCTAGCCGGGCAAAAAATGGATATGCTTACTTCTTACAACATTCCTCGTTCAAATCAATGTAAACAATTTTAAAGCTATTAATATGCTCCAACTTGCTCTATATGTGTAAGTACGTTGCCTCTCTGGGGACGTTCACATAGGCAAACACCGCCCAGACCTGGTTGGATGGATGTCGTTAGCGTTCACATGATCAAACATGTTGTCAGACTTAATTTTTCAAATGAATTTCAATGAAGGGGGACGTACTCGTAGCAGTGATTGTAATGGACAAGATCTTAGACAAGGAAGAAATGAAAGAATTTGTTTCAAATTTTTGTTCTTGTATTCTTCACTTTATATTTCCCATGTCACCGGTACGCTCCCATAAATTTCAAAAAAATTCTTTTCAGATTTGCTTATTCTCAAAAACAGCCCTTTTATATATTTCGAACCTCACTTTCAGGTCCGACAGACACTCGTTCACACGATCGAATATGTCTGTCCAGCCACTAAAATTATCAAATTTTTTCAAACCCGTCTGACATATCCCCCCTCTGACTGTCGTTTTTTGCGTTCACACGATCAAATCTGGGTCTGTCCGGTATGTTTGTCCATGTGAACACTAATTCTTGTCGATACATTCCCCAGTCGGGTAGACAGAATCTGTGCGTGTGAAAAGTAGTGTATTTTTCACAGGAAAGACAGTCCTTGGCGTTTTCTACACGAAGATTTATTTTAACCGGATTTCCGTTTCCAGTCCCATGACAATTCTCACACAGGAGTTATCTCTCGAGTATCCAATATGCACGTAGAAAAATTGAAGAGATATAAAAAAGAAAACGCTATAGGTTAGGCAAATCTCGAGCAACACATTTACATTCTCTTGCGACAATTTTACTTCATGTAGAAGTCGCGTTTTTATTCCTAGACTTGTCTAGCCAGAATGGTCTTTTAATAATCCAATTCAGTGCCACACTCTAGTTGAAGTTTCTTTCGCTTAAACGGAAATCCAAAGTAATTTCCTTGCGACTAAATACTTCTCATGCCTACTCTTAATAAGGACATTTTGAACGTTAGCCAATCTATCGTTGGCGGTGTTCTTCCAGAGAGACCTTTAAATATAAGGCGTTAAGAAAGATGCAGAAGTAGAAGCATCCCTCCATTGCCATTTTTTGCCATTCCTTCGTTTAAGTCAATGGATAGACGCACAGCAAGCCACTTCTCACTTAGGTCCTGATGAACCCATTGCGATGCCCCAAGGAAAACATTTTTGTCTTCACACCTTCCTTGTACCCAGCATGTCCGCGTGTTGTCCAGCCAACCTGAATTCATATTAATCCTGAATATAGAGGTTAGAGGGATTTTTGTTAGATCTTGGAGGTCTTGAAAGGAATGGAAGAGACTGGGGCAGTGGCAAGGGTAATTAGGAATATCCTTTTACTTCTACGTACATGTACATATGAAGTCATGGGTTAGCCCTTTTTTAATTTCATGATATGTACCTACTTCAGATGATTATGATCAGTTAGTGGTCCAACTACCATCTCGAGGAATTTTTTGTCGCATTGAAGGAGCTTGTCGGTTTGTCGGAATGGTTAACTCTGTAATTGTGTCTTTCACCTTTATCTTGACATCTACAAGAGGCCTGGGATAGGTTAGTCTCAGCCAATTTCCTGGTAAGTTCATCCGCTGCATCAGTGTCCCTATGATCTTTGACCCAGCATAGAGTAATCGAGTGCTGCGTGCTGAAAACCTTGAGCTCTTCGCTTTGGAATGCGACCAGTTTGGACTTGATTTCTGTTCCCGAAATAGATTTAATGGCCGCTTGACTGTCAATTAGGATGGCACTCTGACTGGCAGGACCTCCGTTTAAAAAAACGCTGCCGTAATGAGGGAATCTCATCGCGCAGTGCATGTCTAAAAATTCGGAGAGAGTGCCTACGCATGTGCCTTTTAGCATCTTCGATCCATCTGTGTAAACATGGATGGTTGAGTCGTTGATGGATTCATCAGTGTCCAGGTTAATAGCACCGGAAGAGTATTTCAAAATCAAGGAACGGAGAACTATAGTCGCTTTCAACTTGTTCAATTTGCAGTCTATCCAGTGTACTTGCATGTCTAGTAGAGCTTCAGAGCCAGCCTTCGGATTGGATGATCCTTACGACGTTCTTTGCAGCAGTAGTCTGCATGTTGAGGTCAAGTGGAAGAAGGTCTAATAAGACATCTAAGCCCCGCCGTTGGAGTAGTGGAAATTGCTCCTTCCATAGGAGCTAGAATCATATCTAGTGTTGTAGTTCCCATTTAATGTTTGTTGTGTTATAGCCACTTGGTGATTCTTAGCCATTTTGGCATGGATTGGTTTTTTACATAAATACATATCTTCATGGCGCTGAACGAATATTTACCTAGCGTCATTTTTCAAGCATTTGAATTGGCTGAGCATGTGCTGAGGTAATGCTGTCATCTTCTTCCTCATTTCCACAACCCCTACAAATGTCGTTACAGTGCGCTCCCATTATCCTTGCGGGATCTACGATAAGACAGCGACCGGTACGAGATCTTGTGCCTTTTCTATTCACCCTTAGCATTAAATTATTCGATGTGCCTAGCCAAGCACAAGTGATTCCGCATTAGACCTCTACGCCGCTTATGTTCCAACAAGCCAGTGCCATGAAAAATGACTAGCTTAACGGAACAAACCGTCTCAGATCCTGTGCAAGAAACTCAACAGACAAAAAACAGCGCTTTTTTCTTTTTTAAATCCCAAAAAAAGCCAAACAAAATTTTGTTCCTTTATTTTATTTGTTTATTGATTCCGGAACAATTTATCAATATAAAGTTTATGATGATATAAGTTCGATAAAAAAAAGTTATTAAGTTTTATTGTGTGATTAATTATATATACTCAAGTTCGGAAACCATATCGTATTTAATAATAATTAACAACGAATATATTGTATGTTATATTGTGTGTGATATTTTCTTGTATGAATACGATGGAAAAAAGGGATTAAATGAATACTTGATTATTTAAATGAATGCATTTGCAAAACAAAAAGTGAAAAAAAGACAAAACTGACTGCAAAATTGGAATTAATTAACGTGAAACTATGAATATATTAGTAAGTTGCTTGCTTGCTTGATCATTCTACGTTAGGACAAAAAAAAAGACTATACTTATTGCAACGTTAATAAATATTTGTAATGTCTGCGCGTGTGAAGTTGAAGTTGAATCAAAATTGGAAAAAAAAAAAAAAACGAAACAGAAAACTATGAAAAGATTAAAAGGAAAAAATCTGATATTGTCCTGTGTTAGCTGGAAACAAAATGAAATTATTTATCAGATGATGCATTGAATTCCTTAAGACTAATTTTTTTTTGCATTTTTTTTTGTTTTTTCTAAATTTTTTTTTGGATTTTTTGCATTTTTTTTTTTATTTAGTTATTTTAAATACGATATAGCACTCGTCTCAAAAAGTTACTCTCTTAAATTCTTCCAATCATTCAGATGTTTGATGTTGCTGTTACTTGATGGAAAGATATATTTTGCTGATATCCGATTAAAATCTTGAACACTTGTTTTTTTTTTTTTTTAGATGACAGTTATGGGTTGCAAGAGACGAACAAAAGGAAAACAAAAAGAAAAACAAACAAAATAAACATCTGATATTGTAAGTTGCTGTTGTCGCGATTACTCCTCGATGTTGTAGATGAGGAAACAGTTGTTTTTCTCGACCTTCTCAGCTGGCGGAGCGAAGGGAGATTTGCGCGACAATGGTTGGAAACCAAGCATCAAGAATGTCTGCACCAAACGGGGACGGTCTGGACGATCCTTACGCATGCAGAGGACTACAGCGTCAACGTCCAGTTTTTCATCGGCGAATTCCAACAGGGAGATGAACGAATGCTTGGAAGCTTCTGGTGGCAGTACTTCCGGCAAGACAACATATAAAATGTTGTTTGTTGGATTCAAGACCTGAAAGAGATACAAAGAGGCGATCAAATAAAGGTTATGGTTCGTATTTTGCAAAAAAAAATATTGAACTCTCGGCAAGATTAAAATGATAAACAAGCTTATTGTGGAAGGAAAAGAATCTTCGACTTAAAGTGGAAACCTGTTTGACTGGTAAGTAATGATACGTGTTGTGCCATTTGAACTTTTATATGTGCATGTGACTTGAAATATAAATTTAATTGATGGCCCCCCTCCTGGCAGTCATTTATTATTAACTTTCCTCGACTTTTAATGAATGCCACACGAAGGGCCCATTCGGATATGCATGTTTGCCAAGGCGAACCTTTCGCAAAACAAGATTAAACGTAGAAGCAACTGGATTATTACGTTTGTATTATCGAGTCTACGATTGCGCAATTAGACTTTCTGTGTATGGATGTGCGATCACAGCACAAGTGTAGTCTGAGCTTCTTCGTATGTCGGAATGGCTCCTAATTCTGAGACTTGTTTTTCGGAGTGTGTCACACCTTGAAGAAATTCAAAGAAAACACAAACAGAAAGCTCACATCGTGCTGGAAATTGTTTACCAAACGATCCTGCGATCTCATCCCAATTAAAAGTGTGGCTCAGTTCGTAAACGTCAAAAAAATGCGCATCGTGTAAACATCACCGTTGCGATGCATCACGATAATCTTTGAAGCGCTGGTTGCAGAGCGCGATGCATTGTATCACTGCCAAATATTTGCAATTAAGAACGCTTGACGTTGCAGTACTGCCGTAATTCTGCGTTTACGAACTCAGCCTGTATCACATTCAAATGTTCAAACCTAGTTTTTCTCTCATCTTGTCTCGTCGCTGAAGACGGAGTTAAAATCTCAGAAGACCTTGTAGGTGTATTAATAGATAAAATAAACGAACAATGTATTAAGAAAGGCAACTCATAAATTCCCCCACGCGTGCACATGTATTCCAAGTAAATGAGTACAATAATGAGACAAAACAAAAGCCTCGCTTACATGTTTTGAATAGAAATGCTCCATTATTCTATTTCAAGTCATTAGCGTGTTTTTTTTTCTTCTTCTTACAAACAATACCCTTAAAGCTGTTCGCAGTACAAAAGATTACGAGGGGAAAAGAAAAACCTGAATCGACAATAGATGTTTTGTTCACGCTTCATTAATATATGTACTCTCTCGACATCCCCCCCTCCAGTGTAGGGGATGATGATGCCATTGCAAGCATTCGGTAAAAGGCAACCATAAAAGAGGGTATTATTACACAAGCACTACGGATCCTTTTCAATTTTCTGCAACAACGTCAAGTTAACTAAAACGTGACTTTTCCACGTGACATATCGCCACCAAACACATCGTAACTCATACAAATTCTTTTTCTCTCACGTCTTCAACTACTCACCGTATCCCATTTAGTGTATTTGCTTTCAGTTACATGCAACTTGATGGTGATGCGCATTGGTCGTTCGTGTTGGAGGATTTTCTTAACGACCTCTTGGCAATCATCATCAGAGCAAGTTGAAATAACATCGTCAGGTGAAGCATCAGCAAATTCAATATCAGAGAATTCCGAAGATGTGCTGGAGATGTAGCTTCCAGCTGAATCTACGGATATTTTACGATTGTAGTCTAGAATCAAACAAAAAATCACAATTAATTTATGCGAAAAAAATGAGAATAAAAGCAAATAACTTACCATTTAAAAGAGGCGCCCTATCGTGGTCTGTTCTGTGGTGGGTAGGAACATCAGGACCACCACAGAGGCCCTACACCGAGAGAGATGGAGTAGGACTCATTCGACATGGTAGTAGCGTTAGATGAGGTAGACATAGTGCGCGACTTGCCGCAGCTACTATTTGAACTAGTGAACTCTCTTCTACTGCTACCGCTACTACTAAACATTGGATCGCTGTGGAAGGAAAAGAAATGAAAATTATTAATCCACTTTTAAACATTCAATTGTAAATCGAATTTATTTTCTAAAATGAGGGGAGCTCGAGTTACGTGAATTTTGTCTTGTAGTAATTGAACTTTTTTTTCTCAAAAGTCTTCAAGTTAATCGAAGGTTTCGTGGGAAATCATGAAATAGAGTTACGCCTGTTCTATTTCCATGAAAAGGACGTGTTTCTGCTTATTTCACTTAGCAGCTATCCTCTCATTCGTACATAACCGCCCAAGAACTTAACAAAAATTTTCTCTTTTCCTTAAAATGTGTGTGAAGAAACCACAAACGCTGCGAAAATGGGAATGAATGGACGACAGAATTACTGAATGAAAGCCGTACAAAGGAAACCGGGAACAACGGCCGCATGTCTATAGTTGTATGGATTTGGATTGTGTAACCTGGCATTTTTCAAGAAACAAAGACAACAACCCGGACTGATTTCGTGAACGCAGTATTAGCGCAGTAATGCAACGTTAAGCGTTCTTAAATGCAAACATTTGGCAATGATGCAGTGCGTCGCGTTCTAAAACGTCACATGAAAGCAGCCGCTGCACAAACAACAGCAACCAGCGCTTAAGCGATACGCATTTTTTTACCTCAACGAACACAGCTCCACTCTTTTGAATTTAAAGTTTGCTTAATGAAAACCCATGCCAAACTGATGACGAGTTCACACAACAGTTAAACTGTCAATGATGACCGTTATCGGGCCTAGATGATGGAGTTAACTCTTAGGTATGTCCCACTCAATGTTCGCATAGCCCATATAATCAAATTTTGCTTCCAAAATGGGTGAATTAAGTCCCACGCCGTAATACAAAATTGTTGATATAAGTTCACTGACCGAATTCCAGGTCGAAAGAGTAAGTGACGCTCTTGAGAAAGTCACGACCAAGGAACGACGGAAGTTATTTTGCTGTATCGTAGTCCAACTCAGGAACTCATCTACTTTAGCATGTTCCAGACTACAACCTATTCACATCGATGTCGTCATATTCAAAAGACCAGTAGTTCTTGTCAATTGCAGACTGCTGTGCAAATGGCTCGATGAGTATTTTGCCACGCGTTGGCATTCATCATCAACCCGCTAAATGTCAAAATACCATAGACAGTGAATATTTCCATCTTGTACACCCCAATCAGATATTCTCAATGAACACATATCACAAGGCCAATGAATTACGTTCTCCTCAATGGCAAACCACAATCAGATCGTGCCTTCTACACAAACAACACTTGTGTTTTTTTCTTCTTTTCACAAAAACTGTTTGTTTGATTATAATCGTCTGCAAAATAGTCATGTGACGCAACTTTCTCGCTAATCTTATCAATCTTATCTGAATAGCGCAGCCCTAATGGCTAATATAAGCGTAAAACATTTATTTTTCTGGTAAATTTCCATGATCCTCCCGAATAACAATACATACAATTATATTATTTATTTACCAACGCGGCGGCCTTGTGCAAACGTTGTTCTTCTTCCACAATCAAGCCCAATCAAGTCGCCAAATTATGTACTTTGACTCCAAGCAACGGGGCGTATTTACGTTTGGAAAACAGAAACAAAACCTGAATAGCCATGCACGGCTAAGTACGTGCATGTGTGTGCTTTAATTTATGCGTTTGTGTTGGAAAATCAATAAAGTTGCCAACATTCTGTTAAATGCGTTTTTTTTTTTTTTGCTAAAAATACTCTTCGCGTGTGCTAATTTTCCATTCTTTTATTTTTACTCTGCGTGTGCAGCACTCAAGAGACAATGTGAACAATGTCAAACAAATAAACAAGAATAACATTGTTTCATTATTCTTTCTGCTCGGGGAATACATGCATTCGCTATGAAGGAGATGCAATTAATTTAATTATCAAAAGGACTTTAGCCGCATGAACAACGGTATAATATGTAGATGGACATTTTCTGAAACGTGTCACACATTTGGCATACATTTGGGCTCAAATTTATTATATTTTCTGTTCAGAGTGACACCAATTTGTGACAAATGGATAGAGCATAAATTTCGCCCAGAGGTTGATGCCTGCTACTTATTTATAGACGCGAAGTCTTAAGTCATAAGTAGAAGATCATGTCGAACAAGGCATTTCTGACAAGAGGTTTAGATGTTCACGCCAAAATTGAAACGTTTGGGAGTAAACAGATTGGGTGTCAGTCTAACACAGATCCGCCTTCATAAACTCAAACTCAGATCGGACTAAAGCAGGGCTGTCATCGAAACGTCAAGAAATTGCAGTTAACAGAGTGCCCCGACGAAATAGAGTAGGGGCAGGAATACTGGCAAATTTGTCTTAGCCTATTTGACCAAACAGTCGAAAGGTGAAATTACTAACAGCGACCGGATTGTCCGTGGATTCGGGAATGAAGAACAAGCAACAAAATTATTACGAACACATTCTTTTCAAAATGGCCGCTGTCTTGCTTGTCAGTTCCATATGTGATCGTAGATAAAAGAAGGTAGGTAAAGTCTCGCCGATTTAAACATTGACCAAAATAAAAATAAAAAAGTATCGAATGTTGTCGACTCGAGACGGGGACACTTTCAAGATTTAATTCAACTACGATCCAGCTGTTGCCCATCTACAGAGAAAATTGTGCGTCTGCAAGAACTATGGTGATATTTTAAGCAGATTATTTGAACAGTCAATTGCGCAAAGGCCGCAGTAATTGCACAGGCGGATGAATTGTTACAAGCACACGATATGAATGCAGGTGTATACGATCACAAATCGTCAAAGATTTGGAAAAACCTGGGCAAATCTGGGGTTTTTCACAACGCCTTTTCGAAGTAACACATTGTTGTCAAGTCAAATCAAAGAAACAAGCACTAAAATGTGATCCTAAACACGTCGCGGTCGTAGCGCCGTACGTCGACTCCTACCCACTTGAACCTTGGTGCCTGGGCTATGTTGCCGAATGTGAAAGAGATGCAACACAGACGGATGTTGGTAAGGATTAGGGGCCAAGTCGGGCCCATATACTTAATACTTCTCTGTGAAGTGAGATTACGAGTACTACTTCAGTTGGTGCCTGGGTTCTATTTCCAATACGACAAAAAAACAATTTTCACGGCACCACCTGTTTCGAGTCACTGACAATGCTCCAAGGATATAATTGTCTGGAAAAAGGTTCTCAAACTTTGCCGTTCGGAGTTCGACATAGAACTGCAGGCCCCTTCCACTCGTACAGAATAATAGCACGCACAATACGAGCAGTTTCTGTAGAAGCTAAGCCCTTCCGCTCTGGCCTTCTGCGAGCTGTAGCGCCACCCTTATTATTATTAATTTAAACACGCTGTTAACTAGGAAACCTATACACCCAGTTCTCGTCATCATCAAAAAAAAAAATGTCTAGTCTCACCCAACTGTGCCTGCACTCATGTGTAATCGTTCCTTTGAGCACAGCAACATATGTTGAACAGCGAAACTACTCGAAATACAAGTGTTCACCAGCTTTCCAGAAACACCGTGCTTTCAGGTTTCCAAACACTTTCCGGCACTTCTATTATTATCCATTAAAACCGTCGTGCATCATATCTTCTGTGCTGAATGTCTATGTTTAAAGTCCACTTTACAAATAAATGCACCACTGAATAAAGAGATATCCTGCATCTAAATCGCATACGTCGTCAGACACAGTCATATAGAATCCACTGTTTAACGTAATCAAACGTCTAGTATGTATAAACAAATGATCACACGTTTTTCTCTCCAAACATGAACGCAAGTACAACAAAAATCCACAAGAGGGAAGCTGAAAGCGTCATGTTCGGATACACAGAAGTGGCTGTTTAAAGAGGCATCACCATTTGCAGCACATTCTTTGTTGAACCTTGAAAGCAGAAGCCGTCTACTAAAGTCCGATTATAGCGTGTTCGCAGCATTTTTGTTTACACACAGATCATCAGCTCTGCAGTTGTTCCAATCTGTCGAATCCAAACACACTCGGATGACGCACTTCAAATTTAAATCTAAATCCAAACTTTTTGTTCAACTTAACACAACATCAAGGTGCTTTCAACAGTGTTTAGTTTCAGATGGAAAGGGATGTGTAAAGTGCGCACATTCAAAAGCGAATCGTAATTGTTTGGGAATCCAGTTTGGTTGATCCCTTCTGTCATTATATTTATGTGGAACGATGTTGAAGTGTGTGCATGGCTTTTAAAATAGATTATCATTAAACTTGACACTTGCCATTTTCTCATGCTAAGGGGGACTAGGGGTCATTACGCGTTAGAAAGCCCTGGAATTCCTGGAAGCGTTCGTTTTTCAGCGAATCAAGAGATTGAAATGCATATTTACATCGCTTCATCCAGTGGTTGGTATATCAAATTCAGCAGTGATCCGAGTGACAGCACAGGAGAAGACCCAAGGGATCAACAGCAACCACTATATCCCTACCCGGCAATGAGGCACCAAATAACCATGCCAGGAAAGGGGCGAAAGCCCCAGGCAATCATATGTATTAAACCTCCTCTGCATATGTCAAGAAAAAGGTGGATGACACAATCATAGAGTTAGCAAACAGAAGGTGGAGTTCTCTGTGAAACAGATTCGGATACTGTGGCCTAAATTGAATAGTGCAAAAACCGACAAACTCCTTCAATGCAACAAAAAAGTTGCTCGCGGTGGTAGTTGGAGCACTAAATAAATCGCATGAACTAGCACGAAATGAAAATGAGACTAACCCATGACTTCATATGCAGAGGGGTTGTGGTGACGAAGGAGAAGAAGAGGATAATCCTCCAGTTTCACACACCTTTTCTAAAATCGAAGACTATTCCGACCGGAGCTACATTATTCATGATCTCTACATAACCCAGCCTCGCGTTTGATTCGTAGACGCCTGGATAGACTCATGTCTATGTACAGAGCACGTACAGTACATGAATCTTCTTCTCCACATGCCACCAAAGCAAACAGGACCAAAGATCGCATGGAGAAGTTTCCTTCTCATCGAATGAGCACTAATCGTCTGAAGTACTATCAAATGGAAAATGGGACTACAGTATATGCCGAGGCTGTGGCGACGAAGAGAAAGAGGCCACTCTTCAGTCCTCACTATCTTTGCCAATGCACCAGTCTCTGAGACATGGAGCACTGGGAGAACACTTCTTCTAAGACCTCAAGGATCTAACTACGAACTCTATTTTCAGGATGGCTGTGCAAGGACAAGGACTGGCATGAGAAATTTCCCCAACGAGCATCACAATGGGTTCAACAGGGCCTAAGTGAGACGGAGGATTAAGCGTCTAACCACGAACCTAACCAAAATTGCAACAACCACTCGTGCTACTATTCTAGCCCGAGTGCTTATTAAAGCTAAGACCTAGTCAAGCAGATATGTACATCCAGGAGATCTAGAACTGTGCTCGAATCACTGTAAGAATGACTGTCTAAAGCCCAATTTGAAGCAATCTTGTCAAAACTCGAAAAAATAATATAACAGAAAGTAGTTCCAGAACGATCCATGAACCTGACACCTTTGTAAATCCCTCCCACAAATGAAGATTACAACACAAACGACCTCGTTGAAGTCCCTAAGTCACCTACATACGCGTACACACAAATGCAAATATTGGGCGAAAAATTAATTGCGTACCTGTACCCATCATTAGACAACATTTCCATCATAATTAGATAAATATTCAAGTACACATGTTCATGTGCCCTTGTTTACTGCGTCGTTTTGGCCTAATCAACGCTACTCCCAAATAAATTAATCTCAATTGCTTTGCGTTATTTTTAGACAGCAGACGACAAAAAGCAAATCCAAATCAAAACAAATGCTTTCGAATGATTAGAAACGTGACTGTAAATTGAAGGAAATTGAACAAAAAACGAAAAGTTGATTATCATTGCTCAGACAAGAACGACACGTACAACTTTTTTCGGCGATAACGAATAAGACTCTCGCCAGTCGGCGAAACACGAAAAATAAACATGAGTGCAACTACACGATGCGTGCGTGTGTGTTTGTACCTAGCTTGTTTTTATAATTTACGGTAGAAATCTGTATCACTGTGACGAAATGTAATTATGTCCAATGACGACGAGCGAAGCAGATCTCATTTCACATTTTATGGTAAAATTGATTTTGCTTTTTTTGTTTAAGCTGTAACTCACGCGATTCTTCATTAATATTCCTGTCTTATTACCAACAAAATGATATATTGGGTGGGGTTCCCTCAGCATTTTGGAGGGAACACTCCATCTGGTGTGAACAAAAACGATGCTCGTTAAGTTAAACAAGAACCCTCTACTCAGATGTCCTGACAGTTGAGTGTCTTGACAGTTGAGCGTATCATGAGTGTTCTCTCAATTTTGGTGTGAATAAAGATGAATAGTATTGAGTAAACCCTTGAAGAAGTTGAGTGTGGTGTGAATTGGAGGACACTTTATGATTTAAAAACGTTTGAAAAATGGAGAATACTATTTCGAAAGAGGATTACTTTGAAGTATTAGGTGCAAAACCATAAAAAGAGGAAGAAGAGGAGCAAGAAAAAAGTCAAACTCCAGCCATGAAAATTAGAAAGTCAGCAACGTTGGGAGATTTTGAGGAACAAATTAAAAAAAAAAATCTATTGGCGGGACCATCAAGGACAATTCCGGCAAGTTTCAACGCCTAAAAGGAATCAAAATAGATTGATAAAGGAACTCTTTCTAGAGCAAAAGGAGTTGAATAAGACACAAAGAGACATACTGGTGTCCCGCGTTTGTATGTTTACAAACATTTCTGAAAATGAATTTTGTGTTGTTGATTATCTTAAAAAAATGTTGAAAAATAAATTTGACAGCTTTCCGCTCCAGTTTTCAAACTTCAACTTGAGGGAATTTTTTATTCACACCAAATTGAGTGTTCCATTTAAGAAAAGCACTTTACTCATGGTATTAACTCGGAGTGTTCCCTTAGTTTTTATTCACACCACCCATTAACGACGATTCGTATTAGTTGCGCAAAAAACCTAAGCGCTTGTCAGTTTTGCTAGCAAGCGGGTTGCATGTCGCACTCTCTGATAATGTCAGACTAAAAGTTTAATCAGTTTGAGCAGACAGAAATCCATGACAACAATTGCATTTTACTTAATAATAGCCGTCCTCGCTTTACAAATCTTGATTCTGCAATTTACTCATCAGCAATTGACCTTCTAATTAACCCTTTTAAATGGAAACTCAATGAACACGAAGAACATTCTCGAAGATATCTATCTGAATTCAACCTCAATGAAAACAAAAACAGGTTAACCTCCTAATGATGCGCCGTATATGCAAGCGACTGGTTGGAGGAGGAGGGACAAGAACCGCCCCCTCCGATGAGCTAAACGGCTGAGCAATCACAAGCGTCCCACCGCCGCCGCCCTACCCAGCGTTTGCAACTACTACTTACTAGTTTACGAGTTCGCATGTAAATAAGCGATAGAAATTTAATGAATGCCAACAACCAGATGACCCAGTTTGAGGAACGGCCAACGATAATTGCCGAGGTAACACACATTGAGCTTCTTGGAGAAAAAAAAAAAACCAGTTAGTATGTATCGTAATTCGCTAGCCAATGCAGTGTTTCATTTCGCACAGAATGTCGCAGACGAACACGACACGGCGCGTCGGCATGAAGATCGATTTGCACATGAATTGTAGCACGTATGCAGAGGAAGACATTGCTTCTGCGCATATTCTTCTTAATTGTTTTCCTTTTGTCAGAAATGATTTAGTTGTGTAATGGAAAAAGTCTCAACTTGCTGTCGACTTTCATCGGTCGATTAATTGAAGAGGTTTCGGTGAACACTGTGACGACTTAAATTCTGGGACTAGACAGTTAAACTGTCATCTCTTCAGAAATGCATGTATCCATGATGTGGATTGATGTCACGTCTATTCATTTGGTAGAACCAAGAATAGTTTCAGTTCATCAGACTCCTACATTCCGGTTTGGAATCTACGCAGACACATGCATGATATTTTTTATTTTTATTCAAATGTGTTTATTTTGGCACAAGCCGGATATGTTTTCATAAATATTTCATTTCCGGAACGTACGTTGTTTACAAAAAATCGTAATTTATGCAAATAATAATCGATTTATGTACACTCTCCAAATGTACGCTAAGCTTGAGTTTGTGATCTCCATCATTTTAAAGACTAGTCGCTTCTTCATGAACATCAAGGTTGTGCGATGCCCTGTGTAGTGAATTAAGCGCCATTGTCAAGTGTTTTGACAATTGCCTTGGACTTCGTGAGTTGAAACAAAGATTTTTCTTTCAATTTACACACAATAGGGCTGAAAGAACAGTGTCAAAAGTGATAGAGAACATTTCCCCACACAATCATTAGAAGAGTAAAATTGATTTCACGAACAAAATGGTCGCTCGACTCAATCCATCAATTTATTCCTCCCTTTCGTGGCTGATGAGACAGAAAAGAAAAAAATAAACAGGTCGATATTTCTTTTATTGATTTCAGTAATGTTAAATTATGCAGCCACTGTAGATCAACAAACTTCAGGTTTTTTAATTTAACTCTCGGTTACTGCGTAGGATATCCTCTTGTACCAACAAAGGAAATTTTTAAACCAAGCGAATTAATAACAAATCTCCGGTACACCACAAGACAGTCACTCGGGGCCTTTATTACTTTTGATACATGGACTCTCCCTAAATCGAACTGATTTTGATATCCCGTGAGAATCCGACATAGGGCGAGAGTCCACGGTATTTATTAACAAGAATACCGTGACTTGGAGGGTACACGTTGGGTACGACTCCTTCGCTGGAGTTTCTAAATTCAATCCGCGACATAAACAACTTTCATATTTCGCGGCTCCGCTTCTTACGACTCTCTGACAATGTTCAAGGAGCATCTTCTGCCTAGTAAGATCTTGTCAAACCTTGACGTTCTTGACGAGCACAATGCTGTAGACCTCCTCCAATCGTGAGAGAACAATAGCAAAGAAGACTGCGCTAGGAAGATGTCCACCACGGACTGTTGCGCCACTCCGTATAATTGTCTAATCATTACGGGAGCAAATAAATATTGGCATGCGGTTTCTTCTTATAAAAATCACGAAACGGAACAACATTAATCGCAAGAGACCGCAAGAAATCTCAAATGATTATTTAAATTCAACACAAATTTGCAACCAGAGGCGAAAAACAATCCAAAGTCCAGTGCATCACCAACACGCTCTGTTCATTCCTTATCGCGCAATAATTTATAACATTTTATCCTTATCTTTCATTAATTTACAAGAGATTAAAAGAAGTTACACATACCGCACCGGACGATGATCACAATTAATTATTGCCTTCTAAATGCTTCTTCCTTCCACGCGAACAAATACAAAAACGACCAGCACAGATTAATAATATTTCCTATCACAGATTTAATATCACAGATAAGTCCCTGGACGATGGCTCTTAACCTCTAGCTCTTGAACTGTGCGAACATTTGGCGTAGACTGAATGGCCACAGACTGTGCGGTGTATCCTCTTATATACGGTTTCGCTTGCGATGGCACTCTTAGGTTTTAACTATATATTGTTGTTTTGCAATCGAACGGCGACGAACGCAGTTGGCATTGAATAAGAATATTTAGCCAACCATGCCACACCGCACGCGGACCAAACAATATTCACACTATTTAAGCGGCAAGGGGGCGGCGCAAAGGCTTTACAAATCTAATCAACAACCGCCTTTAGAATGAACTAATAACGGATAGGCGAAGGCGGCCTGTGCGCCTCTTTAGGCACACGCGAGGTAAATTCGGGCGCTTCTGAGAGAAAAAAAAAGCAATCTAAATATAATGCGGCGACACAACAAACCGTAATCCGCAGATACAACAACACAGGGGGACGAGTGTGTGTGTCTCGTCTTCCCGTCTTCTGTGGCCAGCACAACGTTGAACTGCAAACATCATCACTAACAAGGTAAATGCGCAGTTGGAAGAGGTATTCGAAACATCTCAGGATGACCTGAGCGTTGATCGTACAGCCATAGGAAAAGAGAACACACATTCCACATGACGTTGTATTGGTGGCCGAAAGAAAATGTTAACGAAATTAAAAAGGAAATCGTCAACAGAAAAATAAGCAAGAAGTTAATTTGCGTCAAAACTTGCGTGCGAGATGTAGGCGATGATGCCAAAGTCTATTTTTAAAGATTTGCAGTCAATTGAAATAGAATTGAAATTCTTTCAAAAACCGCCGGTGTTTCCCGGTGGAAGACATTTATTTATTTGTGCGTTAACACGAAACATAAAATATGTGTACGTTGTGCATGCGGATGTGGCCGTTAGTTGTTTACACGGATGAGTTGGATCAGAATAATCGAGCGATGAATATCGGTCTCGATTCATTCAAGTCCGACAGGCGGTCTGTGTTTTTTCAAGGCAATGCGCGATGCTCTGGCTAACCCTAATTTACTCTGTAGAAGCAGATGCATAGGAAGTGCAATTTGTTTAATTAATAATTATATTGGTGGTCCTGTGCCTAGTTTCTTCGGTTTAATTACAAAATTGAAATTAATTAAAAGCAACTTTTAAGAGAAGACAACAGTGCTTGGATGAATTATTGATGATATAAAACGTTCATTGCACTTACACAGTGTCATACGAGTCACTGAAAATGCTCCAGAAGTATAACCGAGCTTTTGTTTGTTGAACGAACTCGATAAGCGTTTTTGTCTGATTTAAGCGTGTACATTAATGAATCACTGAATTTGCAATTTCACGTGTAAATACTACGTAATAATCAGAATTAAAACACGATTTCACAGCTGATTGTCCACCGACCATTAAGTCTTACTTAATGTACTTTACCGAATTGCAAATAAATTGAATTTAATTGTAAAATTGTCTCATATCTAGGCACACTTGTGTAAAGACTATTCATTAAAGCTATTCTCTGACTGGTCCGTGAAAATGTTAAACAAAATGCTGTCAAAAAGTTGTAAGAGCCAAGTGAGGTAGCTCGTCTGACTATCCATTGCGTAGTATCTGTCAAAAAATATTCGAGTTCGAACTGGTCTTCGAAATCGGTTTTATATTGAACAATTAATGCGAGAAACACAATAGGGCTGTGTTGCTAGCGTTTTTACGTTACGAGTGTAGAGCTTCAGACAAGCTTCGAAATGACAACACAATTTATCAGCTGTTTGCTGTTCGCAAATCTCACATGAAATACTCGATCTCTCAATTTGTAAGGAACGTGTCAACTGAGTTCTCGCCGAACATGTCCGAAAATCCTCACGGCAAACTGCTCGAGAGCGAGCTGATAAGCAATATTTTGAAAATAGCATATGAATTGCTTGTGTTGAAAGACTACGATAGAAACGGCGCTCTATTGTGTTTCAGGCATAATTTTAGTCACTTTGAAATATATGGGTTCAAAGCAACTGCGTGTAGTTTTACTTTTTCAATCTGTAGCTAAAAAAAACACGAGTGGTGGCTTCAAGCCAAATTGCTAACCTCTTCATTTATGCCACTCAAATCCGACACAGAGACAACCAGTGTTTGAATTGCTCCAGTCGATGTAGCAAAAGTTGTACTGCCGTCAACACTTTTTGGATTGAACACATTTGTGCTGCTTCGAATTATGGGAGATCGAAAGCAACAAGAAAACCCAAATGAAAAATGATCAAATGATGACTGCTGAAGCTGATGTGCATTTCATCAGTGATCGCTTTCTGCTTTTGCTGCGACTGTTGCTGCCGATTTGTTCAGAAGCATAAGCAGCAGCAAAAGCAAACTCATAGCAGTTTTTCAAACACAAGCTCGATTGTTTCAATTTGTATTCTTCAGCTATGTCTCCATCTGCCCAACATTCCGTAAAATGGAACAGAACATTGTGTGTTAATTTCTGTCTTTTCTTATTTCACTATGGAGAGCCATTAAATGTGAAATGACATTCGGACAAACGATCAGAGACAGTCATGACCAGTCCCTGCATGAACGCATCACCTCTTCAACTGGCTTCCGAGTTAGGGCTCAATCTACGCTAATCTGTCTCTTCGAACTAGATTAACCTCTCAAAAACGTGCATCCCTGCCCACAAGCATTTCTACGGCAACGAAAAAGGAATATTTTTCTTAGAAGCAGTCCAAAATCGCATGTTTACACAGCTGACAGAAACAATTTCCTTCTCCAGTCATAATTTTGCCAACACGTGTAAGATTCCATTCGAAAATCACATAACACACTCGGGTTCGGGGTTTCTGACGTAAGCTAAATTCATTTGCCATCATTCTCCATCACAACTGAATTAAAATAATAACGAAGACAGTTGAAATTCCATTTCCGGAACCCCCCCCCCCCAGTACGATTCAAGTTCTTTGTTGTCATCGTGAGTTTATATGCCAGTGAAATTGACCAAGTTGTATGCCACCCCTCACGTGAGTCAGGAAATTAAAAAAAGAAGTGCACACGCATCATCAGTTATTGGCCCAGAAACTAAAACAATTCTCGCATGAGTTCCACTTCATTATCCATCTAATTGAAAGATCAGGTTTCGTATCCATTAGAAGGGCTTGTTGTATGCGTTCGTTGTGTGCTTTAATCACGTAGGTTAAGTAGAAACTATAAATAGGAGAAGTTGTTATGTCAATTCGATGTCTGATGAATAAGTTAGTGATGTTCGTTGTGGCATTTTTCTTTACGACCCCACGCAACTGGCAGTTGCTTCAAGATTTATTGTGTTTATCCGTGTCAAATATGGTCATTAGCTTAAAGACGTCACGAGCTGCCTTAAAACAGTCAGTTTAAGTACGATCGTGATTGTGTTAGATTCGGGGATGGTGATCAACAAATGAATGAAGCAACTTTGACGACGATCGACAAATACGTTGTGGTGCTTCGTTGCAAATTACAATTTTCCAGTCACAGAATTCAATACGTCGCAACTTAAACCGAAGCGTATGAATTTCCAGTTCAAAGTGTGATCCCACGATCTTCATCTGGACCTCCGGCCCTTATTTGCGCATTTAATAAACGAAATTATTCTCAAAACGAGGTGAACAATCGCTCCCTTTGCTCTACTCTACTTTTCGCTAAGAAAGTACATGTATGTTCCTTCCCCCTTGTCGTAACATCCTGTTAATTGCGGAGCAGCACCCTAAAAATGGGCAAGATCACGTAATTATTCACCCCTAAAATGAACGACATTCCGTCAAATTTCTTTCTATAGTTTGAAAATTACGACGCGATCCTATGCATGGATTACGTGCTGTTCATTTGTTTGAATTTAATTTCGAATGCGTCTTTCATTCATTTTGTGTAATCACAATGTTCTCGTATGACTGTGTCGCAGTCTACAGAAATACCCCCTCAGGAAGAAATATCTCTCGTCATTTGATTGTTTATTCGAGAACGACTAAAGAAACAAAAAAGATATAACTTCCTTCTCGGAAATTGAATATCAGTGTGTATTCGACGTGACGGAATGTGCTGAGTGTGCAGCAAAAGGATATGTGGGGGAAGCTGCGGGATTTTGTTATTATAGTATATCGGACTTGAGAATACAGGGTGTCTCAATTTGCGAATCGATGATGGAAACCGAGCCGCTTAATTGAGGTATTACCGTAGTCTTTCATCATTTAAAACCAATTTTGTTTAGACTGATGGAAAAGAGGGGGTCGTCTTAACGGTTTCCTTAGATTTAAGAAGAATTTCGACTTTGATGCCACTATGGCTGAATTTGACCGATGGCATGGGTTATGTTGGCTTTGAGGGCCGCTGTGGTTTGTGGTTTATTCGCATAGACCTTCGACTTATAAAAACCCCACAAGAAGAAGTCTAACGAAGTAAATTCTCACGATCTCGAAGTCTCTGGGCTCTAATCGCCTCTGGCGGCAATCGTCAAGCGTTAGCGTTTCGGCGATAGTCTCGCTTCGTACAAGCATGAGCAAACGATAGCGTCTGAAAGGTATCATTTTGCCTGCTTCACGAAAACTGAAAAATGTCTGTAACTATCGTCCTCGCGACTGATTTCTGACGACTGTTGAAACCACATGGCGTCAGAGCCCATATCATCAAAGAAGTCCATACAGCCATAAGAAGTTAATAGTCATCGGCCTACAGCGCTCTCCATTGACGGTGATGGTTAGGCCAACGTCGTTTTCAAAGAAATATGGGCCGATGACGCCACCAACCCAAAATGCGCACTATTTGGGGATGCATTGAACGCTCTTAGATCTCATGTGGATTGGTATCGTTCCGAGTTCAACAATTTTATTTGTTGACTCTTCCATAAAAAGGGCCTCATCTTATGGCGACTGTAAAATGGGAGAACCGCGCGGTAAGTTACCCGAACAGAACACCCATTTCGATAAAACAATTTGCATCATTTGCAAGTGTGATTGAACCCTATATCCGTCCATGGTGGTTTGACAAAACAGACTGCTTCAACAATATGAACCAATTCAACTTTCAAAGTTCGGCAGTCCCAATTGGAAGACCTGGCCGCGTAGCATCCGATCGGACAATGGCTCATATAACAATTCTGAGCTGTCTACAATTGGCGAATGACCTATTTCATATCTAGAAATGTCTGCATTCATTTAGCCATCAGGAATGAGACTACTTGATGGTAATTACTCCACTCTGTGACAATGTAACAAACGAATATTCTAAAATCTTGTTCAGCATAAATCAAAACGAATGCTGTTTACCCACTTTTGTGGTGCTCAAATTGTACATAAAAAACTTCAATGCTGATGTGAATAATACACAGTAAACAGAATACAGTGAATTAATCGGAAATCATGGTTATTTAGTGTCATTTAAGTCATTAGGAGATAAAATGTACGTACATATTAGAGACGTTTCTCGCCGAATCGCATTCGTATAAGCAATCGAAACACTCAATGTACCAGGTTAGCTTATGAATACTAATTTGTCACCAGTACTCTACTTAACATTTGTTTTGTTGTCAGTGGGTGAACAAGAACTCATTCAATAAACAAATATTCAAATTAATACTGGAAAAATATCGGATGTTTTGAAGCTGATTCCAAGATATTCTGTGTAGACCTCTTGTCTCTCGCCTCGTTAGCCATGGTATTCATGATTCTGAATTTAACACCTGTCGCTAGAACTTGATAACCGATATTGGTTTATGCATAGAAAATGTGTCAAGCCACCACATGAGGAACTCTCGCATGCACTTCTTCGGACAGAGAGGAGGTTAAGGACTAATATTTAAGGAATCTGTGCAATAGTCTGGCGCAAGAAAACGTATGCTTTTGTACCTTATTCAGCTTAGATTGCATCAAATATGGTTAAGTCAAGAGGTCGAGCTTAAAGCGAAGTTAGCGGTTTTCAACTCAGCTTTAAATCAAACTCTCACGAAATTTGGATACAAGAATAAGAATGCGAATTCAAGATTGGCGAAATGGGATTTTTTCTTGCTGTTGTGGGAGTTACTCGCCGTGATTGGGTGAGAAACTAGGCATCACGCTAGGAACTCAGTGATAATCACCTGCTTCTTCGAACGGAAAGGGCTGTGTCTCGAACGTCGAACGGAAAGGGCTGTGCCTCGAACGGAAAGGGCTATGCTTCGATGGTTTGGACACGAATGTCCCCATTATTGCGACTTCCGAGGCGTGCTTTAACTGCGATTCCATTGGGTAGGCGACTGCCCAGTACGAGGTGGTTGGAGAAAGTCCAAAAACTCTCTTCGTTGCATTTGGGCGTAACTCCTGAAGAGTTAGAGTCGATAACGGAGGATTGAGTAACCCGTTTAGTGGATCATGCGGGTCAATGAAGATGATGATAATAGGTCAAGAGACACGCTCTGATCGTCGGCTGAACCACATTTGCATTTATTTCTCTACGTCAGTTTATGTTTCAATCAATTACGGGAATAATTATATTGCTTGGATAAATTGGTAAACTGTACATTCAGCGGTCGATTAAATTTGAACTCTGAAAATTCAGTGACATTTCTGTCCAAAGTTATTCGAAATAAGAAGAAGATGCTCAGGAAAGGTGTAGCCTTTCTCAAATTCAAAATATTCTCAATCTTATAGTCCAGTTGCTGTAATTTATTCCAACTGGAATTAGAATTTTCGAAGAAATAAACAGAAAGGTCATGCTTTTCTAAGGGCGTCACCCACGGCATCTTGTAACGTTTATCTCACAGGTGTCCAGATGCATTTGGAATGAGAATAAAATCCCTCAAAATATGAGATCTAATACATACATAAAGGTTAATCATCTATGTACATCAAAAGGTCAGTGACACACGAATTGCACCCGAAGGGCAAGAAACTCTCGGAATCCTCAAAATCACATACACATGTGAACGTTTCCAGCTTTGATGACACCAAATCACCGCAACTAAATGTATCACCATCAACATAAGTAGCTCAGGAAACACACGGACTTTCTGCTCCCAGAGCGTCACAATGGATCCATTAGAACCTAAGTGAGACGTGGCGGCAAAAAGCCCCGTCTACCCACTTACCTAACCTAACCTAATGTACGAACATTATGTGCAAGAATATAATTACAAAACACTTCAAAAATCCATCAACTTTTACGATTCATTCATTTGCGCTCTTTTATCTCTAATGGAACCGAAAACGGCGTGGAGACTCTCCAGCTCCACGCTGAATCGATTGCCACCGGAAGCAATAAATGAAAGTGCTGGAGACATGGACATTTTATTTCATTGTGACGTGAGAATAGTATCGTATCTTATCCAGGCACAACATCGACCATCGATATCGCGCACAGATAAGCGTTGTCTGAATTGTTCTTATGCAAAGTTAAATGGAATTGCGTTATTCGCAAGGGAGGCATGTGCGAGACGAAACTACGCTGATAAATGACTTTGTTGACGTGGCACTGTATACAAACATGATTGAAACGAAAAACAACACAAACCTGAAGCTGGTTGAGGGTAAATCATTGCCAATCGCAGAGGACAATTTTTCATCGTTATTTATTGACACATCTATTCTGCGGGTTGGATTCGGTGTGGTGATTAATAAATGTCTCATGCCTGAGCGAAAAATAATAGGGAATTACGTGGAACTGGCATTTGAACATGTCTGTGAAACGTTTGTCCTTATTTCAGCGAGGAATTGGTGACAATGTTGCGAGGAAAAAGTGGAGACATAAACTGAACTCAAATGGGCTGCCACATTTTTTGACCAGCAAGCCACCAGCAAGCCTCTCCAACTGGAGTGATCTCGGACAAGCTGCTTAAGGTTGGCTGAGACCCTTTACGTGTATGCTTCACATTCGATGTGGTTGAGGGACTTGGAGCTTGGAGTCGAAGCAAGGATGACTGACTAGAGATGGCGTAACACAAATTACGGGTGATATTCGTACATACTCGACAATGTTTTGATGCCGGCATGACAAGCAGTGGCATGTCCAAGACCTAACAACTGGCTAACAAAAGACGCTGTAGTGCATCTCTACAACAGGCACCAGTCTCGAACGAGACCCAATTAATACTACCCGAGTTTGTTCCCTAATTGGTGAAGTAACTGTTGGAAGCGCCTGTGGTCTGAAATAAGCCCTGATCCCAAGAAGTTCTCGAAAACGAGAGTACGTCTGTAATGGGTACGAAAATAAAAAAACGTAGCACCGCAAGATCGTCGTTCGTCAGTATCTGCCTTGACATCTTGAAAGAACTGAGCCATTAGCTGACAATCATTCAAACAGCTCACAATACCAAGGACGAACTGAAAGCACTTGTTATTAAAATTACCATCAAAATTGAAAACTGTTCTTAAACCATACAGTTTGATGGCCATTCTCAGTTAGAACATAGTTTCTTAGTTCGTTGATAAAGCAGACAATTATCAGCTCAATGCTGACGACAAATTTATTAAATTATCAAGACTTTGCTCTGCTCCCGAGATGCCGATGAGAAATGTGCTGTTTGCACAGTGCCAGCTAATTCTTTAAACTTCATTATCAATCACAAATCAAGTTCGCCATAATAACGAAGACCCACTTCTAGACGTGCTGATAACGATTAACACCCACTGAGCACATTCTGAACCACTATCAATTTGTCGACCTCTGTGTAAATTACTCATTAGCTGCCTTCAAACTACTTGATAAGCAGGGTAAACATTTATCAATGCATGTCTAATGAATGAATATACAGCATTCATGTAGTTTGTGCTGACATCTGCGCCCAAGAAGTGAAGCATCTCAAAATGACACTAGCCACTAGCAGTTGTCTTTCTGTCTGGATACACTATAATGGCTGCTTTTATTATCTCTCCTCCACGAGAGTCTCTGTCTTGTGATACTCTCGAGTTAACAGGAATCTGTTAAGGAAGGTCGAGACTTGGAGACACGTCATTAATTCACAGCATCGATGGTGGCAATAACACAGAAGTTATTCCGCAAATTAGCTTCCTTTCCCACACTTGCTAAAACTGGTCATCCGGTGAAATTAAACATCAAAATAAAACACCAACACCCAAAACAAGAACGTCTGTGTGTGTGTGTGTGCCTGTATCTGAAGCTAATAATCTTCCAAAAATTAACACACTCCGCCAAAATGGTCGAAAGATTCTTGAAATTCTCGTGCGGGTAATTCGAGGGCATTAAATGTGTGAGTATATTTTTGCGCTGCGATATCTCTGATCTCGCATATACCAGCTGCTGGTTCTTACAATGTGTAGATTTTTGCTGTGGAAAAGTACTGAGGCAGTTTGGATGCACATCTCATCTGGGTGACTCACATTATTACGTCGAAAATGATCGTACAGTTTTTCGAGAGTTTACATTCGACTGTTTGTGAATCTAATTTTTGTGGTGGAGCTCATAAGAGTCCCAAAATTTACACAATACTTTAATTTTGCACAATTCGTGCGGTTAGGTGATACATGGTAGTATGTACAAGGTTATCAAAAACCGACCGCCACAGGGAAGATCAAGACGTTTTAATTGTTGAGAAATATTTCTGGTATTTTGGCAAGACGGTTTCCAATGTCATACGGTCCGAGAAATAATTAAATTATTGCATCAGTCACTTCCAGTCACTTTTTTAATCAACCGCCGAGATCATGCGATTTAATGAAGAGAAATGTGCTTCCTTGGGTTTTAAAAGTTCACTGTGTTGGATATTCCCTTTTGATTGGTTTTTACAATTGACAATTAAACTGTGTGATCGTCTTTTATGGGCTGAAACACAATCATCCGTTGCTGCGGTTTCCACGTATTTCAATGGCCATGAACAGAAATACAGTGAACTTTCGCTAAGTCGAATTTCTCTCTAACTCGAATTTCTTGTTTGTTGATAATCGACCAAGGAAGGAAAAAGCTGCGGTAGGATACATTGCAAATGATTTCAATATATGCCAGAGAGAAGGAAATACGAAAGCAACGAAGAAAGAGCGAGAGAAACAAAATGGCGCAGATCTGAGGTTTAATCGGCTGTGTACTCTCGTTTAACTCAGACTAGGAATTTAACTCAGTTGGAGACTGTGACTGTGAAAATGTGAAACCGAATATGATTGTTGAACTGAAGTTTCAACCAAAAGGGGAGTTAAAACGTCCACTGTGAAACCGGGTATGGGTCAAAGTCAATCTACCTCAAACTAATTTTGATATCCTCTGAAAATTCGAATGAATTCGAGGGAGCCGACTGTACTTCGCCGTGCTACTTGTGGTTAAAAATGAGCACATTTTGTGTATCATGAGAAGATCAACGCACTCAATTTCAATTTACTTACAAATTTAAAGCTTTTTTGTGTCAACTGACATTTGAGAACTGAAAACAGCTAAATTAAATAATTTTAACGACAAAAGTCATTTGAAATCAGTGGACAACTACCGAAAATTTAAAAATAATAAAAACAGCTGACTATCTACCACGAAGTCAACGCATGTCTTTCAGTCATTATACTCGTCGACAACAAATGACATTTCCAGTCGAAAAACAGCATCTGTCAAATGTGATGACATAAGCGCAGACATCTCATCATGAGATGAAATAGTGACTCCCTCCACACAAGACGTTTGCTGCACAAGATGAGCATCATGAGAGAAATTATTCCCTAAGACATAAGGCCGGCCATTCAATAAACAAAATAACTGCACAAATTGACATTTTAAAATTTGAGCAAATACCAAAATCGTTCTGATTTTCACCCCAGTACAAACACCCCCATCCACAATGGAAATGCACTGCACAAACATCAATTTGTAGTTGATTCGTGTAGTGAATGGCCGGCCTAAACCTCAAGAAAATATCAGATGGTCGCATGTCAACACCAAGCTCATAAAGTCCATTCTCTTGAGAATGGTGCTCAAAACAGAAAGAAGTCTGTTCAATACGGCAGAATTTTAATAAATATTAAAAATCCCTATCCCCCTGCTGATACCGAAGATATTACGAAATTTGTTTCATCAACGTCCAACTCATATTCATTCACATTTATGAACTTTTTTTTGCGACTTCAATTCACAAACGTATTGCAGAATATTTTATGCATGACGTGCACAAGAAAGTTGCATTTGTGAACCCAACCTTGATCACATCTATTAGAAAAGAGAAAACAAACATTCATATTTCATCGCAAGCTGCAGTAAGTGCCGCAATTAAAGTCAATTGCATCATATGAGGTAACATTGCATGTTGTCAACAATTCTCGGGTCTTGTACAATAGTCCATGGACTTTTATTTCTCGATATGTAATTACAGACCGAACTGAATTCTGTCGCTAATGTCGGCGATGCGCAATTGAAAATAATGAATTTTCGAGGCAATCGTTAATGTAACACATACGTATGTACTGTTCATGGAGAATATTGACATTCACACAATGTCAAGTATACGCAATAGTTGGGTTTGACTTTGAGGAAATTGATTCTTCGGAGAATGCCGCGGCTATATATTGGGGCTGCGAAAGAAATTAACAGATCCTCAATTTGAAGCAAACAAATGTTAAAGATGTAGTCTATGAAGGGTATTCGTATTGATAATTCATTCGATATTCGAAGGCGCGTTATGAGCTTGAAATGCCATAGAATCATTCAGTCACGTATTTATTCAGAACATTTAGGGTCAGTGATAAGCTCGTTTTTTTTTAACAAGACAACAAGTAGGTGCCATGATTAATGTTTGTCAAATGCGTGAATCGGCTTTAAACAACAAAACAAGCAGACAATTCACAGAAACAGTGGTCACCTATTATTTTGCTGGAAATGATTTATCATAACAATCTTCGTCAGTGGAATCCGGTTTTGGACTCGATCGAGCACTCTGCAAATGAGTTTTTTTTCTGGTAACTTCTGTTGTCCGATATGACGGTGATGTTCGTTGGAAAACAGGTCTTATAGATTATCAAAGGAGAGTTCGAATTTATGATTGTGTACGTTGCAAGTTACGTTGCACTTTTTCGATTTGGTAAAATGGTGATGCTTCTGTACTGTACATTTTGTGTTATATTAAATTTACTTTCGCTATGTACTGAATATCGGTTCAAAATACAGACAATACTGAATAACTGGCGACAGGAAAGCAATTATAACCTCAAAGAAAAGGTGTAGTGTATGGCCTCCAAGCCCCATCGTCATTCCGAATTCATAAAAGTGACTGAAAAGTGCAATGAACCAATCAGATGCACGTGCGTTCCATTAGACACACAACCTTCTAGGAATTCCTCTTCATGGTTGACCACCTTTTATGTGTTCCGCCATAGTGACCACAATCACGCCCTCTATCAACGCAATGCTAAATAAACCAATTACAATATTAATTTCCAAAAGAAAAACTGTTACGTGTGACAGCAAGTATTTACCCACGTGTCAAGAACCTTGTTATGACATTCTGCTCCTGTTTGAATTTCAACAGCGAAATAAAACAGTATCACGTGAATTCAGAACGCAGAATCGAAATTCTCGGTTCCTATCATGCGGCGTGTCACGTTTCCAGAAAGTGCTCTCCAAACCATACCAACAAAAAAAATTGATTGAGTTATCATATATGACGTGTGTATACTACACATGAACCCGAAAACATAGTGCTTTGGAGCTGCTAACCTACTTTCACGTCCACGTGTAATATAATCTGAACAGAATTAAATGAAAATCCCATCTAAAGGAGTTCACGTGTTTGTGAGGAAAATGAAAATATTGACTTGACAACAAATTATGCCAAACACACAAAACGAACTGCCCTCATTTTCGAATTCGAATGTATAATTAGAACTCGAAGGCGATAGATAATTTTGTAGAAATCGGTTATCGACTTGCATGTTCAGATTCTTATCTCTGCCGTGTTTGCACGGTCTCCTTTATTTGTTCGATTGATTGCATCCCATAGCAGTCAGTTTTCATATGGAACGTCGTATATGAATGTACATGGGACTAAATTAAATTATTGATTCGGAATTAAGACTGAAGAGTGCCAACCGACGTCATCATGTTAACAAAGAGCTGTTCATAAACAATATCAAGTGATTGATTTATATACTGAAGAGGCTCCCCTTCATTGGTATACGTATACTCGTACATACTTGAGTATTGTTTCAAGGCTTGAACTGAATCAGCAACTTTAAGCTGAAAGTACACATTGTGTATAGATAAAGATCGTCAGACAAAGCAAGAATAAGTTAAACGAATGATAAAGTAGCTCCAGTCAAGGAGTACTACATACAAACGTAGACAGGGCTGTACAAACGAAGCCTATCAAAGTATTATTGGGTGTATTGTGTACATAGGTCCGAGGAGCATTAGTCTTAGCAATTTGCAAAGGTATGCCTTTTAGTTTGTTCCCAGAATCGAAACTCATTTGTAGCAAATTGTGTAATCCTAGGAGCAATCTCTTGCTTTTAATTGGGAACAGGTCTGATGATGATACTGCACGGAATTTAAGGTATTACACCAGCTTTAAACATATTGAGTTACGTTGCTAAAACAACACGTTTTGCGGTGGTGTGTGAACAAGTTATTTCAATAAAGAATGATAAGATAAGGTTTTCCAATTTAATGATCAACAGATACGACTAGAAGTTTCTCGCAGTGGCTGCTAATGTGCAAATTCTTCATTTGAAGCCCTTGATGAGTTGAAACTTCGAATAACCTTTTCTCGCCGTACAATCGCCTCCCTCTAAGTCGAATTTTCACGTGATATGAAAATCAGTTCGAGATAGGGGGAGACTACGGTACATGGACAGGAGTGAAAGGTTTATTCGAAGTTTCAACACATCAAGAGCTTCGACTAAAGGATGGTTCTTTGCATGGAAAATTAAGGGGAATGCCAAAATATGGCGGAAAAAAAAATACAAATTAGAGAGAAAAGCGACTTAGAAAGAGTTCACTGTACATACGTATTAGGAAAGCATTAGTTAAAAAATTGGGATCATATCAATATTGAATCCAATTTAGTAGAGTTAGAGTTTAGTGTTCTTTTGAAATTTGTCACTGATGACTTAATTAAGGACACTCGATACGTGGTCCTCCACCCCTTCTACCTTGTCCACGTAATTATACGTACAATGCATGTGGCTGCAGTTTTCGATGATGATAGAACTCAATATATAACCGATCAAAGTGTAGGTGCACCCCACAATAAACATACATCAGAGGGGTTGTTCAGTTCAGTTGTTCAAGTATTTGTTTACACCATCTTAGCAACACCTTCTTTTTTGTGTACCTTCACACAGAGCCAGATATGATTCGCCAAGCATATCGGTTACCTAATAGGCATAATAACTGGCCACTGCCTCAGAGGCAATAAGGCCAGGAGCAGAAATAAATGAGTAAAGAGATATTCAACTTCCGCCTTTGTTACCCCTAGTCCATGGCAGCATTTTTGAAGTGCAGGTCGTGAAGGAAGTGTAGTGGAATTTCTTTGAATTTCACACATACTTTTACAAGATTCCCGGATTGACCACGAAAATGGCGGAAAATTCACGGATTTTTTAGTAACATGGCGGCCGATTCCTGAACTCGCCTGGAAAATGGTGGCAGATTCGTGAATTTGCCCACGATCATGTAGTATTGTTCCAAGGCTGTTCAAAAGATGACTCAGTTCCATCACACTGGTGGAACTTGGCTTATAAAGAGTGGTTTTTAGGTATAAATAGGTATAAAACTTTAAGTTGTCAGAACTATTTTAACTGGCGGCAATCTTGTCAGCTGTCAAGTGATTTATATTTAATTTGGTTTGGCATTTCAACATGAATAGACTGACAACTGAAATTGTGCAAATTTATTTTGAAAATCATGGTTCTGTTCGAAATACGTACATCCATTTTCACCATGCTCACTTCTGGTTGAATGAATAAGTCAATAAACAAAACTGCCGCATTTGGAGTGATGATAATCCTGAAGTGTATGTTGAGACACCGCTACACCCACAGAAACTGCCTTGACTGTTTGGTGTGCTTATGGATTGGTGGAATCATTGGTTCGTACTTCTTTAAAAACGATGCTAACCAGAACGTTACAGTCAATGGTAACCGCTGTAGAGCCATGATTACTGACTTTTTCGTTCATCAATTGAACAGCTATGATGTGCAGGAGTTGTGGTTTCAACAAGACGGGGCAACATGCCACACAGCTCGTGCCACAATTGATTTATTGAAGGAAACATTTGGTAACCGCATAGTTTCACGTTACAGACCCGAGAATTGGCCTCCAAGATCTTGCGATTTAACGCCGCTTGGCTATTTTCTGTGGGAATATGTGAAGTCGCCATTCTACGCCGATAAGCCTTAAGCGATTTACCACTTGGAGGACAACATTCGCCGCGTTATTGCCGATATACGACCACAAATGTTGGAAGGTCATCGAAAATTGGACTTTCAGATTAGACTACGTCCGAGCCAGCCGTAGCGGTCATATGACAGAAATCATATTTAAATTATAATAACAGAAGATTATCTTCCGAACAAAATAAATTTCATGTGAATTTAAAGAAATCACATTTCTTTTATTCCATTTCAAAGTTCTATACCTAAAAAAAAACACCGTTTACACATAAACAATCAGTCACTTGATGTTGAAAATAAGTCACCTTCTCCTTTACAATGTTTTATGTATATTTTTTTGTTTTGTTTCTTAATTCATCAAGCCATCCTTAGTCGATGTCAGAGTTGCCGCTATGTGATTTTAGTCGTAAGTCTACCCTTTTTGGAAGTCCAGATAACATAAAACTACTTTTATAGATTCTTGCGACTTTTGGAGACCATTTTGTATGTATAAAACATAGTTTTTCCACGAAAAAGTCACAAGTTTTTCAACTGTTTAGTAATAGGAGTGATCCCTGTACAAATGCATACACAGTTCACATCATTCAACATAATTCTAGTTGGAATTGGGTATATTGTGTACAAAAATTGTTCTTCGATTGCTCTGATGACAACGACATGACCTATTGTTTCCTTTTTTATGTTTGAATTGAATATTGCTACTTTTTTCTTATATATGTAATTATAGGTTATTATGAGGCAACAGTTTGTTTGCAACTTTTTAAACAAAATTTAACGGCAACATTGGTTAATGTGATACAAATTTAAATTGGCAAAATTGTAGTCGACTGTTTGTTTTAATTTTAAAATTAAAAGTGCTTATATTATTACAAGTGTGATGGGGTGACAGAGAGAAACATAAAAAAGACAAAAAGGATATCCTTGATGCCGCCGGACACGATACGGCAATCGAGTTTTGGACAGAACCGTCATACAGTTAACTACTTTTTTCAAAACTCGATTGCCGTATCGTGTTACATTTTTCAATATTAATATTAAATATTTTAATTCAAAATTAATTTTTTGATTCAATATGTAAATTAAAACTAGAGTTAAACAATGAAAGAAATATAAGAAATTATTCATGAAATTAAATGCATTTATGAAATCAAATCCAATTGAAATGTCCATAATTTAACGAACACAAACATAAATGTGCATGTGTATGTGCATGATTGCTGTTAGATATTGAAATCAGCATTTAGCGTGCATAGACCGAGCGTCAAATTTGTCAAATTCACCGAATCGCTGTTGATTACTCTTGTTATTCATTCGTAAACATTGAATAGAGTTAAAGAAAATAAAATCAGATGTTAGACTACAAGTCTCGTGTCCAAAAATCGACAACACATACACAAGTGCACACGTTTCCTATCACGCGACACTTTACAGCTTGCCAAGTAAATACATATCCACACACTAATGCATGCGCATATATGCATGGACATGTACAGTGTATGTACGAGTTTCATTGCATCTTGTTCCAGAAGTAACTGGAAACTAAATCGAACATAATTGGCATTTTCGTACTGCAGAAATTATCGAAATCGTATTTCACAACAACAAAAGGGGAAATGTTCATCATCAATAATCCAAAAGATAAGGATAAGCATACACTGAATAAACAAAGTGATTTCAGCCATCAGGAATGTTAAAATATTCCAATGTATGCACAGACACTCATATCGTCTGCTTTTATAGTCAAAAGAATAATTATGCCAGCCTCTTATCACGTGTTCATCGTGTGTATTAAGTCCATTTAATTAAATCCGTATTCTGTTGCTGTGACCGACGACCGATGTATTTATCTTATTGGGACCCCATTTTTCACCATCACCCTGTGGCCGATGACGATTTCTTCAAAATTACCAAAACGAAACGTGTAAGAAAATAAAATAAAACATGGCTGCCATGTATATATGTAGAAATTTCTCCTCTACACTTTTTGTCTCCTTTTTTTTTTTCTTTTTGCACTCATTGACCAAGAATACGAAAACGAAGATGAGAAATAGGAAGATAGATAAAGTAAAAAATTATATCAAAACATAATTCAAGCAACAAAAGAAATTGTGTTTTTGAAATAATTTTTACTTTACTTACATACATAGTCCATGAAAAAAAAATACTTTTTCACTTTGTCTACCCTAAATTCCAATAACTGCAATTATTGGACATTCCTATGGGAAATACAGTAATGTGTAATACCCAACCCAAGTGCCCCTTATACCCCCACCCCACCCCACCCCACCTTCACCACCACCTCATCCTCTTCTCAATCTTCATTGTCTTCATTCTTCATGAAGAGAAGAAGCAAAAAAAAAAAAAAAAAAGAATAAATGAAAATTTTCACAATTTCTTTTATCTTTTCATTTTGATCGAACTCCCCCAACACTTGTATTTAATTAATCACACCATGTATTCCTGATTTACTTACAGTTTATTATTCATGTTTGAAGGCATATTTAAACTTAATGATTGCAAATACACTGAACTGAAAACTGGAATTTTGAAAATAAAACACAAGAATTTGTCGAAACGAGTTAGAAACTCTAGGTTTTTTTTTATTTACTGCTCTTTGTTTGCACAAAAGAAAACTCTTCGCGAAATGTATCCGCTAGCGAACTGACCAGTCTGGGATCCGTTAGGAAACTATTGTTCCAGTGTGCGCTGACTGGGGGCATTTATAATGAAAACGATTGCAGGTGCTGTTGGAATGGGATATTGATAAGGAAATTTCTTAACGGTTCACCTTCCAGGGTTTTATGCGGTTTTAAGTGATGCCAAGTTTCTGTCACGAGTGGAGCAGAATTAGTTAGATTTTGAGATTTGAGTTAAGATTTGGTTCGTGGTGCTCTGCCGCCTCAGTTGGCTTGCCATTTTAGTTATAAAAAATAAATGAATACGTTCTGTATGTTACTTGAAGTTTGTAGAAGTACCATATGACTTTGAGAGTGTTATTGTAGTGAAACGTCAAAGTTCATGCCCAACTTTTGAACAGAGCTTATGTCTTGTCGTAACTCGAAATTCTACGACATGATGTTAGCTTGGACATAGATTTGTTTGTCTCCACTGGATTTTTTCATGTCGTGTTCATGAACAGGGCATGATTCATGTTCGTTACCACTGAAGTGTTAGAGTTTCAGAACCAGAAAGCCTGTATTACGGGGATAGCAGACAGCTTCACAGCTAATAACCCCTTGTCCATCGACGAATTTTAGAGACCTATTGACAGTTATTCAACAATTTTTTACGGTTAATCACGAAATAATAGAAATGGCAGTATTTTATTGGTCCGTGGGATTTGAGAAAACGCTGTCAAAAAATGTTAAGGACCAAGACAAGTCTCTCTCTCCAATCTTTATCATCTATCTAATATATACTGTATTTCTGGTCAGAACTACTTTTGCCATTTTTCGACAGAATCTATACCAGCGACGACGGAGTGCTATGAACAAAAGCTAACGTGTCTGGGGATGGGCTTTCAACAACCGACTGGTCGAAACAAGTTTCTCGACGCCGACAACAGTCGTATTGATCGGATCGCTGGAGTAGCCGAGGAGGGAATACAGGGTCCTACTGTACTAAAATTGTACAAATATATTTCTCGTGGAAAAAGTAACAAGGTTCTCGATAAAATTATCAACTCAGCAGCACATTTCAATTAGATCTGTTTGATTTGTAAGCAGCAGCGAATAAAGTAAAAAAAAAACTCAAAAGTGGGCAGGCGTGTACAAACGTCCTCTTCTTCTTCTTTTGACGCTAAAATCCAGGCTGGACCTCAGCTAACAAGCTTTTCTAGCTGCCACGACTTTTAGAAAGTTTCCTCCAATGTCGCACGCCAAGTTAGTTAAGGTCCTTGTCCACTTGTGTCATGGGTTTCGTGGGCGTCCCCCATTGCGTTGTCACACTAGTTCGGATTCGATGACTCTTCCTGTTGTCCATGTGCTTTACATGGCCTAGCCAATTTAGGGGTTGAATCCATAGACGCCTGGCTAGGTTTATGTCGCTGTACAGCCCATACAATTCGTGGTTGAATCTTCTTTTTCACCACAAACGGGACTAATATTAACCGCAGAATTTTTCACTTAACAAGAACTTCAAACAGGACCAGATATTGAACGCAGAACTTTTCACTTGAAGAGACCATGGACTTCTTCATCTGCTCTTTAGATAATCATGCTTCCGCACCGTAGAGCAGGACAGGGATGATCAGTAGTCCGGCGAGAGAGGGCTCTAATACTTAATTGCCTCTTGAGCCCAAAGAAACTGCGATTGGCGAGTTTTATTAGATTATTCTGCGTTTAATCTCGGTACTGACGGTTTTCGTACAGTTTACTTGCGAGCCGAGGTAGGCGAAGTCTTTGACTACCTCAAGAGTATATCTGTCCAAAGCGGCGTTCACACTCAAAAATTGATCGGTACGATTTGCTTGACAACCGTTCTTGATGGGCCAAATCGTCAACGTGAACCCACAAGTTGACAGACTCTACCGTACTAAGGTCGACAAGGCATTTTGACTTTTTTCCAATTTGACATCAAGAAAATCGTAACGCTAAACGTCGCCATACATAATTCTGCCGGAAAAAAACGTGTCCAATTGGAAACTAGACATTCTTTTGTCCATTTACATTTCTTCTTACTACCTTTTCGTGAGCACCCTATTCAAAATAGCCGTTCCAATGAGAGAAAAAACGCCATTCCCACAGCCTTCCATCAGTCATATGCTTTTGACAGTTCCAAAGTTTTTTTTTTTTATCGCAAAATAATTTTCAACTTTTGTCAATTGTCGGAGGTTTTGTTTACATTTTTTTTTTCAAAAGAGAAAGAAAATAATTTCTTCAGTTATATCATGTTCGGTTGTAATCCAAGGGATTACGATCTTAAAATTGAACTCGCTACATGCTGCAATGGCATAGCAACGGTTTACTTAACACAATATCTGCCGAATTCCCAACATGTTGCGGTTAAAAAATATCGAATGGACAAAGCCAGCAAAGAGGAGAGCAATATGATTCGCGATGAAATACTGACAATGCGACAGTTTAATCATCCCAACATTCTATCATTCCATACAGCATTTGTTAATGGTTCGGAAATGCATTTAGTTGCACCGCTTATGTGTTTTGGTAGCTGCAAGGATACATGTAGGAACTGCTTCAGCACAGGTATGCTTCATTCACTTTGACCCAATGGATGTGATGATGTATGACTGACTTAATGTGGAATTTGATGTAGGTTTCCCAGAGATTTTCGTGGCACTTATCTTGCGTGATGTTCTGGCCGGACTCGAGTACATTCATCGGAAGGGATTCATTCATCGATCGATTCGTGGGAGTCATATACTACTTAATCAGACAAAGGCCGTTATTTCAGGATTCCGGGAGAGCACCAGCATCGTGTCGCATGGGGAACGTGCGAAAACCCTACATAACCTAGCCCCATTTAGTTCGAAGAGTCTGAATTGGCTGGCACCGGAAGTGCTTGAACAGAATTTAATAGGATATACAGAAAAGTCAGACATATACAGCGTCGGTATCACTGCGTGTGAACTAGCCAATGGAATGGAACCCTATGCGGACATTGATGCAACTTTCATGTTCACCGAGAAGATCCGAGGCAATGTTCCAACACTTTTGGATCGTTCGACGTGTCCCGCTGAGGAAATGATAGGTATGCAGGCAATTTGGACCTCAGATTTGTGTAGTCACTGATGGTGCTTTTTCAGACACAAATTTATTGGACAGCTCGATTGCGCAGAAAGCTGGACAAATTTACAGTCAGCGTATATTCTCCGACGAGTTCCATCAGTTCACGGAGAGCTGTTTGGAGAAGCGACCATCGAATCGCAACACTGCTATGCAACTCCTCAGTCATCCGTTCTTCAAACAGTGTCGATATACAAGCATCTTGGATCAGTTAACGAGATTTGGATTGGAAACTTTAGACTACACACAATTAAGAGGTGAGTGAAGAAGTTTGTGATTTGCTGAATGTTGTGATTGACGAGAGAACCATCATTCAATTGTTAATTCATTCCTGATTACCTTGAAGTTAAGGTTTCATAAATTATTGATCCAGTCTACTTGTGGGACATCCAATCAATACGGCATTGATTCGGCATTGCGCTCCTGTTTATCATTTTAGTGAGTTGATGTTTTGTGAAGATAGCCTTTTTGTAAACGTTGTTAAAGTATCCGTGTTGGACCTCCTTTCTGTCAGGACATCAGGATGGCTGAACATCGAGTAACATCGGTACGAGAAAGGGCTAAGAGGAGTTGTATCCAGCCCTGGGCATCGCAATGGATCCATGAAGACCTAAGCGAGACGTTCTTCGGCGCGTCTATCCATGTTGGAGATCTCAACCTGGACAGAATAGCACCTTCTTCAATCAGTCTTACATCTGGTCTTATATTTGGTGACTTTGTCCTTTTATGAGTTAACTACACGTTCACTTCCAATGTGTTCCTCTCCCAATCATCATCGGTTCTTTCAACAAGCACACACCTTTGCCATAAATCAACTCCAACACATAGTCCCCCGTTGATACATGTCTTGTTGCAAAATGTAACACTTTTACAGTCAAAAGGGTTCAATTTGAATTCCGTATCCAATCACTGAACGTCTCCCACAATCCCCATTTTAATGACAAAGTCGAATATTAAAATTTTACGAGCGCAACAAATTTGTGGCGCTCGTCACCGCACATCATTTCTTACGTGATTCTCTGCCGCTCGGTTTGTTATAATTAAAGTCAATTGTTACGAGCGTTTGTTTATTGTGTAGTGGAAGACAGCCATGCGATTGTCTCTCGAATTTAGACTGTTGTGAAACTGTCGGCCAATTTAATTTCCACTTAACCTCTGATTCGAAAGCTTACGTTCAAGATTTGTTTGTTTCTCTTTTGTTTTGCACTGGAGATCAGTGGTTGATAACAAGTCGCTGGATTGGTGTATGCTTTAATGTATTTGCAAGCTCCAACAATTCGATTGAATTTGCTTTTCAGTCGTTTGGATGGTTTCATAGCCGAATGAATTTTTCGGATTTGTGTGGCACAGTGGTTGCTAAGCAATTCTAATTACATTTGGCTTAGTATCATTGTAACTTAATGTATGTACCTGCCAAAGGCCTTCACTGAAATCTCTTGAGGAAGAGAAGTGCACGTTGATGCACTTAAACTCCATTATACCACCAAGTTCTGCCGTAAATGTCCTTGTTTCCTCTTCTTTCTTGTTTGTGTTGCGCGTACACTCCGTCGTTGACATGGATCTCAGCCAACAAGTGTCTCCATCTAGCCTGGTCTCTGGGTAACTGCTTGAAATTAAGGCCATCATGTAGGTTGAACCACTTTGTGCCGCTCGTGACGCGCTTAGTTACCCTAGGACCTTCAAATTGAAGATTCTTCGGGCGGAAGTACAGCTGAATGGCGCCGTTGGTTGAGTACCTGCCTCTGGTTAGAGGGATACCCGGTTCGCCTCCCAGTGAAAGCAAAGTTAATATACGCTTTATCCGGTTTTCAAATCTGGTCCAGTCACCATTTCCCGTTGGGATCAAATTAACGGCACTGTCACTGGAGTTGGCGGTCAGTGGTGGTAGTCTGTATCACAGTGGACCAACATGATCTAAGTGTGCTGGCAGACCGCTCTATCTAACCTAACCTGGCCTGGTGTCTGGGTAACTGCTTGGAATTGAGGCCACCAAGTTGGTTGAACTACTTTTCATTCGTGTGTGCCGCTCGTGATGAGCTAAGTTACCCTAGAGGTTCCAAATTGTAGATTATTCGGCGTAGGCGCTCGGCTAGACTCGAATCGCTTGAAGTCGCCAGATGGCATCAATGCCAAGAAGACCAAGGATCGCACGTAGAACTTTTCTGGTTTTCGTAGAGACCAATGACTTTTCATCTCCCCTTAACATTGTTCCTGGCTCTGCGCCTTAGAGGTGGACTGGGATGATTAATGTCAGGAGTCAGAGATGGGTTCTTCCAAAGAGCAATTGTCACTTGAGCTTAAAGTAAGAGCTGTTCTGTATTTCGATACCGATGTTGTCTGGGGAGCAAAGGTAGAGGAAGTCACTGCATACCTCGAAGTTATACCCGTCCATGGTTTGTTGGTTGGTTTAAGTGGCTACAAGTAGCGCAGTGGCACGCCGTTTTTGACACCTAGGTTGTTTCGTTTAGCTAAATCCAGCCTGCGGAGTTTAGGAATTTGATTATGTTCGATATATTTTGGTTAGCGATGTCAGAGACGTCACTAAGGAAGGGTTTGCCGAACGGTATATACATATCTTTGTTTGGCTAGTGCCGGACAGTCGCAGAGAAAGTGAGGCAGACTTTCCTCTGAGTGGGTGTTGAGACAACTGCGACAGTGTGGGTTGAACGGTAGTCCCAGTCTAGCATCGTCGATGCCTATCGGTAAGTGCCTCTTGAGGAGATCATCAGTCCTTCCTTTCGTGTAGGAGGGCCAGGTTTTCCTAGGGATTAGACTTTCCTAGTTTCCTACAAATACCCGTCCATTGTGATGCATTGCTCTAAGTCGGAAACATGGCCGTCTGCGCAGAGGGTGAATAGAGAAGACGCAACCGCGAACTCTACAAGCTGTTCCATGATGTGTGTGTAGCCTGGAAGGCAAAAATCCGTCAACTGCGCACTGGCTTGGCCACATCGAGCGCTTGGTAACCAATGCTCCAGCTAGGATTGTCTTCGAATCCGAGCCTCCTGGTTCGAGAGCAAGGCCGAATCGCACGCAATACAGCTTGGTCTTGGTGACTGGAAGCGTGCAGCGTGCCAGGACCGTCAGCAATGGGAGGCAGAGGACGTTTTCCAAAACGCATCATTACACTTATACTGCAATAGCAACCATTCCAAAGCGCAAACAAAAATGTAATGCCAATGCATACTGTTCCAAAACGCATTGTGAACAGATCTACTGCGCAAACAAAAGCAAACAGAGCATCGGCAAATGTCTGATGCAGTCTTTAACAAAAGCATCGCTTACTTTGGCATCATTACGTTTGCAGTGTGACGCGCAATTATTTGACGTTTTGGAGAAAGCCCAGCTATTGCTGAGGCCCAGACAATACAAGGGTCGTTGGCCTGATAAGCAAGTATTGTGACGCTTTGTCCAAGACGTCAGTGTTGAGCCTCATTTTGGAATTCACTTTCATTCGAAAGCACGTCAATTCGAATAATTTGTATTTTGAATTTCGAACGATTCGAAAGTTAATTTTTGTTGTCTTTGTTGGAGGTCAGAACATTCTATGTTTTTATGTCGTTCACCGCCACGCCCATTTTATTCCCCACCGTCAGAGTGCTGGCAAGCACCTCATTGATGGTTCACTGTCCTCGGCCATCACGTACATGCCATCCAGGTATGCTTAGAGCTGAATGAACTTCTGGAAGGTCTTGCCTCAATCGGGGGTCCGAGCATTGCACGATCGTCTTAGTTTTCTTGCTTGCCCCAGGGGTCGAAACACCGCGTCCGAGAGCGAGTGAATCGTTAACGAGAATCATGTATTTCTGATTACAGGGATTATATCACAAGTTTTGTGAACGTATCGGTCTGACTCGACCAGTCGGCATTGAACGGATGGCAGCACAGGAGGTACTGCAACAGACAAATGTGGGCTTTGGTCAAGTTAGAAAGAACATGACAGTAGTAAAGACTCTATTACAATATTGCCCAGGAATAATAACTACGTTCCGTCAGCATTCGTGTGACATGATCCCGATACGTTCTTCCTTACGACGAGCAACGTATTTTTTGTAAGTAAAGGGTGGTTAAATTTTAAGGGCCGATGTTGATTTTGAATAAAACACAAATTATTTAGGAAATTATTGTCATTTCTTTTTATTATGATAATATTGGTATGGTTCAATTATGTATGGAACAAAATATCTGTCAAATGGCCGCCGCGACCTCGGCGACGCACCTCCATCCGATGGTCCAAATTTTCGATGACGCTGAAGCATAATTGAGGTTCTATGCCGTTAATGTGCCGAATTATCTCATCCTTTAGCTCTTGAATTGTTGCTGGCTTATCGACGTACACCTTTTCTTTCAAATAACCCCAAACAAAAAAAATCCAACGGTGTCAAATCACATGATCTTGGCGGCCAATTGACATCGCCATGAGATAACACGGCCATTGAATTTGTCGCGCAAAAGAGCCATTGTTTCGTTAGCTGTGGGGCAAGTGGCACCGTCCTGTTGGAACCACATAACGTCCACATTCATATCTTCCAATTCGGGCCATAAAAAGTTCGTTATCTTTAGCCAGCTGTCTCCAATTAAACGCACCAATGAGGTTGAGGTTGAGGTCCTTCTCCAATTGTTGGCGCCATCGGTTTCGTGGGCGTCCTCTATTCCGTTGTCCCACTGGTTCGGAGTCGAAGACTCTTCGGGCTGGAGCAGTGTTGTCCGTGCGCTCTACATGGCCTAGCCATCTTAGGCGCTGAATCCGTAGACCCCTGACTAGGCTCACGTCGCTGTACAGCCCGTACAGTTCATGGTTGCATCTTCTTCTCCAGAAACCATCAACGCAAACAGGACCAAAGATGGAACGCAGAACTTTTCTCTCGAAAAGGCCAAGGACTTCTTCATCTGCTCTTGAGACTGTCCAGGCTTCTGCGCCATAGAGCAGGACAGGGATGATGAGGGTCTTATATACAGTTAGCTTGGTCCTTCGAGAGAGAGCTCTACTACTCAATTGCCTCTTGGGCCCAAAGAAACAGCGGTTGGCAAGAGTTATGCGTTTAATCTCGGTACTGATGTTGTTTGTACTGTTTACCTGGGAGCCGAGGTAGACGAAGTCCTTAACTACCTCGAAGTTAAAGCTGCCTACGGTGACGTTCTGGCCGAGACGTCGGTGTTGTGCGTCCTTTCTAGATGACAGCGTGTACTTCGTTTTGCCCTCATTCACTGTTAAACCCATTTTTGCAGCCTCCGCTTCAATACCAGCAAACGCTTCATTGACGGCTCGCTGTGTTCGACCAATCACGTCAATGTCGTCCGCGTATGCGTATGCAATTGTACGGACTTCTGGAAGATCGTGCCTCTAGTGTTGGCGTTTGAGTTTCGCACGATTTTCTCCAGGATGATGCACTACAAACGATACTGAGGTTCCACTCACCGGGCATGCTTTCCCCCGACCATATCTTACAGATGAGTTGGTGCATGTACCCTACCGTCTCATCTCCAGCTGCTTTAAAGAGTTCAGCAGGCAGTCCGTCTGCACCAGCAGCTGAAATTGAGAAATGTCAAATGAAGTGCAGAAAAAAACTTGACGTTTAGGTGTGGTTCACATTCAACATCCGCACTTAAAATTTAACCACCCTTTATAATGAAAATCCGTTCAAGGATGCCGTTATTCGACCCCAGGTTTATTGTGACATCCTTGCTACCCAGAAATGCATTTAAATGACTGTACACTAGCAAAGAGCCGTTTTCAAAGGCTTTTGCATTAGTGCAGATATACGATCACACTAACTTAGGGGACCTGCAGTCCAGAAATAAGAGAGCAAGGAGGATATCCAACATCGGCGAGAAGTTGGATATCCACACCGGAGAGAAATGGGGAAATGAGGCAAGAGAGGTAGAAGTTGGATATCTCCTTGCTCTCTTATTTCTGCTGCGGTCCCTACTGTTCATAAACGTCAATCGATCATCGATGTCGGGCAGATTGCGCCGTCATTATTTTTTTACTGCAAAAAGGGTCGTTTGGAGGGAAACTATTTTGTACTAAAGCAGGCCTGCAGACATTCTGCGTGTGTGTTCAAAAACGCATGAGAAAAGAAATTGTACTAGCACAGATTTCCGACGTTTATGAAAACACCCTAGACCCTCTTCCTCATTTCCAACCTCACTTTTTCTTAAATAACACTCTGTAGCCTAAAATTTTCCGAATCTTGCATTTCTTAAGACGCTCCTCTCACCAGCAAACCTCAAATTGTCTTCTAAAGGGTGATTTATGAAAAGCTATAGGAAAGTTTTTCAAAAAAAAAAACACATAAAATTCAGAAAAATGCATGAAATCTGTATTTGAATCGATAGTACGGTCCATATAATTTAATGTTTGAAGATTATTTCATGCAAATGTTGACCTTGACTGCGCCTCAAATGGCCCATCCGATTAGTTCAATTTTGGCATACTCTTTCCAACATTTCGGCCGGTATTTGACGAATAAATGCTTCAATGTTGTCTTCCAATGCGTCAATTGAAGCGGGCTTGCCTGTATAGACATGAGCTTTAACATAGCCCCACAAAAAATATACTAAAGGCGTAAAGGCGTCCAATTGACCGGTCCCGAATGTGAAATAAAATGTTCACGGAACTCGCCCCTCAATAAGTCCAGTCCATTGTTGCGCGTGCTGTGTGGCATGTGGCACCGTCTTGTTGAAACCACATGTCATGCAAGTCAAGCTCTTGCATTTTGGGCAAAAAAAATGTTGGATATCATCTCACCATTCACAGTTACGTTACGATTCGCATCATCTTTGAAGAAGTACGGTCCAATGATGCCACCAGCCCACAAATCGCACCAAACTGTGACTTTTTCTGGATGCATTGGTAGCTCTTGCAATGCTTCTGGCTGATATTCACTCCAAAATCGACAAATCTGCTTATTTACGTACCCATTGAGCCAAAAATGAGCTTCGTCGCTGAACACAATTTTTCGGTAAAAAAGTGGATCTTCGCCCAATTTTCCAAGAGCCCATTCACCAAAAATTGTACGTTGCGGTAGGTAGCGTTGTTCGTTTGTAAGACGATTCATGGTTAAATTATAGACCAAACTGTAGATGTTTGACAGTGAAACAAAACACGAAACGTGCGTCAGCTGTTTAAACCAGTGTTGCCAAAAAGATAATAGCTAAAAAAATCACCCTTTATTTCTTTCCAGATGATAGTCTTGCCCTGTGCAACGACCTTGCCGATGTAAACATGAACGGAAGCTTCGAATGGGACTTCTAAGAGAATGCCGCTTGTAAATAGTGCTTATTTATTAGAATAGTTGTTTTATCAAAAAAAAAAAAGGATTTTCGCAAAACCACCGTGAGTCGGCCCGCCCTTGAGTCGCTCTTACTGCTTAGTCAATGGTTCAAGTCAGCATGGACACAACGCAACACTCATATCAGACGTTCCCTCAAATAAAACACACTTTGTTTGTTTGTTTGTTTGTTTGTATGTTTTTTTTTTTTTTGCTTTTCATTACACATAGATGCATAATATTAAATATTTTAAAAAATTGCTTATTATTTTATGGTTTATTTTTTAAATGGGGGCATAATTTAAGTAAACGAGGGGAAAATGTAATAATACCCAAAATAATTTAAATTCTCTGAATACTTTTTCAGTAAAAATACAAAAAAAAAAAAAGAAGAAGATAATGAAACAGAAACAACTTGCTTTTAGTACACTTGCGTTGGTAGAAAAAAAGTAATGCTTTTGCAGTCCTGTCTAACCGCTCATGACCATCCTGACGAACTCCTCGTAGTTGACGTTGCCCTGCGAGTCCTCTTGGTTGGCCAGCAACTGCTCGACCTCTTCGTCGGTGAGCTTCTCACCCAGCGTGGTAAGTAAATGCCTCAGTTCTGCAGTGGAAATGAAACCACTTGCGTCCTTGTCGAAGTGCCTTAGGCCTTCGATGAAATCGTCAGCGGTGTCGCCGGAACGTGCCTTGGAGATGGCCTGGTAAATGGGCAAGAACACCTCGAAGGAAATGCGCTCGTCTGGCTTCAGCTGATGGGTGCACTTCTTGACGTCCGATTCCGTGGGATTCTGACCAAGGGCACGTAGGCATTCGCCAACTTGACTGAGTTGGATTTTACCATCGCCACGGTTGTCGAAGAGGTTGAAGGCTTCTTGGAATTCTGAAAGAAAAAAGAATTGTATCAAGTTTTAGACAGTCAGTGGGGGGAAGGAACGCTCATTTCTGTTCAATCTGATAAAGCAATCCAAACTGAAAGTATGAGCAACCAAATTGCGAAAGCTAGCTCAGCTCTCTGATAAGCTGTTAGCAATGAGTTGTCGCACTACTCTTTCATCAAGCCACTTTTTTTGTAAGCCTCAACTCGTATCGCAATCGCCAAAAACATTCCCATGCACATATAAGAAATTCTAACTCAAATGGGACGAAAAAAAATCTCCAACTCCAAAAAAAGAAGTCGTTTCCCATACAAACAACCACTTGGAACCTCACACAGCTGCGGACGACGGCACGGCGTCTTATGACGAATGTAGCTATTTATCAGTTTAATCGAAATCTGTCACACAAAACGGATAAGGGCAGGCAAGCGGCAACTTGTATTTATTACGAAATAACTTTGAAAAAAAGAAAAATAATAATCATGCCAGCCAATGTTATGAGAAACCTTAGGAATCTCTCGAATGCATAATCTGCTTAAACACACGCCACCACCACCCTCCAGAGAGGCACATAATTGAACTTGAAACTGGGCTTTAAAAATAGGTGCAAGACTCCTCAGGACTGTGGAGTATAGAAATAGAAGCAAGGTCGCCAAACGACAGAGAGATCACAAACAACTTTGCATCACAAATCAGTTCGCAAATCGTGGTTTGCGTGCTAATGAACCGTTCCCACATGCGCATGAGATATCATCTCATTCAAGGATGTTAGTCATCCCGAAATTTAGCTACGCACCTTCAACCGTGGTGAATGTATTCTTGCTTGGTTGCTCGTACATATACATTGTTGGATACAATTTTAGCACTTTTCCTTCTAAACAACCACTTATTCGACGGACTAAGCTTCGGGGACGCACAACCTTTCAATAAATTAAATTCTCAGCAACTGTGCAAAACACGACTGCCTCTTACGTGAACAACCGCGAAAAAGTCACACAGAAAGACAAACAAACGAAAAAAAAAAAACAAGTAGAAAAGGAGAAGTGAATATGAACAAAAAAAAAATCGTTAACGCGCTACTGCAGTGTGCACAGAGAAAATAGCGCAACTGAATCAACACAGCCAACGATGGCTTGAGTTCGTGGTGTGTACGCTTCGAGTTTGGCTGATGAGACATCGGATTGAAATTTTTTTTTTTAAATTAGAGAAAACAATCTTTTTTTGTTTTCCGACGATAAAAAGTAATTGAAACAGAGTTTGGAGGCATGTGTGTGGCGACTGTTACTGTTAAGTGAAGAAGAAAAAAATAAAAAGGAAAGCACAACTCAGGTTGTAAGTCTCGGGGGAAGGATGGAATTGATTTTACTTCTTGTGCAATGCGAAGAAAATGTTCCTGACAATCTTAGATAGCCTATCTGTTGCGGAACTCTACAATCACCAGATTGTTGCCAATATAACCTCGGAAGCCAATGCGTTTGTAAGGAAACGGATTGAACGTCATTTTTGGCATATTTTTCTAAAAGTGAGTGTGGCTGTGGACGGGCTTGACTTGAGGTACAATGTTCTTTATAGTGCTTATCAATGGTCTATGATTGCAATGTATTCCTCCTTTTAGAACTGCTGGTGGACAGGCGCTCACTTCTATCAGGAAAGTCGAGGACCCGTCGTTTTGCTAACATTCCGGATCGACATGACTTTCATAATGGGATGAGTGTCTGTCCAGCAACTCACAGAAGCGGAGGTTTACTTCTAACACGAAGAAGTGACTGTCAACTGCTGGACAATGACCTGTAATCATTCCGATAATGTCCACTCATTTCGTCTACAATGTGGGACATGTGGTCAGTATCACCACAAACAAAGAAGACATGGTGAGTTCACTCCAAATGTAAGAGCTTCCTTTACTGATTTGAACTAAATTGTAAGTTGACGGATTTATTGGTAATTTCAGTTAAATTTTCCGTCCAGAGGAAGGAGTAAGTGGACACCGATAAATCATGAACGACCAGCAGCGCAGTTGACGGTGACACAGAAGTGAAAACAACTAAGCAACGTAACAAATGGATCCACATATGATCACCACTCCTCGTCCGAAACCAAAGCACGATGAGTCAGATTCGAAATTCAAAGGCGTTCCACTTCTTAATGGTACATTATGTCGGGATGATTCACCACAAGGTGAACAATCTTCTCAAAGAAATCATCACAGATTTCATAACAGTCCTATGCTCGTTGTGCTTTGCAGAGATTTCTTGATTAGTTATCGAACACCATCATATGACCAGGCAACAAAACCAAATCAATTTCTACTGATATCAACGATTGTCGTCATTTATCAGCGTTAACTTATCAAACTCATTTCATCTCTGCCCTTATCTACATCCACTTCGCCGCAATTAAACTTGTTAAACGGCTCGCAGACGAGCTGGGGATAATTTATGGAGACATTCGCCATCGTCTATGCCCGATCGTCTATTATTCGAGCATAAATACTTGTTCTCTGATAAGTGGATCAAATAGCCCCATATTTGGTAGCAAAACAACCGAGGTTACACAAGCGCAACCACATTGTGATTGAACGACAAAAAGCACAAAAACGAGAGAGAAAAAAAAACGAGAAGTATCGCCGTATTTAGGCAAAAATAATCATTCAACTCACAGATGGACCGATGTTATTTGTTGCCACAAGCGCGTATAAGGCAACTAGAACTCCCGTCCCCAATCTAGACGACGCTCGTATCTGCAATGCGAATGTTTCTTTATCTGTTTAATTTATCGGATAACTCGTAATTTTTTTTATAAATAGCACCATCCGAGCTGCATTTCGCTCTAACCAACTCCAGACGATCGTGCTGTTGGATGGTGCATTTTGCACGACAAAACGACGACCATACAACGTATATCGCGCGTACATTCAGCACGTTCACTTGGAAACACAGAAAATTTCACTTTGTGTTGCGTATTCTTGGTACATATTGAACTGCAAATTTCTTTCTTTCATTTTTTTTTTGGATTGCTTTTGTATTTTGTTTTTGCCAAACACAAGTTTATTGGTCTTTCGTGGAGTGTCAACGATGTCATCGAAGACATGTTTGTGGAGTGACTCATCCAACCGATGATAAGATTGAGTTTTGCGGAATGTTTTAGGGTGTGGAAAGGTTGGATTTTCAATTAAGACCCATTGAAAGCTGTTGATTACGGATGTAAATTCGAAGAAAACATGAAAACATGTCACAAAGAACGGAAATGATTCACATGATTCGTAACTTACCAGCCAGTTGGTCTTCTGTGTAGTTACCCTGCAATGAAAAGTACACAAAATCACACTCGGTCAGTTTTCTTTCTTTTCCAGCGAAAACAAATGTAAAAATTTACCATTTTCTTTGATTAAAATTCACAAAATTTGTGCAGATCCTCAAGGCAAAAAGAATGTCACTGATGGCTGATGATGATGATGGCTGAACAATACAAAAGTTCACCGTTTCTTTTTTTTTTGGTTTTTAATTATGGCACCGCCGAAAATGAATTTCGAAAAAGACTTTCGAAGATTTACATTTTGACAGTCGGTGGGGAATTACAGGGATGTTTATACTTCTTGAGGTAAATAGTTTTTTCTTTGCAACTTTATTGAAATGGGTTTCAGATACGACAATTTGGTTTCTGGTATACAAAAATGTCATCTCCAAGTTTTTACAGTACATGCACATTTATTATATATGTATCTATTGGCAAACTAAGTGGCAAAATGCGTATGTTTCCCTCTACAGCTCGTTATTTTCAACCAATTTAGTTGGTTTATTTTTAAATGTAGAAAATTACGGTACAAAGGTGATTGGCAGAAAACATATTAGTTGTGGACCCGATAGGTGGCGCGAACAATTTTGTCTTTACGACCTAAGTGTGTTTTGTGCTAGTACATCACATATAATTATTCGATGATGCGCCGAAGATTACAAGCGAACATCTTGCAACATTGTCACCGGGAGTGGGGAGTGTTCACAGGAGAAGTGACGAGTGTGTAAATAAAACAATTTTAATTTTCGAATAATATTTCCATTGGCGTATCGTATGTTATGCACAAGTTAACACATTTTGGCCATCTGCGTCTAGTTGGCCTAGGCGATTTGAAGTTAGCAAGCAGTGGACTTTTGGCCACCAGATATAATACAGGCCGTCATAGAAGACACTTCAGAAAGTAACAAAAATAAAAATCAAAAACTGTCAACACAAATAAAATAAAATGAAATTGTTATAAAAACGAGTGGTTTAACTTCCATATTCATGGCTTTACTAGACTACGAGCAATTTTATGTGACATTACCATATACAATGAACTATGTTCGGTTCCCCACTGACCAGACAAAGTAAAAGGCAATCATTCTGCAGGTTTTTCTGATAAAGTGGAATAATTAGAGGAGCATGTATTTATTTTTTTTATTTTATAGGTCCTTTTTTTTTACAAAAATCTACAACAAATTGCTTCAAACTATTCGAATCTTATCTGGCAATTGTATTTTGATATTTTGTGTAGTTCATGCAGAAATCGCTGTTGCAATATGGATTTTACACGTTCAGATTCTGTCTGAATTGCTTGTAGCAGGTGTCGCGTTTTCTCTTTTATCTCTCTTCGTTTTTTCGAATTGCTTTACTCTTGTCTTCTTAGTGGTGGGTAGTGGAAGCATGTTATACATATGTGGATAAGGCTGGAAAGCCGAACATTTTTAGCAGCGATTGCAACTGGTTTGATTGCAACGTATAAAAGTTGCTTGGGAACTTGAAAAAAAAAATCGTGAGTAAAAAGTCGCACATGTAAATGGCCTTATGCATTCCTTGATTTCGATGGTACACACTTGCGATACATGTTCCCAATGCCTAATGCTGAAAACAGCTCAAACACAGCCGACGCGCTTTACCATCCTCACTTTCCTTGCTGAACTGACTGAGTCTTGCTTACAGATTTCCATTGTCGGATAGACAGAATCTGAGCGTGTAAAAATGCCCTAAGACGTTCAAAGCGAAATCAGGTACTTGGTACTATACTACTTTATTTACTACTTTGGGCTAACGTCTTCTTGACAATATTGTACTCTAGGACATTTAGAGTGATTAGTCTTTTCCTGTTGGGAATTCAATCTGAGCTATGTTAGCAGCAGTTAATGCACAAAACTATCTGCTATTTGATAATGCTTCAGTCGAAGATGCTGTATGGATTACTTGCAAGGTTAGCAAAGGTAACAAAAGAATTTATTTGCAGATGTCAAGCCAAGAGGAACTCAATTCAAGAAGTTCGATGCAGTAAAAGAATGTCAAAGGGGGGAAATCCATCAAAAATGCACTCAAACTAGATCATAGATGATTAAATTGTTTGAGGGGTAGTAGAAGCTTACAGGTAAACGTTGAAGTGGCTCTGCATGAAAATATCACAATGGAGCACCGCGAAAACTTTCTTTTCTTTAAGACGTCTTAGATGTTTAAGATGGGAAGGTCTTTTGGAGAAGACAATATGCGAAGAAGTAAGCAGTCTGAATTATAAAGACTACTATTATTAATACATTTAATTGCAAAATTAAAGTGCAAATATTGAAATAAAAAAGAGCCATGCTGCCTGGACTTCCAGCTCAAATTAAGTTGGTTTATATCACTAGATTAGCATTGTTGAAGAACTAGTGCATTTTTGAGATGTGGTCGAATGTATTTAGTATTTCGTAGATTGTCTGGTTACTGTGAAGAAGGTTGTTGAATTGGGCGGAAATACAGGCAATTTGGCCAAGCAAGTGGATAACGTTAATTATGTTGTAGCATGCCGAGCAAAATGGTGGGATGTCTTTACTTATGATCTACTGGTGAGTGGTAAAGATATGTCCTAATCTAAGAGAAGAAAAGGTGGTGGTGGATTGGTGGTTAGACAGTTGGTTGAGAGCCCGCCGTTGGTTAGAGGGCTCCCCGGTTCAAATCCCAGTGAAAGCAAAGTTAATATGCTTTATCTGGTTTTTAAATCTGGTCCAGTCACCATTTGTCGTTGGAATCAAATTAACGGCACTATCACTGGAGTTGTCGATCAGTGGTAGTAGTCTGGTTATGGGTATCACAATGGACCAACTTGGTCTAAGTGTAATTGCTGGCGATTTCGCTGGCAGCCCACTTAACTACCTGAAAGTGGTGTTGAGGTTCTTAGGAGTGCTTGACGGGTAAGCAGGAGCTTGTAGATATGTGTTGATGCTGGATTAATGTGTTGAGAAATTGTGTCACCCTTCCATACGTCTTGTTGTGATATGATTAATAAAATGTCTCATCACATTCAAAGCTTGACAACCTATTACCAAAAGTTAGGTTATCTTAAAGCAGGAACAAAGATAACGAAATGATTAATTGGGCCGAACTAGTGTTCTCTTAAATTGGAAAAGTTATGTCTTTAATGCCTATGTTCACTGGCCACTAGAAATGTGCTCTATTACACGAAAGAACAGTCTGTGACGCAGCTTCATCGCTGGGTTTTTCGTCGTTCGGTGACATGATGGCACCTCTCATTGGAATTGGAATTACTGAGGCGAAAAGAAAATACACGTCCACCAGGCCTAAACTTTAAAAAGGAATATATGCATCAAGGACCCTAACATGTTGCATTAGTTTGTAGACATCTTTGCAAAAGTTTCTAATCTATTCCGAGGAGCAAACATCAGCATCCGAAACTCTAGCTATTCACTGACATATGAAATCAGTTGGAGAAGAAAGTTGTTCAAGGTTTTGTGACTTCGACAATAGATCTGTAGACTGTTTCTTGTGAGAAGGTAATTTATCTGATATACCTACTCGTACACTTCCTGACATGTTCTGGCGCCTACATCCAAGCTTGTGTGGGAATGCCTACAGAAGCTCAAAGAACCGAGTAGGAGAAGCAAGTAGAACTCTGCTGGATACCTGGCCACACGGGGATAGAAGGCAAAGAAATGGCCGACTCCCTAGCTAGGAAAGGAGCATCGGAACCCTTCGGATCATGTCCTCAGAGAAGTATTCAGGGATCTAGAAAGAAGTTAGCGGAGAGAAACCTGGAACAAAGCTCATGCCATGAAGCTGGCCAAAAAAATCTTAGGTCAGTAAAACAGAAAGAGGTTTGAGGCATGTATCAACGACCTCCGTGTCCACCCATCTTCCACCTTTACACAACAGGCGTCCATAACCCTCAGTACAACTCTGTAAAGAATATGGCAGGGGTATCAAAAGGAGGCACAATATACCTATAGGTCGCGGTGTTGCAATAATAATAACACTGGATTCATTTCTGCAACTTTTTACTTTAATTAGACGAGAGATTATAGGAAGAATCATGATCCGGCATTTATCTGGCAATAGCGTCGTTTGAACTAGCGAATTCAGCGAAATTATAGGGATTCCAATCTTGGTGACGGAACCTTAAAAAAGCAACATTCAAGTGCCACTCATATTCATACTCTGATTAGAGGAAGATAAGAAAATTAATCCACAGCGAAAGATTGATAACAAAAATCTCATTAACCCCATCGCCAGATGACCTTCACTTCTTATAAGAACAGCGCACAGCACCGAGACTAACATCCCTGTCACATGAATGAATTCTCGTTCAATACAATGCACCGATGAATATCAACTTGCAATAAATTCATCGCCCACTCAACAGACACAACACCAACAACAAAAAATATTGCTCAGAGAAAAACAGAGACGTACGTGAAAAACTCTGCTCGAGCAAACTTTCTTGAACAAAAATTTAAAAGAAAGAAGAAAATAAAACGGTAATAAGTACAAATAAAGAAAACCATCCCTTTGCGTGCTAATACGGGCCCATAAGATCGAAAGAAATTCAATCAAAGTCGTCGGTCAATTCCGCCGTAGCTCTGGTATCAATTTTCTCCACACACACACACACTCGCACACAACCTTGTCAAATGCGAACAAAAAAAAATATTGCAAAACACGGAGAAAGAGAAAAAGAAATTCTAAACACACGAAAATTGCAAAAGAAAAACATCGATGTGCAACCCGACGAAGCAGCGAAAATGAACCACACAAAGTGCAATAACAATAAAAATTAAATAAATCGCGTATAGCCGAGCAGAAACGAGGCAAAAGAGATCAAATTTAATTATACAAAAGTGTCATTGAAAAAATTCCGAAGGGGACGCAAAAAACAAACATTTTTTCAGGAAAAAAAAAAAAAAAACAAAAAAAGCCATCAATATATTTTTAGTTCTATTCGTGCGGTTTTTTTTCTTGTGATTTTTTTGAAAATAGAAAGGGTATGGTTTATGGCATCTGATGAGATATAATCGGTCCCCATCTTCAGTGTGATAAAGTGAAGACGGTGTGTTTTGTCAATTAGTGGACGGCAACATTGACGACCAGCACGAAGGGGAGGATCAAAGCGTGAAAAAGTGGACATTTTTTCAGTTCTGCCCACAAATTGGTGGAAATGACAAATTCAGGACGAAATCGATATGATGTAAGTGTTCTTTTCTATCTATTTAATGCACACAGCTCTTCTTTCTGTCATTTGTTTTGTTCAACACACATCTTGCAATCATTTCATTGTTTCACGGGGTTTCGTTCGATTTAACATTTTTTGCATCGTCGACGACGTCGAGGAGGAGTCGAGTCTCAAGGCCCACCCGTGTGACCCACAGTCAAGTTGACAGGCCATCCAAATCAGCAGCAGCAGCAGCAGCAGTAGTCTGTTTGTTATTATTGAATAGTCTTCGATCAAGTGCGTACTGTGCGTCAATGTGTGGGTGAACATTCCTTTTTTTTTTGTTAGGAAAGAGAAGAATGCTTAGAAAAGAGAACGCAAGTGACTAGCGCGGGAGGCTGGTGAAATTTACATCGAAAATTCCAAAACAAAACCCATATGATTTTCGTTCCCCCGTCTTTTATCGGGCAGCCCGTTTCCAGTGTTTGTTTGGTTCATTTGTGCGCTCTCTTTGCATTGGCTCTCTGTTATGATTGCGACTGTCGCACGAAGAGCGCTCGGTTCTCTTACGTGCCGCATTTTCATTGCTCTTCACTTCACGCGGGAGGGTTTGTTTTTGATTTCTCAAACACACCGTATCAGTGGCAGATAATGGCTTTTGCGTTTTACCTGAAGTGGATGACATGAAATCTTTAATGTGTCTAATTAACTTTTCTTTAATTTTGGCATTTGTAGAAAGGTCATGTTCGTGGGAAAACACAAATTCTATGTTCCAAAAGCACACAAACAAACTGGCCGCCGTGGTGGTGGTGATAGATAAGAAATCTTAAGGTGTTTTGTAGTGAATTCGTGTGTCCTCGATTCAATGTCAATGTCATATTGGAGACTTGATGACGAATCCAAGCTAGAGAGTGGTGTTGTGACGAAATTTGCAGAAAATACCAAACTTTACTGAGGCGTACATTTTTTTTAAGTTCGTTGATTGCGTTGGGCTTTATTTGTTTACGAGTAAATTGAATCAGCTGACGCATTCCGATATGCCGTTGGTTTGAGAAATTCTTTAAAATGCTGAATCAGTGATTTGGCATAACGATACATTTGGATTCGAATTGATTCACTTAGTAACTTAGAGTGGTTAATTCTTCTCTTAATATGTATATTTTGTTTGGCTGGCTGTAGATATTCGGCAATCTCACGCAATTAGCACAAATTCGATAGCTGAGGTTGAAATACGTCTGAGCAATTAACCGATAACCCGTTGATCCCAAAAACAGTTGGTATTTTTACGCTATTTCTTTTTATTGTTTGCGTTCCATTAATAGTTGCTATTGATGGATGCCAGCTGAATTGATAAACAAATTTGTACTGCTTGGTCGGCTGTTCTCCATTGAGCAAATTGTGATAATTTAAGGAGCTCTTGTTAATGTTGTTGATGACCTCTTGTGGCAATTTTGGGTTCATTGGCAGCAGATATCACATCACCTCAGCCCTTACTGCAATTAGCTTACGGCAATGCAAGGACAGCTCAGTTTAGAGTATCCTCATGAAGTGATGGAAGTCCAGGTAGAAAACATATCCATGCCCATATCGGTGCCTGTTGTTGGCGGAACATGAGGACGAGACAAAAATATGCAAACTAAAACCAATAAAATCTAAATAAATTCAAAAACATTTTTAAAGGTCGGTGGTAGCTTCATCAATAAGAATTATTCGGACGGGAGCTCGGTTGTCCAGCCACTATACGGACTATACAGACACCTTAGGCGTTGGATCCGGAGACGTTTGTATTTGTATAAGGTACTCATTTTTAAAGGTCGGTGGTAGCTTCATCAATAAGAATTATTCGGACGGGAGCTAGGTTGTCCAGCCACTATACGGACTACACAGACACATTAGGCGTTGGATCCGGAGACGTTTGTATAAGGTACTCATTTAAGAATGTAAGGTGGTACAATGTCCCACAAAAAATAGAAAATATTTTTTTTTGAGATGTGACATTTCTGTTCTTGTTTATGTCACATTTGTATTGCATCTTGTATGAGTAACACAACAAGTTCGTTCTTGAACGCGCTCACCCGTACCCAATCAACCCAGTCAGGGACAAAGGCCGCATGCAGAAGTATTATCTCGAAGAGACAAAGGACTTCCTCATACGCTTCTGGAATTGTCCATCCTTCTGCGTCATATAGAGAGACTGGTATAATCAATGTCTTATATAAAGTCCGTTTGCTCAATCGAGAGGTAGCTCTATTACTCAACTGCTTCTTGAGCCTAAAGATACAGTGGTATGCAATTGATCACGGCACTGATGCTTACGGGGGGTGATCGCCCTAAGAGAGTCTTTTTTGTTTCTAAAAATTTAGATTTTTCTGATATTTGGTTCCATTTTTGCCCTCGTTGTCCGCTCGAATCCAGATTTAGATGCAATTATCGATCACAAAAGACAGCAACCAGTCCTGGTTGGATTTTTAGCTTAAGTTAGATTAGGTGTCATGTTTAATTCAAAAACATCCCTTAATTGCAGGCAGTCTCTAGCCATGGCGGAGCACTTTAATATACACCACATGTGGGTGCCGGGACATTTTGACAAACCGTGTAATTGCAAATCCGATGAACTCGCACTACCATGAGAAGATCCACGTTGTATGCCGATCGCTACTGTCTACCATCGTCCTAAGATGAACACAATTAAAACAACCAATCACAAATGGCTAGAAGTCACCACTTGCCTCAAAACAAAGGAAATATGGCCACTCTGTCTAATGACTGATGACGGATAAACGGACACTGTGTAATTGGCATTCTCGCCCGCACGATGGGTGTTTCATACAATATATTCTGCAGAAGCTATGTATATAATGAAGATTACATGGAGACCACAAATCATCTCCTCTGCTCATGTAGCGCTCTGGCATGTCGTAGGCACTCACATCTATGGAGTAACAATTTCAACAATCTCAGCGAACTAAATAGGGTCAAAATTAGCAAGAAAATCGCTTTGTCATAAGTAACAACTATTTCCAAGTTTGGGAGTAGTGAATCCGCGTGGTATCACAATGGACTTACTTTGGCCATCAGCCACTCCAACCTAACCTAGCCTAGATTAGCTTAAAGGCAGGCATTATAAACCCTGCACCTAGGTTCTGTGGACTCTTTGCGAGGCTCGTTGATAAAGATGCTCATAGCTCGTAGTGTTATTGTTAAGCGGTATCACAATGTATCCAAAAATTCTTATAAATCTAAAAAGACAGCGAAATAGTTTATCTGCTGTGTGTTGGGCATGGACAAAACTATGGGAAATATTATCCCATTGGTCTATTTATCAAATGGCATAAATTAGGGATATTGCAGAGGAAATAATGTGTATACTCTGTTCGTTTACGGCCATTCCAGTGAGCGTTTCTACCACCATCGCTAGTTTGGCAAAATAAACACATTGTGCACATCTACGCGAAACTACCTTTCCAGAGGTGTAATTATCATCCCATTCGGTTGGGTAGGACGACATATAAGCGCATAACAAAAATGGGTAGCACGTATTTGTATATAGATTCAACGTTTGCGACTAAGGGGATCACTGGATTGTAGCGACATAAAGCACACTATTTCAAAGCTGTCCGCTGTACACAATTTATGCTTCCAAATACTAGAAACTGCCACACTTTTTAGTCTCCACTTTTAATGCTTTTAGACGACTTCTGTCGACGCATTTACTGAACTCTCTGAACACTTATACTGAACTCACTTGTTTCGGACGCCGCGTACGTACTTAAACTTCTCTAATTGGGCTTCAAATCTCACTGCCGACTGGTACTCTGTCTCTGAAACTGTCTCTTTGACCCTGGCTGTAACAATTTGCAGAGTGTAAATGCTAGACGCTAGAAGTTAGGACTGAACTGTTTTTTTGGCAAACTTAAACACATGTGGGGCTTCATTTGAATATGAAATGGGGGACTTAGCAGTCTTATGTATCCCACTGGGTCGCTTCAGTCACCCTCTCCAAATGTCAAGCAATGCCTAATGAGACTTGTGGAGTTTCTGGAGTTCGATGCTAGCTTTTGAGCGAAACAATCGACTTGAATGGAGGATTGTCATGTTGTTTTAAGCACTTGATGAGCAGCGACAAAAGCGTCCGAGTAAAAGAACATTAATCGAATGCTGCGAACTGAAAACTTTTAGTTCTTGTCAACAATATCCGACCAGCTTTGACTTGAATTCCCAAAATTGGGTCCCTTATGGCGTCTTTAACATTGCGAAAGAAGCCTATGAACTTAGAGAGTCTCTGGCAATCCTTTATGTACAACAAGTCTCTATTATATAAAAGCTGTAGAACGAATCCTAAATATAGTCATGTGCTTAAATCTGAATATGGTGGACAATGAGCTAGAATATCATTATCAATTGTTGATGACAATTATGTACGCAATTTAAAGCACTGCATCTTGCTTTGACTTTTTTAGAAGTAAGGAACCTCCTAAGATTCATTAGAACGCGTGCAGTAACTCAAGAGTGAAAGTGAGAATAAATAATGCATTTGAATGGTCTTAGAAAAGGAAGGTATAAGGGTGAAATTATGTCACCCACCAATGCGCGCCGACTCCTACGCACTGGAACCTCGGCATCTAGGTTCGAAACCCAGTACGAGCAAAATAATTTTCATGGCCCCACCTCTTGCGAGTCACTGACAATGCTCAAAGAGTGCAACCGTTTAGAAAAAGCTTTTTAAATCATGGCCGTTCGGAATCGACATAAAACTGTGCGTCATTTCCACTCGTGAGAGAACAATAGCACGCACAACACGAGTGGTTTAATGAGAAACTAGACTCTGGCCCTGGCCCTCCACGGGCTGTAGCGCCACCCACCAAGGGTACAGTGGACTGAACTCTTCGGTGTAAGTGTACAGTTAACAACCTGCAGTAATGTTGGAAACAATTTGTATTACGTGAACCTGGCGTGCGCGTGTGTATCGATCTTCATCTGCAACCTATTTAATAAAATCCGAAACTTGCCATACACAATCGCGTCGATCGTTAAATGTTGTACAGCTGGCGCGAAATTTAAAAAGACACCTACTGTTGGATGCATTCAATCGCAATACTCGTATAAGGTCAACGCTTCAAGCGTTTTCCTTTCGTTATTATGACAGCCAACGGAATTCGCATTTAAAAATAAAATAAAATGCTGAGTTTTTCCCCAGAATACTCATAGGTTTTCCTCTCTCTTCCGCTCGTACGTGCAAAACTTTCCACTTGCGTTCTTGTTGGCGTCTTATCGTAAACATAGAATGCGCTCCATTTCGATTCCACAAATACCCTGAATGAGATCTTTGGTGTATTCCCTCGCCGATGGACATATCAGAACAGAGACAATTTGCTCGCAGTATTCAATAAAAATGTTATGATCTTCGTCGTATTTTGAGTTTTGCTGAAACGCAATGAACACCTCCTGCGGTGAGCTATCGTAACACATCGCTCGTAAGCCTAAACAGAACCATCGGCAAAATTAGTTTTTCTTAAAATAACTTCCTGTTCGCTGCTGATGATGATGTTGATGTTGATGTGGCACTCTGTGCTTAAACGAGGTGAAAAAAAAAGGAAATTCCTTACGAAATAAGATTCACTGTGACAGATGTACAATAAAAAAGAGACTGTAAACTGTGTGGCTCCCGTGGGCGTTGATGAAGCAAATGAAAAAACATAAATTCCTATAAAATGACATGACAAAACGTACGAAACTTTATCTCGTTTAGTGGAATATTTCATGAGTTTCTCAAAAAACCATCCCGAATTAAATTGTAAACAACAGCTGGGAGGCGTTTCTGTCCTCAATACAACTGATAAATCCTAGCAAAAGTGTCAAGCCTACGCTTCAATGCATGTAGCATGGAATTGTAGATATTTCCGTCTTCTTTTAAAGATCTTCTTGTCATTCCGTCTTATGTGGAACATAGAGCTTCCACGATACTTCTATTTGCTTCACTCGAGATGATGTTCCATGTATATTGAGCACGTAGAAGTTCTTCCTCAACTGTCCCTCGCCACGTTTTAGCTAAAGCTCCAGGGCGTCGACAACCTTGCGGGTTCCGACAAAGAGACTGTCTCGCGATGTAGCTGTTCGGTTGCCTTAGTGTATGTCCAATTCAGGATAATTTGTGTTTTTTAATCTCTGACGGCTCTTTTGTTGGACTCTGCGGCTCAAAAGTTCCAGATTAGATGTCCTGTCTGGCCACCAGATTTTGTTTACTTGTTTATGAATACTTGTATTCGGGATTCGATTTTTACTGAGTGCTTCCACCTCTTCACATCCATATAACAGCACCGATTTAACATTGGAGTTGAAAATACGTAGCTTAGCTTCCATACATTCTATCTAGTTGGTTAAACACGAATTTGGCGTTAAAAATACGTGACATGACGTCTTGATCTGCTGCACTGGTAGTCGTTACAATACTACCTAAGTACGTAAAGCTAGTTACGCAGTCGATGCTAAAGAAACAGAGACGAAGACGGGAATCAGAGGAAGTACTCTTAGAACCCGAACCTGCATTAGGACTACCCATCGGGATTCCATCGATCGGGCTTCTCGAGAGCTCAACCGGAGGTGGCATGACTCTCCAGGATTTAGACAAATCAAGCGCACGCTCCCTAATGTTTGTAAGAAATCTGCGGAATTCTTATCATGTCTTAACAGAAAAGACTGCAGACGACGTACCGGTACCAAAGGGCCACTCCACTTTCGCTAAACAACTAAATGTTCTTGGTCTAAGCGATGAAACCTTCTGCGACGACTGTGGAGAAGACGACGACAACACTGCAAAGCACTTTCTCTGCCACTGTGCCATCTTTGCGCGGATCAGGTGGCAGTTATTTGGTGCTGATGATTTGAGAGCTGATGATCAAGGCTCCTCATCACAGAAGCGCGTTATTTCTTCGGAAGACCATGGCATTTTGACAAATGTAGGTTGCCACCTGATCAATCTGTACCAGTTTTTGAGTCTCCCGTGAGCTGTAGTGTTATAAACATCCGACAAAGGAAAAACGACTCCAGACCGAAGATCACCTATTCTCCTATTTAGGAGGCATACGTCGTCGGCGTATACCAGGCCCTCCAGTTGTTCAAATACACACCAATCTGATCTCGACAGCCTACCTATGTGCAGCACACAGCATCTGAAGTTGGTATGCATCGCTTCAATAATGTTGAAGATCTTTCCTGGAACCCCTCTGCGTAACAGCAGTTTAGTGATGTGTCAAATCGAAGCTTTCTTAAACCGATTTGGAATTGAAGCAAATCGTGTTGCAACTCGAGTCGGCTAACTCCTTTTCAAACAAACAATGGACCCGCGGTAATACGAAAAAATCTTGCAAGGCAGTGACGGTTTATCGATTTTGTCGGACTATAGAGCACTGCCTCAGACTCCCTCCAATTCGGAACCTTTTGAAACATTGTTCTTAATAATCCGACATTGCAAATCAATGTCTTCTGTGGGCCATACTATGTATTTTTAAGGCTAACCTACTGCATAGAGAGCTATATGCGTCGAGCAAAATTCGTTGTGGTGCGAATTATTTACAACTTGCTTAAAAACACACATTAAAGAAGATTTTCTCAAATAAATTGTAGGTACGTACACTCGAGTCACGTCAGGAGCTTAAGACTTGTCGGATTAAAGGGAGTTGCGTTTAAGACAGGGGTCAGACTACATCGATTCCACCGTGTGCGCAAAAAGAAACAACGAGAAGAGCAAGTAGACCACGTGCCACCATGATCATCTCAAGACTCAGGAGAAACAGAATTCCGAACCCCAACTAGATCCAGGCAGCACAACTCGGTTTGAACAAAAACTTGTCTTGTCTTAACCAACCGACATCGCATTGTGTGCCCACTTCATCTGTTCAATTCTTCGATTTGTTTTAGTTTCGGCAACTCGGTTTGACATACATTTAACTCGACTTGGATGTAACTCAGTTTGACCTGGTTTATCAACTTGAGTTTACACATCACTAAACTGAAGATTCCACAAAAGAAGTCCTGTTGAGACTGTCAAAGGCATTCTTAAAGTCAATGATTGCCGCATAGACAGACGATCTGAACTCTGTTCTGCTCGAATATGATCCTAACGAATTTTTTGAACTGCTGTAGCTGCATTATATAATATTGAGGATGTTGTCTTTCACCTCTTGACTGGCTGGCTTATTTTAGCCCCTATTGTGGACAGAAATTGTACGTTCTTCCTGAGATCTTGGACTTAATTAATAGCATGGTTTGATGTACAGTCTGATGTGGACCTGGGCGCAGCTTTCACAACAAACACTCATGAGTAGAGGGGAATACACTTTTATGCCGACTTTGGAACTCGAAGTTTGAAAAGCTGTTTCCAGGCATACTCTGAGTATTGCCTGCAACTCGATAGAGGTGGAGCTCTGAATTTCGAAAGTTGTTCGTGTCCGAAATTGATTGATTTGATCCTAGGTACACAGCGTAAGAGCAGACGTGTGGGTTTGGTGGAAAAGGTGCCCCAATGGATCTAATCTACTCCCATTCAGAGTAACTCATCGGATGCTAATCGCTTATGCCCCAAGACTCAGTATACCAGATCGAAGAGAGAGCGTGTCCCCAAAGCCTCGTTTTGTGTTCATTCAGGGTACTGCTGATTGATATTTTGCTTATTTCTTTGTGTTACCTGCACACGTTGGTGATAGGGTGCCCTGTCGGCCTTAGGCCGTGGCTCACTTATACCAACTTGTTGGGCCCATTGTGCCCCTGTTTGGGGTGGTTTACCACCGTGAGACTAACTTGAGTTCTAAAACCACCGGGATCTACATATGAATCTTAGGGGATTTTTCAGTTCAGCACCGCTTAAGTCCTCTAGCTCTACGAAGAAATGTTTACTCAGGAACTCCCTTCTTTTCTTTGCTAGAGAGATGTTGGAAAGATTATATATCCTCCTCATCTCTGTAGACTCTGAAAAAGTCGTTATGTATGTGTACCTATGCCGGTGTATCAGTGCCCGGTAAGGACTCCTATTAGCATGCGTACACTCTTACGATTAAAACCGATCAGTAATGTTAATCCCTTTTTGCTCTGTGTCGGCCATAGAGCCCTAGCCGTTGCTCCAATACTCAGGCTAAGCCATGGAGATCTGTCTCTGTTAAGGGCTTCGTCATCTAGGTTTTTCCTTATGGAGCTGAATGGCATATACGCCTACAAACTGTCTAGAGCTTCTTCCAACTCCCAGCTTTTATCGCAAGGCTTTCCGACTTTTTGTTTCCTTGGATTTTAGTAGTATGCCCCAGTACCCAGCAGAGGACGACCGAGTTAACATCTGATATCTCAATGATGCTCTGTCTGCACAGTCTAACCAGCTTCGACGTCAGAATGTCTAATGCTATGGCACTTATGGCCGCTTGGCTATCAGAATAAATGACGACCGATTTGCCGGTTAAGTTGTGATCTTTCAATACACTTCATGTATGACAGCTAATTCCGCTGCAGTCGTCTCTTAGTGTCTTTGTGTAACGTTACAGTTTGATGATGGACCTGAGCGTCAACCAACAAGCCTCTCCAGCTCACATGATATTTGTCTAGTAATCTAGTTACGCACGCCATACTGAGGAACTAGGATAATGTCACCTCAAACGTAGAGCTCCGCCGTTGAGTTCTATCCACTCCACCTGATCACATGCGTCCCCTAAAAGGTCGCTCCTAAGGTGCACATCTAGACTCGTTGTCGCCATTCTTTCCTCCAGTCACTGTTCAAAGATCCCACGCAGAACATTTTTCTTAAAAAGTTCTTTCCGACCCCCGTTCCACATGTACCATGTCCCATGCGCTTTATAGCAGAACTGAGGTGATCACGGTCTTGTTTAAAGCCAACTGTGTCGCTTGAGAAGTTGTCCTACAACACAATTGCCATAGAAACAGCAAATTGGAAAGTTTTATTCCGTTTTATCGAATCATACCTTGTGACAAGAAAGAAAGAAAGAAAAAACCCACAAGGTCACAGAGCTTACGATCTAGGTGAAAACATTTAAAATATTCATAGAGTTCAATCAATTCCGTCTATGCAATGAAACAAATCAAAAGCACACGCGTGGAAACATAGCTTCCAGCACTCCAGCGTTGTCGTCGGCTATTTTTATCGCACACCATAGGTAAAGGCTCACTTCTCTAAATAAAGTCCATTTCCCTGCACAATTACAAGCGAACAGATAATTCCCAGCAGCGTAATCAATCACTCAGCTCTGCACATTGTTCCCGGATGATTTCGAAAGTCCATAAGCCCATGCATACACACGCACACACCTCCGCCAAGTGCACACAAAGATGTCATATACAACACGACGTAATCGCTGGTTTATCACCCCCACCGCCTGCCCGAATGTTGTGTGTTGTTTGCTTGCACCGAGATGAAAGTGCATTCGAAAGAGAGTAGGTGTCTCTTAGCAAAAGCTTTCCCCTCGAAGAGAGCCAAAAGCCTGCTCTTGCATGCCGCTCCACCAGCTCCACCGACTACCACAAACACAAAAAACTGGTTAAACCTATGCCCACGTCGAAGAAAGAGAGGTTCTCGTCGGCGCTGTTGCTGATTCTTTGTGTATTCCGTTTGTGTTCGTGCGATAGTCGGACGTAGATACTTTTGTTTTAATGGTTTTGACATTTTCTCCCTTTTTCTTCGTGTACACAATTATTTTATTCGAATTTTCTGGCCAAAGACTTCGCAATCAGCTGTTGTCTTGAAATTCCTGTTTTCGATCCATCGCCACCGACAGTTCATCATCTCTGTGCGTAGTTAGCTCGTTTCGGGACCAAATGTGTGACGTGATACGGGCCAAAGTTTATCGCGAACGCATCTGAGAATAGAAAGAAATAAATAAATAAATAAATAAACACTGGCCTGCTAATTTGGAGCAGAGTGAAGCAGCCGAGAAAATCTCCTCCTCTCCCAGTGTACTGTGAAGTATTACGCAGGGAAAAAATATATCTTCACTTGTGTGTTCGGTTGCAGTCGTGATTTGATTTTTACGTGTTCGGTGGTTCGTCGTGCATCGTCGTCGTGTGGTCTTGCAAGTAATGCCCCAGGAATGACGTGGAAGGAGCATAGCGTGAAAGTGAGCTTTGCATTTTAATAAATAATTAAATACTATATTCATCTCCTCCTTCACCTCCTCCTGCTCTCGTGCTCGTGTTCCTCTCCCACACAAATGGAGGAATGGAGTGTGTCACGGAATCCATTGTGTACTGTGCTGTACTGCATGTACCGACAACCGAGTATGTGCTGCTACTCTGGGTATCTCCGTATCCAAGTGGATACGGATTCCGATTAATCCATTTATTTGTCGAACGTGCTGTTTCCAAGTGGCGTCTGAGCTCCTCCATGATGGCGGAATAACCACCACCATCACCAGCACCACGGAATACCACTGCAATTTAAGAAGAGTGTATGCAACGAAAACAGAGTTGGAGGAGCTCTTTCTCAATCAGGAATTGAAAGTCCTTGGTGCATTTAAGAGTTAACTATTCGCTGCTACTCAGTGCTCCCTCCTTGTTTTTGTCGTTTTCCGTTTTTTTTTTTGTTTAGTTTGGTTCGTGTGTAGGGACAAGGAAGTGCTGGTCCTTTGTTCATCATCCTTGAACAAAAATCCCTGTGAATTCCTCTGTTGCGTATGGATATTGAAGAACTGGAGCGGGGTCATGGACTTTTTGTCAGTGAATACATGCATATGTGTTGTATCCTAATTCAATGCATTTCTCACATAGTCTCACTCACTACGTACATGGCTCGGCTCTCTGTCTTTTCCCTCCCTTTGTGTCGTCGGCTGATTGAAGATAATAAATTTCCTATGCACTCACCAATGCAGTAAAGAAGAAAAAAAAAAATAAAACAACCAACAGATTCTCGGACAGAAATAGAAACGCGAAGGAGGTCCCTACATGTGTGTGCATGGCCAAGTGAAGGCAGAAACATCAAACAATGCCTTGTCGAGCTGAGAAAAAGCAAAAAAAAAAATATAAAACAGCTGTGAAGTGAAGTGAATGCTTATCCATTGCACGGTGGAAGTGTTGCCGTGTGCGAATGCATTTTGGATTTGCATTTATCTCCAGTACAAAGTGTTGATAGAACGTGTAGACAGGATTTGTTGGCAAATCGAAATGCTGTTTTGGGTTGAAGCATCTTCCTATTCTCTCTTTTGCCGGGGAAGACATTTTTGAACGTGCTTCTTATGAAATTAGTGCGAGAAAAACATGGTGTCACGTGATTCTTTCATATTAGTCAAACTGGACTGATTGCTCGAATGCTGTCCGACTCCTCGGCATCGTATCACTCCTTGCCCGCCATCAAGAATATTGTGGAAATGAATTACACTGTTTTAACTCCATTTTTTTTTTAATGTTGCTAGTTTCCATTTTAAGTGTTTGACAGCTCCACAGTTGTGACTATCCTAAGTCCTTCCCACTGCCATTTCCAGATTTTTGTCGGATTTATTATACAGCCACTTATTTGCTGTCCCTTTATAGCTCAACATTAGAAGGTGTAAAGAACATGTCATGTTCATTGTGACACATTGATTCCAATCAAAATTGTAGCAACTTTTATCGTTAAACTTTTATGGGCTCGCATTCATCTTTCGGCAGAGGATTTAACTACTTTTTTATGTAATATAATTATCTCAGTTGTTTTCAAACATTTCACGATTACAGTCCTGAGTTAAAATGTGCGCTTATTTCATTCTGACTGACACCCACGTCCAGATCCTGCTGCTGCGTCACGACAAGTTGACGAAGATGGTACCTCTTCGTTTGTAGAGAGTTCGTTTGGCTGACCGCCTGCCTTTTCGAATTATTTCAAATCGTGGAGAAAGGGCCTAGAGTGATCGTTGCTGTACGCCCTTTGGATTCATATGCCCTTTGCTTCGCCGATGGCAGATGAATGTTAAATGCTAGGACTGAGGGCATTGCAAACGCTAGGAGGATGGACTGTCCATAATAGTTTAAAAATTGATCTTTAGTTTCTATTAGGACAACTACTCCTTCCCTCTCTTCTCTAAATTCAGCAAGCGTCTCCAGATTTAAGCTGTCACTATTTTCAAGTGAGTGAATAGACCTACAGTTTTATGTCGACCCCGAATGAGCAAGTTTGAGAATCTTATTCTAGACCTAGTTATATTCCTTGAGCATTGTCTGTGACTCGAAATAGGTGGTGGGACGGGAAAATAATGTTTGTTGTACTGGGATTCGAATCTAGATGCCGAGGTTCCAGTGCGTAGGAGTAGACACACAGATCCACACCGCAACTGCCGCCAATTTAGCTACGAAATGTAAGCAAGCAGAAATAAAAAGCAAATTTATCACGAAACGGGAGCACTATTCCAAGAGACACGAGATCCCCCTACTTCCAGTTGTGCAAGACATGATGGTTTGAGGTCTCCATCCACTTCACTTGATGGTGATGCCTTCTTTCAATCAAACTTGACAAGTGACTCGAGTGTAAAGTGCCATACAATAAGAGGTGTAATTTTCAAACTTCAGAAAAAACGTGTGGACTTTATTTTCTGGCCCAAAACTTATTGCAGACTAAGCAGACTAAGCGGGTAGCTTCAGTGTCGAGGAGGAGGACGGCGGTGGGCGCGGGGTGATTTTTGTCGCCTCGCTCGTACACCCATTTGAGAACAAAAAAATGCTCGTGCCTGTAGCTAGCTAAGATAGAAGAGAGAGATAACGAGTATACCTTAATGCAGACCACGGACGGACAACTAAATATACCAAGGTCCTATTTTGTCAAAATCTCGAAGGTTGATATTTCCAGAAAATGTCCAGCAAAGCTATCGCACAATGGACGCCATGTTTCACCCACTTGACTTGACTTGGCTTCATTCTTTTATTCCTAGGGACGAGGGGCCGCAATAAATCATCTTCACCGTACATGGTTCTGGGTCATCTGCTTTATTTCTCCCCAGTTCTTGCCTTCCTCTTTTATCTCTTTTTTTTTGACATCTTCCAAGCTATCTCAGGCCTCCCTATTTTTCGGTTTTCCCTTGGGGGTTACACTCTAGGGCTTGACGGCGGAAGCTGTTCTTTGCTCTGCTGTTCAGAGTATGTCCTGTCCACGCAAACTTCTTTTTTCTTTCTTTCCTTGATAGCATCTCCAAAAGGGTTCTCATTCGCACTTCTCAATAGAGCTTCCTTTGTTATTCTTTGTGACCAATACCCATACCCATAGTTTACCCATAGAAAAACTCATGGTCTGGATCATTCATTCAAAAATTCTGCTTAGGCATTTACTAACACCTGCAACTTGCTAGTTTTACCGTCTTAGTAACTTTTCATGTCTGTCAGCGATAAAGAAATACGCATTTCCGAAGTTTGATATTTCTCCATATTTGGTTTGACCGCCACACTGTTGCCACTTGTGCAAATGCTCCTTAGGCCTTTCTTATCCTACTGGTTACATCTTCGTCTGTGCCGCACCTCTTAGACATCATGCTTCCGAGTTATTGGATTTGGAATTACTTTCTTGTGCAGCTCTAGCAACTGGTTGTTTTAGTTTCTGGTGGCTTACAGCAATAAGTGGAGTTTAAGAGAAAGCGAGGTTATTGGACCACCTTCTCTAATCCTTTTGTTGGGGTTGCCACCTGCGGACTCATGCTGTCAAGGTATCGTCCATTAGCCGCTAAGTTTAGCCCCCTCCACAAGGCAGTGAGGTCGTGGCTCCTCCTTTACCATTGAAACATTAATGAGCTTTCTATCGCTGCTGCAGTCATTGGCTTTTTTCTCTTGTAGCCCTAGGTAGAGGCCCTTGCTGGATGCACTATCATCCGGGGCCAGATGACGAGGTTGTTTTTTTTTTGTTTGGTGGTATTTTTTAACAAGATTGTTTCATCTACAATGGCATTTAACGTTCTAATGCCGAAAATAAGCGTCGTTCACGTCCATGGTCAATGGTAGGACCTTAGATCCTTCGGCTAATTCCCTGAAAAGTCTTTACCAATTTTGGAATCGGTCCACCTGCCCAAAAGTAGTTTAAAACTTGATTTTGATGGAGACATTGTCCCACTTTTTGTCATCGGTTTTTGGGGTTCACGCATCAGTTTTTTCTTAGAACAAGAGCTATCATCTTTATCATTCAAATCTAGTTCCCAACCAACGAAAGCATGACATTTAGTTTGGAAACTTCAAACCATGCGGCGCGGCGTCTGAACCTTAAGCATGTGGTCCAAATACTCGATGTATTAGTATACAATATTTGGAAATTCAAGTGATCTTGAAACGAACGCATCGTTTTATTGGTAATATTTTCAGCCTTTCAAAATAGCTCGAAATTTAAGATCATCTTCCGTGATCTGTTCACCGTGTGTTTGTGTCTCGTGTCTGCATGAGCTACGAGTTCCCATCGATCCATATTTAATAAGTCATCGCCAGCATAGTTGGCTGTTGACAGTTCCACAATGTCGCACTTCAAAACGACACCTCTTGTTGGACGGCTCTGTACACAGATGCATAAATCCTAATCCATTGTCCATATATCTTGCTGATTAAGTTAGTTCTTTGACCCTTAATACCCCTTAAAACTTGATATTAATCTCTCACCGATGTGAGTTGATTTTTGTAACCTCTTATCCACATCTCCATCGAAGCTGTTGCCCCCCCAGTTGATCTAAAACAATGTCAACTTCTCGAATAGTGCCCACAACTGAAAGTGTCACTTAAAGATCTCACACCGAATCGCCAAGGTCTTTGTCCGAAACTCCTACAACACGCCTTAGTCAAATCACATCGCAGTCGTTTTAAGTGCTTGCTGTAGTAAATATTTAAGTATCTGCGACTAGACAGAGTCTACTTCACGAGCAAATCCTGTTCCCAAACAGTCATCAAACATTTGCTCAGTAATGCCGCAATTAAACCCAACTACGCGACCCCGTCCCCGACAACAAAGACTAGACAATATTGCTTCTGCCAAGCAGGCATCACCAAGCAATGGCAACACTTCCATTTAACAATGTGTTCATGTGTGTATAGCATGCAGAAAGCAGCAGCGAAAAAAAAAACAGAATAATAATGCTCACAATTACCGCAAATATTAAGTTAAAGGTACGGGCACCGACCAACACATTCATGCAGTCTCCAGTCTAGGGAGGTTGGTGGCTGCTTGACGTGCTGGTCGTACGCTCCATCTACTCCTACAGCTTGTCTCGGCCTCCACTCTTCTCACGTATCTTTGCTTTGGTTGCATTCTGTCTGACTCGCATATGCTTGCACGTCTTGCACTTGCAACCCCCACCGTACCGGCCAAGAGACCGAACTCTCGGCATGAGGTATCCCCGCAGCACCAGTAGTAATGTGCACTATTTTTTTTTTTTGAATTAGTTTCTCCTCGTCGCTGACTCTCGCACGCGTGCATTTGTTGCTTTCCATCGTGGTGGTTCTCTGTCATAACAAAGGACAGACTCGCTGCGATGCCGAACAGATATACAGATACTCTCGTGTGCGATGCAAAGAGTTTGTTAATAGCATTTATTACGACAGAAGACAGAAGAAGCAGGAACAGAACACACGAAATAAATATAAAAAGAAAATGTAAATATTCATTCCCGTCTATCTCTGTGTGGTGATACACAACTTGGACTTGTGTTGGACGTGGGCAAGAAGAAGAAGAAGCAAAAAAAAAAAAATCGCGAATGAAAAGAAATGGCATTGAACTCGATAGAGAATTCTATTAGTCTTTCTTTGGCGTTCTAAAATGACACATACTCTCGCACAAAGCGAGTCTGAGGCGAGGTTGACCGACCGAACGACAAGTGTATCTAGATGGTAGAGTCCTTCCCTCTCTCTGTTGCGACCTAATCCGTCCTCGGCAAGCTTGCGAAGGTGGTATTCCCTTGTTTACTGCCGACATCAACTTGACAACTATGTCATCATCTCTTTGGCGACGTAATCGTAGCTTTTTGAGCGCGTTTTGGGGATCATTTTGTTAGTTTTTGTTTTTTTTTGTTTATTATGCGTGATTCCATCGTTCATTCACTCTGCGAACGTTGCTCATACAAATTAAGAGACACACTCTCACGTGGGTCGTGGTGTGAGTGTGTATGTGTGTCTGTGTTTGTGGGGAGTTCAATCTCCCCGTGTGTAGATATTGTGTCGTCGATGGGGGTAATAACTTTTAAACTCGATCGAGACGATTTGCTGGCATTTTTATGTAATTCTTTGGTTCCCATCGGACCAGTCCAGACTCGACTGAGAGTTGCCGGGTTGTGGTTGACAGTTTTTTGTTTTTGTTTTGTTTTTGTTGTTCTGCGGATAGACGAGCACCCTTAATCTAGTGGCTCTTCCTCGTTTTGCAATAATCATTGTCATATCGTCGTCGCCTTCATCATCATCAACATCATCATTAGCATTTTGTTCACACAAAAGAATCAATCAGATAGTATTCGTACAATTTCGTTGTCGCTTGCACATGTGTTTGTTCTCTACACTCTTTCTCTCTTTCTTTTCTTCTTCTTCCTTTCCATCTCACTCAAACCGTTCGTCTTGCGTGCTGATTTCAAGGGGCATTCACATTGCTGCAACAGATAGCAACAATATCATCCACCACCCAGAGCAGCGTCAAGAAGGAGAATCCACAGTCTTGGTGAGGAGGACTCATTAAATGCTCGTCCGCCAAAGTCATCCGAAGAGGACAACGACACTTGGATCCGCCACAACATCGCTCGTTCGCAGGAGGAAACAACACGAGTAGTAGTACTCCCCAAAAAAGGATTAAATAACAAGAAAAAGGAAAAAAAAAAAAACAAAAACAAACACAAAACGGAAAGAAAAACCGAAATTTTAATTCAAAAGTGAAAAGAAAAAAGTGGAAAAACTCCCTAAAGTGTGTGCGTGTCAAAATTTTGTAGTGTCTTCACTGTTCTCGCGCTGAGGCAATCCGGAGCTTCAGTTTCAGTTCGAGTTTTAGTTACCGGCATATCGGTTGCATTTCAGTGGCGTTTTATTCCGCGTGTGTGAACTCTGCGAGAAGTCTTGAATTTCGTTCTCGGTCTAGATCTAGATCGGTTTTTGTCGAAGACACAACACACACACAGGACCCTCTGTCTCTCTATCCCTCTCTCGTTCGTGTCATTTTATTTATCCGTGAATTTCTCGGTTTATCTTACAGTGTGCAAGCGTTTGATCGGTTGATAAATAAATGTTTATCAAAAATAATCCACACCTAGATAGCGAGCTGTTTTGCAGCAGCAGTGGTGGCAGTGGCAGCGGCAGCGGCAGCGGCAGCGGTATCAAGTCTGAAAAGTATCTTCGATACCTTCATCATCAGCAGCAGCAGCAGACAACAATAGCTCCGACGTCCACAACAACAATTCTGAAAACCTCTGCCGTAAGAGGGGCCACTACACCGGTAATAGCAACAATCACCCACACAACAACTGCATCCAGGGGCAGCACCTCAATAGTAAAATTAACAAAAATGGATGACGATTCAATGGACGAGGAAATACCTGTAAATATGCACGCAACCCCTTTTGTTTTTGTTTTTGTATATGTATTTCTTTTTGCATAACCTCAAATTTTGTAACCCCCCTTTTTGCTGTTCATGTGTGTGCTCCTTTGTAAGATTCCTTTGTCCGACCGGCGAAAGTGTTCGCCGGGATGCACTTCCGTCGCCGCCTCCCACCCCCACCCCCACCCGCACACACAATGTCACCGTGTTTGTTGCTTGTGCATACGTGTGTGCGATATGAACCACCCTCGTCTTCCGTGAGCCACTGTGTATCTGGTGGTGGTTCTTTGTCTTGCTTTGTGTAGGGACACAGACTGCTTCCTCAAAAGTTTTATCTTTTATTTTATTTATTCGTTATCAGTGGATACACAGTGTAGGCTGGTGCATGGGAAAATGCCTGGCAAACTTGAGCAGCGGGCGGTGGTTGTTTTGGTTCGTTGTTAGCGGAGACTCGGTGGAACTGTGGAAATGTGACACCACCGGTCGGTTGACCAATGTCAGCGATATCGAATTGTAAACAAATGTGTGCTGTGTACATGAGGCCCCAGCACTTCGGCTGGGCACGACAGCAGGGGGCAGCAAACGCTGTTGCGGTTTGATGTGACTCGAGTGCCTTCAATCGATGATACACGTTGATTTAGATGTTTTTTTTGTGTTTTATGGTCTTGTGCCTAGATAAAGTAACACGGAGATCTGGATAAATGCGATACCACCACGTACCCCGTGTGATGGATACACAAATACACATTCTGTCTCCGGTTGTTGTTCTTTGTTTAGAAAGATAGTTGGGGCGCGGCGCTATCGATGAGATTGTGCAGAGATACCCACGTTTTTTTCCTTGTTATCCATTGATATGGCTTGTTTATCTCTTTGTCGCCTGCTTTTACAAGGATATGGTAATTTTCCGGCAGAAATTTGTATTGGCGACTATGTCGAATGAATTTTCTTTTTTTCAATTTGAGCAAATCCACATTCGACTTTGTTAACACACCCACGTGGCCTGTTCCCTTTGTAGACCGCATCATAAATTCATCGAATATGTGACAGCGAACAGTTTTGAAATTATTAAAATTGGTTCGCTTTTATTTTATTTCCTCTGGAAAATGCGAGGGCGTGTAGACGGGAAATTGGAAAAGAGAGCAGCTATTCGAGAAGCCGAATTGCAAATCCGAATTTTTTGTTCGAATTGAATTTTTCAGTATCGCGACTGCTTGGGATTTCCCCAGTCAATTGTGTAGATGCGTAGACAGGGCAATGAATGTGCTCGTGTGCTGCGGTTCCTTGCCGGTGATGAGTGAGTTTTCGTGAAATTAAATTGCATACGAGGAATTCGGATCAAGTTCTTGAACCTCAATAAGCAATTAGTGTTGAGTTTAATTTAAATGTTTATTTATTGGCTTGTATTCCTCTCGCTCAGTCTAACCTTGATGAATTTATTGACATTAAACGGAGTTATTTATGGCTTAATGGATCTGAATGAATACATTGCCATATACATACGAATCGATGCTTGCTTGGCGTCGTTACAGCGGTCATGCGATTATTGCCTTTCTATTGCAATCCAATTCAATTTAATTCAATTCATCGCAAATGCAAGAGTACGTGTTGTATTCTACAAAAATTAAGTACTTTTGGCCTTCGACACTTCTCTACCGACTTTCTTGCCAAGCCAGCTTCATTTCAAAGACTGCTTTGGAATGCCACTAAACATACAGAATCTACTGACTAAATTTTTAAGGTTATCCAATTCGTACTTTGGGCTTGACATCTCGGTTTCAGTTACATACGTCAAACCGAAATCACATTCGAGACTCCATATGCTTAGCATAAGCCCTGCATAAAATTGATAAAACTTACTACGAGGAGAGTGATTTTGTATTGGTTCGAAATCTGCTTCGCGCATTGTGAGCGGATTAAGATCGACATAATCCTCCACCTGAGCCTACTGTAGTAAAACCAGGAAAAACAGTTCGAAGAGACTATGTTACAGAAGAAGAGCACTCAGACCCAAATAACAGGTCCATTGTATTACCAGGCAACAACCTATTCTTGCTGCAATTTCTTGTTCTTCCAGAGGAAGACCAACAGACGTCAGCTCTCACTTCATCAGCGCCAAATAACTGCCGCCCTAACCAAGGAAACTGGCAGTCCCAACGCAGGTTGTGGGAGTACTTCCTCTGCCTAGCAAGTTCATCGGTGATATCGTGTACCCAGACAAGTCTTATTGAATTTAGACTGCCGATCAAATTCAGAGAAGATTTGCATTCCTATCCTGGAAGTGGTTAAAGGGTTGAATAAGGTCTTAAGCACAGCTTGACTGTCGCTGCAGACACAAACACTTTCCCCTTCCACATGTTCTTCACAACATAGTTCGTAGCCATTAAGATTGAATAGGTTTCCGCTTGGAAAATCGAACAAAATTTGCTTAACGAGGTGTGCAGTCTAATGTTGTTGCCCTCCACGAAGGTTCGTACGTTAGACCCTTCATTGGTCTTGGAGCCGTCGGTGTAGATTCTACTACAATTCTTTCCTGGATCAGATTTTGGTCAGTGTCAGTCCTGAGAGCAGGGAAAGTCAACTTTGTATTTACGTCGTGGCTGGAGTACTAGCGTCCGTGCGTCAGACATATGTCTTAAGGAATATCATTAATCGAAATCGAAAAATAATTACTAAAAATGTTGAAGAAGGTCCAAATTTATTGATGGCCACATAGCATAGGGACTTGTTTTAAAGGACATCACATATTCTGCATTTGGATTTGCATATCTTATAAAGTTCAGCTCATTCAATAATCAAAGCCGGCTGAACATGGTATGCGTAGAATATACGCCGATCAGCAGATCAGCGTTAGGATGACAAACATTGTCGAAGAAAATCAAAATGTTGCATCGAAAGAAAATTCGGGTTAGAATTTACCCGAGATAAAGCATACTTGTCGTAAGAGGCGACGAAAATCTCTGAGCTTAGAGCATCTGATTTTAGAAAACGCCCCTACTCCAGTGCTCGTTGAATATGACGGTTCGTGACGGCTCGTGATTTATCGCTATTGGATTTCTTCCTCGCAGGATATGCAAAAGATCGTCTGTTTATGCACACAATCCGCAAAGTCATGACGCTTTGAAAACGAATACTCGTCAAGTAATGGCCGAATGTGTGTGGAAAGTGTCGAAAGTAATCAAACGGACCTCGTCAGAATTGTGTCCGGAAATAACTCCCGGGGATGAGACTTAAATGATGTCATAACCCGTTGCTAGAAGGCAAGACCCAAATAACATATGTATTGAAATACAAATTTGATCAAAATTTGAATCATAAATGTATTTTGCAGATCGACGCACCTCGTCAAATCGATGTGCACTACACTGTCAGGTCCTCCAAATTCATGAGAAACTTAAAACTTAACGAAGTCTCGTTCACTTTGAGGCTGACCGCACGTTCATTCTGGGTTTACATGCCACAAGTATTTTGTGAATACATATGTGTATACATTTTCAAAGGATGTCCAAGCAGACTAACCTGGAATTTCCTTCTTCCTCTTAGTCAGTGAGATTCTCTGAAGTAATCCAAAGTTCCTCGCAAACTTCCAGTGAAAAAGGGTTCCCAAAACTGCCAGACTGTGTAAAACGGTCCCAGCTTCTTCGAGCATACTCTCTTTTGTTTATTACTGAATTTCCTTGACGACTGAAGAAGTTAAGCTGCTAGTTAAGCCGAGTAGACAAGCCAAAAGAAGATCCGTCACAAATCTTCCAATCGCCGCTTTTCAAAATCCAACCGCCAACCAATATCCTCAAACTGCCTTTCCTCGTCAAATCAGTAATATCTGCATGATCACCTCACTTCACCTTCTATCATTTTTCATTGTGTCCGATCGTGCCGATCATGCCAAGTGGATAGGACCACGGCTCCACGTGTCGGCGCGAATTTCAGTGGCGTCATTCGGTCTGGAAACAAAGAACACTTCGACACTCTTGCCCAGATCACTTTCGCTTGCCGGCAAAAAGAACACACTCAGAGATTTCAAACATTATTTATTAATTTAATTTATTTTATACACCACCGGCATCCCATGGCAACGGGGAGTTGGTTCCGGATAAGTAAACTGGTTCCACGGTATCCCGAGACACGTGTTGCTATCCCTCTCCAATCGCGCAATGAGGATGTTGAATAATTCACAGCTCTCAGCACAAAGAAACTCATCAATCACGTACCGTGCTCAAGCCCCTCTGTCTATGACCATCCCCCCGGTCGCTCTCCTGTCACGCAAATCTACGGCACGTCAAGGTTCGAGAACCTGGATGGGGGACGTTCGAACAAAGGGTTTTGATGAGTTCTTGCTAATCTTATCTCGTGGCAACTACGTGATAGACTCCGCCGGTGAGCCACAGCATGTACGTGTGTGTGTATCAAATGCTCGTACGCCGTGTCCCATTAGAGGGGATTTATTGACTTAACAACAGTATGCGCACCTGCTCGCGGACGCACAGGCTCATAATTCCCGCGCTCGAATTGAGCAAACGTCTGCACAGTCCATCCGTATGCCAATCAGCTTTTGCGCCCACAACCGATATTTTCAATCGACTTTGATCAACCGTGACACATGAGTCTTGATCTGTGGTGAAATAAATTGAATACGCAACAATTGTCGCCGCCCGTGCAGAGGCAGAAGCAATTGGTAACGTCATTCGAATTCCACGGAGCACGGCCCAGCTGTTTGACCGTAATTTTCCAAGATCATAAGCCCGGCTCATTCACCTCCGCCTCTTCACCACTCGTCTTCAAGTGGTGCTCTAATTATTTTGTGTATCCAGAGCGACGGCACACTTACTCATTACTGCGCTGTGTCACATGAAAGGAAAGGCGAAATCGTTTTAATTTAATTAGACGTCGCATGACTGTTGACTGCTACACTCGAATGTTTATTTACAAAATATCGCGAACGGAGTTCACGTTAATAGCTTTATAACGCCTTTGTCAATTTGACAGACCGCCACGGCACGCCGATGCGGGGGTAAATCGGTGCCGGCGGGAGTTTGAGTTGCCAGCTGTGTTCAGCAGGGAGTACTTGGCTTATCGGCTGTTTGCTGGCTTGTAAATCTTCGTCAAAGCTGAGCGTTCCCCCGAGCGCTGTTTGTTTTGATTCAGGCTTTTACATTGTCGTCACCTCGCTGTGTGTGGTTTCCCCTTGCGGTCATGTGTGCGAATTTGGAGCGATAAGTCATCCGTGGGGTGACAGAACGGGGGTACGTCCGAAAGATAAGACTTTCATTGTGTAAGTTCAAGAGCCTATTTGTTTGTTGCGCTTTGTCGCGGTGGAAGGAACATATGTTCTGAAACTTAAAGCGCGACGAAGCTTCAGTAAAAAAAATTCACTTTTCTCTAGAGACGCGTGTCGATTCCCTTGTCTAGTTCCTCGATAAGTGGTTGACCATCTGCTAGTTAATTCTGACGAAGGAAATGACAGTGAAACGATTAAGGGAGTTGCAAGACATTTGTGATTATTTAGAGAAATGTTGCAATGGTTTTTGCAATAATGGAGCTGCAGGTTGAGAGTGATATAGCAGAAGGCAGTAACTTTTGCAGCTGCACTGCATTTTGCAGGGTGACCAGATGAGAACGATAGGAAAAGAAAATTGAGCAAAATAACAGTGATGTGAGATGGAAAATTCCTCCTGGCTTTATTTTGAAGCTACATTTATGCCGTTGTGTATGGCAGAGCACATCATTGAAATGGCCGCTTCGGGCTAGCTTCAAGTCGGCGGCCCAATTTTTGATGGATCTGTCGAATATATGCGGCGTTGTTCCAGCAATGGCATCTCGAATGTTGGCCTCGAACTAAGACTAATTTTATCTTACCTCGACGTAGAGAATATAATCGAGTGGTGTCCATCCATTTGATGTGAGATATCCCAATCGCCAAATGTCTCATTCACAACTTCGAGCGTTTCGTCAGTCGTATGGCATGTAGCGCCTTCTACAGAAAAACGCCCGATGATGCCGGCATGCCATAAACCGCTCTAAAGAATCAATCCTTGGGGATGCATTGATGCTTGATTAGACAGTTGTGAGTTGCATTGACTCCAATAACGACAATTGTGCTTGTTGACATAGCCGCTGAACCAAGAATAGGTCTCCTTCGAGAAGATGAGTTTTTGGGCAAAATCCGGAACTCCGGCCAACATTTCCGTCGTTGTCTATGACCGTCCGGCTTCAGATCTTGCGCCAGCTTAATCTTATGTGGATTTAAGCCCTCTCTAGCCATGCCCAATTCATGACAATCGGCGCAGAATCGACAGCGGTATGTTTTCTCCATTTCGCACCAATCTCTGTCTGGTTGGTGGCTTAAGCGACCGGCACACTGTTGCCGCGTTAACGATCGTCACGATGACATTCACGTTGCGTACATATATTTGAGCCGGGATTTCAAAATTATTTTTTTAATAATTTCCTCACGTTCGGCTAATGTCAGACCATCATGAAATAGCAAACGTTACTGAATATTTTGACAGCTGAATGTCATTGGTACCTTTGACAGTTGATGTCATTGGTAATTTTGACAGCTGGTTGCCATTGGTAACGTTGACAGCTGGATGCCATTGGTAACTTTGACAGCTGAATGCCTTTGATAACTTTTACAGATAGACGTCATGAGTATCTTTGACAGTTGATGTCACTGGTATCACTGACAGCTAGATGCCATTGGCAACTTTGACAGCTGCTGAAACATAATAATTGGAAAAACTGTCATTGCTATCTGGTCACAGCTTATACTGCATTTGCGGATAATTGAACAAACATAGTCTAATTTTTGAACATGTTTGTGGCATCATCGTTTGTTCATCCTCTTCAGGTGTTCGTCCTGATCCCTCATAGTCAGGATAATAAGCCTACAATAAGGAGAAGTACCTACTGTTTCGAAGAAGACAGTTAAAAGTGGGAAATGGAGATACGATCGGACTGGGCGCCAGTAGATGTGCAGATCGACGACTTTAAGGCTACAGCGCGCACTACAGCTTGCGAGCTACACACCGCCAAGTCTAGTCTTGATTTATTCCTGCCAAACCCGTCTGGTTGTGCAGTATGTGCAGTATATTCTCGCTACTTCATCAAGATTGGTAACAAATTCAGCGATATGGACCTTCAATGTTAAAGAATGTTCTACAGAGACAAGGAGACGCGCTTTCGTGTGATTTCATCGATATCGTCCTTAAGGGGATCGGGCGAAACTCACAGGCCAACTACACGATCTTCAAGAAGTCCGTTCGGCTAAAAGCATACGCAGATGAAATTGATGTGATTGATTGAATACAGCGAGCCGAATCTTTGAGGTTAGTCAAGGACTTCGTCTACGTCGGGTCTGGAATAAACAGGGACAATAATACCAGTACTGAGTACAAGCGCAGAAAAACACTTGCCAATCGCTGTTTCTTTGGATTCAAGAGGCAATTGAGCAACAGAACCATCTCTCGAAAGACAAAGCTGTCTATATACAACACTCTGATCATCCCTGTCCTGCTCTATGACGCAGAGACATGGACGCTATTGAAAGCGGATGAAGATGCTTTTGTTCGTTTTGAGAGAAAAGTTTTGCGTGCGATCTTTGGTTCTGTTCGCGTTAATGGCGTCTGGAACCACGAACTGTACGGGCGGCATGCACCTAGTCAAGTGTCTTCAGATCCAATGCTTAAAACTGCTATTTCATCTTGAGCGTATGGACTACAATATACTACAACTCCGAGCCATTGGGACAACGCAACAGAGGACGTCCTCGATCGAGATAGCGCACACAAGTTGGCAAGCACCTCAACCAAGTTGGTGTGCGCAACTGGAGGCAGCTGGCGACAGACCGCGCTGGCTGGATGGGGTTTTTGGTTGAGGCCCAGATTCACCCTGGACTTTAGCGCAAAACCGAGAAGAAGAAGAGCTGTCAATGAGGAGTGAGTTTGCAAAAATTGTTTGTTGTTTGAAGTGCTTGCAACATATGTAGACTGCTTGATAGTGAAGGACATGATCCATTTCGGCTCTCCAGTGAACAGGAAAAACAACATCAGTACCGAGATACCCAGAACAACTCCCGCTCCTCTGTTCTCTGCTTCTTTGGGCTCACGCTAACAGAACCTTCTCTTGAAGAACCAAGCTGTACCATAGACCAGTTCTGCTTTTCGAAGCAGGGATAGCGAAAGTTTCAAAAGCTGGTGGGGGAGTTCTTACTTGGTTCGACAGGAAAGTTATGCATGCGATCTTTGGAGAAGAGGAGGAGATTCAACCGGGATTTATACTAAGGTCTGCGCCTGGGTCTTGTAGATCGCATTCGCAACTTGGCTTCGGCCCGAAGAGTCTTTGACTCCGATCCCATGGGCCAACGCACGCGTCTAAGTCGCGGCACACAAGTGGAAGAACACCTTAACCAAGTTGGCGCGTGCAATTGAAAGCAGCTTGACAAAACCACGTTGCCAACGAGCCCAACGTCACTTATCGTGGGCGAAAGCAGTTTCAAAGTCGTGATCAGAGCAAGGTCCCAACTCCATGCGCTTGCTAATTTTCCTTGAATAGAAGTGAATAGAATGGTCGCCATTTGTTGTTCTATTCTCGTCTTAGGACTGTTTTGGTTTATTGCGTTGTTTATGTCAAACTACAATCAACACACGATAGAAGTCCACTTTTATTGAACAACCCTTGCGGAAACCGATAGAATGGGACTTCCATTCCGCCACGAACTGGCAGCATTGCTGGCAGGTGCCATCTCCATTTGTGCCCCCATCCTAACACTTACTAAGTGATACCCGTTCACTCTCTTTCGATGAAGAATTTGATGCCAAAAGGCTTCGAATTTTCCACTCGTCGAGCGTGTTTTTAGGTGCGACTGCTAACTGCTTCGCTCGTTTAGGCTCCCCTGGTGTGCGTGCTTGGGATCGTAATCTGTCATATTTCAATCATCATTTCTTACTGCCGTTGGCATTTCTAAATGTTCACCCAGTTGTGGCTCTAAATCTCCCACATTTCCCCTACTTTTCGTGAAGAAATTTGAGAGGAGCAGAGCAGTTATCTCCCTGTGCTTACATTCAGATCCTTATCGTGCTCTGTGCCAAGACCTACAAACCACACATTTGCACTACTAACCAACTCAAGGCAAGACAAACCCACTGCCACTTCCATCCGCTCCTGGTAACAGTCAATTTTAACCCGCAACCACCACACATGTCGGCCTTTTGCCGTACGTGACATTATTAGCTGGCTAAGGACCAATTAGGGCCTTACTTAGCCCCCACACTAGGCACACTTTCCGGCCATAAAGCACGAATCAAGAGCAAATGATTGACAATAAAAAAAAAGTTGCTCTCTCTCTCTCTGTCTCTCTCTGTGTGGCTTCGATAAATTGTTTGTGTAGTCACTAGACACCCCAGCAGCAGATTCGCGCTCCTCACATAACCCATTCCGCGATGCGAGCAAAATGATTTAATCTGCTTTGGTCTGGTTCGGAGACACAGAACGAGTGAGAAAGTTGAAGGAGGGAGAGGAGGGGCGTGGATACGAGGTGAGAGAAGAAAAGTACAGAGGCTCTAATTGCAAATCGATAGGCCGACATGACAGGCACTTTAGGGTTGCCTTCAAGTGCGGGTGCACACAGGTGGCGTCGGAGCATGCACACACACACTCTGTTTCGGTTGTGGTCGTGCTTTTAAACTATTATCAGTCCACGACCGAGTGTTCCCGTCAAAGATACACGAGTAGTTGACATGAAATCGAATATTCAGTTCCACCCTTCACCCTCTTCCCATGATGAGGCTGCAAAAGTGGGTTCATGGCGAGATGGTGTGACCCTCTTTCTCTTCTCCAGTCATTTCATTGTATAATGGGTTCATGTCGAGAGCGGCTCTTTGCAGGTAACTGCAATCCGAACAGACAGGGGCTCCAACTGGCGGGTCCCAGTAGAATGTGGATGCCTCACCGATGTCGGTGGTCGTTGGCTGGCACCGTTCGGAGAATAATTAGAGGTTAATTAATTTTTCTGCGCGGGTATGTTATAATAACAGCGTTACACGAGACGAGCAACGAGTGTAGAAGGGTTGACGGGAGGCGGGCAGAAATATGAAAACCCCGTGACTAAAGTGAAAAGCCGTGAAGTGGGTGGAAGGCAGAAAGAAGGCAGAAGACCAACAAAAACCATTGGAAACCGTCTTCCTCTTCAGGTGAACGGTGGAATGGCAGAATCGGTGTCACTGTTTTTGGTGTGTGCACGATTGTTGCGTAACGGTTAGCCAGGGAATGTCATGTTTCGAGCAAATTATTAAATAATGAGAGTAGTCTGTTTTGAAAAGCACGACTGACAAACTGGGTTTTTCGTTTGGAAATGATGTAACTTTGCATGTCTTAGATATACTCGTTGGGTTGTATTTGGACGTGTACTCAGCGGTTGACGGACGACCTTTGCGGAAGGCGAGCTAATTTATGCACACCGAGGTTGTCAAACTCGTGCTTAATTGAAAGTACATAGTTTCATGGGAAGAGACGCAATTAGGAGTGTCTTGTTATCATTTGACTTCGGAGAGAGAGAGCTGCAGAAACCCTGTGCAGGAAGAAAGACAGCAATTTCGATTTCGAAACTAGGACCACAGGGCACGTACGTTTTGAACAACAGAGCAGAGAGTTAAGTGGCAGGCTCCCCGTGGATACTGCAGGCAATGAGCTGATGAAGCACTTGTGAGCTAAGTCATCTGTCCTGCACCACTCGAAATTATTAGAAAAAATGTATTCTGAAGAGTTACTTGACTTGACGGATGCATTTGACCTTCTGTGAGATCTCAGAAAGATCAGTTCTCTTAGAAATCTCTGGCCAGTAGGAAGACCAGGTGTCGTGTAACCTTCCGTCAGCTCTTGACTTGATGTTAAGAATAAAGCTTATTCGTTTGGTAAACCCACGTTAATCCACTTTACAAAAATCCATTGAACTTGCTTCTCATCCCATCTTCAGTGGCCCGCATGATCCACTAAATGGATCGCGGGGGCCAAGCACTCACGAGGGAACTCAAGGCCACTCGATGCTGCCTCATCGACTCTAACTCATCAGGAGTTATGCTCAAGCGCAACTAGGCGAACTCTTGGACTTTGTCCAGCCACCTCGGATTCAAGGCCTCGGAGGTCGTGATGATGAGGACGTTCATGCCACGTGACCAAACCCAAAGTAACTGCTCACTTATTATGGCGAGTAACTCTCACAACAGCACGAAGAAGTCTCATCTCGGCAGCTTGTATTCGCGATCTTATTCCTTCGGTTATACCCAGATTTCAAGCTGCTTCAAAATGAATGATCCAGCTTGGCCAATCCTACAGGAAAGCTCAGCATTACTGCTACCATAATTCGAGATATGTAAACTTCTCCACCTGCTTCAAGGGCACTCGACTAAAAGACGGCTTTCTAGAAATTACCATCATCTCTGATTTGTCCACGCATCGTGGATACGGCCACAAACCTATCGAGCGCGCGCTGATGTTCCGTCTGGGAGGATGTGAGCACAAGATGACTTATCCTTTTTCCCAGTAGCTCCCAGCTTCTAGCAGTTTTTTTTTGTACCTCTTTTTGAAAAGATGAACAATCACCCAGTTTGCCATTCGCTAGGTGTCTCACCGCGTTCACAGGCCACCTAAATGATACGGGAGGGCCATTAAACTCCGTCGCCTTTTAGCGGCTCAATCGCCAAAATCACTGCCTCCATCGGTGGACTATTCTCTGTTCTACTCAAGACTACGGGCCTGTCACTCAGTGCCCTGTTCGGAATTGAGCAGCTTCGAAAAGTGCTCGCTCCATGTGCGCAAAATGTCCACCTCCATTGGAAAGCGAGGCACCAGATGAGTTCGTAAACGCAGTATTAGCACAGTACTGCAACGTCAAGTGTTCTTAATTGCAAACATTTGGACATGATGCAATGCTTCATCGAACTCAGCCACCATCTTTGTTCAAATTCCTTCCTCTGAGTCGGCGAATGGCTTGCCAGAACCCATCTTTCGTAAACAAAATCCCAGCTAGTATGGCTGTCTTGGGTCTTCACCCTTTAATACGAGTAAAGATGGCTCAGCAATATTTCGTCCACACTACTCTCAACGTCCAACACCCCGACATTAGTTTGATTTTGTTCATCGTTGTCTTACTGCAAATATTTCCCTTTCCAGATTGCCTTCCGTTGGCAGAGCACTTTAATGATTTCTGTTCAACTTTAAATGACGGGTCAATATTTACCTTTCTCTACTACTTTAGATGATGGTGATGACACATCAGTCAGGTGTGGCAAACTGTATTTGGGTTGGACGTTGTTTGTCAGATTGATGCCAGATTGGATGAGTTATACCGCTTTCACGTCCTCGACCACCTTGTTACGTGTGTTGTGTTCCATGAAAAGAGTAGATTCAGTTTACATCCTCTCTATGGCCACTGTGACCTCGTGTGGATAAGTGCGGAAATAAATGAGCAAAGAGATATCCAACTTCGGTTAGAATGAACCCTTGTCCTTGACCACTGTGACAGGGAGAGAGATTGGTGAAATTTCCTTGTATTTCACACATCCTTTACCAAAATCCATGGATCGACCTTCGTCGGTTGGAGAAGGGTTTCAGTTCACACCTCTTCACAGACACAGTATGAAAAATCGTTAAGAAGAAAGTTAAGAACTTTTGATGCCATCCCTGTATAAGCAACTGCCTTTTTTAAACTTAAACCAATGAAACCAAATCGATTCATGAAATGAACCATTAAGGTTCAAAATAGGAAATCTGTTTGCAATTGATTCAACGGATTGAAATATAGAATTCTTGCGTATATAAAGGGTGTTTTTTTTTAGATGTATAGAACTTTTAAATGGAATGAAACAAAGGTGATTTTTTTAAATTGACATAAAATGTACTTTATTCGAAAGATAATCTTCTGGCATTATAATTTAAATACGATTTATGGCATATGACCGCAACGGCTGGCTCGGAGGTACATAGTCTAATCTGTAGGTCCAATTTGGCTTTTTTCCAATGTTTGTGGTCGTATATCTGGAATAACGCGGCGAATGTTGTCCTCCAAGAGGTCAATCGTTTCGGGCTTATCGGCGTAGACTAGCGACTTCACATATCCACACAGAAAATAGTCAAGCGACGTTAAATCGCACGATCTTGGGGGCCAATACAGGGGTCCGTAACTTGAAACTATGCGATTATCAAACGTTTCCTTTGATAAATCAATTGTGACACGAGCAGTTCCTGCACATCATGGTTGTTCAATTGATAAACGAAAAAGTCAGTAATCATGGCTCTACAGCGGTTACCATACTGTAACGTTCTGGCATCGTTTTTAAAGCAATACGTACCAATTATTCCACCAACCCATAGAGCACACCAAACAGTCAGTTTTTGTGGATGTAACGGTGTCTCAACATATACATGGCCATCTTCCGTTTAAAAAGAAGTGGTCTTTGGTACAACTCGCACTGGAGTTTCGATGACCTTGCGCGCCGTATTTCTTTTGACCACAGACTCATGGATATGCCTTCTGACGCAAGGACACCAGCAATCCAGCTGCGACGCACATACAAAGTCCACTTTTCCTGCACTCAGGACTGGCTCTGGCCAAAATATGAGCAAGGAAAAGAATGTAGTCGAATCTTCACGGATGGCTCCAAGACCAACCAAAGACATTACACTACAACATCAGACCGCACACCTCGTTAGGTAAATTTGCGTCGGTCTTCCAAGCGGAAACCTATGCGATCTTAATGGCCACGAACTATATTGTGAGGAACAGGTGGAAGGGGCGAAGTATTTGTGTCTGTAGCGACAGTCAAGCTGCGCTTAAGGCCCTATTCAACCCTTTAATCACTTCCAGAATAGTCCAAGAATGCAAGTCTTCTCTAAATTGTACCGGCAGGTTCAATTCGCTAAGACTTGTCTGTGTCCCGGGCCACCACAGGATCACGGGAAATGAGATCACCGATGAAATTGCTAGACAAGGATCAGATGAGATACTCCTAGGACCCGAACCTGCGTTGGGATTACCAGCGTCCTCGGTTAGGGCTTCCATCGATGTCTGGAGCACAACCGAATGTGGCATGACTCTCCAGGATGTAGACAAACCAAGCGCATGCTCCCTCACGTCTGTAAGAAATATGCGACATTCTTGTTATGCCTTAACAGAAAAGACTGGTAGTACAATGGACCAGGCTTTGAGTCTGAGTGTAGAGACCAAAAAAATCCGACAAAAAAAATCATCGCTCCAAATACGTCAGTTTTGTTTATTGACGTATCCATTCAACCAAAAGTGAGCTTCATCGCTGAACAAAATTCGCCGCAAACAAATGCGCGATACGTATTTCGAACCAAACTAAAAATAAATCACTTGACAGCTGACAAAATGGCCGCCAGTTAAAATAGTGTTGCCAACTTCTTCTTCTTCTAGTGGCACTACAGTCCGGGGTGGACCTGGGCCTCAGTCAACAAGCTTTTCCAGCTGGCACGATATTTAGCCAGCTGTCTCCAATTTCGCGCACCAATTTGGTTGAGGTCCTTCTCCACTTGTTGGCGCCATCGGTTTCGTGGGCGTCCTCTATTGCGTTGTCCCACTGTTTGCGAACACTTGTTGTAGCCGCAAATTGTCGCCATTGCATGCGAAATATGTTTGCCGGCTCACTGAAAGAGTCCCGAAAACAACGGTACACCACAACATTAGTGGTTGCTGGACACGATAGGTCCAAGTACACCCTGTAGCATGGTGGCCATAGCTGTAGCTTAACGGACTGCACTGACCATGAATTCATATAATTTAACAACAGCCTAGACCTGTTCGATTCTGCCATCAAACAAAAGCCTCGAGCAAGAGCAGTGAGTTCTTGAGATAGTTGTGGACTCTTCTTTAGGCTTTGTTGCGACGTTTAACTACCTAAGGCTAACGACGACATCTACGGCACCTTGAAAGCCTTGTGTCTTAATGTTGTCCCTCTCACTCTGTCTCTGTTGTAGCAGATTCCATCCACGATGCATTCCATTGTCACACTCGTATTCCAGTAAACAAGTTTAGGCCATGCATGGTTTCCCTAGATTCAAAAGAAATCTTACAGTGGCTCCAGGCGACTGAAGATCAATGCGTAATGCGGCTAAAGCGGAGGCCGAGGAGCCGTGGCGTGGGTTGCAGACTCACTTCATTCACAAGTTTCTCACACCTTGCAGCTAACTTCAGCTCAATTAAGCATTTAATGGCCTCAATCGGATCTGGAAATGGTACTCATTCACTAGCAGAAGTTGAACGCAGAAAAATGTTCTCCGTATGAAGATCGATTTGAGTGCATAACCTCATTATTTGTGTACTCATTACCGGAGTTCACTTAATCTTTACATCTACTTGCACTCAAAGCCGTCGCTTCCTCGGAAAGAATCTTCTTTTACGCTAACGATGTTTTCCGCGTAATCGACATCAGTTCCAGAAACTGAAAAGCTCTCCAAGGAGGCCAAGGAACCGCATAAAAAAAACGAACATTAGCCAACCAATACGTCTTGAGGTCTCGCTCTTCTGTTCGCCCACTCCGCGACGTGCAAGCCTTTCAATTATGCCAACATAACTCGGAGGAAAAAAAATGAGTGTATTACATTTCGTTGGTTCTCTTGAATTTCTTCTTTATTTATCTTTGTCCATGCGCTTGTATTTATGTATTTCAATGCAAACTGCTCTGCTGGCTGTGCTCATATCTTTGTTGTGTTTTTTTTTATCTTTTCAGCAAACATTCCTCAGCTCACCTGAATCGGATGATGAACCTATAAAGCAACTGCCAAAGGAAATCCTACTTCGCATTTTTTCATACTTAGACGTCGTTTCGTTATGCAGATGCGCCCAGGTAAGTCGATGGAAAACTGCTATTGTTTGTATCTAAGACGCGAAGTGAAGTAGTGCATAAGTTATTATAATCGTTTATGCGGAGCGCATTGAGTGCAATGAAAACATCTAGTGCGGGAACATAGCACCGGGTGTGTGTGCTGGAATTAAGTAGTATGCATCTCTTTGTTTGCGTGGCAACTGTGAAACGACGCGACGCTTGTTGTGATGCGAAGCGATGCTGCCTCGGGGCGAAGGGCAATTTGAATCAATTTGTAACGCACTTTGCATAGATTTTTATGGAGATCTTCGTGAATGTAATTAGATTCGTTTAGTCAGGTAAATCGTTGTTTGCTTTGAGGAGTTAGCGGAAGTGTGTTCTTGACAGCGTCGTCACTTTTGACACGACGTCATTTGAATTCTTTTGAATGTGACTACTCACCCAGAGCGCTGAACATTGCCCCTGTCCATCTGTGGAAGTACAAAAATATTCAATTCGCAAGCAGACTCGATTGTTTGAGCAACGGGGGCCTTGCGATGATGGACGAAATTGAGTTCATATCATTCCCACTTGCTCTCAGAACGACACGTGAAACAACGTAATTCCATTTCAGTTTTTCGATCCTTCTTCTGTAAACAATCGCAGCGAACGGTAACTGACACAATGAGTTCCAGTTTTGTTTTCTTGAGATACAAACGCGCAGTATGCGGTTAGTTTCGACGAAATTAAAAAGTGTTTACGAACTCAACGGAGTGACATCAGTCGAATTCGCTGGGATTAAACAATTTTGCGGGTAGGTTGAAGGTCGTATTTGAGGAAATCATTCAGTCTGTCAATTGAAAGCACATTGAGCGATTAAAATTAGACGTTTATACATTTCTTGAGAACTTAAAACTTCCGTTGGCGGTGCTTCAATGGAATTGTCAATATTTCTTAAAAGGTTTTTCATATCTTTGACGGTCCCTAGCACGCTGCTTCCAATTATAAAGCATTTCGAGAGGATTTGAGTTTTAGACTGAAAAATCGATTGAGCAGAACAGGGTGTCCAAATAACAACGATATGAAAATAAATTAAAAATAAAACAACATCAGTGCAAGATATTACAATGATTCTGGCTTTATTTTGAATCAACACTCATGCCATTGCGTATGGAAGAGCTGCCTCGGCTTCGCAGGCAGTGCTTCTGTGGTGTAAGGTGTCGACACATTTCAAATAATAAGCCAAATGCATCGTTTGCATTTTATCGTCGTGAGAACTTCGCAAGTCACACCGAAAGTGTGATAAAAACATTTTCGGTGTTCCCACGACGAGTATCCAGCAGAGCAAAAGACATGTTTTACTTTCAGTCTCGGGATTCGCGAGAATGTTGCAAATTGCATAACACTTCAAGGTGTCGGCCCAATCTCTTGTTCTCTTGTTGTCTCGAATGTTGGCCTCTAGCTCGTTCAAAGTGGTTGGCTTGTTAGTGTAGACGAAGAACTTGACTGTGGTCGTCTGGCTTCGATTCTTGCGGCAGAATTTTATACGGATCTAGGATCTCTTTGGCGACGTTGAATTCGACGCCGAATGTACATTTCTCGATCCTCTTCGATGCGGGCCGCAACGGTGGCTGTGTTTACTTCATTTCGCTTCGGCTTCGATTCTTGCGGCAGAATTTTGTACGGATGTAGGCTCTCTCTGGCGATGTTCAATTCGATGCAGATCTACATTTCTGGAACCTCTTCGATGCGGGCCGCTACGGCGGCTGTGTTTACTTCATTGCGCACCAATCTCTGTCTGGTTGGTGTCTTAAGATCCAAAAGTGTGTACTCACACTCGAACTTTTCCACGGTGCGACGAATTGGCTGCACCCTGAAGCTATGATTACGACGGACCCCAAGACAAAATACAGACTTCGCAACAGGGGCGGAATTGAAAAAAAAAACCAATGTCCTCTGGATTAGCAATCGCAGAACGATGTGTGATGAAATGTCAATCTTCACAGAATATTTTGACAACTGGATGTCATTGGTAAGTTTGACAGCTGATGAAGCATAACAATTAGAAAAACCATCCTTGCTATCTGGTCACACTGTCTTGCTGTCGAATGACGGATGTATGATTGCCATCCGAGAGCGTTGAAATGTTTGGGATGACCTTTCTTGCGAACTGTTCAGCTTAACTCGTCCATCATGATATCAGTTGCAAACCTCTCCGTCCTCGGACAACGTATCGCCGCTGTCTTCTTTGACTGCCTCATTTGGAAGTTCGCATTACATCTTCATTTTGCCCCCAACTTTCCACTTGATTGCTTTCGGAAACTTTCTTTGTGTGGATTGCATACCCGTAATATCTTTGCAGCATCTTCAGGAATCGTTACAACTCCAGTAAACCTCCGTCGTGCTCGGGATGAAGATGTCATCAGATAGACAGCCTCTCTTTGCTTCATTGTTGGCATATGTGCGTTAGTCGGAATTGTCCTACGTTTAGGAAGCAAGCTCAACGGTCGGTGCGGTCCGCACTTGTAGCTGGCCACAATTACAATTTTCTCCTGCTGTCCATCGACGCATAGAACATTTCTTCAAAAATTCCACACCACCTTAAACTGCTTAAGCCTCAACCATGCTCCAGACCTTGAACTGACTACACACTCCCCTCCCTTGCATCAGGTGTACCACACAGCAGACGTGTTCATGAAACCGGAAAAAACAACTTCATTCCACTTTCAATAGACGGAAATTCCAGTCCAATGACATGTGGCAAATCCCAAGTTAAACTACAAAACAACGGAAACTTTTGTTCCCTCATTTTTCTACGCCACCATTGAAGCCATAAAGTTAAAATCCTTTGTGTTCTTCCTCGCACCCATCCGCAATAGCTGCAGAGCAGCGCACATCCATAAGTTCGAAATTAATCAACAAAGGAGAAGCGAGCTCCTATCGAAATTAGTCTGGCTGGAAGTTCCTTCAGAACGAGACGATATTGCAAGCTTGCATGTCGCCAATAATATCCATGGCAGCATTTCCAGTTCCCGGTCGTAGTCACAACAAAGGAAGCAAAGTGCAGTCAACTGCTCGGTTACATACAGTCTCTAGAGTTTCGATAGCACCGCCGACAGTTGGACTGGATGAGTTCAACAATTCCCGACTGAAATCAAGGAATGCGCGGTGTGTGTGTACGCCCAGGGCAGGACGGGGGCCTGGGGCGTGTTTGTGTGGACAATAGAGGGGGGGCGGCAAACAGGAAAATAACAAGCCAAAGGGAAATCATGCACGCTGCTGCTGCACATTAATTCGCAAACAATATTCTCCCTCTCTCTCCCTCGATTGTTGTGCGGGTCAAAGGACGACACATCGCCAACACAAGGGAGGACGCAATTAAACCCTTACCGTCCCAGTTAAATTAACTTGAATGAATAATCAACCGCACAAAGAAGAGCGGTTGCATCTGGACTGGAAAAAATGTGTTTATTATCGGGACTTGTTCGCCGCAGACAGACTTAATGATGGTCCCTCGCTGTGACGGAAGGCGAGGCAGCTGTGGAGAAGTAATAAATCGGAAACCTTCTTTTTATATGTTTTTTCCTTTTTTACGCGCCATTTGGCTGGGAATGATGATCACAGGAGTGACATTTATTCTTTTGATTGACATCGCTCGCTACAGTGTCGGACGGGAAAGTTGACTCAGAGACAAATTACAATGATTGTGATTTTCCGGAGCATCTTGTTTGGTTCGTCGATGGGGGAGAATTATTTCCTCAGCTCCTTTAAGTCGCGAAATTTCACGTCTTAATTGAAAGCGCATGAATTGTAGACTACTTTTGACCACAGTTCGTGGTGAATTTACCAATTCGAAGTCAAATTCGAATCGATAAAAGTTTACAGGACAACGTAAATTCCTTTATATGAAATGTCCTTGGAAACACCTCTGTTTTCCTATATATTTTGCAAGGATTATCCAGTGACAGTGGTAAATTTTGTAGCGATATGGTTAATTTCCTCCTACCGCGTGGTGGATATCATTTCAAGACAAAACAGAACTCTACTCGCAGCTGCTCTTCCAGCGTCGCACACCAGCGTCGGATGAGTTTATTTCATAAATCCGATTTAGTCATCGCCTTTAGGGGTTCTCGCCGTCAATTTGTGTCATCGCAGGCGGCTTCCGATAGTCCGTAAACATTTGCACAGCCAACCAGTGGGGCATCAGTTACGCAGAGTGATTGATGATTCACTGCCACTCGTGAATGCAGATGTGTGGCGATTATGTCTTAATAGAAATGAACTTTAAACCGCAGCATCTTTCCAAATTTGTACACGTTCGGTAAGGTGCGGCGTCACGTTCTCGCACTTGTTCTTCGACAATCGAGTTCACGAGCCTTTTATGTCCAAAAGCGGCAACTACATTTGAAATGCGCAAATCGTGCGTTTGTTATTTCAACAGATTTATATTTGCTAAGCGAATGTTTTCTTTTTTTGTTGTTGCGCTTGGGCATAAATCCCGAGGAGTTAGAGTCGATGGCGGTGGATCGAGTGGCCTGGAGATCTCTCGTGAGTGCATTACCCCCGCGGCCCCTGTTGTGGATCTTGTGGTTCAGAAAATAATGATGATGATGATCGTATTTTTTTTTACTAAGGAACGTTGAATTGCATTCCTTGAACATGTGCTTTCGTGCACACAAATAATTGATTAAAATTTAAAAAGTCCGAGATAAAGAGTGACCAGATAGCAATGATAGTTTTTCTAATGGCTATGTTTTAGCATCTGTCAAACTTACCAATGACATATAGCTGTCAAAATATGCAAATTGAATTTCGTCTTGAGGTCTGCCGTCAACATAATTTCAGTCTGCACGCAATTTATCGCACGTCGGACAAGTTTGAACGTGAGTACAAACTTTTGGTTTTCAAGCCACCAGCCCAGACAAAGATCGCGAAATAAAGAAAGCAGAGCCGCTGTAATGCCGTATCCTAAAGAAAGGAAACATCTAAGCTCTGCCTAGTACAGTCTGCTGAATGTTGCATATAACAGATCTAGGAGTTTCCAGTCGATGCCGATGACGATGAACGTATTTTTAGAGACGAGCTATACCGCGCGTTGTCTAGTTTTGACAACCCTGCAAAACTCCGTCCGTCCGTTTTTGAAGAATACCAATGGAGAAGGTCGGGATCAATATCGGTAAAGATTTCCCCGAGGCCTTTGATGTCATAAAAGTATTTATACAAGGCGACCCATTGTCATTCGATTTCTGGAACATCGTTCTCGAGAAGATCGTGACTAACTCAAACGTCAACAGAGACACAATTTTCCACTCATGCATACGTGCAACTGCTCGCATATGCATCGTCGGAAGGACACAACGGACACGGGCTGCCAGTGGAGCATTTGTGAGCATCGAGAAAGATCTTGCGGTCAATTAGAGTAAGACAAAACATATGCTGTCTACGAAATAGGTCCACCAACACCAACGTCTTTGACAAAACGTTATACAGCTATAGCTTCGAAGTAGTGACAGAGTTTGTCTATCTAGGCTTCGAAGTTAATGCAAGCAATGAATGAAAGGAAGACCCTTGCTAATCGCTGGGTTTTTGGGCTTGGAAGGCCGGAAACCAAGATATTCGTGTATAAGACCTTGATAGTCCCAGTTCCAGTAGTGTAATATGGCGCAGAAGCATTGGCGCTAACCAAAGCGGACGAAGAGATTCTTAGTCGCTTCGAGAGGAAACTCCTTCGTTTTGTCTTTAGTCCCGTGTGTACTGATTGTGCTTGGAGAAAGAGACTGAACGACTGACTGTACGGGCTGTGCAGCCACATCGATCTGGTCAAGCAAGTTGGAGTCTCTATATACAGCGAATGGACATCAATGCTCCGTCCCAGAAAGTCTTTGACTCGAGGGAAAACGCGGTAAAGAAAGACCATGCCTACGGTGGCGTACGCAGCTGGAAAGGGACCTCAATCAGCTAAGCATGTGTAGTTGCGTGCTACATGGAGGGGCATGTTGTCTGAGACCAAGGTCCACCCGACTGTAGCGCTAGCCCAAGAAAAAGGCGAGTCGACGCGCCGTAACATCCACTGCCGAAGAAGACCTAAAAATGTCGATTCTGAGTCAATCAGGTGAATTGTACATCGCCAGAGAGGGCCTACATTCGTATCAGATTGTACGGGCGTAAGAACTGAAGCCAACGCCGTGAATTCGTTGATGAGCGTTGGAAATGCCAGAGATCCGGAGGTTGGCCATTTTTAGTTCAGCGGCTATGTCAACAAGTAAAATTGTGGTTATTGCGCGAAGATAAACCATAAGATTTTGACCATGCCTCCACAAAGAATAACTGCTTGGTGCTGTCCGTGCCATGTCGTCTTCGGACATCGGACTTTTTTTGTTTCGAAATGAAGAAATAGACGCTGTTGCCGTCAATGGTCTGAGGTATAGAGCCATGTTATCCGACTTTCTATGGCCAGAGCTCGATAGCATCGATATATCAGAGTTGTGGTTCCAACAAGACGACGCTACACGCCACACTAGCGACGCAACGCTCGTTGTTGCTAAAGAGAAATTTGGCGACTGAGTCACCTCACGGCGAATGTTCATCAACTGGTCATCAAAAATGTTACCAACCCCTTGAAGCACTGCCAACGAAGACATAATGTCATGAGTGTAGTTTCAAAACGAAGCCAGAATCAAAGCAATATCTCCCACCGTAGTTGTTTTATTTAAATTTGTTTTCCTATCGTTCTTACCTGGTCATCCTTTACATAGTGGAGAGTAGCTCCACCTCGGACTTTGTGCCCAAGTCCGGACGATATTACGGTCTATGCACAAGCTAACGCACGCGATGCATTTTCGCTTCATTATGTGCACATAGTTTCGACGGAAAGCCCAGCAAGCAACGTAAATCAATTAAAATTCATTTAAAATAAGTTCTGGTGATTGCATTTCCCCAGCAGCCTTGATAGGTCGATCTGGTCTTAACAGTTGGCCATGAATTCAATGGTCGCCTCAAGTGGTAGCGTTTACATCATTTTGTCGTTCACATTGTCGACGTCGCGGTCGTAATAAAAGAATCCAAAAATAACGTTAACCCACATTAGGCGGTGTACAAGTGATCCATTATTTCCTTTGCGTCCGCTGAACACAAAAGCGATCGTAAGCTCAGGTGAATCTGGTTTTTCTGGTCAAGACGAAAATAACTTGGTTGCAGTGAATTCTCGACAGGAAATGTGAACTTCTGAGGTACGATCGCGAGAATACCGCAAGCTATGACGTTAGTGCGACGTGGATCTTATCGGCATTTATTCTTGGATATTGGGTCATTTTTTTTTTTTGTTTATAGAAGGGAGACAGGTTTTGTTCCTTGAACTGATTCAAGTTCTCATGAAGGCAAGTTCCAGTTACAAGTTTGAATCAGCAGAAGATGCGTAATTTTATTAATTTTGTGCACAAAGGTTCGTTGTTATTTCCTGTCAACTTTCTAAAGCCACTCCATTGATTGTATCCGATGATCCTTCTAATGATCTGGTGATCTCGCTTAAAAGTGGCACTTGCGAGTTTCAGAATTCCCTTAGTGAAAGTTGTGATGTCTTCTACGATAACCCTCGACCTCGACGGACTTCTGTTTCAATGTCAGGTTAGATCTTGATGATGGTGATAGACCATCAACCAGAAATTAAGTGTCGATGAAATCTCATTGCTTTTGATTGCGCGTCTCTAAGCTTAAAGGTGTTAGTGTGCCTATTTTGCCGATTGGCATTAACGTGGTACCAGACGAGACCGTTCCAATAGATGGTGATCCGCTCCAGGCAGGTTAGTGACTTGGTTAAACAGTCATTTCACTTAGGCTGTTCGTTTCCTAGTTTCACTTAGGTTCAGCTGGGCTCTTTGCGATGGCGTGGGGGAAAATGTCCTCGTGCTCCTTCCTTATACCATTTAATGGTGCACTATCACGATGTCTTAAAAAATGTGAGAAAAACAGAGTAAATGACTATTTGCACTCATTTCAAGATCATGAAAGAAGTATTATTATTATATTCTCCCAGTGTTTGATTTAAAAATTGACAAAGATTGCGCCAATGCCTGAGATAGTAATGAGTATCCTATTGTCTCTCTTCATCACCACAGCCTCTGCATGTATAGACATTAACAAGTCCTATTTGCCCACCATTATTGTGCCCAGCCTCATACCCTGCATGGGTCGCTGGCCTGAGAAGTAAGTAAGTAAGATTGTGACCAGTTAGCGCTCCAAATACCACCGCAAGCAACTTTTTGTCTCGATGAAGGAGCTTGTTGGTTTATGCACCGTTGAACTTAGGCCAAGCACGGTTAAAGAACACCACTTTCTGTTCATCAACTCCAGGATCGTGCGTCTACGTTGGATCAATATCAGTCCCTTTCATGACAAATTAATCACCTAAAGTACTAGCGGTAATGTCCCTCCGACTGGGAACCCAACAAGGATTTATCGAGTGCTGCGAATTGAATTCTTCTTCGTCTGTCAATGTCAATGAGAATGCCAATATCAGCCGGCAACCATAACCGCTTCTTGGACTCCCATGACCTCTGCTTGGAGAACACAGTCATAGTCAGGAAGTCTGAATAAGCAGTGAATGCATCACATTTCGGAGAAAATGTCCAGGCTTGCACACATCTTCGAGTCATCTTTATTAACGTGGTTTGCTTGCATTGTTGATTTGTTCGTTAGTCAGCCACCTTCAGCGTCTTTAAAAATGAAGGAAATGAATTATGAATACTTATTCAACTTGATCTTCGAAAGATAGGCCTGAGATGCCTAAGATCTAACTGTCAGGCTGGCGGTAGAGATGTAGAGGTCTATTGCTTGCAAGTTCAGTACCGTCTCTAAATCGATTGCTGGTGTATGGGTATGACTCCCAGCCATACAAGGCTCTACATCTTCTTCAAAGCTCTTGCTGTTCGTGGTTTTTATCGCAACCGTACACTAGACTATGCTGGCACTTCTCAGAATGCGTCTTATAATCGCTGGGTGCACTCACAGGATTATCCTAAGAGCTTATAACCAATATCAAAGCTTAAAACCAGCATCAAAACAAAAAATCTCGTGCTTAAGTGCAGTGAACTCTCCCTAAGTCGAATTCCTCTCTAATCCGAATATTTTGTTCGCCATATTTTGGAATTCCCCTCAACTGTCGACATAAAAAACAAACAATTTTCTAAGTCGAACAGTCTCCGACTCGAACTAATTTTGATGCCGTCAAAAATTGAACTTAGAGGGAAGCGATTGTATTTAATTTTAATCTTCTCCTTGACACTGGGTTACCAATTTTTTGTTCTGTCATGCCTAGTTAAAGAGTGTGTTTTTTTTTGAGTATATGCAGAAATGTTGCAACATGCCTACATATTTTTGTTTAAATGTTATAGAAATTGAAATGTGCTAACTAGGGGAAGTATCTGAAATGTGTCAGAAGAGTGTGATGTGCCATCAAAAATTTTGTCAACGACCAGACTATGCTGAAACTATCGGTTCTCGCAGTCGTTCACATACCCTCGTGGAGTAAAGACGTGTTTCGGCTTGTGTGCGTAGCAAGTGCGAAAAGCGAAAGAGCGTAAAAGAGAAACGAAAATTGCAAGTTGGTGCGCGAATTTGTTAGTGGAATCGCGGTTCCCGTTTTCATTCCCGTTATACAAAGGGAAAAACAAGAACTTTTTTCACTAAAATAAGAAATAAAGAAATAAAAATCAACAGAGTAGTGAATATGGATACAACGGAGCGACCCGCGCTCGAAAAAATGGGTGATGTTGTAACGATGGCTGGGATACCAGACCACCATTCAACACTTGTAGAGGGGAAGAAGAAGAAGAGGAAGAAGCTTCAACCGAAGCCTAACCTCGTGAAGCGCCGTTATACCGCCGCCTCACAAGATATTGAAGTTGCTGATGAAGCTACATCAGCAGCAACAATAAAAAAATCAGCAGAAACAGTGTCGGAAACTGCTACAGACGTAGCGAATGTTGTATACGCTGAGCAACAACAACAACTTCACGCACTCGATGGTGTACAACACGAGTCGGCGGATTGCGAGAGAATATTCTCCTACGGCGTAAGTGGGAACTCATATCGCGATCTGACATCATCCATTTCGGATGACGAAGAGGAAGATGAAAGGGAGGAACTGGTGAAGAGCCAGCGCGAGAGGAAGGAGCTGGACGCCCATATCCAGATGCTCCAAGATAAGCTGAAGGCCAGGAAAACGGCTAAGGAAAATGCACAACAGCTGCAGAAACAAGAACAGCAGCAGAAGCAGCAGCAACTGCAACAACCATCTAAACAACTGCCAAAAGGACAGCGCTCAACAGCTGAGAAGAAACAGCGGCAGCAACAACAACCTAACCAGCAGCAGCAACAACAACAGCAGCAGCAGAAACAGCCAGATCAACAGCAACAACAGCAGAAGCAGAAGCCGCAACCAGAAGCAGCCAAGAAAGTGAAATGCCCGCCAATTAACGTTTTCGGGCTGGAAACAAAGGAGGTCGACACTCTGTGTAAGTTGGCCACCAAAAACTCATTTTATATAACATATAAAGGACCCTTAAGGCTTTCTGTCCACTGCTCATCAATGGCAGATTTTCTTCTTATAAAAGAAGAGCTAGCGAAGGCTGGGGCCGAATTTTTTTCGTATACCCCAAAAGCAGAAAAGGTTAAGACCATGCTCCTTAAGCGCGTGGATCCCGATACCGATCCCGAGGATATCCTCGCAGAGCTGCGCCGTGTGGAGAGCGATGATGTCAAGTTCGTCGGCGTCAAGCCTTTCAATACTGTGGTAACGAAGAGGGAGAATAGGAGACTCCCCTTCTTCCTGGTTCAGGTCACCCCAGACAGCAAGATAGAGAGCATAAAGAAAATTATCCGCTTAGGCTCCATTTCTGTGAAGTGGGATACATTGGTGAAGACGAAGCACATGCTCCAATGTGCTCGATGTCAGAGGTTTGGGCATGCCGCGGCGAACTGCAGCATGGAGTCTCGCTGCGTGAAATGCGCAGGAACCCACAAACAAGGGGAATGTCCTTTAGGGACGGATAAGGTTGTTGACAGGAGCAAGCTGACATGCGTGCTCTGCAAAACCAGCGGGCACCCTGCTAATTATCGGGGATGTCCAAAGGTTCAACAGATCAGAAGAAGCATTGAAGCCAAGAGGAAGATAAAAATGGTAGAAGCGAGGCCAGTGCCTCGTTTTCAAGCTACCACTGTTACTCCGGCCGTCTCCTATGCCCAAATGGCATCTGGTAGGCGACCGGTACAACAGACAGTGCCGAAGGTAGCCCCGGTCCCAGTGGCCAGACAACCTGAAGCTGACATGGATTTGAAGTCGGTCCTGCTCTCTATCCAGAGGCAGATCGCTCAGCTCCAGAAACAGTTCCTTGAGCAAACAGCGCGAATAGACATCCTCTACTCGGCGTTGGTTGACGAGACTAACGAGACATCACCATGATGGCTACGCCCGCAGCGCGTAGACTTGAGATCCTGGCAGTGAATGTTAATTCGCTGATTAAACCCGAACGACAGCTAACGCTCGAGAACTTGTTGCAAACGTACAAGCCTGACGTGCTTATGGTTAGCGAAACTAAGCTAAACCAGACTCACAAACTCAGGTACAAGAATTACCACGTAATTCGAAGAGACCGGCCCCATTCCTTCCAAGGTGGTGGGGTCGCTCTCTTTATCAAAAAAGGCCTCAGTCATAAGATCGTGTACAGTGGTGAAATGCGAAGATTTCAAGCTTTAGAAACATGTATCACACGCATCCCTCTCCAGGGTGGTAAACGGTTGTATTTGATCGCTATCTACGCACCTGACAATGAACTCCTCAATCGAAACTTCATTTCAGAGCTCGATAATCTATTCACTAGCCTTCGACTGAGCTCGGAGGAGAACTACTACATCATGGCCGGAGATTTTAACTCCAGGCATATAGAATGGGGCAATACAGTGCATAACACCAGAGGGACCTCACTGTATAACTGGTTGGTAGAGCACAATATTGAGTTCAAGCTTGATTTGCTTGCAACCGATATGCCATCGTATCCCAGGTGCGGGTCCTATCTGGATCTGTTACTGATCGACAGACGACTGACGATACTAGACGTGGAAAGACGCACGCGGAATTGTTTAACTGCGGTTGAGTACGAAAGTGATCACCGCGGACTCTTCGCGGCTATTCAGCTCCCGAACGAGGTGGAAGAATTGGAAGAGTATGTCCAGAGGCTCCCTTATAATTACAATAAGGTCCGCTGGCCACGCTTCTCCAGGACTTTATCCACAGAACTACGTTCGAGTGAGATCAATCCTCCGACTAACAGAAACCTGACGAACGACGAGGTTGACAGGTACCTCATACAAATGGACGACGTAATTAAACGAACAATGGACAAGACAATTCCGAAGGTAGTACAGCTCGATAACGGCGACGTCTACCGAAATGCTACCATCGATGCACTTCACGTACACAAAAGTAGGCTGCTGTCAAGACTCAAACTCTTGCACAGACGGTTTACAGATCCACAAAACGCGGAAGTCAGGTCACTAAAGTCGGAGATCAAAAACCTCCAACAATTAATACGTATTAATTATAGCTTGGCTATAAGCTTGCACTGGGGCAATAAAATTCGGGCTGTACAATCCAACAACCCGGGTATGTTCCCGCAAGTAAATAAAATATTTCGGAGGAAAGATCAAAACGACATTCAGGCCGTTAGACTTCCCAGGACGACAGATAACGAACGATTACTGACTTCAGTTGGCATCGATCCAGACGGGGCTGTGCTAGACAATGACTTCTTCGTGGTTGAGGATCCTCAGGAGAAGGTGAAAGCTATTGGAGCTGTATTCCAGCGAGTGTATACGGTCAACGAGGTTCGTAGGCCGAATCACGATCTGGAGAACAGAGCCTTGCTAAACCACTTCTATCTGCGCAACGAGATAAGTCAATGGCGATCTGAGAATCCAGGTTTCACCAGGTTCAATGACGTTAACATGGCAAATAATGCCGTCGCCTACGATGTAAATCACATCTTGATTTCGCAAGAAGATCTCCAGGGTATCCTTAGCTCACTAAAGAAGAAAAAGTCAGTCGGAATCGATGGTATACCGAATATTGTGCTCAGCCATCTTCCCCCCGAAGCTGTGCAAATTTACACGACCTTGTTTAACAACGCTCTGAGTAGTGCACATTACCCGGCGCACTGGAAAACAGCTGTCGTGCAACCGATCCCCAAACGGGACAAGGACAAGTCAATCCCGACAAATCTCCGGTCGATCAGTCTTCTGCCTTGCATAAGCAAGGTTTTTGAAAAGATAGTCATTCGAGTTCTGAAGCAGTGGGCTGAGGATAAGGAAATCATACCGGACAACCAGTTCGGATTCAGGGCGGGACATGATACCATACATGCCGCATCGAAGCTTGTTTCCGACATTCAGTGGAACAAAAATAAGAATCAGTGTACTGGTGCTTGTCTGATTGACTTGGAGAAGGCGTTCGACACCGTTTGGTTGGAGGGCCTCTTCCTCAAGCTGGTCAGACGCGGCATAAGTAAACCATTGCTGTACATGATCTATGACATGATAACAGGTAGGAAGTTCGTTGTGAAAAGTGGCGACGTAACGTCTACCACGGTCTTTGACATCAAAAATGGTCTGCAACAGGGAGCGGTTGCTTCGCCAATCTTGTTTTCGATATTCACTGCCGATCTCTTAGCTTCTATGCCGCACTTAATAGCGTACGCCGACGATCTGGTAGCGTACAGAACAGGTCCGAAAGTCGAGGTAATTAATGTCTTGTTGCAGCGTGACTTTGATAAGATTCTGCTATTTTGCGACGACTGGAAGTTGATTATCAACTACCTGAAGTGTGAAACTGTCTTTTTCAGGACCCCGTTGTACATGGCATCGCGGGATACGCGCACAAACTGGCGAAAGTTCGGCATAGTTGACCCGCAGGGACGGCCGTTAGCTGTGAAAAGTGTAGTTAGATATCTTGGCATTTGGCTGGATCAATATCTGTATTTTGACAAACATATAGATGTTGCTCTGACGAAAGCCAGAAAAGCCTTTGCTGCGGCAAGGAGGTTGTTTTTCAGCAGCCAACTTGATACCAGGGTGAAGGTAATCTGCTACATGGCCCTCATCCGGCCAATTATGGCGTACGGTTGTCCCCTGTGGTTCAACGTGAGTCCTTCCCAGATGGAAAAGATGAGGTTGTTCGAGAGACAGTGTCTCCGGAGCTGTCTCCGTTTGTATCGCACACCCGAGTCTGAGTACAAGAAGTACTATCCTAACGAGGTCCTGTACAACGAGGCAAACTTGAACAGGATAGATAATTTTATTATTAAGCTGATCAGAAGACACGTTGCACGAGCTATGACTTCTTCCAACAGTCTGATCTTTGGGGCTTACTACCCCAATACATTGTATCATGAAAGAGTGCGCCTTAACGGCTTTATTCCTCCTGAAGCATTCCTCTATCTCGACACCATTGGCCTGATACAGGATGAGGAAGGATGTCCTATTATCTTCCATGTCGTACGCCGAACAGTGGACAGGCGACTGCTATACGAACGGGATGTAGCTAGCAGCCACGAGGATCTCCTCCGGTTCAGTGGAGCGATCTCTGTTCGCGACAGGAGAGAGTGTGCCAAGGAACGGCACTTTTACTGGTGGTTGCACCAGAACAGGTCTCAGCTGCCGCTAGCTAACGATGAGTTAGTGGACCTTGGTGGCCAACTTAATTAGTTTTAAGGTTTTTTAAAAAAAAAAAAAAAGGGGTGCATCACGGCGTATAGACTATATATGTTATGCATATACATGACATATACGCCCTGGTGCACGCGTCTGTCTGTTACGGACATAATTAAGTTAGTTTAAGGTTCATGTTAGGTTAAGTTAGTTTTAGTGTAGGTTAAGTTAGTTATATAATTTTTTTAGTTAGGTTAAACCAAGTTTTTCATAGTTTTCTTGGTACTTCAAAATTTAAAATAAATATTGTCTGAAAAGACTAAAAAAAAAAAACGAAGTGTAAGCCGTAAGGCACAAAAATATTTTTAGATTAGATTAGCTTAGAGTACCCGAAGGCGGTCAGTAGGTTAGTATTAAGAAAATTTGTAAATTCTTAAGTTAGTTAAGCTAGTTTTAAGTACTTTTGTCTAGCAAGTAAGTCCACATAAATTAAGGTTAAATAAAATTACATGAAAACAAGTACTTGGATGGGGGACCGCTTGGGAACACCGCGTGTTGTTGACATCTGTTGAATTTTTTTTGCCATCTTTAATGGAGGTTTCATAAGTACACGAGTCTGTGAAGATACTCTTTTTTGTTTGAAGGATGAAATTATCGATTGAAACACCTGTGATGATGGTCTGTAGGGCCATGCCACTAAAACTGCTACAATTCGATAGCACTGACGAGGACAATCAAGACTCTGTTAGAGACCACAAAAGGAGGAGGAGCGTAGTCAATAAGAGACTACTAGACATTTCTAAACCGGAACTGGAACCTATCGGCCAGTGTTCCGTACAGACCGCCACCAATCTAGCCATTCATGACTAGTTTGCCGAAGGAGATCGGTTGTACTCAGGGCCATATTTTACTTGATGTTGCCCAGATTGACTGTCTGGCCCATCTTAAGTTTGCTATTTCAAGGAAGCAAGAAGGCGGGAGTAGCTTCAGTTGTTCATTTACTGACCAAGCTTACGATATTAATTTTAGGAGATTCTCCCACGCTCCACGTAGGTTTTCATTTATATTCGAACTTGTTCTATTGGACAATGAATGTCTAAAACCTTAATTTTTGATCGAGTTACACTACGGCTCAGACCCTCCATGGGTCGCAGGCTTGATAAGTAAGTAAGCCCGTGACCCATAGATGGTCTTAGCCTATAACTTATAGACTGCCTTTCATCGTTGACGGCTCAGCGAGACCACGATGTCTTCGACTCGCGATCACTTTGTCTTTACACCGTAGTTCCGGCGTTCCACTCCTGATCGAACAAGGTTTCTCAGATTTGAAGACCATCTCAGCTGGCATTGGTGCCCAAGCGCTCGTCGTGGCCTAGGCAGTGTAGTAGACGTAGTGTAGGCTTCCAGACTAGATGCACATCATTCAACTTCTTCGCAGACTGAGTCATATTATCCACAAACAAATTTTTGTTTGCGACACCAAGAATATGATGTTCGTCTCTCGAGTGAGAAGTTTTGATCCCGATGGAACGATTCTTCGTGTCAGCCCCCAGCCTTAATCCATTCTACGAATCTCCACTGAAATGTCATTTGTGGCAATTACGTTTGTCCTACCGTTGGGCCAGAAGTCCATTACTACCCTCAAATGTGTGCATGCAGATCGTGTGATGTTTTGAAATTGATAAATCCACAAAGTGTGCTGATCAGTTTCATTCACTGCAATTCAACTCAAATTGTGCAGGCCCCACGTTTTCCCCATTTATTCTTAGAATCGCTCACCGAGGACGTGGAACCTGTTGAAGGTCAAAAGATGCGAAGCATTCAATCGCATTCCCCATCTGCTTTAAATTTTTACTTTTTCCACCTTCAGCTGTGTGAAATATTTATTTCATTTCAAAGCACTCATAAGCGCACTTGCGTCTGCAATTATTCACGGCACGCGGGGAGGGAGAACATCATGCTCATCATGCACCACCTTCTAGTCTAATGCATGCCCAAGACATTCTCGAGAACATAAACATAAACGTCTCCCGTCAATAGTGTGCCAACTAATTATATAATTCACGATGTGTTGTGCACTGAAAAAAAAAACACAAGAGAAACAAAAAAAATCATTAAATTCATTTAGTTCACACGCGTTCGGAACTAAACCTCCCTCCTGCCCCCACCTCGCTGGCACGCGTCTCTACCGATTCAGGTTCAAGTTCATGAAAATGTTGGCAAAAAGAAAAGCAAAAGAAAGTAATAAAATAAAATACACACACGCGCGCATACACAGATCCGCCCGCATTGGTGGGGGTGGCTGAGAGTGTGGGTTTAGTAAACAAAAGGCCCGTGCGCCAAAGTATGCCCCCGAAAATGAAATTTCCTCGTTTTATTTTCGCTAAGGGAATTTTCGGGGGAAAAGTTCAATGAATCATGCGGTAATAAAAATAACAGAACACAAAAATAAACCGCTGCACTGCCGTGGAACGGTGCTCTATAATCAGTAGACCCTGCCCAGGTTAAGAGAGTGCCACCACCGTATCTCTTCGCAGCGCTTTGAATGTCAAAATGTGTGGAGGTTTAATGACACTTGGGAATGTTGCGGTGTGTTCTTCGATTCGACTCGACCTTCCGCTGTTGGCGCACTCGGGGGTGATTGGCAGTGGGACTGTTACAGCGTGCACACACGCCCCATCGGCTTCTCGCCGCCCATCAAATCCACACAGAACGCAACAGTGTGTGGGATGGTGATTGACAATGGTGACACAATTGATTCACGGGTTGACAAACAGCTTGATTTTTATCAAGTAAACTTAAGTGCGGATTTGTTCAGACGTTCGCATAAGCGCCTCATCGAAGCCACTCGACAGAAAAAAAAAGCTGAAATATTTGATTCGCCGAGTCGGGGACGGGGGACGGACGGACGGACGATGTCGTCGGTTCCTTAACCTTTGTTATCTCTGTGAATAAGAAATAAGAAAAGAACAACGGAATGTGTGCGAGCAAGTGCGGGTGAATGTGACGTTGACACTTGACAATAGATTGGAAGGTGATGTCTTAATGGGTGTAGACAGCCTTTAGATTACGTGAAGTGAATACTTCTTCCGCCAGCTGGAAGACGGCTTGAATGCTGATTGGCACTCGGGCTAGGGGTCTAGCCTACAAAGTGTCATTAAATTTTGTCTTTATCAGCCCCCCTTGAGACGGTCTCATGTGTGGGATATTTTTGAAACACATTTCGAGCTAAAATAGATCGCATCTGTGTGAGTTCCATGCACTCGGAACCTCGGCAATTGTCAGAATGTGCGGCAATAATTTCACTAGCAGCGATTCGAATCGGAAAAACCGCAGCCACGAGTCGCTGATTTAATAATAATTATATGGATGACCTGTAAGGTAATCTGAGGTGAATCTGGGCATAGTTCTTGCAGGAACAACTTGCTTTGAGCATGCTATTGTTCTCTCACAAGTGGAGTGCCGTTGTCGACACCAAATGGGACAGTTTTAGAAGATTTTTCTTGCTCTCCGAGCATTGTCTGCCTGACTCGAGAGAGGTGGGGCCGTAAATTATGAAAATTGTTGGTGTCGAAGTGTGAACATAATCGAAGGAGTCTATCTAAAGGGTGGGCCGATGTTGAATGTGAACCACACAAAAACGTCAAGTTTTTTTCTGCATTTCATTTGACATTTCTCAATTCCAGACTAACTCAATTTGAACCTTGGAAAGATACACAATCGAGCAACGCGTTAAAGTTATTCAGGCTTATTATGAAAATGGGCGTTCAAATCAAAATGCATATCGTGCACTTCGTGATTTTTTCGGTCAATTTAATCGTCCAAATGTGCGTACAATCGAGAAAATCGTGTAAAAATTTGAGCAAACCGGGTCTGTAGGAGATGTGAAAACACCAGTGCATGCTCGTACAGCTCGTACTGCAGAAAATATTGCTGCTGTTCGCGATAGTGTGGCTGAAGACCGTCCACCTCAACTCGTCGTCGTGCCCAACAATTGCACCTCTCACGCTCGTCGTTGATGAAGATTATGCATAAAGACTTGCATTTACATGCTTACAAGATGCAATTGACTCAATAACTAAAGCGTCTTGACCATTTCAAGCGTCGTCAATGGTCAGAATAGTGGCAAGAATTGGCAACTGTTTATGATCAATTTTCGAAGAAAATCATCTTCAGTGATGAGGCACATTTTCACCTCAGTGGATTCGTCAATAAGCAGAATTGCTGCATTTGGGCGAATGATAATCCAAGAGTGATTGTCGAAAAACCAATGCACCCACAAAGAGTGACTGCTTGGTGCGGTTTATGGGCTGGCGGCATCATCGGGTCGTATTTTTTCCAAAATGAGGCCGGTCAGGCAGTTACTGTGAATGGTGTTCGCTATCGTGAAATGATAACGAACTTTTTATGGCCCGAATTGGAAGATATGAATGTGGACGATATGTGGTTTCAACAGGACGGTGCCACTTGCCACACAGCTAACGAAACAATGGCTCTTTTGCGCGAAAAATTCAATGGCCGTGTTATCTCATGTGGTGGTGATGTCAATTGGCCGCCAAGATCATGCGATTTGACACCGTTGGATTTTTTTCTTTGGGGTTATTTGAAAGAAAAGGTGTACGTCGATAAGCCAGCAACAATTCAAGAGCTAAAGGATGAGATAATTCGGCACATTAACGGCATAGCACCTCAATTATGCTTCAGCGTCAACGAAAATTTGGACCATCGGATGGAGGTGTGCCGCCGAGGTCGCGGCGGCCATTTGGCCGATATTTTGTTCCATACATAATTGAACCATACCAATATTATCATAATAAAAAGAAATGACAATAATTTCCTAAATAATTTGTGTTTTATTCAAAATCAACATCGGCCCTTAAAATTTAACCACTATTCCAAAGTCACAACAATCGCTATTTGGACCATAAAAAGTAATTGATAAGTTGGGTCTTGTAACTGAAAAATAACTGGATTGTATTTCGTGTTGCTATGTTATTAGAAAGAAGGACAGGAACAGGACCGATTTTAAATCAACACAATTTTCAGTCGAGTTCTTGATTTTGACTTTAGTTTTGTTTAGTTGCTTAATGTTTTGAAGAAAAATCGTTCTTTCATTTCCAACCACTTGACCACACTTTGAAATTGGAATTCCAATGACTTTGAGCTTCTTTTCTGGAAAACTATGAACAATCTGATAGGTGAGTCTGGCATCAGGCAATGGAGCGCCACATATATACCAGATCTTTCCACAGCTTGAAATAACCCAACAAGTGCAGTTCGACACTAAGGACCTAACTTCGTCAGGTTGCGCAGCATGACGAGGTCAAAAAATGCTTAAGACAAGGCGTCACACAGTCACTTCGTGCAAAACGCGGATTACGTGGCGTGATTAGTCAAAGGCAACGATCCGTCAATGAGGGCGTCTCTGTCAATGTGTGTCATATTGGTGTCTGTCGTCTGCTGTGATATTTCCCTGCCTCTGTAAGGAAGCCTTATCCTACTTTCTTGTTTGGTGCTTTGATCTAGTGTTAAACTTGTTTAATTCGAAAACCAACAAAAGATATTAAGATCAATCCCGAATTGAGCATAGGAACTTAGGTTAGGCAAGTCACGTCTCACTTAGGTCCTGATGGACCCATTGTGATGGCCTTAGGGGAATTTTCCTCTTCACACCTCTTATCCATCATGTGCGTGTGTTGTCCAGTCATCCTGGAATTCTAAAAAAATAGAGGCAAGAATCCCTAGTTCCTGGAGGTCCTGACAGAAGTCTTCTCCCAGGAGTCTGTGTCTCAACTGACAGTCTGGGGCAGTGGCAGAGAGAGTGAGAAGTATCCCCTTTTTCTTCTTCGTCACCAACAGTCTCTGTAAGTCCCATTATGTTTTCGTTGTACTTCAGATGATTATGGCCAATTAGCGGTCAAACTACCATCCGTAGCAACTTTTAGTCGCATTGTGTAAGAGTCTTTCGGTTTTTGCATCATCAATCTTGGGCCACTACATCCGATTGGTCACAACTCTATGATTTTGTCATTCACTTTCTTCTTGACATCTGAAAATGGTGGTTAAATAGATAGGATTGCCTGGGATCGTTTTCAGCCTGGCAAGTTCATCCGCTATCTCATTGCGGACCATGTCCCTATGATCTAGGACCCAGCATAGAGTCACCGAGTGCTGCGTACTAAGAGCCTCACGCTCTTCGCTGCAGGATGCGATCAGCTTGGACTTGATATTGCCGAGATTTCTTTAATGGCCACTTGACGGTCAATTAGGATGGAAATATCAGCCGGTGTTATTTCCAACATTGATATCATTTTGGCCGATTCCTTGATTGCCCGGCCTCCGCTTGAAAAACACTGCCGTAATCAGGGATTCTGTAGAGCTTAAGAGCTAGCCCTTAGATTGGATGATCCTAATGGCGTTCTTTGCAGCTGTCGTGAATTGCAACATAAAACGCGATCATGTTTGTCAGAATCAGTCTAGTATTCATTGTTACCTAGTTGTGGAGTTCACCGCAGCATCTGTAGGCGGAACCTCGCATCTATTCCCCAATTGATCTCTGCGCTGATGTACCGAAATGCCATCTCATAACGTTCACAGGTTGACCAAATCGTACTCTCAAATCGATCCCTTACTTCCCTAAGACTGGTGCAGAATATAATCGCTGTATAATACAATCGCTTTAAGTACCTTAGACGAGAAATTGAATTCAACTTACATCATTCGCACATCCTGAAATATAAATCCATTAATTTGCTTATCGTTCCTTTCAATTTCACTCATCTCATCGTAAAGCCCACTTAAGTACGTTTATATGTGCAATTAGTCTGCTTTCATTTTCAATCGTGATGGCATCGGAAATGCGGTCACTTCGTGATTACATTTCGCCTTTAATCTAAGGGAATACCAGTCTGCAACTCGTAACAGGGACTCGTAGAAGCCATAACTCACGACCACACAAGATGTGTGTCTGTGTCGGGCTCTTAATCAGGGTGCACATTGTTTTCCAACCATTCCGCATCACTGTGATACAGAAATGGCTGTATTTGGGTCATGGGTTATTTCAGCAGACGCAGTCCATTATCTGCTGCGACCTACATTCAGTAATGTGAATTCGCGAAATTTGTTGTCGATGACCCACATTTCAGTTCTGTTTGAGAGGAGCGAGCTTTACGCCTCTCCCTCCCCCCTGTTCAAAATTCAAACTGGACACCACCGCCGCGCCGTGGCTGAAAACAATGTCCCAGATGTCTGGCCTTCACACTTCGTGTCCACCCTGTACCACCATTCTATCGCCTGTTCTATGTTTATATTTACTTTATTGAAAATTCTCTCTATTTTTGTAATCTCTACAGGTCTGCAAATACTGGAATGTCCTTGCCCTGGACGGCTCGAGTTGGCAGAAAATCAATTTATTTGATTTTCAACGGGACATCGAGGTGAGTCTCTTCGTGCATACATGCAAATTCTGCATGCACGTGTATTGAATTGAATGAAATGAACTGCCTTTACTTCACAGGGTACTGTCATTGAGAATATTTCCCAGAGATGTGGTGGCTTTTTGAAAAATCTCTCACTGCGAGGTTGCCAATCAGTTGGAGATGCATCAATACGGTACATACATATTGCATATACATATTATTTTTTTTTCGCGTTTAATAAAATTGTTCGTTTTTTGATTTCTTACAGAACCCTAGCTAACGACTGCCATAATATCGAGCACTTAGATTTATCCGAATGTAAAAAGATAACCGACCTATCAACGCAATCAATAAGTCGTTATTGTTCAAAATTAACATCAATTAACTTAGACTCGTGCGCTGATATAACCGACAATAGTTTAAAATACATCTCCGATGGATGTCCTGTAAGTATGCACTGGTAGCAGCCACCAGTTTCTCCCCTCCGCCATCAGGAGCCACAAAATATGTGTGACACATTTTACATTTTTAGGTCAAGTCCTTGAGAATCGTTGCATCGTGGAAAGTAAAACAGTGCACATCGCTGAAATTCCCCTCATTGCTTGCTCTCGCTTGGTGTGTGCTGTAAAATGCAAGCATTTTTGTTCAAAAACTTTGGAAGTGCAATTAAAGTTCTCTTCCGTCGTGTCGTTCCAAAGCATACATCTCTTCAGCACTTTGCTCTTATTCTCCATTCATTTTGATGTTTTGCTATTATTCGTTGTTGTTGTTGTTGTCGTCGTCGTCGTCGTTGTAGTGGTGGTACTGTAACATTTTCTGCGTACACCACACTCACAGTACAGTTGGTTCTCTTTAACCTTGTGTGATGCAACTCAAGCTTCACTTCCTGCAAACTGTCGTCATGGCTTTTGCAACCGCTGTTCGTTTCGGTTTTTAGGCCAAATTGAGGCCAACGATTATAATACAGAAGAAAAAAAAAGAAGTTTTGTTGGCCTACATTTACCATCAGAATCGCCCACCCAAAGGCAAGCAGTAAGTCAGTCAACATTCTTCGTGTCCCACTAATTTTCAGTGGTTGGCTGCTTCGATACGAACGAAAACTGTCTTCATGCAACCACACTGTGCTGTGCTTGTGAGTGGGTTTGTGTTCTGTGTGTGGTAGCGAGGCAGAGCAAATGCCCACAGAGGAAGTGTTGTTGAGTGGTTGTCGACAATTGCAATGACACACAACAGTGTACAGGGTACACCAACCAGCCGCCTATGTGTCCTTTAATAGGTTTCTGTTTATTTTCCTTTTAGTCTTGGCACACTCTGCGCTGCACAAGGACACAAGATCAATAAGTGTAGTCCTTATTTAAAAGAGGCACAAGTTGTGGTGTTGAATTTCAACACCAACCGCTGGATTGCTTGCTTTAGTTGTTATCACCGCAACTTCTTTGTGTGGGTGTGTGTGTGTGCGGATGGATGTGCACAAAAACAAAAATGGAACGAATTTGAAGCGCATTGAAATGCAATTTCCGGAAGCTAACAATGCTTATTCTACAAATGAGTGAGGAAACTGTGTGTCTATTCAAGGCTTCACGTCTTTGAATGCTCCTTCAAGAGCTGTGTAGGCGCTTATTTCTTTGCTCTTGTCTCATTAATGGAGATTTACAGTCTTTAATGCGGTTGAAGAGGATTTTTTTTCAGTGTTTCTTATCATTTGCCAATGGTTGCGCATAAATTATATTCTCTTTTTTCGTTTTGTTTTTTTTTTTCATAGAACCTACTAGAGATAAACGTATCATGGTGTCATCAAATAACGGAAAATGGAGTTGAAGCCCTATCTCGCGGTTGTGTTAAATTAAGAAAGTTCAGCAGTAAAGGTTGTAAACAAGTTAATGACAACGCATTGCAATGCTTAGCTAAGTACTGTCCCGACTTAATGGTGCTCAATTTTCATAGTTGTGAGGTAAGTTAAACACTAGACTATGACCATTTTAAAACTTTATCCTGCGTCACCTTTTACGCGTGCTACACTTCCAATCTCTGTAGGGTTTTTTTTTAGTTTATAAAGCTTAGCACGTGTGCCCTCCTCGATCCACACACTGCGTCAGTCGAAAATGATATTTGCTGTCATCAGTTTTCTTGAACTCACGAATGAGTATTATTTTACAACTTAAACGCTAATCCTGCGGGCTGCGCTTTGAAGCTCATGATGCCAAAGAAAACTTAAATATAACGCAGAAACCGAATATCATCGGCGATACTTTAGTCGTAAGTTGAATCACTTCGGATGAATTTCATAGAAAATCTTATAAGGTTCGTAGAAAAGAGGATCCAAGGATTTGATATCCAGGAGATTTGCCTCTATTCCGCGTTTATATACCAGGAATATCTTCAATCAAGCTCAAGGGGATGAGTAGGTTCTTGTTTCGGATTTATAAAGTCAACCCTAATGAGGAAAATAGAAATAAATACAATACAACAACTTCCTCTTCTTCTTCTAGTGGCACTACAGTCCGGGGTGGACCTGGGCCTCAGTCAACAAGATTCGCCAGCTGGCACTATCTTTAGCTAGCTGTCTCCAATTTCGCACACCAATTTGGTTGAGGTCCTTCTCCACTTGTTGGCGCCATCGGTTTCGTGTTCGTCCTCTATTGCGTTGTCCCCCTGGTTCGGAGTCGAAGACAACAACTACACTTGTACAATTATCTAATGAGCAAAGATGGGTGGCAATCAGTCCGTAGAGGGCCAGGCCGTGGCATATCTTTTTCTTCTTTTTTTTCATTCGTTTTTGTTTTATTTTAAAATTCATTTTTCTTACATGCTAGACAAAAATAACTAAAACTAGCTTAACTAACTTAACAATCGTTCTTACATCTAACCCACTGACCCTATACGGGTACTCTAAGCTATTCTGAACTAATTTTAATTGTGCCTTTCGGCTTGGACTATGTTTTTTTTTATTTTGTCTGAATGGACTTTCTGTTTTGCCAAGAAAGCTGGTAAAAAAAACTTGGCCTAGGCCCTGGCATCTCAGCAACCACTCGTGTTGGGCGTGCTTTTTTTCTCTCACACTTGGAGGGGTTTTATACCGACTCAGAAAGGCCAAGTTTGAGAAGCTTTTTCTAGACAGTTATACTCTTTGAGCATAGTCAGTGACTCGAAAGAGGTGAGGCCGTGAAAATTATTGGTCGTATTGGGTATCGAACCCAGAGACCGAGGTTCAAGTGCGCATGAGTCGACACACAGACCCACAACGCCACGCCCAACAAATGCAAAAGGTGGTAAACCGACCCACGGATAGGGGCAAAAATCGTCATCAATCCCCGCGCTTAATGACATTACAGTCTTCAGCTCTTTAGAAAAGGCCATCTGCTTGCTACGCATTTCGGAGAAGGCTGCTAACATTGTCTCCGCTTGTACTCGAGAGTGTTGCCTCTATCTTGTGACAACTTCACTTTCGCACTCATTCTGTTGCAACAGTAGTTAACGATCTCCGATGGTATTCTTCCAAAACTTCTAAAGAGGTGTCCTTCTTCGTTGGCAAAACCTCTGCTTAAGGTTTGTGATGGAAATCTGCATATTTGTCCAGTTCATCCCTAAAAAGGGTGAATCTTTGTCACTCTCCACGCACCGACCCATAGCCCTAACTCCCCTTCTTTGCAGTGACATGGGAACGCTGACAAATAGTCAGCTTACGAAAAATCTTTTGCCGTGAAAGCGTCGTAATAACCGACTGGGGAACCCAAGCAAGAAGTCCGCCGGTGATTTGATGGTGTAACGAAAAGTGGAACCAAACTTTGGGCAAGACCAGTATCGTGCGCTTGATGTAGGCAGAATTTTACACCAACTTTTTTTTGTCGAAATTGCTTTGTTATGGCATCGATGTATAATTCAATTTTTTTTGGATGGGTCCAAGTGTGATGTCCATCAATCAAACCGTGGCTCTGTTCGGTCTCGGACACTTTCACTTTTTTAAATTGTCTCCCGTCTTCTTCAATGATGTACTTCATTGCTGATGGCAATACTGTCAGCTTTTCATATTTGCTCCAATAATCACGACTCTACACTTCGCCCGCCGAATTGGAACACTTACTTACTTATCAGGCCAACGACTCTTGGAGGGTCTGAGTCTGAGCAATAGCTGCCTTCCATCGTTGACAGTCCTGGGCACGCTGCTTCCAGTCATCAAGACCAAGCTGTCTTGCGTCCGTGATAACTTCGTCTTTAAACCGGACGTTCCTTTCATCGTATTCGAAGACCCTCTTTGCTCGAATGTTGTTGTACATGCGCTCAATGTTGCCGAGTCAATGCAGTCGACAGATTTTTGCCTTCCGTACTACATCCACATCTTGGTACAGCTCGTAGAGATCTCCTCCATTCCCCTTCCTAGTAGACGGGACCATATATCTGACGTAGAACTTTTCTTCCAAAGGCACCAAGAATCGACGGTGTCGATGTTATCTGTGTATCCCAACAGTTGGACTGACCTGTAGAGTACAGTGCCTTCCGTGTTTACAGCTGCTCGCCGCACTATCTTCTCCAGTACCAGGTCTCCTTGCCGAACTCCGGGACATGTTTCAAAGGGCTCGGAAGTCCTCGAGGCAAACCGATCAATTTTGCGGTTCGAATAGTTCCTTGCTCATCGCTGTCGAATGCAGCTTTAAAGAATATGAAAAGGTGGTGAGAGTTAGGATCGCCTATTTTGTGGATGGGACATATGGAGCTGCCATTTCAGTCGTCAGGCATCCAAAATTCTGCAGATGATCTGGTGAATACTCCCTACCAGAACATCGCCACCGGCATTCAAGAGCTCTGATGGCAAACGATCTGAGCTGGCAGCTTGTTGTTCTTTAGTTTTTAAATGCTGTGGCGACGTCTTCAGAGTTGGGTGGTAGGCCTACTTCATCGACTGGAGTGGGAATTTCCTGATTCCCTATCACTCTCTCCTGGTCGGGTAAGCAGCTGCTGGAAGTGATGCTTAAATACATCCACTATACACTGCGGGTCAGTAACAAGATTAGCCTCACAACCTCAAAGAGCCTGGGTGTCGTTCCTAAAGCCTGTGGCGGCCAGGATTTTGGCTTTAGACTAGACTATTCGATATCCTTGAGCTGGGACGTTGCTAGGCACCTTTCCTTCAGGCGTTTTTTCTCCTCCCATCTTCTAGCCCGGTACACCTTGCGCTGATCTAGTTTTTCGTTGCAGAGCCATTTGGTATGCCTCGTCCGTTGTACGTTTCTTCTGCTCACTCTCGCCATCATACTATGGGTCTCTTGCTGGAGGTGGTAAGTAAAGCTATTTCCGCTACCTCTTTGATGGCCGAGCGGCAATGTAACCACATCTTGTTGGCGTTGGTGTCCGACGTAGGCATACCGCAGAGTCTCTCACTCAATTGCTCTTGATAGACTCTGGCAATCTCCGGTGTGCTCAGGCGTCCAATGTCAAAACACCTATTTGTTGACTGATGCAGCTTTCTGACATTGGACAGTCGAGCTATGAATCGTCGTGCTGCTATGCGGAAGTAGTCAGAGTCTACGTTTGCTCCCCTGAATGTTGGCACATCCAGTATATTAGACACATGTCTTGCGTCAATGAGCACATAGTCGATTTGGTTGGCGGTTCGACTGTTCGGAGGTCGCCAGATTGCTGTGTGGATTCTTTTGCGAGGAAACCTCGTGCAACTTATGACCATACTACGTGCTGTCGCAAAGTCAGCGAGTCAGCGGAAGCCGTTATCTGTTGTAGTGTCGTGAAGGCGTGCCTTCCGATCAGTCCACCAAAGCTGTTTTCCGGACCGATTTTGGGATTGAAGAGTCGGAGAACCATGTCAAGTTTGATATGTGGATGAACAGGGATCTTTCCTGTCATCCCGTCAAGTTTGGAGCTCTGGTGCTCCCAAGACGTCCCTGCACCTACGAAGTAGAATCCATAAGTGAGCAATTAAGCGATTAAACGTTTGCGACAGAAATGTCGCGACGTCAAGACTCGCTTAAGCACCGATGTATTGTGGCTTCAAACAGAGAGCTTAATCGTTTTTTTTTTAACAAACAAGGCTCAGGCGTTTTATTACATTGCCCCCTCCGTGAAATCACCCGCAATACTCGTTTCGGTAGGAATGATCATCAGTTCAACCTTAAATGTACTTTCGGGCGCACAATTAAGTTCAGGGACTGGTTTGGTTTAGCCGCTCTACATCCTCTTCCTTTTTTCCCTTTATACCATCGGTCCGTGGTGTCTCTTGACTCCGGGCACAGTATTTGCAATGTTCGCGCAAAATATTGTTTAAGTGAGCAGAGCTGTGTAAATTTCAACAAGAAAGCAATTAGAAAACGATTCCATAAAAAAATCTTGAGAATTCACCCTGATAACCGATTTATTTTTTTCTGATTGCAGAACATTACTGATACGTCAATACGACAAATTGCAGCGAATTGTCATAAACTACAAAAGCTTTGTGTATCAAAGTGTAGCGAACTAACAGATTCATCACTAACGGCTTTAGCGCAAAACAACCCCTTGCTGAATACTCTAGAAGTAGCCGGGTGCAGAAACTTCACCGATATTGGATTTCAGGCACTTGGTAAAAATTGTAAATATTTGGAACGCATGGACTTGGAGGAGTGTAACCAGATAACTGATTTGACGCTGGCTCATTTAGCCACTGGCTGCCCAAGTTTAGAGAAATTGGTAAAATCAACTAAATGTGCACCTGATTGAATTGAATTTAATTTAGTGATTTTTTGTAGACTTTATCACACTGTGAGCTTATAACCGACGATGGAATCCGTCAGCTGGCCGCCGGTAGTTGTGCAGCTGAGAGTCTATCCGTCCTAGAATTGGACAATTGTCCTCTAATAACCGATCGAACCTTAGAGCATTTAGTTTCGTGTCACAATTTACAGAGAATTGAGCTATTCGACTGCCAACTGATAACACGAGCGGCAATACGAAAATTAAAGGTAAACCAATTAACCATTCCCACCCATTTCTTACACCTTGAACTTATGTCTTTTTTGTTTCTAGAATCATTTACCAAATATCAAAGTGCATGCATACTTTGCACCGGTGACACCGCCACGAGACAACACTGGACATCGACCTAGGTATTGTCGCTGTTGTGAGATTCTCTGAGATCAGGCCATAGGCTTGGCCAGAAAGATTTTGTGCAAAAGCCGTGATGACTGATATATTACAATAGTTTTTATTTTCATAATAATTCTATTATTGTTGTTAGTTTATCTTATGTTTCTTGTTGTAAGTTATTATTTACTTAATGATTATGACTTTGGTTTCTCGGCCGCCACTACCACCACCACCAATATGTGTAAAGATTCGATATTCTTTAGATAAGAGCAAAAGAGAAAAGATGAAGATGAAGAACGTGCGCGATGAACAACACCTAGAGAACACACTCAAAAGTGGGACAATGATAAAAAAAAAAAAATGATTAAATGAAACGGAAAATTGATTGATTCGTTCTTTTTGTTAAGTTTAAACGATTCTCTCCCGGCTGTCCCGCCTAATCTCCTCCCTCTTCTGTATTATTGAACTATTATTTTTTGTTAGCATAAGTTAAACACTACTACCGTAAGCTGTTTAGGTTTCCTTTTGTTTTATTTAAATTGATATGATACGCTCGTCGCTCACACAGTGCATCCAACTCTGATCAGTTGCAGTGGCGGAGTGGAGTGTTTTGCAAGTGGGAGGTTAGTGTGTGTGTGTGTGTTAGTGTGTGGGAGGCGATGATTAGTGATTGAAATGTGTGTATGAGATAGGACAAATGAAATTTGATGGCATGTATGTAATATAAATAATTATGGATTATCCTTGTTACTATTATTTCTTTCTTATTATATATATGTATTTACCTACTTTTAAATATTCATGTGCATATTTTATAATTTTTTTTGTAGTTAATTGAAATTTAACATTGGTTTTACAATTACATACTGAATTATGAGAGATTCCAAGAACTATTCATTTGGTCTCATTTTAACAACAAAAAAAAAACAAAACAGTGTATTTTATTTGTACTCATTCTTTGGTTCATTGTGTTCATTTGATGTCTTCGGCTTGAGTTCGGTTTTCGCTTTTCATTATAATTTTCGCCACTTAAGTGGGTGCAGTTTTGTGCTGTTTGTTGAATTGTTGGTGAATGTTTGTTGTCTTGCACTGATCCTTGTCGTGTATCGCTGTTTACTTACAGAGCATATGGAATAATACAAAATTTGTTGGCATTGTATTTGACCAACTACTCTGTGCCTCGTTCAGAGATAAAGTAGTAAAACTTCTCTTGCCCCTTGATTTGATCTGACAGCGTTTTTCATAAAATGTTCACAGACAGTGTTTGTGAATACGATTGATCACAGAGCAACTCTGCAGGCTGCTCTAAAGTCTTAAGAAGTGTGAGTGAAAAATAAACTATCATGCGTGACTGTAGAGCAAATCAGAGATATGTGGGTTTTTTTTTTTTATAGTAAAGACACAAACCGAGTTGGACATCTCGTAAATGTTTTCTGGCCTCGTTGTCCACTGAAGTGACAGTTAAATGACAAATGATTTTTACGGATTTCTGGGTTTTTCAGCACCACTACTTATTTAGTCCTTTGACTGGTCACTTTTCATTGATATTCGACTGTCAATCGAAGCTGAGTATGATTACCACAATCCTGTCAGCTATATGGTCAATCCGACATAAGTGACAGATACATGATTTACGAAAAGTATGCTATTTTGTGACTATCGTGTTGTGTGTATGTGCGTTGACTCATACGCACTTGAACCTCGGTGGCTGGGTCCGATTCCAATACGACCAAAAATAATTTTTACGGTCCACCTCATTCGAGTCACTGACAATCCTCTCAAAGAGTATAACTGTCTTGAAAAAGCTTCTCAAAACTTGGCCGTTCGAAGTCGGCATAAAACTGCAAGTCCTTCCACTCGTGAGAGAACAATAGCACGCACAACACCGAGCTTGAGCACCACCCATATCCTTTTGTTTACTCTTCATCTAAAGTGAACAATTCTTGATTCTAACCTAATTCTAACTACTGGCATTCGAAAATATGCAGTTAGCATTCTGTTGGTATTCATCTGAATTTAATCTTTGTTGAATGATCCCATATGATTGTTTTGTTCGGTGTAAAATAACTGATCGTGCTTAATTTATATCTGAGGTATATACAGGTGTGTGCCATCGAACGAAGATTAATTTTCTCATGTATTTTGAGAAAGTGCAGTAAGACCAAACGTTCAAAGAACCTTCAGTCTTTCTCGCTTCGAAGCTGAGATTTAAAGACTTCTCTTTGTCTGGCCCGTGGAGTGAATGAAAGACGCTGCTAAATATGTTTATTTCAACAGTATCCCTCCCGTTCGATGGAGTGGTTGTCTGAAATAAAACAAGATCGTTTATAAAGTTTATTATGGTGCTTCTTTGTCCGGCTTACAGTCCGGCGTGGACCTGAGTTCCAAGATCTTCAAAAATGGTTAACATAAACAATGCATTCTGAAACATCAACGAACAGTTCAATCAGCATCACGTATTCATCGCATTAGCATTGGAAAAAAAGCAGTGATTTGTACGTAAATATTTGACGTTTCTGAATTCATCCTATACTACTTCTTTGTCTTGGGCACAGTTTGGGGTGGACCTGAGCTCCAACCTCAACAACACCTTCACTTGTATTCAGTTGCGAACTCCACTTTGGTTGAAGCCCTTCTTCACTTGTGTCTCCCTGCTTCGTTATTCCACAGACTCCGAAGACCCTTCTGGCCGAAGCCAAATTGTCCATGCGCTCTTCATGGCAACGCCACCTTTATCGTTGGATGGGGAGATGCCTGGCCAGACAGTTTTTTTTTCCTCTTATACATCCCATGTCGTAAAGGCAGCGACACCTGAAGAGATCTACTGTATTGAAGGGTTGGAGTTAATCAAAAAGTCCTTGTACTTCCATTATGAAAGATTGTAAGTCCTTTGTAGTAGATTTTCAATTGCACTGTAGTGAATATTTCGCTATGGAAAATTCACAGAAAATGTGATCGAATGTCTCTAGACAAAGCCGATATAGCCTGTCTTGGACAGGTCCATTTTGTTAAGGTCGTAATTCGTGACTAGTAAGAAAGCTCGTTAGGAATCTTATACTTTCATTGTTGAAGCAGAGGACTTCCTTATAGGAATAAGGCCTGATTGATCGTTTGGAGTGCCTAAGACGATCCCGATTGGTCTAGGCGAAGTTTGTTTTCCCATCAGTTGATAATTGAATATTCTCCCCGAGATGCCATCAACGCAAACAAGATCGCACACAGAACTTTTTACAATTATTTCTAATTCTTCGCATATCACTGTGGCTCTGGACCCACTTGGGTCTCAACCAACGATCCTCTTCAGCTCTAAAAACCTTTTATTAGTAGCCCCAAATCACGCACATCAAGTTAGCTGGTCCATAATTATGTGCTCATTGTATCGTTATCTCTCATTCTTTGAATTGGCAGAATTTTGCGCCGAAGTTATTCACCTTTGTCCTCTATATCACCCCCAGTCGTGTCACACAAAAATGTATGTCAATGTTGCAAAATTTGTATTCTAATTTATTTCTAATCACTTTATGTGACATTTATCACCCTATCCGACGATCTTGTGTATTCACTTAATCACATTTGTGTTGTGCACAATGGACCCAACACGTTCTAAGTGAGCTAAAGGCTTAGGGTTACGACGTGCAATTACCTACCTACCTAGTCACATTTTATGAAAACAGTGAGGTGGAATGTGAGAGAATGTCCCTACTTACCTCAGTCGACCAGATCTATGTCACGGTCAGTGTTGGGACTCAACATTTTCAAAGTATGGGTCGATTTGAAAAAAGCGTTATAGATCAGGTTTACCTACTGAAATGCCACCTACTACGTTAAAGCTGCTTTCAAACATGAAATGGAACTGTTTACTCTGTGTAAGACAGTTGTCAGTTCTAAAACTTATTTGTAATTTTGTGCCCATATTGGCACGTAAAGAATGTGGAAGAACTAGAATGCGTGGTAGATTTTGTGGTAGTAAATGTGGTAGATTTGAAAATTCCGCAAAATAGAAATAGATCTATAATAATTGTGGTAAAGTCCCAACACTGGTCACGGTACCGTGCAGTTGATCCATTTTTCGCCATCAACGCTAAGGCCGCTTTTAAACACGCTAAATTCGTCGCTGATTTTTGTATGAAATGGACAAGCGAGGTGAGACAAAAGGGATCTCATATTTAGAGTGTGTATAAGCGGCCTAACAGGACCAACAATTGTACACAACATTTCATTCGAATCGACAAAGAGTGTTTCTCAACCGCTTTCGCTTCCACAACAAAGACCAGCACTGAGATGGTCCAGGCTTTGTGCCAGAAATCTATTGGAGCTTCTTTGTGCAAAGTCAAGTAGATTTTGTTGCTGAGATCTGAGACACATGATACACACTACATGTTTTTTTGTTCCACATCATCTCTGTACTCGGTTTCTGTTTCATTTAAAATTGTTTATTTATTCGTCTTCTGTTGCACTTGATATTATTTGAACTATTTCTTGTACCCTGTTAAAGAAAACTGAATTTTCCCAAAATTATTTCATTTGACCGATATTTTTGTAGCGTAGGCCGTAGAGCTCATATGAGAATGCGCTTGCAGCCGTCTTATTAAGTGAAAAAAAACGAAACAAAATTGTGTCCTTCTCATATGCAAGCAAAATGATAAAAGTATTGCGACCGATAATAATTTAAAACAGAAAAAAAAAAGAAACAATTTTATTCTTGCAACAAAAAGAATGATTAACATAAATCCGCGAATTAATCATAAAATAAATTAAAAAAAAAACACACAATTGAGATTAAGTAGATGTGATAAAAGCTTTTTAATTTGCAAAACTTAGCGTGTAAGACTTAAAACAAAAACAAAAAAAAAACACAAGCAAATACTTGTAATGAAACATACCCATAAGGCGTAAGGCTCGAAGGAAGATAACTGAAAAATATTAAGTGGAAATAAGCAACAAAAAAATAATACCTTTGTCAACTGCGTTTAATAACTAAGTAATAATGAGAACCTACGATTTTTTTACATACATACATACATATAAGAATGCATAACCACATAAATTAGGGTAAGTGTTTCATTTGTTTCATTCTCTTGTTTTGTGCTCGGTGAAATCATTGTGTTGTCAATGTTTGTATTTAAATGAAGAAAAAAAAACACACACACATATATAAACTTAAAAAAAGAAAAGAACAAAGGAAAAAGTATTTTTCTAAACAAATAAACAAAAAAAAAACAGCAACAAAACGTTGTGTTATTCTTTGATTTATTTCAAATATATAAGTAACTCTATTGTGATTCTTAAGTCAAATCTTTACATAATAATAATTATAAACAAAATATATGATTATACTATACACGAAACATTATTTTTAATATTACACTATTATATACTGTGAGTTTTTGTTCCATTTTCCAAAGCTAAGTGTTTCTTTGTTTTATTTTTCTAATCCCTTAGAAATTTAATAAACTTCTGTATTATATTTGTTTTCTTATATTTTTTATTTAATTTTGTTTTTTTTTTTTTGTTTAGTTAACATTAGTAACGGGAATAGAGTTTAGCCCAAATCATGGGGGAATATTTGTTACTGACGCAAGGACTTAATTTTTACGGCATTGCATTGAACTTGATTTATTTTGTTTCCGAGTCACTTTTGAGGAATTATTGTATTTTTGTGCTGCCTCAAAACTCAGCATCCTTTACGTTTATTTATATAAGCGTTCTATAATTCAAATCCGTGCTGTCCAGCTACAGTTTATGATCTTCTCAACATTCAATGTGTTTCAATTCACCCCCAATTTATTTGTTTTCTCTTACATACCTCTGAGCTCATGCCCTAGCTGCCTTCCATAGATGACGGTTCTTTGCCCGCTGCTTCCAGTTACTAAGGCCAAGTTGTCTTGCGTCCGCCATGATTAGGTCTTAATACGGGAAGTTCGATCTTCCCCTCCTTCTCGAACCAGGAGGCTCGGATTCAAAGACCCTCTTAGCTAGAGCATTGGTGTCAATACGCTCGATGTGGCCAAGCCAGTAGAGTGGACAGATGCTTCCCGCATCACTGTCATCTCCAATACCAGATTGAAGAAGTCGCACAGCGCATCTCCTTTCCGAAATCCGTTGCAGGTTTCGAACAGCTCGGACATCCTGAACGAACTGAACTGCATGGAACTGCATCGCGTAGGGTGGTGCGACACAACTGGATCGGGATCCCGAATTCGATCATCGCTTCCAATAGTTCCTTGCGATGCGTGCTGTCGTATGCGGCTTTACAATCGATTAAACGGTGGTGTGTATCGATTTAAAACTCCCTGGTCTTCTTCAGGTTTTTCCTTAGTTCTCCAGAGGATGAGTTCAATTAGTTTCGCAATAAATCAGACTCGACCGGGAGTGACTCGGTCTTGAATATTTTCTTGTCGTCAGCGTATACAGAGATATCGCAGAGTTTGATTGATGTCAACAAAACCAGAAAAAAACCCAAACGCTGCATGAATTTAGTCGAGTAATTCTACTTTGAAGAGAACTGTGTATTGGCGGTCTTCTTTTGTGTGATTGAAGTCATAGTTTACGTGTAAGGCCCGTCTCACTTAGGTTCTATTGGACCCATTCAGATACCCGTCACCTCTTAACTCCTAAGCTCAGCCATCCTGATGTCCTTATAAATCTGAAAAGAGATTTGTGATTTTTGTTAGATCCTGGTAGCATTGGAACAAATGTTCTCCAAGTGTTCTGTGTCTCAACTGGGTTCACTGCATCTGCATTCTTCTTTTTCCTTTTCCTGTTTGTCGCCGCAGCCTCTCCATATAAAGTCGTTCATTTCATGGTACTTCATATGATTATGTCCAGTTATTGCTCAAACTACCATCGCTGCCAGCTTTTTGTCGCACTGAAGGAGTCTGTCGGTTTTGGCACTGCTCAACTTGGGCCAAAGCATCCGAGTTACATGTGGCTAGAGCGGCCGACCCTTGGTTTACTATCTGCAGGATTGTGTAACCCACTGTAACAAAAACAACCTGATGTGCACAATGCCCATACCCACACAAACAAAGCACTCAATTTAGTTTGATTTAGTTCAGTTATTCTTTCTGAATTACATAGAGTAAGGCATATCAGAGGTTGTGGAACTAAATGAATTTAAATAAAATGACGGTGTGAAATAGTTCACTTGTTAGGCGCTCTATTTGGAACTAGTCTTCGTGAACTACACCAGCCTTGTCGTAACATACAATCGTTTTCCTACCAATTTTTCTCTGAACAGTTCGAGACATTTGAATCCACCATATGCTACAGTAAATAATATGTTCTCTTGGTTACCGCCCTAAAGAAAAGCTCCTCCCTATGTTCACCTAATCATCCCTATCCTAATCTCTATGTGTCGTGTCACCCAAACATATGTGACAATTTCGTATTTTGTTAGTCGCTGGGTGGTGTGAATAAAAACTAAGGCAAACACTCCGAGTTAACACTCGTGAGTAAAGTGTTTCGTTAAAGGCAACACTTGAATAAACAATTTCCTCAAAGGAGGTTTTTCCCCTCAAGTTGAAGTTTGAAAACTGGAGTGGAGAACTGTCAAATTTTGTTATCGAACTATTTTTACTCCTTTTTTTATGAGTTGAAACCTTCTAATTTTCATGGCTGGAGTTTGGCTTTTTTCTAGCAAGCACGGATAAAACTGTAAACAATTTATGAAGTCCTCATCAACCATTCCAGATTTCCCTTTTTTAAAGGTTTTGCACATAATACATCGAAGTATTCCTTCTTAACTGCAAACTTTCTTAAAGTGTCCTCCAAAGCCCACTCAACTTCTTCAAGGGCTTACTAAATACTATTCATCTCTATTCACACCAAAATGGAGGGAACACTTATGATACGCTCAACTGTCAAAACATGTAAGTGAATGGTTTTCGTTAAACTTAACGAAAATCATTTGTATTCACACCACCCACTGTCTTTTTTTTAAATTCAATAAGCGGCTGGCGATGCGTTAACATTTTACAAATATTACCTAAAATTAACTATTATTTCCTCCAAAAGGCCTCACAACCGTCAGTCTCAATACATGTGATAGGTAAATGAAAGTAAATTATAGCACATTTGCTCCATCACCGTTAGTTAAATTGAATTATTTATGTTCTATCTTCTTTTTTTATTATTTCAATAGGATATAGCCATAGTTACACAACGTTGAGTAATAGCTCTTCAATTAAAACTAGATTTTTCGTTTAATGGTAATTAGGAAATATAAATATTCTTGAATGTGATGTATTTTTCTTCTCTACTTATTCACACACAAAAGAAAAAAAAAACAAACAAAAAACACTTGATATTGTGAAAACACGTAAAGTAAACGTAAACAAAAAAAAAAAGAAACAAAACAATTGCCTTGGCAACAACACTTTTTGGTATTTAATCTGTGATGTTAAGTAAAATAAAACACAAGCGATCAAATTAAAATGAAAACAAAAAAACTTCGAAGGGAAAACGTCCTAAATGTGCCCCTCTATCTATCTAAATATCTTCTCCGTCTATCTCTCCCACGGTTTTTCTTCTCCTTGCCATGTTCGCTCTCAGCTAAGTATATCCCAACCTATCTATAAGCCCATTCCCATTTCACTGTTCACAATTTCAGGCGAATCCCGAAAGAAATGAATAAATTCAACTCTAAAACATAACAAAAGCGCGTAAACTAAGCAAACGAAACGAAAAAGAAATCTATTTCACAATTAACCGATGAAAATTCAGGTACAAAACACAAAGATATGTAATATAGATTTAAACAAAACAACCAGCTACAACAAACAGTGTAAAAAAAAACAAAACAAAAAACAATAAGTTTGTCGAAAAGAAAACCAAACATAAAATAAATACCTTCCCCGTTATTTTTTTTAACAAAAGTAAAGTCTTTTTGAAAATATTTGCAAAAGAGAAAACCGAAAAACTATATATACATACTACGATATTTAAAACTCCAATTATTTATCGACAGAAACAAAAAAAAATGGAATAAACAAAATAAATGTGTGTAAATTCAGAAAATATTTTTTTAAAATCAAAAATGAAATATTTAGAATTTATATTTTTCGACTAAAACGTACACCGGTGTAAACACAACCAAAAAGAAAACAAGAAGAAGAAGAAATAAAAACAAATAATGAAGTCAAAGTATTTAGGCGAACATTTTAAGGGAAATAACACAGAAATAAACGCAGAAAACGCAGTCATTAACTCCGATCCAAAAACAAAATAAAAAGAAATAACGAAACTCTGTTTTAGAAGTAATTAAAGAAATGTTTAAAAAGATATTATCAATAGAACTTAAGGGAAAGAGAAAACATAAAATAAGACTAATCTGAGACTTTTTTGTAAAACTAGCATCGTGTTGAAAATCATACGAGTCAAGAGTTACTTTGTATTTTGTGGGTTCAAATCCAATTTCAAGTCTGATCTGCAAAAAGCAAATTATCGTGATGCAATAACAACTAATTATGAACTTTTAGCAGGCTTTCTATATTCGGTGTTGATGATCAGTCAATCCGTATCACTCGAACATCTCTGTGAAAACAGCAGAACGCCTTTCTTTCTTATTTGCTTATCAGGCCAACGACCTTTCGAGGTTCTGAGTCTGAGCAATGGGTGTTTTCAATCGCTGACGGTTTTTGGCACGCTGCTGCCCGTCATCAAGGCCAAGCAACCGCTCTAACTTGGTCTTTATACCGGAGGTTCAATCTTCCTCTCTATATCGAACCAGGAGAGTCAGTTTCTGAGACCCTCTTTGCTTTTGCTTTGTTCTTCATGCGGTCGATGTGTCGATGGATTTTTGCCTCCCAGGCTACAACAACATCTTGGTACAGCACGTAGGTTGTGTCATCTCCTCCACTCACCTTCCTCGCAGACGGGCCCATGTACCAGAACCAAGATTAAGCTCTGTTCTACTTATCGTCCAGCTTTCGGCTCTATATAGCAGGCTGGCAAAATAAGAGTTTTGCCGAGCATTGGTCCTTCGATGCACGCGCTTTGAGCTCAGTTGTTATGAGTAATCGAAGAAGCAGCGGTTTCCAAAGGCGATTCTACGTTGGATCTCAAAATTGTAGCTGATGATCGTAATGTTTTGTCCCAGTTGGTGTGTGACCAAACTTTTCACGTTTTCTCCTATTCAGACGTACTGGATGGCACAGTTGGTTGAGTGCCTGCCCTTGGTTAGAAGAGTCCCCGGTTCGAATCCCAGTGAAAGCAACGCTTTTATCCGGTTTTCAAAACTGGTCCAGTCACCATTTGCCGTTGGGATCAAATTAACGGCAATATCACTGGAGTTGTCGATCAGTGGTAGTGGTCTGCTGGCGATTTCGCTGACGGCCCGCTTACCTCTGCCTACCTAGGTTGCTGCTGTTAGTACAATGGACTCAGTGAGTCTGAGTGCTCCAGTATAGCGTTAAAAATACCACAGAAAAAAATATTGTTTTATATGATCGCCATAATATCATCTTTGCAGCACATTTAGCGTGCTTTCAATAATCGACGTTGATGGGATCTAACGTGTCGTTTGGTCATTTTATGGTTTTAGCGAAGTATTTCGAACAATCACCGAATTCTTCTAATGAATGAAGAAGACGTGACAAATATCCGTCTACCCGCCTACCCAACAGAATATATTAATTGAATTGCAGACCGTTGTGAAGATTAAGAACGCTTGCCTACTGCTGAAGAGGTCTCGAATTTGACTCTCGCAACGCCGAGAAAATGTCGTCACGCACATAGCTTCAATGTTAAGCTGACCGTTCGACGTCAGGATTCATCACAATTTAGACAATTTAGACCCGGCGCACACGAACCTAAGACGTGATTCGTACGTACTTTGTGGCATCAAATGATCGCCATTCCAACAAGCGTCTCCAGCCAGCTCGATACTTAGCTACCTGCCTGCAGTTTCCCACGCATAGTTGGTTAAGGTCCCTTTCTAGTAGCGTGCTCCACCTGAGTCATGGTCTTCCTCTACTGCGTCGTACCAAGGGTGGTTTTTTCGGGCCGGAGCATTGGGTTCCATTCGGTCTACATGACCTAGTCATCACTCTTATGGTTAAGTCGATGTCGCTGGACAGTTCGTTGTTATATCTTCCCCTCCACTCACGAACTATTCAGACGGGACAGAAAGTCACCCGAAGTCACCCTCTCCAAGCAGTTCAAAGTAACCTCATCCGCTGCTGACAAAGTCCATGCCTCTGCGCCATTTAGCAGGACTGGGACGATTGCGACGTCTTATAGACGGTCACTTTTTGTTGTTCGAGTCCCAAAGAAGCAGTGATTGACAAGAGGTATTCTGCGTTTGAATTCAGCGTTGGTATCGTTGTCTGAGTTGATAGTGGTTCCTAGGTAGACAAAGTCTTTGACTACCTCAAAGCTATATCTGTCCATTGTGACGTTCTGTCTGAGTTCTGTTCGGCATTTGGTGTCCTTTCGCGTTACTTGGTCTTGCCCTCATTGACCACAAAACTTGTGCCATCGACATCACGCTGCGTTCTCCCGATTATGTCAATATCGTCCGCATATGCAAGTAGTTGGATGGACTAAAGTTTGTGCCTGTGCTGTTGGCGTGCGAAATTTGAACCATTATTTCAAGAAGTCGACTGACAGCGCCTCGCCTTGTCTGAATTCTTTTTTTGACATCAAAGGTCTGGGTTAGGTCTTTTCCGGCCTTGATGGAGCAGCGTGCATACTCCATCGTCATCCTACGCAATCGGACGAGTTTGGTAGGGATGCTAAAACTAGGACTTGCTCTGTATAACTCGTCTCGTTAGATGCTCTCATACGCGACCTTAAAATCGATGAAAATGGGGCGGGTATGGATTTGTTGCTCCTCGGTTTTTTTTTCCAAAATCTTGCCGCAGGGCGAATATTTTTGCCTAAAGCCACATTGGTATGGACCGCCCAGGTTGTTGCTGTTCATTTTATTTGTTATAAATAAAGCCAATGAACAAGCAGAAGTCAATTAAATAACACAATAACACACGGCTTTAGGTCTTCACACAACACGGCAGATAAGATCTTGTATTCGATGTTCAGAAGTATGATGCTTCTATAGTTGGCGCAGAGGGTCACCTTTTTTGAGGAGTGAAGGCACTAAGCTAACTCTCATTGAGGTGGTCCGAAGCCACTACAAATCAGGCTTGTGTTTAAGCTCAAACAATTACTCTGAAAAACATCCTTGATCAGTAACTCGTACCTTGTACTTGAATGCGACTGTACTCGAATTTTCTGTAAGTCGTACATTCCGAACATCGCATCAGCAGGTAAGCTCTGTGGACACTAAGCGAAGCTGCAATATGTGATGTTACTGAAATGAGCACGAAGAGGGCAACATCACTCATATAGTGCTCTTATAAATCAGAAGTGTACGAACATTAGTACCAATCAATTCAAGCGATTCAATTGAATTATGGTCGAATGGCTAGAATCACGAACCTGAAACTTTACAGTTGTAGCTACCGCTAGAATAACCTCTCAAACTACTCGTAAATTGCTTGACGCAAAAAAATGTCGTTACAAAAATTCAAATTCAACGAAAAAAAAAAAATACCAAAAGTATCGATGCTAGTCGTTAATAATAAAAACAATTTTGATTACTCCCCCCATGAAGCTTCTACAAGAGAACTAAAGTAAATCAGAAACAAACTTTGTCTCACATAAAAAAAAATAAACAATTGATGAACAAATAATAATCTAATCGAAAATGAATTAAGGCATAAATAACATAAATAAAACCGAATAATAGTGACCGACATCGTTTAGATTTAGTAGTTGCATATACAATACATAAACAAAAGTATTCTAATTAAAATGAAACCAGAAAAAATAATAAACAACAAAGAAAAACCAACAAAACCACGTAAGAACATTCGATTTTTTTTATTAAAACAAATATATATACATAAATATATTCAAATTATCGTGTAGTGTAAATATTAAATTTAAATAAAATATACATAAACCAGAAATATGTTATTTCGAATAAACCGAAATGGAAAACCCGATCATTTTTTTGAAGAAAAAAAAAAACAAAACATTCGTATAAACATGAGATAACTTTGGAGAACAAAAATCTTTAATAACAACGTTTGCATTGATGTATTGAATATAAGGGGTTTCAACTTTAACCTATAATTTAGAATTGATTTATTTTTGTATCTAACTACTTGTCAAGGCGTCACTGCCATACAAAGCAGCATTCGGAAACGAGTTTTGTCTGCATTCTGTGTGTCACTGGCGTCGAACTCTATCTCTCTACCTTAAATGTTTAGCTCAATAGAGGAGTGTGCACTTCGTTTATGATGAATATGCGAGAAATCTGTACATTTTAGTTTTCTATCTGTATACATACTGAAACTATGTTTATGTCAAGTTTATTGTTTTTATGTTAAAATGGAATGACGAGAAATGAATAAGAGAAATACATGATATGAGGAATACACCTTAACATTAATACTAAATGAGAAAAAAAAAATTGATAAAAATAATTCAATATTTACACAAGCTTTTTATATACATTATTAATGACAAATAAACATTTGAAATGAATACAGTTGATGTTTGTTTTTTTTCATTTTTATTAGTGCGCTTTTTGGTACAATAATCAAGGTAAGTTGATCACTCAATTTGGTTTGGGACAGTGTTTTGTTTCAACCATCACCCACATTCCGTGTGTGTCTCTAATCGGTTCTTCCTTTTCTGCAACAGCGTACATATATCGTGTACGAATTGTACATGTTTCCGAATTGTGCCTAGGCTAGAATAGGAATGTAGCTAGACGTGCGGAACAACGCCTCACTTAGGTCCGTGTGGACTCATTGTGTTGCCCAGAGGGGGAAATGTTCCTCCTTGTACCCTTATCGCACTCATCGAGACGTTGTATTCGTTGTTTACCTCTCTTCGTTCAGCCAGCCCGACATCCTAAAGAACCTGAAAAAGTTAGATAGTCGGATGTTATTGATTTCTTGCAGGTCATGGAAGAAGAATTCTCCCATAGTCCTGTATCGCAGTAGGCTGAGGCTTGGGCAGTAGCAGAGATAGTGAGGAGTGTCCTCTATTTTTTCCACATCGCCGCATCCTCTACATATGTTGTCATGGGATAGTCCAATTTTTGTTTCATGGTATTTCAGATGATTATGTCCCGTTAGAGCTCCGACCAGCATCCTCAGTAGGCTTTTGCCACACTGAAGGAGTTTGTCGGTTTTAGTTATATTTATATAGGACCATAGAACCTTAGTAGTCTTACAGGTGGTTAAGTTAAGCCACCTTTATCATGCTAGAGTTTTACCATCCATCTTCTTCCTGACATCTGTCAGTGGTGGTTGAATCCATTCGAATCCTGGGATGGGTCGATTACGGCCCCCTTTCTGGCAAGTTCATCTGCTGTCTCATTGCCGGCTATGTCCCTGTGTCCTGGGACCCAGCTTAGAGTTTTGAGCTCGTCGCGGCAGCTCGCGACCAGCTTGGACTTGATTTCTATGACCGCTTGACTGTCAATTATAATGGTAATATCAGCCGGTGGTATTTCCAACATTGTTATCATTCTGGCCGCTTCTTTGACTGCCAGGACGTCCGCTTGAAAAACACTGCCATATTCAGGAATCCTGATAGAACTGTGCATGTTTAACAATTCGGAGAAAATGCCCGCACCTGTGCATGTTTGCATCTTCGATCCATCAGTATATACTTGGATGTTCGAATTATTGATGCGTTCTTTTGTGATCCACTCTTCCCTCGTCGGAAAATAGCACCTGAAGGGTATTGCAAAGTCGATGAAGAAGAATCTATTTACAGGGATATTTTGAATCAATTTAATTCTTCAAAGTAATATATAGGCGATCAGTTTGCAGTTGTATATCATTCATGAATTGTGAAAACTCATGAATTTAAATTTCTTAATTGTTGAGAAAAATAGTAATTCCCACAAATGGGAGTTTAATAAATCTGCTTCATGAACATACGCTTTGTTCGTTTGCTTACCCCTCCTTTCTGTGTTGAAAATTTAACACCAAAATTTGAAAAAAGTTCAGTAACGAGCGAATTTTTAAATAAGAACTCTAATTCACCCCAATACTACGGTTGGAGAAGGGTTTCAGCTGTTTACCAGCTGTTTGTAAGAGCTCACATGTATTCACAGCCAGGGGAGAAAAAGCGTATAAAAAACGATGTCAGATGAAATCAAGGGGCAAGAGAGGTAGAAGTTGGATATCTCCTTGCTCTCTTATTTCTGGTCACTACCATGACGTTGCTTCCCTTTGTATTCCCAAAAAGAAACTAACAAATATTTTGTGGGACTGCGGTCACGGAGAAGTCAACAACAATTTCCACAGAACAGCAAGATTCAGTGGATCCCAGAAAGGGTATTTGATTTTCTTTTTTACCTAATTTTTTTATGTGCGGATTTTGCACTTGTTGTTCTGTCCGATTTGAAGTCAAATTGAATATTTCGGGCAAGAAAACAGCTTACGTTTTAATCTAGACCATAAGTAAGCAATATACCAAGTTTCATTAAAATCCGTTCATTCGTTTAGGACCATGAATTCTCTGCAGCAAATTTATTTTCGATTTGCGATTTCATTTTATTGTTATCCGTAAGCTATTGTGACATTTTTTAAACCTATCAATTCTTTTAATATAAGAAGATTGCCTTTTTTATATAAGTCTCACAGTTGGCGCAAGTAAATTCAAAGTTATCATCGAATATTTTGCTTGATAAGCTTTTTGAGGACAAGTTTAGCACTTCTAGTGTAACATCATTCGAATCCAGTACTTATTTATTGCAGTTTTCATATGTAATCTTCGTTCTAACAATAGAGAAGGGTGCAGTTGCGCACCTTCTTTTCCAGGACATCCTTTCCCTTGATGGCCACGAAAAAAAAATAGTTAATTTTTTTACATGGCCATGAGACCTCTGGGTAATTTGTTATCTATGCTCCTATCGACTCTTAATTACACAAGCAACATCTAAGTCAGAAAATAGTTAATTTCTTTATTGTAGCAATAAATTACATTTTCTTAAAAAAAAACAACATTGCACTATTTTCGGAGATGTGGTATAGACTACCTTACTACTGAAAAAGTAATTATAAATTGTAAGAAATGATATCAGAGTTAACAAGCTACAGAAAAACCTTCATTAAAAGTCAGAAAATGGTCGTCGTAAAATACTGCAGGTAAGTGGCACTTAGGTCAAAATAGGCCCGTTGTGTTATCACACAGATATACTTGATCCTATTTTGCAATCCACTTAGAACTGTTAATGAAGCGATGGAGATGGCTGATACTAATGTTGCTTAGTTCTGTCAAATCGTTACAGTAATAGTTTCTTCCTCCTCCTCATCTCTGCAGCTTCTATAGACGCCATTGTAGAGGATACCTATACTCCGATAAGAGTTCTGAGATTCAGCCTACTCATACAAGTGTTTTGGATCGAGAGTAGGCCATAATTGCTTTGTGATGAGACACCCAGTGCCAGTAGACCATTTACGATTTGTATGAGTTAGCGTTTCAAGCTTCAGTAGATGATTTGCAGTAGCGATATGCGTGGATGGACGGTCTTCATCCGGCAAGAGTACAGAAATACTCCCTTTTCTGGTGAGGTTGGTATGCCTCTGTATGAGAATTTGCCCAACTGCTGCCATCGGGCTGACTAACTTGCATCTAGTGGTTGCAGACATCTAGTGTGCAAGCAAAACAATCATGAAAATAACAATAGAAGGGATAGGAAAATACAAGTGCATTACATCGAGACAATTCGATGTACTAGTCAAAAAGCTACCACTCTTGGCCATTTCGAAGGATGACGTGAGTAGGAAATTCATTTTCCAAAAGAAATAAGCTCAACACCAAAAAGGATTGGATCAATGAATCCATAGTCAACAGCAACAATACGGTAAAATGCAGATGGATCAAGAACTGATGAAGGAACTGAGATGTGGGTATTTGGATCCTGGATAAAGTACAAGCTGGACAAACGCACCAGCAACTTTCAAGGGGAAATCGATGCCATGGACAAATGCGTTCAAATCAATCTTGACAGGACCTATACCAACCGCGACATAACAATAATGTCGGACAGTCGAGTCGCTATCATGGCACTAGACTCCTACATCATCAAATCCAAGCTTGTGTGGGAATGCCTAGAGACGCTTTAAGAACTGAGTAGGAGAAACAAAATGAAACTCTGCTGGATACCTGGCCTTACAGGGATAGAAGGCAATGAAATGGCTGAATCCCTTCCTTAGAAAGCAGCATCGGGACTCTTCATAGGCCCAGAACCATTCTGCGCTGTATGACATCATGTCGCAGAGAAGTATTCAGGGAACTAGTAAGAAGAAACCGCACAGACAACTGGAACAAAGCTCATGGCATTAACCAGGCCAAGAAACTCTTAGGTCCGTATAACCGAAAGAGGTTACAGGCATTATTGATCTACAGCAAAAACAGCCTCCGCATCCTAAAAGGCCACTACAGACTCCGCGAGCACCTAAGGAAACTAGAGATATTTGAAAAAAAAAACTCTGCTGCATCTCTGGGAATCTAACGAAATTCCAGAACACGTACTGTGATTCTGAGAGGCACTAGCCCACAAAAAAGAAAGACATATGTCTCATAGGAAGAAATTAACTCACTAGAACCATCTCTCATTCTCGCATTCCTAAATGAAACTGGCTTAGAGAGATTACTCTAGAATAAATCTCTTCCACCTATGAGCAACTCTGAATACAATTGTATGTGAGGGGAACTCGTAAGAGAGCAAATGCAGCAAAAGGGGGCAGAGCAGATCTGAAGGTCGCGGTGCAATAAACCTTGCAACAATAACAATAAAGTGATCATGTTTGACAGAGCTTATTGTCTCTAGACAACTCATTCGTTAACTGTGTCAAGTTTCGCACGCCAATTTGTTTGATGTCCATCCCCTTTTGTGTGCGTCAACTTAGTTATTATTGGACGTCCTCTGTTGCCGTCTCTCATGAGCCCCTACTCGAAGAATTATATTATTGAATACGCGTGACACTACAGCCCGTCTAGGTCAAACCTAGTTTTTACAAGAACCACCTGTGTTGTTTGGTGCTCACGATCGGACTTACTTATCAGGTCTGCGACCCTGAACAATTTCTTCTTTCCAATCGTTGGCGCTCCTAGGTACGCTGCTTTCAGTCATCAATGGGAAGCAGCGATGACTTGGTCCCTCTCACTATTGGAGGGAGCCTGCAAGTGTATGCCAAGGAATTCATCTTCTTCTAATGGCGCTACATTCCTGGGTGGACCTGGGCCTCAGCCAACAAGCTTCTCCAGCTGGCACTATATTTAGCCAGCTGCCTCCAATTTCGCCAGCCAAGTTGGTTGAGGTACTTCTCCACTTGTTGTGTGCCATCGGTTCCGTGGGCATTCTCAATTGCGTAGTCTCACTGGTTCGAAGCTGTCTGGAGCAATGATCTCCATGCGCTCCGCATGCCCTAGCCATCTTAGGCGACGAATCCGTAGACGCCTGACTAGACTCATGTCGCTGTACAGAACGTACAGTTCATGGTTGAATCTTCTTCTCCAAAAACCAATCATCGTAAACACGACCAAAGAATTAGGAACCTTTATTTCTCCAGTCTAACCTAAACGAAATGCAGACATGATATATCAACAGGGAACCAACTACCCATTAACCATCGATCACAATCTTCAAATATCTCATTTAAAAAACGTAGAATACAAAATTTGTGTTTTTTTACATTTATTTTCCATTCAAATGACTTTGCACTCTCATCTCTAATTCATTTATGGCAGAGAACACCTTGAACTTCGCCTCTGTCACATATTGAGCCGGAAACGTTTTCACCGCCGCAGCCATGCTCTCGAAGAACAAATCTATCGCTCTATCCCGCATTGACATGTTCTCAACACAATGCTTACTCCGATCACCACTGTCCACGTACTGTGGCTCACTCATCTGCACTTCCTCATCATTGGCTTCCAGCTTCTGTTCAAGGCCGTATTCATGCAACATCGACGATTCGTCGATATTGTAATCATCATCACAGACTACTTCTTCATTCCCTTCCGGATCAGCACTAGTCATGGCATCCTCATCATCACACATGTAATTATGGGCTTGGTCAACACGTTCCATGGTCACCTTCTCAAATGTGACATCTGATGCAATGGTGTACTCCACTTCGGAATCCTCCAAGTTAGCCTCGACCTTGGTCAGTCTTTCAATTCTGCTCACATTGCATTTCTCATTTCTGCTTTGCCGACTATATGGGCTGTTTGAACTCAGACTATGTGGGTTAATGACTCTGCGCACGGCGATCTTGTCCAAGAAATGTAAGCTATAGTACTTTCCATCACGCTGTGGAGTGCTGTCCGTGGATCTCCGGCGCTTGTGGATGTAGTAGTCCCTAATGAATCTCCACTTACGGCGGCATTCGGTTACTGTAACAAAAGAGGAAAACATATAAGTTGATCTGTCCCATTTTAAACCATCCTAACGTCCGTTCAGCAGGGCATGGCAACCCTCTTCGAATACACGGCACAAGTTGCTTTACTATCTGTCTCGCTCTCTTTAGAATCTTACCGGATTTACTCAGCTCCGCAGCAATGGACATCCAGTAGATTTTTCTCAGCTCGCCGTTGGCATATTCGCTATTGTTGGCGTCCCACAATGCTGGATGTTGCTTCACAAATTGTATTAGACTCTCCTCCTCTTCGTTTGTGAACGATAATCGCTTGTAACTGATAGACATTGCAATTGATAACAAATTTCTCTACACCATCAATTCAAAACAAACCCCTGTATGATTTCCTTCATGGATTTTCGCTTACACTCGCGCTGAGTGAAAAAAAAGAGAGTTCAAATATTTTGACAGATGACAGCAATGCCAGAGTGAAAATAATAAAATGAAGAGGTTTTGTGGTTGGTTTAATGTTTTAAAACGAGAATGGAAAGAAATGTCGGCAGATTGTTTGAAATTACTGGCAAATGATGTGGTGGACAGTTTATACTTCGTCTGAAACAAGGAAAAATGATGTAATTAAAATGAAAACGAAAAGAATGGGAAATTGAAACCGTCACAAAATAAAGAATCGATGCTGAGAAAACAGATGGTGGGTTGCATCTGTGATTTCATTTGTCCTTTGTTTTAGCGAGATGTTCCTCATCTTTATAATGGTCCTTCGTTGCCTTTGAACCTGCTTAGAGTTCCATATTTCAAGAGAGTGTTTTGAAGCTGATTTGTTTAAAGTCTGAAGCAGAATTTGTGGTCAGAAGCCTGCCTGATGAAGGGGACAAATAGTCGTTGCCTCGATTTCTAGATTGCAGTAAGTTTTAGATCGTTCCTCTCTGTCCCTATTAACGTCTTCGGCTTGAATATGAACAATTACTTCCCTTTAAAAACTCGCATTTGCTGGCATGTGGAGCGCCCAGATGCGAAATCCTTGTTTGTTCGACTTTACGAGGCTGGGTTAAAGGAAAATGGCGTGGGAGGAGGTTATTAAGCATTTCATTGCTGTATACATGATGAGCAATTAAAGGCGAAAAGACAGACTGAATCGACTTATAGATTGATTTCATGCCATAGCTGAGTCATGGTCAAATTGTAATGCTTTTGGAATAACCAATGCTACCATGAAAATGTATGCGATTCTGTTTTTGGTCAACGTCAAGCACAAAGGGAAAAAAATCAATCCTTTAATAACATGGACGATTCCATAATACTTGCAGTTAATCCATGAGTCAGTCGGGGTATTCTGATGAGTCCGTTCGACCGCCTCGATGTGTCACATGTCCATGCTTCCAGGTTTGGTTTTTCACAAGCTGCTATGCAGTTCAATGCCTGATTCGCACTGCCTGTCAGTTTGGGACAGGAAATGGATCAGTTTATCGCTTTGCTCTTAACAAAACATTCCACTTGGTGTCGTCTTTTTTTGGGATATGAATGGGAGACCTCAGATCCATACCGACGGGCGTTGTGAAAATTCTATTGCATTTGCTTCCCTTCTACAAAAAGCTCATGACCATCAAAGCGAAAAAGCATTTGGAACATTAAGTGCTTCAAAGGACACATGCAGTTACTCCACATTACATGCATATCGAAACAATCGAGCATTCTAGCTGCTTTTAAGGGCTTCAAATGAAGTTATAAGACAGTACTCCAAGAGAGGGAAGATTGTGACTATGATCTAATCTGAAATCAAACTGAATTGAGAAAATAGGAAATCTGTGGTATTCCGTCTACCATAGCAGACCAGCACAGTGTATTCCGAGTAAACGTTCATACAAACGCGTCACTGACTGTCAATGGAGGGACTGGACAATGAGGGACAAAGCCGGATGAAGTAGCAAGAATGTGGACAGCTTTGGGACCGTACCAGTAAACAACCTATCCTCCACTAGAAGTAATCAAAAATGAAGTTTTCTAGAAGATGTCAAGCTGAGTTTGTAGGCTTTCCGAAACTTACAGAAGGACTCAAAAGATCAAAGCTGTATATGTAAGCACAAAGGACTTTCATACACGTGATGCATTCCTTTTCCATATCTGACCTTAACACAAGGAACTCCAAGAACAAAGCCAATGAAATCAGGTTGAATGAGACAAAACAAAGGTCCATTGTCCTTCTCTCAAACCTTAATATTGAAGCCTGCATCTACAGATGTGTATCCGGTGAATGACATTTCGTGCACAAAGAACGGCGGAGTAATGTAAATGACTCCCTTAGCTTATCAGATATCACCTTTCTTTGTTGAGATAGGAAACTACACAATTTCTTTCTTTCTTTCTCCCTCTCTCTCTCTCTTTCTCTCACCACCATGCAGTGAACTTCACGTATTCGGCTTATCTACTGATTTGTACAGACTACAGAGCAGACAACAATAACCATTTTGTAACTGTAGTCGTTGTGAAATTGTGATAATTTCCTTCATATTCAATCAGCTGGTAATTGCTCTCCAAACATTATTGTGGTAGACGTCAGTTTTTCGTTCAGCTTTAATTGCACGAATTTAAGAGAAAATCTTTTCGAAATTACATTTCACCACAAGGGTGAGAATGAATCTCAATTGGCCTGGGCAAATGCCAAACCAATCAAGGACTTGAGCTCATTAGAAATTTCAAGTTCACTGATAGATGATTGAGTTGTTGGAGGCTGGGACATTTGCAGGGGAAATATGTGAAAGAAGACGGCATGGGAGATGTATGGGGGCGAAGCAACAGCTAATTAGTTTTGCAGAAAAATAGTTATTGAAATTTAATCGTTTACTGTTGTCCTTGTAGCTTTGTTTGGTAAGTCCTTCAAGTCCTGAAACAGGTACATACATACGTCACACTTCTCCTATTACGCATGAATACAGTTAAGAAAATCGAAGTTTATTTTTTCTAAGAAACTACGAAGAGAAACTCGTTTTTAAGCTGGCTCTCTTAATTTCTCGAACAACTGTCAGTGGATAGTGGATACATTTACAAACAGTGCTGCCGTAGTCCCATTCGTGCTGTGTGATGTATGGATTGTGGTCTATCAAGCTGATCTAGAATGTAGATGGGGGCTTGCAGGAATTCAGCGGTCTGCGACATAGCGCTAGTCTGTCTGCGAAGACATTTTTGACTTTTGTATCAATAAGAATAAGAATTGGCCCCCATCTGAATATTTTAACCTGAGGCGACTAGGTACGTACAAAAGCAATTGGGAAACCTCTAATTGATGTATTTTGTGGTGTCCACCCGCAAATTTGCAGAATATTATCCATCTGTCTGAATACTTGGGCACCTATCTTCAAATGTACAGTCAGTTGTGCATGGACTGCAGGGTCTGCGTAGACGGCTGAATCCTCGAAAACATCCAAATTCATGACAAATTTTCCAAGGGAACTCCAGGCAGCAGTCCTATGTGTGCGTCTAGCTGTCACTATCAAGAGCTCACACACTATCAACATTGATGAAACTATCTACCTTTCGGATTCAAAAACAGTTTTGTCATGGATTAATTCAACGAAATGCCAGTTTCCATATTTTGTTGCAGTCCGGGTTGGGGAAATTCTTGATTCTTCCGTACCACGGCTATGGTTCCACGTCAAAACAGAACATAATCTTGCCGACGATGCAACTAGATGGAATGGCATGACTGTGGGAGATGGAGAAACAAGATGGTTCAAGGGCCCTGATTTTTTTCGAAGTCTAAAAAAAAGTTGGGCTGTGACACCAGGAAAAGAGACTTCGGATTTGGTGAGATGTGAAAACTTAGTTTCACAGAAGTTTTTGTTACACAAAAGTAAAGAACGCTCCCGTTGTTTTGATTGCTTTTTTAAGACCTTTTTAAGACCTGCTCAAACTTGGGTAAACTTCTGGAACACATGCGACGAACTATGAGCAATGACAGAAGTCCGTTTTCATCAAATACGATTTCAATCCTCTCAACCGAGCGATGAACAAGTTTTTTTTCACAAATCTTATTATAAGCATCAGAAGGTCTGACTTCTGTCAAATTTTCAGAGACAATCGTCTTCAGTAAATTCACAGAAAAATTTTAAAAGTCTTTAAGTTCGATCTGATACACGGTCGAAGAAGCAAGAATGATGGATACCGATTGAGTTCTCTGACGAATACGCACAGCCAGGGGCAGTCAGGGTTGTAAACTACACTCTTTATGAGCTCAAAATGGAATACGGGAATTCACTTTATAATCAGATATATACAAGATTTGCTCATTTCTACAAGAACAGGCTCGCAGCTGTCGAAGGGGAGTTGAAACCCGAAATCAACTACAATGATGTGCTTAACTTCTGTTTAGTCGCCCTACCTAGCTGCTCATCATCCCAGGTGATGGTACGATCACCTGGTCAAATTCGTCTGGTTTTCCACAGACGAATTTGACAAATAAAGACGGCCCTTTTTACACGAAGCGACAAGGGCATTTCACTGCCGTGGAAGGTGAGACGGCTAAGTACTTCTAGCAAGTCGCCTCCATTGCAGCTACATTTCCCTTGTCATTCCGACATTGTTGCATCGTGTAGAGAAGGCCTTAATCGTGAAGGTTGAGTTCGTAAACGCAGTACTGCAACGTCAAGCGTTCTTAATTGGAAAAAATTGTCAATGATGCAATGCATCGCGTTCTAAAACGTCATATGAAATCAGGCGCTGAGCAAACAAAAGCAACTAGCGCATCACAGATTATAGCGATGCATGACAACATCAAAAAATCATAGCATAGCATGCTGAAAAGCTAGGCCCTGGCCCTCTACGGGCTGTAGCGCCACCCATATTATTATTATTATAGCATCACGAAGGCAATTATGCTTACGCGATCGCATTTTGTTGACGTTTACGAACTCAGCCGAACATAAGGGTATTCTTAGTTCTTTTTATCAAGAATCAACATCGGCATTCGACCATGGGACTATGACTAACTAGTTCAAACTCGATTTCTTGCTGAAATCTATCGAGTACTTCGCTCTTAACATTTTTTTACAGCATTTTTTAAACAGTTTCTAGGACCAAACGGACTAATCAGCCATTTACCTGGCTTCGAGCACATCCCAGTAGCGCTCAGTAGTTGTTTTCTGGTTTCCAGTCCGCAAGTCTTCCTAGTGTCTACTTGCCGAAATTACAAATCAGCTGTGAAATGGAGATAGTACTTGATTTTTGCTCAAAAACAACACCAAAGCACATTTCAATGGCAACTCGGACATCTCTTCAACCGCAACAAAGTGCTTTTAATTTCCAATTCGATAATTTTTTCGAATCCGTTAAGCTCTTTGACAGTCGCCAGATGCAAAACGGACACGGTAGAGTGCAGTTGTGCTAAGGACGGTTTCGTGGACGCCAAAGATTTTGATTAAAATCCAACAGAATTGTGACACTCAATTATCATTTTTCCCTTTGATTTTCATATTCTTTTCATCCCGTTCATTTTCGATCGGTCGCTCGTGACTGCCCCGCTCAGCACTTTGGGCCCTCACAACGGGGAACAACTACGCATCGTCGTCGTCGTCGTCAGTGAGAATTTGCGTGTATTTTTTTTTCCATCATTTCGCGAATCACAAAAAGTCACATCAAGCAATCATATGAATTTATCCAATTACACAACAAACACCAAAAAAAAAAACAAACATTTAACACTTGACGTGTGTTTTGCTGTGTGTGGACTGTTGCAGAGTGTGCAGTATTGTGTAAGAGGACTTTTTTAGATTTTGGAAACGGCAGTAAAACATATGAAAAATAAAAACAAGAACACTTTTCTTTGTCTCGATGTTGGTGTTGTGAAAACGGGAATTTTTTGTTCATTTCCTTTTCTGTTTTCCCTTTGATTTGATTTTTCCTTGTAATTTCTGTAAATTTTTGCAAAGTGACAATTGCAACACAGAGCCAACCAGCAGCAGAATTTATGCTCACAGAGAAAGGCAGAGAGAGAGAGACTAGATAAAAGAGAACGAGCAAGCGCCCATGAGATCTCTTCGCACAGCAGAGAGTAGTGATTGTCAGTGCAAACGGGACGGGAAGAACTAAATTGAACTCGACGTATTTTGACGTTTGTCAAGTTGTTCAAACAAGAAAGAAAAACGAAAAAAGTGTCTCGATTTGAAGTGAATTTTCCAAATTGAATATAGTCGCTCAGTCGAATTGTGAATAAATCGAAACGAATTAAGATGCAATCTATAAATAACTGTAAGCCGACGATGCAAGTGCGACGGACATTTTCGAAAAATAATCTTTGACAGATTCTGTCAACGGGAGTAGTTCGTTGTTCGGTGAGATTAGTGAAATTTTGGTCATTCTCCAGTCCTGCTGCAACCGTCATTGGAGTTACCGTAGTAGGAGACGACAAAAAGGGTAATAATAGAACTGGCTTCTGTCGTCGGAGTGAGATTGGCTCTTACCCCACCATCGTCGACACCACTGTTAAGTCTCCACTGTGATATGGTGTATGGAGAATCGATTGCTGAGTTGTTGCTGTAGCATAATTTAGTTTAGTTTTCAATCAAAGAAGTCTGTTTTTCTTCTGCTTCGTGGCTGGAATAGATTCTTTTTTTTTTTGCTTTTTTTTGTTCTGCCTTTCGTAATTTTTCTCTGCGGAAAATAGAAAAGGAAAGAGAAACGAAGGAAATAACAAAAAAAAAAAAACTGCAATACCGTTGTGTGCACCTGTCTAAATGTGTGTCTCTCTGTGTGTGTGCGTGTTTCGTAGAGAATGTAATAATTTTTTGCTGTAATCATCACATATGAAGGCATCGACGTCAAATCGAAATAAAATTGATTTTCTATTTCCAAGTGGATCGCATCCCGTCATTTCGCAGTGAAAAGTGGAAAGGAAGTGTAGCAGAGAGCAGATAGTGACATCTCACCTACTCCTCCTCCAACAGCAATCAGCTGCGCCCCCTTGTGTGCATATACACATATGTGATGCGAGAGTTTTGCCAGAAAGTCAAATTGCACACACGACAGTGTGGTGAAGATTAACAAAATAAAATTGCCAACAGAGTTATTCTAAAATTTGCGATCAAATCCCCATCTCCCTCCTCAGCAAACGAAACGGAGTGAAGAAGATTTTGAACAAAGAAACCGAAAAAATGATTTCCTAAACAAAATTGAAACAGAAACAGACCGAAAGTCAAGGGAAATTAAGAAGAAAAATGCAGACTTTAGTGAAGGCACAGTGCAAGGAAAGTCAGTGATTTTATTTTGTTTTCTCTTGAAAATTTCTTTTTGAAATCATCACGAAGAACGACGGCCGATCGAGTGAAGGGAAGCCGATAATCTGGTCAAGAGACGAAGCGAAGGAGGATCGTAAGGTGAGAAGGACATTTTCTATTACCTACATATGTATGTATATCCATGTGCACAGTAAACAGTCGTTTCTTTTTTTTTGTCCGTCTCCTTTTCTGTCAATCTTATTACGTCATTGAAACTTATGAAGTCTAAAATAAGTATGCATACGTTGATTGCGGTGCTACTAGGTGTTCGTTTGGTCATACACATCGCAGGGGGATGGAAAGGTGACTGTCAACCATTTTTTTCTTCTTCTTTTTCTTTATTCCGACTCTCCTCCATTGGCTCCGATGACGAACGAGAAATCAGTCAGCTGTTCTGGTCGGATGTGTGCGTGTGTGTGTGCGTGCGTGCGCGTGTGTGGTTTTGTTTGGTTTGTTGTCACAGAGTGAGAGTGTATTTCAAAGATTGTTGATTAATTTTTTTCTGTTCCTGTGTCCATCAGAACCCCATTTAAATACTACACACAGTGAAGCCATTCCGATTGGGTTGTGTGCGCCACCGAATGGGGGACGTATGTCAATTACATATCTTGACACAAAGAGGTCTAGTGTCGATGTTAATTGGGTTCTATGGCTTGGCATAGAAATTCGATTTGAAATAAAAGTGGGCATAGTTTTAGCTAATAAAGAAGGAATCTACAGACACTTCACCGTTATGTATGTGCCCAATCGACATTTTGCTTCTGTCATGTACAGCAACTGTCATCTGACGTATGTAGGGGGGGGGGGGGGAGCAGTTAGGATTCAATTTTGTGGTGCTGGGTGTCAACCGGAAGACGTTGACCCCTCCTGGGATGGCGTGGGAATGAGATATTTAAATCAAAATTTTGTTTTATTTTCGTCCGTTGACACCACGAATGAGGGTTGAGAGGGTGCGAGTTCGAGTCGATTTGACGCAATGCGGGCCAGAATGGAGTGGGTATCTTGACGGTGATGCAAAGACAGGACAAAGGAGTGTGGATTAGATGTGTATGCGATTGCATCCAAGGGTTTTTCCAGAATGGTACACCTGTCGTTGTCAGCATGGAGATATATTGCTTATCTCGACGACTTGTCACTGTGCTAAATCATGAGTCACAAAACTTATCCACAAAAGAACCACCGCCTGCTGCGATTTTTTCCGATGATGAATGTAATGGGGATTCAATTTCAAAGAATTTTCAACAAAATTGAATGTAGAACACAGTGTGGTGTGGCACTGTAAGCACAGCGCAACAAAGAGTGGAGTCATCATTGTTCGTCGCCTGGATGACGACCAGCGGATTCCGTTACCGAATACGGCAATAAAGACCGCATAATTTCGTGCTTATGACAACACACTTGACATATGAATTTGTATAATTAACAGCAAGCAATATCCGCGTTGATCGACTAAAGTCGATGCCTTATTGATTTACGACGAGATTGATGACGCCAAAAATGTCCAATTCCGTTTGGTCTGTTTCACAGTTTCAATGTAATCCCAAAGTACAACGAAAATAAAAAAAATAGTATTCCTTCAAAAATATGTGTCTAATGCGTTTTATTTAAACATTCAATTCATTCCTTCATTGATTCCCTGAGTGATGTTAATCAAGTTCATTGCTATCAACGACTCAGCGTGGGTTGTTTGTCCCAAAAACCGTTCCATTGAATAAGAATTCAAATAATCTTTCGAACAAATCCCCTCTGTCAGTGCATGAGAGGAGTGCAAAAGCAAAACCGAAGCGAACAATTTCAATTATAAAGACGTAAAGATTGGACAACAAAGACAAGTATTTGTGAGGAACGCCGAACGACTACCCGTCGAGGCGGACAGACAGACAAGCAAAGACAAACAAAGCATAAAATTGAGACTCAGACTAATTAAATAGCTGTGTCGATTAAAGAACGACCCTGAGAGCAGTGAGCACAGGTGTGAATCGAGAACCGATAACATTTATAAACACTTTACCTGATGTGCTGGCAAATCCAGTGATTTTCTGCTTGTTCCTTTTGCGCGTTCAAAAGTGTGGGTTATAACCGCCGCGATAACTTGCTGGTGGTTATCGATTAGCTCCGTTCAAATACACACACACACACGCAAACATGCATCAGTGTGTGGAGATTTCTATTGCCAGAAAATCAGTTTGAAATGCATTCGTGGAAGATAAGTTTCGACATATGCTGGCCATTAGGGGAAAAGGATTCGACAGAAGATTCGAATTCGCCCCGCGCCCGCCTCGGTTTCCAGCGCTGCTTTGTGCAATCATCCCCGCCCCATCAGCTCCAAAGTCCAGACAACAAAGTTAATAGCAGTCTCAGACTCTGTCGCTGTGGTGGATGGCTGGCTGGTCGGCTACACACGAGAGGAGTCTCATTTCGTTGTGGAGTTTGTTTTTGTGTGTCTTGATTGTTTTGACTCGTTGCAGTCGCTGCCGCCGCCAGTGCCGGTCGTTCATCCTGTTGGGGTTCTTTGTCTGGTCATTCTACGCATCTTCTTCCTTTCTTTTGTTTCCCCCTCCCCTCCCCGCACCATCTTTTAACTTAGTTGCCAATCCAGAAGTAGCTCGCCAAAACGCAGAGTGTGAGTGGAAATTTCTTGTTTCTTGCAGGACAACCACCTCCGCTGGTGTGCGTTGAAATGCGCAGGGGTTGACTTCTGTCTCTAGCGGATGCTATTTTATTCGCAATAAAAGAACTTTTGATTAATCATCATCTTCGAAGTGAATCAAAAACCGAAGAGAGTCACACTGTCAATTTCGTGAATATGAATAGTTGAGCAGTGATTGCGATCATCGATAAGTGCAGCTTCTAGCGAACTCAGATTGCCAAGCACACCAACCCACATTTAAGCAATAAAGTTGACGCGTTTAGTAACCAGCACACAACCTTGGTTTTAATGGATAATGGAATGGTTTATATTTTTTTTTTATAATTTCCGGATTGAGCAGTGGCCGCGGCGTGCCCTCTCTCACTCGAATCTTTTTGTTAAAACTGGATATTGCCCCCAAGAGTCAATCTACACTGAATAAAGCAGCGAGAAATTCATTGTTTGCCGACGTTCCAGCATAATGGCATGTTGTTGCATCATCTCGGCTAGGCGTGTCCGGGGTTGGTGGATTTAGATTTGATACGGCTGCTTGGCAAGCGGTATTGAGAAACATTTCGACATCTACATGGTTTGCTGTAACTTTGTGAACCTTTGAACGTTGGTCATAAAAACCTCAAGGGAATGCCTTTAATCCGTGATGACGGTGAAGGTTTTTCTGGTATTTAACGAGGTTTCCCACCAGTAGAAGGAACAAACAAATTTGCTGGAAGGTAATTTCTCTCGATTTTCTTCATAAACAGGTCTCAAGTTATAAACCGCTCGCACTGGTGGGTTTCAAAAGAAAATACGACCTCAAACCTTTCAGATCACTAAAAGCCACCACACTAGATCGTGTTGATATTCGTGTTTTCAAAGACAACTGGTCTTGTCGTACAAGACAGAGAATTTGCTCACTTGTTAGGTGAACAGCTTCCGAGGCCACCGAGTTGACTTCATTTGCAATCGCATCGGAGAGACCATAAAAAAACAATAAAATCCCTCTCATGACACACTCTAAGTGTTAGCATTCTGTTAAAAAGACAGAATTTGTCACCGGAATAGAAGGTGATTTGATTTGAGGGGTCAATGCATTTAAGTCTGGCATGTATACAGATTAAATCCTCCATAAAATCACTTGAATCAATGCTGGTTTCGCTTAAATAGCCTTGGACTGCTGCCAAATTTAGATGTGTACGTCAAACGCATCCTATCGTATTTTTAACAGCTCTAAATTTTGTGTTGATTGAATAAGTACAACACATTTTGAGTGCTTTGCTTCATTTCGAAAATTTAATAATTATTCCGTAAAAAGAGTTCAAAGACTCTTTCGGTTTTTGTTTTAATATGGAACAGATGGCAATAAGATCATTTGGAAATTGCCTTTATTCAGAAGAGCTCACAAAGTTTACAATGACTCCACCAGCTGTCTGTACATTCTGGCCTGGGGCAGAAGTTCATGTGATTTTCTTTGTTTTTGATCTAAACTTGGGAACAGCCGACAGGCAGGCATAATTAAGAGTGTGCGTCTAAGTTGGTAGGATAGTGCTTTCAGCATGACGTTGATCCCTTGAATCACGAGTTTGGAGGCAGCGAAGGTCGGTTTTGGCGTTCACGTGTGCCCCAACGAGTCCTTCGCTGCCTGCAGGTTGTGGTAGTCGACTATGACGTTTTTTCCCCTCAGTACGTGAGCAATGGAACGATTTATGTTCCGTTCTATTCTCATTTACTTATACTGCCTTTTCGTCTGCTTGTGAAAGCTCCTCCAACGGCACGTGGGAATGACGTCAATATCATTTGCGCAGTCCATTAACTGATCCGATTTGTAGAAGTTAGTGCTTTCGTGTTGTCTAAAAAACATCACAACTCATAACTATCATTAAGCGCTGACCCGGGGAGGTAATGCGACCAATGTAAATCAATTGTGCCTAGCCGTGGTTACTTGGAAAACTTGAGGGTCGCCATAGGGTTTAGTTGTCTACTTTCATCTGGATGCATGAGAAGTTTGTTTGCTGTCATGACATCCTTGATGAAGCATAGCTCGTCACAAATTGTAGATTTCGTACGAAAAACTTTAGGGCCAACGAAAAGCGTCCCCTTATTTCTGTGGCCACAAACCCTAACCGCTAAAGTCGACTTTAGACGAAATTGAGATTTTGATGCCATTAGATTCAGCGTACTCAAATTTATTTTAAAAATATTGTAAATTTTGTTCAGCTACAATTTCAAAAGAACATAACAGCATAAGTCGCTTTTACGTACCTTTACGTTTCTGTCGAAAGCTTTAAACTCATTTCCTGAAAAATTAATAAAACAGACAAGGGTGATTTTTTAGCTATTATCTTTTTGGCAACACTGGTTTAAACAGCTGACGCACGTTTCGTGTTTTGTTTCACTGTCAAACATCTTCAGTTTGGTCTATAATTTAACCATGAATCGTCTTACAAACGAACAACGCTTGCAAATTATTGAACTTTATTATCAAAATGCGTGCTCTGTTAAGAAAGTTCATCGCGCGCTTCTTCCATTTTATGGTCAACTTAATCGACCCACTGAAGCGGCTATTCGGGCTATTGTGACAAAATTTTGCCCAAAATGCAAGAGCTTGACTTGAATGACATGTGGTTTCAACAAGACGGTGCCACATGCCACACAGCACGCGCAACAATGGACTTATTGAGGGGCGAGTTCGGTGAACTTTTTATTTCACGTTCGGGACCGGCCAATTGGCCGCCTAGATCGTGCGATTTAACGCCTTTAGACTATATTTTGTGGGGCTATGTTAAAGCTCATGTCTATACAGACAAGCCCGCTTCAATTGACGCATTGGAAGACAACATTGAAGCATTTATTCGCGAGATACCGACCGAAATGTTAGAAAGAGTATGCCAAAATTGGACTAAGCGGATGGACTATTTGAGGCGCAGTTAAGGTCAACATTTGCATGAAATAATCTTCAAACATTATATTATATGGACCGTACTATCGATTCAAATAAAGATATCATGCATTTTTCTGAATTTTATGTGTTTTTTTTTGAAAAACTTTCCTATAGCTTTTAAAAAATCACCCTTTAGTAGCGAATAAGTAAAATTGCATTTCTTCAACAAAAACGAATTCAGTCCTTTCCAGTGTTACCGCGGAGAAAATAATTTCGGAAGCAAAATCTACTTCCTTTCCTTAATTTGAGGTAGTAATCAAATTAACATTCAATACAAAAAAAGGAATGTTGCCAGGTTTTTTTCTTCTTTAATTCGTAATTTAAGGAACACAACAAAAACAAACTTCAAATATACACAAAATATAAACAGTCAGATTTTAAATAAGACAAAAAAACACTGCACAACATTTTTCTCTGTTCCTTATTTCGTCAGGATCCATCATTAAACATACTGGGCTAATTTGTAGACGATGTGTACTATTCTTTTTGATTCTACTTAGCTTAGAAAACATACGTTCAGCGGCTGCACTACTGTGTGACAAGCAAATTAGAGAGGCGACAAATTTAGAAACGTATTCAAAAACTAATTCTCCCAATGGGCTCTTTATCTTTGAGATCTCACACCAATATTCCTCTATTGATAAATCGTTTGACTATGATCCACAGTTCTTAACAACCTCCATTCAGTGCAAATTTTGGAGTCGATACGTCTCGTTTAAAAAGAAATATTCGCATTTGCATTGCACGCAAAATTCAATGTACATTGAGCTGTGGAGCATATTTTGAACGATTTACCAATTGAAGAATATTGCTGCGAAGACTCTGTTTCTTAGTTTGTTTCAAATAGCTGTTCCTTCCTCCCATAGTATTGACAATTAGGAAGAGTAGCGCAGAAAGTGGTTAGCAAAGAAAATGTAGTATATTCACTAGTTCAGGTAGTAGGGTAGTAACTTTGGGAAATTGTAACGCTGGTCTTTTCCCAAAAATCTTTACCTTTCTTCTTCAGGGGGTCTTTTTGTCATGTTTGTCGCTGAGTCGTTTCGATTTTTTTTTCATTTCTTCGACAAGCACTTTGAATTATACCCTGTTTGCAATTTTCTTCCCACAATTTCATTTGTAAAAGAAGGCTAAACAAAACAAGTTATTGAACTTACATTTTTACCAGCAAACACTCAAACTTCTATGAATTCGCAACGATTTTGATGCGGATCTGTTTGTATGGAGAACTTCCATTCGATCGGATTTAAGAATTCAGTGAATCTCAATTCACATTACCGACATGCGGACGATTGACTTCGTACGGATTTCGGAATATGGAATTTTCGGTTTTCGAGAATAGGGGTGATTGACGATCCTCTGATAGTTGACTGATGAGAAAAGCTTCTCACAATTACCCTCCTAAATTTACATCAAACCAATTAATTCAAATTAGGGTGAACCCGAGTTGATAAACCGGATCAAACCGAGTTAAAAGCAAGCCGAGTTGAACCGAGTTTAATATATGTACCCGAGTTGCCGATTGAATTTGCATTTGAACACCAAAACTGCAAACTATTCAAATCGGTGTGAATACGCTTTGCCTGTTTAAGACAAAGAGTTAAAAGAGTACATAGTATGAACATTGTTTTCGTCAAGTTGTAGTGCCGTTCATTCAATATTTAGTTGGAGTTCGGTATTGGTTCTGTTTCTCATGAGACAGGGCATGGGGCACTTAGCACTGGATCTTGCACATACTTGTGTTTGTCAACTTGGTTTAAGAAAATTTCGGTTCAGCACATCAGTATTCAAAATGGCCCTCAATAAGTTGACAATATGAAGTCAGCTTCGTATATCCCACAGTCAAATCTGGTTCAGGCACATATACTAGTTCGTCAGTAATCTCTATGGCTCTCCGACGAAACTACTGCAGTGTATTCCAGGCAGAAGTAACAGTTGTTTAAAAGGCAGCCCACCGACTATCAACGAGCCCGATAGACGACAGATCTATTTTTTTATACGCATATAGTCAGGCTGCCATTTACGCCACTCTGGAAACACAATCAATCTACTCCAAGATGGTAAAGAAATATCGATCAGACGCCATCTTACCCTGGGCTGGGTCCCTGGGCACAAGAGTAGTTCGGGTAATGAAAGAGCCGATGAATTAGCAATGAAGTCGGCGGATTTGCCACTGGCAAAGAATCAGTAGACACCCTACCACCCATTGAAGGCAATAAAATCGTTACTAATGACAAGCGTCATTAACGACAACATACACGCAGATTATCGAAATCAATGTGCCCTGCACTAAATCAAATGAGGACTGATGCTCTCCTGGAGTTAGGCAGACCCTGAAGCGCAATAACTGGACACTGCCTCGTAGGCAACCAGGCCAGAAGAGTTCGAGCGTCCTTCAATGTCTTCTGGCTTAGCTGCAGGGATGAAAAGGAAGACGAAACAATATTACACTGCCTCGGAACATGCCCCGCCCTTGTAGAAACAAGAAGGCTGCTATCCAGCTATTACCTGAACTGCCTCGAAGATTTGTCTAATACAAGGTGACGCAAAATTAACCACAATTTTTTCCAAATGGCGTCGTACGTCAATCGCGCGATTGTTCTACGCTCTTGCAGAGTATAGCGCTCCATTCTTTGTCTGTTTTTATACTGCAGCTGTCTAGTTCACGAATGTCATATATGATTGACGTACGACGCCATTTGCAAAATTATACCATCTACCGATAGGATGATTCATTTTGCGCTACCCTGTACAAGTATAAGAGATATCATACAATATCTAAAAGCTACTGAATGGCTATGAAATGGAAATAGACATCAAAAATGACCAAAAGCTCCAGAACAGGAAACGCAGGAATGTCAAGGGGAGAACCAGGTTTGCAAAGCCGGATAGTGACAGCACAATGGACCACAAATGGTCTAAGTGAAATTTGGCTTATACACAATAATCAGGCAGTCACTCCACCTGCTATATCCCATAGCTGCTGGCGACTAAGTTCAGGTCCATATGAGAACAGTGAGATGCAACATTCGCCTGCAAAATATGTCCAATACTCGGTCCCAAACCAAAAAAAAAAAAACTCCTTATTCAACATTGATGCACTCACTAGAACTAAATCCGTTTGCCTTTTGCTGACAAATTCACTTCATTCCCCACGTTCTCTCATAAACTAAAGAGCCGCAGCCGAAAATCTGAAGAGCTCCCATCAACTGGTAGCTCCCCGCTTTCATTTGAAAACGCTCTCCACCCCGGGCATCTGCGAAATATTCTTTCTTTCATTCACATTCATTAACCTCACCCCTTCACGGTGCAGTCCGTGAAGTATGATATTTCACTTTCATTCCGACAACACACACAGAACCACAGAATTCCTCTTAGCGTATGTACGTCCTTATCAAAGTATATTAAATGCAAAAAAATGTGGGGTAGGTGCGCAATGCATCCAGGGTCTTTGTTTTTGAATGCTGCGTGTCTGGTGACTTTTTGTTCTGCTTATTTTTTTTGAAAGTGATTCCACAGACGGAGCGGAATACGAGCACAAACTTGTTTCCCTTTTAATCCTTCAAAGTGCTTATGTCGTAATGCTGTTGAAGTTGACGTTTTTCCCCTTTTTCAGTTATGAGATATCCAATGACTTCATTCGCGACGATGACAACGAGAGAGGGGGAGAAGCGAGATACGGAACTCCATAATTGACAAGAGCACGATGCCAATGTTTCAAGAAGAAAAAGAAAATAAAAATTAAACCCATATGGAAACTCAGGAAAACGTCAATACTTGTGTGTATTCAGAGGGATCCAAATCCTCCGCAGTAACCCCTTTTCTATGTCGGAATAAAGACTCGGCAACCACCCCTATTACTTGCGTGCAGATTTTAAATAGGACAAGACAAAGGAAGTCTCTCTCTTTGTCTCACTTTCGCAGTCCAGTCTGCAGGGGCTTGCTCTCTCTTCCTACCCAAATTTGTTTCCAAAAATGTGGATGGATGGTTAGGAATTTCACATTCATTGGGGCTGACATTCTCCCCCAAAAACACACACAAAAAATATGAGCACTACAAGGGGGATAGGGTGCCATCGACACACCACCACCAGCACAGCCTGACCAGCGATACATACGCAACGGAGGGTAGACAAAAAAAAACTCTTCGAATGAAGCGAAATTGAGTCGTAATGTGTAAAACGCGAAACACTAAACACAGCACAAGCCCTCGTCGGTCGCCCCCAATAACAGCCGTACGCAGTATCAGTATCTTTTGACTCGAAAAGCCATTCAACCTAAAAAAGGTCAGTGTACTTACACTACGGTACACAAAACATACATCCACGCGAGATATATGACGACGACGCGGCCGCTACTTGCGCATACATACATTTGTGCGGTGCCGTGCCGTTTCCGAGCTAACTTCACTTTGAAACAAACAAAAAATAATGTTAACAGAAAATAAATAAATAAATAAATTATTTATATCTAGACGCACAGTGAAGTGGGGATCGCGCACACATATGTACGAGCGTACGCCGTCACCACGCTCGCTCTCGCGAATATGGTCATCATCATCATCTGCTAAACTAAGCACGGCCAAGGTGTTCACGTTTGGTCGTCTCTCGGGAGGCGACGGACGCGACGCGGCGGAATGAACAACGCGACGAAGTGATCGCATCATCAGAATGAAGAACAGTGGAGGCGCAGCACCCAGAAGCACGACTTGGTTCTCTGATTCAAACAAAACAAAAATTCACTTGTGTGGTGGTGGTGGTTAGTTGGTGGTGGAGCACTGTGCTGAGGATGATCTATACCTAATAAAATCGCGCATACAAACTCAACTCGATCTCGCCCCTTTGGAGTCGTCCAAACAAACGCGAATGATCACTTCCTACAGGCACACTATAATAAAACCCCAGCCAGACGGAATCGCCACACTTGGCCGTTTTTCAGAAAGATTATTAACGTTTCGGTTTTATGTTTCTTTTTTTTTGTGTGTTTCGAATACATCAAATTAAACAGGTTTAGCAGGGCTACAAACCAGAGGATAACAATGACATTTCAGAAGTAAATGCCTCTGACTGACACATAATCTAGACTAAACACACTGTCAATGCCATGTGAGAATGACATTAAATTAATACGTAGACAATGACAATTGTGTTGTTTGAGATGTTCTACATTTCTTTTTTGTTTCTTCATTTGTGTGTCTGCTTGTGCTTTTTTCGTGCCCACTTCTCTGCACAGTAGAGGGCGGTTAGTTAGTTACACTCGCTGTTGATGAATACCTGTGCGCAGACAATCAGTATTCAAAAGAGATGAGATGATGAATATCTTATTCGTTTATAGGTCACAAATAGCAAAGCGATTTTATGTCTTTATTCAAATCGGATTCTTTTGAATGAATCTTCAATTTTGTCACGTTGATTGTCTGATCTGTCGATTGTTGGTAACTGCCGTCATTCATTCAGTTGTGTGTCAAAGGTTTAAGGATATTTAAACAGGTCTTTCTAATGGCTGCACCGCCCAAAAAGAACAAAGCCAACCTAATAAATATTCGAACAAAAGCTATAACCGGATGTGTGGACAAGCAGACGATGTGTTTAATCATCCAAGAGCATTAAGGCGGGGAATGCAAATGGCAGTATTCAGCGAACGTCTTAAGTGTCGGACTCTCGATTTATTTCAGTTTAGACTGCTAAAGCAGACGCGATTTCATGAATATTTGTGGATATGCATATCAGCTGTGGCAGCTAATGATTGATCGTCTTCAATGAATTGATTAACTTTTCGAATCTAGACGAGTAGAGGGCTAGGGCCTAGCCTCTCAGCAACCACTCGTGTTGTGAATGCTATTGTTCTCTCACGAGTGGAAGGGACCTACATTTTTATGCCGACTCCGAAGGGCCAAGTTTGAGAAGCCAGTTATACTCTTTGCGAATTGTCAGGTCGTGGAAATTATGTTTGGTAGTTGAAATGTTCACCCAGCTTTGTTAATCTTACAGGAAGCTCAGCATTACTCCTCCCATCACTCGTCAAAAAGACCCAGAGATACTTGAACTTGTCCACCTGCTTCAATGGGACTCCACTAACATGTAGAGTGCATTGAACAGGCGTTCTGGAAATTACCATAACCTCTGATTTGTCCATCTTAGCCTTCACATACGACTACAAACCTATCGAGTCTGCGCTGGAGTTCCGTCTGGGAGGATGGGGATAACTAAGTCAACTGCAATAAGAAGATGACTTACTTTAAACTCTCAAAATCTGAAACATTCCTCGCCTCGATTGAGCTGCAACATCCAGTCCATATATGTATATAATGAAAATGAGAGATGATAAGACGCACTTTTGGTGAAGTCCAACGCCCATGGTGAAATGTGTTGATTTAGCCCCGTTAACCCGAACACAGCTGCTACAGTTTGTGTATAGAGACTGAATGGCCCTCAAAAGATGACCATCAATTCCATACTCCTGCAGAACACTCCAGAGTTTACCTCGAGGAACTCGGTCGTATGCCTTTTCCGAATCTACAAAACAGCTCTAGATCGGTTTGGCAATCTCCCAAGCCTTCTCGAGGACCATTTTTAAACTAAAAAGCAAATCGATTATACTTCTGCCGCGACGAAAGCCATACTGTTCATCCCCCATCCTGGACTCGACCATTGCCGACCGCACCTCCAACACCTTAGTGTAGACTTTCCCGAGGAGTCTTAAAATAGATATGCCCCTGTAGGTGGAGCAATCCCTTTTGTCCCCCTTTTTGGAAAAATGTGTCGAAAATATGTAAAGGGTGTACCGAAATGATTCGAATTTCCCATCATTTGTGCAGCAATTTGTCAGCTGATAGTTAAGGGTTAGTAGCCGAAATAAAGTAGAATAGATATATAATTGTCTTCAACCTCTCTTGTCCGTTAACATTTTTTGACGGCTTTTTTTTTATATTTTTCACGCACCCACACACATTTCGTGAATAGCCGTCAAAAATTCGTGAATAACATTCGTCAGGAAGTCTCTTAAATTCCCCGATGGACCAGGGAACGATCAGCTGTGAGGTAGGCTATAGTACCTGATTTCTGGTTAGTAGAAATGGTGCGTCACACGATACAACGTGTTTTCATCATTGAACAATATCTCAGAAATAATGACAGTTTAACCACCAAACATTTGCAACATTTGCAAACATTTGATATAAAATATAATCGGAATAGTGTCACAACTTTGTCAACTGTCAACTGTCAGCGATAACAGAGTTCCTTCTGCCAAAATTTGGGTGACTTTGATGTGGTCAATATGTTGTTGCAACACAATCAACATGATCATTCAAATTCAACCACATTTATGCAGAATCATCATGCAATATTTCAACAAAAGAGAAATCCGTGAAGGCCATTTGCCCGAAGTGTTATTCCATAAATAACCCTATCTATAAATAATAACAATAAAAACATAAGTCTTAAATGTTTTCTATTTAGTTCAAATCTTGCGTTAATTTTGGGACACCATTTATAATTTATTGTCAGCGACTCGTCGAAATTGCATTCGACTTTGACACATGTCAAATGCAGTCGAATTACTACTGCGGTCTGCCGCATTTTCGAACACATTTTCTTATGACAGACAGAGCCAATAGTTACTGATTCTTGTAATTTGACTTGAGAACAATTAATAAACTATTTTTGTAAATCAGTGTTGGTGAAAGCGATGATTTGTACCAACTCAATGTTCGGCGGATGGAATCTGAGCATCAGTTGCTCTATCCTAAGGAGAAGATACCCTCTAAACTGTGTCAATTACAAAGGTATAAGTCTCCTGAATATAGCGTACAAGCGTCTTGTGCAAGTCCCAGCCTGATTGGTTAATAGGACCAAGGAGTTTCAAGTCGGCTCTTGCGGTCAAGGAAGTTAAGACAAGGTAGATGCTGTCTACGAAAAAGCGGACGAGGAGATTCTTGGTCGCTTCGAGGGGAAAGTCGTTCGTATTACCTTTGGTCCCGTATGTACTGACGACGCGACGTCGATCTCGTCAAACGGCTTTGAGCCTGTCGTCTCAGATGGCTAGGTCGGTATGTAGAACGAATGGACACCAATGCCGGCCTGAAAAGTCTTCGACCCCAACCCCGAGGGACTACGCGGTAAAAGAAGACCACGCCTCCGTTGGCGTATACAGCTGGCAAGGATGCTCAATCAGCTAAACGGCGTACCTAGAAGCAACTGGTACAAGACCGTGCTAGATGGAGAGGCATGTTGGCTGGAGCCCACGCTGAGCTTTAGCGCCAGCCAAAGAAGAAGAAGTGTTTCTCAAAACTCGAAATGGACGACATAGCCTCTCTTTGGGTGTTTGATTTACAAGAGATCGCTGCCCAAAAGTTTCTTTGTGATTACAACTACTTACACTGTAACACCGATTTTTGCCAGGTTCAACATCTAGACGCAGAAACATATTCGAAGTTGCAAGGGACGTAAATCGGCACGAATTGAAAAGTTCGAACACATTATGAGTGAAAGGAAAGGGAGGCAAACCGATCGTGTGCGGACCTAATGCCGAAGGGTACTAGGCCATGTATAGCATTGTCAGAGCAGATACCACGACAACTACATCCCTCGCTAGTATGATCCCTTTGGCTGTCTTCAGTTGCACACACCACATTGGTTCAACTTCTATGCAAATCCACCCTAATCGTGGACTAGGTGACGTTTCTTGACGAAACTTAACGAAATGACAAAGCACTCCGGCATTTAATTTTATTCGGGGTCACAAACAAATTGTGCGCAATTGCGAAGTGTGCCGCTGTATATTCCGATGAGGAGAAGGCGGTCATGTTTTGTAACAATCAAGTTTGCAATACATCTCTAAACTACAAGCGTAGGCGGACAGAAGGCACTTCAGACCTGGTCAAACTCGCTGTTTGATGATAATTCGGTTCTCCGACTCTTTCAACCGGTTTCACAGCAATGTTTAGCTAAGCAGTGGAGGACAGATTGGACTGAATAACTTCAGCAAGAAATCAGTGTAAATTCCAATTATTTCGACTCTCTGACTACTGATCGTCGCAAGGTGTGCTGCGGGTTGCTCCCATGCCTAGTCTAACATAAAATTCCCAATCATCTTTGCGATTCGCACTCATGACCTCGAAAGGAAGAAAGTTATTTTGAATGTATCCTTTCCCGATATGGCAAAACATTAAATACTTACATTTCACAATCTCATTAAAACCTAACGATCTAAGTTACTTTGCCATTTGCCAGCATTGACGCCTGCCTTCTGTGCATAAGGCAACAACGGGTGGTTAATTGTTGATGCTGTATGAACATGTTTCACATTGTCAAAGGCTACACAAGGAGACAGGTAGAGTGCTTCAAAAGATGGTGCACATATGCGAGTGGTTTTGTAAACTACCCCGAACCGGCGGCAAGGGACAACTATCCGCTCATTGCACACACACGTGCTATGGCTACATTCATTTTAATAACCCCTCATTCGAAAAAAGGGATCTCGGATGCTTGCCGACGAGATTAAAGGATACCACACAATTACTGCAGCTATAAAAACAGATTTCAGCAAAGAGACACGCCATAGGGGGCGACTGGTGGAAATACCCAAATGCCCGGAGTAAGCCTTACCTGCTGAGGAAATCCGCAAGAGGTAGACGTGCGCGATTTAACGACAAAGAGGCATTTTTACCCAGAAGGCATTTAAATATTTTTTTTCATATTTTCCATCTTCTAGAGGGTTTGTCGAAGTTTGGTGTTTCGGTCGAGTGCTCAGCAAATGTGTGTTTACGTATCCCAGAATTGTATTTTCGTAGGATTTGTTGTTTGAAACGCCATAAACATTGGAAATGTTTGAACTCGATTCGAAAAGGTACTCGCCCCCCGACATGTGGTCAGACACAGAGAATTCGCAACCCAAACTATACAAGACTACATCCCACGCCGAGGCATGAACTCACTCAAAATTCTTTCTTTTCGAAGACCCAAATCCGTCATAGAGCCTCTGACAGTTCCACGCGTTGGTGGTTAATCAAACAAAAACAAGAACAAATTAGAAAAAAAAACTAGGTCAGTGTGCCTTTAATTTATATTTTGTTTACACATGTGTCATAACTAGGAAATATAGGAATCATTGTGCCTAGTATGAAACAAAAGAGTGTAAATTGTGTGTTTTCAACAGAAATCGAGAGAAGAGAACACGAATGAAAACCAGTATCACATTAACAGAGAAGTGGAATCCTTCCATCTTTGGCCAATGGAACGAATTTACAATTCAAGCCATCGACGAAAATAACTTTACCCCAAAGAAGAGGAATATAAAGGGGGAAAAAAAACAAAACAAAACGAAACGGAAAAAAAAAATCACAAGACGGGGTTGATGCACGACAGTTTGCGGATGTTTTTGTGCTGTACACCTTTACGTCCCAGTTTACTCTGGATTAAAATAAACTCGCGTGGACTCGCACGCGATTGGCTGGTGAGGTGTGGAATATTTTTTTTTGTCTTGTTTCCTTCGACAACGACGCATATTTTCCAGTGAAAATAGAAAATTCAAATCAAATAGGAAGGAGACGAGAATGTTTATAGATAGATACGCGCATTTGGTTACGAAACAGAAGAAATTCCCTTTAAACGACGACCGCTAAGCGGCAGGGAATCGCGTGCAGTTCGAATGTCTTGGAACTGATTCGAATAATAAATTATGTACGTCTGTTGAAGACTTAATGTATTTAATCTCTGCACGGAGATGGATAGGACTCGATGGGTGGAGGGGTGTCGTGCTTTTTTTTTTTGTATTTTTATTTCGATCCAGAATGTGGATGGCGCTGATTTTGAATTCAAATCTTTTCCTGTCTTTGGCAGTATGAATGAGGCATCTAATGCTGTTTTTGACATCGAGGTAATATTTTTCTGGAGGATTTGTATTCGTAGAAGGAAAAAGCGGTTATGTGGGAGCATCTGTTCTCCAGGTCCTAGGGCTTACTGCTTCAGCTGAGCTAAGGATATAGGGAAACGTTGCTCTCAGTTATCAAGATCAGATCAGATCAGTCTTCCTCTCCGTCTCTCCTCTCCAGTATACAAGTGTTAGAGAACACTTTCAGAGGGGTAGTCGACTTTGTGTGCCGATCTTTGTCTTTCAGACTACATTTAGATCTTGTTTAGGTGGAACTACAATCTTTTCGACATCTCCTCTTCGAGTGTCCAGCTCTAGCAAGAAAGGAGATGCAGGTTCTAGGCAAACACTGCTCTGTGTGTCCATACAGTCCGTGGCTACCTCTAATTGCGCACGCCAAGTGTGGTTGAGACACTTCTCCATTTGTATACGATACCTTAAACGTAATCGTTCTCTGTTACGTTCTCCCACAGGTTTGGAATCAAAGACTCTTCGGGTCAAGTCAATTGCCTAGTAATCTTAGGTGATGGCTAGTCTCGTGTACACGCGGTATTTTCTCATCCAGTGGACATCAAAGCAAACAAGACCAAAGATGTGCCAAGGGCTTCTGAATTCGATGTTAAAACTGTCGGTGCCTCTCCGTCGTGAATTTCGGTTCTAATGTACTCAAGCTAGGCGAAGCCTCATTGAAGTTATAGCCCTCCATTGTGACGCTTTCTTCAAGACAGCTACTTTGTTTTTCCAGTCATTGGACGTTCCAGTCGCTTCCACCTCTTTCTCTCGTAAACGCCTCTTTGACATTTCGTTGCGTCCGACCAAGAACATCAATATCACCAGCCCATGCTAACAGTAGTAGAGTTGTACAGTTGTAGAGCTGGAAGATTCAAATAGAATCGAACAATGCTTCTGGGTGCTTTTCGTTCGGTTCTGACATCACCTTGAGCTTACCTAAGTCTATTATGGATGGGCCCCATGATGGCATTTGTAAAGTTTACATTTGGCACAAGGTAGAGAAACTCATTAACTACGTCAACGTTTTAACTGTGCCGCTATAGGCGTTGATTTTTCATCGCCAGCATGTATTTCGATTTATCTTAATTTTCCTCTGTGTTCATAACCACAACTATTTCCAACGCAACACAAACCCAGCCTAACCTTGGTGCACTAGAAATAATCAGCATTTCGGCGCAAATCGGGATCAACGAGCCAGATTAAGGGGGAAATAGTTTAACGACACGTCTGACACACTTCCAAGTCCGACTTCTCAGCCAATTAAAATTCGACCTAGATAATCAAAGGCCAACACTTCAAAGGTTCTTATCAACAAGTTCAAAATTCCCAAACAGATTCGTATGAAAACTACGCATTTTCAAATGAAAAAAAAATATCCAAAGTCATGTGAGAAAACCGCACGCGCTGATGTCGTGTGAAGTGAGTGAAGCATCTTTCTTTGTAAAGCAAACGCCCGAGCACCTACAGATAAAGAGTGTTTACCTCTACCCGTTCGCTTCAGATTGAAAATTCAAGTACGTTGATCTGTGCAATAAGTACTCATCGTTAAAATACAAATACAGCGACCCTGCCAGGGAAGAGGGAAACACAAAAAAAAAGAAAAAAGTAAATAAAACTAGTTTCTGCTTTTCCAATTTATTTTTCACTGCCTGCCTTCGGTGCGGTTGCTGATAACGTCCAACAGACCACGACTCCTCGTCCAAGTCCATCGTACGTCTACCTACTACCTTTACCCGACCGACCTTGTATTGATAACCTGAATAAAAAAAAATAAATAAATAAACCAAAAACAAAACAAAAAAAAAAAAAAAGAAAGAAACAACGACGACCGCAAAAGGGAGAAGGAAATACATACACAACAAAAAAACCGAGAAAAACGAGTAACCAAACGAACGTCGACGAAGCAGAGACAAACCCAAATAGAGAGATAAAGAGAAAATTTACAGAAATAAAACTAAGAACCTAAAAATATCTGCGATACGATGGTGTACGGTGGCGGTGGCTGACTTGGCTGAGTTGGCTGGCAAGCCTGCCATGCTGTCTATGCAGGATGGATCCCGATTAAAGCGTTCGTCGCCCCTCAGTCCCCACCACCTACTGCCGATACGGGCAGTAGTCTGTTCACCGTTTAATTACACAGTTGCCTCTCGCGCTAGTGTGGTGCGCTCTTCACGAGGCAATCCAACTTGCTATCAGCAGCCGCCCGATGAAAGCTTTGTGTGTTTGAAGAGTTATTCGCTTTTGTGTTGTGTTTTTGTTTTCTGGCGATGCCAAGAGAAACCTTCAAACATCCAAAGTCCGCATGGCCATGATTAGCAACCACGAGACATCGAGCGCGTTTTGGGGCAGGGAGAGAACAAAGACTCGATAAAACTGCGCAGTTTGGCGGTGTGGAATGAGGGAAGAGCCAAGTGTCTATTACGCGTCCGATATTGTTTGGCCGTAAATCAAGCGATCGCCACGATCGCTGTGTTCAACAATCGCAGTCGGTGTGAGCAACATATTAAGCCTTAAGCGAAACAAATGGACATTTCGAAACCTGCACGGACAGGCAGTTACAGATCGAAACGGGCGGCCAAACACTGGCAGCGGGCAGAATCTGCTGGTCGATTGGGTTTTATGGGTTTTCCTGTGGCTTTTATCTCTTCTCTGAGTCGTCTCTGGAGTCGGCAGCACCGCCGAATCGGTTGAAAACCAATTTCAGTGCGATTTCGAGTGAAAGTTGCGGGGAGGAGGAGCCCCTTGACGCCGCCACCGCCGCAGCACACCAACTGCGATTTGTAATTGAGTTGTGGCCTTATAGAAATGCGGCAATAGTTGCACTTTCTAAGTTCGCATATCAAATGAAAAGTTATCGGAACGTATTGATTTAATTATGAATGAATTATTCAACGGGAAGTGTGGATTACATCACACGTCACTAGAGGGCATCGGGCACCATTTGCTGCGTACTTAAGTGATCTTGGCTCCTAAGCTCGCGAATCTGAGAAGGTTTATGGGTTCAAGCGTGGATTTAATCGTTTATTACATTCGCACAGTCACTGATTCACTTAATTAAGCTTGAATTTCGTAGCGAACGTCTTAGGGATGTAACATGTAGTTTTTACAGAGTCTGCTGTTGTACTTGAAGAGCAATTGGAGCCAATACGGGTCAGTTCATAGATCTCAAAATGAAATTAATTTTAATAAGCAATTCAGTGGATGAACACACAAATTCATATCTGGCCAACGACTTTGTTATCGCCTTCCGTTGACAAATCATTCCGAAAAGCTCTTGCGGTGTATCGTGCGCATGTTATGGTCGCGAGTTGTCCGTCAGAAATGACTTCCTTATCAGGCTGAACATCAGCACATTTTATAATAATTGTGTTATTGACATCTAGTGATAAGACGGGAATAACTTCACAAAAAAAAAAAAAAAAAAACTCACTCACAAGTGGCTGTTCAGCCTGTGAGAATGCATTCGTAGACAAGGCGTTATCTCTCCTCTTTGAGTCGATCATTTGAGTTTGTGTATCAATTGATTGCGCCTCTTCAGTTCGTAAGTTGCCCCTCAAAGTACTCTAGTACACTAGAAGAAACAAGATTGTTAAAATGAATGTATTTTTTTAAAAAACTTACATATGCATAATTTCAAATGAGAAAATTAATTAAAAGTAACTTATGCAACATTACCCTCAATATAATTTGAAGGGTCTATTTGTTGAGGACTGGTCTTACCTTGGCAGTATTTACATTACAGGCACAGTTTTTGTGTGGGTTCACTGGACTAAATCCCTTTTTTAGATGCTCACCTTACCGGAAGCTAAGTCTACCATTATCACATTCTCCCCCAGTGTTGAAAACTTTCCAGGCTGTTGGCTCGGTGTTCATTTGCTTTACTGCACGTCCTAATCATGACTAGCAGTGAATTGAGAAGGGGAGTGACTATAGCAACGATGATAGATATGTTGTGCCCCCTTTCGTGATCTAGGACTTCAGAGTTAAGTTTGATAATCTCTCTAGATGGAATATCTTGATAGTCTGTTCCGGTTAGGGTGATTCTGTTTCTGTTCGTTATTTTAGATCTGCTTTATGTCAGATTCGGACACTCGAAGAGTAGATGTTCCATGGTTTCTTCTGATTGTCCATACTCGTACTATTGCCCACAATTTTCAGAGCCATAGTGCCCCATTTTGTGTAGGTGCTGGTTGTTTTAAAAGTGGCAAGTAAGTGCGTTAAATCAGACTTGTTCAGGTTTATGACCTTTATGATCTCCTGAAATTAACCCTCATCCATTTTTTAGAAAATTTTGAGGTGGAAGTCCCTCCTGACTAATCCAGATATGGATGCGGTGTTTATTTTACCAGTATTTCTGCATATTATTGTATGTCCATGTTGCTACATCAATGAAGAGGGAGAGCGGCACAATAAAAAGAGTTATTGCCCCATTCGTGGTTAGACGTCTGCCTTTTCATTGCCCTCGTGGTCTTCATGTCCTAGCACCCATGACAGTTTTAACCTTTTTTTCATTACCAACGTGTCATAAGCATACATCAAGTCTATTCACCAGCTTCACCCTAAAAAAGATTTCAAAGCTATTTCTGTCGAACTAATAGAAAAATATACCATTAATAAGACACATTTTTGATTCAGTTGCTAAAACACAATTAAACCTTTTACCATGGTTTTACTACTCCTGCTACGTTTGTTCTTGGTAACGCTCTTAATTTCAATATATGTGACATTTAGTTTATTGCCATATGTTGCAATAACTAAAACTAATGATCTTCATCTAGTCACCAAATCTAAAATTCCTCCAAAAAGTGCTCAATTCCTTGCAGTTTTCTTGGTCACGAAAATATTTTAGGGTGCCTGTATATGGAGCCAGTAAGTTAGAACTAAGAGCAATTAAGTTGATTTAGTTAAACAAATGTAGACTATTTGTGTCTAACAAGTAATAAAATAGATTTCTCAACTTTCGCCACTCAGAGTCGGCATAAAACTGTAGGCCGCCACCACTCCCGTAAGCGGAAATCCGGCCAACATTTCCAGTACTGTGGTTATTCGGCTTCAATTTTTGCTTCAGCACGATCTTTTAAGGAAGTAGGCCCATATTTCTAGGCTATGTTTTTCACTTTGCCTTTTTGGTGGCTTAACGTATACTTACACTCTACTTTGTCCAAGATCCGACGAATGTCTTGCACACTAAATCCATGATCACTACCGACCGACGAGGAAGTTGACTTTGCGTATCTACAACGGAGTCGAAATTTCGATAATATTTCTTAATAATTTCCGCAAGTTCGGCAAGCGTCAAACGTTGCATGACGATGATATTTTGAAAGCTGGCCGTCAATGGTAACTCTGACAACTGCTGAGACATCCCTTTATTACATTTGTTTATAAAAAATTTGTGCATATATGCGATCTCATAACAATTTCGCAGACAAATTCAGAATCGCCGTTTCGAAGGTTCTCCTTGAGCGTTAGGTTTATGATTTCTCGGTTTACACCTTACGTCGCAAATATTGTTCTGGGAATAAATCGATAATATTCATTGGGAAATATTTTTCGCAAAATTAGAATGGTAACACCCTGAGTCCATGATGTGCCACCATTGTGTTGGAGACACATGGTCTGTACACGCATTCAATTCGGCCGACCAAATACGGGTACAAGGTTAGTTTGTGTTTTAGTTGCGGACTACAGACAGCAGTCACACTTAGGCCAATATAAGCTTATTGTTATAACACGCGGATTGAATGTCTCCTGGTTCTGGTAATGCTGTTGCTGCTCTCGATGGTCTCTTAATTTTCAAAGATTCACGATATAAATTCTGGCACAAAAACGTTATCGCTCACCATGCAGGTGGGTAGGTAGGTAGTGGCATTAATGCACTTAGGCCAAAGTAGGCCCGTTGTACCGCCTCTTGGGTGTTCAGACAGAAAGAAGGAAAGATAAAGGTGGCCAATGACAGCCCGTTGAGTTTCTCTGCAAATTTGACTAGCACTTTGACTGGTATTTTGGTGAGGTCGTATAGACTGTCAAAGAAGTCGGAGCCTATGGTGGCGTTCCTCATTGAGGCACGCACAGGGCAATTGAAAAGGAGGTTTTCGTGTTTTCCTCCTCTTCTTTGTCTAGGCAGCTTTTGCAGAAGTCGTTGGAAACTAGACCTAGTCTTTTTGCGTGAAGGCCTAGTCGGCAGTGTCCGGAAATCATACCCACTGTAGTGTTAATTTTGGATCCCTTTAGGGAGATAAGATCGGTTGATCTTTATGATCAAGATTAGGCCAGATTTCTTTTGAGATTCGACATGTAATACCTGTCAACCATCTGGCGTTGATTTTCTTTGCGTTTAGACATGTTGCAAGGGAAATTATTAACAGGCAGTCTAGTGGCGCGTTTAGCGAGTTCATCAGCTTTCGTTCAACGCTCATCGCTCACCATTCGGTTAGAAGAAAATACAATTGATACACCGGTGTGGTTTTCAGTCCCCCAATAACGCCTATTCGTCTCGAACGTTTACTAAAAGCAACGTGCTCGAGATCTCCCCAAAACCTCTATCAGCGGTTTCCATGAGAAGTATGTAAATAATTACCGCGATATGGAATAAAAGTGTGGACGGAAAGCATAACAAGCCTTGAATGGATTCATTTATTTTGCAGTAGTCTGGGCAACGAATGATTGCTTTTAATAACCAAACTTAATTTATGATTAAGCCAGAATGGTTTTCCCTCCCACGATCATTCAACAGATTTCTTGGATCTCATATAAAATGCACCCTCTGTTAGCTCAGTGGCAACTACCCCCTATAGTGGAGTACTCCCCTAGCCGTGCGTCGTGTCCACCGAAATACGTTCGCAAGAATTTCATGCATTTTATGTTTATCGATTTATTTGCTATATGTACACATGCGAATGTACACATGTTTTCACATCGAACCGAGGTTTTTGTTTTTTGTTCATTCTTCTGGCATTACTTCAATTTTGCATTAATTAAAGAAATAACCTTCGAACAGAATATTCTCCACCGTTGATCGGCCGCGGGGTGTTCACTTAGCCGAACATGGCCAAAAAGAACAAACGAACAGCAATCAACTTCCAGCAAGAACAGTTTATGCTGATAAATACGTCCACCAGTGTGTGTGTACATAAGTTTAGTCGTTGTTCTTTTGCCCCGTGGTCCGTGAATATGTGGCAACATTGGCTGGCTTTCATAACACAATCTTCAACAACAATTCGAATTTCGTTTACGTTTTGATTCGTGTCGTCATGAAGCATAAATGAAAAAGACAAAAAAAAAACGAAAGAAAAAAATGTTGAAAGTTATCTCTTCTGCGTTTTCCTCCCTCCGTCCATTCGTCAACACTTCTGCTGCTGCTGCGTCGATACGACGAGATAAATTTGTTTGAAAACAAACTTGTGTTTCTTTTCTCTCTCTCTCTCTCTCTCTCTCTCTCTCTCTCTCTCTCTCTCTCTCTCTCTCTCTCTCTCTCTCTCTCTCTCTCTTTCTCTCTTTCTCTCTCCCTCTCTGTCGGTTGGCCTCTTCTTCCCCTTCTTTGAACAGTCATTCACTAGTTGTGTGTCAAGTTGAGGCAAACATAAACAAACTACGTGCAGAGAAATTCACGAATCCAGTCCAAGAGCCGTCGACGTAGAATCTGAAAAGGAAAGAAGAATGGCGAAAAGCAAGAGTGAACGCGCAACACAAACGGCTAACATAATTTTTATGTTTTCCAGCTGTTTTTTCAATTCGATTCCTTATGTGAGTGCGGTGGGTGTGTGGCACAGGTGTGTGGGTGTGTGCGTGAAAACTCTCCACGACGCAGTTTTACTTTGGGATAATGTTACATCTCGACGGCAAGTCGAGGGAATCGAACAAGAACATACAACGGAAAAAATACATATAAATGAATTATTGCGTAAAACGTTGTGCTCCACGGAAACACTGTGCACTGTGGAGGTAAGGCACACATCAAGAAGCGAACGATGTGGAGAACGGGAGAGGGATGAATTGTGTCTGAACTCAAGTGTATTTCCACAATTTATCAACATATTCCTGTGGTCAATCGAGAGTGGGTCTTTCTAATTGGGTGCAGTACAGTGATGTGAACAAGTTTGTACCCAGATGTTGTTGGTTTCGAAAGCCTGTGGTTTTTCGATTTGATAATGTATTCATGGCATGACATCTATGGCAGATAAGGACGATGGACGACAATCGCTTGGGCTTTGGATTGCTTTAATTTCGTTCGACTCTTCGTCCGTCGAATGTGTTCAGTCCGTAGGCCATGAATTTAAATGTTCAACTTAAACTTCTTGAGCAGCAGCAGAGGCGGTCGAGAATTACTTTCAAAGATTTTAAGGTCATGATGTGTACCTTGAATATATTAAGTAGATTTCTTGGTGAACGATGGGTGTTTGGTCCCCTCTTCGATTTGTGCCTCAAAGTGGTACCTACATATGTAGTTTTTTTTCAATAGATGACGTAGTTTGCAGTGCTTACTGCTAGTCTTTCACTTTTCAAAATTTGATTGTGATTTCACTCCTCTACTCTACAGTCTACTCGACAAGGCAGTATCTCTAATAATCGCAAATATCTGCCACTGAGAAGGAGAAAAATAAGTTAAAGCCATGACGCACTGTTCAAACTTGTGGCTAATGGGCTAGGTTAGTTTAGGTTAGCTGGGCTGTGCCATGTCGGCCTTAAGCTGTGTCTCATTTAGACGAACTTGTTGGGTCCATTTTACCCTTGTTTTGAGGTGGCTTAGTTGTGGCTTTAGTTGTAAAACCACCCGGATCTACATATGAATCTTAGGGGATTTTTCAGTTCAGCACCCTATAAGTTCACTAGTTCGACGAAGAAGTGTTTACCCAAGAACACCCTCCTTTTCTTTGCTACAGCTGGACAGTTGATGTAGAGCAAATGTTGGGTAGATTATATTCCCTCCTCATCGTTCTCCTATTAGTATGGGCACATCCTTGCGATTAAAACCGATCAGAGATGTTGAGAAAAATAGAGCCCTCACCGTTGCTTATATACTCAGGCTAAGCCATCGAGCTCTGGCTCTAACTAGGGCTTCATTCTCTAGCTTTTCCTTATGGAGCTGAGTCTAGAGATTCTCCTAACTTCGAACTTTTTTTTTCGCGAGGCTATCCGCCTTTTCGTTTCCTTGGATTCTAGTATAGTATAAGGATGCACGGTCTAACCAGCTTCGACGTCAGAATGTCTGAAGCTATGGCCTTTATTGCCGCAGCTTGGCTATTCGAAAAAAATGGTGATCGATTTGCCGGTTACGTTCTGATCATTCAACGCTAGTGCCATGTATTGCAGCCAGTCGATTCATCAATGATTTAGTTTTCGATCAAATTACAGTGGGCTCCCCCTAAGTCGAATTCTCACGGCACATCAAAATCAGTTCGAGTTAGATTAAGGGAGAGTCCACTCTGCCACTATGAATTAAATTTAGCATGATTCAAATGATCTCACCCGGCGATCTTGGAGACGTAATTCTGACAAATTCAATTTATCGACTGAGACTTTCGCCAAATTTCGGCAAATAATCCGCCATAATTTGATGATTTTTCGTCAAGTGCGTTATAGGTATCAACACTTTAACAACACGTCCCTATTGTATGTGTAGGGGGTACTTAAAACATCAGTAATAGAGCCAGTCTCTTCGACTTTTTATTTCCCATTTTTGCCTACAGTATCTACGCCCATCCCAGTCTGTCATAATCCACTCGTAATACTCAAAACGTACCTATTTTGTAGTAAACGTAAACGATCCATATTCTAAAATGGTAATGCCTGCAACAAAACATATGCAACCTCGTATGACAGTTCGAATTCCGGAGCACGAGCCAACGTTGAAATGACTTAATCTTTAATTGGTAACACGAATCAAGTTTAAGATGAAAAAAACCTAGAAGCCACATAGAAACCTGTTACGAGTATTGAGAAATTCCAAACAGAAAGCAAAGACCCCCGTGAGTTTCTATCCTGTCAAATGTCAATTCTCCGTCTCTTATCATTGTTTGGCACACCAAATGCATTTTAAAGTAATCAAAAAAAATTATAATTACGTTCTGTGTTGTAAATGTATTGTTCTCACAAAGATTTGTTGAAAAATGTGGGCAATGCCTGCACCAGATAACAATAATTTAGTGCGTATTGCCTTTAGTTTAACCAAGATTACAGCACTCAGCTGTGTTTGATTGATAACCTCGTACAAACAAAAAAAACAAACCAGCCTTATCATCAGGGAATGCATTTAATGTCCAGAAGTCAACACACTCTTCACTTCCACTGTGCCTGTCACACTTCTCTTCACAAATTGCCACACAGCTTAACTTTGTCAGGGGGGAAAAAATGGCGCACGAGCGACATGAATAATTTGTGAGAAAAATATATTCTATCTCAAATGGAATTCACTTTTAACTTGATTATCTTATCCATTTATCTGTCGGCCTTATGTAATGAACGATGTGTGAGCGGTGAATGTGCATGTGATCAGCGAGTTCATAGATTACACTCTGCTGTGACAGAGGAGACCCAAGCTGTGGGTGACGTTATTTTGATCAATTGTCGGTACAGAATGGAGGACATTCGTCTGAATCATGTTCGAGGTGTACCCCGATTTCCGACAATGGAAATGGATGTCCAATTAGTCAATGGGCACAGATGAATCAGCAATCATTGGACGAAGATGAATTATCTGATTTCTGGGAACGTATTCGTCCCACTTCCTGTCTGCTCAACGTAAACGAGATAAACTCTAATTTCATAGTGAATTCTTCGTAGTCAGCATAAAGCACTTACACACACTGTCTGCTTGTCGTGAGTGTTTCTGAACACACACACCCTACACACGACGAGGAGATACTTTTGTTCGATGTTACAAGTCGGTTATCTTGTGTGACTTCAAAGTTCGCAGATAGACACCATATGAGAATCATTATTGAAACATCATGTGACCTCGATTGTGCGCTGGAAATTGGTAGGAACAAACGAGTATCTTACGTGTCAATTAAAGACGAAACCGGAGGGAGTAACGAGTTTTTGTTTGATTAACTCAAATCGCCATTTGTAATAGTATGCACTTCAGTGAGCTGGAGCAGATAAATAGGGACCATTATCTAATCGAGAGAACGATGTGCTGCTGCTGATGACATGAGTGTGGACTGTTCATTAAGTGATAATTAAAAGGAAGCCACTTCTTCTAAGGTGTGCAGTCTGTCTGCTGATCTGTCACAAATGTACGTACACACCTCTGTCTCAGTTGTTGCGCAATCCAATTTGCTGTGACTAATGGTGTGTACATGAAACTGAGATATGAAGAAACATAGTTCAACATTCAGCGATGTGTAGCTGTGATGGCAAAATGCAGTCATTTCCATCTCTGACAAGTGCGAAGCAGGAAGAAGGATTCCTTTTATTCCTTGTGCGAGTATTTTATCTCCATGTCCCTGAGACGATTGGGGAATTTTTTGGCCATAAAACTAGAGATTAGTCACGGATTGTTGTATCTTCAATCGGTCGTACCTTTTTGCATGGATTTTTCTTGGAATTTTGAACAAAGGCCCAACTTGACCTAGCTCAGCGTTTGAAGACACAAATGCAGACAGAGAGAGGAAAGAGAGCAACAAGTTTTCGAATTCACATTCGCGCACATTATTTCCGTGAAGGCGAATAATAAAAATACTTAGTTTAGGCAATTAGTGAAATGTTCTCAAGCTAATAAGATGGAATGATGAAGAGATATCAACTTCAAACAATTCCATTGTTTTGTGTGTGCCTGTGTTTGATATCATATATCAGAGCAGTTGCAGAGCAGGTGGCAAACATATTATATTAGGCTTACGAGTTGTGAACGTTTTTTTTATGAAATTCATCTTTATTAAAAACTTACGACGCAGTCACTGTAGGATGACCTTAAGTGCGACTAAGTTTGACCATTTGGCTTAACTCGGCTGCCACTGTAATTGATGATCTCTCAGGCCAGCCGATCTTTAATAACTACGATCGAAACTCCGGTATAAAGTCTATTGTTTCGCCATGAAGCTAAATGAAGCGTCAAATATTGAATGTTCTGCCTAAAAATTAAACTCAGTCATATTCTGTCCATGCCGCAATATGTTTGCCACACATTATTTTATATCCTTAAGGCCCAACTATAATTGACTAGTGTAATGTTAAGCTTGTGAAATGTGAAATGACATTGACTTAGCTTAGCCTTTATAGCAACCATTCGTGTTGGGCGTGCCAAAGTTCTATCATGAGTGGATGGGACCTACATTATTGTGCCGACTACGAAGGCGAGGTTTTAGAAGCTTTTTCTAGACGGGTATACTCTCTGAGCATTGTCTAGAGAGAATTGTTTAAGTTACTAAATTCAGGCATTAAATCTAGAACCCCAGCATTGGAGTATGCCACGTCGGCCACTTAATTTAGCAAAAGTTAACGAAACTGAACGAACACTGCTTAAAATGTCTGGAACGACGTGATCTCTATAAGTATTAAAGTCGAAAAGAAATTTCATTAAGTTAAGTACGAAGAACCTCCACTACTCTTGATAAATCGCAAGCCAATTCTGCTGAATCACTTGATAGGCACATAAACAGACGATTTTCTCATTCTTTTAAAGTGAAAGCAAATGCTACGTTTTATTGATCACCCAGATGACAGTAATAGCACTTGAGGTCAAAACTACACACACCACACAAAAGCGTTCATTTGAATCTCAAGGATAGCTTTCATTACAGCGCTACGCGATTTTATTAGAACGCAACAGTCCCTATCCATCAAACTGCTGCCTCTCTCGCCCCATTTGATTTGAAGCAGACTTCGTAGCGTTAACGACTCGAACTTGCTGTGTAAAAGTGTTGTTTTATGAACAGTTAATCCCCGGCAAGACGGAAAAGAAACTCATACCCAGCTGAGAGTAAAAATTTCTCATAAAAATCTATTGCCTTCGCCAAGACTGGGAGTGTATTACATCATTAGGCACGCAAAACGTAGAAAAAACATACATAAGACACATAATAAACAATTAATTCAGTTTTTAGCTTCAGCGTCGGCCTATTTCCACAACATTTCTTTTAAACCCTCTTCCGCTCTCCACCTCCTTTTCACCTCCTTTCTCTCCCCTGTGCGAGTGTATTCAGTATTTACATGATCTTCGTCCATTTTTGTGCACACGCAAAGGAATGAGACGAAACCGAAAACCATATGATTGCGATATACTATTCCGCCAGCAACATGTATCTATGTCACAGGCAACACTCCATACGGAAACCTCTCCTCGGCTGCTGGTCACAGCTGTGTGCCAAAAGGGAAAATGAAAAAAGAATTTCCTACCGTGCCTATGCACACACACACACACAGGCAGTCACACAAACAGGGCTCGATCTGTGTTTGTGATGTAACATGTGCCTAATCATTTTACATGCGCACACAGAGTCGATGATGATGATGTTTTGAATATTCGTTCACAAGCAGTGTACATATGTAGCGCTTTAGTATGTCAACACGAGTGTAGTTGTGGGGGAAAATTGACACATTTTCTGTTTGTGGATAGTTTTTCGTTTACACTTTTTTCTCTCTCTCCTAGATTGTGTTGTTGTTTTTGGTGTTTTTTTTTTTCGTTCGACTTGCTTCTCTTGTTCGTCGCGCTGTTTGACTTGGTAGGTGGTAGGTTTTGTCCGTCAGTTTGGTTTACTTTTTCGTGTCGAAAGCATATTTTCAATGGCAACGGTCGGAAAAAAGTGAATTACTACTCAGACTACTCAGAGATTCGAAAGAAAGACTATGGTGTCAAAGAAAAATGTTTGTTTAATGACGACGATGACATTTGCTTTATTTTTTGTTTTATTTTCTTTGTGACGACATTGGTGCAAATTATATAATTTTATATTTGAAATAAATTAATTGAATGTCTGTGAGATCTGCATCGAAGCTCTGAAGATCGACGGAAGAGTCCAATGTGGAACGGTCATTCGTTGAATTTAAACCGAGTGTGACCACTTGAGTGTGTGTATCATATTTAATTTGTTTGACAATACGAAGAAGTGGAACATTTAACAAACAACGATAGCTGATTGCGCACCGTCCGCCTGTTTTATTGGTATGACACGAATATTCATATTTCATATGTAAATCATTTTTAGTTGAATTCATTGTGTGTCAATTTAATGCGCACTTAACAGCTGTCTGGCTGTCAATGTCAGCTGAGTTTTATTATGCATTTAATAAAGATTTTAATTCCGGATTCCTTGGAGTTGGCGTGATGACATTTCTTTCAACTGTCAAAAACAGCTGACGGTTTTGTGAAGCAGCTGAGGCCTACGATGGGCGTAGGTACGGAGTATTATTCAATTCCGTGCGTGAGAACACAGGCAGAGAGAGAGACACTGCTTTGTGTGATATTACCTGGAATTCCCAACCATGGAGACTAGTTTGCTTTGTTTGGAAAGTCACTTTCGTGTGACGTTGAAAATTTTCCAGAGATGGCGTCAAAGTGTTCAGTCATTGCCGCAGATTTGATGTGTCATTGCGATTAAAATGCATTTGATCCGTTGATGTTTTAGAGAGAAAATAAGGACAGTTTATGGGGCACTTTCAGAAGCGCTGTGTATAGCTTCTCAAATGTTGAACAGTTGGGTCAAATGTATGCCTGAATATTATATATTATCAATTAACATTATCAAAAAAATGAACAAGATTCAGATTTGAAATCAAGTAATGTCAAATCAACACACAATTTGACAGATTTTGTAAAGTAGCTGACATTTTTGTTTTCTAAAATTTAGCAACTTACTCTCCCGGTCTCTATTCTGGAAAAAAAAACTACAAATTTCGTCTGTACTCAAAGTGTATTTAGTGATTTTATGCAAGAATTTGCAACGCCACCCTGTTTTAGGGGGTGTTCGCCAACAGAGGTTCCATGTTGCAACCATTATTCTTCCCTTTCTAGAAAAGAACAGCCTTTCGCAGCCTAAAAAGCGTTGCCGATGTGGCACGATCATTGAATAATGAACATAATCACGTGAACGTTTTTAAAACAATCGCTGTATCGCTTACAGCTGCCTTCCGAAAGAGTTGAACGATCGTTAAGTTTCGATTAATATGTGTAAAGGTGCTTTATTTATTTTTTAAATTAAGTTTGTTTCTATAACATTTTCTAAATATGTAAGTGCAATACATAAAGTTGATTAAATATACAAAATGGCACTTTTGGTAGCAGTGGTGGCACTTCGAAAGATATTTTTCCTGCAAGGCTGAGCGTAAATGCTTTGAAAAACGGACAAGCTCATGATTTTGTTAATTTTTGTCAAACGTAGGTCTGTTCGCCTATATTCCGTGCTGAAAAAATATACAAATTCTTTGAAAAAATTACCACAATATTTATCTCAAAGTGAAGCGTCAACATTTAAATGAACGTTGATTGATTTCTTGGCATGCATGCACAACGAATCGACAAATTTGACAGACAACTCAACAATTCAAACATCTCGCCTCGGATCCAAAGACAGTTTCACGAGATGCGTTTAGGCACAATTAAGTTCGACTGCATTGTTCGATGAAGAACGATCTTCATTTTTACCCTGATCACTCTATTTTCGTCCCATCCTTGTGCGAACTCAAAACAAAGGGATTCTGATTCACCTATCACAATGAAAAATTCCGAACAATTTGACCGCCACAGCAGCAATTAATGAGTACAAAGTATGTACTTCAATTCATGTGAACATATGAATATGTCCTCGTCTGTTAAAAAAAAAAACAGAAAGACGCACAAACACCACCCGTTGTCATGATTTATATGAACCCACCATGACAGTAGGGAAAACAGGAAAGTTTACAATAAAATCCATCATCAGGGGGGACAAACAGAGAGATACGACATACAACCATAGGTTCAATGAGGTAAACACAACACCCTTCCCCGCAAGGAGTTCAGTCATTCTTGAAATATTGATGACGTTGCGAAGGAGATGAGCTCTTATTTATATTTCCTTCAAAACATGTTCTTGTCGCCTCTTCATAAGAGGAAACAATTAACCTCTGAACAATTTTGTTTTTCATTTATCACGATCATTTTCTGTCACAACGGATTGCGTTTTCTTGACATAATCCATTGGGCACTTCAAGTATAAATATCTACTCAACCGATGAATTTATAGTCGTTCGTCGGTGATGTTTGCGATGGGGAGAGAATGACGCAACTCGATCAACGCGATCTACACGTGGCGTAGTATATACCTACTCTGTTCTAAGACAGATATTTTGCGTGTCAGCAGAGGCAAGTTCTCTTTGTGGCCCGAACAGAGAGACTGGTCGGTTGGTCTCTTGTACAATTTTCATTTATTTTCCTTTTTTTGATTTATTTTCAATTTCAATTACTTCGGCGAGTTATTTCTTCTGTGCATACACACATTTACGTTAAGGCAATATTTACATTTAATTTAAGTCTGAATGCGCAATGAGACGTAATTTACTTGCGTTATTGTGCGGTGGCGACAGGAATAGACTGAGGAAGAGGTTGAAGATTAAACATGGCAATTATGAACGATGATGTTAACCTTGTCTCAGTCTTGTTGTACATCGTTTGTATTTGTATTTAGAATTAATTGGCTTTTCATTGGGGACTGCTGACCTTGTTTGGTTTGATTCACAGAGGCGGCGGTTAAATGTGTGTAAGCTTTCAAGAACGGATGTCGTAGCCCTTTTGATGAGCAGTTGTGTCGAATTCATCTTGAATAAGACGTAAGCGAATAAGCGTTTCTTTTGTTTTCTTCAATTCGCTCATTGACACTATTTTTGGCTTTCAGGGAGATTATTAAAACGTTTTCCATTAAATCTTAAACTTAAATTATAACCGCATTTAGCCAGGGCTTTATTTTATGCGACGTTCCACTTCATCCAAGGACTGCGCCGTCCAGTGGTGTACGATCAACTGTCTTCCCGTGTCGCAAAGTTGAAGCAATCGTTTTGTTTATTGGAAGTCTTAAGCCACAATGTCTTGCGAAACGCACCACAAACACTGACAGTCCCCAAAATATCGATCATTCAACCAATGACGTCTGTCCTAAACGAACCAAATCTATATTAATTTGAGTTCTCGAGCTCGTTCTGTCATTTATTGCTCATATTTACGATGTTTGTCAGAAGCTCGAACGTAAATCAATTCAAAAATAACGACATTCCGAAATAGAATCGATTAATATTTCCCAACCACATTAATTTTCAACTGCGTGCCAATTATTTCGTCAGCCACTGTACCCACCATATGCGAGATCGAGGAAACGCGAGTAACACACTACATCTCGTCTCAAAGTCCGTTTCTTTGTCAGGCTGTAGTTGTAGTGTGGCGTGTCTTTGTTGCTCGGTGAATTATTAAAAAGAAAATCCACACACTCTAGTGAGGCGCGTCAGTTCTTTCAACTTTCAACGGCCGCCCTCCTCCATCCCAGATATTGTGATGATTGCGGTGACTGCGCATTCACATTTTCATAAGGAAACAACACAAAACTACCCCTATCTTCATCCCCTTCGCGGCCAGGGGCAACGTCGAATTGTGTGATAGTCGTGTATTTAAAATTTATTACAAACAGCTGATTGGCCTGGCAAGTGTCTCTGGCACAAGCAGCAGCACGTACATATCGTCTCTCCGCTCGTGGCCAACACAAAGCTGGTTCGAATGAACGTCGTTCGTTCGTTTTTTTTTTTCTGTTTGTTTGATTTTCCCACTGGTGACGGCGCACCCCCTTTGAACATAAACGAACGAGAGATACCTGCACACGATAGTGGTGACCTTGTGCGCCTCTCAGCTGTGCATGCAATTTGTAGTCTCTTCAGTTGTTGGTATTTGTTCGCACATTATTCTCCTATGCGACGCAAGAGGGGGGAAAAGTGGGTGAGTTAATCGACGTAACTGGCCGTCGAGTAGAATGATACTTCTCTAATTATTATCCCACGTGTGCGCGTGTTGCTATGTGTGTGTACTCACGGATACCCACTTGAGGGGCATAAGATGCAATTCACTCAACTATTCAACTTCACGTATTGATAGCTGGGCCTGGCGAAATTCGAGTTGAATTACTCGTCGTGAAGCGGTTTGCGGCCGCCGCGCCGTGTGATTTTGTGCCTGATGAAGGAATGACATTTTAAGGCCAGGCTTCGATTGCTTCCACTTTCAAACTCCAACCGATAAATGGGGCTTCTCTCTGTCTCCTCAGAGAGAATTTGGGCAAGTAAGCAATCGTCACTCAACGTGAACTTGACATTTTCTCTTGCTCAAAAATGAAACCTTGAAATCGCGTTATAAAACCAACCTTGAAGTGGGCAAGCATGCATGTCAAAGAAGTGAGAGTACATTCCCGGCTGGTTGGATACATGCACTGACACGCCATCAAGGATTTAACAAGCGCGAATGACACATTTTTTTTTTGCATGGCACTGGCTGAAAAATAAACACTGACATGTAACCAGTGCGACACGAGTGCTGATCCAAATGGGTTCAGCTTTGGGCGTTGTGTTAAACACGGGGAATGACAGCGTTGTGTCATCACTGTTGCACAAGTCATTAGGAGAGGAGGGATCAATCAGACCATAGCCTCGCTTCCAAACGTTCGTGCCCCCCCCATGAACCCCCATTCGTGGGACTGCTGAAACGCACAAGCGTGTCACCCTGTCATAAGATCAGATCAAACACCAACTCTCGCACATAATCTGCATAAATCTGCATTACGTGCGCCAGTCCGTCCGTTCCTTCGGTTCGCTCTTTCGATTTCTAAACCGTTTATAATCTAGTCGAAATTGGGTCATTGCCACCGAGACTACCAAAAGTGTGTCTGCCGCTGAGTAGAAAATGACCATCAATTAGAAAATGGAAAAGCTAATCAAAGCTCCCCGACACAGCAGGAGGAGGCACAAAGTGAAACGAGTTTCGGGTTTTTTTTTTCGTCTTCTGTGAGCTCTGCCAGCCCCAACCAAATACGGAGAGGAAAATTTTGCGGTGTTCGGTGTAGCCGAAGCGTCTTATTCAATCCATGTTGCAACAATTGCGTTGCAAGCCAGAGCACAGTGCTCCAAATGGCTTAATACGCTCGATTCAGGTGACCACCGTTCAACAAAAAGAAACGAAAATCGTGTTTTTTGGCGATTGTACTGCAAAAGCTTGTCGGCGTGTCCATTTAGGCCAAGGACTGCGAGTGTAGCGCGCAGATTTGCTTGCAACAGTGTTGTGGCATGGATGTGAAACCTTGCTCCGTCGTCCAGTGGTGGACGACGACGAACAACTGTCAAGTAGTCCTCTCTCGTGGCATAAAGTAACTGCGGGGGAAAGGTTTGGTACGAGGGCAAGTTAACATGATTGCTCTGGGTGGCAGCGAATTTACTCTTTGCTCTGTTCCACATAATCATCGTGTCCTACACTGGCGGCTGGCCCCAGTCACAGTGCTAGTGTGTGCTCCATTTGGGTGGAAAATTCTCGACATGGTTTCTCTCGTTTGTTGTTTGCATTCATTTCTCCATTCTGACAAGCAAATGAAACGAAAGCACTTGAAGGTAGTTGAGGGCTGTGGCCATAACTGGGTTTTGTGATGTTGTTCGTTGTTGCCCCCTTCCCACTCTCTGATCCACCGCGCTGCTTGTGGTTTGGTATTGTATTGCAAAGTCCACTTTTTGACTGAAAGTTGTATGGCGGGTATTTTGAGAGTTTTCATTTCTCATTTGTGTCATTCTCGGTTTACTGTGCGAGGAGGAGGAGGAGGACGTGATGATGGGGACAGGGAGAAAGAGAGAGAGTGAGAGAGCTGTTGTTGAGTAATTTCCATTTGATGTACCTACTCGAGTTTGTTTTCAATAATTTTACTGGTTGCATAAGTTTTACATCAGTTTGGCATTTCGAATGCTTGTGGTTTTTTTTGCTTTGCGAATGGACCTAGTTTTGGTGGTTGAGACTTCAGAGAGATGCACTTGAGTTGAAGGAGAACACTGACTAAGTTGAGGTGATGATTTGTTTGTTTTATGACTTTTTAGAGGTTTCAAGTGCGGTCTGCTTCGCTACTTATTTCAGACGACTGAAGGGCATCAGTTTTTTGCATTTTTGCAATCAAATTGAAACATTCATCTATGAATGCTTGGATTAAAAATGATTCACCCTGCCGCCGATTCAGCAACTCCATTCGTTCTGGCTACTTGACGTTTGCCTTATCCCCTGTGGGAACATTTTATCATGCTTCTTATTGTCTCTACTTTGCGGTCAGTCTTAAACAATTCAATGAACTAATTATACACGGCTTTGTCAGTCAATTTTACTCATTCAAAGTGCAAGTCAGGAGTCAAAGAAGAAAACTCTTTGCAGTCTTTGCTGGCATTTGATGGTAGAGACATTCCACAACTCGGTTTATGCACGTTTAATGTGGTAATAAAACAAATGGAAAGTAAACCTTCTCACAGAAGTGTGCTTTATTTGAAAAAAAGTCTCCATTAAGCAATCGAGTTAATGGTGATACCCTTTTAAACCGGCCGACAAAAGTCACGATGCAATTTTTGTGGTGTGTATGCTTTAATGGCCTATTCACTTGGGACTCTTTTGAGTATTCAGATGTGATCATATTATTAAAATGCTTTACGTTCGACTGTGGGAAAGGTGGGAATGCCATGGTTTGACAGTTGTCCACTTGTCACTACGGAGTCGTGTACTGGTCTGATCACATTAACACCTGAAGTGAATCCGTCGACATTTTTCTCACATAAAATTAAAGATTGCTTGTGAAAGAAACACTCATCAAAAGATTAAACGCTAAATGTTTTCAAATCATCCATCATTTTCGGCAAACTGCGCCACATTGACGCAAAAATACCCCACGTGAGTGGTAACAATTAGCACCTCCCAATGCTACGTAATAAATACCCAACTCATTGGTCTACATCGTTTCCCAAAAATTCTTGCTCCCATTTGTTCAAAAATTCGAAGAATTTATCTTCTAATTACACCCATGCACGAGGTTTTGTTGTTCGCTTTACTCTCGTTTATACATACAATGGAGCTTCTAGTTTTGTTTTTTTCTTTAATTACACTGTTACATTGACCTTCCTCCGTTGTTTCCGACGCCAAGCATACTGACTAAACTGAAATTCGTATGCGCCAACACCCACAGGCGCATACATATCGAACATACCCACATGTGGGGATGACCAAGGAAACCATACAAGGTAAAAATGAGAAGGAGCCACAAAAAAAATGAAACAAAACGTAATGTTCGCTCGAATCCAATTCGAAACAAAACCACAAATGCATCGAATGATGAATACAAGCCGAGAATGCATACACGAAAGCAGAGCAGCAATAGGCTAGGCATGCTTGCCAAACCGTTTCTATGCAGCTTTTGCGTCGGTTTTTCACTGGTCACCCTGTCACGGACACGAATGCGAACACACAACCATACAGGTCTGATGTACGATCCTATTTGTTTTCGTTGCAATATGCATATTTATAGCAGACACACTATAAATAGGCAGCACATTGCATCGGCGTGTGCAGCCACATGCGGTGAATCTAATCGACTGGCCCAAAGATAAGGAGCGCCTTCGATTATTGGGGTCTAGGGGCGAGCAATCATTGCGATGTTGATTTTATTATAAATCGATGCACAACCTCCTGCTGGGTATTTGAGGCCCTCAATGTCGTCGGGCATTAGGGTCTTTGCTAAATGGTTTGTCTTACCTCAAGGGCTTACTTTTTGTTTTGTTTGGCTATTTCTGTATCCGAAAATCTGGGCATATGTATGTCTAGAGTGGGATTTTTGTTTAGTGTTCGTACACAGTGGGGTTCTACTGTTTCAGTTGGCGGCTATTCGTGCACGAAGGTCGGTGATGTTCGGAAAAGTAGCGCTGTCTACTGTCAACCTTGTGGTGTCTCGCTTTGGTAGCCTATTGAAATCGTGCGAAATAGAAACTCGTGTGGCGAGTGACTATTTACGGTGGAAATGTGTGCTGGACAGAACGATAATTCAGGCAAGCGTCTTCTAGTTCATGGGCCATTTTGACAGGTTCTTGACAGAAGAACACGAATGATCGTGCTACCGAAAGCAAAGTGACTTTAGAATTTTACGAGTCTTAAATTCGCTTTAATTCTCGACTAATTGCTACTTACTGCAGCAGTGGTTTGGCCTTGCCGAGCTACTTAACAGATCACTCGCTACATTCATATGAAAACGCGTGATCATGATGGACAATTGACTGACATTTCAAAAGATGATGTGTGTCGATGCTTTACTTTTATTTGTTCAACAGCAAGACCTGCAATGGTATTTTGAAATCACAAGATCGTCTGTGTTGGGCGAAAACAAACGGAAGCTTATGTCATCATTCTTCAATAAGTTTTCTTATGTGCCGTCAATAGAATATAACACAATCGTGTGAATAGCATGAAGTCGTGTTTTGTCGGTAATTGTTGGTGCCGATTTGAATAATCCTAATGTGCATGGAATCTTTGGAAAAGCATCAAAATAAAGCAACAGACGATCACCAAGAAAGGAAACTGGACATGTGATCAGATATTTTCTTCTCACAGCTGAGTAGTAGTTTGAGAGCCAACTAAAGGCACATCCATAATGGACGTAACGAGATCCATGGCACGTTAGTCAATCGAGAAATTATACACTCTGACTGTAATAAGCACAGTTCGTTAAGTTTCGTTCACTTTTGTCAAGTGTGAGCTCAATTGGTGTCAAAGTACGACAACGACAGATGGTGTTTGGTTGCTCAGTTCGTTAAGTTTACTTTTGCTTAGTCAAGTGGGGGCGAAATCATTTGGTATCAAAGTACGACAATGATGGTGTTTGAATATTGCGTATGTTCCCATGAACAATTATGAATACTTTATAATTGAGCGTTCCCTGTGCGTTTTTTGCTGTTCGATCTGTTTCTGACTTAAGCTTACTTTTGTCAAGTCAGTTCGTTGACGTTAGTCTTAATTCAAAAAAAAATGCATTTTGGGTTTTTGTTTGTATTTAACTCAATTTTTTTTCTCTCGTTTTTTTTTTATTAACGACTTAAGTTTAGCACGACTACTTTCCATCGTAGTCTTTGGGTAATAAGTCCGAAAAATGCTTATTCGGTTAAGTAATAACGTCTTGAGAAGTCTTTGAGACTAGTTCCTGTTCCAGACTCTATTGCCTTTCGTCAAAGAATTATGGTTGGACCTTAAGAATTAAACGTTCACGATGCCTTATAAGCCTTATCTTGTAAGTATCGCTGTCTGTTGTCGAATACCTCGATAATGTGGAAAAAGGAAAACTAAAGATTGTAAAAAAATCATGGTCAGGTAATAATGACGGTTTATTTCTTCTATTTGTCCGATTCAATCCCAGTGGCGACACCTACTGCTAGTCTGTCTCAACTCAAAGCATGTATGAAAATTGTCGTTCATCTCTAAAGACAGCTAAGCATTTAAAAGTCGCATATACTATGTGGCAGGACACAGAAGCAGTCCAGTGCTGGACAATAGGGACGCCCTTGCCACCTCCAAGCCCTTGTTACCAAGAACAGTGACGGAACAAAATAACAAGAGAGGCAAGCATTCCAGGTTCGACCCGATGAAAGATGTTGAAGCCATTGCCTGCAAGCTCTTGTTACTAACTTGCAAAGATTACCTCCATATCTGCCCTACTTCACTTCATCTCCGGTTGAATCCCGGACTGGTCTGTCCGGATCCCCACTCGAGTGTTAATGTATCAAATCCAGGTGACACGAGCAGTTCTATGGACCATTTAGGTTTCAGCGCATACCACTACATCCTACCTGAATACATACTCCGCCACATGCGACCGTTCCTCTCAATCTAATATTTCCCAAGTTCCATGCAATCTCAATCAAATATCAAGTGATAACCACATCGACATTTAGTTGCAAATGACTGTAGTTTAACGTCTCCATGTAGACATGCACATTCGCAGCTAAACGACAATTCGTTCAACTTGACATTTGAAGACAAATGAGTCTTCTGTCAATTCGAATTGATTCGGCCATGACCCAGCTAACGGCGAGGTGCTAAAAGCTCTTTTCAATACAATTTTAAATATATTCTCTTTTACCAAAAGAAATCCACACAGCAGAATGTCTTCGCTGGCAATGTACATATGCACACAAAAAAGTTCATAAAATAACATTTGAGCACCCATCAAAGCGCACTATGAGCCAAAACAGAAGGAAAAAATATGTTAGTTTACCCTTAGGACATACCTATCGAAGACCTAAAACAGAAATATGTAGCTCGCCTCCTCAAGTCCACAACTGAAAGATAACAGTGACTTATCCGCTTTCCCCTCAATTGCACGCGCCTTCATTTACTTTTTTTTTTCGCTCATTGCTTGCAAACAAAAATCAGCTGTAAAAGGTAAACGTTGAAAATAGTTCAAGTTTTTTTTTCATTCTCTTTTGCGATGGTGACAGCGTGAGCAAGAGAGACAGAGATGGACGGAGGCAAACAGGAAAAGAAAAACAAAAACACAACGGACACATAGAAAGCTTTCCCTTTTATGCTTATGTACATCCGTCTCTATTGGTCTCCCTGTCGCTCCACGGAGAATGAACATCTGATTTCAGTTTGTTTTGGTTGCTTTCTCGCTCTGGCAGCCTATCATGACACCCATCAGCTGGTGTGTACTGTGTCGAGTCGCCTTCGTCCGTCTTTTCATAGACAAAACACTTGAAGTGTTGGATTTGTTGAAGGGGTGCGGGGGACTGGTTGTCGAAACGGGTTTACCTTCGAAAAGTCGAACACGAACAATTTCGAAATAGCGAAGAGCACGTGCACTCGATTGTAGCAGTAGTGGTGGTGGTCTGGTGAGTAGATGTGGAACTTGTCGTTCTGTCTCTCTTTCTTCGATCATATGGTTTTTGTGGGTGTGTTATGCTTTTATTTTTTCTTCTCATTTTCTTTCATGTTTTCTTCTTCCTTTTTTGTTTTTGTTATTTTCCTCTTGGTGGTTTGTGTGCGTGTGTGTGCTTAGGAGTTGCTGGTGTGATAATGGAATTGAATTGTATGCAGGTCATGTACATGTTGCGCTGTCAAGAAGAAGGAATTTCGAGCAACATTTGTTGACTGGTGGATGGTATGGTTATGCATGCGATGTTGGATGTTTTTAAGGAACATTTTGAGTGAATGTGTACGGATGTGTTAACGAATGATGGACGGTGGAGGATACTGACGATCTTTTGGTAATGTCCTTAAACAGCATTCAATTTGGTGAATCTGAGAATCCGTCGACTGAGTATTTTCTTGTGGCAAATGGCAAGTTATAAGGGTGGCGACTGAAGGTGTGTTTAATTATTAAAGAACTTCTGGTGTCTAATTGGAGAAATGCGATGGAGGTATTGAATAGAAACATATTTCCAAGAAACAAGTGAACGATTCGACGTCAAAGGCTTAAGGAAAAATGGCCTATGGCGACAATCGTCTTGCTTTAGCGTTGCAACGATAGTTTCGCTTCGTGTAAGCGTGAAAAAACGATGGTCATCAGAGAAATTACGCAATGGGAGCCCAGACAATGTTATTGTCGTTGTTTGTCTGAATGAGACTTAAGCGAATTTAGGCTTCTATCAAAAGTGGCCACAATTGTTTCTGGCGCTCCGACTGAATAGCAGCGTTCGCACTCAACAATTTGTCGATACGATTTGTTTGACGAAATATTAAAAAATAAAGTCAAAATGCTTTGTCTAAAGTCTGCCAACTTGTAGTAAATAGCGTTCACATTGGCGATTTGCACGGCTGCGATTGTTATTGAGTGTGAACGCCGCTATTGACGATTTGGCCCATTAAGCAAATCGTATCGACAAATTGTTGAGTGTGAACGCCGCTAATAGAGAAAGTGATGAAATTGAACGAAACTCAACGAAATGGTTTTTTCACATTTTTTCGTATTCGGTCGTTAGCTTAAGCTGACCTAACACTATTCACGGCCATTTCCGCCTTAAAGAAGGTCTTGTCAGTCGCCTGAATCTTGAGGTGGGCACCACTGAAAACGTAAAACAAATTACACTCTTTCTTTGAGCGAAATTCTACTCAATTGCTTGAGATGTAGATAAGATAATTCTAATGGACGTACACACATTGATGCAACTCCTCCGGAAGAGATAACATCGCAAAGCTTGAACTGGTTATAAAGAAAGGAAAGGCTTTGAATTCATGGTCGAATTTGTATTAACTCATCATCAGAGCTTTGCTGATATGTCACATTCAACTTAAAATCCGTGATTCTTCTTCTTCCGTCTCTAGTTTGTGACGCTACGATAAACTTCCTCAGCTAGTTGTGTGCGTTGTCAAGGCACAGAAATGTATCGACTGAATTAATTGCAATTCTGTGGCTTTAGTGAGAAATTTATTGAGTGATGCCAACAGGAAATAAGGAAGTAAGGCAAAGAACCAAGGGCAGTATGGAGAAGCTCCATAGATGATGTGCTTCTCATTATCCATTTATTTGTTTCGATTGATTCGACTTTAATTCAGTCTTTCGGCTCAATGCACATACCACTTGTGGGTAGCTTTGCAAACGCTGCCAAATGTAATCTATTTGATTTTTCAACTTTCATCCTTTTGTTCAGCGAAATGCTAGCCTACAGCCCTTAACCCATGAAATGTGGTAAGAAATAGAAATATCCGCCAAAACACGTCCCCACACAAAACAGCCAAAAGCTTGCAATGTCAGTTGCTATGCAAAAAAGTTCACCAACGCCACATGCACATACTCATAGACGTAATCGCAAAAAAAAAGAACTGTTCAATTCCCCATCCAACCTTGCTTGTATTCCGTTGTGCTTTGACCCAGTTTCGTTCGAGCTTTTATGCTGCACGAAAAGCGATGACACGCGAACGTTATGTTTCGACCAATTGCTGCTATGTGTGCTTCTTTCACATTCTCTGGACCATGACCTAGATCGTCCGTCTTTCTGAGGGAAAAAATAGAATCAGAAGTCTCTAAGCAATCAACAATCGAGGATGAGTCAACGAGCAACACGAACATGTTGCTCCAGCACCATTCCTACTTTTGAATTATCCGATTACTGCAGTAAATCAATTTTCTTTTCCTGTTTTTACTTCAGATCGTTGCGGTTGTCGTCGTGTAACTCAGCAAAAATGATTCCAACAACGGCTACAAACACACCCACCACCCAAACATCGTCATCGGCGATGATTGGAATTGCTTCGCTTGTTTTGGAGGGACGTGCCACGTCCGAGGATGAATTCTCTATGCCGTCGGGTTTGGTGAGAAATCACACTGCACAGTGGCATTCACAGTATGCTGCGGCAATGTCGTTGGGCCTGGAGATCGGTAATACGATAGTAACAACGAGCACCACAACCAGCAGTATCAGTGCACGTCCATTGCAAGTGGTCAACATCACGATGAATCCGAATGCGATAACAACAAGCCCGATATCAACAGCCAGAACAGCAGCAGGCGGGGTAGCCGGCATGGACTCAAATCACCAACGTTGGGCACAGAAACTCAATCAACTGCGACAATCATCACCAACCGTCAGTCGTGAGATGACATACGAAATGATAACAGTTGGGGCTGATGAAGACAAATCGGACGGAGACCACATGCTGACACTTGTCCCTCTTCACCGAACTGTGCCTTCGCCGCTCGCTGAGAAGCTGCACACGCTGCAGTCACTTGCCACAACCTGCTTGAGGGCATCGCCAGACAATACACAAAACTATGGATACACGGTGCTGTCGTCATCGCCGACATCGGCTCTAGTGCCTGCAGCAACGTCACCGAAGTACTCATATTTTGCATCGCCTCCGCGTTTTGCAACACCGTTTCCCAACAACCCAGCACAGGCTTCCTCGTCAGTCGCGAACAGTTGCTGCAGTGCGACAGGAAGTCTCAACGGATACACCATCAACTCGGCAACGTGTTCACCTCACACAAAGAAGCAACAATCGAAGAAGGGCAATAATGGAATTGGCAGTAGTAGCACTAATAGTTCTAGTATGCATCCCAAACAGGGACCACATTGTGATCAGTTCCTCAGGAAGATGGGCCTAGCTAAGGGCGAGGCCGCCGACGCTGAGGATCACATCTGTGATATTAATTACGGTATTAAGATTGTAAGTGATATCCCCCAACATGGTCGCTGATGGTTTGGTGTTAATGCTCTCTCGTTCGAATTTTTGCTTGCAGTGCATGCGTTGGCGCACACATTATCAGGAGATGGAAGCAATAATGGCTCGCGGTGAGCCAATCTGTATAGAAGTATACCTCGGACCGACCGGGCATAAGATTCTGTTGGAGCAATGGATTATCACACAGAAGGAGAAGTAAGTTTCTTTCGCATTCCCATTCACATTCACAGAGTTCCCTGCTTACCACTGAGAAATTCTATGTTTTTCTTTTCTTTTCTTCACTAGAGTGTCAACACCCGCAATGACACTGCCCTCGCTGTGCAGTGCCATCCGAAGTCAACTGTATTTTTCACAAATTAGTGCCTGGTGTGATCTTATAAAGAAATCCGATCGAGCCATCTACGAAACAGGACGTGTCCTCTTTTTGCCAGCCACTGAGCCAACGCACTCGGCGAAGCGACCACGATTAAACATCATCTATCGTATAAAAGCGTACGATTCAACTGCCAGCTTTAACTCCAAGCCGAACGTGCACAACTTTCCGAATGTCGCCATTTCGGACAATACTTGCGTGTCGGTTTGTTTAAAAAGTCTTCCACGTATTACTGGCGGAATTCCACGGGTCGGAGAATGCTCCGCTGCAGTGTGTCCATCAACTAACCTTGGTGCCTTGTTTGGTGGCGTAACACCCACTGGCTGTCCATCGCCATCGGTGGGCTGTTGTGAAGCGAATGCGACGAGGAGGGCCTCGATGGGGCACTTACCATCTACATCCGCAGCGTCAACTAACAGCGTTAGCAGTCACGACGATTCAATGGACAAGGGCAAGCACAAGTGCATGTTCGATGAAACGGACGGTGGCTGCAGCTCAGATGCGAATCTGTCACACCGCGAGAGACAGCTGATGAAGTACAAGAAGCGTATGTTCAAACGTGATAAGAAAACCGGCAAGAAAACTTCCTCAGACACTGGAAGCGACTTGCAGGGCTCATGCCAGTCGGATTTGTCTCAGGACATGCCCTCGGCAGCTGTGAAGTACCAGCCAATGCAGTTGGACGAGAAAATCAACGGAGTCTTGGATGAGACGTTCGCCGAGGTGGCCAGCAATGGGCAACAGCAAACCCTACCGCCGGAGTATGGGTCAATAAATTCTATTCGCCCACCGTTGTATCAGCCCAAGCCGCCCAACAGCATAGCCGAGGGAGTACAGACGCAAGTGGTTCAAATGATCTCAACGGGCACACAGACGGCGAGCTTCCCCCAGTCGGCAGCTTACCCGAATTGTGATCTGTGCGGCAGCGAGATGTCGATGGTGTGCTTTAACTGTGATGAAAACTTTGCTGAGGTGACTCCCATGAATAAGGGCGAGTTGTTGTTGCAATCAATCCAGCGAACACCGAAAACAGCGCGGAATCGCAAACCTCTGAAGAGCAACAACAACTCACCGGTGGTCGAGCATCAAACCACACGGAGCACGAGCGATTGTCAGGTGTGCAAGCGGCAAAAGACACATCACATTCGTCGCAAGGAGGAGGGCCAACCGAAGGAGAAACAGGAGCACCAGAATAACAACAACCACTGCAGCAATGTGATGAACGGAAAATGTGCCAATGGAGACGGACCACCGTGCGATTGTGGTGCGAACTCATTCCCAATGGATGAAGACGAGGAGAACCACGAGTGGAACACTGTGGAGAACTCTCACACTGCCATAAAGGAGAACAATACGTCCACATACATCTCGAATGGTGGGGGAGGCGGAATCATCGAGGAAAACAGCCAGTTCAAGACTCCAAATTCGCAAATCACGACCAACGGCACCGGTTCGTTGGCTCCGGTACAGCCTTGCAGTAAGCCCAGCCTTTTGAATATCGACAAGAGGCGGAACCTGCCGAAGGTCAATTTGACTCAGATATTCTGTGCGTCCTCCTCAACGCCGATACCAATCAGTTGTCCCTTGCCGGAGACGACGTTCACATTTGATGTTGTCAACGGATCAGCGTCAAGTGTTCAGAGCCCGGACGCAAACATCCCCGTGCAGAAATCCTACTCGGCGCCAACACTGCCAAATTCGCCTTCACTTTCGCCGCGGTTCGCTAAGCAAGCTGCCTTTTACAAGAGACGCTCTCGCCACTTGTCCGACCGTTCCGATCGATCCTCACTTGGATCGGACGAACAGTTCTCCGATGAGGAACTGGAAGGAGGCATCTACAGTCCGGCATCGTCGCCAATGAAATCTCGTGCACGTGCCGCAGCCTACGGTCGCCGACCGCTGCTGGGCAATCTGGAGGAGAGTCTGCTGCAGAGGCGGTTTGTTCCCAAAACAGAAGTGTCTGGCTTCAAGGTCTTACTGGGGGCTTCGGGAGCATTTTGCCCCACACAACTGACGATCCCCGCTTCGGCGTATTTCTACGAGTTGCGGGGAGAGGCCTTAAGCACACCATATGTGGTAAGTTTTTCAATCTTCACCCCACCCGCTTGGCTGTGCAACCCCCCCTGACTTTGATTTGTTTTTCATCATTTCAGTGTGAAATTCGTTTGCCCCGGAAGGGATATGTAATTCCAAACTGTGGGACCGTACAGGCGACACTTCTAAATCCAATGGGAACGGTTGTGCGAATGTTTGTGATACCTTATGATTTTAGGGACATGCCAGCGCTTCATCAAACTTTCATCCGTCAACGTATACTCGCCGAGGATTCACAGTCGCCGGACGAAAGAACTGCAGCAGATGTATCGGGTTATGGGGGTGCTGCCATGTCAGCGCTGTCTCGAATGCATGGAGGAAGCAATTTGGGCCACATGATTTCCAGTGAGCATATGAAACGTCTACGTTATTCGATTCATCTGAGGTAAGTTCATCATTGTGTTGACTGACGGGGTTTGTGACGGGGTTAGATATGGTAGCAGACGAGAATGTGACAAATATTCGTATGATCTCAACTTAAAGACAAACAGGGGAATAGTGAAGGAGAACGAAAAGCATTCGATAACTTGTCTTAATCTGCGTGTGTTCGCATGGTTCAGGGTTTCCCCAGCCATGTTGTCACTGGTGGAAGGGAGGTCGATATAAAATTGAACTTTGTACGTCTGAATGGAGGCAGTTCTCAGTGGTTTCATATGTGTGCATGGTAATTCTAGTTTCCTACTCTTTACCACGTTTACTCATTGAAAAGCATCGGTTTCCCATACAAAATTAACTTCTATGATGACAATGAATGACAACCTTGTTCTCCTTATGCAGCAAGGATGCTCTGAATTGGACCCGTTGGTGCACATACTTTACTCTTCGTGAGTGATGCTTAGTCCAAGGGGAACCTGAACGTCACCTAAAGGTTCCTCTAGCAGCTGTCTTCAATTTTGCATCATATGTCGTTCTTGTCGTTTACTTCCCCTTTTGTGCACCAGCTTGTGGTGATTCTCTTCTTCGTGCAGTGCTTGCGTCATACTTGGCTTTTCATTTGCTGTGTCCCTTGTATTAGTCTCGTCAACCAACAGCATTGTCAAAGATGAGGAGGAGGAAGAAACTATCGCACATCTTGTGCTCTCTCCTCTCGTGGAAGCAGTCACATAGACGCCTTGTATTTAATGACTTGACGGAACAAGTATCAGCCATGTCCATCGCTCTAGTAAAAGCTCTAAATGGTTTGCGGAAAATGATCAATTAGATCCGCGTGTTAACACAACAGGCGTGCTCTAAGTGTGACTTCAATGTACCTACAGTCGGCCCCTAACCTAACCCAACAACGTTGCCAAGTAATATAAACTCATTAAGCATTCGATTATCAGCAAAAGCACAAGAAGTGAGTCAAGGATTCTTGTTCTGTCGTTTCTAACTGCATGACCCCCCTCTTGGCCAGTGCCTGTATTTATTGCTGAAATTTTAGCAATATCTGTGCGGGTCCTCTTTAGAACATCGGTAGTTCCTTATGTGTTGTACTCTGACCATGTCCTCCTAAAAGCATATTTAGTTAACCAAGCCCATCTAAGGTTAGCCATTTTCAAGAAATGTGGTGTATTTCGTGCTTTTTCTAGCCCAAGTCGAATGTGTACTCCCACACCAGGCGAGCTATGAAGGGCAGCTCTTTGTTTGGCCAGTTCATCGGCTTTCTCCTTACCGAAAACGTTTCTATGCCCTGGAATCCATATTATGGCTTTTTTTCCGCTATTGCAGCAAGCTCATTCCGACTGGACTACTTTTGAGGTTATGAAGGTCAATGAAACTGCCTTGATGGCAGATTGACTATCAACGAAGATAGCTAATCCATGCATTGGCGTTGTGTTCGGGTGAGATTTAAGTTGATGACACGCCTCCCTGATGGCGAGGATTTCCGCTTGGAAGATGCTGGCGCAATTTGGGAGTCTGTAGGCTGCAGCGATGTTCACAGTATCTGAGTAAATACCCGTGCCGACTCCTCAAATCATCTTTGAACCGTCTGCGTATACACTCACATCCGGTATGAGGCCTATACGCTTGCTATCCCAGTCTCCTCTAGGAGGGAGGCGCACGTCGACACATTTTGAAAAAACGAATCATTCTAAGGTAGTCTGTTCGAAGACGAAATGGTATCGAATCCGGGATACAGCTGTGGCCTTATGGTATCGAGCTCCTCATGCTAGACTCTCTCAGTCTGATCGCACCACGCGTCCCTATATTTTGAATGTGAAGGTCGATACATAGGTACCAGATGGAGCATGACTGTCAGAGCGTCTGAAGGGGTTACCCTTAACGTGCCTATGCATGTCTTTCTTTGTACCTTGTTGGGCTGCACTATAGTATATCTGAGGGCCGGCCACCAAACTATTGACTCTTAAGTGAGTATAGGACGTACCACGGCTGTGTACATTGATGGAGTTAGGTTTGGGCGTACACTCTTAAGCCCCATCTTTTTCCAAAGGTTTTATTGCAGGCATAGAAAGCTATAAATGCCTTCTTAATACGCTGTTCTATATTAATATTCCATCTGTGTTTAGGATCTAGATATATTCCTAGGTACGTAGCATTAGTTAAGAGGGATAGTCGTTGACTCTGAAGTTTTGCAAACACAACGGAGATTGAAATGAATTCATTCATTGACAGACAACCTTTCTGAGATCGCTACCAATACCTCGTCGTGCAGTGTGTGATTTGTTATTGTTCATATTTACGTTGAAAGCATAGATTATCAGAGGATATCTCACTGATACGCCAAACGAAATCAGAAGTTCGATATAAAGAACAAGATAAGAGAGTGTCAAGCATGAAAACTATTGAATCGCAAGTACAAGCATTATGAACATTCAGAGGTCTTTATGCAACCCGTTCATGCATTAGTTTAGCTCAACAAAGAAAATCGCAAGTAGACAGACCTTGAGTTGTCGCTCAAGTTACAACAATTGTCATTTATTCAGTCTGTCCTCTCCATGGTCATAGTGCTCAACAAGACGTGTAAATGATAAAATTGTTTTATCAAAATGAGTCTTCTGTGAGCGACTTAAAAGAAATATGCCCCTGTAGTTGGATCAATCTCTCTTGTTCCCCTTTTGAAAACAAGGACAATTACACCAGTTTGCTAATCCCCTAGCCATAAAACTCCCTCTTTACGCATTGCCTTAAGCATTTCTGGCCGGATTTCATCCACACCGGCGGATTTGCCCACTTTTAACTATTCAATCGCCAAAATGACTTCCTCCACCGACTATTCTCCGGCTCACTCAAGACTACAGGTCTGCCAACCTCCGGGCTCTGTTCGGGATTGAGCACCTCCGAAAAGTGCTCGCTCCATCTGTGCAAGATGTCCACCTCATTCGAACATAACACGCCGTATTGCTATTTAACTCCTTCGATTGAGTTGAATGCCCTTCCTTTGAGTCGACGACCGGTTTGGCAGAACCCCCTTTTCGAACATCTATGGTGGCTTTCCAACTTTTCGCGGAACTCATTCTGCTCGCACAGCCAATTTGCAAGTTCTTCGCGTCTGAGTGTACTGGGTCCCCCAAGGAAACTATAGATCTTCTTCTCTCCGATGGCTTCTTGAACTTTGGCCTGCTCAGCCTCATTAAACTGTGTGAGCGTTTGAAATAATAGTTTCGTAAAGAGGTTTGTCATGCTAATTAACAGGGAATAGCCACCAATTACGATGGAGCATACAAATTAATTGCGTGCAAGACTTGAAGTCGTCACCGTGGCGGTGGGTATGTCCGGAACGCCAAAATCTTTTGTTCACGGCCCGAGTCACTGGCAATGCGCAAAGAGTATTACTGACTAGAATACTTCGATCGGTTTCTTTGGGAACACACACTCAAGCAATAAACTAGCAGTACCCAGGTGGACCAACTAATATATATATAATATGGGTGGCGCTACAGCCCGTAGAGGATAGGCCCTGGCCCTCAGCCTGGCTTCTCCACTCTTGTTGTGCGTGCTATTGTTCTATCACGAGTGGAAGGGACCTACAGTTTTATGCCGACTCCGAACGGCCAAGTTTGAGAAGCTTTTTTTCTAGACATTTATACTCTTTGAGCATTGTCAGCGACTCGAAAGAGGTGGGGCCGTGAAAAGTATTTCTTGTCATACCAGAAATCGAACCTAAACAGGTAGGTCCAAGTGCGTAGGAGTCGACGCACATACCCACAACGCCACGGACCACCACAACTAATATGACTGGATGTTGAAAAAATGCTCTTCCATCCGAGAGAGAAAATGGGTGGTGGGACTAAAAACTAAGGAAACACTCCGAGTGAACACTCGTGTGAAGTATTTTCGTTAAACCCTCAATTTGGTGTGAATAAAGAATGTCCTCAAAGTAGGTTCATCCCCTCAATTCGAAGTTTGAAAACTAGAGTGGAGTAGCTCTCCCACCACCGAAATCGTGCGATTTGATCCTGTTAGCCTTTTTCTTCTGGGATTTTCTGAAGTCGCAGGTCTGTGCGAATAAACCACAAATCACAGCGGCCCTTAAAGTCAACATAACCCAGAGTCATGTAAGATTATACAGTGATCCCCGCTTAATTAAAGCTCGCTTAATTGATTTTCCCATTTAATTGAACAAAAAAAGTGAGCTCGAATATTTTCTATATAAGCTATACACGTATTTGCACGGTTAATTGAATCTCGCATAATTGATTTACCCGCTTAATTAATCTTACAAGTTTGTACCAAACAAGCTGAATACATCCAAAGTGTTCGGTTAATTGATCAGCGACAAAACCAGAAATAATTTAGTAAAGAGGTATTCAACTTCTACCTCCCTTGCCCCTTGATTTCAGCGATTCAGCGATCTAAGAGCAACTTGGAGCTGCTCTAAATAAAGCAGTATGCGTGACTTTAAAGCAAAATCTGAGATAGGCACATGGTGTTTTAGCCAAAACCCAAACACGATTTAAACATCTCGTTGTAGATGCTTCTAGACAAAATCGAAGATGAGTGGCAACAAAAAATAAAATACACAAGTTTGCCCATCAAATAGAAATTAAAAATAATAGACGCCTTCAAACAAAAGAGTAAAATCGGGACAGAATTGTGTGCAAAATATAAATGCTCTCACAGTACAATGAATAGGGTTTTACGGGATGTGAAACAAATAAAAAAAAATCTCTATCTCGCAAGCGGGGAGGGACCTGGTTGTGCAAAGAGTTGGAACAAACGCCTTTAACATGGTTCGCTCAAATGAGATCCTTAGGAATAAAGTACCTGCCTTTAAGTACTACTATTGTCTACCTTGTTTCTTATTTTCGTCAGTTTTCAAAACAAGATCGTTTAATTGACTTACTGGCTCAATAAAGGGAATATCGTTTAATTGCACTAGAGACGCAATTAAGCGAGTTTTCGTTAATTGAATACACGGATAATTGATCGCGAAAATCGGACAAAATTGTCGGTTCAATTAAGCGGGGAAGACTGTACACTTCAAATGCGCGCCACCCAGAGAAGCTGTGGTGGACATTTGAACGGCATTCTGCCTAGCGAGCTAACTATTCGGATCGGAAACATTACCAATTTCATACGAATCGGAGGATTTTTGCTTCGAGAAAACATTCAGACCTGCTGATCGGAACATTTTTCCGCTGCGTTGCTACGCGTTCAATGTCGTTTTTTGACACATATTTGTGTCAGCCAAACGTCAAATGTGTGCGATACTCTCCGCAAAGAACTTATCGGAGAATGCATTGTACGACTACAAATTTGTTTCCAAAAACTGATATCTGGCACATAATTTATATTTTCGATAGAGTTATACGTTGCGGAAAAGTTTCCGTTCCGAACGGTTACCTCGCTAGGGCAGATTGTATTCCATACCAGAAATAAGAGAGCGAGAGAATTACCTCTAGTCCACGTTCACACAATGAGAGGGTAGTGCATTCCCCTGTGTTTCACATGTTTTTACAAAATCCACGGATCCACATCCCCGGTTGGAGAAGGGGGCTGAGTTCGTAAATGCAGTATTAGCGCAATACTGCAACGTCAAGCGTCTTAATTGCAAACATTTGGCAATGCATCGCGTTCTAAAACGTCAGCATGAAAGCAGCAAACAAAAGCAACCAGCGCATCACAGATTACCGTGATGCATCGCAACATACAAAGAATCATCGCATAGCATCACAAAGGCAGTGATGCTTCCGCAATGCCCCGAGTTTCAGCTATTCACAACGTACTCACAGACACGTCGTATAAAATATGCTGTCAGTTGAAATCAGAGAAGAAGTAGTAAAGAGATGTCCAACTCGGGTTTGGCTCTTTACTAAAAAAATCCCTCGCATATCTTTGATTTGCTCTAAAGTCACGCATTCTACTTTATTTTCACTCACACTTCGTAAGGGTTTAGAGCAGCCTGTAGTTCCTTTGTGATCAATCGTATTCACAAACATTGTCTGTGAACATTTTATAAAAAAAACGATGTCAGATGAAATCAAGGGGCAAAGAAGGTAGGAGTTGGATGTCTCCTTGCTTTCTTATTTTTGTTCCATACACAAGGAATCGGCAGGCCTTTCAAACGAAAAAAAAAAATGCCAGTGATATCTCTCATGCGTTTAATGAAATACCCTTTACCTTTAGTCTCTTTCTTAATTCGCATAATTTATTTGTTTCCGTTTTACATTTCCAGATTTCAAACATCACGCTCCGGACGTCTCACCCTTCATACAGATATACGCCTATTGATCTCACGTCGCACCGACTGCGATACAGCAGCGGCCCATGCCAAAGGGGTGCTTGAGGCACCCAACGATCTGACCACCGACACCGTGATGCCCAATTATCCGAAATACAGCGCCCGTCAAGAGAATCCAAATAAAATTTAGTAGTTGCTAAATTTCATAAAAATGCAATCGCAGCATTATTTATTTATTATTTATAACAATTTAAAAGTGCGATTTAATCACTTGCGTAGGTTTAGTTAGTGCAAATTTTTATTTTTATTTTTATTTTTTTTTTTGTTTTCTTTTCAACATCTCTTTATTTTGCATTATTTTTTTTTATTTTTATTTTATTTTTATTTTACATTTATTACTTTTTCGATCTTGTCAATGCCCACAATGATCTATGTTGAATCTTAGTTGTATTCTCTTTTCATCCTACTGACAAAAGATAATCAAAACGAAGAGAGTTAGCTTCGTGCGCCCTGTTTAAAGATTTTTCTTTTCTTTTTTTTTTTTTTTTCATTTTTGGGATACTTTCTGTTTTTGGTTATTTTGATATACACAAATTTTCTTATTTTTATTTTTATTTTTTTCTTGTTAATTATTATTGTTTCAACCACGTGAAATAAAGGCAAAACTTGAATTAAAAACATATAAAATATGATGCAATACACACTAGGATACGAAATTTAAGCTAACATCTTGAAACGAAATTTGGAGTGAATGTGATCAGTTTGCTGCAAGACGCAACTTCTTCTACCGACGCTATCTCTATCGCTATCCCTTTTTTCATCTCCATTGACTGACTCTTGAATGATTCGTGGCGTAGCGCACTTAATCGCGCGAATAACACCGCTCTGATGCACATCGCTCTCCCTCTTTCTTCCATCTCTCTAAATCGTCTGCGAGCGCAGTTTGCAATGTTTTCTTTTTCTGTTCTTTTTTTTTTTTTTTTGTTTTTCATTTGAAAAGTGTCGAGATATAAACAAAGTATGGGTGATAATATTTAGAATGTTTTATTGTTATTGTATTACTACTGATTATTTTTATTTTGTTTCTTTTCAACTCAAAAGGAAACGGTTTTAACAGAAACTCTAGGAATTCTACTTTTAAGAGATGATATTTTAAAGAAAATTAACTTGAAATGGATGTTTACCTCCTCAGAAAAAAAATAAAATGCAAATGCAAACAAATACATGATTTGATACTATTTTTAAGATACATATATATATACACATAAAGAAGAAGAAGAAAAATCAAAAATGAAATTTGTAGTACGTAAGATGTAAAGATAAAGAGGTTCACAAGACCTCGGATATATATATAAAAAAAGAAAAACACGAAATGAAACATATTTGAATTCTTTTTTTTTTCATTCGTTCGTTTGTTTGAGATTGGTTTTACTTTAACTTTGAGTTAGCGTTTCGGTTGTGTTGTGGATGTTCCCATTTAAGCATCTTCCAGAGTAGAGTAGTTATGTTCAAAGCGCGTGAAATGGTCGTACATGCCTTGATTCCATGCCATACACTTTCGCTAGTCATTGGCAATGCTTAGTGGGTTTTGAATATTCACTTTTCTGGTACCTTACTCTATGTTGTCACTGAAATTATTCGTACTCGCAAAATCTGTAGCAAAGGCGACTTTTTTTTAAATCGAATAATGTTGTGTTGCCAGCTTCGATACTCCTTCGTTTCCTCAAAAATTGATTCACTATACTGCGTATCCTCACGTCGCAATCTATCGAATTCGCATTGTTCTCTTTTCGACAGTGGAATGGGCAGACGAATAATGTGCAATTTTAATACATTCTGTTTAAAAATGTACATCTCTTTGTCGAAATAAGACATAACTAATGGACTAATGGAACTAATGGAAAACTCTTCCACATTGAATTTGTTGCCGAAAAAAACAACCACGATCGCTCATTTTGAAGCACTTGTGGTTTTTACTAATCACTCAGGGTGATTCCATTTGTCGTTTTTTCGTTTACGACATAGGGAATCGGAGTGAATTTTTTCCATATTGTGGTGTCTGTCTGTGAGGGTTAAGTACTTAATAAAAGCCTTGCGAGGATGTTGGAAAATAAGCCCTTTTTGTTGTTCAACGCGGAATAGTGTTTCAGTCCAAGGGTTGAATAGAAATAGAATCGCTTGTTCGAAACTTAGTCAGTCTTCAGCTAAACTTTGTATACCTCATTACCATTGTCCAGATGTTGGTCGACACAGTTTGTTGTGTAAGTTCACCAACCTCTGCGTCCACTCCGATATGACAACCTCCATTCGCTTGAAACTTCAATGTAGCATCATTAGATTAGGCGGACAACACGGTCGCACATGACATAGGATGCATAGATGCATACACGGAGATTCCTTTAGATTGTATAGTGAAGAAATTTGTGCTGCTTCTACCTTTATTTTCCTCAACGTTTCGACAGGGAATGCGGTTGTCCTTCAAGGAATACTTTTTTAATAAACAAAAATCAAAACCGCTGTTATACATGTCAACTTACTAAGGGAACTAAGATTACTTGAATAATCAAAAATTCTTGTTAAAACTATGAAAATAAAGATGTGGATATGGCCTCCATTTCTGAATTACAGCAAACATTTCTGCTTACCATTCATAATTTTACTTTGTTATCCTCAACCAGTTCCCAATTCACTGACATTACATTCTATCAACCGACTTCTTCACTTTATTCGACACAAATTCATTCAAACTAAACCGTAGACACATGAATTTTTCATACATAAATTCAAATCGTGTTTAATTTTAAACTCTGAATTTGATTTTTATTCGTTTGAAGTTGAAAGCACTTGATTCTACTTTCGTCCAGAGTACTGAATAGAAGAATATCAATACATGCTAAAAAGTGCTTCGACTTTCGACTTTAAACGATTTTTATTCGAGAAATTCAGAGTTTAACATTAAACACGAAAATTAGCTGAAAGTGGAGTCTTTGTTTTCTTCAGTTTGAAGATTCATTACTCTTCCCTTCATCTCGAGAATGGAAGTTGAAATCATTTATGTGCTACATAAAATAGTTCATGTAATAAACTCTGTCTATAGTTGAACACTCGCTGAAAACTCTAGCATTTGTGTGGTAGTGGATTGGTTTTCCTTTATTGAAGATCCTCTGTGTGTCTCCGTGTAAATCAATCGTCTCCATTACGAAAATCCGCCAAGTCAATCCATGTTGAATTTAATAGCTGTTGTGACAATGACTAAACCGACCTGTAAGAGGAATAACTTGTCGATTGCGTCCAATCATATGTACTTCTGTATCATCACACTTTCAATATTTGCTCTAGAAACGGCCCATATTCACAAGTGGTATAGAACAACGACTGCAATGCACCACAGCTGACGTTTGTGCACGACAAAAACGACATACACGAGATTGCGATCTGTCGTTTTTTTTTTTTTGTAGTCTTGTACGACATAGGGAGTCTTCATTGGTGAACCGGCTGACTTTCTTTCTATGAAAGCATTCTTGGCAAACTCCTACAAGCCAAAGTCTTCGAATCACCACGACAAAACCACAAGAACCCTCTTTTTTTTTTTTCAAAAATTTAGTTAGGTTTTTGAACGTTATTACTTCTTGCATTTTAATACACTATCCTTATTCTTACGAAGAAGCTTTCGTAAAATGATGCCCTTGTCTCGGTGATCAAACATTTTGGGAGAAACCAATTGATTCCAAATGACGTGCGTTAGCGGCCGATATTGCCATCATTATTCGTTTTAGGAATAGACTTTCTTTGAACAGCGATTAATTATAATTCCCAACAAACTCATTTCAAACTCAATTTAAATATATCCCGTCACTCCATTCTTCCATTCTTGTTAGTTTTTTTTTTATTTTTATGCTGGCTTATTTTGAGAGTGTACTCGGTTACAGTCTTACTCCGTAAGTCGTTCTTTGCAAATATACTTTTTTTTTTTTAAGTTACGTTTTCCAAACTTCCAACTTTTATAGTTTAGGTCTGGCTGTCCATCCGTCAGTCTGTTATTCTCTTTTAGTGCATCAGTCTTTTGAGAATACGAAAACAATCCGAATGGATTTCTAAGGCGAGCTTACACTTATTAGGGGCGTGTGTCCTTTGTTTCCATAAACGGAGAAGTTTCACTCTAGCTGTTGCCAGTTCCTTCATTCAACAATTCAACGCCTTCAAAAACACTTCAAACATCAATTGATGCATAACTGAAACATTTGATTTTATTGGCCACTTATGAAATTCAAAACCAATTGACTCGTCTTGGCGGCAAAAACAGATCCCAACAACCTTGAACCGTTGCCGCGTAGGTGGTAGGTTACTCAAAATCACTTTATTTCGATTTAAGAGTGAATTGATGTGGCATACATTCTGTGATACGATATGGGCGTCACTAGAAATCCACGAAATCCACAAGAGAACTTAAATACTTTTCATCTTTCTTTTTCAAAAACCGATAAAAACGCACACACATTCTTTGCAAAAAAAAAAAAAAAACAAAAATTTAACCAATAAATTGTTCGTTTTGTTTAAATTCTTCTTTCTAGACTTAAGATTTTCAGTTTGATCTTGAAAATAATAAACAAATCATAAATTCTAAAAACAATCAGTGTATCTTGTGATTAAATAAATAAAAAAAAAGGAGAAGAAGAAAATTGAGAAAACAATATGTAAACAAAATCTTGTCCTAATGACGAAAGAATGAAATACCTTATGTTGTACACAAATGTTGAAGTACATATGCACACATACGTATATATTTGAAACACAAAGAAAGTGTAAATTGTCTGTTTTCTTGTTTAAATGTGTTCGAAATTATGTTATTTGGATCGAAGACAAGTCACGAGAGAGGATGAATGAAAAACACAAAACCATTTCAAATATATCAAAAAAAGAATGGGTAAATAAACAAACAAATATACATATATATATATACAAATTAATAAATATACGTAACAAAATGTTATTTTACTTTAAATTTGTTTGTTTTTATTTGCTTCTTATTCGTTTTTAGAAATTGCTTTATATTTTCAGTTCTTGCGTAGCTTTTCTTTTGTTTTCCTCAAGAGAGGTAGTGAATGATGTTTTGCACTCACTTGTCTGTGTGGAATATGAGGAACTTAATTAAAGCACCTTGTTTTCTTTTTATATGCATATGCAAAGGTTTGTAGGAAAATCTAGAAGGTGAGGTAATTTTTGATGGCTTCTCAGCTGTTTGCTTGATGTTTTTAGTTTTTGCATCACATTTTTGTATATTTTTTCTAAATTATTTGAAGTAGAATCGGACATTGGCATGGCATATTTCTGACATGTAGCAATGAGTTGGAGTATTTAAGGGCATCTCTGTGCTTCAAGTACGGTGTGTCAACCCAAATCAAAGCTCATTTTCGCGAGTAGATGGAAAACAGCATTTGTTCAGCCCATACTTAAAAAGGCCAACTCTTCGCCAGCCTTTCGAATCATAGGAATGAAATCCTTCTTTCCTACGTCCATGGAAACTGATAAAATGTCTGAACACATAGTTTCTTTAGCGAACATGCCCGTTGTTGGTTTGCTCTCACCAAACAGCGGAGCCAATACTTGGCGAAAGCAAGATCTATGCGCTTCATATTTCGAAGACATTTGGCAAAGCTCGGCATCAAGCTCTTTTCTCTCAAAAGTGTGCCTATTGATAGATCCCTTCTCTGTGGCTTAGAAATTACCATTCGAACCGTTCAATTCAGATTGTTTTGGATGGCTTCAAGAGTCAAGACTCAAGACTAATATGCTGGTGTTCCCCAAGGCTCTGTTTTGTCTCCAACACTGTTTCTTATTTTTATAACTCATGTCCAATTCAATGTATTGCTTCGCTGATGACAGTATTCTCAACATTCATATTTATTTCAAGACTCAAAAACCTGCCCTTCGGCCATCGTATAGGATCGGCATCTTATGCTGATTTCGATCTTAATTTAGGTAAAAATAGAGTGGAATGGAATTCTAAGATTTCAGCTGTCACTTAAGCGAACCCCTTAGCCAGCATCCATGAACCGCGCATATGTGAAACTGGAAGACCCCCCATCCATGGTAGGTGCATATTCAAAGTCGCCTAAAGTCCTGCAAAATGTCAAGGTTTCCTCAAATGATGGAATATTTCTCAGATTTGGCTTAAATTGTGAAAGCTCTATATCCGGCCGTGGCTCCTACGCACTTGAAACCTGTCTAGATTCGATTCCCAGTACGACCAAAATAATTTGCACGCCCCCACCTCTTTCGTGTCACTGACAATGCTCAAAGAGTATAAATGTCTAGAAAAAGGTTATCAAACTTGGCCTTTTGGAGTCGACATAAAACTCGTTAGAGAAACAATAGAATGCACAATACGAGTGGTTGCTGTAGAGGCTAGGCCTTGGTCCTCTACGGGCTGTAGAGCCACCCACATACAGTGTGTTTATGTCCGTGGTTAAGGCCCAGTCCACCTCGGAATATAGCACCATAAGAAGAAGATGATATCCGGCCTTATATTGAGCATTCTGCTCAGATCTGCTATGGGGCTCTCAAGTCATCTTTGCACTTCCTTGAAATAATCCAAAAGCGAGTGGTTCATTACGTATAGGGTGCACCAATGTCGCGATGTCAATAGACTCGCTTGAACTGTCTGTATTCTTTGTCTCAACGCTGTTTTGGTTTAGTGGACCAGCCAATTGCATTCTTCATCTCCATGAACTCACCCTGCTATTCAGACTTTCGGCCGTTAAGTTTAAATAATCGTAAAGCACATGAATATGGAATTCTCTACCGAGCACGCTGTTTCCTACTCACCACAATCCACAGGCATTTAAGGCAAATGCGCACAAGTTCATAGCTGCTTTCCCTTTCTCTTTGGATCATGATGTTTTTGCAGGCGCAAACTACAAAACGTATTATCTTCTCTAATGCAATATTGAAGAGATTAAACGACAGTGCATCATCTTGCCAAAACCTGGTACAAGTCTTATACGATTCTAAAGTCATTGAACCGAACTTCACTGAGCATCGGATATTTGTTAGCGTTGTGCGATACAGCCGGACTCTCTCAACTTTTCCCGAGTTCCCGAAAAATATCGCCACCAAATCGAAAAGTTTCTTGCGATAAATGCTGTCGTATGTGACTTTAAAATCACTACAAAGTAAGTGAAATCCATTATTCTTGCACGAAATTTAAGGCAAAGTAAAAATGGACCGATTTGGGTTAAATATGCGCCGTTGTGTTGGATTATTTGTTACCATGCCGTTATTCGTCCCTCGTAAAAGCTCTCATCCCCACTATTTTGCTTCACAAGCCTCTCTTGAGGCGTACTTTTCAGCAGCAAACTAGTTCGCCATGGCAGGTGGTAATCACTTGGTGCTAGATCCGGACTATAAGGTGAATCCATAAGGAACGCATAACCAAGCTCCTGTGGCTTCTGGCGAGTCGCGATTGATGTGTGTGGCCTGCCATTGTCCCTATGGAACACAGCTCCTCACCTATGGGTCAAAGCTAGCTGCTTCTTAGCGATTGCTTGTTGCTGTTGACAATACAAGTCTAAATTAAGAGTTTTGCCGTAGAAGATCCTCTCACGGTAGATGATTCCTTGTCACTCCAACCAAATACACTGTAAGACCTTCCTGGCCGTCAATCCTGGCTTAGCCACAGTTTACGCCAACTCACAGCCGTTCGACCACGGCCATGTTTTCGCTTGACGTTGTCGTAAGTGATCCACTTTTCGCCATCAGTCAACATCCGATTCAAAAATGGTTCCATGTTGTTGCAATTCACCAGTGATTCGCAGATGGAAATTCGGTCCATGAGGTTCTTTGACATTAGCTCGTGTGGTGCGCATACATCGAGTTTCTTTTTGTATCCAGCCTTGTTGAAATGGTGCCAAACGGTTGTCTGTACAATGTTTAGTCTCCTGGGCAATCGAAACAGTTCTTACACGACGGTTAGACTCGACGATTTTATATGATTTTATGGACATTTTTGACAAATGCAAATGCTTAAGTTCTCCCATAAACTACTGCGTCCAAATTGGACTATGAACTCATATTTTGACCAGAATAAACCACCAATCCACTGTAATCAGAGGAAGACACACGACATTTTGGTTAAGTTGCGTGTAGTTTTTTATTTATTTTTGTAGTTTTTATAAGTTTTGTGTTATTGCTCCCTATATTAATATTGTGATCTTAAAATATACATAAATGTAACATATAACAACTGCCTTTAACATCGTCAGAATAATTATTGTACATCCTATGGAAATTATGCATAACTCAAACCGAGGTAACGCCAATTTTTTCATTTAGTGTTCGCTCTAGGCTACTACGATTAACCTCGTCAATATCATTAGTTTATATCTCAAGGACTCATCCGAGACATATGCGCATTGTCTACAAAGTAATGTTTCATAGAGAGAACAAAAAAAAAACCACATAATAAAATTATAAACAAAATTTAAGCGAGCTATACCTCGACACAACGAACCAAAATACTAAAACTAATTGTGACAAAGAAACAAAAAAGGAGTGATTTGTGAAAAAAGAAAGAAAAAAACGAGAAGATTATCATTAATTCTAGCAAACTGTAAGGGAAGACGAAGAAAAGAAAAAGTAATTAAAGCAAAACAAAACAAAAACTAGGTGATATATGTATTGTATTTGGAGAAACAACAAAAAAGTAATTCTAATAATATATTTAAACAACATATTTATGTATTTATGTGTAGTTTATTGTTAAAATTAAATTTAATTAATTACTGTAGTAATCACTGCCATCGAATAATAAAACATTTTAAAATAAATATACACCATACCACCCAATCCAAGCCACTTAGTCTGTTCTCTCCTCCCTCCTCCTCCTTTCCCCCGTTCCCGTGCCCCAAAAAACTCCTTAACGTTGCAAGTGATTAATTTTAATTTTTTGTTTTTCTCTTAAATATTTCGTTAAATAAAGAAATATTCAAATGAAAATCTAAAACAGAAACAGTTAAACAGAAGTAAAACTACTTACGTGAATGAATATCCTAAACAAAATGAAATAGAAACCATTCAGGACGATAAATAACAAAATTAAATTATATTTTCTTAGATAACCTATAAAAGGAAAACAAATTATATATGTTTAAGAATGAATGTGATATTAAACAAAAACAAAAAACAAAAATATTAACAAATCTATATATTTAAAATGGAAACAAACAAACAAACAAAAAATAATGTAAAATACACCAATCAATTAGATGAAATGAAGCGCAAAGGCATACACGTATGTACTTACTCTACAAAAAAAAAAAAAAAGAAATAAACAAAAACACACAAAGGCCGGACCGAAAGACGAGTCAGGAAAACATGTATACACAGCCGACAAAGGGTAATCAATAATTTACAGAAATTCATATCTAAAATGGGGTTCAAAAGCTCTCACTTTCCCAAACAAAAAAGAAAAAGCAAAAAATCTATTGTTAAAGAAATGACGAAGCGACATAGACTAGACAGAGAGACAGAGAGAAGACATCCTATAACTTACACACTTACACACTCCGACTTACCGACACCGACACGTGGACACGGACACCAAATACAAAGTAAATCAACAGGTACACCACCTTCATCTATAGTTCTTAGAGTCTAAATTCATTTGATTGTGTGATATATTTTAGATGAAAAGCAATTTGTAAATAGGCTTTTTGAATTGTTGTTACGAGTAAGTAAGTAAAACAAAAGTATCTTGATAGTAGAATGAATAATGGATAATCAGGTGAAACTGAAATAAATACAATTATTTTAAAAATATTTACTTTATGAGTTGTGTGAATTTTCTTTTGGCATCGGAATCGAGAGCATTTGCTGCATTATCGATCATTTGGATTTTTACAGATCGTGTTTAAATCTAAGTTTTGTTTGGTTTCTTGGTCACATTGCATTTTTCCGCTGAAGAACAATGATAACAATCGATCTCCCATCTTCTTTGTGTGCATTACAGACATGGATGGACCGGGGCCTCTATCGACAAGCCTCACCAGCGCCAGCACCAGACCGGTGTCAAGTTTTCCATGCGCTGTACATGCCGTTCTACATAGACTCCAAGCTATGCTATATATGGATGTATTGTCGTCAGGGTTCATTGTTTAATGTTCTCCCCCAGATGTCATCAAGGCAAACGTAATCAACGCACGCAGACTCTTTTCCTCGAAGTGATCAAAAACTTTTTCATTTCATACTTCATTTCATACTTCAGTTTGACAGTCCATACTTAAGTTTGACACTATATTCGGTCAATCACGTCAATGTCATCCACGTTTGCGAAGAGCTGAGTGGAATATCATTCCTCTCGTGTTGACGTGTGAGTTTTGTGCGATCTCCTCAAAAACGATGCTACAGATGTCCGATGCCAGATCGTCGTTGTGGCCTAGTCTAAAACATTGAGTACCCCGGTGAGTTCATCAAGAAATCTCCACTGTCATCCTACGCAACCTTACAAAATTGGCAGGAATGTCTAGACTTATAGGTTTGTTGCTCATCTCTATGCATTTACTTATAGAATAATGATATGGGCACAGCTGCAGTCCAAGGTTGACCTTATTCTGTCTTCTACAGACACCACTCGTGTTTGGGGGTATTGTTCGCTCACGAATGAAGGAGATCTGTACCCAGTCTACCCAATGCGTGACGGCGGCCACGTATTTAGTAACATGCGGCCTTGCAATCAAAGAATATCTGGTGAGTATTGATCTGCACTTCATGAGTCTTGTTTAGGATCTGTCCGAACGTGTAAATATGTGGTCGTTGTGAGCTTCCCTGGCATGAAGCCGCTAGCAAACAAAAATTATAGAGACTATCTTAAATGCTTATCCCTCGATAGATGGCCCGGTGATCTCCTTGATAGTGGATCACTTCCGAAAAAAAAAACAAAAAACGGAGACATTGTCCTCTTTATCCACGAAAGAATGAAAGATGGATATCTATATCGACTCTGAAACCTGAACCCTTCTGTTTCTATGGATAAATACATCAGATACTCTTATGTTGAATCATTTTGACTACGGTCGGGAATGGAAGCGAAAGAAAATAGAATGTTTTGATTGCACTCGATAATGCCAGTCCCATTGAGCAACCCGATGTCTACGGACTTCAGAATGTAGTCTAGAAAAAAAGTGGTGCGGTTCTAATCCTTCTATGTATAGAAGGATCAGCGTGACTGAAAGCAACGAAAAGAGGGACTCTCAGCAAAGTCAATAAAGCAGGAAGCAAATTTAGCGCTGAGTGGTTTGGAATCACTTGCTATTATTCTCTCTTCTTTGGCTGGCGCTACAGTCTAAGTGGACCTGGGCCTCAGCCATCATGCCTCTCCATCCAGCACGGTCTTGTCCTCGTTGCTTCCAGCTACCCAAGTTCAGCTGACTGAGGTCCCTTTTCAGCTGTGGCGTACACACACCGGAGGCGTTCTCTTCCTTTAGCGCGGGATAGGAGTACTAGACTGTCCGAGCTAGATGATTGGTTTCCATTCGCGCTTCATGACCCAGCCATCTGAGACAAGAGATTCGGACTGGTTTGACCAGATCCAGCCCATACAGTTCGTCGTTCAGGCTCTTTCTCCACACACCATCAACACGGGGCCAAAGAGTCTACGAAGGACTTTTCCAAGAATCTTCTTGTCCGCTGTAGTTAGTGTCCATGCTTCTGCGCAATAAAGCAGGACTGAGACTGAGTCTTATCAAGGCCTTATATAGGGATACCTTGGTCCTTCGAGAGAGGAGCCTATTCCTCAATTGATCAACAAAAGAGGTGAAGGATATAGACAGGTAAATAAACAGTAAAGAAGGCAACAGGCGCTCTCTAGTAACAAGTACGACGTGAGCGACCTTAAATATGATGGTTTCAAGTATCATCTAGAGGAGTAGCTTATCGAAAATGAGTCACTGATTTCTACACAAACAAAGTAAAGTAAAAAAGAACAAAAGGCGTCTCTCATTGAATTAGGTCTCATAAAAATTCTGCGTCAAAATCAAGTAAGTCAGACGATACAGGCTGAACACACAACGAAAAGTATAAAAATATGGGCAAAGACAAGGTTATGAAGGACACTCAAGCAGCCAAATCGAACAAGAGCATGGTGAGGTTTAGGGGAAACGTTGAAATATTCCAAGTGTCAGATTCGTGGCAGGTTCGCATGGAACGGGGCAGTTTGAAAGCGGAGAATCAACAGGTAGCATTCAATCGATTTGGAGGCTCGATCGAGAGTTTCAATTTTTTTTTTCCTTTCTAGCAGAATTCGACCCAAAATTACAATAAGCTGAAAACGCGCTTCAAAAGTGTTCCTTTAGCTAATTTTTAAATTTAGATTTTGTTAATTGCGACATGTTCATGGTTAAATAAATTCATGCTATTGTGTTTGAGACAGTTTTGGGTGGTTTTTCATAAAAAAAATAGTGCTCCCTGGAGAGGCGTTTTTTTTTGAAGAAGAAGATTGCTGAGCTTTTGGCTTGGAATCCGCTGTCAAACACTGCGTTATACACGTCACAAACATGTCAAAAACATGAGTGCATGTTAAACAGGGAATCTAAGGAAGTTGTCGAATGGGGGATGGCATGTGAATTCCAGATTAACTGAGATCGACAATCGAACGTTTCATGACTTTTATGACCTAGTGAATGGTAATACATCAGTATCGTGAATTATAATACATCAGTAATGAACCAGAAGGCTTCTGAGGACACCATGAAGCTCTTTAGATTCGATTTTTTTTTAATTAGAATAAAAACTGTTTGAAAAATAGCCAAACAAGTCCAAAACAAAGGTTTAAACTCGCTTAGAAATGCCTTAGTCTATCCATAAAGGCATCAAATCATATCACAGACACCCTCACCCATCACCCCCAAATAGCACCGACCTCGATAAATAGAAAATGGACGAAAAATACGAAAATATTGATCGAACATTTTAAAGTTTGAGTGTCTAGGGGAGATTTGCCTAGGGAATGACAGACAACTGAGTACCGAGGCTATTGAAGCTGGCCCCCCAACCGGATATAGAGCTCAGTCTGTTGGTGACCGTCGAACGGTGTACAGCGAGCAATTTTTGTGTGTACTATCCCTACCACCCAGCTAACTTGTATTATGTCCCACTTAGCATATATGACGGAACATCCACCATGTATGAGATGACCAACTTATATGAATCACCCAACGCCCAACACCCACTGACTATGTATGGGGGGAAACAAGCAACAAGTTCGGAAGCATTTGCTTATACAAAATGTGCTGCAATCTTCTTTTTTTTAAAGTTTTCTTGCACTCAATAAATCCATCAACCAATGTTTTTATACTTGACCGCTGATCGCGTGGGTCGGCTTATTTAAGAATTGAAATTACTTTAAAATGGAATGCAAATTGATGTGGGATAAAAGGATTCACTGACTTCGGCAGTGTTCAAGTCTGCCAACTTGTAATAACGAGCATTCACAAAATTGTGAACGCCGCTAATGAGACGAATAATATCAAATTCTGGTAGCATGGACATAACTAGCAATGGAGCAGCGGTTTAAGATGCCAGGAAAGAGGGCGAAACCGACCAATACCGGCAATCCGGCGTTCCCACTTCGACATTTTACGTAGGATACATGTAAAATCATTTGTCGGAATGGGTCGCGGGCGTCAAAATTTCACAGACCGTAATATCGTAAGCCAGAGCACAAAGTTCTAGGTGGAGTTACTCTCTACTCACTCGTTTTGCCGATTGTTATCGAATTCTTTTAAATTTATTTCTCAATTTGAATTTATTTTTTGGCAAACTGAGGAAGTAATTCCTTTTTGGTGGGGATTTTGTTAATATTAATTTCATATGCTTTCTTGAAAAATATATTTCAGAACATTTGACTTGTCAAACGCACGCTTTCTATTTCGATATAGAAAATTGAGGTTGCCGGGCTCTGACGCAAAATTGTCGTAAACTCGATAAAACGCGTATCAACGTTCATCATTATCTGAAGTACCATGAAACGAAAATGAAACTAACCAACGACTTGATATGCAGAGACTACGGCGACGTGGAGGAAAAGACTATCCCAGTTGAGACATAGAACACGTTGGTCATCATGACTCTTTTCAGTTTTATGAGGATGACTCAGTAACGGTACGGAAAAGGGGGAAAAGAAAATGGAGTTTCTCCTGCCGGACCAAAGTGAGACGTGGCTTACACTAACCTAAGCCATGATGAAAGGATTAAATTCATTAATCAATGGTATGATAAATGGAAATGACACAATGTGCAGTGAAAGGTTGAGGAAGCTATTTATAATAAGCAGGGGAATATTGGAAAGAAATCCGTTTACAAAATGTTTTAAAAAAAAATTTTTTTTCTGTTGATATGGAAATTCCAGGCGACTTCTTCTTCAGCGGAAAAGCGGAAGAGGAAAAAAGGAAAAGCGCTGCGGTTGCAGAGAAGATGCAAAACAGTTTCTCCGTCGTTTTCGTCTCTGCAGCTTCTGTAGAAGTCATTATGGGAAAGGGATAATCAAGATGCGTTAGTTCCGATGGCGCAGTTCCTTGTAACGACGCCGATAATCGTTCTAATATTCGGTTTACTTTTTCTGATCAGGCTGAGTGAGCTTTTTGGATCAAGAGTAGGCCATAATTGTTTCATGATGAGGCTTCCTTAGCCAGTAGACCATCTACGATTTGTATAACCAAGCCTTTCAAGCTTCATTAGATGTCTTCCAGTATGCATCGCCTCAATAGAACTGTCAAGCGCACCATGTTTTACTTACACCATGCCCTGCGACGATAAGTCTTTCAGCGAAACCTAATTGTGCGTGTATCTTGTCTCAAGTCAGGGGAAGTAATTCCAGAACTCAATCCACCTTACTTCATGTAATGCGTTCATTCAATCTTGACAAGAACTATACCAACTGCGACATAGCAATAATGTCGAACAGTCGAGCTGATTTTATGGCACTAGACGCATACGACAACAAATCCAAGCTCATGTGGTAATACCTACAGAAGCTTAAAGAGCTGAGTAGGAGAAACAAAGTGAAACTTTGCTGGATGCCTGGCCATACGGAGAGAGAAGGCAGTGAAACGGCCGACTCACTGGCAAGGAAAGGAGCATCAGAACCCTTCACATATCCCGAACCATTCTTCGCTGTAGAAGGCCATGTCCTCAGAGAAGAATTCAGGGAACTAGAAAGAAGGAACCGGACAGAAGCCTGGAACAAAGCTCATGGCGCAAAGCTGGCCAGGATAATCTTAGGACAGGATAACTGAAAGAGGTCTGAGGCATTTATCAAAGTGACCAAACCTTTGGTTCCTAACAAGCAGGCCACTGCAGATTCAGGGAGCACCTAAGCAAACTAGGTTTATCCGAAGAAGGCCTCTGAAGGTCTAATGAAATTGCAGCACTAGTACTGGAATTCTGCGAGGCATTAGTCCACTAAAGACAAAGATATCCAGGCAAGCAACTGCTATTAGAGGAAGAAATGAAGTCACTACTCACTAGAACCATCTCTCAGTCTCAGATTCCTAAAGAAACTATCCACCAATTGGCAGCAAGAGTCCATAATCATCAATACAACTCTGCAAAGAACTGTATGTGAGGGGAGATGGAAAGAGAGCAATGGCATGAAAAGGGGACACACTAGATCTAAAGGCCACGGGGCAATATACCCTTAACAACAATAATAAACATAAAATATTTCACCTTACTTGGAGTGGTTGTTGCACTAGTCTGTAGGTCACGCGTTCCTCAATCGATTCTGGTGTCGGCACCACTGCAGTCTGCTGTATTGATTTCCATCCACAACCTTTGACATTTACTGAGGGCAACTTAACCAGTTTTCCAATTACTCCCTGCCCTTTGGTGTACCTTCAGTGCATACGAATGCGATTCTTCCCCAACCCACACCTACCTACTTAAACCACCACAAATCTTGAATAATGCATCGTTGAGAATCGTCAGCTGCAAGTCTACATTTCCGCCGCACGTCAGCGGTCTATTTCAATGAGTTCGATATGACTACATAGTTGTCTAAGCGATCTGCCGACACAGGTTCCCCTAATCAGAACCGCATTACTGAAGCCCCCAATATCAGTTGATTTCCACTTGCGCAATCGGTTATTCCTCTGAGCAATCCAATCTGTCTCCGACGCTGCTCTCAAAAGCGATTATGTGGCGATTAACTGAATGACATCAGAATCTTGAGAAAAAAAAAAAAACAAAATCAAACAACAGCTTTCAAGAGAATTGGTTTTATTTTTAAAAATAACGTAAAAATTCGGGTGCACATTATATGAAATTAAATCTAGATGCGTGGCCTTCCCAGTCACCCCTAAAAATAGTCGATCGGAATGCTTTCATTCACATCACTCATGCCGAGGCTGTTTGTCGGAGTGCCACGTTATTTGTACTTTCATTCTACACAGTCGTCTGCTTCGTTGAGGGTAAGTTACAGCCAACCTGTTGCACCACCAAGGCGGCAACGGATATCGCATGCTGTATGCACTTGGTCAGTGGGCAGCCGTTCAGGAACGAATGTATGAATCCGGCAGCAAATGAATCTCCAGCGCCGGTCGGGTCCACCACCGGAACCATCGGCACGGCAAAACAATCGAATATCACATTCGGCCGGTCCCTGGATCCAATATTTCTGATCAGCTGTACGTTCTGCTTGTCATTTGTGATAACAAATATTGTGCTCGGTTTTTGTGTCAGTTCTTGTTTGGCGAACTCATCGACCGCCCGGAATCCGCACTTTTTGCTCAGCATCGTGAATTCGTCTCGGTTGCCGAAGACCAGTTCGGCGCTGTGCACTAGGAACGTGATAATGTCGAAATTCTCCTCTATTATGTAGGGTGCGCTTAGATTAAGGGCTAGTATCCTTCGATCCGATATGTAGTTGCGGACGATGTGTCTGGTGACGTCTATTCTCTCGGGAAGGAAGAATCCTTCGAGGTAGAATATTTGGCGTCGTTTGAACTTGCGAATGAAATCCTCTTCAACTTCGGCATTTTCGAGGTGTGCCAGGCTGAATTTCGACGACGCGCCAATGTTTGCATGCAATGCATTCCGTCTGCCATAAACGAAGCACACACATTGTCCGGTGGGGTGGTCGGGAACGACTTGAAGGCTGAAAACAACAAAATGACAAAGTTTAGATACGTTTGACAATTCTTGGAATAGAGGGGTTAAATTAACACACAAATGGGGACTTGGGTGTAGTGTCTTAGAATTCAGTGGAATGTCGATAAATTGGGATTAATTTTGACTGATTGGAAATAGTAGCAAATTCTTTTGAGTGAAATGTGTGGCCGAAGAAGTGAATAAATATTCATCAAATTTATTATTTATGTAAGTAAACATCAGAATTGTGTGTTTAAGTCCAGAGCTGATTAATGTTTACGAAGAGATAATAATTTTTTTACTGAAAGTGTCAATAATCGTATTGGTTGTCACTGAACTATGTCGTCGACTCCGAACCTGTGGGACAACGAAGAACCAAATTGTTGGTTGAGTCCCAGGTTCACACCGGACTGTAGTGCCACACAAAATCAATCACTAAGGATTAGCCGGATAAGATAAGGAGTATGTAGAAGTGTTGACTAGGTAAGGTTATGTTCTAGTGGCTGACTGCCAAAAGGCAGTCACACTTAGACTCCAACTCATTTTAAATTGACGCGGATTGACTACTCCTAATCTACTATTGGAACCAGCTGGTGCTTATAGTAAAGCGGTTTAGCTGGCTTTACTTTCTAAGGTTGTTGAAAAAGGCCCCTAGATTTAAGTACCTCCGACTTGTCACAGCTCACAAGAGCAGAGGGGATGATTTCTGGTTTCTAGCTCCTCTTAATTCAGGCAGGTTCTGCAAAAATCGTGTATGCCCATTGCGCAGTCCCTAGTTATGACGCCGATGAGCGCCCTTAGCGAAGGTCTGCTTAGATTAAGATTAAGATTTAGTGGTGCCTTCTAGACATTTGTGACTAGTTGTTTTAATTGCGGGTATCTTAAGAAGATGATAGGCTGTAGCGATCGGCGTAGAAGGTGGATCTCCTCCTGGTGCTAGGCAAGAGGCTATACCACAACTTGCATGCCCGGCACCCACATGAGGTGTATATTGAAATGCTTAGCCATCTCGTTAAGAGGTATGTTTTTGAGTTGAATATAACATTGTCCACTAAATTCTTCAATATGTATGGAGCTACAAGTACCACATTATTAAGTAAATAGGAGTGACCGCGACCGCGACCGCGTTTGTTCGCTAATCGTGGTGGTAACTTCAACTTGAACTTGGCCAATGAATATTTTGACTTTAGATCAATGTCCTGGCGGCTAAAACGCAAGTTTAGCCATCCAGACAGCAAATATATTTCTGTAGACACTAATTTTTCATTTCATTCTCCTCAAGGGCCATAGAAACGCGGAATGCCTAAATACGTCAACAAGACTAGACTAGATTTCCTTGAGCTCCTGCCAATAAAGCTTATATCACGGTCTTTTTACCTAGTTCCAGTTCGCTGAACCAACGCCTTGAAGTAGGAGTTTCAAGCACCAATTTTTGGTTAATGCTTAAGGACACTTTCTTCCACCTTGGTGAAGTGTGAAGCTGATCTGAAGCCTCTGTTTCTGTTTGAGTGACAGCACCCGGTTGTGTTTGCAACTCCTCCACGATTAGAATCATATACCATTCACGTCGCTCATCCCTCTTTAGTCGTGCTGGTATAATCTTCACTTCACCTCGTGACTTTGGGTTTCAAACAACAAGTCAGATCAGTAGCTCAGGATTTTAGTCGCTTCTTACCGCAGACATGCCATACCTCGGGTATATTCTAACTCCGCACCGAAGGGAAAGTGTGCCAAGACACAGTAATATTGCGAAGACAATAAACTCACTAGACATGCAGCGGTTCAATCAGTCTTGCCAAGTGAAAACCTATCATCTCATGTCTCCTGCTACAGCCAGATATCGCCTAAGGCTTCACAGGATTGAATCCACTAATCGTCTATGGTCTGAACTCATATCAAAGGGAGTCTGGCTTACTTTCGATTTAAAATACTTTGTTTAATTATAGTAGAACATTTCGGCATGGGCACGGACGCCTTGCAAAAACGTCTGCAAAATTTCTGGAAGATCAGAAGGACATGCCACACTTTGTCCATCAACGCAGTGAGCAGTCCTTGCAAAATGAATCCACTTGGGAGCTGTATTTTCGTTAACTTAAGTGAGCAAAATTTGTGTGACTGCACTCTCTGCCTAACCGGCAGAGGATAAGAATATTTTGTGGTCGATTTACAGTAACTCGAATTATAACCTTTTATTGAACTGTCGGACGAGTAGCCCGCGAAGACGAGTACCGGCAAGCAGCAGTCACACTTAGGTAGGCGTAAGCCTATTGTGTGCCAACACGGATCCGGAATCGGAATGATAACTGACATTACTGCTGCTTTGTTCAGACAGGTAGTTAAAGATGTAAGCCCATATGGACACTGTATCACATACAATTAAGCCAGAAGACTTGGAGCGCCCTACAATGACTGTTGTAGAAGCTGCAGGAGGAAACAGCGCTGCACTAACTCGGTACTTGCCCTACCTTTGCAGAAACTAGAAAAGGCTTACTAGGTAGTTATTCTTTAACGACACACGCAAATATCAAGGTTATTCTAAAATACTGCAAAACTACCAAATGGTCAAAACAGACACCTGAATATTACAAAATTCCCGAACACAGTGTAACCACAATAAGGTCAACGAGGTTACACAGCTGAAAGTGACAGCACAATGGACCATAAATGTCTAAGTGGAGCATAGCTTTTACAATAAACATGCTACTCGCCCCTACTTAAGTCTCTAATTGACTTCTATTTCGTGAGTAGAGGGTGCTGCAACTACAGAGAAGATGCACAACAGATTCCTCCTCCTCATCTCTTCCGCCTAATCTTGAGTCTTGAGTTCCAATGCCGTAGTGCCTGGTTATGGCGCCGATAAGAGAGTGTTCTGAGATTCAGTCTATTCAGTCTAATCAGGCTGTGTGATCGTTTCGGATCGAGAGTAGGACACAATTGTTTTGTAGTGAGGCATCCTGTGACAGTAGATCACCTACGATTTGTGTGAATAAGCGTTTCAAGTTTCAGTAGATGTTATACACTAGTGATGGGAACGGATGACAGATTTTCATCCGGAAAGAGTGCTGATCTGGTGCCCTTTCTATCGAGTCCATGTGCTTCGCATTTTTATGGTTTATCACAGTGTCCCAACACCCACTTAGTAAGTAGGTTACCACGGACCGTTAATAGATGGGCGGCGGGTCATTGTGTTAAATGTGACTGCAACCAAAGACTAAATCGTGGCCTGGCTATCAGAACAAGTGTCAATGTCTGTACTTGATATCACATTCTTTTTTATCCAAGACAAAGCTTCCTTGACTGATGATTTGATTGGTAGTCGGAATGATAATTGAATAATTAGATCCTTAGAGTAAACAATCACGCCTTCACCCATCTGTGAAGATTCGCAGAGAACTATCCAGCGTCTGATGATCATAAATACGATCTGTAGGGGATGCTGATTGAGAAAGCCTAGGTTAACGAGATCGATGTCTATCTATTCCTGTATAGTCTTTAGCATGTTCATGGCACATTAAAGCGACGTCTCTATCGTTCTAATACGATTTTCGAGAAAGATTTGCAGCGAAATTTTCAAAAATGTCATGCCAATTTACGCACTCTTTGAAGTGCACTATAACCCTTTTTACCTTTGAATTAGACATCTTATAATATTTCGGGGAAAAGGTGGCCTGTATCCCAGGACATCTATCTAAAAATTTTCATCTGAATCCGAAAAGCTATACAAACACTCAAATTTCCAAACTTTCTATGATATGTATAATATAATATTTGTAGGACGACAAGCGAAGAAAAAGGGATCTGTCGCTTATTAATGTGTTCCTCTTTTCCTTTGTCATTGTCAAGGTGAAGAACGCCGTCTCATCGTTTGAAGATGATGTATTTTTTATTCTTATTCATCATGATAAAAGATTTAAGAGAAGCACGAACGCGCAACGGCAGTGAGATAGTATAACTAGTCATTGACCCTGAGGCCTGAATGAGTTGCAAACTGAACTGGATTGTTTTCAAAATAAGACACGTGGAAAATTTTCTCAGAACTGTGGTGCCTCATTCGAAATCATATGATTTCTAAGTATTAGCTCATACGCGCATATATTATATTTGCCATTTCTATGAAATTAAATACAAGGCAGAAACAAATTCGAATGGACAAGAGTTTTAAAATCATTTTTGGCTGATGTCCAAAGAAAACTATCGGCAAGTCTTTGAGAGATGAAATGGAAAAGTTCTTCCGAAAACGATTTGTGCCCCATTGAGACCATTGCCATACGGTCAAGTTGTTTAGTTTTATCGGTATTCAATGAAATAAATTAAATCGGCGATTCGAGTGCAAACAGACTTCATATACCGAAAGAACTAAAGGGTGACCAGATAGCAATGATAATTCTTTCAAATTAATATGTTTCAGCAGGTGTCAAAGTTAACAATGTCACCCAACTGTCGAAATATTCAGTAAGGCTTGCCACATCATTATGCGTTATCTATATAATTGCGAATGTGCAAAAATATCGAAATGGCGGCTCTATTGTAAATACTCCGAATGAATTTCCTCGTGACGTCGACCGTCATCATGGCATCAGGAGGCAGTCAATTCGTCGCACCGTGGAAACGTTTTCAAGTGAGTACCTACACTCTTTTGGGTCTTAAGCCACCAACCAGACAGAGAATGGTTGGAACTGAAGAACAAATTTTCTCGCGTAGCGGCCAGAGAGTCTGGCTTATTTTGTCGTTGGATTTGGACCTGCATTCCTGTAAGATTACACTGAAGCAGGAATTGAAAACGAACGACCATAGGCACCGCCGTGAATTTGACGGTTCTGATGCATGCATGACACGCTCGAAGTTCTGAAGGAGAAATTTGGCGACTGGGTCATATTGTTGGAGTTCTGCCGGAGTTCGGGCGTTAGGCGAAGAGTAAAACAGAACACGACGCTTTCTTTACGACAGTTTATTAACAAGAGACCGTTTACATAATGTGTGAGTCATATTTATACATGTGCATACATAATATGCTAGCGGGACGATCATCCGATTACGAGATACAATGATCATTATGCTATGTGTTTGTTATGATATGTGTTTACTTGAACAACAGTGTGTTCCACAAAATCGACAACACATTCTCAGTGTACTAAAATAATTATATCACAGCGAGCGTTTATCAATTGGCCGTCACGGAATATCGCCGAACATATTGGCCCCAGTTATCAAAAAATTGGACCGACCGCTTGACGCACTGAAAACGAAACAGAGGCGGCCCTTTGCATGATGTGCTATTCCATGCATAATGGCATGAATGTAGGTCGAAAATAAGGCCCGAATCAGTTTTATATCTCACACCGTTGTTGTTTTAATTAAATTCATTTTCTTATCGTTCTTATCTGCTACGAATACGTCCATAACTTCTGGGATTCACTTGAAGGTTGAATCTGACGCACACGTCTTCCCACTCTAGTTTGATCTGCCAAATATTCACCCGACCAAGTCTGTTGGACATAAGTTCATGGCACGTGCGTGGTCCCTTTATAAAGAACAATTGGTATTCACAACTCAAATGTTTAAATTCTTTGCGAATTAATCATCTCACTGGCTATTTGTCGCGATCCACAAATTCACGAATAAAGGCAGATTACATGTGAATGTTTCTGCGAAGTTCGCAAGACCCGGCTCACGAGTACAGCCGTTTAAGTGATCATGCAATTTTGATTTCGTAGCGGTGAATGTTATAGACAAATGTAAAGTGCAGTCAAAGTTAGACCAGCTTTGGATCGCTGTGATGCCACGCGATGCTCAAATTGTTGAAGTAGTAAATGTGCCTGTTATTGAAAGCAGGTGTGCAATGTTTTCCTTCTCTTTATCTCTGACACTGACATGCCTGCAAGCACGAGCAAGTAAGTGTTTCTTAAGATTCTTCATTGAGTGAGTTCCTAAGTTTTTTGTTCATCGGAAATTTAACTCTGGAACGAACTTACTGAAGGTTTTTAGTGGCCTTTTCTTCAAATTCCATATGTGATATATTATTTAAGAACTTTTAGAAATATTTTAGTAGTAAGGTAATAACACCGAATCTCTGTAAACTAGTAATGTTATGTGCAACCATTGTAAAATTGCTGCCACAATAAATAAAATATATATTCCGTCATCAAATCAGGGCGAAATTAGCTAACAAGTCCCGTCTGTTTCAAGATGATATCAAGATTCTCGCCTGGCGACGAAGTTAAAGAAGAAAACGACCAAGTCACGGTTCGAAGCTTCTCAGTCAAAAATTCCTATTCATCCGGCAAACTCTTAAGCAAATAGGTACTCAAACAGTAAAGGACAGATCGTAAATTAGTTTTCGTTAACAAGCCGCTCGGTTTATTGCTTTCTTGCGTGAAACGTTAATCACTCTTGATTTGTCGTTGATTAGACACTGAATGCTATACGAAGACCAGAGATCTTCTCCGATTTCATAGCAGAATCTGTCTCTCCACCTTGCAAAGCTCACTTGACAACTCACACCACGATAGCTACTCAAACGAGGCATATCGAAATCAGTTCTTGAAGACAATTCACACCAAAGAACCGGCCGATTTGAAATGAACTCACACGTAAACAGATGGTTAATCATGCGTTCTACTCGTAACTGGTTGTAAGACACACTGCTCCCAGTGGACCATAGAACAAAAAAAAATCGCCATTCCTTATTCAGAAGGGTGGCGGAGTGTAACGTTCACATTTGAAATTCTAATGCGCTCAAATGAGACACCACTTAGCACTTGGCGACTGAACAACATGACTTGACTAACTTGTCGCCGCATAGTGCACCGTTTCTTGATAGTTGAGGCATGTGCTCTTTTGTTTTTAATCACTGAGTGACGGAACACAAAACTATTGCGCTTTAATCTTATCTCATTATAATCTCAAGTTGCTTGCTGCTCTGTCTTGACATCTGCCAGAACAAGGACCTAATGAGTCAGTGAGTCGGTCTAAGACAATAGGTTCATTGTTCGAATGTGCGTTCTGTGGGGTAACCGTCACTGTTTTCTGCTGGCTTGTCACGCTGCACGATCAACCGCCATCCGTCCCTTCCATTAAACACAACAAATTTACACAATTCGTGATGAAACCAAACAAGGCAAACTCAAAATTACAACACCACTCCACCACACACATCACCCACTATACCCACATCATAACAAAGCACCTTACCTCGTGCGTATGCCGGACTTTTTGAGGATACCCTTCACTAAGTCCGCCGCGGAGTCTTCACCAATGGCCCCAAAGAATAGTGCATCCGTCCCTAGTTGTTTAAGTATGCGGACAGTGTTCAAAGCGGAACCGCCACAGTTCTGTGTAGCCATCACACTGAAAGAACAACAACAAAATGTAACAAAAACAGACAAAAAAAAATCACCACACACGCGAAGAACTTCAAATCAAATAAAAAAAAGCACAACACAAGTGGGCAGCAACAACAAAAAAAAAAACTATAATAACACACACGAAAAGTTCTCAGAGCACATTCCCAATTCTTGTTGTTGTTGACCAGGTTGTTGGCACTTGTATTTTCTATATTTTTGTATGCTTACTTATTGCGAACCTCTTGGGATATTTTGGTCAGCGTCTGAATATCGATTTCGCCCTTGGAGTCCAGTGAAAATCCATATTGATTGAGAAGGTCCAGCTCGTTCAGTTGAATGGTGGAGTCGAGTAGAACATTACCGAACGCGACTACTTTGGGCGGCGCGCTGCTCTTGGAGGACGACATTCGGTTTGCAAATTCTCCGCGAACTGTTACACAACCACAACACATACTCACCAGGTGTTGGTAGTTAATCCGTCCCGTAGGCATTGGAAGAAAGCGCTTATCGATCGTGGTACAACAAACTTATTCATTGGAGTGAGCGTTAATGGGAAATTAAATTGATGCTGGCACTGTTATTATAAATGAAACAATGAATGCCGCCAATGACGACTGTCGCGTGCATTGCTCGGGAGTGCACTGGACAATTGTTGTGCCACTGACGGTATTTTGGTTGAATGGTGTCTCTGTTCCTGTAGCTGTCTTATTCAGTAGGGTGGAAATTATTTCCAACTTGCTACAGTGAACCGAGTGAGACAGTTGGGGAGACACAGACAATGTGTGCTGTCTGATAAGAAACTCTCCAATTTGACAGGGGGAGTGTTATTCCATACAGATGATAGATGGCGTGCACTAGACAAAAATGCGCCGTTTATGCGACTTGAACTGAAAATAGGGAGAGAAAAGTTTACAGTGAATTTTCATTTTTAATATAGAGTGTATTTAGGTGCTCTTAAGACTATTGATGACAATGACAGCAGGTTGGGCGAATGACAGTCGATAAGAGCTCGTATGTGAAGTGTGTGATTTGCATTGTTTTGCGTGGTTATCGATCTAGATTTTGTTGTTGCCAGCAATTGATCGAACGAAAGTGATTGGATTGTGGGACACTTTACCGTCATGCACGTGAATTAATTCAATAACAAAGTGAGTATGAATTTGCGATGAAATAAATGATGTCAGTTGAGTTCTGGGGAGAGATAGTGGAATCAGCTGTTGACCAGGGTCTTGGCACGACGATTGGTATTGCCAGATTTGAATTGCTTTCATATATTTTTATTAGACAGTCTTAATCGCTGTACACATTAGCCGGGCTATGTAACCTGTGAACTCTCATGCGGAAATTCCGTCGGTTGCAGGTAGTCGTTACTTTGCAACCGAACAAAACGCTGACATTTACTTGTTTTGTGGGTAGAGACTAGAGACATCAGTAGGTCTGTTCCAATTGATTTGTGCACAGAAATTCGTAGTTGAGCAAATTGTCAGGAGTGGGTGTCAAAATCTCTCTTTGAGAGAGAAACTGTGTACAAACTTGTGGAACGACTTTTCGTAGAAATGCACAGAATTCACGAAACGTCAAAAAAAATATATGAAACTTAAATGTTGTTATTTTTTATTTTGAATTTGACAGTCTTCAATTTTCTGCCCACAGAAATTTCTGTGGCAGAAATTCGCAGGGTGGGGAAATTCTTTACTCTCTCATGAGCACGCTCTTCTGTGAAAAACTACGAATAAGTCACCAAATGGAACGGCTTTAGACAGTTTTTCGGTGAATTTCACATTAATTGGAACAGACCTGTTACTTCGTGCTACTACACAACGCAAAAATCAAAATTAAAAACTGGTTTAAATATTCTAATCAATGATTTTAAATATTTTCTCGGCGGATCCATCATATCCTTTGGACTCTAAAAAACTAAAAACGCGATCCATAAAGTGCCGGTCGCAGTCCACAATTTGAGTACCAACCCGCGCGAATACTAAAATGCCCTGTAGATCGCACCTGTACCTTGGGAATTGTGATACAGTACTACCTCGGTAATTCGAACTATTAGAGAGCACCCTAATTCGAACTATGGAGGTTTACTGAATTACTGGATACATTATTCGAAGGCAATATTTTGGATGAAAAAGCAGTGTAAAGCAGTTTTAAGTACATAACAAAATGCATTTAGTTGTCGAAATTAGAAAGAAAATTAAATAATGTATTCTTCAAGCCTTCAATATTAGTGTCTTAAAAAACTCACAACCTACTGAACTGAAATCGACACGTCTTCATCGTAGAAATGCGTTCCCCTAATATTTCTAAGAAAATACTTTTAGCTCTGTTAAGGGCCATTCATATGAACTCACTGCGAATTGCGAACTTCGCAAACACTGACCCTTCATTCATATGGAGTGTTTTCATTCGCAGAGAACTACAGATAGAAACTGACACTTCGTCGCAAATTTATTGGTCGTGAATTTGTGGATCGCGTTTTCCTCTTGTTCTCAGCTTGACAGTTCGCAAAGATTCGCAGAGAAACAGGTTAAGCAGGATAGTAAAATTATCTTTTGTTGAGATTTTTGTCGATAAAAAGGCTCGATAATTCAATCCTAATCTGTTTGCATACCAGGAAGTAGAACTTTTTGTTTATATTTGCTCGAAATTGGTTGTTTCTGAAAGTTAGAGCTCGCAGTTCGCTGCTCACATGAACGGCCCTTTACTGTTAAATCACTCAGCAAAAAAGCTACGGAAAAATTTATAGAATTCGATTTACTGAATACACATTTTGGCAGGAGTTCGAATTACAAGATACATAATGTAAAAACTATGTGTTCGAATCAGTGGATCGTTCGAATTACCGCGTGTTCGAATTAGCGAGGTTGTACTGCATCAGTTTGAAAATTCGCCAAAGAATTGATGTTTTCTATATAATTTACTGATCAAGAAAATGTAATAATTTAAAGCACGCTTTTTGAAATACCGGAAAGTATACATTATGGTTCATATGTACCAACTTTACACAAAAAACCACATCTCGGCATAGGGGCAGCACCAATTTCAATCTTGGTGCCAACAAGATAAAGAATCGTGAATGCCATGTGCACTGGACCGCAGTTAGTACTTATGTATAAATGTTCGTACGTTGCTTTCCTACGAATCGTACATCACTCGAAGTGGTGACGTTAATGTTATCAGAGAGGCCACGCTCGATTCTGAAGAAGAATAAAAACTTGAATCATACTTCCACAAGATAAACAACGTCCTTGGTAGTTTAAGACAGATTCAAATACGGATTTTTTGTTTCGGTTATGGGGGTGACAATTGTAAGAAACTTAGGGGATGTGTGGCTTCTAACTTTCACTGCACTTTTAAAGTGATGAACAGTGCATAGACAGAGGAACCAACAAATTCAGTCCGGCTTCTAAATGCGGGATTATTTTACTCTGGGACTTTAATAATTCCCTTTTGTGGTCCCATGACGCTACATGCTGCGATCTGTTTCTCGCCCTTTCTCACGTGCGTTAACGTCTTTCCATCAGAGAACACAATAAAGCTAGAAACGAGGAGAGATAAAAGTTGCGAATAGTTAAGCAAACGCGAATACTGAAGCAAACCTCTATCACACGAGACGCTGCCTACGTCTCACCGCCCTTGGACACACATTAGCAACGTCTCGCGATCAATTCACCGCGTGCAAAAGCCGTTTCGGACCATTTTGTGTCACTAATGTTATTATTGTGCAGTGATGCACGTCACATTTGTGATTTCTGTAGATATCACAGTGTTTCCAGACAAAAACGATGTTACGAGTGACCTACAAGAAATCAACTGTAATCCGACTTTACAGCTGACTGTCCCCTTGTCCACCAATGAATTTGATCGATTCTTTCAGTCATGTAAAATGGCTTTCTCTGATTGATCTGTTTGACACGCAAAAATGTTCTAAAAACGCTGTCAAAATGTGTTAAGGGGCAAGTAGATGTTGAGTTCCTTTACATATGTAGGTAGGCAGGTCGAGCCGGGTGATATAATGCATTCGCATCTGGCTAGCACATTGTACTGTCGCTCGGATCACTTGGCTATGATCAATTTAGTACTGGTGGGGAACCAACCTCAACATCAGATAAGCTTGCGATATGTTACCATCTTCGGTGAAAAAATGGAACTCCCAGGAAATTATACATATTTATGTGCAAGACTTCACAGCCGTGTAGGAGATGTGGAATACTTTTTGACTCTTCTTCACCCATGCTGCTTCTGCAAAAGTCGTTAGTGGTGGACTCTAGTCTCCTGGCGTGAACTGCCAAGAAGCACTGTCCTGTAATAACAAGAACCCAACCATGTGAGTGATATGTACTTTGTTCAAGAAAAGGCGGTCGAATTCTAGTTCGGACAGCATCGTCTTGGACTGACATGTAATGCTTGCTAGACGAATAGCGAATGGTCATGATCGCCGCTCGAAAAAACTACAGTGTTCTGTGGGACTTTTGGAAAGATGAGTTGTTTAAATAAACTGCGACACTTCTTACTTATTTTAATATCGAAATATTCGCGTACAGATGTATGGATTTGTTGAACGGAAAGAGGTTGTTATTACAAAGGGCCCTCTCCAGTACCAGGCACATAAAATTATTATTAGGAACGAAACGTGGAGTCATCTTACTCAACTTATCACAATTGTTCGAGGCGGCGCCCCGTTGTACTTGTCTTAAACTTAACAATGAATCGACGGAAACACTCATGATCGCAACTTTTACTACCATTCAGTGGTGAAAGTAATTAAGCCGGTGAGAGCAATTAAGCCGGTTACAGTATCCTCTTGCATTTACTTTTGTTTCTCTAGGAAAGGCAAATGAACTAAGTCATATCAGGGGGGATTGGACCAACTCAGATAGAAAAGAAACATCTTCCGGTCGTCTTTTGACAAATCTTGACAACACATTTCCGCATAATGCTCTATCGCAGCTGAATTGATGGGCAGGATAGGCAAGACGTCTTTTAAGACGCCCAGACTTGAACAGCTTGTTCTTCACAAAACTTTTCAACAACCACAATGAGATCTTTAACAAAAGCATTTCTAAACCGATCACTCGTTTATGCTCAGCCGGGGGAACCAGATAGAATGGCTCCATGTATAATTTTGGCATCTGGAAAAACGCAGCCAAAACAAGCAGCGATTGGCGAAATTTTTGTTACCTATTATTTACAGGGCAGCTAAAGTAGACAAGGTTTTTGACTACAAATCTAACAAAATCGTGCTTTTTTTGAAAACAGCATATACTCTATGTTGCATTAGTTTACTGTCATATCCACTTCAGTCAGCAAAGGACTCAAAGACGGTTGCTGGCCCGACCACTCACATCAATGTCAGCGGCGAATGGTAACATTTGTCCGGACATGTGGAAGACTGTAGATGCTGGAGAGGTAAACTCACTCCGGTAGCTTTTCGTTTTACAATAGGATTTTCATTACCATTAAATGATGCCAATCTCCTTCCCTAAACACAGTGTTGATAGCCAGTCGATAAGTAAGAATTCAATTCTTGGTAAAGTACAAGTAGAAACAATACGCAATATTTAAATTACGCGCGCCAATCGACACGTTTTGTATCGTTAACGGAAGAACAACTCACGTTCATTACTGAGTTATATTCTTAAAAAACTTAAAAAAGGACACTGCGTTCACACTAGTGACTTAAATCCTGCAGTGAAACATTCATAACGTCAAATGTTGATCCCTTGTGTGAAGAGAGCCCCATTTTGTGCCTGCACGTTGGTAGTTACGTAGGTTGTGACATTTTACATCCAGAAATACCATCAAAAACTACTTTCTGTCACATAAAATAAACCATCACATTTGTAAACCATTTCCATTCCGCAATTAGAACAGCCTTTGTAATGCGTAACTGACCCTCAATTAATTTCCCTCCTCCGAAAGTCACACTCCCAAGACCAGTTTAAGCAAAGAGATCACATATTAGCGCCTCCAATCGATTTCATGAATCCTCTGTATACAGTACACTCTTGACCACTCGAACCGGACCGCTAATGAAATCCATTATCGCGTCCGTGGAGAACGCGTTCGATCGAACTGCGTTTCAACGTGCCTCGTCTGCGGCGTCTGTGCAAATGTTGACTTAATTCCATTGAGGCGATGGAATTTTTAACCGATTTGCATGCATTTGCTTGCTCAGTGAGCCCTCAGCAAATACCGCAGTTCGCACAAAAACGGGCCCATTCATGTGCTTCGCACGCCATCGCAGTCCAAATCAAACTGTGAAATCCGTGATCGAAATGGGGGTTCGAAAGAATGTTGACTTATTATTTATGTCTGGCGGGTGCGAGTTCCTTTGAATTGGACGCATGCAAGCGGCTTTCGATAGCCAGGGCTACGGGCAAATGTCGAAATAAATTAACGAACCTGCTCAAATTTATTCGCTAATGGTCGTGCGATAATGGAATGAGTGGCCACTACGCAGTTCCGCGGCTTTCCTCGTCAGCCAACTTTCCCAGCATAAATCAGAGGCTATTGTGTGATCGACGGGTATCTCCTACGTAACATCACTCATTCGGCATTCGGTGTGGGGTGCTCGGTTTCTTGTTAGAACCGACCGCCGGCGGACGCGTGCTCTGCCGAACGAGCTTCATCTTGTCTGCACAGCAGTACTTGTCGTGTTCGTCGTCTGGGGTTTCCCGCGTACAACTACTCGCCATGATTGGCACTAGAAGTGCTTCCATAAAACTGGTTTTGGGATGGCTTATCGTTGCTTTGTGGAACTCGTCGAGCGCTGGGGTTTCCACGATAACCGTTTGCGTACATCTGGTGAATGCCCTAAAAAGATTTTTTTCCTCCATTTCTGCAACATTCATGGCTGTAGATGTACATGGCTTTTGCGACAGAGGGGATTAGTCACTGCCCTGGGGGTTAAATACAATGTATTTTATGTGGTGTGGTCGGCTGACTGGTGGTCATGTGCCAGGCTGGTCACTGGTTTTGTAATCTAAAACGTGAAAGGCAGACGACGACGGCGTACAGCTGGGTTTTATGAATAGATTGCTTCAAACTTGAGGACTGGAGTTTTGGAGTGGTTTACGGTTTCTGGTGCGAAGCTTGTTTTGAATGGTTGGTTCCGCAAGTGAGATTAGGTTTTTTGTTGTGACTCAAAATGGCATTCCCCGAAGATTTTAAATTTATACACCTACAAAAGAATGAAAGTGATAGAGAACAACTGCTGGAGTTTTGGGTTTATCCATGCCATACGACTTGACACCGATTAGCGAAGTTGGCATCAGGCAGAGCTATTAAAATTATTTATCTTCTGACAGCATTAAATAGTTGTTCGATAATTGGCTTTCGATGCGGGTATTGGCTATGTTTAAGGGGCACAGTGCTGGTAAATGCCAATCCGAGCACATATCCATATGCGACTCGTTAAATCCTTCGTGCTGCTCAGGACGCTCGAGGTAGCGCCCTAGGTTTAGGAAACATTCCTACATCAATGGTCAATTCGTTGAATGTCCCAAAGCTGGTAGACAAATGTATTTTCATTGACTATGCCCATTGTTATCAAAGATTGTGCTTCACTGAATGAAAACAACATTAAAAGACGACTGAATGTCCTGAATGTAATAGCATCTTACTGGTAGTAACCATTTGGTTGCGAAAGCTTCACTGGAGCGTAAATCCCGAGCCACGGGAGATTAAGAGCGCCGGGAAACTTACTGCGGCTTCAGTCGGATCGCTTGAGGTTGGTCTCCTAGTGGTAGCGTCGTTGTTTACACCCAAAGCTGCGGGAAAAGGAGACTACGAAGAAGTCTTGGAGTTTATAAAGACTAATGAGGGAAGTGTGTGCGGCTATGAGACTTGATTCAAATCGGAGATGCAAACACAACTGGGTGCTGTGACACAAAGAGCTCCAGAGGTATTATATCGACCGCACAAGGTGAAAGAATTGTCCATAACCATAAATTCAATCTGTTCTTGAGGTTCCTCTATCTGGTTTAGCGAACTGCAGGTAAGCGGACCTCGTGGCAAGTCCAAACACCACCACACTAGCCATCTTCAATGTGGGTACAGCCACAACCATTACATGGGCAGCCTCGCACCATGTTTCATAAGCCGGTGAAAAAAAACTTGGTCACAGACACTAGTCCTGGGTGCTAAGGAACCCAAACATTCCAGTTCTGAAGCTCCACCGGAAGCTGTATTCTGGAGGTCGGGCCCCAGAAATCAAGTTATAGCCTGACCGTGCGACTCTCTCCAAATCGCGGAGAGCGTTGAGAATATATACATTATCACAGAGATTATCACGACTAGGACCCGATGTGGTCGTCTCTGACTGCGAGATGTACGGGAAATTGTGATCCAACTTTAGTGTTGAATTGCATTACGACCAGGTGTTGCGGCCCAGAAAGCAGCAATGGTGTCCCTAAACCAAAGAACAGCGATTGTTTCTTATGCCATGAACTAGGGGTCAGGCTCAAAAGGAGTGCAAGGATTTCGTGGTATATTCCGTTGTCTCAGCAGTAGATCACGAAAAACCAAGCAAGCAATTGTCCCGAAAAGGTTTAGTTCAACAACAATTGAAAGTGTACACATCTTAGCAGTCACATTGACTATTGCTGGAAATAGTGCTGGCAGTTGAAACCTTAGATTTAAGAAAAGTGTTTAGAAATTAAGACAAGAAACAGTCGTAGGGGTTTCACTATGATCATGTCCCTTGAACTGACAGCTAAGCCGTGCGGCCAGGCAGTCTTAAGATCCAATCATAATGGACAACTAGCAATTGAGCGAGTACAGAGCCATCCCAAAACCAGTTTAATGCCAGCACTTCTAGTGCCAATCATGGCAAGTAGTTGTACACAGGAAACCCCAGACGGCGATACACGAATAGTACTGCTGTGCAGACAATATGAAGCTTGTTCTATACCCGACACTACAGATCACGCGTTCGCTGGCGGTCGATTTTAACAAGACTCTGTGTATGGTCCCGAAGCAATTATGGACACTTTGAAATTTGACTACGTTTTTGGCTACTTTTCGATCGATTATGTCAGAATCTGATCAAAAAAGAGAAATGAATCAACATTAAAACCTCCATAGTGTAGGACACCCAAGCAGTACATTTTTACTCCAATGATGTCTGGGAGAGTCACAGCGCCTGGCTGAGAGTAATAGGTTGAAGCTAGTCTGGGTGCCAGGGCAGGCAAAACGGCGAGTGGAACGAAAAAGCGGACGCACAAGCAAAGAGAGGTGAAGAACTGGGCTTAATAGGACCTTTCTCTCTGCATGAGTTTTTTAAAAGCAAATGTGCAAAAACATAGCGGCAACCACTAAATGTTGGAACAGATTCGAGAACAATCACAAAGGTCTTAAACATGGAAGCAGTTCACAAGCTACGAACCCAAAGGAGTCAAGGAAGTCTTGAAGCTAAATAAACCTTATTGCACTGTACTCATGGCCCACTTTTAATGAAAATGCCACCTACACACAACAGCACAAAGTAGAATATATAATTGCGGGCGCATTTGACAGAGGAACGAATCAATGGGAAATATGTTTGTCAAATCTCCAAGCCTAGAATGTTTGGGCGGTTCAGACTCAAAGTACTAGAACTGATTTCCAAAGCAGCTCATGTTATGGTGTGACAGTCCGAGATGGACCTGGGCCTAGCTTCTACTGTAACCATTTCTGCTGTGTGTGCTATTATTCTATCACGAGGAAGCAGCGTTGCTATTTTTCAAAGTGCCAACACTGCTACAAAAAAGTGTCATTCTAAGGCCATGGGTGCCAAAAACGGAAATAAACCAAAATATTCATCGAAACTTAACGAACGTTCAATCAACGATTGTGATTGTTTTATATATGATAATTTTTCAAATGTGCCATATTCAAAGAAAAAGTGCCACAGTGTCATACACAAAAAGTGCCACAACGGTAAGCACAACGGAAGCATCGCAGAGAGAGGTTATAAAATATAGCTTTCTAGAGCAACGAAGGGGACTCAAGAGATCTGTGATGTGCTGTAAAGACACCCCATTATCTTTTACCGATCCTTAAGGCCCAAGTTTATTTAAGGTTATAATTATTGGATAGTAGTTGACATAAGTACCCGTTCTTTCCGTAAACTGACTTAAGGCAATTCAATCACTAGGTAGGACAGTAAGGAAGTACGCATGCTGATAGGAGTCCTGTGTCATGGGTACACATGCGATGCATTTGAACATACCCCCTAACGACTTTTGCAGAAGCTGCAGAGACGAGGAAGAAACATAACCTATCCAAAATCTGCTCTGTGATTGATCAGTCCTAGCAAAGAAAAGGAGACAGTTCCTAGGAATCCTTGAAACGGGACAATGGAACCAACATCTTGGTCTAAGTCCAAGTGAGCCACGGTCACAAGGCCGTCTGCTTGTCAGAACCAAGTTTTTCTTAAATCAGTAAACGTCCATTTATCATAGACTCACGATTTGATAGAAATTAGTATTTCCCTTTGACGAATGTCTTTGCTGGTTATTTTCCTCAAATCCGCTTGCACATCCCATTATTGAATCAAACACCGTCTAAGCCATTAGGTTTCCCCAGTCCACCCAAAATCAGCTTGGACATCGGCAATGACTCAGGCGATTGTCAAACGAACGCCAAACAAAATGTCATTCAAACACAATTTCCTTGTACCCATGACTCACGTAATCTGCTTACAGACCCAACGTAGAAAACCGCCTCCCTGCTGCCGCGTCTGCTTCAAGGGCAATTAATAACCGTGACAAATCATGCCAGACACGCGACGAACGGAAGCCATTCACACTGCTGCCGCTCGAAGAAACTTTCTCATTCACCTTGTAGTTGACCACATTCGATTTGAACCATTTCCTCAGAGAATAAAGCTGAAAATAGCATTTAAGTAGAAAAGATAACATTCACAGCGCACAGAGCACAGGGCACACAGTCACTCCGGAAAAGACTTGGATTCGGCTCCGCTGTGGGTGACACTTATCAGATGGTTCGCGGAACAAGGAATTGGCACACCACCTTGCTTTTGTTTGAACGCGAATTCACTTGCTTCTGGGAATACTCACGAGACCTCACAGAGGGCGTGCTCAGGATTCGCAGCCGGGTGGCGGCAGTTGGCGTGCTGCCAAAAAGTGAACACATGTAATCATGTTCGTTTGATTTATGAATTCAAGTTTAGTTCATTGAAGAGTGTGAGATAATGACTGAACTTTTTCACAGAGAATCAACGTTTTCAAGGTAAGTTGGTTTTTCATCTGACGCGCAGGTTGACTGTGCGTGTCGGCACGATTGCTTTAGATGACTACGCGATAAACATTCAGCAGATTAAGACATTTGTGCTCGACTCGGATTATGAAAGAACACGCTGCCCATGACGGCAGACAGACAATCGGGGCAGCGGACGATTGGCAGCCTGTATAGTGCATGGAAATCGAGACGTACGTGTACGCAACTAGAACAAGCTTTGCGATTGACGTCATTGAGTTAAAAATAAGCCAGAAATAGTAGACACCCGCATCTGAAGAGTGTAAACTCATAAACAGCAAAAATATCCCGCAGTTTGCATATCGAAATTTTGGAGGAAACTCTTGATGTCTTCAAAGGGTGTCTGTCTGAAGTTTTGAAATCTTCAGATGTTCGTTCGTTCTGTTGAATTGTAAACAGATTATTGGCGATTGAAAATGGCACAAGTTGTTGGGGCGCCAATGAGAACAATTTTTAAACTTCTCAAGTAAATCGATGTAAGTATGACGCTACAGTCCGAAGAGGATCTCAGTCTAGACTCTACAGGGTGGGCCAAATACAAGTTTATTTTTAAAAATGCAATAAAATGAACAAAATTGAATTGTTTCCATGTATTTATGGCTTTATTTGTAAGAACAAACATTCCAATTAATTATGAAATACAACGTCGTTCAGGTGGCTGCATTGGCTAGCTTCGCAGTAGCGCATTCTGTCACTCCAATTTCCCAAGACCTTCTTGATGGTTTCGGGCTGTAGCTTACGGATTGCTTGCATGATATTGGCCTTAAGTAATTGAACTGTTTCCGGATTGATGGCATAACATCGGTCATTTCACAGTTTCTCACAAAAAAGTCCAAAGGGGTCAAATTGCAGCTCTTTGACCTTGCCAAGACGGCTGATAACCACGATTAGAGAATTTGGTGCGCAAAAGATCGATTGTGGCATGGGCTGTGTGGCATGGGCTGTGTGGCATGGCGCGCCATCCTGCATGAACCAGAGTTCGTCCAAATCCATGTCTTCAATTTCAGTCAAATAAAGTCGGTTAACATGGCTCTGTAACGCCCACCGTTGACCGCAACGTTGTTGCCAGCCTCATTTTCGAAAAAAGCCACAGCAGCATTCTCATCTCAGCGCACCGTACGACGACGGGGACCATGAGTATTGTCCACTAGCATACCAGTCTCATGAACTTTTTGCACAAACATGCGTACAGCAGTCGTGTTGGGTGCTTCATTTCGTCGGCCAAAACTTCTTTTCAAAAAACGCACTATTTGGGCTACACAGCACTCATTTTGGAAATACATTTTCTATATTTCCCAACGTTGTTCAAGCGTAAAGCAACTCATTTCGTTGCGCGGGGATATGGTACTGACTTTCTGCCAAGATTTCGAACGGGAAACAGCTGTCAGTGTCAAAATAACCTATGATTTAAAAAAAAAACACTAAACACTATATGGCCCACCCTGTATAGCAAGCTCCCGAATAAAGTATCACGAATAAAGTGGAACTACGGTTTTATACCGACGCTGAACGGCTCTGTTCTAGACAGTTGTACTCTCCGAACATTGACAGTTACTCGAGACACGTAGAGCAGTGAATTATGAATTGGCCACGACTCAAGAATTTCCTGAAAGTAACGTATGAACATATGTACGTCTGAAAGATTGTAAGTCGAAGGTTTCCTTAAATCTGAAATAACAAAAAAAAAACGCACTTTCAAACTCAAAAACTTCTGACATTCGAATCTTGTTAAAATTGCTTAGGTCAAGAGCCAACCGGAAATCTGCTGACTCTTTGAACGTATCCCCTTCAATTCGTTTACCTCGCTGCTCGCATCGAACTGCAAAGTGTATTGACTTAAAATCCATTCAACTCCCTCAACCATTCCCACAATCCGTCATGCGTCAGCGCGATATCGTTAATTGACCCTAATCAGTACGAGTACTGTACAAAAAATCATGCATAGCTATCTCTCATTCGGATATCCTCCGGTAACTCAATCCCAACTCAATTCAAACAAAATAATTCCCAAGAACACCCGCAACACCAGTCACTGTCGTGTTGTAGTACTGATTGATACTGAAAGTTCCCGCGCTCCGTAACCCGACACTGACCTACACGTTCAGTGCGATGGCAATAAACCACAGGCCAAGTTTATTGGCACTTCTTTTGCCATGAAAACAAAGGCGAATGTACGCCGCAACGATCATACGAGAGAGTAAGTGTAATACTATCAAGTGTATTTATAAACATTCAAATTGGCAGCGCAAATCTGAAGACTGCACAATTTGCGCGCGCAAAATCATGATGTGAGAAAACATCGCCCAAGCAACGGTCAACTACCCGACCCGCAGCCAGGTGTTCTTACCCCTGGTGTATCCAATGAGCTTTAGTGGAGTAGGTAACCTGAAATTACACAGCCCAGCTTGGGTTGTCCAAGCATGAATGTGTGACGTGCTTTGGGTGAAGTTCATGCAACTCTGTCATGCATCGCATTGGTGGGGTGTGCGATGACAGATGTGTCAGTGTCAAAGTTTCTTTGTGATAACCACTACACAGCTGATGCCTATCTTCGGGCATTCACGTCGAATCAATGCGTGGACGAATGTTATAAATTTAAAACAAATAAAAAAAAAAAATTACCTTTCAATTCTGGGGAAATTTCAAATACCTGAAATCGGTCACGGCGACACTTTTCCACTTAAAGCACAAGTGATCACTTTTTAAGAACCGAATTGTTTCCGAGTAAAGTCCTCGTCCTATTTCCACGAGCACTCTTGATTTGTCTGTTTTTTTTTGTTCAGTGAGACATTTTCTTTTTCTGTTCTGCGGAGGAAATTTCACACTAGAATTAAATTCGGATGAAACAGGTCCCGCAGATGATGGAGACTACTTTGATACAGTCAGAGTCGCGAAACGATGTTCAAGGGAAAGTTTGTTGGTCTTCTTTGAAAGTTATAGCGAACTGACGGTGGCTATTTTTAGACAAATGTGGGAGCTTTGATGGTGGGTGGAAAATGTGCTTCACATTGTGTGTGTAAGGGATTTTCACGATAAATGGGATTTTAGCGTGTTGAATGTACTTAGCGGTGTGGATAGATGAGCGCTTTGATTTGTTGGCTGGCGTCGGGAAATTTCGCCGATTTTTATGACAAATCATTTTGTTGATTTCGTTTATTTTTATTCTAACTGCGCAAGTGAACAGATTTTTCGGAATGGTCAATGGTTTGCTGGGGAAGGAGTTGTCATCACAACGGTTACTAAGAAAGCTTGTTGATTGTTTTTTCGATATTTTGAATGTCGTTTTTCACGAAACAGGTTGATAATTGATTGGTGTTTTGCGATAGACCGATGATGCTGAGGAAGGGTTTACTTACGTTGAGTTAAATTAGACAATTTTTAGGACAACAAAGCACGGCCTCTAAAACTGAAAGCAGTAGGCATGGGCATCTGAACTTGTTTTGAAGAAGTTACCGTCATTTTAAGCAATCGAGCGAATACACAGATTTGATACCATACCATACTGTGACCATAATAACCACTTCACTGAGTTTCGTGAAGTTTTAATCGTACATCATACGTTCGCAAGTGACGTTCGCAAGTGACAGAGCCAACAGATTGGAGGTGGAATTTTGAGTAGGTTCCCAGAATCACTTTGAAATTTGACTATGTTTCTGCTTATTTTTCGTTCGGTTCCGACATAAGCTTACGTTTACTTACTTACTTGTCAGCAGGCATATGACCGGTGGAGAGTGTGGGCCTGAGCAATCGCTACCTTACAGTCGTCAAGATGTCTTGCGTCCGCGATGACTTGGTCTTTATACCGGTGATTCAGTCTTCTTAGGTCTTCACAGCCTAGGTTTGCTTATGGCCTTTACTGACTGAAATTGACTTGAAAGAATCAAACTTTAAGTTCTACATGTGTTGGTGACTTATTAGGGGAGATCCAAAGCCACCCAGAGGAAAATACTTGTGCTTGGCGATGAAGCCCTCTGCGACGCCCGTGCAGAAGGTGACGACACTGCAACGCACTTCCTCTGCCACTGTCCTGCCTTTGCTCGAATCAGATGGGAGCTTTTCGGTGTTGATAAGGTGAGAGTTGATGATGGAAGCCCCTCATCACAGAAGCGCCTGCTGGTATCCCTCCGGAAGACAAATTTCAGAACATGTAGGTTGCTGCCTGGTAGTACAATGGACCAGTTTTTTTGATTCTAAGTGCATTCAGTGCAAAATACTTCTACTTGTACTATAGGGAGACAAGGACTTTGTCCAACCCAAGACACTTCATCGGTCGATCATCTTTGAATGTATATAGGTCTGCCTAACCATGCTAGTCTAAGCCATTATTAAACGAAAAATGAATTCAGAGCAAAATCCTGAAACTACAACTACAACAACTACTCACCTTAATGGCTAGCCAACACAATGTTCCGAATTGAAACTAGCTTAGCAGTTCTCAGTCCAGTTCAAATAAGTTCATCTTTTCCATGAATCTGTGTCGCAAACGATTTGCGCAGATGTTTCAGTCAGTGAATCCCCAAAACACTTTCGTCGAATTTCCGATATTTTTAGATCAGTTCTTTGCATAATTTTGATCCAGATTTCCGAAAATTAACCTCTAACTCGCCAAATGGCTCAAATGACGCCAATTCACGAACACCACCTCCAAATGTGTTGGGTTTCAATCAAATGTCCAACCCCGTCTGGACACAGTTCAAATGAATCACTGTCCGTTTGATGCTGGTGCTTAGTGAAGCACGCAATGTGAATTTTGACACCGTCGTCTGGGGACAAAGTGACACACACAAACGAGTTACCAAATCACAAGATACAGATGATTTGCATCCGACTGTGACGTCTTTTTCTCAGACTACAAAGTCTGGTTTTTTGGACGTCAACTCAAAACTGGTCTCTAACCTTGTCAATTCACATCGATTCATCCGAAGTCTTCTCTTAATCGCTCATTTGTAAACCCCATTCACACTATGCCGTATGCGTTCACAGAAGAACCCGCACTCTTTGCTGTTTGTCATGCAAAACTGGGACAGTCCCCAGTCGCCGAAACAGATGCATTCATTCACGTCAAGCGTGTTGACAAAACCCCCTCGTTTAATGTATTTTTCATCTTCAGAGTCATTTTTTTTTCTTCAATTTGCATCCACATTCCACCCCCCAGGTCTGAACTAAAACGCTGACAGATTCCCCAGAAAACCAAACAGAGAGCAGCCACCGTCTCAAGCGAAGAGCACACCCACCACCACACCGCACTCTTCATTCCACGCGAGTGGAATTGAAAGAGATTCTGTTCCCTTTCCCCCAAAGCACGAAATTATCACCGTTTATCGCTTCACGGAACTCGTGGCGCTCTCGTGGAATTGAGCTTTACGAATTCTTCGTAGCCCCAACCGGACGGCGCGGCCGGTGGCGGACGGTTGAGCCGTTGGGGTTTTTTCACAGTAAACCCGTCTGACGATAGCAGTTCCGCGGGAATTTCTGCTTCGGCGCACTCGCACTCTCTTCCAATGGCCACACGCGAAAGCTTCGTGGCACACGCCGAAGAGAGCGGCCACTATAAAAGCCCATACGGCCAACCGATTTCATTCATTGTGAAATAACAATTCAAAATTGAAGCAAGTTCAGACACGCATCCGAGAGGAGCTGAATAATACAGAGACCCCCAAGGAATTACCTCAGAAATACCAACCTCTTTTGGATTATCAGTGATAACAAGTGATAAAAAAAAGAAAACAAAAACAAAACACAAGCCCCTCAGTGCGAGAACAAGAAAAAAACAAAAACATTTAAAGACACCCAAAAAAACCAAGTGAATCGTGAAACTGGCTATCTGTGCTAGATTTGATTCGTTAAAACTCTCTACAAATACCCCGGTGAAACCGACCGCAGCCCCCTACCCCAGACCCCAGCTACTCTCAATCAACACAAAGATCTGTACAAATATGGTTCTGGAGGAGACAAGTGTTCAGATAAACGCCAACGCTGCAGCGGGCATGGAGTACCCGAACATCGGCAGAACGGTGAAAACGGCCCTTCTCAAGGCTGACCACGAGTCGCGAGTCATCGTGGGACTCAGTGCCGCCATCAAGATGCTATCAAAAGTTCCCGAGGAGTCATTGATCTGCATCCTGGCCGAACCACAAGCCGGCGACAGTGCCACACACATGCATGAAGTGCTCCTCGAAGCGTTCTGCTACGAGAACGACATCTACGTCATCAAGGTGGACTGTGCCACAAAGTTGAGCAGAATTCTGGGCAAAAACACCATCGAGTCGTGCTGCCTGATCCAGAAGAGCTGGACCAAGGAACAGGACGAGAACGAGAATCTCAATAAGTCCGAGAACATCCTCGTGGACTACTGCGAGGCCTACTGGGACTCACCAACGCATCCCGTGGTCAAGTTGCCGGCCGTGTGAGAAGTAGGATAATTATTGCAAATCTTGTACTTTTTTTTTCTGGAAAAACAAACCAAAAAAAAATCACAACCCAACTTTAACATTGGTGTGACCATTCGTGAGAATGGCACACGCCTGAGATGCAGTTTAAGGAGTGCTCCGCCAAAAACGAACGGATATCTGCCGACGTTGGAGCTGTCCAGACACGAAGAGTGAAGGAACGAAGGTGTATTACTAACCCAAACAAAACTAGATTTATGTCGTGGCAGCGGCCGTGGTGCGCTGGCTAATTGTGAAATTCAAGAAACCATCTTTTTTCAAGTTTCAGCTGAAACTTGAACTGAAGTACAATACGAATATTGTGTATTGTGTACGTTTAACTAAATGATGTTGCAATAATGTATCTTTTTCTTAATCATCACAAATGTAAATGTGTTTGTAGAGATGTAAGGATCTAGAAATATGTACTGTGTATAAATGTATAAATGAATGTAGTGTACAGGCACGGAGAGTTAGGTGCTGATATCTTGTAGATACTATGTACTGTCTAAGAACAAATTCAGATAAGAATAAAAAAAAACACGTCTTAAAATGAACAAAACTGTCTTTCTCTTCTTTGCTCTTCTTCTCTTAGTTGGTTCTGCTTTTTTTTAGGTTAGGATGGAGGGGAAAATCGTATCGTCACCTCCCCGTGGTTCCCTCTGGATAGACCACCGCAAATTGGTTAACCAACGACGAACGTACTTATGAAATGAAACGAGCGAATAAATCTGAAGGGGCAGCAAACCTTGTTGAATGTTGGTTATGCAACTAAACACAAAATTTCTGGGACAGAGAAAATGATAAGACAACGAAATGCAAGAATTTAATAAGGTCAACTTTTGAAGGTTCTGGAGCACATTCCTTGGAGCGCCGAATGCCCCTCTCCCCTCAAACCGATTGGCAGGCAATCGCAGAAACGATGTATTTCACTGAACGTCATGAAACCGGTTGTGAGATTTTCATGAAATTCCGATAGCCATCGACTAAAACTAATGGCATTCAAATGGAATCATGGCTTCCCATGAATTCGAGACAAGATGTGTACGTCAAAGGTTTTTGGGATTGGGTGCCATGACGTGTGACGCTGAATGACGTCGTAATCGTAGATTAAAGCAATCTATGATGTCACAGCAGACGCAGAGGTAAAAGAGAAAGGTCGTGGGGCTTGGGAGATTGGGAAATCTCGTCGTCAGCAGCACAGTCATGAGCAACGTGAAAAAATCAAGAGAAAGTGAACAGGCTCCTTTTCACTTTGGGCTTGGAAAATGCATGACCTTGGCACTGGAACAGCAGGCACCATCCTCGCCAAGTCAAGGTGAATACTGATTTGTGCTGGACGACATCGATTTCGTCAGAAAAGAGAACAGCTGTTCGATATGTCACTGACTTTTAAATTAAATACGGGGTGACCAGGTAAGAACGATAGGAAAGGAAATTTAAATAAAACAACAACGGCATGAGATATGAAATTGATTCTGGCTTGATCTTAAAGCTACGTTTATGACATTATGTAGGGAATTCTTTGGGTCAGTCAAGCGGTCGAGGTGGTTGGACCAAGTATGTGCGGCGTTATTCCAGCAATAGCGTTTCGAATGTTGGTCTCAAGCTCGTACAAAGTGATTGACGTATTAGCGTAGACTTGATGTGTGTTGTGTGATGACGCCAAATTTCTCCGTCACAACTTTGAACGTTGCGTCGCTTCTATGGCATGTAGCGCAGTCTTGTTGGGACCACCCCAGCTCTGGCCACAGAAAGTCGTGAAACATCTCTCAGTACATGATACCATTGACGGAGTTGGTGTCTCCTTCCTCTCCTTCGAAATAGAGAAGGTCCGATGATGCTCCCATGCCAAAACCCCAGCAAACAGTCAAACTCACGGCGGTGTCATCCGGCTTCAGTTCTTGCGTCAGCACATTCTTATACGGGTGTTGGTCCAAATTCAACCGCAAAATAATCCGGGTTGACTCTCTGGCGAAACCCAATTCCGATGACCGTCTTCTTTGGCAGTCGCAAGCCTGAAACGATGCATGATGAAATGGCAAACCTGTCTAAAAATTGTCACACCTGGTTGTCTTTGGTAACTGTGGCAGCTGCTGAATTAGAAAAACTGTCATTGCTATGTTCTTCTTAGGGCGCTACATTCCGAGGTAGACCTGGACCGCACCCAACATGCGTCGCCATCCGGCGCGACCTCTCGCCAGCTGTTTCCAGTTTCGCACACAAAGCCGCCTGAGGACCTCCTCGACTTGTGTGCGCCACCTTGTGCGTGGACGTCCTCTGTTGCGTTGTACCACAGGCTCATTGCTATCTGGTTATCGTTTATTTATTGATACAGATAGAAATTATCGTCATGGTAGCTAGTGGTCATAAGCTCCGACTTATTCTGGTCCTTTTGGAACAATTGCGATTCTCATCTGATCCTCAGTGCGGAACACATGATGCACTAAACAGGTCGCTGGGGAAAAGCATGCACGAGACATCTCCACGTCACTTGATCCTCCGCCATCGACTTTAATTCATCAGGAGTTATTCCCAAGCGCAATCAGGAGAGTTTTCGGACTTGGTCGCCTGATAGAATCGCATTCAAGGCACGCCTCAGAAGTCGTGATCATGAGGACATTTGTGCCACGTGACCAAACCATCGAAGCATAGGACTTTCCGCATAGGACTTTGAAGATGCAGCTGCTCTACACTGAGGTCCTCGCTTACTGCAGTGTTTTTTCCCGCTATCACGGCGACTCACACAACAGCACGAAGAAATACCATCTCGGCTTGTATTCGCGAAGTTTTTTGAGCCATCAACCATGCCGCTAAGACCAAAGAAGTAGAAGTAGTAGAAGTAGAAGGTGACTCATAACCATATCTGAGAGTTGTAACAAATACTGAATTGGGTTTGACACCAAACTCGGCCTTCCTGATTGCAGATCTTCCAAGCTGTTTGCAAATTGACCCGGCTTGGCCAATCCAACATTACTCCTTCCATCACTCGTGAAAAAGACCTCGAGATACTTGAACTTCTCCACCTGCTTCAATGGGACTCCACTAACATGTAGAGTGCATTGAACAGGCGTTCTGGAAATGACCATAACCTTGGATTTGTTCACGTTAACCTTCATCCCAGCATCAGCACATACGGCCACAAACTTATCGAGTGCTCGCTGGTGTTTCATCTGCCCTCTGGAAGGACGAGAGTAAGGATAACTAAGCCATCTGCAAAAAGAAGATGATTTACCATTCTTTGCCTGGGCTGCCCTCCAACATTCTGTCCATGTATATATATAACGAAAAGTCGAGGTGACAAGACGAAAGGTGTTGATTTAGCATCGTTAACCCGAACACAGCTGCTACAGTTTGTGTATAGAGACTGAATATCGCTCAAAAGAGGACAATCAATCCAAACCTACTGCAGAATCTACAGTGTTCTGTCATTAACTCGAGGAACTCTAATTAGAGATCGGTTTGGCATACTCATGCTCATGAAGTGGGACATGGTATAGCGGCACACGAGACCTGAGCACATCCCATGATCACAACGGAATGTTTGTTAACATTTTTGTGAAATTCCCTGTGAATAAATTAAAGAAACCTAAAGCCAAACAGCGCTTAACGATGCCACATAAATTAATGTATTGGTGATATACCAAGAATTTGATAACAAATGTATGATATTCTCCAGTGATTTCCGCTATCTCGAAGCCATACATGCGTTCTTGTATCAACAATCCGCGCACAAAACCAGTTCCACATCAATCATTGCTTTTCCTTTTAAGAGCTTTGCTCACGCAATAAACTTGATATCGTCTAGATTTACCCAGTAAATTTCTTGTTTACTGATGTACGTACGTACGTCTGACGTTTACGATTATTGAGAGATAGGCCATTGAAAGGCGTCTGTTCACGTGATTGAACTCGTTGTCGCAGACTCTCGTTACGTAGATTGGAGATCTCAGCATAAGCGTGCACTATTAGATTCATGGAATGCATAATTGCCAACTAATGACCACTCTGACGAGTGCTTGGAAGTCATGTTCGAGTAGTAATAGATACACCAGCCGCATGCACTTAAATTCTAGCTATTAATATTCTCCGGAAATCCGTGAGCAGCTGTGTCTTTACGAAGCGTCATCTGCGAGTATTTAATCTGAATTGCATGCTGGATTGCATTCGTCATTAGAAAATAGTCGCGTGTCGTTGTGCTTGGATTGCATTCGTCACTTGAATGCAGAAGTGCCGTATGCTATGGAGCTTGAATGCAATTATCAATTATATTGCTTATCGTTTTCTATTCAACTGACGTCTGCATAATTATGGAATTGTGACGTTATTGATGATAAGTCACTGCAGAGACGGAGATTTTTAATGGCAAACAGTGCGTACGTAAGAGTTGAAATATCATCAAACTTTCAGGAATCTTGAATGCCATTGAAGGCATGCATAATTGTTTCCATAAGTCGACTGAATGACGTATCAAATCCATCTTCAGTTTGTGAGATTGCATCCATACTCGTATGTATTCAAGCAAGAGCCTACAATGAAGTCTAAGAAAAATAGATTTTGTTCACTCTTTTTGTGTGGAACAACTATTCGGGGCAAACCTAGGACCTCAACCATCAAACTTCTTCAGTCAGCATGATTTCTGGTTAATTGCGTCCATCTGCCCACACCAAGTTCATCGAACTTCTTTTGTTGCTCATACAATTTATCGTAGAGTCGATATAGACGAAGTCTTTGAATATATGTATTTAGCTGCCTGTTGTGCTGCTTTGTCCAATAAGTCGATGTTGTGCGTCCTTTCGTTTTTTTCTCGTTCACTCACCAACGCCATCCATGTGTACAACCAATCACGCCATCCATGTGTCCTAAAAGCTAACCGGACTTCTGTAAGAACGGCCAGTAAAATGTGTACGATCTTCTAAAGAATGGCGGTTAAGAAGTCACTTGTCGCTATCGTCGCCTTGTCTAAACTCTGTTTTTGATACTGAAGGTCTCGGAGAGTTCGTAGCTGTCCTTGATGAAGCAGCGAGCATACTCGTCAATTTAGCAAGTTTAGCAAAAAAAATGTTAAAACTAGATGTGGCGGTGTTTACTGTAATACTTACTTATTATCTTGTATGGATAGTCTGAGCCTGAGCTATACTTGCCTTCTATCGTCTACGTTCTCGAATACATTGCTTTCAGTCAAAGCCGAAATGTCATGCGTCCGCGATGATTTTATCTCCGGTATAAAGAGCCTTCCTCTCCCTCTCGAACCAAGAGGCTCGGATTCGACGATCCTCTTAACTAGAGCACTAGATGTAGCCGAGCGAGTGTAGTCCGCGGCTTAACGCAGTCAAAGCGTTCTCCTTTCTTGATGATCGGGCAAACAATATCGAGATTCTACAAGCTACCCTTCGACCATATCTCCCAGATGAGCTGATTGTATACGCCCATTGAGTTAATTCCTAGCTGTTTGTCAACAACAACAACATCTTTGTTAGACATCATTCTCGATATTATTGTCTGGGCGTAGCGGTCGTTGTTTATATTCATCGCCGTAATTCCAATCAAATCCTCATTTTTGATCGTAGAGCTCACGAAGAGGGTTGAATGTGCGCTGAATTGTGGTGTCGTAAAACCCAGACTACACCGAGTTATGCCTGAACACACACTCCAGGGTTGCTGCTACCATTGTCTTTCAACACAAGCAATTAAGTTTAATGGACAAAATACTGCGTCGTGCGTACTGCCTACGTTTATTTACAAAATGTGAGGATCAAAATAAAACGTCAAAAGTGCAGTATTTTTCCAAAATGTGAACAGTTTGAGAGAGAGCTGCATTCAGCTGTCATTCTCTTACAAATTGAGAGTTTCTTGCAAAAATAAAGTAGTAGACAGTTGACTTCTATCTCTCCTGCCCCTTAAATTTTAACAGCGTTTTTTATATCGTTTTCTCAAAATAACAAACCAATCTGAGAATGCACTTACATTATTTCGTGTATAACTGCCAAAAATTCGCGAATAACTGTCAAACAGCCTCTCAAACTCGCTGACTCTATAGTACCTAAATTCTGTTATGTGGTGAAAACTGACATTTGAGAAATGAAAACAGCTGACAGATTGAGTTATTACTGCAACGCAGCGTTGACGTTGTTTCAGACATTACGCCATATCTCATGCCAACACGAACCTTAATTAATTGAAACCACTTGCTTTTAGTAATGAACCTTCATAAGTAATCTCTCCATTATATAAAATGGTCTGAACCATCCTTGATGCACAACTTCTCAGCTGATAATACCCCTCGTCCATCAATGCATTTGACAGAACAATGACAGCTAAGAACGCGTATTACCATCGATCTACGCATAGTTGCTTGAATTCCTCATTGCACCATGATATGGGTAGCCTTTGCCTGGACCCTGTCAAACATTTCAGAGGACAAGAGATGAATGAATTTGATGTAGGATTGGCTGATTTCTGCAGTCCAATCAGAAACGTTATGGGAAGCAAATTAGGATATGAGAGTTAAAAAGTACACGGACTTGCACAAAACCACAATAAACACACGTAGAGTTAAGCTTATCCGTCAATATCAGACGAACAGTAGGTAGAAACCAGTGTTATCGCGGAAAAAAACATTTCGGGAGCAAAATCTATAAACTTTCCCTTAATTTGAGGTAGTGAGTAAATGAACAAATAAATAAAAATGTTAACAGTTTTTTTCTTTAATTCTCAATTTAAGGAACATAACAAAAACAAACTTCAAATATACAGAATGCATAAACAGCCCAATTATTCAACACAACAACATTTTAAATAAGAAAAAATAAAAGCTGTAAACATCTTTAAGCACAACATCAGAAGGTTCCCATTCGTACGATTTTACACTGTTCCGTATTTCGTTCAATTTACTGTGCTAATTTGTAGACGATTTGTCTTATTGTTCGGCTGCACTATTATGTGGCCACATTAGAGAGGCGACAAATTTACCAACCTTTTTAAAAAACTAACTCCCCCAATGCTTTGAGATCTCACATCAATATTCTTCATCCATTTAGTCGAAATTTTAGCGTCGCCACTCACTACGTCTCGTTTAAAAAGAAATATTCGCATTTTCGATTCACAACGGTACGTCTGTTTCTTAGTTTCTGTTATCTGATATCTGTTTCTTGCTCGCATAATATTGACAATTAAGTCAGAATAATAAGAAAGTTTTCCACTCGTGATAGAACAATAGCACGCACAACACGAGTGGTTGCTGAGAAGCTCGGCCCTGGCCCTCTACGGACTGTAGCGCCACCAATATTATATTATAATAAGAGAGTGGTCAGTAAAGAAAATGCAGTAGATTCATTGGGAAATTGTTCGGAGCTAACTACTTCAAATGTAGCAGAACGGTAACGCTGGTAGAAACAATGTCCACTTTTCAAAGTGCCCACAATTGATTCAGGGGCCTTATGCAATTTTTCAATACTTACGAACTTGCATTTACTTTCGTAAGTAGAGTGCGCTTCATTTCGCTCGCACGTATGTAAAAACTGAACGACCTTAACGAAAGTGAACGCAGCGGTCATTACGATTACAGTGCAGCAATTCTGTGTATTCGTTCGATTAGTTAGTTTACGTACGTCGATTGTGGTTGGGATTTAACAACGAGATCCATTTTCATTTGTTTGCTTCGATCTGTCAAGCAAATGTGAAAAATGTCCGCACCCGTGGCGTACTCTTATTGAATCGTTTTATTCATAATTTACCAGTTTACACCAATTTAAAGGTTGTTTCATCACAGTAACTGGTCTCGTACATTTACACATGTAGTGCGTCGTGCGAAGTGGTTGCATAACATATGTACAACGACAGAGAAAATCTTGAATGCGATGTTGTGGCGACGTCTGATACCTCTGTAGACTGGTGGGTCTGCTTCTTTCAGGATCGGGAATACATTCATACGACCAGGTCTTCAGTGCGTTTTTGTATGTGGCTTACAAGATCATCTTCAGACAGATTGCTTAAATTGATTTCCCACTCCTCGGAGCTATTAACCATTCACGCCCCATTGTTCGCAAGGAAAAGTAAATAACGTACCGATCACAAGTGCAGCCAATATCACTTGCAAATGAGTTGCCTTACCGGCTTCACTCCGCTGAATCTCTTCGGTTCCCTGAACCAGGAAGTCTCATCGAGTATTTCCTCTTCTCATTTTTTTTTTCATCTCGTTAACACTGACCCATTGTCAATGGCTTCCTAAAATCGGACGAACTAGTTATGGAAATGCTTACCAATTACCCGTCGATTTATTCAACTCCTCGCAATTATCGCCCATACAATTAAATTAAATATTCCACACCGACCTTATGTCAGGTTTATGTAAATTCATTTACTTTACGATCATTGCGCGAACATTTCAAAAGACGTGCCGTATGGAAAAAAAAAAAGGAAAAGAGCAGCATCTCCACTGTTTGCTTTTGCAATCCATGTGCCAAGAAAGCGGCCCAAAAAGAATCAGATCGTGACTGCTTTATTATCTCACTAGTTGAATACTACATGAAAAGCTTTTCACAAATGTGTGAATCCATGAATGATAATTGTTTGCCTCCTTTTTTCGCATTCGCTTTCGTTTGCATATTCGGAGCGACTACACACACGCACGGACACGGTTTTGCTGATTCATATGATTTCTCAGAAACGTGCTAAAATTCGTGCCATGTGCCTTGGGCGAAATAAAATTCACATCTCTCTTACGAAACCACTTCTCGTGGCCGTCTTCTCTTTCCGCGAAAGAATGCAATTCTTGTGAAATTAGAGAAATAAGTTGCAACCGCCCAGTCAAGCGGGAACACACCCCCAAAATCGAACCAAATCGGTGCAAAGCAACAGGCAGAAATAGAACTCGTCTAAATTTAGGTTGAAGTCATATTTTGAGAAGAACTAGTTCGGACTTTGGCCCCTCTTTGAGGTCAGATCATCACGAGGCGGTTGTTGTGATGGGGCGGAATTCTTCAAGTCATCTGGCTTTAGTCGGGGTAAACACCTGCTGTGTCTCCCACAATCTCCCCTGTTTATCGCACAATAAACAGCTTTGCCAACGACAATGTCATTATTGATGTGCACTGCACTGCATTTTGTCAACACACCCCCCAGCCGTCGGGTGGCTTCGGCCAACTATTGAATAACCACCATCGTCGTTGGGTGGGTACCTCACTTGTTCGTCTGCCAAATGCAAATAATTAAAAAAAAAAAACATTGCTGGGTTATTCATAGCAGAGCCTCTAGGGGGAATCACTGAGCTGTACTTGGATTCACGTGAATTGCTTTGTCTCTATGGCAGCGGTGGCGGCGGTGGGTCGCGTTCTCGTTTGTCGATAACACATGGCGCAACGTTGTGAAACGTTTTGTTTCAGACTTCACATGACTATGTGCCCCGGGGCGGTTTAGGGGCGTACTAGGGGGTAGTTCAGAGCAAAGTCCAAACGATATACATACATACTGATGAAGAGATTTGAATTGACATTTGTTGAACAGTTGTTGCGTCAGGCTAGTGTTGGCTAGAGTTCAACGAAAAGAATGTAGCCACCCCAGTGTTCTGATTGTTTACTGCTGTGGGGCATTCCCAGCAAAACCGGTTTCGGTTGCTTTTGGCGTGAAAACAATAAGGGTTATCTGACACTGATAAGATTAGTCGCGAGAGGCTGGTGCTGCTGGGAAACCCTACAGCTTTGCACGTGTGGAAAGTTACGCACTAAAGCGACTGCAGATCGTCGAGAGTGCGTGCTTCTATCTGAGCACAAACGACAGACAGAGGAATGACTCGGCAAAAATGAGTACCTAGTTCCTTATCGGCGAGTTTAAAACCTTAGAGATGACAAGTATTTTTCGCAGAGATATGAGTAGTACTAAAGATAAGGCCAGTTGAAGATTGAAAAGTTGACTATTCGCGAAAAGAAACTACTCACAGCAATTTGGCTCAGCAACTGTTTGAAGGGACGCTAATGTGAAGAAGCATGGAAAGGTTGTCAGCCAGATTCTTAATGACATTGTTGACGAAGGAAGGAAGTAGCGTCATTGACTAAGCAATCAATTTGGAGAACTTAACCAGAATTAGTCAAGTGCTTCAGAAGAGAACATTTTTTTTTTTTTTTACAGAATGCAGCACAGAAGGTTGCTGAATTTAAAAGTAGAAATCAACTAATTGCAGTAATGCGGATGCGCCTTGTGGACACAATCACTTTTGTCAAGCATTTTGTGGTGTAGCATGACGATTTGAAAAAACGCTCATATAATGAGCCTTTTTTTCAAATAAATGCATTAGTTCAAGTCATTATTTCGGAGGAGAAGATTTTCAGCTGGTCTACCTCGCACGTATTCACAGGCGCAGCAACAAACTGTCACAGAAATTTCCAAACCAAGAGACGAGGAAGTTGAATGTCTTTTGATTGATTTCTGTTTGAAAGGAAGTTGAGACTGGTGTCAAAAGATTGTAGAACATGTTACGTTTAATGCTTGACTTGGCAACAATAAGCACGAGTCTTTCCAACTGTTCCTCCATATAGTGCCCGGACTCTGAAGGACTCGTATGAGCTCACTACGAATTGGGAACATTGCGTACACAGACACTTTATTCATATGGATTTTTTTTCATTCGCAGAGAGCTGCGGGTAGAATTTGTACACACTGACACTTCATTTCCCTCTGTTCTATTGTTTCCCTCTGTGTATTGCAATCTCAGTTGGACAGTTCGCAAAGAGAATAATTGATTCGCAGAGAAATAAGTTAAAATCGTTAATTAGGATAGTTAAACTAACTCTTGCTGAGATTTTTGTCGATAAAACGAACTCGATAATTCAATTCGCAACTTTTTGTATACCAAGAAGTAGGAAACATTTTTGTTCGTATTTGCGGGTAAAGGGTTGTTTCTGAAAGTTCGCGACTCATATGAATGACACTTTACTATTCCAAATTCAATAGTCATGCCTTGAATCACATTTTTTGGAATGCCATTCAATTCGGTCCAGATGTGACATCCCTGTTTCAGTCATCCGACACTGAATCTGACTAGCTCAATGTTTTCACATCGCTAAATGCGTTAAAAATGTGAAAACTTGCCGAAAAAAAACCAAATAGTTTTAAAGAAAGAAAAAATGGTCAAAATAGACATCTTATTATGACAACTAATTGTAAAACAGAGATAACTGTAGTAAGGTCAACGAAGAGCCAGGCAATAAAGCTGGAAAGTGACAGCAAAATGGACCCAAATGGGGTCAAAGTGGAGTATGGTTTTAACTAACCTTTCTAGTCAACCTATGTACCTTCTTTCAAAATTATTGATTCTGTGTTAGGTACGCATGTCGCATTACGACTAGATGTGCAACATTAGCCTCCGGCTGAGGGTTCTGGAGCTATACTAAGACTGTAAAAAAAATGTATGAAAGACTGGCTCTGTAACAGATGTCTTAAGACATGGCTACCGCGAAAGTGTAGAAGAAGATCCAAATCTGCATATTTTGTGGCGAGCACAACATTTGTGGACGCCTATCGCATATCATGGCACATTTTGAGTTCGGCTTTGAATCCACAATCTCATCAAAGTTTAACTTATTCCATAATTGAAGCTATCTGTCTATGGAACATATGGCGATTGGGTATTTGAACATCAGCGTTTGGATGACTAGGACAATAAATAGCAGGAGGCTCACTTTTCACCTGGCGAATACGTTAACAATCAAAATTGTCGCACGTAGGCAAGGCGACATCCATGTCATTGCATCCCCAAGCAAGTTTGGTCTATTGGTCTTATTGTACGACAGAAGGTAACCGTCACCTTCGACGTCAATTCTCATCCCTATGGACAAACGTTTTTCTCTTTTAGCCAAAAATGTGGAAAACATGGAATTTTAACAAGAAAGGATCATATCTCACACAAAAAACGTTCTGTTTTGGCATTCTTTCAAGCATTCTTCTCTGGACAAGTTATTTCCCGTTTTGATGATGTGAACAGTCCATCAAAATCGTGGACATGGTCTGATAGACTCAGATTTGATCGTGTGAACGCAAGAAACGACAGTTAAAGATCATGTCGGATAGTTTTCAAATAATTTTGATATTTTGGTGATTCGATCGAACGTGAAGAAAATTTTATTTCTGCAGACATTTCGTAATGTTATTCGTTTAAGAATGCAAGTTAAGTTAAAAATGGCTCTTTTTGAGAATATATTATCCGGAAAGAGTTTTTTGAAATGTATAAGAGCGTACCCGCAACTTGAAAAATAAAAGGTAAAAAATACAAAAATAAAGGAAAAAATTCTTCGATTTCTTCTTTTCCTAAAATTTTGTCTATTACATGCGCTCCTACGCATACATCCACTATCATTGAAATTCATTTGAAAAATTAAGACACGGTTAATCATGTCAACGCTAACGACATCGGTCAGTCAGACATTCATCTGTATGTTTGTCCTTGTGAAGCCCCTAATTAGTGGTAGTTGGATTTTTGCTTGGGATACTGTGCCAAAGCTCATCTCTATGCACACAATCCATAAACTCTTGACGATTTTAAATCATATATTCGACAAGTTATGGCTGAGTTATTGCCCGATAATTAGTTAGAATCTCTTACCTCAAGAACTGCCGTGAAGACGACACGAACTTCCGACATTTAAATAATGTTAAATTCCATTAATATTAAAATGCAACCTCAATCGAAATCTATTGTAAATTTATTTTATTGAAATTTACTTTCAGAGCCACAAAAAGGATGAGTCTGTATACAAATTGTCCATCTTAAAATGTTCTTTATTCCAGAAACCTAACTCTCTCACGAGACAAATATTAGAAGCTGTTTCTGAAAAATTAGTTGATTCTGTAATTCTTTCTGCGACCTAAAAATATATCCAACAAAATGTTGATTACTTCGTTTGAGTGCATATATTCGTCACATGTTTGTGTTGCCTGTCGTGCATATGAATCCATTTCACCATCTGTTAGGTTCATTCTAACATTGAGTGCTCTGTTGAACGCCCGTCTTCTGTATGCGTATTTGTTCAAAAGTCACCGCCATCTTCGAAGCTGTCCCCCAAAGCCGGCCAGGAAATCATCATCAGGTCCACCTACTTCCGCTTCCTTCGACAAACTCTTGTTGAATTCAACGATCGGATTGAAGATCAATTTCACGAATCAACGAGTTTATCCCCGAAGATCATTCTCAATGCATTCCTCCTTGCTTAGTCACATTTTCAGGTATTTCGCAGATAAGCGTTTGTCATCAGCACTTTGACCTTGATCAGCTTTTGTTGAAATGGCGTGGGCCAGCCAAAAGAAATTCAATTTTCTGCTCTTCATTCAAACTTTATCAAAAGCACATTTCTTAACTCGTCTTCGCCCTACTAATGTCATAAATGTCTTATTGATTCGTCCACAAATTCCGGGGAATGCACAACAAGAATTCGGCTGCCTTCGATTCAGCAGATATTGCTCTCGAAAAGCTCCCAATGACAGTGTGTACCTACACGCAAAGCTACACAAGAAAGAAGTGCTTTCGAAACGTCAACCTGAACTCTTCGAATTCGTACTTTCCCGTGAATTCTTCGAAATGCTTCATTTTTTTTCCTGCTTCCATATCATTTGGAAATCAACACACCAGCGCCAAGTGCTTCACAATGTCAGGCCTTCGATTTATGATTCAACGGTACAGACCGATTGCTATCAACATGTGAACACATGACACTGACACTTTTGCGGTAAATTAAATTATATACACTCGGTTCCCATCACCTGATAGCAAGAAACATTTTTATAATCCACACCAAAGCTGTCTTCTGATAAACAAATTCATCTTATCGATTTCGATCGCAATCTGACAGTTGTGTGATTAAGTGTCAAAACTGTTAACTGCCACGTGATGATGGCGATCTCTGTTCTCTGCCTTTCACAGAATTTCATAACGGTTAAGTGGGCATCCACTTTATGGCAATGTTTAGCTCAAACAGCTCTCTCAGCGGAGCTTCGCTTGCATGACTAAGCTTGTTCAGGTATGCCCTTGACCGTGTTATCTCTGCAACAACAAAGCGCACATCATCGCCGGCCACACTTAGCCGTTATCAGCAACTTCTCTGAATCGCTGAATCGTTGAATCGTATCTACATACTTATCTAGGCTAATTATTTAAGGAACAAAGCTATAAAGTACGAGTGCGACTAATCAATTTGGTACAATTCTTGAGAAATAAGTTCTCTTATCGAAGCTGAGACATTTGCCACAGTCTTCCGCTGATCGAAAGTGGTTCCCCTGAAAATTAACGCAAAAACCGGGCCTGCTCGAACTTGTCTGAGTTCAGAGGAGGGGAGAGGAGGCGAATAAACTTATGTACAGTTTTATCTTTATCTTTAGTCACAAGTTCACCATTCGTGCATACATTTCGAAATTTGATTACTCTTGGTAACAGACTGAATTTACCTTTTACGGTATCTGGCTGAGGGGTTGTTGAGTGTGTGTGTGTTAGTGGGGGGAATGTCTAGCGAATGGCGTTGTGAAATTTATGACGCCCCAGGCAGTGAACTTCCGATAAAATGAAGAGCTCACCCTGCCCCCAACCGGTTGGGATGGTGTTTATTTTCGGAAGGCACGCTTTAAATAGATTTCTTAGGAATTTAATTTCCAACTTGTGACACATAACAACGGCGTTATTGATTAGACGGGTTTCAGAATATTCGCTCGGATATGAGTGTGTAAGCCGTTGTAAAATGAGTTGGCGCGTAGGCGCGATAGTGAAGTGGAATTGTATGCGTCTTCACTTGTTTTGGACTGTCGTTGGATATAAAATGAGATATTGACCGTGAAAAAAAGAAAAGATATTGTTTTTGCAATTAACAGGTTATTCAACAGATTCTCGTGATTGTTCGAATTGAGTGTGCAGAGCGTTCTCATGAATGAAATCAAGTTATTTTTTTTTTGCATATTTGGAGAGCACACTTGGCTTGATGTAGACAATCTGTTCCTGTCAGCTGATTGTCAACTGCTTGAGATCACGCTTTAGGTGCGTCAAGGGGATGTAGGAATCCATGGAGGCTTTAAGATTGGGCTAATGCTGCTGTCTGTTAATGGCAAGTAGTCTTACGTTCATTTGGCGAAAACTAAGAAAGTCTTTGCCGTGGCAAGAGGTTGTTTTACAGCAACTAACTTGATGCCCTCAACCGACATGGCGTATGGTTGAACAGTGTGCTTCAGCGTGAGTCCTTCCCAGATGGGAAAGGTGATGTTGTTCGAGAGACAGTGTCTTCGGACGGTTATATCCCAAATTTGAGTACATGAACTTCTATTCTAACGAGGTCTTGCTCATCGAGGCTAGTGATACGAGGGTGTATTGCTCGGACTATGACTTCTACTAGCTAGCTAGGTAGTGGCATTAATGCACTTAGGCCAAACCAGGTCCATTGTACCGCCACTTGCGTGTTCAAACAAAAAGAAGATATAGAGAGTTTATGACAGTCAGTTCGTTTTCTCAGCAAATTTGACTAGCTCTTTGACTGGTATTTTTCTGAGGTCGTTTAGACTGTCGAAGAAGTTGGAGCCTGATTGAGGCAAGAGCAGGACATTCGCATAGGAGGAGTTGGGGGTTTTTCTCCTCTTCTTCGTCTAGGTAACTTCTGCAGAAGTCGTTGGAAAATATACCAAGTCTTTTTGCGTGAAGGCCTAGTAGGAAGTGATAGTGGAGATAAGATTGCGTGATCTTTTAGGATCAAGATTAGGCCAGATTTGTTTTGAGATTCGACATGTAATACCTGTCGACCATCTGGTGTTGATTTTCTTTGCATAGAGATTATTGAGCTGTAACTTGAAGTAAGTAATAGGTAATACCTATGTTACAAGAGAAACTATCAACTGGCAGTCTAGTGGCGCGTTGAGCGATTTAATCAGGTTTGCAGTTTCCCGGGATGTTTCTATGGCCTGCCTTGACATCATGTCTTCTACTAAAGCTCTTAGAGGCTTGGATGAGTGCGTCTTAATAACCTCATTCCTCGTGCCTCTTTACTTAGCCACAATAGGCACAATAGACAAACTTCCTCTAATATTGTACTATTTTCCATACACCATAGGCGGATGATGTCGCTCGCAGCCGATAGGAAATAATATGCCCATCAACGGCACTTGAACTTGTAATTACAACAACACCAGTCCCCTCCGTCGCTTGTTGTTTAATTGACAGTTGACGCTGGGGTGACGAAAAAGGGGGAATTTATAGAATATGTCATATCGAAAAGATGACTCGAAACCGAAGATTCTTAGAGGAGGCATTATTGTGCTTGTGAACATGTCAGATCATGGTTTTTAAGGAGCTATCGTCTTTGTAACATCTGCAGAAGTTGCTCTAGGAAAGACTCACCCGGACGGATTTGTTCTACCGGAGTCAAATCGTACGATCTCGGTGGCCAGTTCACATCAAATCCACGTGAAATGACCATGCCCTCGAATCGATCAGATCTTCCAATGTGACGTGAGATGTATGGCACGTAGCGCCGCCATGTTAAAAGGACATGTCATTGGTGTCCATATCATCCATTTCAGGCCAAAGTAAGTTGGTAAACATCGTCTTATAGGCCTATACGTTCGGCGTCAAAGACCAATGACTCCGCAAGGTCAAGGTCCACATCAGTAACTTTTTCGGGATGCAATGGATGCTCTAGGATCTCATGTGGATTGATTGATTCCAAATGGACAATTTTGTTTGTTAAAGTACATTTATCCAGAAATGGGCTTCATATTAAGGTGACCGTAAAATGGCGAAACGAGCTGAATGTTGTCGGAAAAGAACACCTATTTTGTTAACAAAAAATTGCATCATTTGCTCTGTCCGTCTTTGTTGTTGAACGGTATGGCCGTCCATGGAGATTTGGCCAAACAGACTGAATAAATTACAGCCAATTTGACAGATGTAACCTCAACAATATGGCCGCTTTCAAATGTCAAATTTTGAAAGTCCCTATTGGAGGACCCTTATTATGGATGGCAGGTCATCATTTGGAATGTCACTGTATCCCGGCTGCCATTTGTGGTGAATACTAAAATACTTGCTCATCTCAGTTCAATAGATAGTCGCTGAATGGAGGTCTATGTGTCTAAACAGGCGGCGTGTCAGAGGTGTCAGATTGACAGCCCAAATCATATAAACAAATATTACTTTTTTCTGTTCCCCTAATGATCCTGAAAAAAGTGAAGTGACACTTTGCACGAGAAGTTTATTAATCAGGATGTGGTGAGCATTTCATTGAGTGTCATAGCTCTGAAAACTGGTCGATCAGATTTTCATCTTTCAAAAAGGTTCTGTCGAAGAGTCTGATTCAAATCGGTTTCAGAGTTAAATCATTGTCCTCTTGCTTGCTCATAATTGATTTCATAGAATTTTTATAATCGCACTTACTGTCGATATTTTCATGGGTGTCTCATGTTTCGGGCATTTGTCTGGGGTTCATAAGTATCTTTCCCTTATAAATGACATGGGAGGATAATAAGTGATCAATTCAACACAGAAACTCACAACTCCACTTGTGAGCCCACGGCTCATGGACCAAGAAATAATCAACTTTCTACATTTAAATAGTTTATGACATTGAAAAACATAGATTATATTCCACAACAAGAACTACGTGGCCAATCTGTTACAAATGCTGACAGTTTTCTATTTTGTTAGCGGAGACAAATCTAGTCAGCGTCATTTAGAATTATATTGATTTCAAATCACACCAGATAAAGTGAAGTACATTAGCGCCCAATTTGGACACACCCACTTTTAGCGCCCAATTATCACCGGGATTTTCCCACTGAAACTCCCCAAAAGACACGATAAATAACCGCTTTGCATAGTCTCTCCGATGGCCAAATATAGCATGCCCATGCCCAACCGCAAACAGTGATTAATCAAACATCCTCATTCCGATTGCAGGGAATCCCTGCCCTTAATGAGTTTTATTTTCAATAAACTGGTGTCACAGAATACCCCGCAATGATGTATGACTTCGTTTTGTTTATCTAAATTGAACCGCTGACATCTGTCAGACAAGTGTTTTCCCAGTGCATACAACGGAGCGCCTTCGAGCTTCGTACAGCAATCTCAATCTTTCGTCAACCGCAACCAGCTGAAACCGCTTCGAATTTAATCCGCTCACATTCGTTCGTTGGCTTATCAATCAAATAACAAGCAGTTAACTCCTATCCGTCAGCCGGCACACATGATGTGAGGTGCCAACAAGAAAGTGTCAAGTTATAATTAAGCAAGAATCCAACGACTTAAGTCATTCGCCTGCGAACCGTTTGCCGACCTCTGATGACATTGAAACGACTAATTTTTTTTTTTTTTTGAAACAGCGCAAATGGGCTTATTTGTCTGATAACCCGGCCTTGTGTCAACCGGCAGACTCAGTTCTGACAGCGGTGGCGCGATGAGAAATCGCCGCCCATTTATAGACTGCGAAACCCTGAAAAGTTGCAGCCTCCTTCGGCTTGTGCGGCGCTATTTCATCGAATTTCATCGATATTTCGTTTGTCCACCACTCCCGACTGACATGCGTACTCGTACCTTTCGGTGGCCACGCTTTACATAAATTGATTTAATTGTGGCATTCGCCTTTAAAGGGAACAACATTTTTTGGCGGTGCATCCTTCAGACAAAGGATAAACAGCACCCAGCGAGACAGAAGACTTTGTTGTGACAGTTCATTGACCAGACAGATCAGCTTTCAGTGCTGGCGACAGCGCCGGCGGCGACGACGCGACGGTGGCTGCATCGACTGGCAACAATTTCGTGTAGCGCCCAAAAAGGAAAAGGCAACTCCCCCGGTTATCTTGGAAAGATTGTGCTGCTTTTGTTTTTGTTTTTTGTGTGCTCACTCGGCGAATGCAAAGGTCACATTCAGTCGATAAATTCTTGAGAAGATATTCGAAAGTGATAATTAACAGATAAAATTGTCAACAAATAAGGCTAACTCCGTTTGGATTTTGATTATGTGCGTTTGCCGTGCGGGACTTGCGAGCCGGGGGTGAGCTGGTGGGACTTTAGACTTTGGCTGCTCTAATTGGGTGAATAATTTTCGGATTCACTGTTCGAAACTAGTCGTCGGTTCCATGGGATTTCTTAAGAAGCCGCTAAGATTCTAGATCAATTCAATTAGGGCCATTAACGTTAAGCAGTAAAAGGCAGTAAATATCTCTCGTTGTTGCTGTACACAATACACAAAGACGCTTTGACCATCCTTTGTTGTGCTCGTTTGCCCTGCATCTACGACTCAAACTGGTAATGAACTCGGCGAAATTTAGAACGCATTTTACGAAAGAAACTCGTTTTACGATGTTGCCAAAAGGTGGGTGCATAATTTGCAGATGTTTGTTTGTTGATTTTGGGTGGAGTACGATCGCAATCTGACTTCGAAATCTGCTTTGGTTATATCACCTTGAATCTGATTAGCATTTGTTTCGAATGGCAGTTAAAATGCTTGAACTTTTCCTACACTTCACGAAGTTGTTTAACGATTTTTACTCAAATAATTTAAGTGTCACTTTGTTCACTGGTTTTTTTTTTTTTTTGATAGCTATTAGCTGTCGGATCAGCAATATCTTCAATCATCTCAGGTCTTGCTTTGAGTTGACGTCCCCGTTTGTAGATGGAAGTGTAGTTCACTTTGAATGCAAACGCGTTTCAAAGTGAAAGCGACACTGTGACGGGATGCATTTTATTCTTATCGTTGAACGTTGGACAACCCCCCGCGGATCGAATGCACTTAGCTCAAGAAACGTAGAGAATGCAGAATATTTAAAATGAGCTGAAATTAGCTGAAGTCGTTGGGTTAGTGGTTGTGTACAACTTTGTTTTGAGCATTATACAGACGCTACCAATTTAAGAGGTTGTTGGTGATGTAAATTTTGTGAGAGACGGTTCACGATTTGGTGAGACTCGTCCGGAAGTTTATTTGGCGTTTGGTTTCGAATGTTTGTTACAGTTTAACAGATGGATGGCGATAGTTCCAAACTCTTCATTTATGCGATAGTCAAAAATCGTTCCTTCATCCAATCGAATGAAAGAAAACCATTCGAATGTTTTTACTTGTATGGCTGGTTGGACTATCGAGTCAAATGGTTTTTGCAACTGCTCTGAGAGAGTCTTGTGTAAGTATACGCACATTGCCAAAATTCGGACCACGAGTTGGGTAAATACAGCTTATGCTTTATTTGTGCCAGTCAAACTGTTTCTGTTTATGTATCTATTCACTGTCGCTTGATAAATCAGTAACTTTTGGACTTCCCGCGCACTAACTTTGAATGTAACACTGCTTCTATAAACAGCCATTGAAAGCAGACAACTAGAGTCCGACCGAACATTCGGATTCGGCTTTGGCCATCTTCGGCTGAAAATATCACCTTCGGATTTTGTCGAAACCGAATGTTGAATTTTCTATGAAAATACTGACAGGAGGGCTAACTTACACGGAAAAAAATGTTGATAAAATTTTATTTCTTGTGTATAACATATAAAGTTGTTTAATTTTAATGATTAACTAATTTTCACCATTTGTGCTTCTATTATTTACTTTTATATTTAAATTCAAAGCGTTTACTGGGTAATTTTTTGTTCATGATTTAAAATAAAATACAGTAGTAGTAGTAGAAAAAGTGGTCGGACTCTACAGACAACCTTGTCAATTTTGCTTTTCCTTTATTTTCTGTGAAACGCCATCACGATAGGGCTCTGTACCATCAATTCCATTGGTTTTCTCAATTCCGTTGTTCCCAATATAAGATTGTCACGTCAGAAATTGTCGCTAGAATCCATGGAATGATGTTGGACGACTGGAGAATTAAAGTGCGTGAGATGATTTAGGCTGCAGGCATCCAGACGCAAGGAGATATCCAACTTGTACCTCCTTTGTCCCTTGGTTTCATCTGACAGCAGTTTTTTATCCGATTTTCCACCACTCTCTCATTTTTCGTCCTTGTGGACTATAAATAATGTACATAGTATATATAATTCTGCATCTCAACCCAGCGGGTAAATGAAATCATACATGTTTTTGTTTGACATGGAAAACCTACCTGGGTGGTGGTTTCTGCTATTGCTCGAACATAAGCGCAGCTCTGTGACCACTTCAGAGGGGTTAGAAAGTCCAGTAAATGCCCCAGATTTAGAGACTGTAAAAGATTCGAATGAAGATGACATCACTGAGACAAATGCTAATTTATAAAGGTTTATTTGGAAGGAATATTGGACGGAAAATTGGGAAACTGGAGACCATGCTGTGAAGGAAAACGTTTATTTGACTAAAAAATATTTCTTATTAAAAAGTCACTGACTTATTGAACTAGCCTCGTATTCGCATTTTCCATGCATTAAAGAACGTTATTATTCACTTCTCAGGTCAATGATCCATGGACTTCCATTAATCATTTATACTCCCATTTCAGCTTTCACTCTTTAAGACAAAATTTCCTTGCTACAGCTCTCGCTTTATCTTCATAATGTTCCGTCCTACTCTCCTTCTCTAATCAGGAACAGCGAGCACGTTCTAAGCTGGAGAATTTGTGTTCAAGTGTCATTTTAGTCTTTTTTCGTCTATTGGACTATGTCCCCATGTTTGCGTGGCTTGTGAAATTAGCTGTGTCATACAGTCGGCTGATAAAGTCCTCAATTAGTGAAGTGCACAAATGTCTTAGAGGTTCACACAATTCGCAGATTAGCATGTTCTGTGGGTAATAGAGGTGCATTGATGCATCTCTAAGCGAAGGCTCTAAGGCCGACGATGAGCAAAAAGAGATCAACATCATTGATCGGTATTTGTCGCAAGCTAATGGGAGTCCTTACCAAGCACTGTGCCATAGGTACTCATGCCAAGCGTCTGAACATACCACATACAGAGATGAAGAATTGTTGATTTTATATGTGGATCTGGGTGGTTTTAGGACTAGAGTAGGTCTCACGGTTCGCAACTATCCCAAACAAGTGTACAATGGATCCAACTAGTTGATTTAATTGAATCACGGCCATAAGGCCTACAGGGCACCCTGCTACATCCCAACCTACCTAAGTTTGCTAAACTTAAACGGGTACCAGTTCAGTGCTCTTTTCGGTTGGAGATTTGTCATCCCTGCCTATTGCTACTGCAAAACATTTTCTGAAACTTGAACCGGCTAGTCACACCAATCGAAGATGGTCTGATGAACCATGATACAAGTATAGCCTAGTCTCAATCGGAGACGACCACACAGCCAGCTCAGAATCAGCAGGCCGACTCTAATGACTCTTATCGGTGTTTTCGCCGCGTCTTCAGATTGGGTCTGCCCAAGGCTACAGTACATTGTCTTCGCGAAGGAAGATATACCTAGGGCTTACTTCATGTCAGCCATTTTCATGGTTTTGTCAAAAACTCCAACTGGTTTGCGGAATTGGGTAGAATAGATCGGCGTGGTAATACAAAGAGCATATGTGATGACAGTCAGCCACTGTAACCTAACCCAAAATGGGACATTTTCAAATTGCTGTTATCGTTTGTATTGTAATTCCTGCAAGATTACTTTAATGGCTTTGAAGATCATGGGTGTTTATTAGTCCCTCCTTGCCATCACTGAAACAATAACTAACAACGGATGCAGTCAAGCGCCGTCCAAATCTGTTTACAAGATACTCATATCGTAGTTGACATTTGTCATAACATACAACGACATTAAAAAAAAACAAAAAAAGGTCTTAACTATGACAACACACGCAAATGTGGCCTTGACAATGATTGGTACGTCTTTCAGTGGGGACTGAATGTGATCATAGACGTTGACACGTTTTTGAAGCACTTCGGTGATCATTGTAAATCAACATTCCACTTAAAATAGTTCACATTCCTCTGATAAACTGCTGTCAAGTGCTTTAGAAATGCCAGTGTCTTACCTTGACAGATCAATGAATTGTCAAGACTTGATTAGTTGTCAATAAGAAAATGTCAGCTCATACATGTCACTGTGTCACAAATGAAAAAAATGCTTATGATTTATGTACATAAATATAGTTCGATGTCAAAAATCACACACACAATAATAAATTCTTTTCTATTTATTGTCTTCCAGAGCTAACTCATCATGGCCGCCCGCGCAGCAAATGCAATCAAGTGTCGAAGATTGTTCACTTCGTTTCGCAGTGCTTCCCCGTGTCCCAAGTGAGTTCTTTATTTCGTCCAAAAAATCACGATTTCAAGCAATTTAAAGCGGGTGCATGTCAAGAACATAAATTCTATTTTTAAGGGGACTTCATAGACCTAGCCGTCGAATTTGATGACAAACGCTGGAAGTATTAGTCATTGCTTTGAAATTAGAACCACAGTGAGTCACGGTAGTCTGGGATGTTTGATGTGCCATGACGTGGTATTGTATGGCGGAGCTTACGCTCTGAGATGTTTGAACTAGTGAATAATGCCATATATAGGTTTCATTCCTGATAATCGTGAAGAGTATTCTGTTATCGTTTATTTGGTAGACGAGCATTTCATTTAATAATTTCTATACTAATAATTGTTTCTTGCGCAGTCAATAAAAAGCTCTCATCGACATCACTCAAACGATTATCAAACAGCAATTCTGTGTCCACAGTGGTTCATATTCTTGTGGATTAATATTTTCAAGTTTGTGTTGAGGGGATGCTAAAATGGCCTTGGTCGCTTTTAGTCCAGAAATTGTTCGTGGCACCATCATATGCATCCATCCTAAATATGAGTACTATTCAATATGCACCAGGAATGTAGGGAACAATCGGAATTGATATAACCCAAGGAAAGGAAACTGTCGATGCTTCCAATTTTGTCTTTTATTCCAATGTGTCAATTCAGGTGATATAGACAGAAGAAGTTATGGATTACACTACATAGATCTTATATACAAAAATTTAGCTTGTTGTCTTGAATATCTAACAGTCTTTTCCTCTTCAGCCTTTTATTTGCAGGGAAGTACCTGGCGACATCTCTTTCACTGCCTTGTTCGCCGATGAAAGTTTGGGCGAAAGGTGAGGCATTAGTGGCGAAGAAGTCAGTTTTGCTTCCAGTGCCTGTGAATCGGCTGTCCCAGTACCTTGTGGTAACTCTCCCGAAGTGACTGCAGGAATTTTTTTCTCCTCCATATTGGTGTTAGTTTGAATGTCAATTGGAAGAGATTTGGAAAAATACTTCGAACGTTAGTTGATCTCCTCTCGTCAACATGCCTTCGGAATGGTACTTCACCCACATCTACCATGTAGTGGAAATTGTCGACCCTATCAGAAACTCTTCAGAGCATCCATACCTTACTTTGATATTAGCGAAGTTGTACTAAGTCCACAATTCCAATCCTCATTCCATCCATCCATCCATTTCTGATTCCTGGTCTGAACTCATACATCGGAATAAATTCAACCTAGTGATAGGGTCAGGCTAAAGCATCTTCTGTGCTGGACTCCTGCCTGTGATCGAGCTTTCTGTCTTACAGGACCCTTAAGAGACGTCTAACAGTATAATAATTGTACCATAAAATTATTGTACAATCCCGTTGACAGAGTCAACATCACGTTCTGGATCTCTCTTTGCCGTCTTGCATGATCGCCTGCCGTTTATCAACAATCGGTTGTTGTCAGTGTGGCCAGATCTTAACAATCCTGGCAAAGACCTAAGAAGCGAAAATCCACTCGCCGCCTATTTGTCGATTTCAATACCGAATATGCCAGCCACATACAGTCAGTTTTTTACGTTCCAGTCAGTTTGTTCCTTCTGATGATGGTTGAGAAGTTGAAAAAAGGTTTTAGGCAACGCTATGTGCAGCCATGGGACTTCTTCAAAATAGTCGTTGAGAAGAAAACGCACATAAGTGGAGAAGGATATAACCTAACTTGGTGTCCACAACTAGAAGCAGCTATGTGGACATCGCTCTGGGGCTGGAGAGGTCTGATGTTCAGCTCTGCCGGGACTGTAGCTGACAGGATATAGGATATGCATCGGGCCCCCAATTTAATCGGCATCAACAGGAAACATTTTTCTGATTTTATGGATATTAGTTCTTCGAAGGGTCAGTTTTTCATCGAAATGATTCAGCCTTTTATTTAGGATCTTCATCTGCGTACAATAACTTGGGTTGATGCCAGTTGACAACACGTAATTTTTAAAACTACGTAACGGCTGTATTAACTGGAGTTCCTTGAAAGGAAGGTACAGTCCATTGCTTATTGTAGGACGGTAACTGTGTTGCTTAATAGTCAAGTCGCGTACCATGTATTCCCTTGTATACTTAGTGATGATAATCTTCCAACGGAAAATGATATTGCTGGCTTAGTAAAAATCCTCAATTGCGGATCATAAGAAATCGGTAACCAAGCCTCGGGGCCGGGCTGACGCAACTGGGGTTTTGACTTAAAGAAGTCACTACAAAATGTTCGGTCAAGCTAGATTCCCGAACTTTTTTTTAAAAGCTTTTGCTGATTGAAATCTACGAGTAACACCAGTCAATATTATGTTTCTCCAATTCCATTGTGTCGTTAGTGCACCAATACGCTCCTTGGAGCCATCCCGTCATTCTTATAAAACTCCGTGAATCATAAAGTGAATGTGGCTGTCTGCACTCGCTGTCAAACCAAGGGTTTTTCTGAGTGGCGTTTTAAAACCCAGCACATCAGAGGCAGCTTCACAGATGCCGTTTTTACAATGTTTTCATCTTACGTCCATTGTTTCGCCCGACAGGATTGGAGATTCAGGGAGACTAACGGTCGATTGCAGTTTCCGACGTCAAACACCCGTGTTTTACCTTGTTTCCAACAAGGAAATGATCTGAGTCGAGGAGCCAACCTAGGAAAGTTCGAACATTGAGAGTACTGACGCTGATCGCAATGTGATCAAAGTGGTTGACAGTGGTTGATCAGGAGACCGCCAGGTTCTTTGGTGAATGTTGAGGTGAGGGAACCGCTTACTGGTTACAGAGAGGTATAGCTGTGATCCAACAGCTTGAGTCCGTTTAACTGACTCTAGTAAAAACGTCTTCCTTGCCCAGCTTTTGCGTTAAAATCTCTTAGAATGACCTTGGTGTCATACCGCATTGGTCGTATGTCCTTTCTAGGAGATCATAGAAGTCATCTTTATCCTCCCTTGGGCGTGGGAGCAGATTAGACTGTTGTTGCCGAATATAGCCTTGATGCGGATTGTTATGAGGCGCTCGCTTATGTATTTAAGGCTAAAAACTTCTTGCCTAAGTCCGCCTCGAATAAGATACCCACAACCGAGCAAGCGCTGCCTTCGCTCTCTGTAGCAATCGTCGCAGTATGTCACAGTATTTCGGCCTCTTTTTTTCCGTCTCATCCCACCGGACCTCCTGGATGGCGGTGATGTATGCCTTGTAGGCTTCTAGGGCCTGTCCAAGTTCTTCGGCTGCTCGTGGCCTGTTTAGGGATCATGCTGATTCCACGTGCATAACCGAAAATCGTTGTCCATGGTCGTCAGCAGTAAAATCATCCGTAACCAAGGCTAGGAGATGTCTCTGAACTTGTTTCACGGCCGGGAAGTTAACCCCGCGCGAAACCCCCGAATATGGAAGGACGGGTCCTCATTTAAACTCCTAACAGAGGTGCTGCATACATTAGTTAACCTCTGGCGGTTGCCGTAGATGCTATCCAGAGGGCGCCACAACTTGATCTGTGAATTTGCAGGGATCTCGCTAAGTTGAAAGCAATCAAAAAGCTTGCCCTGGATGCACAGGCCACCGTGAATGGTGTGACCACACACGTGTAATCTGTCACTAAGAATGAATCTGAGGAGGCTCTTTAACTAAATTTTATGAAGACCTTCAAAAGATTGGTCTGTTTGTTGAAAATCGGAAGAAAATGTGGCGGACAGCTTCCACAGCAGTTGCTACTTAGCTTAGACGAATTGTGGGTACATGTTGTACATTGTTTGATGAAAACTCTCACAACAAGGTGGACAAAAAACAGCGATCACTTATGTTCAGTAGCTGGCCCAAGTTGATGCACCTAATTCTAGACAATCCATCGTCTAATTTCTATCCAAGGCTCCATACTCCAGCTGCTTTGCAAAAAAGGTTGAATTCCAGCTCTTTATCCATGTTTCCCGACACATTCGCTCTTTCTTTTTCTTGGATCCATGCAGGTTTTAAAAAAACTAACCAAGGTCATCGTATTTTTCCATCGTTTTTGTAGAACCCCATGAGTTATCCAGTTTCAATGTCAGAGTGTTTGCCACTATGGCCTTAATTACAGCTTAATTTTCGAAGTTATTATTTACTCGCAGATTTATTGATCAAGTCAAGGCCGTGCTACGTTTTTTGAGAAAATCGGCTTTAATTTCCATTGCTTACCACTTATTGTGGTTTTCATCAAGGTGAATAGAGAACGAAACAACTTGAGTGCTACTTGCAAGAACACCCGACCGTACAACAAGTCTACTACGACGTACATAGATCCACATGATCGAGTCTACCCTTGTCTATTCATAGTCGTCTGCTCTTGAACCGACGCCACTACAACAACTGCTAAACAAACTGACTACAATTCCACCACATGAGCGTAGCATGTGACCCAAACAGGTCACGATAGACCTACCAACTCACATCGTGATCCGCCAGCAAAACCAAAGCTAACCTCAATTTAATATAACAGCAACACTATCGTTGCCGCTCTGCTTTTGCATGAGTAATGCTCTATCATGAGTCCATCAGGTGTTAGTTGGCGTATCTTACACTTTCCCCCAAGCAGTTGTTGCTTCTGTCAAACAGACAAAGCGTTTAACCTAGCAACTATAAAACTGGGTGATCCCTCTCGGGCCACGTTCGCTGTCGCTCGATTGTACTGATTTGTGCTTGAAAGGTCTTTAACCACCGGTCGCACTGACCTAGGGAATGATTTGCATTTGCGATACCAAAAAGCGTGCGGCTTTATCGTTTCGGCGTCGTCCACCAGCAGTCGTGCTTTGACATGGTTCGCGTGATAATAAAACACTGATGATTGCTTGAGGGTCGGTTAAATCACATGTCGTATACGTTTACGATATGCGTGCTCATAATTTCAACGAGAACATCAATCCAATGATATGTACATACGTGTGAAGAAACAGATAATATAGAGCTGATTTCGGGGCAAACATGTGGACACAAGAAGTGATTGAGACATTCGTACTTCGTAGGTGTACACACGGTTTTTGGGGTTACGCTGGCAACGGGCAACTTCTTGGAATTGATAAGAAAGTGTTTGACTGCTGCGCACTGGCGCTTGCGAAAATCTGCCGGCAGTTAAACTTCCTGTTATGAAATTGGGTTTCTTTGATTTAACTCACATCACCTTGAGATGTGTTGTTGTTGACGGTTGTGACTGCCGGGTCCAGCTGCTAGTCCAGCTGCTAGTTGCTGTGGGCTCAATGTGGCATTGTCCATCGACCGATTAATCAGCGATCAATTGCGAATGTCTAGTAGATCGTAGAACTTCGGTTCAGCAATCAATAAAAAAAAGTTCTTGGAACGCAAAGAAGCGACACAATTAATTATCGTCCAATCGGCCGCCAGACGACAACACGGAGCCTTCATTATAAAACCGAATTGATAAGACTTACACGAAAATTCAAGTGAATGTTAACGGAAATAGAGTACTTATACGGAACTCCTTTGTTGATTGCACGGACGCGGGCACGTTCTGTGGCACTTGCAAATTTGTATGCACTTCAAGTGGCCGGTTTTGTTTTCCATTCGTCTGGGAACTTCCGAGCTCATGTGGGATTTCCAGACGTCTGACATTCTAAGAACGTTTCATTTCAAATTCAAATTCATCTTCCAACAACTGAACGCTATCGTTTGAGACAGTTTTGAGAAAAATCAGTTGGCTTAAGAAATACTAATCTCGGGTCAAGACTCTGACTTTCCAATAATTGTTGAAAATATCATTAAGTCGCATGCCGGGGTACTCCCATTTTGGGAAGGGTGTTGACTTGGACGGGGGAAAACCCAGCTCAGAAATTGTGTAACAGCAGCGCGCAAGTCGTTGGCATTCTGATAAGCGAACGCAAAAATAGATTTCTCAGAAGAGAAACGTTCGATGTTGCATGGCAATCGTTTAGGGGTGCTTTATGGAGAGTGTTGCTCAACAGTTTCATGTTTTCCGAATGCACTTGAGGTAGTTCTACCAGACGTCACAAGGGTTTGTACATAAGTGTTTCAATGGAAGAGAGATAATTGAGTGTGTTGCACTTAATAGGCAGCCAGTCGCATAGAATTCAGTGATGACTTAGGCTTTTACATACGCATGCATAATCTGCTCTGTTTGCTTCCTAATAAGGAAGCGATGCGTAGCTTCTTAGAAGTTATGTTTTAAATGATCTACACTGCAGAACTCATTGCCAGCTGAAGGGTTTAAGGTCGGCCGTGCGCTCATAGTAATTAATCAATGAGATCTTTGAATTGTTCGGTTGACAAGTTGATGACTGCAAAAATCAAGTGTATACAAATGTTACAGGCTACAGCGGCACTCTATGCCTACTCTGTGAATTTTGTCGGACTGGGTGATACTTGTGTCCCGTCGCTTTGAACTTGGCGAAATAACTTTTACTTAAAACATTTTATTTTATGTGTATTGCAATCCGTGGTAGACATGGGCGTTCAAAAATCGAAGCTCTATTTTTCGAAAGCCGATGGGTTGCACCAATATTTCAAATTTAGCCATGTTCTTCAAAAAGCACATTCATTTTTGTTGCACTCCCCATAATGGACGATGGTAGAAATTCTAGACGAAGTCAAGATAGCGATATCGGGACTAAAGTCGAAAAAAGCTGCTGGTATCGTCTGCCCGATCCACAAAGGCGGATACCCCTTCAACTGAGCCATCTACCGTCGGATAAGTCTCCTACTCATCGCTTACAGTTCTCTACCGTTTTGTGTGAGCGCCTCAAACCATTCGTCAATAATATTATAGGTCCTTATCAGTGCGGTTGTAGCCTGTGGAATTCCACCATCGACCAAATTTTCACATCACGACAAGTCCTGGAAAGAACCCAAAAGATGCAGATTGACACCCACCACCTATTCGTCGATTTTAAGGCCGCATATGACGGCGTGCATAGAGACGGGTATAGCTCGTCTGCAATGTATTTTTTTGATATTCCTGCTAAGCTTGACAGTTTATGAAGGATAACGATGGAAAATTCTCGCTGCTCCATCAAGGTCGATAACGAACTCGCAATGTCAAACTTTGAACTTCAATGTCAAAAAAAAGATTTAGAAAAGGCGACGCGCTGTCATGTGACTTCTTCAACATCATCTTAGACAAGATCGTATTCACACGCCATCACTACAGGCACGATTTACCAGAAGTCCGTACAACTTTTAGCATTCGCCGGTAACATTGACGTGATTGGCAGAACACAGCGACCCGTCAATGAAGCGTTGGTTGGCATTGAAACGGAAGCGGCTAAAGTGGGTCTGGCCGTAAACGAGGGCAAAACAAAGTATATGCTGTCATCGAGAAAGGATGCACCACATCGACGACTCGGCCAGAACGTCACCGTACGCAGCTACAACTTTGAGGTAGTAAAGGATTTGGTCTATCTCTTTGGTCTCTTTGAAAGAAAAGTTCTGCATGCGGTCTTTCTTTTGTTTGCGTTAATGGGATCTGGTAGAGAAGACTTAACCACGAAATGTATTGGCTGTACAGCGACATGAGTCTAGCCAGGCGTCTACGGATCCAACGCCCAAAATGGCTAGACCATGAGCGCATGGACAACTTATCTCCGGCCGGATTGGAATAGCATGTCGTTCAAATGGCCGACTTAGCTTTGGCAGTTGGCAGTGCTTTAAGCGGTCGGTCCAACTTTTGTTAACTCGGCCCAATATGTATATGACAAGAGTGCTTAGCACTAGCATAATTGTCTTAACACCCTTTCTTACATCAGCTCCCGAACGAGGTGGAAGAACTGGAGGAATATGTCCAGAGCAACCCTTATAACTACAATAAGACCCGCTGACCACGCTTCTCCAGGACTTTATCTACGGAACCACGTTCAAGTGGGATCAATCCTCCAACAAGCAAAAACCTAATGACAGAGTAGGTTGACTTCGACGTAATTAAACGTACCATGGACAAGACTATTCTGAAGGTGAAACAAATTTGACAAGCTCCGTCTTGTTGGAACCGCCGCTTGGACATATCGATGTTGTCGAGCTCTGGATCCATTGGCAGATGATATACATATGTACATAGCTCCTAGCCTGGCCCGAGAAGATAATTTTTGGTTAAAATCTGGATGTCCGGATAACATTTTCCACGTCCAATTAGCGAATTCAAGGCGTTGTCTGTTGTCATATGGCTTCAATTCTTGCGTCAGCACGATCTTATACGGATTCGCACAAATCTCTGTCTGGTTGGTGGCTTACGACCCAAAAGAGCGACAAACTGCCTACACACTGAAGCCATGATGACGACCGATCTCAGGACAAAATTCACGCTGCGTATTTTACAACTGAGTGAGAATTTCGATTTTTGTTATAATGTTCACACTTTCGGCGAAATGGCAAACCTCACAGCTGGACAGCTGGATGTCATTGTTAACTTTGACAGCTGCTGAAACACATCAATTGGAAAAAACTGTCATTGCTATCTGGCCACCCTTTATGCACCCTTATTTTGCTCCTACGCACCAACTGCGCAAAATGTCACCAACTTTAAAAACTCAATGAGGTTCCTTGGTCTGTCATTCCAGGAGATTGTCCTTCAGTTGGCATTTTAATCCTTTTAGGCGTTGAAGCCTTCAGTTCCACTAAATTCTGCCGAAAGGAAGAGTATCTTCGTGTCAATGTCCCCGTTCTCACTGCGAATCTGATTTCAGGTAAATGTGTCAAGGATCTTCCAACAATTTCACCACTAATCTAAAGTAGACATGTCAGTTCTATGCGATATCTGCGAAAGCACCAAATCTACGCATACAATGCATACATGCAAATTAAGGAAAAAATTACATCAGACACTTAAAATATTTTAATGTATGTATCGCATTGATACGAAGTCTCGCCGCCAGATGGTGCGGAATCGAATCGAATTAAATGTGACATTACAACTAATTACAGTCTGGAGTGGTTTACACCCGATATTGCGTTATCACGACGCAGACCACTGATAAAAGCGTGCCTTTTAGGGGGGCATTTTGCGATAATATGATAAGGGCGGGCACAGTAGAATGCAACTTTGGTTTTTCTATTTTAAGGTTGCGAGTGGCTGGCCACGCCTAATTTGTCTGTAAACTGTGAAATATCGTTATCAGTGACAAGCACTTGAAGTGCGTCTGATGATCTGCCATTAACTGTGTGAATGAGTCAATTTGAACAGTTTGCAAATTTGGTAAAGTGGGGTGAGTTTTGAACTCTCTTCCTGTTTTTTTTTTTTTTTGATGTTGTGGGTGGACACTGAACTGTTGTGCAGGCTAAGTTAAAGGGCCACATAGGAATTCTTAAGCAATACCGTGGCTTCTTGTTTGATAAAAAATGAGAAATACAGGGTGAATGAATGAATTGAAGAATAAAATGGGGAGTGAATACAGCAATCACATTGCGATGCAACCGCGATGGATATATTGTGCCCACTTTCTTGATCTAGGGCTTTAGAGCTATATTGAGGAATTTGATAATCTCTCAAGATGGAATGTCTTCGCAGCCTACTCCTGTTAAGGTGGTTCTGTTCGTTATATTATATCTGCGTAATGTCAGATTTTGACACTTGACGAGTAGGTGCTCCATTGTTTCTCAGTTCGATGCCATTTTAATCTTCCAGCTCTTCTAAGAAGTGTTCGCCCAAAAACTGAATCCTCTTTCTTCCTAAGCAATCGCAGAACAGACGTCGAATCAATTATAATTCCTCTTCGTCTCTCCAATTTCTAGAAAAGTGCGGTGATGTCAAGAGGCAATGTGCAATGCGCAGAAGTATGCGAATTAAATCAATCTTTGCGATTAGATCTGACCATTCCCTCTTTTTGTAGAATGCCAGTCATAGGTCAATCGCCCTTGATCCGATGTATTGTCACAATAGCAATCGATAGAATTGCTCCAATAATCGAAGCCACCTCAATCCGATATACGCAACAGTCCCCTCCTGGTGGTATGGATCTCTCAAAGACGTCGCAGAAAAGCTCTGAATCTGCACATGGACTTGTATACCCGGCAGTGTGTAAGCTTTGAGTGCTGCTATCGGTGTCGATCTAAGTGATTCTCTCATTCCTAGACATGCTGATCCCTGAATCTTCGTTGAATCGAAGTTTGGCGAAGGTGTGGCTGCGGGTGTATATTCTAAGGATCTAAATACTCAACTGCTATTTCGGGTACAATATCGCTGTAGCGTCTTTCAGACCGAGACTATAGCGACAAAGAAAGCTGTTTCATGGCTAAAAAAAAACAATGCCACATCGTCATCTGTTCTGACAGCCAGACAGCGATCAAATCTTCCCTTAATTGCTCTCAACGAGATGGCGGAGTATTTTGGCATCAAAGTTATGAGGGTTGCGACACTGTGACGTACCAGAGAATTGTGAAGCGGACGAACTCGTTAGAAAGGGCCGTACACTTTCCGGATGGAGACCTGCCATCTATGCCTATCGCTGCTGCAAAACATCTACTGAAGCTTGAAGCGCTTACTCATAGAAATGGTCTACCGGCACGGGCTGGCTCACAATTATGATGTACTCTCGATCCACGAGCGCTTACGTAGACTGATCAGAATGAGTAGGCAGAATCTTAGAACTATTATCGGCGTTATAACCGGGCATTGTACCATTGGAACTCACGCTTCTAGACTAGGCCTTCCCTATAATGACTTCTGCAAAGCCTGCAGTGACGAGGGGGAGGAAGGAACAATTATGCATCTTCTGTATAATTGCAGCGCTGTCACTTAGATGCCTTCTACTTTAACAACCTGGCAGAACTGAGTAGCATTAGTATCAGTCATCTCCACCGCTTTATCCAAAGCTCTAACTGGTTTGCGGAATGGGATCAATGGGCCTACTATGGCTTAAGTGTGACTGCTACCTGCCATCAGTTAGCCACTCCAACCTAACCTAACCTAGCACTTGCCACCAGACCAGAGATCCATATAATAGTATGAGTCTTCGTACCACTGTACTTAAACAGTACACTACACCTGGTTTACAGGCCCAGATATTCCTGAAACCAGTCTTGCAAAGTGTGCATCCTTGTCAAACACGTCAAAATGTGATATCTTTCTATTGCTTCAAAATTGGTGACGCATTGCCTGAGGCTCTTGGTACCTGAAAAACCACTCGTTGTCATGCGATTTGTTTAAACGTCTTACCTGACAAGATTGTTCTCACCAACATGTCAAGTCTAGAGATACGATTCTCCAAGACTACCTGCAATTATCTGCATGCACTGATGTCATTGACCTTACTGGACGGGCATAGCGAGTCATTACTGAGGTTGAGAGCTAAACGGAAGCAGCGAATTACAAAACCTAAGACTTGGCCAGAATTTCATGACGCTTAGCTTTAATTTGGAGGTGGTCAAGGTTGCATCGGTTCCGCCATTATCAGCACAACATCGGGCAGGAATTAAAAGTGGAGAGAAACTTGATCTCATAAACGACCTTGTAGTGGACTGGAAAGCTAGAACATGTGTATGCTTCCAGGCTCCAAGTGACTGTTCAAGTCTGTCTCGAAGGCTTTTCTTGAAGAAGACTTAGGGAGGTCGTCACCGGAGTCCGTGAAACTATGACTTCGAAACAGCGGTCTACTCGACTAGACTCTAGATTGAACCTGATATCATTGCATGATTCGTTTCATCATCCAACGGCGTCACGAGCTACGATGCATCACCTAGAATGATTTGCGCATTTATGCACCGACCTTAGCTCTAGATGCATCATCTCTTAATAAAAAGCCTTCAATTCGCGGTTGACTTGAGTCACTGCCATCAATGGCATGCATTCTTTCCTCTTTGCTGCATGATTAGAGACCTAATTTCCATTTCCAATCACCATGTGAAAACCCAGCGAGCAATCGAGTTGACAACAACCAGAGTCAGCAGACAAACAGCCAGCTTCACACATGTGATTGCCGATAACCGCGCCTCACGTGATCCACTGCCGCTGTGCGTCGCCAGGGGTGGCTTTCTATTTATAATCTCGATCCTGTCAATCAAACTATCTCCGATAAAATCCAAATGGCTGACGAAAACCCACGAACAACCGCATAAGACCAATCTAACCCAGTTTATCGCAGCATGACCATGGCACTGGTGCGGTACTCCGCAGGCACATGATCCATGTGCAGGTTCGTTGACACCACCTGTCAAGTGAAACGTCAACCGTCAATACAGTGACAAGAGTGTGCGTTTATTGAGGAAATCTACATTCAAGTTCCAAGTGTACACTTATTTATTCTAAACTAACAGAGGCACAGCATCCGTTGTGGTAGAAGAGTCTTCAGTTGGTTCCGCAATGACTGTCATTGATTGTCCGGATGTGACGGCTTCGGATGTGTCCACATCGCGCGGCAGCTTCGATGAAGTGCTGGGCGATGATGAAATTGATGATGTCTCATCGCGTTTGACGCTCGCGTCTTGTTGCTGGGCTAGTTGAAGCTGCGCTAGTGCCATCTGATGCGCTAGGAAATGTTCACGCTTCGCTTGCTCCACCTCTGGGGTGTCTTTCACTTGCTCGGGGTGGGCTAGTGTGTTGGACTCAAGGTGGGGGGTGCTTAGGTCGGGCGATGCGGTTGGCTTGTAGAGAAAAGGATTCATCTTGTCGGCGATGAATTGTGGGGTTGGCTTCGCAAAAGTTGGGCGCGGTTCTTTCGGTTTGACCGGGGAGAGGAAGGGATTTTTTGGTGGTGTGGGAGGTCTTGGAGCTGCTGCGGTAGGTGGTGGCGGTGGATTGGGCAACACTGACACTGAGGCTGGGGTTGGCAGGAAGGGGTTTCCTGGAGCGAAGCTCGGAAATGCACTCGTTGTAGCTGGTGCCGCTGGCGATGGGGGTCCTGCAGGTGTGCTTGGAAACGGTATCACTGGCGACGAGGTGCTGGGGACAGCAGGCTTCGATGTGGTCGAAGGAGTTGAGTTGATCAATGTTGGGGTTGTTGATTGAATTGAATTCGTGCCCTGGGGCAAGAAGGGATTTTCTGGGTTGAGGAACGCTGGTCCGGGAATTGCCTTCGGTGGCAAGTAGGACAGATTTAGTTCTGGTTTTGCTTCGACGTAGGCGCCTCGTGTTGGCGACGGTGCTGTTGGTGTGGCTGGAGAAGATGATGGCGGCTGTGGATTTGGAAGTGGTGGATCCTCTGTGGATGGATCCAGGAGCTGACATCCTTCCGTCCCAGGTGAGTTTACGGGCAGATCCGAAGGGAATACAAAGAACTGCTTCACCTGTCCCGCAATCTCGTTTGTCGCCGACACTGCCACGAGGTCTTGTTTGGCAAAATCAAGGACGGGCAAACGTATATCTATATCGTGGAGCGTGTCCTGGAATGGTCGTTCGTCGAACTCCTTGATTGGCTTTAGTCTGTCCTTCTGGTGCACTTTTTCACAAGGTTCCTTCGCGGGCGCAGTCTCCAAATTATTAAGCTTGCGTCCGATTTCGAATAAGGGCCGACCCTCAGCGTCAATTCTTACTCCATGCAATGGACTGGGCTCCAGACTAATAACTCTTGGCTGCCCATTCTCGTCGATGTAACTGAAGAAGCCACGTCCGAATAGACTCGCCACGGGAAACTCGCCTCGCGCTGGCGAATACGACAACAGAGCCATTCGTCCCGGATAGGCAGTCGTGCCGCAGTCCACACTCGCTCCAAGAAAGGCAATGATGCAGCCATATATCCACACTGCGCCGAGCGTCTTCATGTTGCACTTGAGGTATGCTTGGGTTCTGATCAACTGATGACATTGGAGCACCCAACAGAGTCTTTTATACCAGACAAAGGATGCGGCCGTATCGAATTACCGGCTGACCTTGCGGCATAGCTGCGGATTCAATAGGTCATTATATTGGTCGCGGCGATTCTATTTTTATTACTGTTATGCGGTAATGCAATGACCTCAACGATATGGATGCGGGCACCGACGTGTGCCGGTGTCTCCCATGCCGATCCTGAGTTGTGCCCAGGGGAAACTGGTTTCTTCCATTTCGAGACGAATAAAATAATTTTATTGCACTCAAGCCGAAGGCGACGCGGACAATGATATCAATTTTAATTAATTAGTACTTAGGCGCCCCTTGTTAAGAGGCGTGTACGAATCGTGCATTGCACCGGCGCGGCGCCTTGCATCGGTATCTTGACTCGAGGATGGATTGCAGCTTGCTGGTTTGGTTGTTTAAAGTAGACTCCATGCATAAGCATGTCCGACCTAATCATCGTTTAATGAGTGCCTTTGTGCAGTTCGCAGTCGGACAGGAGAGTCGGTCAGGTGTGGACAGAGTCGTGCTCAGTGGTGGAAATACGTGATGAGAGGAAAATTAAAATTTGCCTTTAGGAACTGCGCGGTACTGTACGGATGGGTGGCCTTTGTCGGCGCACTTGTGACCGACCACGTTTCTTCATGGGTGATCACTGCCAGGTGTTGCGAAGCTGGAGGACGGTGCAGTGTCCAGTCACAGCCGGAACTGAAAGATGGGCTTCAATTCTTAAACGTAGAAAACAATTGCCGATGCCATGCGGATAGAAACAGGGACAAAATGGAGTTCTTGCGTTTCATCTAATGACGATTCCACCAGGTTGCCAAGTCTCCAGGCGACAATGAATGTGAGTGACATGCCGGACGAATGTCATCGCGTGATCGCACGACTTGACTGACAGTTGATTGATACAAAAATGTCGAAATAAAAAGCAAAACATTCTTGGCATACCACACTGATTTAGGCCAATAACAGAGCCTAATGCACAAACCCACAGTTGCTCCTCAATAACGCTGGCTAGTGTCCATCTCCACCCACAATTGCAGCGGCGCGAGGCCCTTGAAAATGTCTCGTCAATAGAGCTAGGCCATTGCACCACAAACCAAAACAAAACTTATCCAAAAGTGTTGAAACTCTATTTCGAGGACACACAACAACACAGAATATCATGACAAGTCAAATTGGTGCGCAACCCAAGCCAAGTTAAGGTCTGTTGAAGTTCATGGCTTCTGCCGCTTTCATCGTGGTAAATATTTTCGCACAAAGATAGCTGCCTTGCCTTGGGCATGTGTGTCTACACGTACCCGCACTCAAATGTCAAAATCACGTAAACAAAACCTAAGCACGTGCTCAAATGTTAGACCTCGATGGAAATTTACTCTCATAGCCCTGACAAAGCGGATGTCATGTATCCGTCACCCAAAGGTCACTGCACATCTCGCTGTGAACGTCCATAAAGTGTCAAAACAAAAAAAAGAAGATGAAGCATTCAAGCGAATGTCAGAAATTCTGATCACATGCCGAATGACTTGTCAGCATTCCGTGAGAAATTCTTTTGATTTCCCCCCAAAAACAAAAACAAAAAACCGGACAGGGATGAGTTTGAGAGCTAAACGCCAAAGTAAAGAACACCAACTCACTGGCAACTCTACACTTTGGACTTGCTACGTAACGGAAGCCCGCGCAAACTGCTAAGTCACCACAAAAGCGGCTCTGTCACCATGTGAGGAATGTGTGCTGTACACCGTGTCGTCGGCCGAAGTGTGTGCGTCCGTTGCATACTTTCGCTGAATTCCAGTTTCATTGCTGAATACTAATGCGTGCGTTCACACGATGGGGGGGCAAGCGCTTCTGTTAGTTTAATGTTTGTTATGAAATTCGAATTCGTCTCCCTCGCCGTGGAATACCATTGTTGGAATGTAAGGAATTCGAAGAGTGTGTTCACAAGTCACACATGTTCTGAATGGCTTAATTGCGAGGGTAATTGCTGTCAAAATACCCGCGCACTCCGTCAATCCAATTAACCATGCAGATCGACACAGATTGCCTTGGGAAATTCTTGATAGGTTTCTAAACGAAACCGGATCGCAGAGGTGGATGGAAACTTTTTGTTATTTTCCTTAAAGACGAGTGCTGTCAAACCCCGCGGAAGATAGTCGCGTAATTTATGATCAAGTGAACACTTCAAACGTGTCTTCACGGCGGGGAGGGATGTTGGTTGTAGCATTTTTCGTGAATAGTTTATTTCCGAATTTGGTCGTAAGCCTTGAGACGAATGTAAATTACCGTCAGTTATCGTGATGATAATTAGATAAAGAGACGAACTTTTTGCAATCATGAGACTCAATTGTGATCGTAGGAAGACAAAGTTGTGAACCGGAGAAGGTCAATGACATATGGAATTTGATGAAATGGATGTCAAACTGCAATTATCCAACAGTGTCAAGATGGATGTCAGACCCCTGAAGTGCCAAGGGAAATCACAAGTGGAAAACTTTCTCTTTTTCTTTGCTTCCACCAGCCAGCAGTTGGCTCTGTTTGCCGTAATCAGAGATACTTGCGCGGGTTGAGGTCGATGCTCGTGACAGTTGCTCCAACACGATCCCCTAAGAGGAGACCGTCTGGTGCCGGAGGGTGTTTATAAAGCGACATTTGTCATTTCTTTGTCTTTCATTCCGAACGTATGCATGTTTCCAACAAGCGAAGGAATGTATTTGGAATATTTTTGGACCCAGAAATGCTGTTACCGAAGAAATGCACAGCCGCGAATAAGTTTTTCTTTAATGCGACTGCGCCGTTGCTCCTTGACAGCATTTTCGGGTTTCTTTTTGCGATCCGCAAACGTGTTGCACGGAGAGGCGTATTAATATTATTTGAATCGAGATGTTGACCCGTTTCAAGTATTAAATACCTAACTGTAATTTAACAAAGGCCACTCAAGGTGGTTTTGGTTTTGCTGGACCGCGTCTGAGAGGGAATTAACTGCATCTTCCACGGGGTTGCGACAAAGCCGTTTGAGTGGCGATAATTTAAGACGCGAATTCGAAACAGATGGTATGAGCTAAAATAACAGCCGTGGCATTAAAATTCCAAACAAGAGCACGGTGAATTATACATTTTTTAATACGTGATAATGTTTGCTCTGTTTCGGAGTTGTTGGCTGCTGTTCATCTGAGCACACTACAAATTGCGGGCTTCGCAAACTCTGACAATTCACATTAGCATGGAATTCGCAGAGAGCAAAGGGCCACAATTCGCGAATTTTGAAAACAAAATTTCGTGGATTTGTGCTGAATCATTAATTAGTGTATTTAAGCTAAGTTATGCTGAGATTTTCCTTATATAAAAAAAAAATTCGATGATTCAACGCGCATCGGTGCCTTAGTGTAGGCGATGGTTGTGTATGTTTGCCTAAATGCACGTGTTTCGGTTTTGAGATTCTTTGTATCGGGATTCTTCACTGATAGACTATCCGACAAAAATATTTACTTTAGAAGGAACGAAAGTTGTATTATGAAAAAATGTGCTCGGATGTCTCATCCGCCTGCAGGCATAGCCGACATACATATATTGTCCTGACACAGGTTAATTTTGTTAAGGTGATAATTAAGGCCGCAGTGGATTTGGACCAGGAAATGCGGCATGGATGTGAATCCAACAAAAACGGAAATGACACTATTTTCGAGAAAACATCAGGCGGACCTTACTTACACCACCACAACTCAACGGAACTCTACTAACTTTCTCGGATCAGGCCAAGTATCTGAGCGTTATACTAAATAGAAAGCTTAATTGGAACCAAAACACATCAGAAAGGATAAAGAATGCAACTCTATGCGTGCAAAATGGCTTTATGTAGAATTTGGGGAAGCAGCTCCAAGACAATCAGATGGCTTTACACCGCCGGCATTGGATAAAGCTAGCTACACAAAGACATTAAACAGTGTCCAAAGGATGGCGTGCATATCAATCACAGGCCCAATGCGCACATCATCAAGCGCAGCGCTGGAGACGATATTACACCTCCGTCTTGTAGACATTTGTGGCAACGAATTTGAAAAATCGGCAAGACTTAAAGCACTCTCGTAATCAAAGCACAGGTCACGCCAGTATCTTGAACATACATCTTTTTACCGAAGAACCTACGAACTAATTCACCCCGATCGTAGACTTCAACAATAAAAATAAAACCAGAATACCGAGTAGACAACTATGGGAGACGAACTCGGTACTGAACAATAACATCGACAAGGAAATCAACACAGATGGATCTAAAACGGGTAGTGGAGATGGAGATGTAAGTCTGGAACATCTCTAGATCAGCCGGTATTTTAACAGCCGGAAATAACGGCTATTCGTGAAGCCGATATCAGACGAGAGCATCGTCATCTACAACGACAGTCAAGCAGCAATTATGGCATTCGAATCACCATTTTTAAGTTCAAAATTGTGTTGTTCTCACAATTGTCGTGAGCATAGATGAATTCCTTACAGACGCAAAGTTGTGGACATTTCCTTGTGGCTTTCAACACGGGCGTGAACGCCGCCGCAACGCCTGGTCTCAATGATCCCCCCACACTGAAACAAAACTACAAATTCGTTCTCCTCCCCCTAAGAGTGTTTCTTCATCAATTCCTCCAGGCCATTTGCCCTGATTCAAATCCATTTTTGTGCAAACTCATCGGCCAACGCGTTGACTTTCTTACGTCGCGACAAATTCTATTTACTAAAGCAATTCGCAGCTAATGTCAGAGTAACTTACTATTTGATCATGGCACGTTTCAACAAGATTTAATTTTTACATTAGCACTCAGGCTTCAGTGCACGGGCACAGTCCGGGCACGGGTGCAACCAGTGCATGTAAACATTTCGGTTTCAAAGAATAGAGGTGAAATGTGGTTACAGTGATAAGCAGACACGTAAGATCGTGCTTTTGAATTGAATTTTAAATCAAACGATCGCTGAAAATGTGGCACATATGCACATTGTCAGACATGTAAACGAACTTGTGGCACCTCTAGTGTAAACCTTTACTTTGTGCGAATGGAAACTGTAGTAATTTTGAAGCTGTCACAATACTTGAGTTCGTTTCCTGTTTTATTCTCTTTCTCCTTAATGTTGAATTTAGTTCAAAAGGTTCTAGTTATTTTAGAATCGTAGGAAATATGGTGATCTCCTGATCAGTGGGGAATGAAAAGTAAGGTTTTTAATGATAGGTTAACATCGACGCACTTGAACCTCGGCGCCTAGGTTCGAATCCCAGTACGACAAAAATACTTTCCACGGCCCCAAATCTTTTTCGGGCCAGCTTTTTACAGTCCTGAATGCACTTCTGAATGCACCACTTTAACATCCAAGTAATTGGCGTGGTCCATAGTTGTGGGTATGTGCGTCGACTCCTACGCATTTGGACCTACCTGTCTAGGTACGACAAGAAATACTTTTCACGGCCTCTTTCGAGTCACTGACAATGCTCAAAGAATACAACTGTCTAGAAAAAGCTTCTCAAATTGGCTGTTCGGAGTGAGCATAAAATTGTAGGTCCACTCCTGAGAGAACAATAGCACACACAACATGAGTGGTTGCTGAGAAGCTAGGCCCTGGCCCTCTACGGGCTGTAGCGCACAAGAAGAATCAGAGAATCAGATTATATGCTATCGGCTGCAAAAAAAAAAAACGGGTAAATGCTACTTTTGATTTCAGCTCAACCTTAATACTGATTCCATAGCCACTCTAGAAACTGGAGTACCAAATTTTGAGTATTCACTTAAACCTTGGTTACACGCTACTCAGCCATGGGTACAAGAGTACACATGTACGTCCTCTCTATACAAGTAGCCGCGTCTTTTTTCTAATTACATTTGCATTTAAACGACAACGCGTACAAGTTCGTGTAGGTTGTGCGGTGTAACACGGTTCACGTAGGCACATGTGTGTACATTCAAGTGAAATCGACGGTTCTACTAGAAACGTTGTGAAATTGTGAGAAATTGTGAGTCAAACCTATGAACATACGATGCTGCATTTACCTTCGATGTTGCCTGTAATGTGTGTAGCAATGCAGCTCTCGATTTTTTTGGCTTCATGTGATTCGATATGTGTCTTGTTTCTCATGTCCAATATATTCTTAAAATTGCTCTTGGACGTTCGAACAAAAAAGTTGGACTGTCACTTGGAGGAAAGTTAGGAATTTAAAAGAATCGAAATATTTATGTAGGGTAAAGAGTATAAATAAAATATTGTAAGTCATTAGTAATCAACAAGTGATACCCCTTTACCTGCGCCAATTATAGAGGGATAAGTCTCTGTGGCCGTATATCCCGATGCTGGGCTGAAGGTTAACGTGGACAAATCAGAGGAAAGGGTAATTTCCAGAACGCCTGTTCAATGCATGTTAGTAAAGTCCCATTGAAGCAGGTAGAGAAGTTTAAGTATCGACATAGCGTTTAACGAGTAATGACTGAGTAATGCTAAGCTTTCCTGTTGGATTGTCCAAGATGGGTCAATTTTGAAACAGGTTTGGAGATCTGTAATCAGAAAAGCCGAGGTTAATGTCAAAGTCAACTATGATTTGTTCAAACTGTCACCTATGGTCATACAATTTGGGTAATGAACGAAAGAATAAAGGTTCAACTATAATGCGCATGAGCGAGCATTAGCTAGTGTCAAACGCGCATGTGTGAGTGAGCGAATACACCCACCCCTATGCGGCAACCTATAATGTCGTCCATGAAAGCATGTGAAAACACAAATGTTTCGTTAAGCATGAGCTAGTGCGAAATTAATCGCACCGCGCATATGCGAATGTGACAGAAAAAACACAGACAAGAAAACAAATTTGAAAAATGAGCAAATCAGCTGATATTCTGTTGGTATTCGTACATACATACATACACATATAATTGAACTCGACATTTTTTGGCTGAATGAAACAAAAGAATTTCTGACACATGGACATGCGCGCAGATGCGAATTATGGGTAGACATGATTTTTTTGCAAACATGACGAAACATTTCGTTGAAATTTGACACTAGCTCATGCTCGCTCATGCGCATTATAGTTGAGCCTTAAGAAACACGGCAGTGCGCGTGGAACTCAACGTTGAACAGCGGCTTCTTTGAACGGAAAGGGCTATGCTTCGATGGTTTGGTGACGTGGTAAGAATCTTTCATTCATCATTACATGACGAGAGACGTGCCTTGAATGCCATCAGGTAAACGATCGTTTGGCAAACCCAGGACGAAGTGGTGGGATTAAGTCCAAAAAATTCGGCTGGTTCCCCTTGGGGAGTTAGAGTCGATGGCGGAAAATCGAGTGGCTGGCTTTACTCCCGTGACCTCTTTAGTGGATCATACGGATCATAAAATTATGATAACGTTTCTTAATCATCGCATATAAAATGTTCTGGTGACGAATGAGGGCAAAAATAAGTATTTGCTGTCATCTCGGAAGTACGCACTGTTTCTATTTCGTCGGTCAAGTGTATATGCAGGGTGAAACTGACGCTTGTGGAGTCCGGCTTCAGCTTTTGCAAGTAAAGTCCATCCCAGAAGTTAAGGAAGGATCAGGCCATGACTGGATATCACTCATTTTGTCTTGACATTCGAAAGTAGTTCACGTCTCAAGGAAGAACCGAGGCTGTCGGATGCTACCCTGGCAGGACCCCATTTTAGACATTATAATAATTTCTTCAATATCATACTTGAGAAGATCGCGCGAAACTCAAAGGTCAACACCAGAGTCACGATTTTCCAAAAGTCCGTTCACCTGCTTGTTTACGCGAACGACATTGACGTGATTCGACGAACACAGCGAGCCTTCAATGAGGCGTTTGCTGGCATCGAAGTGGAAGCGGCTGAAATGGGTCTGCCACTAAATCAGGGCAAAACAAAGTACATGCTGTCATCACGGAAGGACGCACAACATCGACGTCTCGGACAGAGCGTCAGAATGGGCAGCAGCTTTGAGGTAGTCAAGGACTTCGTCTGCCTCGGCTCTGCAGTATACAGGGACAATTAAACGAGTGCCGATATCAAGCGCAGAATTACTCTGGGCAATCGCTGTTTCTTTGGGCTCCAGAGGAAGTTGAGTAACAGAGCAATCTCTCGAAAGACCAAGCTGACTATGACACTTTATGCCGCAGGGACATAGACTCTATTAAAAGCGGATGAAGAAGCTCGATCTTTGGTCCTGTTTGATGGCGTCTGGAAGAGAAGATTCAATAATGAACTCTACAGCGGCATATACCTAGTTAAGCGTCTTTGAATCCAACGCTTAAGATGGCTAGCTCATGTAGAGGCTTCGAATCCGAGCCATTGGGACAACGTAGCAGATGATGTCCTCAATCGAAATGGCGCACAGAAGTGTAGTAGGACCTCAACCAAATTGGTTTGCGCAACTGGAGGCAGCTGGCGTGCTGAAGAGGCTTGTTGGTTGAGGCCCAGGTCCACTCCGGACTGTAGCGCCAAACAAAGAATAATAATTGAATCTCCATAAGAGTAGTACGAACCAACAAAAATAACAAAATCCATATTCCGACTGGAACCCATTAGGGGGTCGTACTCCAAGCGGATGTTTGACTTAAAAATACCCACAATGACTCAGCGTAATGGCATTCAAACGTTTTGATTCGTTTCCACTACGGTCAGTGACCGCAATCATCCGTGATGTGTTTGTCGCGGAAACTTTTTCGAACTCATGGAATCTCGACTTCCATCGTCTATATCTGAGCTTAAATCTCTGTGCTTACGGACTGCCATTGTGGAGGCTAAAATTGACAACACGGCTACTCACTACTGCTACCTTCCGGCCGACTGGGTCAGTTTGTCAGTAGACATGATCGTTTGATTGTAACTCAGATCGTGCCACGACTCATTAATTTAATAAATCGATTGCTGTTCACTTGCACAGCGAACCTTCCCACTGCCAGCGACAACCTTACGTGACGTTGATAAATCCGCAAGATCTACGCCAAGATCCAGGGTTGACTTAGTAACAAAAAAACAACTGAACACAGCTTTCGAGAGCATGTACGTATGTATGCGCCTGTCTATTGACCCTCAAAGCTGGTGCAATTCAGCCACTGGCTGAATCTATTCCAGTTTCTCAACTAACAGATGCTGATCCGCCTTCCGGATGGATTGCGAATTCAGATAAACTCCTAACTGCATCATAGAACTCGGTAATCACCGGTCTCCGCATGGCAGTGGGGGCTCGGGACCGTTATTGCATTTCCTACTCACTTCACGCGACCTTAGCGCGAGACAAAAACCTGCTTGGGTTGAAGTAATATACATATAATCGGCAAATTGCTGGGCACTGCTGCTTTGTGTTTGCAACATTACGGTGCGGCGATTGAAGCACACTTCTGCGTAGTTGATGAATAATAATCAGCGGGTTATACCAGGAATCCCAGAAACTGATTTGCGAGTTGTGGGTGTGTTTATCTCTGGTAATCATTAGAATCGTTTCCATGTCGTCGGCAAGCATTCAATTAGTTTGTTTGTAGAACCAAACTTATGGATACCCGGCCTGGTAGGGTGGAATGTTTGGGACAATGCGACATTAATTACATCCGGCCTGTGCGGTGACATGGTTCTGTGAGCACCTTTGTGATTCTTCGGCTTTGGACGGCGTGGATGTTTCAAGTGGGGCACTGAGATCTCAAGTAAATGATGGCTTAATGGAGAAATAATTTGACCATGGCATTGGACAGAGGGAAGGTAATGATGCGGAAGTGGGCTGTCTGGACGTTGTAGGGATACGAAGTGTGGCTGAATGGTACAGGTTTCTGTAATGCTCTTGTACGTGTTCTGATCGAGATGATAGGCATTTGTAAGAAATTTTGTAGTGCCCTTACGCGTCTGGAAAAGATATACAAAAATGATTACCACTTCTGAAGAAAAGGATAGACTTGGAGTAGAAGACAATTCAACGTGATGACACTTTCAGGTTCCCTCCCTAGAGTACGCAAAATGTATGAAGAAGCAACCAATAGCTATAAACGGAGACCAACGTCAGCCTCTGTCCAGAAACCCCATTCGGTTTCGCAGACCAAATCCGGAACTAGTTTCTGGACACCAGCCTCTGTCTAGATACCTTCGGTTCGGTTTCACAGATCCAGTCCGCAACTAGTTTCTGGACATAAGCTGCTGGCCAGAAACCCCTCTCGGTTTCTAGCCGCTATCTATGAACCCCTTTCGGCTTAGCAGACTCCATCCGCAACTAGTTTCTGGACACTAGCCGATGTCCAGACCCCCCTTTGCGGACCTTACTAGTTTCTGGACACTAGCCGCTGTCCAGAAACCCCTTTTCGGTTTCGCAGACCCAGTCCGCAACAAGTTTCTGGACACTAGCTGCTGGCCTGGAAACCCCTTTCGGTTTCCCCAGCCCAGTGCGCATGCATTGTATGTGTGTATTTTCAGCTCATGTGAAATCGCTAGCTTCATATGTATGCGTGCTGACCTAACCAAGTACAGTGTGAATACCGCTATTAACATGGATCGTTTAAAAATCCCATAAACAACCTCTTCACGATAACAATCTTAACTTTCCGCCCTGCCTGAATGGAACAGTGTAGCAGTGCATGCGGATATCAAAGCATTCGCCCACTGATTCACTTCGTGCAACGTTGATCGACTAAGATCGCGTTATCGTCGCTGTAATCTGTATTTGTAAATCAGCACATCCTGCAGAAACCACCTCTTACCGTGAATGTCGAAAAATCACACAGCCTCGGCTCGTAAATTACTCATAATCGTCTTTCTCTCAGACAGAAGCCCAGTCAGACGCATTGTATACCTCCGAGTCAAGGTAAATCCCCCAGTCAAGATCCCTCGTACCGAGAACTTCGAAATTTCTCTCAAAGGCATCCGTCAACTCCCTCAAGCCGCACCACTCAAGCCGCCCCACTTAATCGCAAATATTGACCGAAACCGAAGGCTGAACGACGACGACGACGCGACAGTCTTGCTTTCAATTCGTTACGAAATACACTTTCAAGACTCCAACGAACTAATTTTTTCGAAGAAAACGAACAAAAGTAAAAATAAAAGAAACTAATGCAATCCGAGTTTCCCAAGCAGAATGGGAATTCCAAGTTCCACCTCCAAGCTCACAAGATACGCGCACCCATTACCTCGTCTTGCCGCGGCAGTCACTAGTCGGTCTGTTTACAAGTGTGCCTTGTTGATTGCTGTGTCTCGTTTGTTTTTTTTTCTCTCTCTGGGCACTCTCTCGGTGTGCTGCTGGAAATCCCCCATCAATTGAGTCCATTGGAGCGACAAACAACGACAGCGGCGGGGGCATACCTTAACGAGTCTGAATTCCACCCGAAATGCACGCACATCCGCTCAAGGTTGGTTGGTAAACGAGTTTTTGTTGGACTTAAGTTTGGGCACGCTTGCGCCGCCATGACAGCCGTCCATGAAACACTTAAATGCAAGGGAAGCCATAACCAGATGTGCAAAGGTAATTGGATACCGAGCATGTTGGGTGTTCGGAGAAATTCTCTGTCTCCGGGTGGACAGAGTCAGCAGAATCTGGTGTCGATCTGGTTTGAGGGAACTGAACGTCAGCAGCACGTGACGTTGGCAACGTTCGGGTTATTTACTGAGTGCTACACACACGGAGAAACGTGATTAGATTCAAGCCACGCCGCGGTCGAGCTTAATGAGTTTCAATGAACACTTCTATGGGTATTCCCGACAACAGCCCGCGCAGAGTGCGCCCAGATTTCATAAGATATATTGAGAGCGTTCGGAAGCAGCAGCACGCAATACCGGAATGAAATCAGTGATTGCTTCCATCTGACTGCGATCGTGTGAGTAATAGGCATTCCATAGACTATTAGCGTTGTCTGGCGTGGCGCGCTTCCGTTGAATTGGTGTCACATCTTAGGGGGCACGTTGCCGAGGCGTTATTGTTCGGCAACGGTTATTGATTGAGCGTCGTTCATCCGTCGGAGAGCGAAATGAAAAGTTTTTTTTTTCTGGTGCGTGGTCTATTCGCACGTATTTATCACAAGCGATGCCCCCCAAAACGTTTGGCAATTCGCCAAACTGGCGGCGTTTGCTTTGTCGGTGATTCATGACAGAAAACAATTCCGTAGAGCAACAAGTGGTTTGTGAATGGCAGCGTTTGGACTGTGTCTACATTCAGTTTTTGCGGTTAGGGAATTTCTGGTTCACTTGGGGAATAGTTGCATTTTTTCGTGACAACGTGAAAACCGCGTACTTTTCAGCATCTTGTCTAGGCATGAACGTCACTTTGTCATTTCATGGATTGAGTGAAATGCTATTTGTTCTATTGTACATATATGTAACAAAGGGTGTTTTTAGAGGCAGAGAGCTATAATTTGCAACAGTGTTTACTGTGAGTGTGACAGCTAATTTGACAGTTCTCAGTTGTTTTGAGGTTACTTTGATTTTCCAAATTTGTTTTGAAAAACATCGTATAATTCGAGAACCAGAAACTATAACCACATGCTTTAAAAACGCTTGAAATGTTAGAGTCAATGGCGAGCGGTATGGAGACATGATTCCTACTTTGTTCGTGCAAAACATGAATATCGAAGCAAGATCGTCAGCGATATTACCGAAATATGGGGCTTCTCATCGCGTAAGACGACGATCGTCTGACGACGTCGTTTCGACGATTGTATTGCTTCGTGGAACACTGAAATAGTTGAATCGTCCGGACGACGTCGTTTTTGACGATTCACTAATGCTTCGTATAACTCATTGAACTGTCACATGTCGACGATTGAACGATTGCTATTTTACAATCGTTTCATACTTCGTGGTTGATTGTTGTTTAGTTTTGCTTTTGATTTTTTTAATAAAAATCGAAAAAAAATGCATCGGCATTGCAATGTGGTGTTTTTCAACGTGGAAATTCTCTCGGATTATTGCTAAAGCGGAGGACGGATCATCGGATAAATATTTTTAAACAATAAACTTGCTAAATTGAATTTTGCATTTTAGTTTTATTCAACGTTTTTGCGTATCAACAGTAAAAACGAGGAGCGGCTCGCGGTCGACATATATTCCCCCAATCTTAAGACTTGGTGCTACCTTGGAGGTCCTAGCTGGAAGTGGCTACCATTGGTTGCCAGGTAACGACTTTGGAATTTCTGTTGGCCAAAGTACCCTTTCAGAGATAGTTTAGAAGACCATAAAAGCGTTAGAACTAGAGATCTGCATTACCGATCTGCATTACATGGGATACAGGCAATAAAATAAGAAAGGAAGAGACAAAGCAGTGGTTCTTTCAGAAATATGCAATGCCAGGAAGTACTTAAATATCCATAATCTCCAATCTTCGTACTAACGATTTTCATAGTCATCGGATGCGTAAATGGTGCTCACCTACATATATTTTGAAAGACCGCGATAAAATGGGGATATTTTCTTCAATAGAAAAGGAAGACAACTTAAATGCGATGCGGTGTGTCTTCGTTTATACAATTGTTTTATTTAAGATTTGCGACCATAAAATGCTTATAACTGTTCTACAGTTTGAACGACAGACGACACGACTGAACGATGCGATAGTAGTGTTACACGGAACAAACTTTTGACGACATCGTGTAATACTCGTCTTGAAAGTTACTCACTTAGAGTCGGCTTTGTATTAAACGACGTCGTCCGGACGATTAAACTAAATTTTCATCGGAATAGATGGCCAGCCAACCAAAGTTCTCAATTCACCTCACGAATGAGGCGATTCATTGACCCCAGTCTCGGACTGATCCATGACATCATTGACTTTAAAGCATTGTTTGACGCAAAAAAAAGCTTGACTATGTTTTCTTGAATTCTCGGATGTTTCGACCAAAGCTAGGCCCAGTGTTCGGATCTATAAGAAAAAGAGCGGTAATACTTGTTTACCTCTTCAATTGCTAAAATATTTAACATTCTCTACGTTAACGCAGCAATACATGAAATGAAACTGCTCCTTACTCTCCTTTTGGTCACTGTGTTGTGAGAAGGGCTTAAGAAACAAGAAGCTGCAATATATGTTATAAAGAGGAACTATCACAATACGTGGTCGATTTTGCACTTTGGGTAGGAGTTGTGGTAGATTTGATAACGTCACGAAATGAATGTAGATCTACAACAATGGTAGCAAAGTCGCAACACTGACTAGGATATCTTTTCGCAGATGACGCCACTAAGACAAATACTGCATCATTAATTATGAAAAGTTTCTTAACAATTAACTGAATCCTGAGATCAGAAGATATCAGAAGAAATTCCCACGAGAGATATTTTCGTCTCATCTTCATTGGCCAGCATGATCCACAAAAGTGATCGCGGGTGCAAAGCGAGCAAGAGAGATCTGCAGGACACTCGATCATCCGCCATCGACTCGAACTCATTAGGAGTTACGCCCAAGCGGAACTAGGCCAGTTTTTTGAACATGGTCCAACCATGTCTTGGGTCCTGGGTCTACCAAGCGGATGCCTAATTGATGCAGTCACATTCAGGGCACATCTTGTTAGTCGTGATGAAGTGGACATTCGTCAGAAACCATCTATCCAACTTCCTCGTCTCTTGCCCCTGAAATTTGTTTGACAGTTTGTTGTATTTGCACCATCTGTGAATACGTGACAGGCGTTTCGAACAGCTGAAAGTTTTCCCCTTCGAAATAATGAGGTGAAGCAGAGCATTTTTTTTAAAAAGCGCTCGTTATTTGCGCGTTGTTTCAAATCCATATGTTTCACCCAAAAAGGAGGAGGAGCTTAAAAACACTGATGGTGTTCAGAAGGTACTTTCACCTATCTGGAATGCTCTGATCATTGACTCGTTACATTTGAATTCAAATATTTTGCAGTTGAAATATTAGAAAATAGGTGAAGTAAAAGGTGAAGTAAATGTGGTTAAATTCTATTTGTAAATAATTATTCAGAATTTATAATAATATAAAGATGATGAAATAGAAATTGTGCAGATCCACACATAGATGTATGTCTGATATTTCGTGTTATAAACGTACACAACTTTACAAAAAACTACATAATTCGCTTGAATTATTTCGTGTTGTCACCATAACATTGCATTTTAATCGATTACTTTTTCATTTTGCTAATTAATTCAAATTAATGGTGTCGCAACAGAAGTCATTACTTGAAAGTATGCGTAAAATATAGCTTCCAAATAAAGAAGTATGCGTGTTTTGCGGTAGGGCATGGTATTTTTTGTGGAAAGTAGAATATCTCTATTAGTTGATTTCTGACATTCGTGCCACTTCAGCAAACGATCGAACCATAGCCCTTTCCGTTCGAAGAAGCAGCTGCTCAGCGTTCCCGCGAACTGCCGCTGCATGGCGTGTTTCTAACCATATCAGGGCGAGTAACTTCCACAACAGCACGATGATACATCTTCTCAGCTTGTATTCGCGATTTTATTCTTTCGGTCGTTACCCAAATTTCATGACCATAGGTCAGAGTAGTGAAATGTTCACCCAGCTTGGGTAATCTTACAGGAAAGCTCAGCATTACTCCTGCCATCAGTCGTCTATCACTTAAAGCCTTGAACTTCTCCATCGCCATTGGTATGCACTTTCTGAATAAATACCTTTTAATTTACTGCCATTGTTTAGCACGTTTCCATGCGCCACAGAAGTTTTAGAGGTCTCAGTGATTCTCTTCAATCTGATGTATTCTTCACTTCATTCCTGCCACTGCTTTATAGCCGGGCCAACAACTTCTCAACTGACCACCGGCTGATTTAAGTCTTGTGATGCTTGCTGGCGAAGCTTAAAAAATCACATAAGTCACAAACGTGACTTGCTTCAGCTGCAATTGATCGTTGATGTGTATGCCAAGTCCCAAATTTGGATATTGAAATTAATTTTCTGGCTAAAGTCATTTTTGGCTCGAAAGTTCAATGCTTCTGGTCGTATTCGAATGTCTGCCATGTGACGGACAACTGTCGCCGCTCTGAGATATTATTTGCGGTGGAGTCATTAACACTTTTGTTAAGTTTAATTGAAGGTGAACAGGTTTTCGCAGAACTGAGATACATTCATAATCGTGCATAGAAACTGTTAACTGATGGATCTTGCAAGGAAATGGCAAGACCTTAACCGGAGCAGATTCGCCGATGCTGATTTTGCCAAACTTGACTGAATGACCGATCGGATTGAATCAATTTCTTTGCTAGCAGAAAGGCCAACCACTCGAGTATGGATTCAGCATGGACGTATTAATTTATGGCTAAAAAGTGGTTCAAACAACTTCAAAAGTCTGCCATAAGTTGTATTGCATCGTCATGGTGGCTCTAGTTCCGGCTCTAACCATCCGTAGGTCAATAGCGTGATGGGTGGGAGAAGTGGTTGCTCAGTTCTGGAGGAGGTTAACCACCTAGCGCTGGTCGGATGGTGTGGTACAGTCGCTGCAATAGTCAATCGGACTCGTATTTTGAGTGGATTTTAGACTTCTCAGAAGTGACGACTTGGATAGGCGTTAGTGTGCGACACTGCGTCATTGCTCTTAGATTGGAAAAAGACACAAGACGTTGGATAATGTTAACAAAGAATGTGTCCGTAGACCGTAGTGTGTGCCTCATTATTTTTTCTTTTTTTTTGCCAGAATCCGAGTGGAGCAAGTGGATGTTGTCCGACCAGCGTCCAATGCCGAACACAATGTTAATTGAGATCGTTCTCCACACGTATGGATCAATCAATACGTGGACGTCCTCTATTATGATGTTCCAAATGTTCGACGTCGAAGCTTCTTGGGGTCGCCTATGTGTTCTTAGGACGACGCGTACTATTCGTGGTTGGATCTTCTCCTTCTCTCAGGAGACCACGGGGGAAAGTTGCATGCACAACTTCTCTTCAATCGGACTTCTTCACTTGAATACGATTCATCCTCGTCGTGAAGCATGACTGAGATGATCAGAGCCTTGTGCAAATGCTAAATAGGCCTTTCGGGAGGTTGCTGATCCATCCTTTCTGTGGAACAATACAAAACTAAAGACAACAAGGTCGTATGCGATGGCGGTTCGATTTTTAAGCCTGTCATGATTGACGATAGCAAATTCCTACTAATCCACCGGACTTGGGAATGCATTTTCAATCATCTTTGGCTTGGTAGCACGCCGTCAAGTGGCTTATTTAATATCGTGGTTCAATGAGCGCAGACACCTTTATGAGGGCATGAGCTTAACAAGCTCGTATTGTGATGACACTCCGATTGGAAGAACGAAGCAAACCATCAAGAAGGTGGGTGCTGGTTTAAATTGGAATAACTTAAACGATCGGAACGTATCGAACTCGTGTCCGAAATGTACGTAAATCATCACCGACCAATTACGTGACAGCGGGCAGGTCTGATTTTTTGGCGGCAAATGACCTCAGCCGACATTGAAATTAGTTGACGAAGCCGTGCCTCATTTCGACTGTTCAATAGTCTTTTTTCCCATTTATGTGGATGGTGACTGGAGGGGCGAAGATCCGACTACAAATTCAGTAGACTGTCCACAAAAGTGAGTCTGGTAAGATGTAGGTTTGATTGTGTCGACAGGCGACAGTACAAATAGTCTTTATCTTCAAACAAAGATGTCGCCTAGCAGTTCAGAGAATTTTCACCAACACATGCTAACTGAGAACTCTTCTTGGTTGAGATCTAGATTCCACTCGTATTTAGCACCACCTCTGAAGAAGGTTGGTGTCGATGGATGTGAGACGAATGGTCGATGCAGTGTAAGAACTCAGTTATCGATCTTCCATCGCGTGAAGTGAATGTGTTGAAATTGGAAACTGAAACTGGATTCTTCAGATTTTTACCATTCAGACACATGTATGTACATTGCCAGACGTGATCCGAAATGGAAGTGCAATAAGTCAGGCATGGGAACACAGTCATGTGTACATTGTCTTAGACCTACTTGTAGCGGCATCTCACTAATTACGTGAATATTTAGGCGACAGTGTGCAGCAGTAAAGGTGACATCGTGCAACGTATACACGTGCAATCCAAGTCTCTAGTAATGATTGTAAATAGTTTGAGGAAAGGAGTGAGTGACTCTGGGACATTCGACACCTCTTCACAGCCTAATGAGACGTGAGGAACTGATTTTGACGAGAAAACAGAAGTAACACATCCAAAATCCATCAATTACAGGGAGTTACGAAGTTTAAATCGTTCTTTTTTGTTAAATTCGAGAGGCTGGGTTACTTATTTGCTTATTAGGCCGACAACCAATGGAGGTTCCGTGCCTAAGCAATTGCTGCCTTCCATCTCCGACGGTCCTGGACACGCTGCTTCCAGTCATCAAGACCAAGCTGTCTTGCGCCCGCTATAACTTGATCTTTATACCGGAGATTCGGTCTTCCTCTCCTTCTCGAACCAGGAGGCTGGGATTCGTATACCCTCTTAGCTGGAGCATTGGCGTCCATGCGCCGAACCAGTGCAGTCAACGTCTTCTGAACTACATCCACATCTTGTTACAGCTCGTAGATTTCGCGGTTGTGTCTTCTCCTCCATTCATCTTCCTCGCAGACAGGACCATATATCCGACGGAGAACCAAGAATCAGCTCTGCTGTTTTGCTTACCGCCCAGCTTTCAGCTTTCGGCTAAGCCTAGGATACACAGATTTGTCCAACTTATTCTTTTTCCTTGTGTGGCACTCTAGTCCAGAGTGGACCTAAGCCTCAACCAACAAACTTGTCCAGCTAGCGCGATCCTTGGCATGCTGCCTCCATTTGCCCCCACCAAGTTATTTGAGGTCACTTTTCACTTGTGCGTGCCACCTTAGACGGTGTACTGTCATACAGCCGAAGTGGCTGCAATACAAGACGCAGTACTGGCGTTGAAAAACCACAACGTAACCGGCAAATCGGTCAACATTTTTTCTGACAGCCAAGTAGCAATAAAGGCCTTAGCATCAGACATTCTGACATCGAAGCTGGTTAGACTGTGCAGACAGAGCATCTGTGAGATATCCCTGGTGAACTCGGTGATCCTCTGCTGGGAACTGGGCATACTGGAATCCAAGGAACCGAAAAGGCGGACAGCCTCGGTAAAAAAGTTTGCGTATGCGCAGCTGCCTCACAGATGGGTAAGGAAAAAGCTAGAGGGCGAAGCCCCAGATAGAGCCAGAGCTCAATAGCTTAACCTGAGTATTGGAGCAACGGCGAGGTCTCTATGGTTCAGGCTGAGCAAAAAGAGATCAAGATCACCGATCGGTTTTAATAGAAAGGATGTCTGCATGCTAAAAGGAGTCCTTACGGGGCACTGCGCCATGGGTACACATGCATAATGAGTTTTCAGAAGCTGCAGAGATGAGGAAGAAAGAGAATCTATCCAACTTCTACTCTGCGCCTGTCCAGCACTAGCAAAGAAAAGGAGGGAGTTCATGGGTAAACACTTCATTGCAGAGCTGGAGGACTTGAGCGGTGTTGAACTGAAAAATCTCTGAAATTTCACATGTGGATCAAGGTGGTTTTAGGGCTAATGTAGGTCTCACGGTGGTCAACCACTACAAAACAAGAGGACCCAAAACGTTGGTCTAAATGACCCATGGCCTAAGGGCACCCTATCACCTACCTCCCACCATACAGTCTCGGAGTCGAAGACTCTTCGGACCGGAGTCACAGTGCCCATGCACTCTACATGGGCCAGACAACTCAGGCGTCTAGATCTCACTCCGCGCCTGTCTGGATTCAAGACGCTGTGCAGCCAATGTAGCTCATGGTTGACATTTGTTCTCCATGCAAGCAGGACCAGCGATCACACACACAACTTTCCCTGGAAGAATCAGCGAACTTCTTCATCTGCTTTTGAAATTGATCATGCCTCTGCGACGGAGAGTAGATCTGGGCGGATGTCGTGTCTAAAGTCAGCTTGATCCTTCGTGGATTTCTTTGTCCTCTTTATCCGTAAGAAATGGTGGTTGGCAAGAATCATGCTGCGTTGAACCAAAACGTTGTGTCCCAGACGTCGATGTTTTGTGTCTTTTCACGAGGACAGCATATATGTACATCGACCCATTTTAGCCGCTTCTGTCTAAATCTAAAAAAAACACTGTGGCCTACCAATCTAATCAAAAATGTGTTCCAATGTCAATAGCTAATAATTAGTTAATTTCTGGTCAATAGTCTATGGAGCTTACAGTAGATCATTAGAACCATAAGCAAAGCTGACAACCTTTAAAATCTCACCTTAAACTCTATTCTCTTCACAGACGAAAGCACACAGATGCCAAAGGATCGTGGACAACACGCAAATATCTCGAACTCATCTCACGCCTGAAATAGCGCTGAGGCTCATTACCCCCGAATGTCGATTGTTCCACGAACCGGTTACAGAGGACAGCGAAAGGATGTTCGAAAATGATCCATTCTGGGGCTTCTATTGGCCCGGTGGACAAGCGCTGAGCAGGTTCTTCTCACCCCCTTCCTTCGCACAAAATTCTTTCTATCAAATCGCTTGCATTTCAGATTCATCCTGGACAACCCCGAGCTGGTGCGATCAAAGAGGATTCTCGACATCGGCAGTGGCTGTGGAGCTACATCGATTGCGGCAATTATGGCGAAGGCCGAGTCTGCTGTGGCCAACGACATCGATTCGGGTAATGAAGAAAATCGAAGAAAAAAAAAGTGACTGGAGATGCCGGGGATCGAACCCGGGGCCTTTCACATGCAAAGCGAACGCTCTACCACTGAGCTACATCCCCCACAAGTTTTGCTATCACAATGTTCCTTTTCTCATTCACTTCCAGTTGCGGCAGTCGCGGTGCAAATGAACTCCGACTTGAATGGAGTCACGGTGGATACCAGTGAGGTGAATCTAATTGGGAATACGACAATTGCTGAGGATGTGATCCTGCTTGGGGATCTGTTCTATGACGCCGACTTTGTGGAGACCCTCTTGCCGTGGTTGTTTGACTTGAATAAGAAGGGGAAGACCATCTATGTCGGGGATCCCGGACGGCACGGATTGACGGAGAATCGATTGAAGTTCATGAAGAGGTTGGCCACGTACGAGTTGACAGAGAACTGCTGCATAGAAAACAATGGATTCAAGTACGTTCACGTGTGGGAGTTCATGTGAAATAAATGCTTTTGCAGTAGCCGCGTCAAAATGCGTTTTAATGTTGGAAAGCTTTCAAATTCACTCTTTGCGAGTCAAGTTGGATTCTGTATTCCATCGCTGGACCGTAGACTCTCATCCCATTTCCCATTCATAGGTAAAACAGATGTGATTTCTTTATTTTATTTTATTGTAATGTAACTTATTTACAACAGATAAATGAGTAAAAAGGAGTAATGCTCGTTAACATCAAAGAAACAATGCGCATGAAACGATAGCTTTAAATGAAAACTTAATAAATTAATGTTTGAAAAACCGACAACTAGAACAGAGAGAAAAAAAAAAGACAAAGAAGACACCTCCCCCTAGTACTTAGGCATCTCTGAGTAACGTGGTGGTGTCTGCCAAATGGCGCTCGAGTTGCGTTTCAAATAACGCGGATCGATGTTGGGGAAGATGGCCTTTAGATCGGGTGTCATCGGTTGCACGGAGAAGAACGAATCGATGACGTCCGTCGATAGGTCGGACTGGCAGGTGATGTGCTCGGTGCGAACCGCAGTCTTACTCCAGAGCGGTGGCGCTGGCCTCTTGTACGAGGTCTTGCCTTCTTCGTCTGTGGAATCGTCACTGTGCAGCATGTTGAAGTTGTATTTCGTTTGCTGCTTTGGCGGTGGTGGCATTTTCATTTTTTGCAATTTCATCTGTTCAAGCAGTTCACGCTCTTGTCGCGCCACTTCGGCGGGGTCTAACTTGATCTTCGTTGCTTGCTTGTGTTCTTCTTGCAGTTTGAGGTTACGATTGATCTCTTCGAGTTCGCGTTTCTTTTGCTCCATTTCGAGGATCTTTTTGCGATTTTTCTCTTCGCGCTCCTTCATGATTTTCTTCAGACGTTCGGCGCGCTCCTTCTCCTTGGCCTCACGCTGGAGAGCCGCTTGTTGGTGCTTCAATTCGCGCTTCTTTTTGCGTTCCTCGGCTTGTTGCTGAAAGAAAGAATGTTAAATTCCGGTTTTTCTCAACGGTTTCCGGTTTCGAGTGCTAACCTGCAGCTTGTTGAATCCCTTTTTGAGGTCCTCCTCGCTGTTCTCTCGCGACAGAGATGTGGTGGAGCTGCCACTCTTGAGGTTCGATGCGGACATCTGTCGGGTGGTCGGGAACGGCATGATCTTCGAGGCACTGTTGGGCAGTTTCTTCGCATTGCCAGCCGATGGGGTGACGTTTGACTGCTGCGTCGGCGTGAGGAACCTTCCCAACACCGAAGCGTGTGGCTTGCCAATTACGGGTGTTGTTACCGAATTCGATCGAAGGTCCTTAGTGCTCTAAAAAAGGAAGGCGTGTCGAGACCATTAGAGCTGCACAGAGGGAAGTCCAAAAAAAAAAAACTTACAGTCAAGTCGGGCTCAGCGTTTTCCTTGGTTTGCTTGGATTTTGGCTTCATTCGGTTCTCCTGGGAGGCGGCCTGAGCATGGGCGTGCTCGAAGGCTTCCACCTTTTTCTTCACTGGGCTCCGCACACATGGGCTGAAAAGACAAGACGGAAATGTCATTTTAATGTGGTTTCCTTCCTTCGGCGTATTGGCGTACATACTTGAAAAGTTCGTTCAGCTTCGACTTAGGTTTCAGCACGCGTGGCAGCACAGTGGTTTGTGAACTGGGAATGATCTCTGTGGGCACAGGCATTAGTTTACTTATGGGCTTCTCGAATGAGTCATCCTCTGTCATGATGCTGTCACGATTTCCGGGATCCCGAACGTCGAAAGTGGCGTCCCCAAGGCTTCCATTCGGTTTCTTTCCATCATTTGAAATTGTCACCGTGGCATTAGGATTGTTCTCCATAATGAATGTAGTTTGAGGCGCTGGCATGGCAAATGTGGTGTTCCCTTGGTTGCCCACAAATGTGGCATCTGCTGCGGTCACCATTGTGGCATTGTTCGTTGTGACTGTTTCGTTGCAGTTGCTTGAGAATGTTGTTTCAGACTGCTTGGGCAGTGCTGCGGGCTCTGCAACTTCCTTTATTGAGCCCTCATGTGGCATCTTGTCAACAGCGTCTTCATAGACCGACATAGGTCTTAGTTTACTGGTGCTTCCACTACGAGTTCGCGTAGAGACTGGCGATGGCATTGGGGCATCGTCGCTTAAGCGCTCCTCCTTGATGGGCTTGTGGACGAATTCTTTCTTTTTTCGAACACGCTTTGGCCGAGCGGATGCTGTCGCATCGGCTGTGCTAGTTGTTGTCTGAAGCGTGTCCTCAATGGAGGACGTAGCTTCGTTTGCAAATGATGCTGCAGTGGTTTCCGCAGCAACTTCTGCAGCAACCTCGGCAGCAGCTGGGACCACTGTTGCCGTTGGCACAGGCGTGGGACATGGTTCTTTCTGCGCTTCCGCACCAGAAACACTCAATTTTTCTTTCTTAATTTTAACCACCGCGTTCTTACTCGACCCATCCTTCTTGGCTTCTGAAACCGCAGCTTCTTTAAACAAAGTTATTATCTGTGGGTTTTCAGTAAGCTTACTCTTCCGTGCGACTGCACTGGAATTTGACGAAGCATCATCTTCTTCTGAAAAGATTTCCACCGTCGGAGCTTCTTTGTCCGAAAGCACGAGCAACGAGTCGTCCACCTAAAGAAATTGTGGGTCAAACGGATGCCCATGTAGAGGCGAATAGTCACTCTTACCTTTTTATTGCTTGCAACAGATTCGTTGTTTGATTGGGCTTGTGGCTTCACAGTCTCGATCTGTGACTTGTTTGTTCTGTTATTTCTCCTTGAGCTCTCCCTGGTTGGACTGGTATCCTTTTCTTTTTTAATTTTCTTAACGGTTTCGTTGTTGTCGGGACGTCTCATTTTGGACCCAAGAGATGGTTCCTTCTGTAAGTAGATTGTGTTTACCGAACAATTTGGAAAACCTTTTTTTTTCCGACTCACCAGACCCTCAATTTTCTGCTTAGCAGCCCGCGTTGGACGAGCAAATACATGTTCAACCTCTGCCGGCTCTTGTTTTTGAACTACCTCGGGAAGAATTGTCTCATTGACCACGGTGCTAGGCGCGCTAGCAACCAAGCTGGGCGAAAGTCTTCCCACCAGTTCTTGTTCATCTGTAATCAGTGGGAAATCTAGCAATGTTCTCCGTCCCCCCTCTTTGCGGCCTTTAATAACTCACCCTCATCGTCGATGACTGCAGACAAACGCTTTGCACGTTTTTTCGTCTGCTGTGGAGATGCAGCGACAGCTGGACCTGCATTTGAAATCGCTTGTTGAACTGGTGCCTGGGCGCCAAGCAGCACTGCCTCCAGTTTGAGTTGAATTTCCTGCGAAAAAATGCACAATTCAAATGTGAGCACCACCAGGGAAGACAACAATTTCGCCAAATATATTACTTTCATCTCATTTTCCCATTCCGATTCACATTTTCTGCTGCGATTTAGGATTTTCTCAACGTTTTGCGACAGCTCTTCCATTTTGTTTAAATAAATGGATGCAATTATTTATATTGAAAACAAGTAAACTACACACATACACACACACTCGGCTAGGAGTGTTTTTTTTTCTTGTTTGATTATTGCAAAGGAATATTTAATAAGAAATACAAAAAAAAAAAAACTAAACAAATTTTAACCATTGATGCCGGGATGGAAGCCAACCAAACGACGGGAGCGATTTACAAAGATTTTCAAATTCTTCTCCAACTGACGCGGGAATATGAATTGTTATGCTATCTCTTTTCCGCCGCCGCATTTGTTTTGGAATATGGCAGCTGGAAGTTGCGCTGCGTTCGGTGGAAAGCTTAAGGTGAGAGCACACTAGTATTTTTATTTTATTTTATACTTTTTTTAAGAGTTTTGGAATTTTCTCCAATTCCGAATTCAGGACATTCAAACAGAATTAAAGTTGGATCAGAAATAGAAATAATAAGCCCTCGTCCAGCAAAAAGTAACTTCTTAAAATTTTCCTTGCGCACCATGCAGGCGTTGCGTTGCCACCTACTCACCACTAGATGCTGGTTTATTTTCGTTCTCTGCAAATACCTGGCGAAGAAAAATTTTGCTGGCTTCTGACATTTGCGGAATGTCAAACAACTATCCTTGCCCGTAATTTGTTGTACTGCTGAAGCCGCAGGAAAGTTTGCCCATTCGTTTTTTTCCCACTTAAAACCGCTCAAAATCCGTGTAATATGTGAATAATTGTCATGCATTAGCGCTTCCAATCACCACGCCGCAAGAGTTCGTTGGAGACCTGCCAGGGCAACAGCATAATCCATCAAAATATTGTTGCACTCCAGAACTGTGTCAGTGCTCTGCTGCAGTGTCATAACTGTGAGAAGAAAAAAAGCAGCCGAACATTTCAGATCCAGTCACTTGCCGTTGACTATGTGATACCCGAATCGAGACACCCTGGAATTCAGATCAAGCCTTTGACCGAGTGACAGCACAGTTTCGAGAGAGGGAATCCAAAAAATGCAATCAGACCAGCTGAAGGTGCACTAAAATCAATAGCAATCCAATTGAACCCATAACAATACCACCACCACATACGTTGGTGGCCCCGAAGTCAACGACGACTGCGGCAGTAGCTGTTAAAATTGTGCACAGCACCGAAAATTCGAAGAAAATTCTCACAATAGTGACATGCCGACGCCGTCGGAAATCGTTAAGATTTAGCAAGCTCTCGAAAATGAACAAAATACTGCTGCTTCTCATCGTGGCGAGTGGTTTTCTGGTGATTTTCTACGCGAACTCGGAGTATTTCAGTCGGAAAAGTCTGCTCGCGCTCTTCCAACGCGGCGAAAACAACGATGAAGGCGCCAGTGACCAGGAGGCAGTTGTTGACGATCTGATTGCCGAACCGCTGGTGTCCCATCGTAACGGATCACAAGCGAACACTGCCGCGAATCGAGTGAAGTTCATCAGCTGGAGTCACAACGACACATTGGCCTACAACAACCCGCAGCAGTATGCAAGTATAGTGGCGGAATTAAACCACAACATCTTCGTCATATACACGAAGGAAAACTATCAGCTGCAGAAAAAGTTCGAACTCTTCGCGCGTAGCCTGCTGAAGTACGCCACCATTAAGCTGCATCTGCACATCATCACCGACAGCAAGAGCGAGGCCTCGGCGGAGGAGATCATCAGGCAGCAGACACGCCACTACAACAGATCGATATTCTACACAATGTACGATGTGCACGAGTGCGCGGAGAAAATCACCGACATCGTGCACGCGATGATGCCTTTCTTTAGCTCGAATCCGAGCTCCTACTACAGCGATGCCTTGTTCTATCTGTCGCTGGGCCTGCACCGAATCGTGGACCCTCAGATGGAGCAGGCGATTCTGATCGACTGCGATGTCGCCTTTCGCACCGACGTCAGGTTCCTGTTCGACGAGTTCAAGCGTTTCTCGCCGGAGAATCTATTCGGACTGGCGCCCGAACTGACACCCGTCTATCGACACATCCTCTATCGCTACCGTGCCAACTATCCGAACACGAATTTCGGCAGTCCGTATTACCCGAGTTCGGCGGCCCTTGGTGTCCTGCCGCCAAACAAACACAAACACAAGCATATCAAACACGGCTATCCCGGCTTGAATTCCGGCGTGGTCATGCTGCATTTGCGACGCATCCGACACTCGACGCTGTATCAAGAGAACCTGAAGGAGGTGTACGTGCGTAAAATGGCCAATCAGTATTCGTTCAAGGGCCATCTGGGAGATCAAGACTTTTACACATTGCTCGGCTACGAGTTTCCCAGTCTCATCTATCGACTGGACTGCATTTGGAATCGGCAATTGTGCACGTGGTGGAAGGATCACGGCTACAGTGATGTGTTCGACACGTATTTCCATTGCGAGGGTAAGATTAGATTGTATCATGGCAACTGCAATACACGAGTGCCGGAATAGTGTGTTAGGCTTTTGTTAGATCGATTTTCACCATTCGTTCTTGAAATTTCTTCTACGTAAATATATTCGAGCGTTTTAAGTGCATTTAGGCGGCCGAGTGTTTGTTTGGTTGAATTGTTTGGCAAATGGGGCAGATGGCGATTGTAGTTTGGCAGCATGTCCTTCTAAACTTCCCTCATTCCAGTTTACATAGGAATCTGGTCAGCAATCCTTGAAATGTGAGCTAATGCTGTGACGGTCGGTGGTCTAGCACTTCATCTTTTTATCGGTGATTCGGTTGTTGCCCTGGTTCTCCTATTAGGAGAGTCTGTTCCAAGACTTTAAGCGAATCCAGTGCTTAGACGGATCCTAGTTTGCTGCGGACATATACTTCTCGTAGAGTCCGCGTCCGAGTTTCTCGAAGACAGAGCCAGATATCTTGAAGACGCGCGAGCTTGAGCACACAACTTCTCTAAAATAATGTGCTCCAGGGCTTTCATCGCGTAATTTTGCAGACGCTTTCGTTTTGTCATGCTTACATGAAGCAAAACTATCGTCGACAATGGGTCCACACGGGTCTACCCGCATTCCTATCCTATCGTCGACACGTTAGCGCAGGACGATTGTCGCCATACGCGACTGGAGCCCTGGTCTTTGAAATGTGAAGGCGGTGTAGTTTCGATGGATTACAATATTAGAGCCCTGATCTTTCAAATGTGAAGACGTTGTAGTGTCGATGGACATAAATGGAGAATCGACATCAGACCGCACCGAGCTCTCTTCGTTGCGCCGATGGTCAACAGGAATAGTCACTGTTTCCTCCCATCGATTGCAAGTTTATCCATACAGCGTGAGTCTCTACCTGTCTGTGGATTAACCGGTTTGCGTAACATTTGCCAACAATCCAACCAATCCATCGAGTGATCGATAGACTAACACACATCGCATCCAACGGAATCTATTCATTTCATATCGCTGAAAGCTGTTTAATCACATTTTAACGAATTTATAACTTGTATTATTTATCTCTACTAAGCAACCAAAGAAAAGCAAACCTAAACAAATATCAACGTCTTTAGACTTATATCTTCTCTGTGCATCACAAGGATCTAACGAAATCCAAAAGAAAGAAAAGAAAACAACCCAGTCTTTCCAAAAGTAGAGCGAAACGAAAAAAACAAAACAACAAACCTTGTTGACATGACATGATGCATGCAATCGAACTTAGTTATGATCTCGTTAGGCGTATTTTACAAGACATATTATAAGAAGCGTACATATACACGGATTCAAACCGAAATATATACAACACATATGTAAAGTAGATATATTATATAAATATATATATTTTTCCAGAACCTTAGAAGTCTCTCTCTCTCTCTCTGTCTCTGGCTCTTTTGTGCAAATGCAAGTTCTTCTGTAGGATCTACATCTCAACATACACCCACACATACATATAGATATATATATATCGAAACATTATGAACTGTTATATCAATTTTATTAGTTTTTTCTTAGACGTAGGCTAGCTAGGGCTATTTTTAATATGAACCGACAAGAGTAGGTAAACAAAACTAAGTCAAGTAGGAAGTAAATAAATAATTCTTACATTCCACACATGTGCAATTTGTTCGCATAAGTTGTTTTGATTGAAATTTGTATATTTTTAGTTTGTTTACTAAATCAAATCCACACCATATCGCTTGCAATACGGATAATTGCCATAAAAACACAAAAATTGTAGTCACGAAAGAAAGAAAGAAAGAAAAAAAAAAACGAAGCAAATCTCAATTGTAACGCTTGACACGAGGTAGTGTAAGGTTTCAACACGAAATACAAATGTTTTAAGTTCGAATTTATCACACAGACGCTCTCTGAGGTTGGGCAATAAGAAGACATTCCAAATATGTAGGAAATAGTGTGTACATCCACTTGATGACATTTTATTTCTGAGCAAGTAAAGAGTCGTTTTATTTTTCTTTGTAAGCGGATTTATATTCTCTCAGCAACATTACTACTCCTATTACTGATCGTTACGTATACAATAAATGAAATAAAAAAAATCGAGAATAAATCGTGTTCTTTTAATTGCAACGACGATGGCTTGGTTGCCGATGGACTGCCTGCTGAACTTTTCCAAGCAGCTGGCGGTGATTTGGTACAATTTTGTCAATCGCTGTGGCTTTGGGCTTTTTTTTTTTTTTTTCCATCCATGAAAGTGAAGAAGAATTGCAGTCTCGAGGGGGCTGTTAATAAACAATTGAAATAATTCGCATTTTGATTCACGACCGACGAATGCAAACAAATGACTTGCCGGCAGGCATGTGCCATTATTCAGGGAAGCTGCCCGTCAATCAAACTGCCTTGCGAAAGAATGAGGCTACGCTTGGATCTCTTTCTGCGGCAAAATGGAGAACATGGCACTTTCTAGTCTCAGATTAGGGGAATGGAAAATGAGAGAACTCCGCTTGTCATGAGTCAATTGGAAGCTTCCGCGTTGTTGTTCAGATTTTTGTTTGGGCCGGAAATAAGGGAGCAAGGATATCGGCCAGAACTAACCCTTGTCCACGAAAAATGAGAAAAAAATGGAATTCTCTTGAATTTCACACACCTTCTTCTTCTTCTAAGGGGCACTACAGTTCGAGGTGAACCTGGACCTCACTCAACATGCCTCTCCAGCCGGAACGATTTTTCTGCCTCCAGTTTCTTTTTTTTCCATCACAGAGTACACAAGACACTACGTTCTCTAAGTGTTAACTCTCAGTATCGCTTTACACAGCAGATTTTGCTGCGCGACTAAGGATCATCTACCGATTTTGCATCTCACAGATTACATCAAATAAACAGTATTAATTATAGCATAGTGCATGGATCAATTTTTTAAACTCCAATCCAGACAAGCTAAAATCAATTTCGTTGCAAAGTTCATTAAAAGACCATAGTTGGCTCTATGCCTCTTATCATATAGTAAATTTCTCATCCGAAGAGATCTTTGGGGAGCATATATATTCATGAGAAAAAGTAAGTCTGGTGAATTTACACGGCATTTAATAATATCGCGGATGAACATGGCTGACGCTGCCTTACGCCTGAAACTTAAGGTTTGCAAGCCTATTATTTTACATCTATCGTCATATTTAGGGAGTTCTTCGAAGGAATACAATTTACGGACAGCATATCTCGTGAAATTTTTTTGTACTCTTTCGAATCTGAGTTCTTGTGTATCATATGGGGAATCCCAAATGATGGAAGAATATTCTAAATACGGTCTGACTAACGAACAATAGATGGACTTAAGACTAGTTATATCCCGAAAATCTCTACTATTTCTTTTCAGAAAACCTAACATAGCATTAGACTTCGCAATTGTATAATCATAATGTGATGCAAAATTTAAGTTAGTATCAAAAATTACACCCAGATCTTTAACCTCTTCTAGGCTAGAGACCAAGTCTATGATCATTTATGAAATAATCATAGACAATCGGGGATGTAATTCGATATGCCGTAAAGATATTACATTTTTGAATATTCAGCTCTAGTCCATTGTGCTTGCACCATTCCACTAGTGCGTGGATATCCAATTGGAAATTATTACAATCAGTTAAACTATTTATAGATAAATACAATTTAAAGTCGTCTGCGAATGTTAGAATTTTTCAATATTTGAACATTTCGTGAACATCGTTTATAAACAATAGAAAGAGTAATGGCCCCATATGGCTACCTTGTGGAACGCCCGATGTAACTTTTATTACTCGAGATCTAAAACTATCGATCATTACCAATTGCTTCCTGTCCTTTAAGTAATTGGAAAACCACTCTAACATTGACGAATGGAAAATTGGCTTGGAAGGCAATTGAGAAATAAAGCCCTCTCTCGAAGAATCATAATATCCCTATATGCGAGGGGCGTTCAATATATTCTCGGTATCGATATGAAGGAAAATGCGAATTCAATTTAAATATGTTTTTATTTTTCAATATAATCTCCCCTAACATCAATGCACTTGTCACATCTTGAGATCAGCTTTTTTAAAATTTCCTCTTTCTCTGCAAAATACCCATTTATTGCCGACTTGGGTTCTTCATCATCCGAAACTCTTTTTCCACGAAGACATTTTTTCAAATCCGGAAACAGGAAATAATCACTAGGGGCAAGGTCTGGACAATAGGTTGGGTGTTGGATTTCTTCGACAACCACAATCTCGTGCAGCAGCCTTGGAAACTCGCGCCGTGTGAACAGGAGCGTTGTTGAGTTTACCCCGTCTTTTCTTTTTAATTTCCTCCCGCAAATTATGCAAAGTGGAAGCGTGGGATGTGGCGTTGATGGTTTCACCTTTTTTTTTGTACTCAATGAGCAAGATTCCCTTTGAGTCCCAAAAAAAACTGTGGCCATGAGCTTCCCGGCAGACGGAGTGACTTAGAACTTCTTCGGGGGGGGGGTCTGTTCCTTTTTTATGCCACTGCATGGACTCTTGTTTGCTTCCAGGGTCATAGTGGTGGACCTATGTTTCGTCACCAGTAACAATTCAATTCATAACACCGTCCGCGTTTTCACTACACATCTCCAAAAGCTCTCTACAGCTTGCGATTCTCACTTTTTTCTGAGGCGCTGTAAGCATTCGTGGCACCCACCTTGCACTGACCTTTGAACGGTTAAGATGGTCATGAAGAATGGTGTGAATGGTGCCAATTGAAAGCTTGGTGATCTCTGCCATCATTTTCGGGCACCCTCAAGAACAAGTTTTTCGACTTCTTTGATGCTTTCTCCCGTACAAGCAGTAGCCGGGGCGCCGCAGTGGAGGTCGTCTTCGATGCTCTCTCTGCCTCTCTTGAACTCACTTGACCACTTTTGCACAGTTGATAATGAAGGTGCGGAACCCTTGTAAACAGCCACCATCTCTTCATGAATAGTTTTTCTGACTTTTTCCTTGCTTAGTGAGAAATTTAATTACAGCGCGATGCTCAATTCTCACCATCATCGTCTCAGTTGCCATTATGATTCTGTTTAACTAGAGATAAAACGCGAATTAATAATCACATTTATATGAAATTGAATTTACATGAATGCACTAAAATAATAGTATTTCTTGATAAATAAGTCAATTTATATATACAACCACAGCTTCATCCCGATACCGAGAATATATTGAACGTAAGACCTTGCTAATCCCGGACGAAAGCGGACGAGGACATTTTTTGACGCTTCGCGAGGAAAGTTTTTCGTATTATCTTTGGTCCCGTATGTACTGATGGTGTTTGGAGGAGGCGACTATACGACTTACTGTACAGCGCCATTGATTTGGTAGAACGAGTGTGATGTCGTAAATGGCTAGGTCATGTGGAGCAAATGGACACCAATCCTGCGGGAAATTCTTCAACTCCAACCCCGAGAGGCGCCGTGGTAAAGGAAGTTCAATCCTCCGGTGGTGTACTCAGAAATAAATGAGTAAAGTAACGAGCGAATTTTCAAATAAGAACTCTGATTCACCCCAATACTATGGTTGGGGCAGGGTATCAGGGGTGTTGGCCAGCTGTCAACAAGAGCTCACATGTATTCACAGACAGGGGACGAAAAAGCGTATAAAAAACGCTGTCAGATGAAATCAAGGGGCGAGAGAGGAAGAAGTTGAATATCTCTTTACTCATTTATTTCTGGGTGTACGACTGTCTACGATGGAGAAGCATGGCCTGGCTGAGACCCAGGCCCAACCCGAACTGTAGCGCTAGCCAATGAAAAAGAAGATGGTTTGGTTGTTGTGCAGTTGATGCTATAGAACGGACGTGGCACAATGTGAATTGTTTTGTGGACATTTGGTTTATGAACTCGGCATGTCCACCTCCTCTGCAAATGTCCTCCTCTTGCCGCAATTAGGAAAGCCACCACAGGCTCCTACTTCTCCGACAGTCTAAACGATCTCGGCAAAATACCGGTCAACGCACTAGTCAAATTGTTTGAAAAAACCGGCTGATTGTTATGGACCACGGCAACCCGACGAGGGGAACCTCAGTATCGTTTGTCCGATGCACAAAAAAGAAGAGCCCTTCAACTGCGCCAACTACCGAGGGATTAGTCTCGTAAACATCGCTCATAAAATCTTCTCTACCGTTTTGTGTGAGCGCTTGACCACTCTCCCCAACCATTCGCCAATGGCCTGATAGGTCCTTATCAATGCGGTTTCAGGCCGGAGAAGTCCACCATCAACCAAATCCAACCAATTCGAAGCAGACCCTCGAAAAAACCCAAGAGATCGGCACCCACCACATATTCGTCGATTTTAAGGCCGCATATGACAGCGTGCATAGAGACCGTCTGTCTAATTTTGACGTTCCTGCCAAACCCGTCGGGTTGTGCAGGATGACGATGGAGAACTGTCGTTGCTCAATTAAGGTCGGGAATGAACACACCGAGACCTTCAAGGGTTTTAGCCAAGGCGACGCGCTGTCATGTGATTATTTTAACATCATACTTGAGAAGGTCGTGTAAAACTTACTCGCCACCACAAGAGTCACGATCTTCCAAAAGTCCGTACAATTGCTAGCATACGTTGTCGACATTGACGTGATTGGTCTAACACAGTGAGCCGTCAATGAAGCGTTTGCTGGTATTGAAACGGAGGCGGCGAAAATGGGTTTAGCTGTGAAAGAGGGCCAAACGCAGTACATGCTGTCATCGAGAAAGGACGCACAACATCGACGACTTGCCCAGAACGTCACCGTAGGCATCTTTTACTTCGAGGTTAAGGACTTTGTCTACCTCGGCTCCCCTGTAAACAGTACGAACAACATCAGTACCGAGATTAGAACGCAGAATAACTCTTGCCAATCGCTGTTTCTTTGGGCTCAAGAGGCAATTGAGTAACAGACATCTCAAGTTAACATTCTTTAAGACCCCGATCATCCCTGTCCTGCTCTATGGCGCAGAAGCCTGGACAATCTCAAGAGCAGATGAAGAAGTTTTTGGTCTTCACGTTTGATCGTTTGCGTGATTTTTGGAGAAGAAGACTCAACCATGAACTATACGGGCTACACAGCGACATGAGCCTAGTCAGGTGTCTACGGGATTCAACGCCTAAGATGGTCAGGCCATGTAGAGCGCTTGGACAACACTGCTCCAGCCCGGAGAGTCTTCGACTCCGAACCAGTGGGACGACGCAGTAGAAGACGCTCAGGAGGACGAAACAATGGCGCACACAAGTGGAGAAGGACCACAACCAACTTACTTACTTAAGGTGGCGCTACAGTCCGAGGTGGACCTGGGCCTCAACCAACAATCGTCTCCAGCCAGCTCGATCTTTAGCTCAGCTGTCTCCAGATTCGCACGCATAGTTGGTTGAGGTCTCTTTCAACTTTCGTGCGCCACCTGAGTCGCGGTCTTCCCCTACTGCGCCGTCCCTCGGGGGTGGATTCGAAGACTTTTCGGGCGGGAGCATTGGTTTCCATCCGCTCTATATGACCTAGCCATCTCAATCGTTGGATCTTCACTCTTCTGGCTAAGTCGATGTCGCTAAACAGCCCGTATAGTTCGTCAGTATATCTCCTCCTCTACTCACCATCTATGCAGGCGGAACCGAAAATCACACGAAGAATTTTCCTCTCGAAGCAACCAAGAGCAGCTTCGTCCGCTTTTGACAAAGTCCATGCTTCCGCGCCATATAGCAGGACTGGGACGATTAAGGCCTTGTAAAGCGTTACCTTGGTTGTTCGAGAGAGGGCTTTGTTTACCAATTGCTTTCTTAGCCCAAAGAAGCAGCGATTGGCAAGTTTTCATTTGATTTCAGCGCTGGTGTCATTCTCTGAATTGATAGCGGTGCCTAGGTAGACAAAGTTTTTGACTACCTCAAAGTTATATCTGTCTGCTGTGACGTTCTGACCGAGACGTCGGTGTTGGGTGTCCTTTCTCGTTAACAGCATATACTTGGTCTTATCCTCGTTTACCGCTAAACCCATCTTCGCGGCCTCCGTTGCAATACCCACAAAAGCGCCATTGACATCATGCTGCGTTCTTCCGATAATGTCAATATCGTCGGCATATGCGAGTAGTTGCGCGGACTTCTGAAAGATTGTTCCTCTGGTGTTGGCATTCGAGTTTTGAACAATTCTTTCAAGAACGATGTTGAAAAAGTCGCATGACAACCAACTTGGTGTGCGAAATTGGACACAGGTGGCTAAAGATCGTGCCAGCTGGAGAAGCTTGTTCACTGAGGTCCAGGTCCACCCCAGACTGTAGCAACATTAGAATTTTGGAACACTCACGTGGCGGTACAATGGGCCTTCTTTGGCTTAAGTTAAGCATTAATGGCACTACCTACCTTCTTCAAAAATGATGATGGTTATATACGATTGTGTTTCTTGTTGATGGCTGCCAATGCACCTAGTCAAAAGGGATGTAAATGAAAAACGATGCATTTCAAATTTTAAGTTTTTATTGGTAATAAATTTGTTCGAATAAACCTTTTGACTATTTCCTGAACTGTTGTTAGTCGTGTATATGTTTCCTTCTGTTATTTCGTTTGTTCTCGTTTTGAACGGAACACAGGACACAAATCAATCTACGCGAGAACTACTCAAGATGCGCGTCCGAAAATGACGCGCTTTACATCTTCAGACCCCGTCACTCAGCAGTTGTGTGTGCACGCAAGCAGGACTTAAGTAATTGAAATTGCAATGAGAAAAATCACATGTATACGTATAATTAAAAGCTTTGTACAGGGAAGATGAACAAGTTGAACAATTTTCTCTTCTAATTCACAAAAAAAAAAAAATAATACAACTGAAGAAAAAAAAAAGAAACAAGGCACATAATTATTCAAAAATCGAAATGAAAACAAAGAAGAAACAATGTAAGCAGCGGATGAATCGTCGAGTCAACGTCCATGCTCGACGATGGTCAATCCAATCAAGAAAACTAAAAAAAAAAAAAGAACAAGATATCTGCATCAATATATTTTAGGCGATGATTGAATTATTCGTTGAGTTAACAATCGAGTTGCCGCCGTTGACCATGGCCGTACTCTTGTAGTCGTCGTCCTCGTCCTCCTCCTGTTCGTCCAGCGTTTGTAGTTTTTGATTCTTCATTCGGAGTTCGAATACCTCGCTTATGGCTTCACGGAAACACAGGAAATTGTAATCGATGACACCTTGTCGACTGAAGTTATCCTCCCGCAGGATGCAGACCAGCGCCAGGAATTTATTAACTTCTCGCAGGTAGAGTATCGTGTTGTTATTCAGTTTGATAAGACTAGAACTTTTATTATCGAATGCTGTTTCTTCGGAGCTGAAACGAGTGCGAATTAGCATTGCGGCTGGTGGGTGATCCTCTGAGGTGTTACCTGTAAATGCTGGATAAATCAATGACCACATCGATCATGTCACAGCACAACTCATAGCTCTGCATGTCGACTGCCGAACAATCGGTGGCTATGTATATCTTCGAAACCACATCAAAGAGGAAGGCTTTTTCAATCCCAGAGCGCTGTAACGGATGTAGGAATGTTTAATTAATTATAAGCGAGCAGCAGGCGTTTGCAGTGACTTACCGAAATAAGAATGTTCAAGAGGTTCTCCAGCGTCGGTAGTTGGGGTATCAGTTTTTGTACGACCTTTGAGAATGCTTCAAAAATCGAATGATCATATATTGACGTTAAGTGGAAGCTTAAGTGGATTTGATTCAAGCCAGCATCGCTGAGGTCATCGGAGGCCTTTTGGTGAATGTCTCGTTGCGATTCCATTTTCGAGTCGTCACTTATTCCGTCTACCTGATGAGTGGTGAGAATTTAGTAAAGGCGAATGCAACAGTCACACCACGCCGGGTTTATCTATGAAAGAGTGCGATTCTGGGATTGAATAGAGCACAAGTGAAGGTGCGTTGCCTTCAATTCAGAGATAAGTGTTAGCGATCTAAGTTTTAGAGTCATTACAGGAGGTACAGTGGATTCTCCCTAAGTCGGTATATAAAAAGTTAGAGGGAGTTCGACTTAAGGAGAGTCCACCGCCGTTGCGCTGAGTAGGTGAGTCAACTTCTACTATGGTTCCAATTCCCGACACGAAAAAACATTTACAATACACTTCTTGGTATTGCATCGCACTCTCCTCCGGAGGACAAAGTCACCTATTGTGTGCTTCTCCTAGCTTACCTAGCCGACCCAAATGACTCGCACACGACCAGATCAACGTGGCCAGAGCTTAATAACGGCAAAACAAAGAAACTTCTAGCGTTGGAGCGTAACTCGGTCCTTGTGCTCGTCGGAGTGATCACAGGACACTGCCCCATCGGAACAATGCTCCGACACGACAAGAAAGAGACCGAGACGATCCAACATCTGCTCTGCCAGCTTTCCAGAGCTCTCCAGAATCGGCGTATAACGTCGCTGGGGCAAAGATTCTTCACAGAGACTTAGCGAATGCAGAGCAAGCGTGGTTTAAGCCATCACGGGACAGAATGTGTACTCCAAATGATGGGATTCATAATGGGCCCTACACTCCCCATCCAAATCCTAACCCTAACCTACCCAACCCAAGCAGCATTAGTGTCAGTCATCTTCACCGCGTTGTAAAAAGAGAAGAGAGAACTGGTTTACGAAGTAGGATCGAGTAGATTCCTAACACATTGGATGCATGCTGGCCTGTGTGCGACTGTTCTATGCAGCCAGCCAGACGAACCTAACCTAACTTGCCTTGAAAAAGCTTCTCAAACTTTGCAGTTCGTCGTCGACATAAAACTAGACAGATACACTACACTTGTAAGAACAATGGGTGGTGTGAATAAACATTGAGTGTGAGTGTTCCCTCAGCATTTTAGAGGCAACACTCCACCTGGTGTGAATAAAAATAAATTTCGTTAAGTTTATCATGAGTGTTCCCTCCATATTGGCATGAATAAAGGCTCAACTATAATGCGCCTGAGCGAGCATGAGCTAGTGTCAAGTTTGGACGAACTGTTTCGTCATGTTTACTATACATAGCCTCCTGTCAGAAATTCTTCCGTTGCTTGCTTTATTTTTTTATTCAATTTTAATTTATTATGAATTCCTAATGTTTCCAGTTCGATTATATGTATGTACGAATAGCAATAAAATATCAGCTGATTTGCTCATTTTTCAAATTTGTTTCCTCGTCTGTGTTTTATCTGTCACATTCGCATATGGGCGGTGCGATTCATTTCGCACTAGCTCATGCTTAACGAAACATTTGTGTTTTTGCACATGCTTAACGATATGTTCGCAATCTTTCATGGATGACATTATAGGTTGCCTCATAGGGGTGGGTGTATTCGTTGACTCACCCATGCGCGTTTGACACTAGCTAGTGCTCGCACTTGCGCATTATAGTTGAGCCTTAAAGATGAATTGTATTGAATGAACCCTTGAAGAAGTTGAGTGGAATGTACTGTTTCGAAAGAGGAATACTTCGATGTAGTAGTTGCAAACCGCAGAAAGAACGGAAATCTGGAATAGAAGATTTTATAAATTGTTTAAAATTTTATCCGTGCTTGCCAAATAAAAGCCAAACTCCAGCCATGAAAACTAGAAAGCAAACTGAGTTGGAAGCTTTGTAAGAACACACAGTCATGGCTTCCCATCAAGGAACATTCCACAATTCCGCCAAGTTTCAACGCCTAAAAGATGGAGTCAAAATAGTTCGATAATTGACCTTCAGAAGGCAGTACAAAGAGCAAAAGGAGTTGAATAAGACAGAGAAATATTTGAATCATGAGCGTTAACTCGGAGTGCTGCCTTAGATTTTATTCACACCACCCAGTACACGAGGGGTTGCTGTAGAAGGTAGTCCCGGGTCCATACTCATCGTTTTTTTTTTCTTCATAACTTGCGCGGGCTCTATGGGTTGCCCTTAAGTGTCCGGGGTCAAGACAAAGCACGGGCCGATGGTATAGAGAGAGAGGGAGGACATTGGTCTTAAATATCTACGGATTGTAGTCTGTGGGAAATATTAAATATTGGGCTGGCAAGAGCATTCCATTGTCGTGTAGTGCGGCTGAAAAGCGAGTCTTTAAATTTAATTGTGCGTCCGAAGGCAGTCTTCAGGGTAAACTGATCAACATTCCTGGCGAGACGCGTATTGCGGGCGAGAAGGAATTCAGTTGGCTAGCTCACTTGATCATCGTTTGTTAAAATAGCGATAAAACAGAGGCAAACAAGACACGGTGAGTCGGTGTTCGAGCGAGTTTCAAGACTCTGCGTTGTCTCCTATTAGTTTAATCGCTCACTTTTCACGATTCTATCTAGTAGTACGTGCAGGGTTGTCTTCCACGAAGGATGGAAAGTTTTCCAGACATCGGCACAAGCGCCGTCATGGATATCGGCTGGTTATTATCGATTCGCCTAAGTGACAGCAGACAGCAATGAGTCAGAAAAACTAACCGAAATCTTCAGGAAACTGGGTGCATCTCAATTTAACGATGGCGAGGGACACAGACTGATGAGCAAATGCACAGCCGATCTTTCAACGCTTTTGATAAACTATCGAAATCAAACTTTATCTTGTTGCTGTTTGCCATCACTGTGATGTGAGGGCAGCATTTTCGGCAGGCACGCACATACACACACACACCCTTCTAATTGATATGTAAATATTCATTTATTGTTGCTGGTCATGTGGCAGCGTTCCCCACCCTGGGCACAGCTATCAATTGCAAACATTCAATTATTATTGGAATCTAGGCAATGACCTTGTGCAAATTGATATGAATAAAATATTCTGTTTTCAACTGGGGAAGCGTTAGGGCACATAGACTGGCAGATAATCTGAGAAACAAATACCTTCTCAACACTCACATGTGCACCGCAATCAGGAGAAAAAACCCTGAGGCCTTCATTTCGTGTGTTACACCCGGTATATGAGTATTGAATTTCTTATCAGTTTCATCATTCCAGTTGGCATTCGTCCATCACACTCGAATGTAAATGAGAACATCATGCGAACGGAATGTCTGTCGGAATGCAAGCCCCAATAAAAACATGTCTACATTCAATTAAAGGGATAACATTTATGACTAAGAGCTTCACTATATCTCAAGCCACTTGCAACAATGTAACCCGACTCGCACTCTCCACTAATCACTCACAGGGAGATTGTTGTAATCGGATCCAGCCAATCTCCAACAACATGTCATTATTATTTGATATGCACTCTTGGTACATGTGTTTACATTCGCACACACTTCACAGACTGATAACGCACTACACCCAAGTAAACATCTAATTTCATACATGTATCAGTCGCAGGCAATGCAGTCAATCTCACCTTGTGAATAAATACTTCAAATTTAATCCTCGGATTAACTTTGTAGGCCTTAATTACGGTGTTCTTGAACTTGGTCAATGCCTCGTTGTAATCATCTTTCGCATCAATTACAAACACCAATGCTCCGCATCCACCGAAAATCATGTCCGAATCGAAAGTGGGATCGATGAAATCAATTTGTCCAGGAAAGTCCCAGATTTGAAATTGCACAAAACTGCTATTGTTGATGTCATCTTTGACGATTTTACTTGTTGACTCCAGGAATAGTGTCTCATTGGGTGACATCTTGTGAAAGACAACCTTTTGAATTGAACTCTTTCCGGAACGTCGCAGACCCATCAACAAGATACGTGGTTTTGACTCACTGACACTTTGATTGTCGTTGTCGTGATCGTAGGCGCCATAGCCAAAGTCTTTTGGGAATGAGTCTACATGGTAGCCTATTTGTTCCTCTTCGTCCTGGTAGCTCTGGAAATTGCATAAATAAAATATATATTCAGTTCTTTGTTATCGCATCCATTGTGATAGATGTGAGATCAAATGGGTGTTACTCGCGGGAGGAAAAAATGGCGTTTATTTTCGTGGTCGATTCTTACCATTTTGAGTTTCCAATGACCGGTCGATACAGTGTGAAATTAAACATTCAGTTAATACGTGGAATACGACGAAAAGTTGCAAATTATACTTTTAAATCGGGCTCTTATAAGATATGACGGTTCTTCTTATAATCCTTCAAATAAACCACTTCGTAGCTTTCACAACAAATCAGCTGATTAGATGGAATGTCAAAAGTCATTACGGAGCGAATTCGCTGATGAAGTGTCATATTCGTTGAAAGAGATATGCACGGACTGTAGGGGGCGGCATTGAGCATTTTATAGTAAAAACATGATTTTTGACAGAAAACAAGCAGGCTAGTCGTTTTGGGCGCTTATTGGGTTAAATCTTGGGGTTTTTCTTGGTTAAGATCTTAATAAAAAAACCGCCACTTAAAGTTGGACCCCTAATTTGTTGGGAAAATGTTAAAAAACAAAAGAGAGAATGGCATTTGGTTAATAATCAACTTCTGACAAGTTTGCGATATTCGCAGCCACAATTGAACAGAAGCACGCGCAACACTTGAATCAGAATTTAAATTCAAATTGGCGTTACTTTCGTCATTTTTGCAGCCAAAAATATTAATAGCGGCGTTCACTTTCAACAATTTGTCGGTACGATGTGCTTGACAACCGTGCTCTATGAGCCAAACCTTCAATGCGAAAACTCGTTACATATCGTATCAACAAATTGTTGAGCGTGGACCACAATTGCAGCCACAATCAGAAATGGCCATAATTTAACGGTAGCCTGCGCAGAACGAAGATCAGAATTGAAATTCAAATTGACGTTCCGTTTGACGTTTTTCTTATTAATCAGGAGCAAATTTGCTGCTCCATCTATTTGCATATGAAAGCTTGTCTGCACGCAGCTGTCTTCAACAGTGAATATTTGTGTAGCCAAGAGTGTATAAATTGCAGGCTTCAGTCGGCTGAAATCTTGAAAACACCTTTCGAATCTTCAATTAAAAAAGGCGTTCACATGGACAAATATGGTTCCACAGGCTCAGACTTGATCGTGAGAACGCTAACGACCTGTCAGACATCCATTCGACCAGTTCTGCCCAGTATGTTTTTCCGTGTGAACCCCCCTATAAATTGTAGAAATCTCCGTAAGAGGAGGTAATAGAGTAATCTACTACATGCGATAGTGATAAAAACTTGAAGAAATGTCAAAACAGCTTCACTTTCAAGTTTTCCTCATACTCCTAGTTAACAAATTCCGATTCTGATGAAAAATTAATAAATCTACCATTTATGTCCACGACCAAATCGACATTTTTCCATAATTTGGCAAGCACAACCATCGCCTACAATTACTCACATCTCCTCGACACTTGCCAACTTCAATGACACTTCAACCATTTTACTATCGTCTGACATTTCGTGATGCCATGGGCAACAAGTAGAAAAGAGACAACCCGTTTCTGCCTTTCCTACAGCTGATCAGCAATTTATGCCCGAGTGACGTACGTACAGAAATGGAATGTCTCTGGCTGACAATACATACAAAATTGGTGGTGAAAATAAAAACATATTTTCTTGACCAACTCACTTGGAGTAGCAGGAGATTGCTCATATCCTAAGAATATTCAATCATCATTAACAAAGAAATACAATCTAGTCGAAATGTGTATCATTTAAAGTTCGTGTCGCGTTGCAATTTACAATTCATTTTGAGTTTTTACATTATTTCAATCCAAACCAATCATGATTAATGAAACCGACAATCCGGGCAACCGTGAGAAAAATAAGAAAAAGAATTGGTTTCATTCGCTTTCACGTCGCAGAAAATCATCAACGTCAACGACGACGTCCAATTCCACATCACAAATGGCTCACAGTAGCGATGCGATTGCTGTAAGCGAAGCTCCTGTTGCGAACACATCGCCAGCGGAATGCTCGAAAAAGGAACGCAAACGCAAGGACGAGCATAAGAACGTTTTCCAAAGATTCAAGAAACGTATGGGCATTCACTTTTCGATGAGAGAGAAGAAATCCAACGCAGAGCCGATATCGTCCGATTCCAATGGGCAAACTAGTGACGGTGTTGTCTGCTGTCTCTATGATCCAACAATTGGCCTAGATCCCGTAGAAATGATCCCATTCACGCATCACTACAAGGAGTTCGTGACGAAAAAGTGGCTTGAGAACGGGGCACGCCCGAACCGTGTCATGTACAATGCATGCTCGGAAATGTTAAGGTAAGATCTTACTCATCAGATGTGTCAGTCGATTTGTCATGTAATCTTATCGGTAATTTGCAGACAGGTGTGGTATTGGGGCGAGATATCGCGTCGTGATGCGCAACTTCAACTCACAGACAAGCCAGTGGGATCGTTTCTGGTGCGAGATTCCGAGACGGGAGGTTCACTGAAATGCTGGTACACGCTAAGTTTTCGTGTTCTCAATCGCACGCTGCACTATCGCCTCGAGTATCGCGCCAACTATTGGGAATTCGAAGAGTTGCAATACGAATCGATTGTCGAAATGATCGAGGACATCTTGCATCGATGCACGAAGGAGCATTTTGTGTGCTTTGTAAGGGTTTCAAATGAAATGCAACCGCCGCTTCCAGTTGTACTCAAACATCCCGTTAGTCGTTACATTAAAATCATGAAACTCCAAGATCTCTGCCGTCGTGTTATTCAGCGTACCTTCCCCGATGAGCAAATTCAGAAGTTTGACATACCCGTCAAATTGCAGGAGTATTTGGCCGAAAGACGCGAATTGGTATTTCAAAGCTCGTAAATTCGTAAATGTTTACATTGTTATGTGTAATGACTTTTTTTTGTTTCTTCATTTCTATGTGACGACTGTTTAAGTTTAACTGGTTTTTTTTTTTTTTTTTAAATTGAATTTGAGACATAATTTTTAGTACATTTTAGTACATTTCACGAGCATCAGCAAATTGACGAATATAGCTTAATCTCTTAAACGACAGGTTCTCTACGAATGTATGTCGGATCGAAACTAGAGGCAATCATGTGGAAAGCTCGTGTCTAAGACGAACTGTTCAATTGGTTCCGGACACTGGCAGATCAGAGGTCATCCGTTTCATCTTCAGCCGTTTGTTTTATTACACTTCGATGTATAAAAACGAATCGATTAGCCTTTCCGGCCATGTTACGTCTTACAAATAAGTAGTCAGAGTGTGATGTAAAAGATCATTCAAATCGTTTATTTTGAAACAATCGTTACATGTGACCGATTCAGTTCAGTTCTATTACGATATTTACGTGACAAATTGGGAAAAAAAAGGATCTAGTGAAGGATATTTTATGCTTTTTTGTAGCAAATAGGTTCTTTTAGTTGAAAGTAGTGCACAACTCATTGTCATCTTTAATCTAGTTTCATCTAGTACAATATGTAGTGTCAATTGTGATGAGATGGTTGGCCAAATAAAGTGTGTGCTAAACTTTGGTAAAATTCCCTATGTTACCACATTTCCTCTAGAGTCGAAAGACATCGCTCAAATCTGTCTTTCCTGAGCTCTGGTACACGCCTTAACAATATCAGGCGCTTTCGAATTGTCACGAGTCTTCAATAACTCGATTATTGTTCGATATTACTGCACTCTAAGCAATGAATGTACATTTAGCAGACTGTTAGTGGATTTATATACACGTTTTTATGGTCACTCATTGAAGTCCAAGTGGATTCCATAAACTGGACAAAAATATGCAATTTTCTATGAAATTCTTTTGTGACCTCTCGCATGATGCTCTGAGTTCAAGGCAGACTTAGGGCAAGAGCAAATGGCAGTCACATTCGTATGCAAACTTCTCCCGCTCCTTTATCAATCGTGATCAATTATCTTTGACTATCATTCTGGACACAAATGTACGTCTGGGCATTTCATGAAAACTGGAAAGTGTCAAAAATTGGGCAACTGCAATAGAAAAATAAGCAAATATGCAATTAGTCAACGTCGTGGGTTTGCTCTAAGAAATCGCTCTCCACAGACAAACTGAATCTACTCTTTCTGTAGTTTGTATTTTATTTTTAAGGTCACTTGACAATTGTTCTCACAAGAAAAGCAACACTGAACAAAAAAAGGATTATAGGATATTTAACCTTACGACAACCAAATATTATATTTCTTTACACAAAAAAAAAACAAAAGAATATATTCTATCAAACTGTAAGCTACTTCAAAGTAAAGCAAATGCTGTATTTTCGTAATCTTAATGATTTAAAACGTATTATTTAATTTTATGTCAAACAAAAAAAAACAACACAAATCACACAAACCAAATGCACTTTAAGGGAAAACAAAATATATATACACACACACACACATATACATATATTAGATTTAGTAACTTACTTCAGAATAATATTGTTGTAATAGAGTATTTTCGAATTTGACATCGAAAAAGGATACGCACAATTTAAAGTATTTAAGGAAACCCCTCTGTGAGAGTTTATGTATATTTAGGCAAAGTTATCTATTTTGATACTACAAACAAAAACAAAACACAACACGCAGCTGTTATAATATGTTACTCTTTAGATGTAGAAATTAAATTTAAAAAAAAAACTGTTGTCCTGAAACAAAAACTCGTTCATTTAAAGTTTCAAACTTGGAAGATTTAATTAAAACAAAACGAAGTATTTTTCTTGTTGTACATATTGTCTAGTATAGCTACTCAGAGCAGCAAGGCAACATGGGTCTTCGTGAGCTGTAATGGCCAAATAATTATTATAATTATGTGAATAGAAATAATTTAATTGTTCAAACCGTTCAATATATTGTACACTGATTACATTTATGTACATTAAATCAATTGAGAGAATTGCAATTTCCTTGTTGTTTTTTTTTTTTGTAAGAAAATACTTTTGCTTGCTGTTGCTGTTTGATCATGATGAACGGACTGTGTAGTAAGAGGTTAACACATGCATTATAGGTCACAAGTATGCCATAGGAGAGGCCTTCAATAGCGTCCACGCAGAAGCGATCCTTGTCGTTAAACAAGGTAGGTATCGAGAACTTTCTATGCCAGCGGATTGTTACAATGCTCAGCACTCGGTGGATTCAAGGAACAAGTATATAAGCACATTCGTCAGTAGATTAACACCCCAGGTTGTGGTCTCATCTTCTCTGGGTTATTGTTATGAACAACTATTAATACTAGGCACGGAAGGGCTCAAAGTTGTAGGTTAAGCGGATGATATGGTGATCTTGATATCAGGTAAGTTTCCGGCTGTGATCAATGAGATCATGAAGACCGCTTTGAGTAATGTAAGTACCTAAGCTAGAAAATGAGGAACTAATGCTCTTCACCACTAAAACCGAAATAACAAACTTCCCCCCGTCCCCGTCTTAACGATAAACAGCTCTCTATATATTCCAGCGCTAAGTATCTAGGCATCATCTTAGATCCCAAACTCAGGTGGAAGCTTCACATAGACCCGGCCCTTAGGAAAAAAGAATACAATGTCACAAAACTCAACAAGGTACAAAGAATGGCACGCATTGGCACCACCGTCGCAGTGGTGTGAGAGCGGAAATAAGGTCTTTGGAAAAACTCATGTGTGGCCTTTTGAGTTTTATGTCTAAGTACTCTCACAGAACCCGGGCTTATGATTTCAAAGTATTTTTTAATATATAAAGGGTGAGTTTTTAAAAGCTATAGGAAAGTTTTTCAAAAAAAAAAAAACATATAAAATTCAGAAAAATGCATGAAATCTTTATTTGAATCGATAGTACGGTCCATATAATTTAATGTTTGAAGATTATTTCATGCCAATGTTGACCTTGACTGCGCATCAAATGGTCCATGCGCTTAGTCCAATTTTGGCATACTCTTTCCAACATTTCGGCCGGTATCTTACGAATAAATGCTTCAATGTTGTCTTCCAATGCGTCAATTGAAGCTTGTCTGTATAGACATCAGCTTTAACATAGCCCCACAAAAAATAGTCTAAAGGCGTTAAAACGCACGATCTAGGCGGCCAATTGACCGGTCCCGAACTTGAAATAAAATGTTCACCTAACTCGCCCCTCAATAAGTCCGTTGCGCGTACTGTGCGGCATGTGGCACCGTCTTGTTGAAACCACATGGCATGCAAGTCAAGCGCTTGCATTTTGGGCAAAAAAAAGTTGGATATCATCTCACGGTAGCGCTCACCATTCACAGTTACGTTACGATTCGCATCATCTTTGAAGAAGTCCAATGATGCCACCAGCAAATAAACCGCACCAAACTGTGACTTTTTCTGGATGCATTTGTAGCTCTTGCAATGCTTCTGGCTGATATTCACTCCAAAATCGATAATTCTGCTTATTTATGTAATAACAACAAAAAATAAATTAAAAATCTTCAAAGAAGCCACCGATAAGTAGTCTCAAACATAGGTACTAGACAAAAATACTTTTAAAATTATCCACGCCAAGCTACACGTAGAAACATACATCAACGTGTGCTTTATACTTTCAAGTTACAGCACAGAAAAAGCTCCGCTGCGTTTTTCGAAGTTATGATCAAATTTGTTTCGCGGTATCAGATTTAAAAAAGCAAGGTTTTGAATTTGGTCATGTTATAAAAGTTATAATTTGTTGGCTAATAATGTTGAGAAAGAACGCAACTAGGACTTTATTTTTAGAAGAAATATACACCTTTCTTTTAAGAAAAAAATTATATGAATCCATTAAAGGGGGTCTGAGATATTCAGTTTCGTATACTATTATCCTAATTAAGCACAACTTTACAGGGGGTTTGTTTTGATGTTTGTTGATCTGTAGAAAAAAATGTTCAACATACTTTACGGGGAAACATAGTTTATCTGCAATCTGGAATCGTGCTCTAGTCATGGTGTAATAATCATATCCATCTACAAACAACTTTGGTCGCAAGAGCATTTTAAGTGTTTCAATATGTTCAATGGACATAAAAATGGCTAATTGGCTTAGTTACTGGATTTATGACTTGCGGGATCGGATGTTAGTTTCTAATTACCAAGATATTAGGGATCTGAATACATTTAAAAGATGTTCGTTGAAAAATTGCCGAAGGGGTAACTGTCAGAGAAAGTCCAGGAAAGTAAAGACAGATTATCGGTATAATCGAATTCATAATACTAGGAAATGTTCCTGTTTGTCAACTAATTTAGATCTTCCTCATCAAATGCTGGTATCATCGGATCCTTGGAATACAAATTTAAAGCCTGAACCAAAAAAAGATTCACATCCATTAAGCAATGAAGTGCAGGCCTTATTAGACTAAATAATATAAAATAAAATATATTAAATGATTTTATTGAACAAAAGTGTAAATTGTATATTTATCAATTGAAAGACTTAATTCAACATCAGACATGAGTCTAGGAACATATTTTTTGCACCATAAGACAAACTCGTCTCATTTGCAATATGTTCGAAATTTCACTGAAATCGGTAGACTGGTCTCGATTTAACAGACTTTTTTCCGCTGTCCCATACAAACCATCCCACTGTGCGGCGCTCTACGGTGGAATGCTACATCTTCTACTATTGGATTTACGCACTAAAAACACTTCAGCACACAGCGCCATCAGACTAAGAGAGCCTGGGTGCTGGACAACAGAACCCTATGGGCACATCCTTGATCTGATACCGATAGATCTCTTATCATCCTTATCATCATCAACAGACTACACGTTCCCCAGACATAACATATCAAACCGCATTGATACACTAAATCCCGAAAGATCGGAATGGCATAGTGGCAAATGTGCAGGAATGTTAAATGGGCAACACTGGTGTGTTCTCTGAACTCCTAAACATTTCCAAAGCCTACAGACAGCGGGACAGTTCTAGTGAGTTCCAGACGGAACTATTTGCAATTCGAGAAGCGTGTTATCTACTCAAATTACACAAAATGTCTTTCCTAGACAGAAGGTTGCAATATGCATTGATAGCCAAGCAACCATCAAACCTATTACTTCCTTTACTTCATACTCTAAACTAGTATGCCGGGCTGAGATAGCGTCATTAGAAGGGCAGCTCAATATTTCCCTTATCTGGGTTCCAGGTCACACGAACATCACAGGAAATGAGAAGGCAGATGAACTGGCTGGACAGGGATCTGCCCTTCAGTGCTCGCTTGTAGAGGAAGTGCACGTTACAAGAAGACAAGACTAATATCTCTACGCACTGCCTTGAAATAGGGCCAGACTGCCAAGCTGTGCAACAGCAAGCAAAATTTGGCCTGATGCAATCGTTTTAGCGAATTTAGACTGCATTCCTGAACTATCCTGGAAGTGGTTAAAAGGTTGCGGAAGGACTTAAGCACAATTTGGCTGTCGCTACAAACACAAACACTTCGCCCCTTCTACCTGTTCTTCACAATATAGTGTGTGGCTATTAGGATCGCATAGGCTTCCGCATGGAAAATCAACGTAAATGTACCTATCGAGGTGTGCAATCTTATGTTTACGCCGTTTACGAAAGCGTCAGCGCCAGACCCCTCATTGGTCTTGGAGCCATCCTCGAAGATTTCATTCTTAGTTCAGACTCTGGTCGACTTTTTATGTACACCACCGCTGGTGTACTGATGTCCGTGCGTCAGACAGCATATCCACGTGACTACCATTAAAGGAAATGCGGTGCGCAAGGTCATCAAAGCACCAATGCGAGCTGTACCAAAGTGCGTAGAATTGAGTTGTACCGAAGCACAAATTGTCATAAAAGGCAATAAAATTGCCTGTAAAGACGTCTTCGCATTTCCAAGATCAAAGTTTTTAAAACTGAACTAAAAGTTAACCTTCTCCAAAGTGTAGCCCTTTGAACCTAACATACACTTTACCAATTTGGACAAAAATTGCAATGTTAAGTACCCAAGCGTGTGCTATTTAGTGGCGTACGACTTTACAATCGTAATTAAAAAGAATTCGATTTTCTTAAAAAAAAAGTGCTCGGCGAAATATGAGATGAATGTGTTGTCTACGACCTTGTTGTATCTGATGTTCGGTGTCACAGTGAATCTTGAGTACTCTCGCAGTGTTGAGATCATCGAAGAAACTTCTCCAACCTTCGAAGCGTGTGCCGTCAGTTTACAGCATAAAAACATGCTATTACGAGTATGTGCCCTATGATGTCAGCAAATATGCAAAACATAATAATTGTGAGAGTTTACGTATCATCTCATCACAGGCCGAGATTGCAAAGTGAGTGATTATATTAACAGTTGTTTATTTAGGTCAATTCAAACATAACCTACACTTTAGGACCCTAAACGTGAAACATAAAAAATTAATTCCATGAAAACGTTTCATTCGAAATGTACGAACTACCTTCATTACCTTCACAGATACGACACACAGATCCCCGAGACGCCTTACGAAACAATTACGTGCAAAAACTGCGTACAATTTGAAAATAAAATCACGCACCACCTGCGATGCAGTAACTTCAGTAGTTTCTGTTTTTTTTTTGTTTTTATTGTTTTCATCCCATCCATCCATCCCCATGCCATAAGCGAATGAGTTAAAACAAAAATTCAATTCAACTCACCTCAATCATCTTTATATGATAATTAGAACTGGCTGCAAGACGGTGCCCAAGTCACAGACAAGAAGATGACAAAAGTGGACAAGCAAACCGTCCACAAGTGGTTACCCCATCCCCCCCCCCCCCCCCCCCCCCCGGCTGAAGATGTGGCGCACCAAAACAACACGGAGTCGAGCTTTGCTACTCTTAAAATCCCAGCTCCTACGTTCAGCCCATCGATAGGTATATAGTCTCTTCTCTTCGTCTCTTCGTACAGTCGCTTCGTATTTGCTTTTTTTTTCATCGACAACTTCGAACACCACGCGATGTGGTTCGCTTATAAAAAAAATCAAAAAGCAAAGAGGCAGCTACGTACTTTCAGCGACATGTGGTAGTGGCACCAAAATGGGAAAAGGGGGGCTCAAAGCACCTTAATCTTACCTGTGCACCGATTGTGGACAAACCACGGTTAGCCGTCGTAGTCGAACGTTCGTCCAGGACAGTTCAAGTCTTAGCCGTTGTCGTCTGTTCCCCGTGGTTGCTTCGGATAAGTGTACACGCGAATTAAATGAAGTTACTTTTAAAAGAAAAATAATAATAATAATTTAAAAGATATTTACTTGTAATTTTTACAAAAAACCAAAAAAAGTGGCATCAGTTTCGTGAAATTCTCATCGAGTGGTAATTTGTGATGAATTTTGAGGCGAATTAAATGTGCAAACGGTCAGATCATATTTTTTTGTGGGAAAAGCAAAAAGATTTACATCCGATCAGTTGAAACAGGAAGTAGCGTTACGGTTTAAGTGATTGTGTTTTTTTTTAAAAAAGGGGAAAAAAATAAATAAAAATTCAAATAAAATTGCACAGCGCATGCGCACAAGCCTTCATCAACCAGCAGTAATTCGGAGATAAACGTTAAGCAAGACAAACAAAAACAACAAAAACTGCATCAACAGCAGTAACAGTTTCACTCGGACAGGAAAAGCAAAAGAAAAAGGTTCGACTTTTAATGACATGTATCTTTCAGATGTTTCATGAATATGCGCTCATATGAGGGCACCAACTTTTTATTATTTTTTTCGCAAATCATAAAACCGGACGATACGTTAAGTAACGGTGCGCAGAATTGACTCTCGTATCTTATTGGCGTCGAAATTCCATTTTCCATTTTTGGAGAGTTTGTTTCTTTTTTCTTTTTGGGAGTCGCTTTTCTCTTTTGTAGATATTCATACATTTTAGCAACCGACTGCCTTGAAGTGGACTACACTCTGACAGAGTTCAAGATAATGGGCCGCCATTCAGATTGGTCACACACATGTCAGGTCGCGATCAGAAATCACTCAATCACCATGATTGGTGGGCGATTTCTGGCTGAGACGATGCCGGCAGATGAAAAGAAGCCATCAGTTTGTCATTGTGACACTTCGTTGCATCACATCCATATCGCTTTTGTGTGATTTATCTGATTTACTTGATTTGTTTGACAACTGCAGTAAGTATGACGGCAGTTGGGGGATTTTTAAACGCTGCTACGCAACTAATCGCTTCGGTTGGGTTTGTGTTGCCACTTTATCCACAATGCGGCTGTGATTTTACGAGATTGTTCCACAATCTGTAATGAGTATTTGGAGTATTTATTTTTTTGTTTGTGAAATGTTGCGAGCGCTAGAGTTGCGGAAGTTGTGCAGTAAAACTTAGGATTGCGGAGTAAACTGGTTGTCATTCCCAAGGATGTGATTGGGGACTTTGTTGAGGTGAACTTATTTCTTTTTCTTTATTGAATATTAATTGCGGGAGTGCGTAAGCAAACGACTGCAGTTTTGAGACAAATGTTCTCACGTACAATTTCGATGTGAATATTAGGTGTATCAGCGAAGTGCACATATTACAGGCGGGAGATCATAGAGTTTTTTATGCGTATTAACTTAAATGCATGAGTCCAATGGACATCTTTGTGAAAAATTACAGTTAGGTATCCTTACTGGATTGTTCCAGAACTGTCAAGAATCGATGGATGGATTCTGATGTAACGATGGAATAACCTTAAAATTGTATCTTTCTAGATAATTTTGTTGTTTTTTTCATGAAATTCGATAGAAGCGCACGTTACTGTCAATTGCCAATGTTAACAGAGAGTGGTCAGTTATCTCAAAAATATGCGCACTGTTTCTGATTTAATTCAAATGAAGTATTAACTGGCAACTCACTGGCAATCATTTTTCACAGCTGGTACCAATTAGTACAACCTAACTAGTACAACCTAGTTAATGCATCTAATTTTGTACCAACGATTCGCTGCCACTTAAAACACATCCTTGTTATTGTGTTAATTTCAAATTCAAAGCTTTAGGAGTTGTGGTCACTCGAATAAAAAAGAGAGTCAGATTGGCGCAAGAGCTGCTACGGGAAAAAAAAACAATCGATGGGCCATACTTAAATTCAATTTCTCACGTAGTTTATCAATCTGATAATTGCTGGGGAACTAAACTGATGATTATTTGTTATCTGATGAGTTCTACAAGACTTAGCTATACAGAATTCTGTCAATACACTGTGCATTTTTTTGGTTTTTTTAGGTGCGATGACGTCGGATGCACTCCAGTTTTGGTTGCCGATAATACGCACTCAACAGTTTGTGTACGACAACAGGACAATTAATTGAATGTTTTAAAACTGACAACCTTCAGTTCGAGTTGAAGTCGGTCGAGGATTTAGTCGTTCGTTGTATTCCCGGGAATTAATTCTTTCACATATTTTAATGGCCCATCATTAGACACTCTTCCGCGACAAGCTGTGTTTCATGTACAATCGATAGAACGTTTTATTCGAATTTCATCGATGGATTACACATTAATTCTGCAAAGTCAAAAGCAGAAATAAGAGAGCAAGGAGACATATTCATTTAATCTACAAACTACATAAGTGTTTACAGATTTTTTGAAGTGCATTTTAATAAATTGTTAAAAAATAAAAAGTCTTAATAAGTCTTTTAAAGACCGATCCAGTGTGACACAAATTCAAATAATGAAAACTCGAATAATTCTCGTTAGTGGTCCTTTTCTACCACAGTCCGTATTGTGGAACTTTTCAAATAAAATATCCTAAGTACGGAGTGACCTAGATGGCGCATGAAATTGAATCATGGTTAATAGACGAGAACATTTTCTATGACTGCAAAGTATGTCCCTAACAAACCTAACATCATAAATGGTGCGTCTAGGGATTTTAAACCAAACACTTGGGACCTTGCTCTATAGGAGGGGCAAAAATCCCAATGCATTTTAAAAACAAATGTACTTGGTGAATCGCTTTTGAATTTGTTCGATACGATCGGAAAATGTTGTGAAAGCCGGTTTCCAAACTACGACAGAATATTCAAGAAAAGGTCGAACAAGGGAAATTTAGAGTGTTAGTAGGGCGAATGGATGAGTGAATCCTTTTGTGTTACGGTTAATGAAGCCGACACTGAGTTGGCTTTTGCTAATATATGGCCAATATGAGACATGCAACTTCGGCCAAAATTACCCCTTGTCCACGGCCACGAAAAATGAGGGAGCAGGAATTCTCTTGTATTTTCATGCTTTTACAAAATTCATGGATCCAGCTTCCGCGGTTGAAGAAAGGTTTCAGCTGTTCATAACAGCTCACACGCATTCACAGACACATCGTATAAATCCAGCATTAAGATGAAATCAAGGGACAAGGGAGGTAGAAGTTGGATACCTCCTTGATCTCATATTTCCCATCCAAGGCATGTAACTTTGGAAGGTCAGGTGCTTAACTTACAAGCAACCAAAGTCGTAATGAATTCGCCAGAATGTTTAATTTCTTGAAGACATTTCGTACAAGATCGTACAAAATACGCAGGCCACATTAAGAGTCGCTATCGATGATGATGACATTAAGGTAATTGTTCAAAGTTAGCGAGCTCTCCAAGCGGTGCTTCTAGTCCCCAGTGAGGACATAATATAGTATACACCTTTTTCGAAAGAGACTGCTCACGAGCGATGGTTTGTTGGGGACATCACAAGGAACGTCTATGACTTTGAATATGTGCCTTCAATGAATTTGGCGCAGTTAACTGTGTGTTCCAAAAATAAAGCAAGATTTGAATTAAATAGTAAACACAGTTTTTGGTCTTTAGAATGCCATTTGTTTATTGAATCATAAAGTACATAGGATAGGGTTATTTATGTTTAAACTTAACGGTTTGCCTTGAGGTTCCAAGTATTTGAAAGTTATTTCGAATTGAACGTGTGATAAAGTTGTAGCAACACGACGAATGGTGGAAACACTTCAAGTCCAGACTAGTTGCAAGTAGGACGTGTCTATTGCAGCTATGCCTTGTTTTTTTCTAATAAAATACCCATTAATCCTACATTCATGGCATAACACATCGGGCAAATGGCCTCCACGGCTTTACTGGCACATAAGCAAGCTTTTGTCGACATTTCGCACGACCATTCTGCACAAATTTGGCTGAGTTTCGTTGGTGCAGCTGTAGATATGGCATATGGCACCGTCTTGTTTAAACCACATATTGGCAACATCAATATCATCCAATTTCGGCAGAAAGAACTGTGTTATCATGTCGCGATATCGAGCAGCATTAACAGTCACTGCTTGAGCCTCGTTTTCAAAAAGTAAGGTCCAATAATTCCTCCTGCTCAAACTCCGAACCAAACAGTGACACATTGTCAATGCATTTTTGCTCCATTTTTAACTAACTCTAAATGATCAGCTGTAAAATAGTTTACAGTGTTGCCAATAATTTAATGCACAAATGGCGGCAAATTCAAATCTTGCGTTAATTTTGGGACACCCTTTATAAACATCCAGCAAGAGACGGTGACATACCACAGGGAATGAAAATGAATAGTAAAGGTCTATCAAAAGTCTCAGCTTTTGTGGCAGCCACTCGTGCTAGGCGTACCTATAGTTTCATGCCGAATGGCGAAGTTTAACAAGATTTTCCTCAATAGATAAGCTCTCGTGGGCCGTAAAAATGATGATAGTTGTTCGTGTCTGGAATTGAACTTATACACTTAGCGTGGGACACACCTAGCCACCGCCCAAAAGCCGCCAGACTTCTATATTTCGTCATTAAATATTGGCAAATATCCCAGATTTTGTTTCTTCACCAAACGTTGACAATGTCTGGGAAATGCACACAGATCGTTGGATAAAAAATGTCATCGATTGCCTTTAGTAGTAAATACGCATGTATGTATTCGTACATCTGTTAGCTGCGGGTTGTGGTTGATGCGCTTGACGTCACCTTCAATTTTATTCCAGTTTATCTCCTAGGAGAAGCTGCAAGGAAGAGATAAAATAAATAGGCTGCAATTCTTTCTTTGCTCCTGCCCATGTCCTGGGTGATCCATTCACACGCATCCATCGCAAAACTTATTTCTCCCTATCCTTAGCTCTGTATTGTTACGGATACGATCAGCAAAAAATCAAAGCCCCAAACGTTCACACTTTACTCCTAATTATTACTCACCTTCGCGGACCAACATCTCTCAAGGGACTGCCTGTCAGAATCGGGGTCTCCGTGAAAGCGTTGCACGTGTACTTCGATGTGGGACACCAAGCACACAGAATCGACGAGAAGAGGCTGGCTTAAAATATGGTTCACCATCAGCGAAGTTCACAAGTGATCCGAGTGGCAGCACAACGGAGAAGTCAGGGCTAAATGCATTTGATCAGCCCACTGAATCTGTCTCAGACTACCACCCTGTGATTGAATATCTTGTCTCAATTTCAGCACCACCTCTCTCGAGTGACTCATCAGACACTGACGATGAACAGGAAGTCTAACTGTCAATAAAAAGCTTTCCAAACTCTGTTGCACGAAGTCTCACAGCAAAAACCCCTTCAAGAAAGAATAATAGCACGCACAACACGAGTCGTTGCTCTAACAACTAGACCCCAGTCCACCTCTGACTGTAGCTTGACTAAGCCCCCAACTTCGATTAAACTCACTTTCAATTCACATTTTCATCAATCGCAAGAAATAAAGAATTGAAAAAACCGTCCCTTCGACCAACTTTGATGTGCCGAAAAATAAAGAATTTAATCAATGACCTCACTAAACCGAATTTTGACAACCGAGCGGAGAAAGTTTTTTGCAAGAAAATCGCATCCGTCATGTTTTCAGTCGGCATAATTCACCAAATCATAACACATAATAGCCAGAGATTAATCGAGAAATTCGAGAGAAATAGTCCGATGTGGAAAGACCGCTGCGTCATCTAGCGACTGAAGGCCAAAGTGAATGGAAACGTTACAAGATATCAGCAGGAATATCACATGGCCAGGCGTTTCGAGGAACGGCAAGATTGCTCGACTAGTTCAGCAGCCTATGTGTGTGTCGCTTGGGAAATAGTCAAATAAACACGGTGTTTTTTGTGCCTCTTTGAACTGCAAGTGTAAAGTTATTTAGATTTTGCGGTGGCGGTGGCGTTGGCGTTGGCACCTCACACCACTGCAAGGCGCTCCCTCAAAAGAAAGCAAATCTGCATTTTTGCAACAACAAAGCAAATGCCCGAAAGCAGCAACCCCAGTCGCTGACATTTAAAAGCACTTATCGGTCATCCGAGAGGCTACAGCATATATCCACGCGTACTTCCTCTTGGCTTCGTATCAAATTAAAATCTCCAGTTGATTAGGTTTCCCACTTATCCGCTGACTAGTGTGAAACTACCTGTCAAAGAGAAATGGAGACGCAGACTATTTGAACAGTAGTTTAACGTGTTTGGACCGCACAGACGAAAACTCCCAGGCAACAAATTACCGCCTATATTGCCTGGTATCTTTTATTATCATTTCGATATAATAATTCCCGCGTTACATGCACGGGCGCACATGTATATGTACCCTTTGCGAAAGTAGCGTATGTTGTCAAAGTCTTGTTACTTCAGCTTTACGAAGTTGAGGCACAGAAACAAAAATGAAACCGAAAGTATGTACAACTTTTGGCAGAGTGGCAGAGGCAGAGGCGTATGGACGAGAGAGTAGGTAGTGTTGCGCGTAAGCTCCATTGCACGGACACGCTTCACGTCTGGTGGAATGTGTGGCACAACAACAACAAATTACGCGCTAGTGATTTCTATTTTTCAATTAAAATTCAACCAAGGAACTATACTTGTAATTATCCATTATCCATTATTTGGCACTTGCCACACTGTGCTCGCCTGTGTGATCAGCGTCCGTGCTGAATAGCTGACAGTTGTGGGCACTGACACAGACAATGACGTGAGGTATCCCCGATTGTCTTAACTGCAATCGTGACGCGACGGCTGCGAATACAAAACAAATTTGTAAACCAATGCTAACTGGATTATGCATCGTTTTAACCGCCGCACCGCGTCGTCGGGTGAGTGTTGCTTGCTTGCAGTGATTGTATCTCGATCTTAGTTTAGATAAGAGATACTATTTAAATGCTTACTTTTAATTGGCCATTAAAAGGGAGTGCATTCGGGTTGGATGTGTAATTAATCTTGCCGCATGAAATATGCTCATCAATTTATGGATGCACAAATTGTTTTTCACTACGTTCTGTGGGCAAGTGGCTTACGGCTGGATGGGATTACAAAATTCGAGAGTTATAAATTATAAAAGAAAAAACTATGTGATTACACCGGCGTCTTGGGTTTCAGGCGATCGCGCCCCTGGGTGCCCAAAAGTGTTATCACTTTAATGGCGACTTTATGGCTCATAACTCATATTTGTTGTCTACATGTGTGTTGGCCGTGCTTCCTTAAATTGGTCATTTGTTTTATTTTAACGATCGTGTAAATCATACGTCTACACTTCATAATTCTGACAACTTTCAAAGTTTCAAAGAGATGTAATCGTGGATTTATTCGGCGAAAAAGAAAGCAACTGTTCAGTGCTCTATGGCATGTATGGCTTATCCCCTTGTTTGACGACGAATCTCAGTTCATTCCGAGTTAGTTTCATGCTCTTCTACAGCCATCTGATTTCTTGCATAATTGATGTAACTCACAAATATTTGCAAATCCGAGCAAAGTCTCTTCCAAGACAGAAAGTTGGCCCATCGAATGTGTGATTGTCAAAAGATACTGATATTCGTTGCGGTCGGTACATGCTAGGTTCGTTCACAAACACAAGCCTATCGCGGTCATTAAAACGTCAAATATTTGCGGTTGTCATCTTGAGCAGACATTCCCACGTCACTCCATTTGATTCTTTATGAGATGTAGTAGAGATGTATCACATTGGAGCAGTCAGATCGGAGACCTCTGTCAAAATGGACCCATTTAAGAGCATTGAGGTGGAAGAGTCCTAGTGGAGTGCTGGTGCTGGTGTCTGTAAACGAAAAGATGTCTCAGGTAACTTACGATCGAGACTAGGCGAAGAGGCAAGCACTCAAACATGAAAAGATTGTACACTCAAGATAAATGTCACGAGCTGTCCACTTGATAATCAATCAATTCGTCTTCGAATTTCTGGTTATGCTTTGAGTTTGCTTGTAGTTCTCATGTCAAAACCAAAATTCAGCTTTGCTGTGTTTAATCGGCGTTCGTTTCCCGGACAAAAGGTTAGCAACGCTCTTTGTTTAAAATGTATACGATCGCCGTTCTAAAAGCAAACGGATAGAAAGACTTGAAGGTCGTCTAAAATCTTGTCGCCTAGTACTCCACACATTTTGTTGAACCTCTTGACCTCAACTTCGGTTTTTTTCAGTTGTTGTTGTCCGTTTCACAAACCGAAGGTCAACAACGCCCTTAGCATGACCGTTTCATGATTGCCACGCCGTCACCGGTTTACCCATTCCTCCATAATTTGTTTTTGAATAAATTCAGAAAACGGTCAGACGACACTCGTGCCTTCTCGACGACATCGAGCTGACGCCAAATGCGTGCCCGCCATTCATCCAGATTTAATCTGCCCGATGGACCACTTGTCAGCCAAGCACTGCCACTGAGAATATGTCATCAGAGCTGTCACACACAGCTTCATCATCTCCACCATCAGTCGAATGATTACAAAATCTCAATTAACATGCTTATCGTCCCATCAAAGTCTGTCCATTCACTCGATGCGGCCGAGAATCATCGAGCCAAAGACCTGACCAATTCCTGCCACCGTCTTGGTGGGAGAAAGCAGGAACTCAGGCCATGTACCGGATTTTCCCATCGCCGTCATTCAGCTCAGGGTATCCTTAAGATGAATTCATTTGTGTCAGAGTAAATCTGTTTCGCTGGAAATTGTTTTCTTCTGTTTCTTCTTTGTTGTATTCTCTTTCGATTTTCATCGGCTATATCCATTATATAACCGGCAGCGAATAGTTTTGCTTTTCATTTCAATGTCGAAACCATCGACGCGGTTTTCATTGCTCTTCGGTGTGAGACCACGTCGGGTGGGGGGGGGCATTGGTTGCGAGTTGCGACTGCGAAGTGAAAGTGTTCTCATTTCCTTGGCATTTTGCGAACGTATGTACGAAAACAGAGAGACCAAAACATATACACAAGCACACGCTCGCCAGCAAATAAGAATACGATATAAAAATATATCTTGTAGTGATCCGATACTCGGCTGAGGTTACAGACGTATCTTTCAGCTGAGCTTCGTTGTTGTCGCATCGCGCATTGTGCGAAAATAAAAGAAGGCAACTGACTTTCTATGCAAATCTGTTTTTTTCTTTTTCTTTGTCCACCTCATTGTTGTTTTGTTGTTTATTTTGGGTCGACTTTGGAACTTTGTATCCGAATGACATTGGTCAAGTGAAATATAAAGAAACAAAAACAAGAAAAAAACAACAACACTCGCCTTTGGCGCTTTGACAAGCAGGTGACAACTGACTCCTAACCTCACCTAACGGGTCAGCAGCTTTCATTTGGGAAAGTGATGGACAATATGGCAGAGGTACATAATTCAATCAAAAGTAGGTGACAGCAAAGTGGACAAGGGAATCAAACAAATGTTGAGTAAGGTGCGTTGAGCTGCTCAACTCACTGGTTCAAAGATTCAGGCTGTCAACTTCGTTCTCTGATCGTATGTACGTACATGCTTTGCAAAATCTTTATTCCATATACAACGGCAATGTTTTTTCAAAGAACTCTGCTAAGCCTAGTATTACTGAACACAGCGGCCACCATTGGCTTCATTTGAATGTCCTACACTCTACAAGTTAGTTCTGAATCTCAGTTTTTTTAAGCATGTTTATAGCCACTTCTTCGCAAGCTGCAATATGTTTTGTTCCAGGAAATCTCTGTCGAAGAGGTAGTGACAAATCCATTGCAGTGACCGCGGATGCGTTCAGCAATCTAATCTCGTTCACGATACACAATGCATATGTACATGTGCTGTCTTCTGATAAACCTATAATTTACTAAGTGTCATTTGCACGGTCCACAAGAAAGGTGACTTCTGTGCGTGCGCGTTCTATTGGAGGATCAGTCTCATTAACATCGCGAAAGAGTGTTCTCTGCCATTTTGTGTGCTCCGATAGGTGCTTATCCCGCGTGGTAACATAACGTAGCTATGCTGGCCTAAGTGTGACTGCTACCACTGAGCAGCCAGCCAATCTAACCTCGGCTTATCAGTGTGGCTTCAGGAAGTCCAATAGATCAGATAGATAGATAGAGTATGAATATACTATGACAGATCCTTGAAAAACGCCAGAAGTGCTGATCGACTATCACTATTCATCGATTGCAAGGCGCTTGTTACAGCTTGTTGCGTAGCAGCTGGATGGCGCAGTTGGTCGAGGGCCTGCCCTTACCTTCTCTTTATTCGGTTTTCAAATCTGATCCAGTCACCATTTGCCATTGGGATCAAATTAACGACACTATCCCTGGAGTTGTCGATCACTGGTAGTCTGATTATGGGTATCAAAATGGAGCAACATGACATGAAGTGTGCGGGCGATTTCGCTGGTAGCCCACTTACCTTCCCTTGCCTTATAGCAACGTAGAGCCAAGCTTGACCCTTGACTCTCACCAACCACGACACGTTGTGCAGACTGACGACGGAGAAATCTCGTTGCTCCATCAAGATCTGTAACGAACGCATCGAGATCTTTGTTTTTAAAAAGATTTCAGACAAGGCTTGTGACTTCATCGTCGTTCTTGAGAAAATCGTGCAAAATGATCAGGCTAACACCAGAAGCATGATCATTCAGACGTCGCTGACTTTGACGTGATACAGATATAGCAATGAAGGAGTCAGTCTGTCTCATAAACCCAAGCTGACAAGACAAGATCGTCACAATCTTGCTCTACGGCGCAGAATGGACAATTTTAAAAGGGGATTAAGAATACATTTCGATTGGTCATTTGCGTTGATCCGAACTGGAGAAGAAGATACATTCATTAACTTTAAGTGCTGCACAGAGACATGAGTCCAGCCAGGAAGCTACGAATCCAACGCCTTTGCTGGCTGGAACATATAGAGCGCAATCTTTGTTTAATTGGCTGAGTTATATAGAAGCATCTTGCATCTCTGTTGGCTCTGTTGATTTGGCTCCGACGCGAAGTATCTTCGACTGCAAACTAGAGGGACCAAACAACAGAGGACACTTGCGATTCAAATAGAGCACACAATTGGAAAAGGACCTCAACCAACTAGGTGCGTGAAACTAAACACAGCTTGCCAGAGACCGCGCTACGTTGAAAGGCGTGTTGGTTATGGCCTGATTCACCAAGAGTTTAGAGCCAGACTGAACAATTGATATGGATTCATAGGAAATTTGGTGTTAAATAGCGTCATTTCCGTTCCTGATATTTGTCTGGGATATTTGCGATGCAGTGGCCACGGTGGCGTGATGAGTGGGTGCGTCGACTTCTATACTGGTTGGCTAAATTTAATCTCAAACACGAACGACTTTCATAATTCACGTCTCCAGCTCTCTCGAGTTATTGACAATTGAATTGAAGAAACCGGGGTGTGTCACATAAGACAGTAGTACTGCGACCAGAAAGATCTATTGTAGCCGCTTCAAAAATTGTACAACTTTCCTAGATGGTATTTCTTCAAAGTCTTTCCCTGTTACGGATGTTCTGTGCATTGTTTTGCATCTTTCTGCGGCAAGGCTTGGGCAGTCAGCTTGGGTCAGAATACTGACAATGCTTAGAGGGTTAGAAAAAGCTTCTTAAACTCGCCATTCTTAGACGGTATAGAACAATACGTCCCCTCCCATCATGGGAGACAGAATACGAGCGGCTTTTGTAGAAGTTAGCCCCAAGTCCACCTAGAACTGTAGCGTCTTCCTATGTTAACATTTTAACAGAGCTAGCTGAGTGGCAAGTGGAGTGCTTGTGCCAACACAAATCTCTTCCACATACTATGACTCAAGGTCTGCGATATTCGGCCCGCGATATCTGCATTTTCACTGATAATCAAGCAGCAATTAAATCCCTGGCATTGTTCTCTATAAACTCTAAATTAGTAATCGACTTCCGCTCATCTCTTAAGGAGATATCCGAACAGTTCAACATTCGCATGTGCTGGGTGCTAGGCCATAAAGACGTCCCGGGAAACTGCAAAGCTGATGAACTCGAAAAACTTACCACTAGACTGCCAGTTGGTAGTATCTCTTGTAACATAGGTACTCCTATCACTACCTTCAAGTTATAGTTCAATAATCTCTACGCAAAGAAAGTCAACGCCAGATGGTCGACAGGTTTTACTTGTCGAATATCAAAACAAATCTGGCCTAATCTTGATCCTAAAAGTTCAAGCGATCTCCCTAAAGAGGTCCAAAATTAGCACTGCAGTGACACTGCCTTCTAGGCATTCACGTAAAAAGACTAGGTCTATTTTCCAACGACTTCTTTAGAAGTTGCCTAGACAAAGGAGAAGAGGAAAACACTCACCACCTCCTGTCCTGCTCTTGCCTCAATCAGGAAAGCCACCATAAGCTCCTACTTCTTTGACAGCCTAAACGACCTCAGACAAATACCAGTCAAAGTTCATGTCAAATTTGCTGAGAATACCAACCGGCTGTCATTAGCCCGCTTTATCTTTCTTTCTGTCTGAACACCCACGTGGCGGTACAATGGGCCTACTCTGGCCGAAGTGCATTAATGACTCAAGGTCAGGTAACATCTTTCAGTAATCTTATCCATTCACGGAATCGATCACGCATCAGTGTCATGCAAAACAACGCATCAAACTGGCGCTGGCTGTGGATGGAAGAGGCTGTAGTATTTGGGTTGCGTGTTTAACGCCGCACCCTGTCAAATGGAAATGAGCCTCATCAGGCAGAATAATTTTGTGAATGAATCATGATCTTGCACCGAATCAACGAAAGTTGTGTGTGGTCTACTGACTCTGTGCCAACTGGGTGCTATAAGGTCAAGATCTTCAAAAAAACGGTGGAAAGTGGCAGCGAATGGACCAAATTCATAAAACATCCTCAGTTATGTCCTCATACATTCAACTGGCCTTACCAGACGAACACGAGTTGCAATCATCACTCCACTAGCTTGTCCAAAAAGTTCAACTTCATAACTACAGCTGTGCTCTACCGATTCCCCGATTTTCAGTCTTGTCCTTGTTCGACTTTCGCAGAGGAATGTGTGATTTCCTTACATTCCAAATAAAAGCACACATCTTTTAAGAGCCCATCAAAATTCCTCGCAAACAAATAAGGTTTTAAGAAACGCTTACCAATGGAGGCGTTTTTGTAACACTCATTGATAAGATCACCAAATTTACAATCATTTAAGCCCGATTATATTATTCATTAGACTGGGCGAAGCCCCCACTGCCGATCGTTTGACGAACGATAGCAATTTCACAACGCACGCGCATCATAAACCCAGAAGTTGTGCTTAACACCACGGCTTGCTACGCATCATTTCGGTTCATTGTATTCAAAGTATATAATGAAAATCGCGTTAATGAGACACAGGGCTTCCTGATCTCACATTTTGGGCGTAGAGACGGCTTAACACACCGAACACGTAACGAGTAGTCTTCCCTCTACGACTCGAATTAAAATGTTTTTATGTTCCCCTAAGCAGTTTGGGTAATGGATATAACACGAGATTTTTTATAGCCCCCATCGCTCTGGATTTGGTTTTTTTTTTTTGTTTTGGTTTTGCTGGCTTATATTTCGAGACTACGGCATGCCGTGTTGACGTTATGCGTGCGATTGACTGAGTGCCCACCGGAAAGATAGTCAAAGCAAATGCGATGTGTTCGGTTGTGAAATCGAAGGTGTTGAGATGGTCGCCTTGTTCTGCATACTGCACGGGCTAGGCCATAACAAGCAGCAGACATTGATAGACGTCTTGTGGCTTTGTGTGACACGAAATGTCAAAAACTTACCGCTGTATAGCCGCGGCGCCACAGATGTGCACAATTTTCAATCACAGCGAGCGGGGAACTTGTTGCAACTTACGATCGTGTGAAGTAACGAATTGTTGCACTTAGAGGCAGTTGGAAGAAGAATTGAAGGTGGAACCACAAAAAAAAAACCGCTTAATGTTCGAAAAAAATCCTCTATTCCAAATGCCTGTATCCAACCAAACATTCTTTGAAAAAGTCGACTCTCATGACATCACTGGACCAATGAACCATAAACATTGCCCAATTCTGGTCACTTGTCAGCCAGACCGTCAACCCCAAGCGAGAGCTGTGACGACCTTGTTCACTAACGACCAGCACATGGCGTTGTGAAATATTTTATGCAAAGGAGATACCTATGAATGAACAGTGAACTCTTAATTGCCTTTGTCGTCTTTTGATAGACATCAAGCCACTTTGCATAACTATCATCCATTCTGGACGTCCCTCGAATACAAACGAAGCTGAATTCATCTCGTTCACTAGCCGCCCAGGATGAACACGTGAATTCGATTGCCTGGCCAATGGTGGAACAATGTAACTTATTTAGCGGGGAAATCGCAAAACCATAAGCAGTCTAGTTTTGTAACTTCCATACGATCGTCCCTCTGTCCATATCGTCTGGTCTAGCGCGTGTACATTATCAGAAGAGACTTCTCATTAGAGTATGCTTCCCAAGAATTCATGCAAATTGACCGAAGCTCGTGGACTACTATGTGCATGCGGACAGTGGCGGACGTGCAAAATGTGTGTAAATAACGCCCGTAGTTTTGACGACTACAGAAGCCAGCGGGCACACGAATCTATTATGCCTTATGCGCTAGTCCATAAAAATGCCATTAATGTGTAGAAAACACTTATTGTTTGACGTCAGGCGAGAGGACGCCTTCTCAAAATGGCTCATGAATGGAGCGCGAACACAGTGTCTTGGCATTGTTCGCGGCCGGAGGATGGTGATAGAATTTGTGTTTGCCCAGGTGGAGTCTATAATCGGTATGGATGTTGCGATTGCATTTTGCGCGCCACACAAAACGTGCTTGTGGTTCTTTTTGAATTGAGTTTCAATCTTGACGGCGGGCAGCTAACAAAAGAGTCTTCTTTGGAGTTGTCTGACAATGAGAGAGAGGAGTGAAATGGATTTTGGGTCATGGCTAAGCATTTTTGGGTCAAGGGAAGTAGTTTGCAGGGATTAAGAACAAATACTAAACTTCTAGGCAGATGGTGCCCAGTTTGTGGCAGCGGTGGGAATACGTTGCTTTGTCGAGGAATGAAACAAAAGCGTGAGCTAAATCTGCCTTCCATCCTTGATGGTCAAGTCCTTGAGACAATGCTTCCTTCTGCTATCTTTTGGCTTACTTCTGGAAGCGGAAGGCTAGAATTCAAGGGCTCTCTTAGCTGGAGCCTTGGTGTCCATTCGCTCGTTGTGGTCAATATGCTGGAACCAGCAGATCGTACTGTTTGCGGAGGAGATATGGTTGGTGTCAATCACCCGCGTATGAGAGATGCGTACTCCATTTATCCACTCTATGTGAACAAGATGGATTTCCTCGATATATCTTATCGGCACTAGGCAGAGTATATGACATCAAAATAGGACTATGCCTGCGAGACTCAAAAAACCTCCAAACGATCGTTGGCCTTACCAGATATGTACATGGCTAACTTCTCATGAAAGGCAGTGTGTATGAATCTTAGAATACATTTATAAAGCATTTGACAGATCGATCTTAGATAAGCGAATCGTTCACGTTTTTATGTCACATTGTTCAGCCTCACAGTTGGCAACTACTCGCAAAGAGTTCTTTGTTTCAATGAAGGTCTGCTTTTCTTTATTATTCGTTACAGGTACGAGAAATCAAATCAAATCAAATTAAGACCGTCATCTAACTCAGGATCATTTATAGACTGCGCTAACAAATCCAGGCAGCTGCTAGATGACGTTTGTGGTCAATATGTGCTGGTCTAGAATATTGATGTTTTTCTTTTATTGTGCAGTCAGAGAAGCTCACAAATAAATCTGCAGCAAATGAGCAGCGGCATCTGTCTGAATATTTGAACACGAGTTAGGAGGCAGTAAATATTAGAAATACAGTCGCCTCCCTCTAAGTCGAATTTCCACCGGATACCAAAATTAGTTCAAGTTAGATTGAGTTCGACTTAAGGAGAGAGAAATCCATTATACCAGTGGATAAGTGTTTCCCTCATATGTGGGTGATTCATATGTGTCTTGATTCACAAGCCCTTCTTGGGGCAAACTTTTCACCAGCAAAATCGTTCTCCGTGGTCAGGAAAATCTAATCACTTGACTAGACTATAAGGTGAATGCATAAGGACCTCCCAACCAAGGTAGTTTCTGGCGAGCCGCTGCCGATGTGTGTGCCCTGGCGTTGTCATGATAAAACACAATTCCTCTCCTATGAGTCAAAAATGGCTATTTCTTCCTTCAGACGTTCCAATTGTTGACACTACAGGTCCGAATTAAGAGCTTTGCCGTCCCTCCGATACAACAGATATGTATATCCTGGTCCAGGTGTCGTTGCCTTGTACAAGAGGAGAAGAAAAAGAGCTCTGCCGTAGGAGACGACCTCATAGTAGATGATTCCCTGCCAATCCCACCAAACACACAGCAAGACCTATCTGGCCGTCAATCCTGGCTTGGCCACCGATTGCGCTGACTCACCACGATTCAACTGCTATCGCTTTCGCTTGTCGTTGTCGTAAGTGATCCATTTTTCGTCACCAGTCACCATCCGGTTCAAAAATGTGTCGATGTTGTTAAGATTCAGCACTGATTTGACAGAAATTCGGTCCATGAGCTTCTTTGGCGTTAACTCTTGTGGTGTCCATACGTCGAGCTTGTTGTTGTATCCAGCCATGTTCAAATGGTTCAAAACGGCTTTTTGTACAATGAGTAGCTCCTGGGCAATCGAAACAGTTCTTACATGACGGTCAGACTCGACGATTTTCAGAATTTTATGGAACATTTTTCCACCGTCCAACTCTTGCGAAGAGTTTTCTATTCCGAGCGATTGGGATAACGCAACAGAGGACTCCTCGAACGAGATGGCACACACAAGTGGAGAAGGATCTCGACCAACTTGGTGTGTGCAAATGGAGGCAGCTGGCGAAAGATCGTGCTGGCTGGATAGGGTTGTTGGTTGAGGCCCAGGTCCACCCTGGACTGTAGCGCATCAATCAGACTTCGAACACGTCTCATGTTCCTTGAACGTCCTTAACGAAATATTCTTCGTTGCTTCGCGCAGCCTAGAGATTCAATCATAATTGATTTAAGTAGATGAAAACTTGTATCAGATCTAAACAAAAATTAGCCACAGGTATCGTCAAACAGGTATCGTAAAACAAAATTTGTGGTGGCCCGTGGCGTTGTGGGTATGTGCGTCGACTCCTACGCATTTGGACCTAGCTGTCTAGGTTCGATTCCTGGTACGACAAGAAATACTTTTCACGGCCCCACCTCTTTCGAGTCACTGACAATGCTCAAAGAGTATAACTGTCTAGAAAAAGCTTCTCAAACTTGGCCGTTCGGAGTTGGCATTAAACTGTAGGTCCCTTCCACTCGTGATAGAACAGTAGCACGCACAACACGAGTGGTTGCTGAGAAGCTAGGCCCTGGCCCTCTACGGGCTGTAGCGCCATCCATATTATTATATTATATATATCGTCAAACTTATGCTTCTGGGATTTCGATCGCCTTTAGTAAGTAAAAGTAAACGAAACTCAACGAAACTGAATGAACGAAACGAACGGTTGTTATGGTCACAGTGTATCATTTCTGTTTATTCGATCGATCCCTTTAGTTGACTTTAGTTGAGCAGTTGAAGACCCCTTACGTGCATTCTGGTTGCGTCTTAAGTGTTATTTTTGAAGCCTTTTCAAAATTTGATCTCTTTAAAATGTCATATTTTCGAGTAATTGTATTTTTTCACTACGATTAGCTCCGCCCTAATTTTGTGGTACCCTGATGCTTTTCAGACATCCTACAACTATGTAAAGTTTTGGCACTGTCCTGGCTCAAGAATAATGTAATATCACCATCTGTTCAGACAGCCAGGGCGAAATTTAGTCCTTGGCTGAGTGTTTCAATATAGACATCATGTGGTTGCCGAGACATTCTAAAATACCGGGCAGTTGAAAACCCGATAAACTCGCAAGATCTTGTACAACCTCTTCACCTTCTATGCCGATTGCTACAGCCTACCATCTTCTTAAGATAGGTACACAAAATTAAGTCTTAAGCGGTCACTCAGTTGCTCAGACTAAGCAGGCATTCACTTATGACACACTGTGGAATTGGCATACACGCCCGCAGGATAGGTGTCTCATACAATGATGGCTGCAGAAGCTGCATGGATGAAGAGGAGGTCTACTCATGCAGCGTTCTGGCAACTCGCATATAAGGGCCCACTATTTCAATAATGTCAGCGAACTAAGGGCGTAATTATTAGCCAGCTAAACCGGTTGATTATAAGCACCAACTGGTTCCAAGCTTAAGAGTAGTCAACCCGCGTGGTATTACAATGGGCCTACTTTGCCTTAAGTGTGACTACCTCCTGAAGTCAGGCACGCAAACCTAACCTAACCTGCAACTACGTAACTAGACTCGAAGGCTAAAAACTGCTCCATGCCGTCGTTCATTAAATCCATAACTTTGTCTACATTGCTTACTGATGGCACGTGTTGGACGACCAACTGATTCCTGACATTTTTACTGACAGAAGGAAGCCATATCAGCGTTTAAGTAAGCCCGTGTATTCAAATCTAGTCCTGAATTGAATACCGTCAGCGGATTTCCGGTAACAGCTTTGTTATTCAACTGGTGTTGTTGCCAAAAAAAAAAACATTCACCATTCACACAATTCGCCCACCTCAAACTGATTTATAGAAACGACATTCTGAACCCTGAACAAGTTGATTTCAACTTGAAAAGGCTATTGGCTCAGTTCCAGGCATATTCCGTGCATACCGTGCCATCCACCCACTCAATGCAATGCAATTCGTAAGCCTTGCCCTTGAAAATCAATCAGTCTCTCATCAATTAGGCAACTCGAAGGTATCGCAATATCCCAACACAAATTGTATTGTTGTATTACAAATTCCCTTCGAAACGCCCGTGTGAGAGTGGTGCCGCAACAGACCGTGCCAGGAATCACCGATACCAGCGCACAGAGTGCACTCAGAAATCAGAAAAGCCCCGACTGGTTGGTTGGTCTACGCCAAAAATAGTTGCAGCAAAGCAGTAAAATGACCCCAATACGTGCTACGCATGCATTGCGTCGCCGCACGAGTTCACAATTGTAAGTTTTGTTTTCGCCTGTAAGTGCCTAGGCCACTCGCAACGGCGCGACGTTGACATCAATAGGCACGCACTGTTGTTGCAGTATTACATTGAATTTTGTAACTAACTTTTTGTTCACTCTTTTTTTCCTCTGATCATCGTCGAATTCAAATCCAATTTCATAACGCCCGAGTCATTAATCGAAATTCATGTGTGCATGCGTCAACAGTCAACACCCGTCGCGGGAATGGGCGCTGCGCTGACCCGGTGACGGATCGCGGGGTAATAGTTCTACTGAGTGACTCTAATGATCGCAGCAAACACCTCGTCCGAACTTTATTCTCTAATTACAACCAGTTACCAATGCAATCGTCTTGCATAATGATGCTTCACAACCTCGGTCGCATAAGTGGCGCGCCGGGGAGACACGCGGACTGCCGTGCGGTGCCGCGCCGCGGCCAGTCCCTCCAAATCAAACTCGTTAAATGAAAATGTTTAATAATACATCTTCGTCTATTCTTCTTTTCCTGCTTCTTCGGCGTCTGGTGCTTGGTGTGTGTGGGCTGTGGGCTCTCTTGGTGCTATTGGCACAGCGAAGACGGCTGGCTGGCAGCACAGCAACGTCCACCAGGTACCGTACTGTTGGCATTGTTTTTTCTTATTTGTTAAATATTTATCAACAAAGAGTCAGTCTCAGCGCTCTCTTCCGGATATCGATATGGCTGTTTGCGGCGTCTGCCGATCCGTATGCGGGGTAAAAGTAACTCGCACCATGCGTGCGTGGTTCGTTTTGGTTTCGCTGAACCGTTCACTGGCCGTAGGTGGTAATCGAATGAAATAAGCCACAGATATGGCTTACACAACGCAAGAGAGCTGGCGGTGAATCGCCGCTCGGCTCGAGAAAGTGACACAGTTGCTGGCCACAGTCACTGCTGCGTTTGACACTCGTTCATTTGACACACTGGCCAAAAGCTCAAGCACGAAGCTGATGGGTGCCGTTCGATTTGATGGGCTTTTGACATTTACGTCGAATTACAAGGGCAGGAACGAGGGAACTTTGTCATGCGTCAAGACATGAGTGCGGTCATTACAATAGAGGAAGCAGCACAGAAAAAAAAACCAAGAAGATGAAGAAAAACACACGGAAGATCGCGTCTCTCGAGTCTGTTTCATGATCTATGGCTGTGATTACCTTGAACTTGACAATGAGCACAAGTCTGAAGAAATTACCTACCTATCTACCTACCTAGCTACCTCCGCCATCAGTCCACACTGATGGCAGCAGCGCCATAGCTTAAATAAATAGATAATTAAGCCGAACAGGATTTTAATGGATACAGATTTGAAGATTTAACTTTTTTCTTGGCCTTTGTTGATATTTCGGACGGCTTGAGGTTAATTTAAAACAATTGTGGTAATTGAGGCATGCCTGCTTCTTGGGGTTTTTTTTTTTTTGTTTTTTTGGTTTGTTTTCTTGATGATGACCACTTTGGGCCACAACACTTGCTGTGGGCATGAATCACGATTGCCCCTTGCGGGGATTTTCGCCGAAGATGCTTGAGTCCGTCTCGGAGCGCTTCGATTGATGTAGACATTTGTATGCTTTGTGAATCCATGCATTAGGGGCTTGAATCTACGCACGTATGCAGGAAATTCAATTATTTCGTACAAAAATCAATTAATTGCACTTGGGCGGTGCATTAAAATGGTGACGCAAATTAGTGAATGCTGAATAATCAACATATGGGATGATTTGGCATGTGTGGTGTATGAGGGAACATATATTGCGGCTGTTTGATGCCGATATGGTATACAGACGGATCTAGAACTGGTGAAGGAACTGGGGCAGGGGTATTTGGAACCAGGACTTCGAAACAATGGGCAAACGCACCAGCATCTTTCAATAGGAAATCTATGCCATTGACAGATGCGTTCAAATCAATCTCGAACTGGAACTATACCACCTGCGACATAGCAATATTGTCGGACACTCGAGCTATTATTATGGCTCTAGACTCCTACATCATCAAATCCAAGCTCGTGTGGGAATGTCTACAGAAGCTTAAACAGATGAGTGGGAGAAACAAAGTAAACCGGCATAAAAGACAGTGGATTGGTCGACTCCCTAGCACGGAAAGGAGCATCAGAACACTTCACTGGCCGTGAACCATTCCTCGACCATGTCCTCAGCGGAGAGTGCAGGGAACTAGAAAAAGGAACCGGACAGAAACCTGGAGCACAGCTCATTGCATGAAGCAGGCCAAGAAACTCTTAGGCCAGTATAACCGAAAGTGGTTTGAGGCATGTATACAAATGAGCAAGAACAACCTCCGTGTCCAGGCACTGGAGACTCAGGGAGCACTGAAGGAAACAAGGGTTATCAGAAGAAGGTTTCTGCAGATTCTGTGGAGAATCTAATGAAATACCAGAACACGTGCTGAGATTCTGTGAGGCACTAGCCCACAAAAGATATCTGGACAAGCACTTACTGTCAGAGAAAGAAATGAAGTCACAAGAATCATCTCTCATTCTCAGATTCCCAAAAAAATGGATAGACTAGAAAAGATTTCTTCCACCTTTGCGCAACAGGAGCTCATAACAATCAATACAACTCTGAAAAGAACTGTATGTTGCTCGTAAGAGCGCAAGGGTATGAAAAGAGGACACAACAGATCTAAAGGTCGCGGTTCAATGTACCCTCAACAACAACAATAATAATATGAGCGCTGAGGTAATACTTCTCAATGTAAGATGTGGTCTAGGCTTTCTGGTGATCGGTTTTGTGATGGCAAGCAGATGAAAATGTCCGGGTACATGTAGAAACGAAACTGACACATTTGGTGGTAAAAAAATATCAAGACAAGTTGTGAAACAACTCGATACACAACGAGTGCCAGGTGGATTGTGTGGTTTTTTGGGATGGCGGTGTCCTTGGGGCAGACTTGTTTTACGAAAAATAAAATGCAGCGCATGACTCTACCTAGTTGACAGATTTTAGATTTGCGTGACATTGAAGTTCTGAGCTATCGATGACATTGTTGGATGCAGTGCGGTACGAAAGAACACACAGTCTCTCTAATAACAAAGATCTTCTCTCTAGAACGACTAGCAACACGCGATGACACTTTAAATCATACACACACTTGGAAGCCATTGGCAAACTGTTTGGTTGAATTTGGAGGATATGACTGGAAAAGTGACTGGAAGGAGTTAAGGAAACATCCAGAAGAGTAAATTTGGGGTATACAAATCGGCGCGCCGGGTGAAGGTGATACAGCAGTGAATGAAATGGTGGAACAGTAGTGAAGACAGTAAGCTTAATAAAAGAGTGTTTGCGGATAGTGCTGCAATGTTGAAGTCAACAAAAAAGAATACAGAAATATACATATTACATAAATATTTACACAATTTAGTTAAATGTATGATTTAGCAAAAATACTTTTAGCTCACAACTTAAATCACAATCAGTGCATATTGAATTTTAACATTCTATACATTTAGCAAAAAGTTCATTTAAACTTTCTTTCCGGCGCATAAATAAAAAAAGAAACTAAGAATTTCAGGACATTTAATCCGACAGGAAAAAACGTCATGTACAAACACTAGACAATTAATACATCTCCTTTTCTCTAAGTAATATTGGTAATATTGAAATGCCATTTCGTTTGCTTGTAGAGATTGGAGAATTGCGAATAATTTCTTTTTAAGAAGCACATCAAAAAGAATGTGGCACAATTTTCTAATTTGTAAAGTTCTTGGAAAGATTATGTATATCCAATGTAGCCGTATTGCGAATCACAGACTGGATGCTTCCTACTCGTAATATCAATTACTGCATGTGGGATGCAAACCCAAAATGAATGTGCGGACAGCCCTAAAATTAAAGACACTTCGTTATGTCCTATGAATTCGGAGGATTTACGGTGGCAGTATTCACTTTGAGGTTCAATCCACTGAACGACCAGAGCGGGTTATGTATGGTCTCTGTTTCCGTTTTATGGAATAATCCTAAATGCATAATGTTCCGACACAGACGAGATTCCTGAATGCGGTCGTACTTTGTAGACGCAGTCAACAACAGTCGGCCAAATTTTCTCTGTAATAAGGCAGGTGGTGTCATCCGACTATACAGCATGTGATTGGTTGTTGATTTTATGCGCCTGGCTAGCTGCAGCGGAAGGTTTTTACTGGGAGAAGGACCGCCGCGTGTAGGGAGTTTATGGGCTTCCAAATACCTGGTACGCCACAGCCTTATCGCATCTACTACAGGCTCTACATGATACACGTCTTAATTTTGACTAAAGTAATCCACAAGTATTGTGCTTTCTGAACTCCTTTTCAAAACTCTTGTTGAATGACCTGGTGCTGTGACTGCATATTTAAGCGATTTGAAGGAAATGTCAGAACATTAAGACGAAAGCTCTTTAACAAGTAAGTAGTCGTAAGTAGTAGACGGATGCAGATAGACTTTTAGTAGAAGTTCAAGGCACAACTGTCGTTGTGATCAAGCAAGAAGTTTAATGAATGAATTATCATCAAGCATGACTCGGATATTCATTAAAATTAGAGCCTACTTTCAATTTGATTAAGTTTCGTACGTAGCTTACGAAAACATGTGACAGAGACCATGAACCATAATGATCATTAATTTGGATATTGCTGCAGTCCCTATTCGATTGTGGGCTCAATATTAGTTCATCTACGCAGGCTGCCTCTAATGCTCATTCTAGATGATTTCCTAATTATTTCTGATCATGACACGTACCTTTTGATTCAACTCATATTTATTGGATAAATTTGAGTCTCCCTCGGTATTGACAATGGCATCATAGATGCTTACTACTGGCGTCCAGGAACCTTCGTTCAAATGACTTGCTTGTCACTTAAATTAATACGTTTTTATGCCATTGCAAAGTAGAGTTATTAAGATTGTCCCCCACCGTGACAGGCGCACGCACAAATCAAAGGACATCTAGTTGCGTGCCAACCACTTATCAAACGTTCAAATCACATCTCCGACCAATTATCACCCGTTTCACCATCGCATCGTTTTCAATATCTCATCCTCCCGGACATTACCTCACTCAACCATGTGTGAACCTCTTCAAAACGAATGCGAGTGCCTTTTAATCGCACGAATTCGTTCAATTGTTGAAAGTTGTTAAGTACAATTTACCAGCACGCTACCCTGCCACTTTTTTTTGTCTAGCAAAATTGTGGTCAGAGAGCAGGTTGTTTACCTCCTTCGAATGGAGAGGCAGAGATAGTATCGCAGTTTAGCGAAACTAATGTTCGAATGATTAGTAATTACCCACTGCAGAGACCATGAACTCGTTTTCTCCATCTTGCGAATTATTAATTTTGCTCAATGACCAAAGATACACTTTTTAGTGTTGTTTTGTTCATCTGTCAGCAGGGGAATAAGACGCCAAGTTTCGTTGTAAAACACAAAACGACTGCAAACATGGTGAGCAATAGTGACGAGCTGGGGATTTCGGAAGATTGCACAAAAAGTACGTTTAATAGGGGCCTCGAAAGGTCGTTGGTTGTAAAAAGTTTACACTTCAAGAAAGTAATTATTTCAATTTTGTGGCGGTTTTTTTTTGCAACACGTGTTACAAGTGCAAATGTCGAAGAGAATTGACCAATTTAGGGCTTTTTTAATGGCGAACATTTGGCCCGTTTGTTAATGGTTGCAAAGATTGTCGACTTTCGATCTTTGCCTTTGGGGAACGAAGGGGTAATGTTTGAAAGGCGTGTGCGAGATGTGGGTGGTCGGATTTTGGGGAGGAGAAGTGAGAAAATAATAAATTGAATTCAAGAAAATGCATGCAATACACTCTACGGCAATATGTAATAACTTCACTTATGGCATAGCTAGCCATATTTGATATAACCTTATTGCCAGAAACCAATAGGCACTGTAAAGAGAACTACGGAGAATTGTGGCGCTACAGCCCGTAGAGGATATTGTTGTCTCACAAGTGGAAGGGTCCTACAGGCCAAGTTTAAGAAGCTTTTTGTAGATATTTATACTCTTTGAGCTTTGTTGCTAGAAGCCGAGGTTCAAGTGTGTAGGAGTCGACGCACAGACCCATGGTCAATTCTTATATAAAACACTTTAATTAAGTTTCTTCTTGGTTAAACAATAAATCCCAAGGCCACTTATGTATGATTGACTAACCAAAGGGCACGAATATGCGAGGTGTGTAAGAAAGTGAGTGCAAACGTTTTCGCGACTTTGCAAAGACTGCAACTGATCATCGCAGTCAAGTCGCAAGCAAGATATAGCGGATTGTTGGCTCATTATCAGTCGCTTAGCTAGCCATATCCCTGGTAAATGACTTGGGGGTCAAAGAACAGAGGATAATTCAGTTTCAATGCCAGAAACCGAAAAGAATTGCTCATAGTAAGTTAAAGGCATCCAGAAGGAGCACTGGACATAAGAGCCACCATGTAGATAAAAGCTGAGTTATTTTAAGCATAAGAAAGGAACTTCAACGCGATGCTTCTAAAAAAAAACTATCTTCGGAAACTAGATCCATCAATCCTCGATGCGTTCCTACTATGATTTGACGCATTTGCAGATGAAGAGCGCAACGCAGACTACCTCTTCATTCAGTTGCTCAGTCGCTTTGAGTAGATCGAAATTAAGCATCTGTGCAGCCAGGAGATTATCGAGATTAAGTCTACGAGAACCTGCGGAAGGTAGTCGACAATTAGGAATCTGCTGGCGTTGTCCTAGGTCGGTGTTGCCATCACCCCAAGTGGTATTTGGTGAACGATGAGATTTGGAATTTACGATCTCCTGAGGGGGACACGATTAGAGAGTTGGCTGCTTCTTTGGAAACACATATTCCAGTGAAGGCAATTAAGCTCAGAATATTTTGAATGAATTTACTAATGTCATCATCATCATCTTCTGAACTGCATGATTTACTACAGGGGTGGCAGGGCCAAGGAACGTAAGAGAGGTCTCCAGACCACTCGATCTTTCGCCGTGGACTCTAACTCATCAGGAGTATTGCCCAAGTGGAACCAGACGAGTTTTTGCACTTGATCCAACCACCTCCTCTGCCAAGCGGTCGTTAATGATTTGTTGGAGTTACAATTGTTGGAGTTCTGCTGGAGTTCGGGCATTAGGCGGAGTGTAAAGCAGAACACGACGCTTTCTTTACGACAGTTTATTATATTTATGCGATTACGAGATACAATAATCATTGAGCTGGATTTATGATATGTGTTTACTTGAACAACAGTGTGTGGCACAAGATCGACAACACCATTCATAGTGTACTAAAATATGTACTAAATGCCTACACATTCAAGGCACATCTTGTAAGTCGTGATGAAGGGGACATTCACGCCAAATGAGTAAACTATCGAAGCAGACACTATTTCCGTTCCGTTCCAAGAAGCAGCTGCTCAACGTTGAGTTCCTCGCGCATCACGTATGCGCCCTATCAAGAAGATTAACTCTTATCTCGGCTGCTTGTATTCGCGATCTTGTTTCTGTAGTCATTGCCCAAATTTCACTACCATAGTTGAGAGTTGGAACAAGTACTGAGTTGGTTGTGACATCAAACTCTTCATGGTTACAGATCTTCCAAGCAGCTTCAATTTGCTCAGATTGGCTAATCGTACAGGAATGCTCTGCATTACTCCTCCAATTACTCGTGAATAAGACTGTTATACTTGAACTTCTCCACCTGCTTCAATGAGACTCCATTAATATGTAGAGTACATTTGAAGTCCGTCTCATAGGCGTTCTGGAAATGGCCATCATTTCTGATTTGTACACGTTAACCTTCATCCCAGCTTCAGCAGATACGGGCACAAATATATCGAGTGTGCGCTGAAGTTCCGTCTGGGAGGGTGTGAGGATAACTAGGTCATCTGCAAAAAGGAGATGAATTATCCTCAACTCTTCCAATGTGAAACAGCGCCTAGGCTCCGCTGAAACATACTCTAATACATAATGAAAAGGATAGATGACAAGACGCACCCCCTGGCGAAGTCCAATGCCGTGTAAAAGGCGTTGTTTTACACCGTTAACCTGAACGCAGCTGCTACAGTTTGTGTATAGATACTGAATGGCCCTCAAAAGAGAACCCTCAACCGCACACTCCTAAAGAATATCCCAGAGTTTACCTCGAGGCACTCCGTCGTATTAACAGCTGTGTCGGTTTGGCATAGTCTCAAGCCGCCTCGAGTACATACCATTCTTAGAGTGAAACGCTGGTCGGTTGTACTTCTGCCGGGACGAAGGCCCAAATTTAATGTTGATAGCGTAGTAGTCATGCATGCAGTGCGTAGGTTTGTCGAAGCCTATGTCAAAGGTCGACTCCGGCGACCACCATTTTCTTTGACAATGGCCAGACAGTCAATTCCAAAATTCTTAGTCACGAATTCTTGAGTCTGCCCATTCAATGAAGATATGGAGTCAAACGTGTTGAAGAATTTATTCACTCATCGTTTTCGTAATAAAATTATTCCACGTTCAATTTCTGAGGACATTCAAAGTGACGAAGCTGTTCTCAGCTCTCAATTGAATGGTAGAAGTTTCCGTGAGAATGTAAAAACGCCAAACTGACCTTATTCCCACCAAAAAACCAAAGCATACGCACATGTGGACAACGTTCACTAACCTAGCCTACGGCTGGCTCTGATTGAAACTCAATTAAACCTCATTGCTCGGACTTGAGCTGTATTGGTTTGGCCAGCAATTACATGCAGTAACATGATTGAATATATTTATTTACCATCGACCTGCTTTCGCAATCCAACTTGCGGCATGGGTAAGTCCAATCAACTCTCGAGATATTCTAATCGCTTACTATAAACTCGCAAGATTGCAATCCAATCTGCGCACTGGAAGGTCATTCGTGTTGAGCCGCAATCATGCGTCGTTAGGAAGTTTGACCACTCAGAAAAACCTGTTCGTCGCCGGTCCCCAATAAATTGACTGGTTTCACACCAGCACTCTTTCGGTGTGCTCAAATATTGTTGAATTATGAATAATTGCGCAGAAGAACGTAAAAGCCAACAACACTGATTGTTCGATAAGCTATTTAATGGCAAAAATATGACCAAAAGATTGACTCAATAACTACCGAATAAATGTACGATCACCGTGTCGTATCAGATGCCAGTTTGAAAATTAGGCAATAAAGCGTGTTGGAATATGTATACCCCCCCAGGCGCTGCCGGAACTCATGGGATGCAAGGGTAATCTCTGATCAAAGCCATGGGCTTCATCGCTGTTCTGTCGGCGTGCGATTGTGGCAATTGAAGCCCATTAGGTTAATAGTCGAAACTGGCCCGAAAGCCATTACCATTATTTTCGATTTATTCACCGAAGACATTCAGAGGCTGCCGGCCGTTCCTCATCAACAGTCCCTGAGAACGTATTTGATTGAAAATAAAACGTGTGTTTTTTTGTTCGAGACTTTACTGACTTTTTTGCAGCCTTTTTAATCTTTCTGAAGTTGCGGCTTAATTTGAGTGTTTTTTCTGTTTTGTTTGTGATTCTAGGATGAGGCCGGTAAGTAACGCGGCAATGTTGCTGCTCCTTTGCTGTATCGGCGGGACGTTAGCAGCGGATATTCTGATGGTGACAATGGGTGGAACAAAATCACATAAAATCCCATTCTGGGAGCTGGCTAAAGGACTCATCTCGAGGTATGTATGAACAGAATAATCGCTTTTGTCTCGTGCCCCGTGTGATGACTGAACATTTTGTAAAGAATGTTGACAGCATTGTCTTCGTGTTTCAATTGAAAAGAACACTCATCGTTTTCGTAATAAAACCAATTCTGACTGTTTATCAGAGTGTCACTACACTTTTGTGCCTTTGTGAAGGTCTGGCGACGTGCTATGCTGATTCCTGATACTTTTTAAGCTTATTTTCGTCTGCTTCTCCGAGGTCTTTCTTCAAATTTAAGGCGTACAGAGAGTGAGAGTTACTCAGTGATCTTCAAAAATTGCCGCTTGTGTCACAATTTGTTATCACATATTTTATGTAGTTTGAGACACGCCAACAACAAGGACACCATCCTTGACTGATGTTCTTCACTGCAGCCAGAGCAAATGCCAGTGAATCACTGCCGCATCACTTAATCACTTCAAAACGTTCATAAATCTTGCGTTCGGCTGGCAACTGACGGAAAACTCATCGATTAGCAATTCACACAGCCGCACTGCCGCATGTTTGCTAAAACTCCTTCATTTCAACGCGAACACATTTGAATGTGTGTACATTCTGTTGAACAGTTCGCACGATTAACCGAGATCAACAAAACCAAGATGTTATTGACATTTCCCATTGCTCGACGAGACGCCGAGCCGCGCCGCTAACAAAAGCACACTCGTTGCCGCCATTGTTCCGACACTTGAAGCTCTTCCGACAATATATCGTTTTTCACTTGCATTTCTTTGTCTTTCACTCCTTTTTCGGTTTCAGTTTCTTTTTTACAGAAATTCTCTATGGCCCTTGTGAGTTATGATATTTGCTGTATCTCGTTTCGTCACGAGCAATTTGCATAATAATCGAATTGATAAATGGACGTGTTGTTATTTACTAAGCAAACCGCTGATTGAAGACTCTTCACGTCGTCTCTCTTCCGTGCGCCTAGACTACTGTCACTTGGCGGTCGGTGCGTCGGTCTAGCTCCGCTCGGGCACGTATTTTAACTTGTTAATTAATTGTCTTGGGGTCATATACCATCGTCATGTACCGTCATATGCGGTCCGTCAACTGACAAGCGACTGACAAATGGAATGAAATGATTCAATTTTGAATGAAAGCGCGGAACACACGCATTGGACCCCTTTCCGCAGCGCCGAAGCACTGTCAGAACTTTCGGTGCACGCGGCGATACGAGACGTTTTATATTCAAATTTATGCTAAACCGATCGAGCTATCGTAGAAAGCTGTTAGATTATAATTTGTTAAGTCATTTGCATTGATTTTGCATTCACATGGATGGGTGTGCATAAATATGTATGTTTTTTTCGTGGTTTTTCATTGTTTCCTCTTTCATTTGCAGGGGCCACAACATCACTTTTTTGAGCGGCTTCCCTGCGGATTTCTCCATGAATGGCCTGCATGAGATAACGCCGTCTGGTCTGGTTGAGTACATTCAGAATTACACAAACTGGGATCTTTTGGGGGCCAGAATGACCGGTGAAATGCCAATTACATTTTGGGATGGTATTCGTTATGCATTTCAGGTAAGTTCAACTAAAATTGTGACGATTTTGTTTTCATGGCAGTTTTGAAAGTCAGAGGGAAACAGTTCCATTAAGGAGTTGGTTGTAATTTTGCTTACACTGAAGGGTGTGATGGAGCACCGATTCTCTTACTAGCAGATTATAAACTAACCTTCGAACCGTTCAATTCAAGTGGTTTTGGATGGGTTCAATCTACCTTATAAAGTCCGTTGGTCATTAAAGTTGGATTCAAGATGGTTGCAGACATGGTTGTAACACGTGTAGAAGAATAAAATCGATGCGTGACCATTCCTGAGCAACAGACTGTTCCATTACATAGTCTCCAGTACGGTTTGATAGTTGTTTTTTATTTTCTTGAAACAGTCATCTGGTCAGATGAGTGGCCCGAAGTTTTGAAAGCTTGCAATGATGTGCATAAAAATGCCTTCAACACCACAGGCAGCAGTGATCAGCGAAGAGTACTTACTTACTTACTTAAGGTGGCGCTACAGTCCGGGGTGGACCTGGGCCTCAACCAACAAGCGTCTCCAGCCAGCTCGATCTTTAGCTAGCTGTCTCCAGTTTCGCACGCATAGTTGGTTGAGGTCCCTTTCCACTTGCGTGCGCCACCTGAGTCGCGGTCTTCCTCTACTGCGCCGTCCCTCGGGGGTGGATTCGAAGACTTTTTAGGGCCGGAGTATTGGTTTCCATCCGCTCTACATGACCTAGCCATCTCAGTCTTTGGATCTTCACTCTTCTGGCTAAGTCGATGTCGCTGAACAGCCCGTATAGTTCGTCATTATATCTCCTCCTCCACTCACCGTCTATGCAGACGGGACCGAAAATCACACGAAGAATTTTCCTCTCGAAGCAACCAAGGGCAGCTTCATCCGCTTTTGACAAAGTCCATGCCTCCGCGCCATATAGCAGGACTGGGACGATTAAGGTCTTGTAGAGCGTTATCTTGGTTGTTCGAGAGAGGGCTTTGTTTACCAGTTGCTTTCTTAGCCCAAAGAAGCAGCGATTGGCAAGGGTTATTCTTCGTTTGATTTCAGCGCTGGTGTCATTGTCTGAGTTTATAGCGGTGCCTAGGTAGACAAAGTTTTTGACTACCTCAAAGTTATATCTGTCTGCTGTGACGTTCTGACCGAGACGTCGGTGTTGGGTGTCCCTTCTCGTTGACAGCATATACTTGGTCTTACCCTCGTTTACCGCTAAACCCATCTTCGCGGCCTCCGTTGCAATACCCACAAAAGCGCCATTGACATCACGCTGCGTTCTTCCAATAATGTCAATATCGTCGGCATATGCGAGTAGTTGGACAGACTTCTGAAAGATTGTTCCTCTGGTGTTGGCGTTCGAGTTTTGAACAATTCTTTCAAGAACGATGTTGAAAAAGTCGCATGACAGCGCGTCGCCTTGTCTGAATCCTTTTTTGACATCAAAGGTCTCGGTTAGGTCTTTACCGACCTTGATGGAGCAGCGTGCATTCTCCATCGTCATCCTACACAAACGGACGAGTTTGGTAGGGATGCCAAAACTAGACATTGCTCTGTATAGCTCGTCTCTATAGATGCTATCATACGCGGCCTTAAAATCGATGAAAAGGTGGTGGGTATCGATTTGTTGCTCCTGGGTTTTCTCCAAAATCTGCCGTAGTGTGAATATTTGGTCGATGGTGGATTTTCCTGTCCTAAAGCCACACTGGTATGGACCGACCAGGTTGTTGACGAATGGCTTTAGGCGTTCACACAGTATGGCAGATAAGATTTTATATGCGATACTTAGGAGACTGATGCCTCTGTAGTTGGCGCAGTTCAAAGGGTCTCCTTTTTTATGGATCGGGCAAACAATGCTGAGGTTCCATTCATCGGGCATGTTTTCCTCCGACCATATTTTACAGATGAGTTGGTGCATGCGCCTTACCAAATCATCGCCTGCAGCTTTAAAAAGCTCGGCGGGTAGGCCGTCAGCTCCCGCAGCCTTGTTGGATTTCAGTTTAGATATGGCAATCCTCACTTCATCCGGGTCGGGTGGACGGAATTGTTGATCTTCGTCGTCCCTTTCATTGGGGTTGAATGGTTCGTTCTGCCTGACAGCGGGATTTGGTTCTACGTCGCCGTTATACAATCTGCAGAAATGGTTTTTCCATATCCTCAGCATCGACTGTGACTCTACTACGATGTTCCCTTGATCATCCTTACAGGCTTCGGTTCGGACTTTATAACCTTGACTGGTTAACTTTACCCTTTGGTAAAACTTCCTCACCTCATTCCTGCAGTAATATCCCTCTATTCTGCCGATCGCGCGCTTCTCATGCTCCTTCTTTTTTCTCCTGAGAAGCCGGTGTTCGTCTCTCCTCTTCTGCTCGTAGAGCTCCCGAGCAGCTCTTGTCCTTCTTTGCAGTGCCGCTTTGTATGCTTCTTGCTTGGCTGCATTCGCCTGCCGACACTCGTTGTCAAACCAGGGGTTTCGTTGTGGTGGCGGATTGAAACCCAGCACATCAGAGGCGGCATCTCTGATGGCTTTTTGGCAATGCTGCCACTGGTCTTCAATACTTGATGTTGGCGGCGTAGGATTTCTTAAGAGGTTAAGGGAGACACGATCGGAAAAGGATTTGGCTATCTCTTGCGATTGTAGCCGGCTGACGTTGAACTTCCTCACAGCATTTCTTTGTCTTGGCGGTGTTCGGCATATCCGCAACCTTGCCTTGGCTACAACAAGGTGGTGGTCCGAATCAATGTTGGCGCCTCGGAACGTTCGGACATCTATGATACTGGAGGAGTGCCTTGCGTCTATCGCAATATGGTCAATCTGATTGACGGTTGATTGATCAGGAGATCGCCATGTTCCTTTGTGAATATCGAGATGTGGGAATCTTGTACTAGCTACTACAACATTTCGCCCCGCAGCAAAATCGATCAGCCTAAATCCGTTATCGGATGTGGTGTCGTGTAGGCTGTGCTTTCCGACCGTACTACCAAAGATGTTCTCTCTTCCTAGCTTTGCGTTAAAATCGCCAAGGACAATTTTAAAGTCGTAGCTAGGGCATTGCTCATACGTTTTGTTCAGGAGCTCATAGAACCTGTCTTTGGTGTCATCATCTTTCTCCTCTGTGGGGGCATGTGCGCATATAAGGCTTATGTTGGCAAATTTAGCCTGGATGCGAATTGTCGTGAGGCGCTCGTTCACGGACCTGAACGATAGGACTTCTTGCCTAAGTCTGCCTCTAACGACAAATCCACATCCAAATAGGCGCTGTTTTTGTTGTTTGTAGCAATCACCGTAGTATATATCACAGTTTTTCATCCTTCTTTTGCCCGGTCCATCCCATCGCACTTCTTGGATGGCGGTTATATCTGCTTTGCAGCAGTCTAGGGCTTCCGCTAGTTGTTCGGCTGCACGTGGCCTATAAAGGGACCTTACATTCCACGTACAAATCCGAAGATCGTTGTCCGTATATCGTTTGCAGGGGTCGTCATCAGTAAAATCATCCGTTTCCGAGGCTTGTTGTTGCTTCGTAACTAGCAATTTTTTTTTTTTGTGTGGCCGGGCAGTTACCCCGACGGCACAACCCCCAACCTGGAGGGCCAGTTCCTTTTTTGTAACCCCTAGGACAAGAGGTCGCACTTATAAGTTTGGCAAGTTGAGCTCGGGTGAACTACAACCAGTACCCGATGGCTACCACTTGGAGGTAAAATAAGCACAATTGGTGTGTAGAAAAAGTTACAACACTGGGCATCGCCAGGTTGACGCCAGTCAGTGCCTACCCGATTCCCACAGCACCCAGCCATCGAAGCGAAGAGTACGCAATAAAAGAAACTGTCTCACGTGTTTATCCGGTTCTAATTTTCCGTAGAAGTACATCTCCCTCTGCACATGGTTCTAAGCTAACTTATTTTGTATGTGCTTTAGTCCCTCCGGGGACATAGGGCGTCAACCACGCCTGCTCGAACTCTCATTCGGAGTTCTGCAACGCGTTCGAGCTCCCTCCAACTCATTCGTAAAGAACTCGATTCCTCTTCAACTATCCTGCACTACCTTTGCCTAGCGTCCCTCTATACTGACTGTTTGGATAAAGTGTATGCCACAGCATGGCGTACATTAGAGCGGAGCTTGGCTCTGAAGCTGATAACATTGCTTGTCCTGATCGTGGATAGCATTCCGAATGCAGCTATAGCCTTCCGATTCTGCTGCAAACATCCAATTCAGTGCCACCGCGGTTATCCGAGACCATACTTCCTAATCATAGAAAGCTTTTGACTTTCTCGACTTCCTATTCAGTTGGGCGCGGATGTTAGAAATGCTTATGCCTTCAGTTTTTGCTGTATTTATTCTGAGCGCCGCTTTGTTTGGCTCAGCTTCTAGATTGTGTGCCAGCAAGTGACGCTCCATTATCCAATGCGAAAGTAAACAATGTAGTCAATGTTGTTTAAGCATAGTTAGCATAGTTCATCGAATTCCAGTATTTCCTTCCATCAACGCTGCACGGATTACAGTACATTGATAACAATAGCAGCGACAGTGTACACCCTTGAAGAACTCCACTGTGGACCTCAGACTCCTCTGACAACTTACCAATGTGTAAGACACGACACTTACCTCCTTCGTATGCAGCTTTTTTAATAGCTATGCGTTTTTCGGGAGTGCTTCTCCTCCGTAAGGCCAACCAGATTGCATCTTGATTCAAGCTATAGAAAGCGATCTCGAAGTCGATAAACAACAGGCGTAGCGGAGATCTGCACTCAACGAATTGCTTGATTATGATCCGTAAGATGTTTATGTGACCGATGCAGGAGAATTCAGTGCGAAAACCTGCCTATTCGACTTCAAGAATTGAATCTAAATGATCTTTGTTTGCTATTATTTTGGCTACTGCGGGATGGAACGCGAATTCCTCTACAGTTTCCGCACTCGATCAAGTTTCTCTTTTTCGGAAGCTTAATGATCATCCCCTGTTCCACTCCTGCGGGAGCTCCATGTATCAGCGGATGCAGCAATTCAGCTCTAAGCTAAACACGGAATTACTGATCGTTGTTGTTTGACGGGAGAACAGGAACTCAGACCAGTTTACTTCACTAACATTTTCTGTTGCAAGTGTTGTAAGTGGCATTTTTCTGCAGAGTTGACTGGAAAGTGAAAACAATGATGCATGCAAGCTTCACGTTACATAACCACATGTAACGCAATGACGTGGCAACTATAGCTATACTATTCAATGTTACCAGCTGATTATGGAAATATTAAACAAGTCGCATGTATTTCTAGATTTTGTGAATGTTCTTAGTTGAATTGAGTGTTCTCATGTCCTTCTTGATCTTATGAGAGACTAAATAGATCATCATCGTTCTTGTGTCCGATGTTAGAATAATTAAGAGCTGGATGGGAGGAACAGCTGCCTTTCATCGTTGACGGTACTGGCCACACTGCGCTGTCTTGCCAATCACCTAATCTGTATACCGGGGACTTGGTACTGATCTTCTTCTCGAACTAGGATGCATGCACATGAAGATGCTCTTCACTAGCATTTGCGTCCCTGCGAACATTGTAGCCGAGCCAGTGTAGTCGACGAGGTTATTCAGCTCACTGTAGTGTGTTCTCTTCCATTCAACTTCCTCGCAGACAGGAACATAAATCCAGAACTTTTCTTTCGAAGGTACCAAGAGTCACCTCTGTTGTTGTGCAACGGACTATAGGCAAATCATTCATTGAATCTTTCGGCGAGATATGCGAAGGGATATCTCCCTGAACAACGTAGGTTAGGTTAAGTTAGGTAATAGTAAGAGTAAGAGTAAGAAAACAGTTGTGACCCACTCATACTCTGTTTGGATCCATAGTGCTATCACTAACCGGTGATTGATACATCGATTCCTCGTTAGCCAGGGCACACCTAAGAAGTTCCTGCTGGTATCCAAGTGGTCTCCAGGGATTCTCCACTTCATTACTGGGTTATAACCAGTATGTTTTTCTAACGAATGTAGCTATGTTCTGAACTTTTGTATTTGACATTCGTTCTAGGCTGCTAAACAGACACTAATTTTCCTTGTTCTTGCAAGGGCTGGACAGGTGCCGAGGTTGTCTAGTGTTGTTGCTACTTCTTCCTCATCTGTGCAGCTCCTGCAGAAGTCGTTGTAAGGGGCTCCCATTCATCTTGCATGTGGGCCCAGGATACAGTTCCTGTGATGATCCCTACGACCTTACTGATTATATTCCTATTGAGGCTTAGGAGTGTACTTGTATTTTTCGGATTAATTGGAGGCCATAATGCCTCCAAGTTCTGCAAGTGTCCAGTTCCATCCACCTCCGATTGGTGATATTGATGGCTTCTGTATGTAACTTGGTGTTCATTACTTGAATTGAGGGGTAGAGGGTCTCCTGATTAACTGCCAGTGACAGGTCCACCACCACCACTGCCAGTGACAGGTCCACCACTGTTCTAGCTAGCTCGTCGGATCTTTCATTGCCTGAAATACCACTACGCCCAGGGACCCAGCATAAGATAAGGTTGCATCTAACCTAACCCAGAGAGATAGGCGGCAACGTTTTACCATCTTTGATAGCTGAACAACGTAACGTAACGCAACTTATTAATTTTAAGTTCTCTACAATCACATTTCAATCAGAGCTGTGGTATCTGAATGGCATTCAGTTTTCTGAACCGCCAACAATGTTACCATCAGTAGAAAATTACTTGCCGAGCGCTAGAAAAAATCCCTACTCCCATAAAATGTCCCCCTACAAGTTGAGAACTTTCAGATTGGCTAATGTGCACCGAAGTTACATTTTTCAAGCCGATTAGTTTACCTTTCCCCTACAGCAACCATCACTAAGTCAAAGTCGGTAGTTGCCCTCGAGTTGTACGAACTTGTAGTGCAGAGCTGGCTCCTCTACACCAAAATCCCTTCAAATAATAGACATATTTTTCAAACGTCATGCACTGAGAATAAGTTGTCAACTAAGCTGTTGCACCAATCTAGTTTCAAGAGTCCACACCGTGACCTGAATAACTTCGACCGTCGAATGTGAACTATGTCGCCAAGGTCATTGTCACTTATTACCATAAAGTCATGTCGAAAGATCAATGCTCGCATTCTGAAGGCCTTGATTTTCATAAATACCCGATGTGTATCGATTTTTTAACTATCTCAAGGTTGTTCTACAAGATTGAACGTGCAGTTCCACTTCAATAACCCGTTGTTACGAAATGCCTGCGGCCATCATCTCCGTTCATCCCACAATTTCACATTATGTGGGACGTGAATCGAAACTAATGTCATCTGTGAAGGCAAAGGCGATAGGCGGATGCCAGATCGCTCGCAAACCGACGATGAATGGCAGCCATGACAGTTTCTCACACAAAAGTGACCCCTAACCCGGCGAACAGCGTTCAGCAAAACCCAGAATTAACGTCACTGATTCCACAGCAATTTTTCTCCTCCAATGGACACCGTCCACAAGGCTGATTACTGGTGCCATATCCGGTAATCATGCAGTTTTTGATCCAATGGCTCGTTACGGCCATTTAAATACCCATCAGCTCGCCACTCTTGTGTGCTGTTTACTGACCCGAATAATTGCGGGTTGCGTTGTGGTTGAAGAGGAATACTTACTGTGTGACACGGCGCAGTGGCCGCAAGTCGCCATTTGCGTCGAGCTATCTGCCCGAGCCCACAACGAGTTTCTTCATCTCACTCCCAATTGCGATATCATTTGTTCGAGCCGTTGATATGCACCACCATGCATTGGAAAGAAACGAAATTCCTCGCGCTCGCACTACAAATGGCATCGTCGCTTTGTGGCGCGGCGGCAACGGCGTGGAAGGCTTTGCAAGCCAACAGCCAACGACTTCATGCTGCCGTAGAAAGCGCTACTCGAACATTTATTTAGTTCGCCTCCGAGTTCAATAACGTTCATTTCGAAATGGCCACTCTGTAGCTGGTGCCATGCGCTGGTGGAGTACGAACCGTACGAGCTGACGCGCGCGCGATTAGCGTGCAGAGTTGTCGGGCCGGTTATATGGAGTGCACGCTCGAGTAGGGAGGGAATTTTCCACCGCATAACAGCTTTTCATTTGAGGCACGGAGCAATGAGCAAACAACAAATGCTTCCCATTTTCGGATCCACCGAGATACTATCGTTTTTCACTGTCCATACTTGCAGTCTTGTGACGCAATGCTGGAGGATGCAGAGACGAAGGAGCTGATGAACCGCAGCTTCGATCTGGCCATTCTGGATGGGGCCTACCCCGAGTGCGCCCTTGGCATGGTGCGCCACTACAAGATCCCGTTCATGTACATGAACACGGTGGGTTTCTATACGGGAAGCCTGTCCATTGCTGGCAATCCCGGATCGTTCGCGGTGACGCCGAATTTCTACACAGCGTTCACGGACAACATGAATCTGATCGAGAGGGCTATGAACACCGCCGTGCAGCTGTTCTTCGTCGCGTTACATAAGGTAAGTGCCAAGTGGACGGAACGCGCTCCGAAGATGGGTCTTACGCAACGACTTTCATTACAGGTCGTCATCGGGCTTGTGTATAAGGTTCTGCAGGACCGGCTCGGTGCGGATCACCCGCATCCGTATGAGATATCGAAGAACGTCAGCTTCATACTGCAAAACGGTCACGCAGTGGTTTCATATCCGCGTGCATTAAACCCAAACATAGCCGAGGTCGCGTGCATTCACTGCAAACCGGCCAGACCACTGCCAAAGGATTTGGAAGAATTCATTGCGTCAGCTGGTGAATCAGGTTTCATCTACGTGTCGATGGGATCGTCTGTGAAGGCAGCCAACATGCCCGAGTCACTGCGCAGGCTGCTGGTGAAGACATTTTCGCGGCTGCCGTATCATGTGCTATGGAAGTGGGAGGGAAGCGCCTCAGAGATGCACGATCTGACGCCAAACGTCAAGCTCAGTCGCTGGTTGCCGCAACAGGACATTCTGGGCCATCGAAAGTTGAGGGCTTTCGTCACACACGGCGGCCTGCTGAGCATGTACGAGACGGTGTACCATGGTGTGCCGGTGGTCACGATGCCCGTGTTCTGTGACCATGATGTCAACTCAGCCAAGGCGGAGGTGGACGGATACGCCGTCAAGTTGAGTCTGGAAACCCTGACAGCGGACAAGTTGTACAAGTCCATCATGAAGGTGATACATGATCCGACGTTCCGACAAGCTGCTAGGTACGTATTGATGTCACCCGTTTGATTGTGGTTTGTTCCACATCAGAAGGTGAAAGTGCGTGTGCTCTGAATGTTTCGTTTTCTTCTTTCAGATTCCGTCAGAGACTTCTTCTGGACCAGAGGAGTACCGCTCTCGACACCGCTGTTTATTGGACCGAATACGTCCTCAGATACAGTGGCGCCTACCACTTGCAGTCGCCGGCTCGTAACCTGAGGTAAGTTCCGACTGGAGCCAACGCGAACCTGCGACCCCTAATCACTTTCGTCTCCACAGCTGGATCCAGTACTACCTGTTAGACGTTGTTGCCCTATACTTGTCCATCTTCGCCCTCGCCGTTTACATCCTGAAGCGCATGCTTCGATCCGACGTGATAGGCTCTCTAACCAACAAGGAAAAGAAACTCTAAGACGCGGTCGAACTGACGCAGAGGAAGTACACTGAAAAGGAGATATACAAACAAAATGATTTTTGTACAATTGATTTTATTGTGGGCTGGTACTCTCACCTCACGCTTCCCCTTGTTTTGTCTTAAGTCATCTTATATTTATTGTTATTTTTTGTATAATTTTTTGTTTTTTTTTTTTTTTATTGAGAAAAGATTTGTGAATTTAATTTGCTAAGCCGTACTCGTACGGCTGAAGACACGCCTTCCCCCAAGCACGCCCCCAACTCAATTGGCTACAAGTTCGATTTGCAATGTCTATTGTGTGCGCTGTAAATATGTATTCATTAATTGATAAGGCCTAGTAGTTGTAGAAAAAATTAACAAATTTATCTGGTAATAGTTATTTAAAAAAAAAAAAAGATTAAATCAAATTTATTCATGTTTCATCTACTCGTAAAGTTAAACAAAATGCTCAAGAGAAACCAAAGGTTAAATTGATGATGATGAATCTCCAATTGAAATGACGTTGTTCTTTTTGTTGAGGTTAGACACGTGTGAATGTAGGTTATACGAATTAAATTTGTTGATATTCGGTGTGCGGCTTTGTGCCGCGCAGTGCTCCTTACAAATTAGTTGTTACTTGCAAAATGGCATGCTTATATTTGTTGTCTATCAGTCTGAGTTTGAAATTTTCATTCCAATCATTTATGTGTATAGATTATTGAAATATGTGATTTGTTTTTTATTGTACATATGTTGTATGTGTTATCGAATTAAATAAATGCTTTAAACAGAATAAATGATATTCTTTCTGGTTTAAATGTTGCCGATTCGAAAATCCTTGTTAGACAATGAAAGCGGGGCCTTAAATAGCACTGAACATACTTACTTACTTCTCAGGCCTGCGTCCCATGGAGGGTCTGAGTCTGAGCTATAGCTGCCTTCCATCGATGGCGATCCTGGGTGCGCTTTATATCGAGGGTTCAATTTTCATCTCCTTCTGGATACAAGAGGCTCGGATTCGAACAGACTCTTTATTGGAGCAGTTCTGTTCATGCTCTCGATGTGGTCGAACGAGTTGTCGCCTTCCGGACGGCGTCCGAAACTTGGTACAGCACGTAGAGTTCGAATTTAGAATTTAGGGTCAGCTCGTTTTTTTCTGTTCTTCAATCACCGTGAAAATTTCCACTACGTGGGAATGGTGGCAACGCGCAATGATGTCAATTTCATCTGCATAACCCAGTTGCATAAGCCACACGTCGAGCGCATCTTCTTCCCGAAATCCGTTGCAGTTTTCGAACGATTTGGAAATTCGGAATCGGTGATCGCAACTTTAAGAGCAAAATCATCATCAGTGACGAAACTCATTTTTGACTCAATGGGTTGGTCAATAAGCAAAATACGCGTTATTGATCGGGTGAAAATCCACATGTGCTTCATTCACCAGTTCATCCACAAAAAAATAACTGTTTCGTGCGGTTTGCATGCAGGCGCGCGTGCATTGGAAGAGAAATCGTTTGAAAATGCGGAAAAATGGACGACATTGCTCAACTTAAGCGGCTCGTTCGGGGGATTTGGACCCAACCAGAAAAAGTTGATCTCCCGCCATTGAATCTTACTAACTTTTGTTACAGCCCACCAAACATTGCAATACCCCTCCAAAAAAGTGGCTTTAATTTAAAGCCTGGACTAGAAAATTGGTAAGCAAAATGGAGAAAAACTGTCGATGTAGTTTGAAGGCTAAATGTATGTTCTTTACAACAAATATAAGATTAGGTTCCAATGTACCTAATTTTAGGAACTATGCAATATCAAGTTTGCTTTAAAAAACTTAAATTTTTGGAAATTTCAAAGTCCCAACTTTGAGCTAACGGTACACCGAAACGGATCATCAAAAGTCCACAAAATGTTCATATTTGTAGAATCGAAAAACCTAAAGCCGAGAAAATTATGTCACTTTTAGTACTATTTTCCACTTCGGGACCACTGTGCGGCGGCGTTATTGGACATTACTGTGAATGGTCAGCGTTATCGCGCCATGATTACCGATTATTTTTGGCCTGAATTGAAAGATATGGACTTGGACGATATGTGGTTTCAACAAGGTGGTGCCACAAGCCACACAGCACACGTTACACTCGATTTATTGAAGAGTAAGTATGGTGAGCGTGTTACCTCAAGAAAGGGGCCATTCGATTGGCCGCTTCGATCGTGCGATTTAACGCCGCTTGACCATTTTTTGTGGGACTACGTTAAGTCATTGGTTTATGCCAACAAGCCGACGACGTTGGAAGAGCTCAGAGCAAACATTGAACCCGAAATAGCTGCCGTTTCGGCCTAAATGTGTGGCCGAGTCGTTGAGAATTGGGTCCAACGAATCGGCCGCTGCAACCGTGCCCGCGGTGGCAATATGAACGAAGTCGAGTTCCATTCATAAATGTTTTGATTGTACTTCAAGCCGATAGTAAAGTTTTTGAAATATCTCAAAAGGTTTGCGTTTTATTGAAAAAAAAAGTTCTCAAGTCCTTATTGGAAAACCCTTTAGAAAGAGTTGCAACTAATTTTAAATTCTCCCTACGAATTAAAAAGGTTCAGGTGAACTTGAGTTCAAACCTTCACCCTATGAAACTGGGCATTACTGTTGTGATTCATAGGGTGAAGGTTTGTGGATGTAAATAATGGATAATAAATGAGGTACTTCCGAGTGATATACAATTGGCTTGGATAAAGAATTTCCAATTCGATTTAGAATCGAAGAGGTTATCCAACAAAGGAACTAATTTACTAAAATCAGTATAAACAGTATTGTTTTCCACCTCGTTGATCACGATTGAGGGATCAGATGTGAAACCATGCTGTTCTTCAGATCATCATCATCATCTTCTTCTTTTGACCCACATGATCCACTACATGGATCGCGGGGGTAATGCACGCACGAGAGATATCCAGACCACTCGATCCACCGCCATCGACTCTAACTCATCAGGAGTTATGCCCAAGCGCAACCAGGCGAGTTTTTGGACTCGGTCCAATTGCCTCGTCCTGGGTCTGCCAAGCGGTCGCCTACCTGATGGATTTCGCATTCAAGGCACGCCTCGAAAGGCACGTCTTTCCGTTCGAAGAAGCAGCTGCTCTATATTGAGTTCCTCACGTGCTGCCGTGTTTCGAACGGTTTGGCATACTTCCAAGCCTTCTCGTGTACCATTCTTAGAGTGAAAAGCTGGTCGGTTGCACTTCTGCCCGGACGAATGTTCAGATATGTGCTCTATAATTATGAACTGGATTGTATTAGTGAAAGATTACAGATTCCCCTATAATGCTCTATATTATTTCTCGAAGCCCATTTGTGAGTGGGAAGTAATAATAATTGTGTGCATTTGCCGACATCAAAATGTTCACCTAAAAAAATAGGCTTTTTTCTAGTTCATCTTCCAACTGCCACAGCGTTCGAATTGAACCTTCATATGACTCCTACGGCTGTACACTTGTGGTGATGTTTTCTGAAACCAATTGAATATAAGCAATAAATGATAGGCAATATCCGATACGTTTTTTCCCGTCGTTAAGACGAATTAATTATAGAAAAATCAGTCTTCGTATCATTTTCTACAACATTTTTTCTCTTGTTGTGTGCGCCTGCCGTGTGTGTAGAGATCAGAGACGAACTATACAGCGCCAGGAACTCCTTGGACACAGCCGTTAAATTGACCACGTTGCATAGGACAACGGTGACCATCTCAACTGTTCCCACAGTCGTGTTTTTTTTCTTAATTTGCTCACTGGTGGAACAACAAGAGTGCTCTGTTTCAACAGTAGCTCCAGCTCAGTTAAAGACCAAGATTGAAAAAAGGTTAAAAGCAGGAAACTTCTTAATTTGTTATTACAAGCGCCTCTCTATTTATTTTAAAATGATTTTCGAAAAACAGAGCACACAAAATTTTCTTGAAAAACAATTCATAAACTCAATTGACAGGCTCCACCATCAGCTGACCCTTCCATACTCCGCGCATGTAGAAGGCAATTGCAAAGCCAACAATAGATGCCACCAGAGTACTCCACTTGACGATATTGCTTATTAGCAGCATCCTGCAAACATAGGGAGATCAATTTCAAACGCCTTTGAGTGCAAACGAAGGACTTACTTGAAAATCTTCTTCAATTCATCCGTGACCGCTGGAATCAGGTTAATACTCTCATCGATCCAAAACATCGGCATAACAAGGCTTCTCAGGTTCTCCATTCCGTCCACCTCAGCGACTGGTTCCACGTTCAGATTGAATTGAATGCGTTTGTACACCGATAGTGGGGTTCCTGAGAGCTAGAAGGGGAAATTGATAAGCCAAAACGACCAAAGTGGTCCAGAACACCTTACAATCTCAAAGTCAATGTGCGTGCCATGCCGGCTGGTGGTTGGCTCAAGTCCATCAACATTGTCCAGTAAGCTTTGATCGGCGTTGAGGAAATGCGGCATGGATGCGATCATCGGGGTCCGGGTGCAGGGAGACATGTCCATTGTTCCTTTCAGTGGGCAACCGTCAGGGTAGGCTCGACAAAAGCAGTGATTCTGCTCCTCGTTCTTCAAAGACCACACAGTTGAGAGAGGCGCAAACTTGAGTGTGTTCGAATTACCTCAATGTCGCCAAAGTCCATGACAAAGCGCACAGCAGGAAGGTCGGCATATTGAACATTTTGCATCATCGTTGGCGCCATCGATCGACAAAGGTCCGCGGAATAGGACCACAGCCCATCGTGCGGGTCCATAAATGGAGCGAATATCGTGCCGTCCGTTCCACGAATCTTGTTACACTCGCCTCCAGGCCAAACGTCCAGGTTCTTCGTGCCGTTCACAAGCAAAACACGGCCAATGTCCTTTGAGTTTCGTTTCCCTCGAGAGACGGTGAATCGACCAGCATCGGTGTGATTTCCCTGAAATGGTAGTCAAACGATGAAAGGCGGTCCACAATGATGGCCAGCTGGTTACCTCCCCCATCAGCGAGAATGTGAAGTGAGTGTCGTTAAAACTTTTAGCTCCTTTAACAGCCCCCGCGTGGAACTGTCCGCAGACTGCTTGCGCGGCGTAGTGTTCGCTGCTGCAGTCGACCAAAATGCCACGGAAGAACAGGTCCATGAAGGGTGCAGATATGAAGGGGCCAGCGTTACGAAAGACTATGCTGAGTCCTTGGGACACAACTTGCACCATCTCAGGTCCTTGGTGCTTCACGGAAATCGCCATCATCTGCAATCGTGGAACTTATTCATGCCCAAAGGAGAACCCAAAGTGATCGCAAACCTGAATCAGTGGATGCGGCATTGTGATGACCTCTTCGCCAGTCAAGCCGCCCGATTTGTCACCCCGGAATATGAACGTGTTCCGCATGTTGAATGAGACACTGTCTCCCGCCTCGTCATCCTCCAGATCATATTTGTCCTTGAATTCGCTGCGAACGAAATGAATCAGACTCAGGCAAGGATCGCGTGTGGCTGCCTTACTCGAACACGAAAGGTCCCACGTCTTGGAGTATCGGCTTGGCACCCGACTGCACCTGCACTGGATTGGTGACATTGAAGACATGCACTCCAAAGTCGAATGGAAACGGGAATGCCTGCCAAGCTCCTCTGGTTGCGGTGTTGGGAGTAAGATTTATTTTCTGAAAAAAAACACCCGACTGTGGAAACATTCTCCGTCTTTAGTTGCTTACCTTTCGAATGAGTCTCTTGAAGACCATTGGGAATGCTACCCATCCCAAGCCGATGGAGCCAACAAGCAGAATCGTCGATGCGATGATTATGGCTTTGTACAGGACCATCACAGGGCGTTGCGCTGCGGTGGATCTTCCAACGAGGGCTGTCGTCGAAGAAGTGGTTCTTGAATAGGCGACACATTTGAGGTGTATCCGAACACGTTTAAAATGTCGTCATCAATTATTTAAGGCGCTCTTTAATTGGGTATCGTCTTGTCCAAAATAATAATTAATGTTAGGGAAGGTTTGTTGTTTTTTTTCTAACCCTTGCTTCGGGCAGTGTGTAATTAGGGGAATGTGTAATTAAACAGAATGAGGGCCTGGAAGCCCTCGATTTGAACACTTTAAGGTGAGGGTAGTGGGGTGTGTTTTAAAAATGGTGATACGTATATGTAGGTCAGCAATTTTTGGGTCAATGCTGAAATTTTGGAGAAGCATCACACTTAGTAGGAGTTGGTCCAAATTAAGGTATCCTGGAGAGTTGTCTGCATTAAGACGTGGAGAAGCGCCAACTAGTTGTGGGATTGTATTGGATAACTGGCTAAATGTACATGGACATCGAACTGTTAAAATCACATGTTCTTCTATTTGGCGGGAGCTTTTGGTCGGGTTTGAGTTCATGGACAGCGGACAATGACTACAGTCACTAGCTTTTGTGTAGACACTACAGCTCCGACCTGACGGATGTCCAAATCTGACTTTTGATCAAGAGAGTGAACACATTTATGATGCCGTAACTTATACGCGAGTTACGTGTCTCTCCCCCTGCTGTGGTCACTTGGTCACTAGACAAACATCAAAAATCTGGCTGCATCACCATGGACTATGCTGATGACCTATGCGATTATTATCGGTAGTAAGCACTAGGTTAGGTTTGGAAGGGGAGTGTGATGGTTGAACATCACTTTCATACGGAGACCTTCATTTGTGGGGTACATATTCTATTAAAGTATCCTGTCGTGTGGTGTCTTAAACCACCCCGTGTTCTTTACGAATCTTATCCCATGTGAAGATCTATGTGAAGAATCTTTGTCCCAACGAGGCTGGGCGTCGATTCTGGAGAGCTGGGCAGGTAAGCACTAAGCACAGTCATTCAGACGTCCGCCAACGATATTGACATAATCGGAAGAACACATCAGTCAATGGCACTTTTGTGAGTATTGCGATGGAGGCCGCGAATATCGGTTTAACGGCAAATGAGGGCAAGACCAGTATATGGCGTGAACGAGAAAGTACATCCAACACTGACGTCTCGGTCCCAGTAGACAGATATAGCTTTGAGGTAGTCAATTCAAACAATGACACCAGTGCTGAAATCAAACGCAGAATAACTCTTGTTAATCGCAGCTTCTTTGGGCTAAGAAACTCTCTCGAACAACCAAAGTAATCCTCCATAAGACCTTAATCGTCCCAGTCCTGCAGAAGCATGGGTGATTTTCGGTCCCGTCTGCATAGATGGTGAGTGGAGGAGAAGATATAACAACGAACTCAGCGAGCTGTTCAGCTACATCGACATAGCCAGAAGAATGAAGATTGAGATGGCTAGGTCATGCACAGCGAATGGAAACTAATGTTCAGGCCTGGGAAATCTTCGAATCCACCCCCGAGGGAGGGCGCAATAGAGGACGACTGCTAGTTCCCTCAGGTTGAGCACGCAAGTGGAAAAGGACCTCAACCAACTATGCGTGCGAAACTGGAGGTAAGTAGCTAAACATCGAGCTGGCTGGAAACGCTTGTTGATTCAGGCCCCGGACTATAGCGTCACCTAAGTTAGCAAGTAAACACGACACGACAGTATCAAGTGTAATGCAAAGTGCACTACCACAGGTCGTAGAATGAAGTAGTAAAGAAGGGTAATCGATCAATCCATGTAAGACCATTCTAGTGCCCTTCTCAAGGAAGACACGAGGCACGAGGCAACCTTGAAGCCATAGTAATCAGCAGCACTACAATAGTCTATTACATCGATGTCAAATATCTTGGAGTAACTGGAATTTACATATCAAATCCGGCATAGAGCGTGCTACTAGATCACTGTGCGCCAGCAGACGTCTATACGGCAGGACTTGGGGTCTCTCTCTTGAAATTAAACACTGGTTGTACACAATGATGGCGAGACCGATAATCACATATGCGGCCATCGTGTGAAGGCCAAATGACAGGTTATTTGAAGTTGAAATAATGGATCGTGAGAATTGGACCAATGGTGTTTCATTACTAGACTAGGAGTCTGTTATGGTTTACAGACGGATTAAAAATCGCTGGAGTCTTTGAACCCAACACAAGGATTTTCGAGTCGTACCGTGCTACAATCGCGACGTTCCAACTTGGGTCGATGTTTATGAGAAAGTATTTCAATTTGTCGCCGTTCTTCAACAACGTTCGGAACATTCCATATACCGTGGACGAAAGGAAGTAGTATTGCCGAAGGAAACATCTGTAGAGACATTTTCGTTTAGAGAGACCTACTAAAGAGTACTGACGGCAAACATATCATTCCGAATATCCAATGGTCTCAATTCGCACCGGTCCTACTATAAGCGGCCTCAGCAGTTCTTCATCATGCAATTGCGTCAAAGCATCTGAAAATGTATAGACAAGGCTTAAAGATCGAAGTGATTCTCTTCCTTAGGCTAAGTATATTTAGTTGTTTGGCGAAAGTGTAATTGCCCGTTAGTCTCGTCTGCATTCTTTTCTGTCAAGAGACGTCTTAGAGACGTTAAGGATGCACTTGGTCTGTCTACATCCTGGAGAGTCATCCATCGGTAGAAGCCTTAGGGTTCAGATCCTGAGATTATCTTCGCTGATCCTTGTCGAGCAAGTTCATCGGCGATCTCATTTCTCGTGATCCCGTGGTGGCCCGGGACCCAAACAAGTTTTATCTGCCCATCGTATTCAGAGAAGACTCCTGGAAACGGTTAAAGGGTTGAGCAAGGCACAGCTTGGCTGTCGCTACAGACACAAATACTTCGTCCCTTCCACCTGTTCGTGACCATTAGGATCGCATAGTTGTCCGCTTGGATCACCAAGGCAAATTTATCTAACGAGGTGTGCAGTCTGATGTTTAGGCCGTTTACGAAAGCGCCAGCGCCAGACCTTTCATTGGTCTTGAAGCCATCCGTGAAGATTAGACTACAGTCCTTTCCTGGCTCATATTCGGGCCGACTTTGTATGTACGTCGCAGCTGGAGTACTGGTGCTCGTGCGTCAGATGGCATATCCAAAAGACTGGGCTCAAAGGAAATGCGGTGCACAATGTCATCGAAACTCCAACAGAGGCGAGTTGTACCAAAGACTACTTCTTTTTAGCGGAAGATGACCTTGAGAGTGCACCCCATGATGAGGATATCAAGTACGGAGGGGAGGTGGCGGGAGGAGAGAAGCGTACTTATCAGATGGATGGATGATCCTTGCTGTGGTCCAACGTGAGAGCAAGCGAGTATAAACAATTCTGTCGTGATGATGTCCTATACAACAGGACAAAGTGGATACGAATTGACAGGAAATCAAGATGATTCGTAGACTCGTTGGAAGAGGAATAAGCCCGACAAATAATGACCTATAGGGTGTAGTACCCAAACTATGCCATGAAAGGGCGCGTCTTAGGAGCTTCATCGCCTTTCTTTTGTTTGAGGTAGAACGAATTAGCGGGTAATCTTCCATATTGCTTGGACTACAGCGGATGGAGGATAGAGTACTAAGGAGCCTCCCCTCTTGAGTACTTCGATATCCATTCGAAATTGAACATGCAAGCAGGCCACACCAGCATTTGTCAAAATAATGGATGTGGCTTATCAGGAATGCATATGACAACAGGAGCTGTTGTACATGGTTGTGTGAGATGAGATAGTTCTCGGGGTATCGGAGAAGAAGCCTATGACTGCCCATTAGTTCTGAGATGGGTTGGCACACCAAAAATCCGTCGAAAGTCAATCTCACTTCAACTAATGGGAAATCATTCGATCTTGCTCGAACACTCCCACGTACCCACGTCACAAGGAACGCCCGCCCTTCATGTAACACACAAAACAACATGGGTGGTGCGACTTGTATTTTCAGTGAGCGATTAAAACGTACTACATCGGCCCTTAATGCACAATACTAACCACTCCGTCAAATCCAAAGTACCATCATCGTTCCATATGTAGTCACAGAAAGCGCCCATTTCCGGTGTAAATAAAAACCCGAAAAGCGAATACATTTTCCAAGCGAATATTTATTCTGATAGGCCAGCTCCAAAAGGGAGCTCAATAAATTTCTAAACTGCGGATACATCAACTGGCATGCTAATCATGCGCTGATACGTCATTCGACGTACACGGAAATAAATACGAACGTTATTTGTATGAATAGGTGGAATATCAATGATAGATGCAATCAAATGGCACTGCATTCTGTAGTCTCCTCACATCGGTTTCCTTCTCGCCTGACGTATGCTCTTCTCGATCTCGAATTGCCTCAGATCGGTGCGCTCTAGGAAATCTTGTCTTTGTAAGTACCTGAAATTGAAAATGAGTTAGACTGATGATTTCCCGTCAGAACGTTTGCTCTTACCCATCTTTGCCCTTGTTGAACGTTTGCAGTTCCTCTGAGATGCCTTCTGTTGACTTGAAGGTGTCCCAGTCGATCTTTGTCTTCTCTAAAACGGATATTTTCTTTTTCTTCCCTATGTTCGAGAGAATGGATCCTAGACCACCACCACCGCCGGCAGGTCGCTTGCTTGGACCACGTGCGGTGTCAGATCCACTTGACGCGGGGACCATCTTCGATCCGTTTTCCTTGAGGCTATCGGCATCAACTGACTTCTCTACTCGCACTTCCTCGCCAGCAAATTCGAAAATCTCTGTGACCACAACTTTTTCTGGCTCCTTCGCCGGTTCTGGCTTTTTATCAGCTGCAGGTGATGGTTTCTTGTTTAACGCTGGCTTGTTTTCACTTTTGCTGGACGATTCGGCTCTGTTCGGCTTACTCGGAGCTGGTGGGCCAACGTCACTAAGAAAATCTGCCCAGAGAGCGTCTTTCCGGCTTGGATCCTCCTCGTCTGATTCCAGTTCATCCTTCTCAATTGATGACTTCGTCGATGTTTCTGTTCGGTTCCGCGTCGCAACAACATGTTCCTCGACGACAGGTTCTTTTGTACTCTTTTTTGGTTTGTTGCTAGCTTTCGTCCTACTTTTTGATTTCTTCTTTTTAACAGATTCATCTTCGTTCTCGGAGATTGGGTCGTCTGACTCCTCTTCGCTGGGTGCGTCTGAAATGTTCGCTTTGTCCGGACAAAAGTCCTCATCACTTTGATCACTGTCCGATAAATATTCTTCCTCCTTGTTCATTTTTTCCCGAATATTTGACACACAGATTAATTCGTCAATTACACAAAGTTGTAAGTACTGTCTTTATCGTTGATATTATGGATTTTTCAAAGAACGCCGGGTACAAATGTGCGATGGATTTTCTGCAACTTCGTTGTGCTTGGTACCTCTTTTTTGTGCTTCATTTTTGCGTTCTGTCATTTGTTTTCCAGAAGTTGGTCTAATCTACTACCTGCAATTTGTAAGAGATGCCATACTACTACAAGCTTTTTTATTGTAGTTGCAAGAATGTTTTTGCTTTAATCTCAATTTTTGATGCTTCGAGACTTCAATTAATTCAAGAAAATCCTCGCATTTCGTTTTTCTTAAAGGTTCCTGTCGATTTTTAGTTCATAAAATAGGACATTATGATTTGTTTCCAACCTGACAGTACTAGATTAACGAGTCTCACATTTATTGCACTTTTGCCCTTCCACACCACTTGTCAAACAAAAATCCTGTCAATTCCATAGAAAACAACTGCGCTGCCAACTGCGAAACGGTGAAAAGAAAATAGATTTGAAGCTATCACTCGAGCTGTCACAGAAGCGAAATTGGGAAAAAATCCAAAATCGCGAATTACAAGGTCTCTCCACGGAATTTAATCACATAATCGCAGTGAAAACAATTGATAAATAGCGTGTGCAATCAATCTCAAAAAGAGGGCGAAAAAAACCATCACCAGAATTGAATATAAAACATGTGCAATTGGCAATCATTTCCGTAGTCTTCACTTCAATGGAAAATGATTTTACGAAGAAGGAAAAATCATTAGGGGTGTGTTGACGGTGGAGCCAGTTGGTTTGCTGATACAGGTAAAGAATGAAAATATTTGTTTTCTTTCATTTCAGAGATAGCGCTCTTTATTTGCATTCGAACACGACTCAGGCATGACTCAGTCGCGTACAGCGATCCCTGTGTGAGCAAAGATCAAATTCAGTTTCTTTATGTGCTCCAATTGGTGGCGATAAAGCTAATCACTTAATTCATTTCGACTTGGTTATCTGTTCCTGTGCAAAAAAAATAACCACTCTTTTGGTGAACTGAGTGAAGTGACTGTGCCTGCAATTGTCTGACATGACTCGGAGTGGCACCGGAATTGTGGTCGCCTTGGGTGGAAATAATTGAGAATCGATTTGTTTATTGATGCAAACTGTTGAAGGCGGCATTAGAGGTCGTTGAAATCAATAATTGTCATTCAAAATCGAAGTGTTTTAATTGAAGCCTATGAAGTGCTTTATCGCGCAGAAATTGTTTGTTTCGTCGTCGATGGGAGAATTTCCCCCAAGATCGGGGTATACAGTAGAATACATGCTGATACCCGCGCCTATTTTTAAGTTTCTTATCACCGTGCTCATGAGTGCCCTATAATTGTGCGGCTACTGCTGTAAGCTCCTTCAAGTAAAATTTGTTTAGTCAAGTGTTAAGTGAATTATGTTGGCTAGCAGTGTGACAGAATAATAAGCCAGGGTATGGCTTTTGTGTCGGACTAGGACGGAAAACATACGTTTGCATGAGGCCACAAGATTTGCAGTGTTTTAAGGTTAATCACTGACGATCGGTTAACTGCTTCGTGATGGTTTGTTTGTTTAAATGCATTGCTTGAGTGCCTTATCGTGGTTTACCTTGCACGTTTTGACGCCTCAAGTGGATGTAAAGGTCGACCGTACGTTGTGCCGTTTTTGTGCAACGACAAGTAGGAATATGGGCAAAGATATGCATTCGGTTCCCTTTTGTTTTCTTATTTTTCTGACATTCTATTGCGTTTATTTTGCTCAAATTGTATGAAAATCCGTGGTACTTGGTCTTGGGTGTGTTTTTAATTTTATTCGATTTACGTTAGCAGGTAATTTTGTGCTAATTTTACGTTTATTGGCAAATTACGGCTACACTCCATCTTGCTGTGCCAAGCGGAAACACTAGAGGAATATGGAAACTTACCTTCCGCACAAGCTTTGATCGCAGAAAGCCATGCTTTGCTTCCCAGAACAATGATGAGACCCTGACAACAAGCACATTCCGTGCAGGATCTCCATACATCTGTATGTGGATTGTTTGGAAGGGAAAAACGAGTTGGAATTGTCGGCTACTCCAAACTACTCGATATTCGTCTTTTCAAGAACGGTTCGCGAAGCCCAGTCATTGGAATGTAAGATCCGTATTTAGTATTTTCACAGACGGTCGGTCATTAAGGCATTAAGACACTGAAATCGGTCTCACTAAATTCAAACCAAAGTGTCGCCTAAAGGTAGGTCTAAACAACGGACATGCTCGCCTACTGTGTTCGTGTTCGCTATGTTGATATGTTTTTCTCGCGTAGCTAGCTAGCCAACCTTTCGCTGTTGGCGAAAAATTTAGATTTTTTCGTGTTCGTTGGCTTCGATGTTCACCATGGTGAGCATGTTCGTACTTTAGGGCTACCTTAGCTCAAGAGGAGATAGCTGTGCAGTTAAATTCTCGCCTGGACACTGAAACATTCCACGCAATCGTGCATCAGAATAGTTAGCCAGGCACGCAACAACCCTGTGCGCCACTCCATTGAATAAAACTCCGTAGAGATGCCCTTCGTTACTTGCTCCAAAGGAAAGTAAATGAATTGACCAGTGCATGCCAAAAGTCCAACCTGATCTCACCCATTCTAGATCCCAACTGCTCTCAAAGAATATACTACATATATAAGTCACATGGCTGGTGTTCTTATAAGAGACCGCTTCTTGTGTTATCGCAAACGACTTCTGCATCGATGAACATCCAAAGTGTGGCCCACCTCCTCTCTTCCTGCCAAGCTCTGATATGTCGCGGGTTCAAATTCCTGAGTCCTCACTTTTTCTACGACTCGAGCGATTTACGCTGCGGTTCCGGTGGAAGCGAATTTTACTCGCACGTTCTTAGGGAATAAACTCGCGCACATTCGAGCTATGTGAGTGGTTCCGGTGCTAGCTATTTATGTTGAAAGGAACCATAGTTGAAAGGAAACATGTACCTTGCAGGACGTACTGCTAAGTAGCTGTGCTTTGGAGTGCTGTGATTGATTGTGTCGTCATGTCATTGTCGCTTTGTGAAGAAAAATGTTTTGTTTTTTTTAGTTTAGCTGAGTCCATTTTGCTTAAAAATCACAACACAATCGGGTAGTAAGGCTATATCACAACGCCGGGTTCGGGTGTTCGGACTTTGGCCAACGTTGCTAAGCGAGTTTAATGCCCAGTTTCACAGGGGACGTTCAAACTCCACTTTTGATTTAAACTTCAGTTCAATGATTTGTTCGGTTTCACAGATTCGATTAAATCTTGAACTGAGTTCAATTAGTTAAACGAGAGTACACTGCCGTTCAAACCCCAGTACTTCGCCATTTTGCGTCTCTCGCTCTTTTTTCAAGCTTTCGTATTTTATTCTCTCTGAGATCTGCGGTTGGGAATGGGATCGATTCCTTGTATTGGAATCATTTGGAAGGGATACTCATACCGCAGCTTTTTCCTTCTTTGGTTGAAAGACGTGCTACAAAATTTCAAAAGAGATGCACAAAAGCGTTTTAAAACTAAAAAGCACGGGAAAAAACGTAGGAGGCCTTTTCAAATTGTAGCCAATGCACGCACCAAGTGGAAAGTGTTACCATACTTGTATCGATCGCATTAAAAAAACGAAGTTCAACTGAATTGAAGTTCAGATTTCACGAGTTAAACCAAAAATTTGAACTCGGTTCATGGTTCAGCTGAACTTGTTTGTGTTTACCTTCACAGTGAAACTGGGTATAAGAAAATTTTGCGTTCTAGCCCGACCGCCTCAGTTTTCCATACCGAAAAATAGCCCATAATAGAGAAAATGTTAACAAAAGTAGGTACAGAACCTTCTCAAACGAGCACGCGAGCAAAATAGAAATCAAACTATCGAACTCGAATGGACGAATGTCCTCATCATCACGACTTCCGAGGCGTGCCTTGAATGCGATTCCATCGGCTAGGCGAGTGGCAGATCCAGGACGAGGTGGTTAGACCAAGTCCAAAAACTCTCCTGGTTGCGCTTGGGCTACAATCGATGGCGGAGGATCGAGTGGCCTGGAGATCTCTCGTGCGTGCATTACCCCCGCGACTCCTATAGTGGATCATGCTGGTCAGAAGATGATGATGGCTATCGAACATTTTACTCACTTAGATTCGCGCGAGTAATTTTTGTTCACTGGAACCACAACATGCGCGTTTTTTAATTATTTTAGCGAACTTTTCCGAATTTGCGCGAGTAAAATTTGCTTATATTCACTAGCATCGGAGCCTTAAGCGAAACAGCCATAGCTAACTTAAACCGCTACCTGTGTCAAGACAATGTCTGTCGGCTTTGCCTCGAAGCGGACAAAACTTCTGAGCACAATTTGTGCGAATATCCGGCACTAATATGGTTAAGAAAACGTATCTTCCATAAGGTTCAGTGGGTTTAAAAAACTCCACTACTAAAGACTTACTGGCTTTCATGAGGGAAGTAGTACGTCGTTTGGGATAACTCCAACCCTCGGATACAGTAGATCTGTTCTGTTCGCGGTGTCGTTGCCGCCACGGCATGGGTTGTACAAAAAAAACTAAAACCGCTTCATCCTCAGCTCCGCATGCTTCCCCCCTTCAGTAGTTGAAGGATCAAACCAGAATGATCCTAGTGGCAGGTCAATGCATCAACTAGGTCTAAGTAAATCTCCACAGCAATCTTAGCCTGCTCTATATAATTGCTTTACCTAGTTTAGGTTAGGTTAGGTTGGAGTGACTGTCATAGCTGAATGACCCTGCCTTAATCCATTCACTATTCGCTGTTTGCTACACCGATTCCTCGTTAGCCAGAGAACTATCTGATTCCTAAAAACCTGCTGGTACCCGAGTAATCTAGGATAGATGATCCACTCCATTACTGGGTTATAACTTTGTTGAATCTTGGCGTTTCACATTTCTTCTAGGCTGCTGAATGAATAGTTGCCTAGCCTGCATTACTTTGTTCTCGCAAGGACTGTAGACTTAAGGAGGTAGTGTAAAGTGGTTTCTATTTCTTCCAACTTCTGCGGAAGTCGTTGTAGGGGGCTCCTATTATTCTTGCGTGTAAGCCTAACATACAGTGGCCGGTGATAATGTCTAAGACTGTTTAATGAATGACTACTGATTATGTTCCTGTTAACGTTAAGGAGTGTACTTGTCTTTTTTGGGATTAATTGTATGAAAACGATAATCTTCAACAAAAGTTGACTTTCCTTTTGGTTCTCGTCTCTGATACTGAATTACCTTTTAATCCTTTCTTTTACGTCTGCGTATGTATATATTTTGTAGTTAAACTGAACGCTATTATTGAACTATCTTCTCTTCTATGTACTTCTATCCAACGAATGTCTCTCGCATTCTTAGTCACCATAGAGCTGTCACTTGCCCCATGTTGCCGTGTTGCTACAATTGAAGGCCATAATTACCTAACATTTGGGGCCAACAAATCTTCGTCAGACACTCCAATTGAAGTTGCCCTGGAGTCTATTGTGTTTTTTTGCTGAACAACTGTGGGATCATGGTAAATTCAACATCAAGGTTCAATGTGACCAAGTCAAGGATGAAAGAAGTTATTCCTCGGCTTTTCAATCACCCTTGTTTAAACTCTTGCTCTGATTGCTTTTCGGTTACTTATCTCGTCTGTTACACCAACTACTGCGACCTTGGCCTTTCGACTATTTTTCATTTTGATCGCGCCTTGTTCTATTATACGAGGGGCGTTCAATATGTTCTCGGTATCGATATGAAGGAAAATGCGAATTCAATTTAAATATGTTTTTATTTTTCAATATAATCTCCCCTAACATCAATGCACTTGTCACATCTTGAGATCAGCTTTTTTAAAATTTCCTCTTTCTCTGCAAAATACCCATTTATTGCCGACCTGAGTTCCTCATCATCCGAAAATCTTTTTCCACGAAGACATTTTTTCAAATCCGGAAACAGGAAATAATCACTAGGGACAAGGTCTGGACTATAGGGTGGGTGTTGGATTTCTTCGAAACCACAATCTCGGGCAGCAGCCTTGGAAAGTCGCGCCGTGTGAACAGGAGCGTTGTTGAGTTTACCCCGTCTTTTCTTTTTAATTTCCTCCCGCAAATTATGCAAAGTGGAAGCGTAGGATGTGGCGTTGATGGTTTCACCTTTTTTTTTTTTGTACTTAATGAGCAAGATTCCCTTTGAGTCCCAACAAACTGTGGCCCGGCAGACGGAGTGACTTTGAACTTCTTCGGGGGGTCTGTCCCTTTCTTATGCCACTGCATGGACTCTTGTTTGCTTTCAGGCTCATAGTGGTGGACCCATGTTTCGTCACCAGTAACAATTCGATCCATAACACCGTCCGCGTTCTCCCTACACATCTCCAAAAGCTCTCTACAGCATGCGATTAACACTTTTTTCTGAGGCGCTGTAAGCATTCGTGGCACCCACCTTGCACTGACCTTTGAACGGTTAAGATGGTCATGAAGAATGGTGTGAATGGTGCCAATTGAAAGCTTGGTGATCTCTGCCATCATTTTCACCTTTATTCGGACAAGTTTTTCGACTTCTTTGATGCTTTCTCCCGTACAAGCAGTAGCCGGGGCGCCGGAGCGGGGGTCATCTTCAATGCTCTCTCTGCCTCTCTTGAACTCACTTGACCACTTTTGCACAGTTGATAATGAAGGTGCGGAACCCTGGTAAACAGCCACCATCTCTTCATGAATAGTTTTTTGACTTTTTCCTTGCTTAGTGAGAAATTTAATTACAGGGCGATGCTCAATTTTCACCATCATCGTCTCAGTTGCCATTATGATTCTCTTTAACTAGGGATAAAACGCAAATTAATAATCAAATGTATATGAAATTTTACATGAATGCACTAAAAGAATAGTATTACTTGATAAATAAGTCAATTTATATATACAACCACAGCTTCACCTCGGGGTGAATATTGAGAATATTGAGAAATATTGAACGCCCCTTGTAGGTTAACGAAAATGTATTCTGTCAAAAATGTCTTAGTTTGGCTACCCTACTTTGTAAACACTTTCCCTCAGGTCACGCCTTAAAAAGTCGTGAAAATTGCTATCAAGAAAATGTACTTCCTCCATGTAGTTAGCGTAGCGTTCAAATGTCTATACAAAACAAACTCATACACATTCTGCCCGCACTCATTGTTCAATTTGCTCTCTCTCTCTTTTGTTTTTACCACACACAGAAAAATCTAGCGGAGAATAATGCCAAACGAGGAACAAAACAACACATTTGATAAGCGCTTTTGGTGGCGCTTCGTAGAGCCTCCAATAATTCAAAAACACTCAAGTACTAATCATCAGCAGGAGCAGAACCAACAGCACCACGTCCTACTACAACAACAGCAGCAGCAGCAAGTGCATTTTCAATTCGTTCCAATTCGAATCATCGATTGATCTGCAGCCAACGATCCACATGTAATGTGATCAAAGAAACTAACAAATATTGCAACATTTCCACTTAATGCAAACTAATCCAAAAAAAAAAATCAAACTCGTTTTGCACAGCACAAGTCGCGCGCATATGCAAACAAGTTAAGAGCAATTAGTAAAATTTAAGACAAGTGCACCCGAAATACCGGACAACGACGTACGAGCGAAAGACGACCAAGTGAGAGGAGAATACAGTTTCCAGCCGCTGTTGAACATTTGAATTTGAATCCCAAAGGAATTGCATCAGCAAATGTTTTGTAATGTTGTCCGATGCTGATGACACCGATGAGCTCGACACAATCGCTGATGTTATGGGACTCCGCTCGCAGAGCCGTCTGAACACATTCAAAGAGATGTGGTATCACATATTCCTGTGGGCTTTGTTCTCGTCGATATTCATACACACATGTGCCGCCCTGGTCGCCTTTGTGACCCTACGCAAACACAAATTCGGCCGTTTCTTCTCGATACTCATACTGGTGATGGGCTTCGCGTCACCAGCAACTAGTGGAATGATCAGTAGTGCCGTGATAGCGTTCGTGCATCGAGCCTCAAGTCTGCCAATGTCACCGATCTACGCAATGGTCTGGGGCGTCGGCCAGACGATAGTGTCGGCGTGTTTAGGCTTCACTCGAATCCTGGCGACACTGTGAAGAATGGAAGGTTTAGCAAAGTAAAGCGCGTTCTTCGTTATTATTGTTATATACATATTTTTGAGCATTGCATGAGAATACAGAAAAATGGCACTAGCAACACGGTGTTTCTTCTTTGTCTCCACCCGGCGCATGCCCGATGCGCTAACCGACACTGCGAGACAAACGAAGAGACGTCCCCCCCCCCAAAAAAAAATGGTCCTGTAATAAAACAAAAAAATTTATCGCGAAAGTGTAATAGTTTAAAATACTGATAATAATAGTATTTATATACAGATTAATGCTAAACAATTATTTAATACATTATGATTATTATTACATTATATATATTTTATAGTTCGTAAGTAGAAGCAAAAATTATGAAACCATTTAAACAGAAAAACTCAATTAAATTTCGACAAACAAATATGTATCAGAAAATCAATCACTTAATAGTAAAAAAAGAAAAAGAAAAAGAAGAAGAAAAAAAAACATTGAAATGAATACTTTTTGTTTGTTCGTTTTGCTTTTCTTTTGTTGTGTTGCGTTCTGTTACACCGTTTTGCTCTGCCTCTGTGCTGTGTCACACTGCACGCACGATGTAGCTAAGTAGAGGCAAGACAGAAACAGCAACAGAAGTGTGTTATTCCATAGAACTGCTTGCGATTTCGCTAATTCCAACATATCAACGAATAAACGATAACAAAAAAACAAAAACAAAGAAAATACAAAATTTACATGAAGAAAAAACAAAAAATACAATCAGCCGAGATATGCAATTCATTTACTCACTTGACCGGAGAAAACTAGAAGCGAATCACTAAAATACTGATGCCTTATAAAATCCACTGTTATTGCGTGTGTAGTAGTCGCAAAAGTTACGTTTTTCGTTTTTTCTTTTTTGTGCATGGTTAGTTGTTTGCTTGTTTATAGACATACGTACATATATACTCAATAATTAAACACGTTTAATGATGAACAGTAATTGTTTTCACTGCTTTTTGCTACATTTGTTGATATTTCACACAAAAAACAATTGACATGCTTTGAAATCTGAGATCGTCTGAAGATCTTTTGTTGAACAAAAATTCCTAAACGTCTTTAAATCCATAACTGCTTTGTAATCTTTAATCAATTTTAATCGTGCAGCCTAACTGTAGGCAATGTTATCTAAACCCAACCTCGCCTTTCAGCTCTAAGGGCAACGTTTTTAGCTCTCATGAGCTTCAGTTCTCTTGAATGTGACCACATTTAGAGAGTGGAAGTTTTATTTCTGACTTTCCATATTTCTTCTTTTTATTAAACTTCGAGTGAATTCAGAAACGCTTCACTGCAGCATCGATGCCGCATCACCTTTGCATCACGTTCAGAAATACAAATTTGTCAGCACTGCAGACGTTAAGCGCCTTCTCTACACCTTGCATTCGATGCCATTGAAAGTGATAGTGTACACCTCTCCTTGGATGCTGGACAAAAGGCATTCAAAGTGATGTTAGGGCGTCCTTTACACCATCTTATTCTAGAATTAAGAAAACAAAAGTGATTGTTCCAGCTGTTCTCAATTTAAGCGAGTCAAATCTCGCTTTTAGTTTCCCTAAACAAGAAGATCCCAAGGGGTTTTCACTCTGCTATCCACAGCACTTCCTTCAAATTGCTGACCACAGACGGGCCAGACTAACAAACTCGTGCTTCATCAAAAAAAATTTGGCCTGCGTATAATCGATCTAGAACAAATGATCTCCCACGGCGTAACCGACATGATATCGCAAGACTGGTGGCGGTCTGTACAGGGCACTGGTCGATAGGAAATCATGCCCACACAACTCACACCGTCGCAGCTGCAACAACACCGATGAGAGAGACACCATGCCACACTTCCTTTGTAACTGCCCGGCACTTGCAAGAGCCAGACAGCGAGCGCTTGGTAGACCCTTCTTTAACTCAATTGATGAGATTTCTACAAAGGATATTTGGGAACTAATGGCCTTCATAAAATCCTCAGGTTGGTTTTAGTGAAATCAACCATATTATCAGAGCGGTGTCATTAAAACGGCACACAGTGCTATTTAGGCTCTCTATGAACCACCACTTCTAACTACCTGTCCACAGCCCTACATTTCGATTTAAAAAGTTCCATCGCAAGCTAACGTCTAACCAAAGTGTCCTTAACTGGATAATCATTTCTGAAACAATCGCTTCGGATCAAAAATGTTTAGTAGTGTTGTTTTTCTAAGCACCTGGTGTACAGAAGTGGTTGATAGGATTCATTTTTGAATGCAGGACCGTAAGTAATTCTCATTCCTTTGGAATTGTGGACTTGTGTCCAAAGCGATTGGCGTTTTTGAGGTTCAACTGAAGTGATTGGCCCCCGATACACGATTCTGATTCGAATTGTACACCCAAATGCCCTCTCTACACGATGCAACAATGTCGGAGCCACAAGGAAAATATGGGAAGACATCTCACACCCTTTGTCACGTTCTTCATAATGAGGAGGGATTTCTCCCATTCCTTTCGAACATTGTTCATAATACCGGGTTTCCCAGTTAGGGAAAAAGTTCGGGGGGAACTTTATTCATAATAGGCTGGATTGATGCATTGTGTAGAGATGGTCTTTGAGTCTACAAGTCTATCTATCCGAATTCGAAAACGACAGTTAGAGACTACTGGTCGCTTTTTAATGTGACTGCAAATGTTTATACCAGAAATAAGGGAGTATACTACTTTATTTCTGGACACAAGAAACGTCTTGTAAGTGACTATTAGCCTGCCTGCTTTCTGTTCAAAAAAAATAAAGGTCTTGTAGGAGACTTTCATCCCCCCCCCTGGAACCTGAATCTATCCTCTTGTAATGCCAATTATCTGACTGAATAGACATTTAGTTCTGACATCGAAGGTTTTGGTGTCTTCATTTAGAGTACCCGAATGGCGACATTTATGTCCCCGAATCTACGGAAAATGTTAAGATTCCATTTTACTCAATCTCTCAAACTTAGTTCGTATGTGGAAAAAACGAATGCTTTGTTTGATGTGAAATTGCTTGAGCTTTCGTGCGGAACTCACTTCAAAAGCGGCGAAAGACACTCAACAATTTGTCGATACGATTTGCTTGACGACAAATTGGAAAAAAGTCAAAATACTTTGTCTACCGTCCGCCAACTTGTAGTAACGAGCGTTCACATTGACAATTTGGCCCATCAAGCACGGTTGTCAAGCAAATCGTATTGACAAATTGTTAAGTGTCTAAGCCGCTACAGAGTTGCAGCAAAGTTCTACGCAGTTTCTGTGCAATCCAAACGTAGGCCTGTCCTTAAATCTGAACCAGTGATGTGGTTTCCTCCCACCCATTCCCAAAGCATTCCATGGACCATCGGAAATTCTCTTATTAATTTCACAATTGCATAATGCAACTATAAACTTGAAGTAACAAACTCGTACATCCTTCTAGCTACGAAGATGCCTTATGCATTTAAACAAAAACAAACAAACAAGCTTTAGTTGTTTAAAATTAAATAATACAAAAAAATGAAATTATATATATACTCTACCAATTTGTGTTCCGATTAAGTAGAAGAAAACTCATATTTTATTCCAACTTAATAACTTACTATTCATACACATAAAACCACGAAACAAAAAGTGCATACGTTTATCTAAAGAATTTGAAAACTGTTTCAGCCGATACACATTTGCGTTTGACGTCACGAAGGTATTCCCCCACTTTTATGAATTCACAAACAGGCGCGCATGTGTGAAAGAGGTGTTTCGTTAAATCTTTTTTACATTCAAATAGCAATATACTACTATATAGAGGAACTGAGAACTGTGTACACATTTTCTAAATAAAAATACAAATATTTTATATGAATAAGAATGCCATTCATCACTCCCCTCCCCCCTATTTCGCACATCATGGTATCACGCATTTTCATTCATTTTTGAATCTTGGATTATTCATTGAAAAGAATTTGTTAAAAACAAACAAAAAAAAAATGTTGTAAATAAAATGAATACTTTCGCAGACTTTTCAAATAAGAACCTCAAAGATACACTTGTACGATAAGTAAGAATGATTTTTTAAACAACTAAAAACGAAGAAATTAATAGAACATGTTCATACTCTCAAGATCTACGGCAATTAAATAAATAAATATTCAGTAAAACCAAAAAACAATTGTTAAACTAATAAAGAAAAAACCGAAAGAAGAAAGAAAAAACTTATATAATCTAAATAATATTTTACGGAATACGAAAAATGTGATTTTTTTAAAACATAATAAGGCATATATACATACATACTATATAATACAGACATAAAATAGAATAAATGTGTAATAAGAAGTACTAGTGCACTTTCTTTGTGGAATCTGGATAAACAACTGTCTGTAACACCAACGGAGGGGGGAGAGTGTTCGAATTTCATTTCTTCATCACCTATGCCAGGTTAGGTCAGTGGGTAGACGTCTCACTCAGGTCCTGGACCCATTGTGATGCTCAACTTACTTACATATCAGGCCAATGTTCATTGTGGGGTTTGAGCTTGAGCTATAGCTGCCTTCCTGACGGTAATGCGCACGCCGCTTTCAGTCATCAAGACCAAGCTGTCTTACGTCCGCGATGACTTGGTGTTTGTACTGGAGATTCGTTCTTCCTCTCCTCGAACCAGGCTGGGATTCGAAGACCCTCTTAGCTGGAGCTTTGGGGTCCATGCGCTCAATGTGGCCAAGCCAGTGCTGTCGACGGATTTTTGCCGTCCACATTTTGGTTCGGTTGCGTCTTCTCCTCCATTCACCATCCTCGCAGACGGGACATATATAATTCTTTCGAAGGCACCAAGAATAATAAAATAGATCGCTACAGCACGTAGAGGGCCAGGGCCTAGCTTCTCAGCAACCACTCGTGTTGTGCGTGCTATCGTTCTCTCACGAGTAAAGGGGACCTGCAGTTATGCTCTTTGAGCATTATCAGTGACTCGAAAAAAGGTGCCATCCTGAAAATTACTTTTGATTGTTTTGGGAATCGAACCCAGACACCGTGGTTCAAGTGCGTAGAATTCGACGCACAGACACACAACGCTACGGCTGCCACACATGTATACAGACATCAAATTATTCATTCGAAGGCACCAAGGATCAGTTCTGCTGTTGTCCAGATTTCGGCTCCATATAGCTTTCGGCTCCATATAGCAGGACTGGCAGAATAAGAGTTTTGTAAAACATGATCTTGGTCCTTCGAATCAGTTGTTCTGACAAACCGAAGTAGCAACGGTTGCCAAGGGCCATTCTACGTCGGATCTCCACTAGGATGCCGTTTGTGTAGTTCACGTTTGCCCCGAGGTAGACAAACTCCCCCTTACCCCACGTGGCGTGTGACGGAACGTTTCTTAGTCGACAACGTATCTATTTCACCCCTCTGATTTGGCTTTCATTTATAAGGCGTATATTCGTCCCAAGCTCGAGCACATCGCTCATATCTGGTCTGGTGCCCCCAAGACAACATTACACCTACTAGTCTCCACTAGACTATCTCGAACATCGACGTACAGTCTCTTCATTGACCGTATTTTATCGCTATTCTGCATTCCTCCTCTCCATGAATTCACCCGCAATACTCGTCTCGCCCGGAATTAAGAGATTCATTCTTCAGCCGCACGACGTGAATAAGAAATGCTCTTCCCAGCCCAATATTTCCCACAGACTAGAAACCGCAGATATTAAAGACCAATGTGCCTCCGCTCCCTTTCTCCCTCTATACCGGCCGTGCTGTGTCTTGCCCCCGGACACTTAACGGTATTAGCAATTCCTTCCAACTCGTTTCGCCTCTTCTTCAATCGGCGTAAAGACCTCTACTACGGTACTTTGCGCGATGATGTCGATGTCATCTATATAGCCCAACAGTTGGACTGACTTGTAAATGATTGTGTTCTCCAGTATCCGAATAAGACAGCACAACACAGCGCGTCTCCTTGCCGAAATCCGGTGCAGATTTGCCCAAAGGGAAAATAAAAATTGCCGACCGATTGACTTGAAATATGGACAGTTAAATATAATAAAGTATTTTTTATAATATACATTTTTAACTGTCCAAGGTTGACGAATAACAGTGACATCTGCTGGGAGCGAAACGAACACTCGCTACAGCTGATCACCCACGCCTGCAGTAAAGCGACCGCGACACGTAACCAACCACCAAAACAGATAATCTTTTCATTCTGCACGGACAACATAAAGGGATATACAATAAATCATATCAATTTGACAAAAATACGTAAGTTTCCTTAAAGAATAATCTTCCTCCGTCCTCGACGAAGAGTTTTTGTGTATTGTTGCTATGGGATTGTGCTTCTTCACTTGTGCGCGTCACATTAAAACCCGACGTTCTCTGTTGCGTTGTCCCTCGCAGTCGAAGAGTCAAGTTGACCATGTACTCTACATGGTCTTCGACTTCACGTCGCAATCATGTCTCTATATACATTTTGATTTGAAACTTCTTATCCAGGAGCTGCCCAAAAGATCACAACCAGAGTCTTTCTCCCGAAAAGACGACGAACTTCGTCAGCCCCTTTTGAAATTTTCTATGACTTTACCAGGGAGTAGGACTGAGATGATCATTCTCGAATTTAATTTGTACTGACCTTGACATGTTCTTTTGGTTGATGTCGGTCCTTTAGGTCGTGGCTCACTTAGATCAACTTGTTGGATCGAATGTGACCTTGTGTGGTTTACCACCATGAGACCTACTTTAGTTCTAAAACCTCTCGGATTGACAATTGAATCTTAGGAAGTTTTTTCAGTTCAACACCGAGGATTCTCTAGTCCTACGAAGAAGTGTTTACCCAGGAACTCCCTCCTTTTCTTTGCTTGGTCTGGACAGTTACAGAGCAGATGTTGGATAGATTCTATTTCTTCTTCATCTCTACAGCTTCTACAAAAGTCGTTGTGCGGTAGGTCGTATAGCATGTGCACTATATCAATAGTCATAATATCATTTTTCTCAGCGTCGACCATAGAGCCCTCGCTGTCGCTTCCGTACTCAGGCTAAGCCATCGAGTTGTGGCTCTATCTAGGACTTCGTCCACTAGATTCTTCCTTATGGAGTTTAGTGGCGTATGCGCGTACGGCATGGGTAGAGATTGTCCCAACTTCGAACCTTTCTTCGTGAGGCTGTCTGCCTTTTCGTTACCCTGGATAGTAGTATATCCCGGTACCCAACAGAAGGATGCTCTGTCTTCACAGCCTAACTGGCTTCGATGTCAGGATGTCTGATGCTACGATATATTATGATCGATTTGCCGATTACGCTGTGATTTTTCAGCGCCAGTGTCTCGTCGGCTCTTAGCGCCATGATTTTTTGAACAGATCACAGAAGAGCCCCGAGCCTGTACCAACGTCCATCTTTGAACCGTTAGCGCATACGGTGTTCCCCTCTACATCTATTACCAATTGTTCCTGCCATTGTACTCGGTCCAGAAAGCACTGATTGAACCTCCTAGTTTTGCGGAAGGGGAAAGTCCAATCGGGCAGTATCGCCTTCATCAAGACGTTTGAGGGAACTTCTGTTCAACCAACTGGAACCCCCATCGTAATATTCTTAGACACAGCTTGCTCTCTGCTCAGACCATCACTGAAATTTTGTTTTTGGATCTCAAATCGACAACGAACCACCTATGGCCTGACACCTCGCCAACCGGTCTAGCCAGGAACCAAAGAGTTACCACAAGTTGAATTAACTATCTGCAAAGCACTGCTTTAAATACAGTTCCCTCTTCAGGTCAATCTTTCGAAATTCTTCGATTCACTTCATCGGTTCGGGCAACTCTTTGTGCATAGCGGCGTTCACACTCAACAATTTGTCGATACGATTTGTTTGACGACAAATGGAAAAAGGTCTAAATGCTTTGTCTACCTGCCAAATTATAGTAACGAGCGTTCACATTGACAATTTGGCCAATCGGGCACGGTTGTCCAGCAAATCGTATAGACGAATTGTTAAGTGTGAGCGCCGCTTAACACACACAATCTAGGCAATAAATGCCGCAAACGAAGATATTTCAAACTTATCCATGCTTTCGCACAGAATTGACGGAAAATGGATGTCGTTGCAAATGACGATTGAATGCAATCTCAGGCAAAACTATCATCAAGAACTATAAACTTATAAAGCTCATCAGTTGAACCATCTTTCTCAATTAGATCAGAAAATATACTCTGGCCACGTACACATTTACTGTGAAAAATAATTTAAATTTAAACAAGAACATTCCTCCTACGAAAATGGAGCTAGTTCTGAAAATGCTCATTTGCCCATCGACACTCTAGCTTATTGTTTCATTCTCATTTGGTTTCCGGAGCGTCCATTAATGCTGACAGCTGTCAAGCAGCGAACACATGGGTCTTTGCTGACAAACAGAATCAACATTCAACAATCGCTCCAAACCGCGTTTATTTCTTTAAGAGCATTTTGCAAACTAAATCACAGATAAAATGTATCTTATGTACACTTTAAACGAAAAGGGTGAGCGCGTCTACACCTTAAGTGTAAGTATGAATAATTACTTATTTTTTTCAAGTAAATTAATATCCAGTTTTTACTTACAGAAACGCACTGAGACAGGACTGCCGACAATCTCAGCACATCCAGCCAGGTTCTCGCCCGAAGATAAGTATTCCCGTCAACGACTAACCATCAAGAAACGCTTTGGTCTTCTACTTACCCAGCGCCCGGAGCCTGTTTATTAAATAGTTGTGATCATGTACAAATTGAATAAAATAATGCAGTCTTAAGAATTACGATGTGGCATTTAATTTAACACTTTACAATTTCCTCCTAAGCCCGGCAGAGTAGTCAAACAATTTAGCGTTTTTGAATTCCCCACGCATGTCGAGCACGTAATACAAGGTCTTGTTCTTGACCTTCAATGGCAATTGTACTCTTGCCGTTTGCCTGGATTCTTGAGCAGAAACACACTTCAGGGGCACGGTGATGATGCGATTTCTGTCAAACGGCCCATAGGTGACAAAACTTAGGTCTTGTCCTCCCTTTCGCAACACCAGGAACCGCACTGAACGCAGAGTGTACATCCATGAGACAGTCAACACACCATATCCTGAAAAGGTGTAGATTTGCTTTGAATTCGCATTCGCTTGAGTAAAAGAGTGGGTTTGCTCACCTATTAAGAAGCAGAATATCGTAATCGAATTTCTGTACTTGTTGTCGCCCAGATTGATCCGCTTAAACCACGGCGCATCGTCATCCTGTTCCACTGGCGCATCTCTCAGTGTTGTGAATGCCGTATACGAGAGGTAATTCCAGAAAAGGAACTGTGCAAGCGCAAAGAAATTCAACACTTTGAAAAACCTTGGATTTTCATATTTGAAAAGAATCACATCCTTGGACACATTCGTGCTAACGTCGTATGCTTTACTGCAAAAGTTAGTCTGCGCCGACAATCGTGTGCCGAGTTGTGTTTTTAAAATCGAACCACTTCTACTCAGTGCTGTGCCGAAAATGCGAAATGAATTACATTTTATGTTAGAAATCGACCGGCGAACTATTGTGTTTAGGAGAAGAGACATTTTCTTCGGGAAATATCGAAGAAGAATGGTTTTCTTTGGTTAGAAACTGATGGCTGGAACAGCTGATCGGTCTTATGTCACAACAAGTGCATCTACCGGGAAATGCGAAATTGAGAATTTTTGAAGAATTAAATAAAAACAAAAAATCAATCTATTTCGTGGTATTTGAGGATGAGCATTTGTTTCAAATGAAGTTAACACTTTTTGAATTGGTTTTCAACAGAAAAAGAATGTCTCTTCACAGCGAGAGGTTTTTACTGCAGACAGAGGCGTACGTAAATGGTGTCGGGAGTACTTTGGTACGTCTTGATTGGGGTTCTGTGTTTGGTGAAGGATAATATTTTTCGGTGGAAATCTCTGCAAAATATGTACAAAGCACAACGCATTAAATAAGCTAAAATAAATTAAAGTAGAATAGTTCAAAAGGATGCCTCTCCATTTTGATTGAGTTCGTATTTATTCTTTACAAGTGCCCCCCTTCGCCATCGCCGCCACTGAGTGTAACCTGCAGCAGACGACAGATTCATTAAGCCCCTTTTAATTCGAAAAAATGCGACAAACAATTGAACAAAGATAAATTTATTTTAAATTTACACAAAAACATGCAATTTTTCAATTTCTTACTCTCCAACATTTCTTGCATATTTCGATTTTAAAAAGGCGCCTATTCACAAATGTCAATGTCCCATGTGTCAAATATTTGCCCACATTTTGTGAGTAAAAGAAAGAAAAAAAACAACAGAAAATCTGTGCGCGTTGCTGCATTGCGAGCAGAAATCAAGAGAATTTAATAAAATTCGTGCAGTTTTACTCAAATAAGCAATAAATAAATACAAAGTGAAGGAACGAGTCACACAAAAGAAGGCCTTAAATCGAGTGCATTATTGAAAATTGTTATTAAATCATCTCATACATAATAATTTCTAATATTAAGTAACACAGGTTTAGAATAGGTTTTCCTTTATCGATTTTTGTATATAAATTGTTTACAATCCGTAAGAATAGTGATCGGTAGTGTTAACGTTGCATCGAATATACTTTTTGAATGGTACAAAGCATATACTAGTGAATGTGCGAGAGATATTTGCAGCCGGTAAGTTTCTTGATTGTTAAAACAGATTCACTTTGTCGAGGGGTATGAGAAAGGTCATGAACCTTTATGAAACTTTCAGTGCTTAGAAGAGACTTGGGTGTGAAATTTGCTCTGCTGTTTTTGGTAGCATGGCTTTGAGGCATTCTTCAGCTTGACCGTTCATGGAATAGAGAGTGTTTTGTGACGCGATTGGATTGGAAGGCTGCTAATGAAGAAGTAACATATGTGCGGAACATTTAATTTGGTTACGATGCGGCACAAGTTTGCCTTCTTCAAACAAATACCTTCACCTAAGTTGGCCTTTGAGCAGACCTCTCACAACGAGCCTGCGAAACAAACAAAAACCAGCCCAGATGTGTACTCCCAAGAGAGAAGGTCTATAAGGTTGATTGCCTGAAATTCCGGCGGGAGATTGCTTACATGCTTCATCTATAAATCTGCATAGGTTATCTCACTTTGAGGTTCTCCCATTGAATTGATCCCAATTTGATAAAAAAAAAAAATAAGAACAATTCGCTGGTGTACTTTGCCACCAATACTCGCGTGAGTAAAGATAACCCACAGCTACGTAAGCACCTATAGCTTAATACACAGGTTTCTGTGGTAGATTAAGTGGAAGCACGACATGTGTATACGGAGCGTCAGCCATCTTATTTTACATTCAGAAAATCAATATTTTTATATTCTTTTCCAAGACTTATTCGAATTCTTAGTGCGTACGAACGCGAATGCCTTCCTCGGCTTTGGTACGACATGCACAGGATTCGAGGAGGTGTGAATGAGATCAGCAAATCCATTTTTTTGTTTGATTAGTTGGCACCCCTATTCGTCCCCCTGCAAAGGGCAACGAACCGTCACTCTAGTATCTTTTTTGCTGTAACTTTCCACAAGCTACATCTATGAGACCCTCTTACACCCGCAAGCTTGCCCGCTGGGGAGTGCTTGAGTTGGGCAGAGTACAAAGTTTGTGCATGTTTGTTTTTACAGAAGATTTACTTTAGAACCGCAAATCCAAATCGTCGCTCAAAGGTCTACTCCGGTTGATCTTTTTGTCTAGATTTCATGAAATCCGGTTTGAATAAGGCAAACGTTCCAACTCCTAAATATAGGCCAAGCAGATATGTATTTATAGCTGTGTATATCTGCGAGAAGCTTTTTTTCCTTGCATCGATTTGAAAATAAATGTTGTTGTTTTTTTTTTTTTTTTTTTTCAAAACATCTTATGAACATTTTTGTAAAAGGCGAACAAAAAGCAAAACTCGCGCCGACTTCGAATGTGGCTGCAATTTTTATGTGACCGCAATTGCTACGCGTATATGTACATATTTTTACATTGCATAAGCAACTGGCTTTGCGAGTGCTTCGATGGATGTGTGTGTGTGCGTGTGTGTGTGTGTGTCGGTTTGCACATGTATGGACATTTTCAGGTTAAGTGCGACGTGGATTTTGTAGAAAGATGGCGATTCTAAGATTTTGTAATTTTTTTAATTTATCACAGATTTTGGTGTGTGCTTATATGCAAATAGACATCCTGGCAAGGTTTTGCTTGACACACACGCACAGTCACACGCATGTGCCACATGAGATCATGCGAATATTTTTAAAATTTTCCATCAGGGGGCCCGTGTTTTCTCTGGGAACCTACAAGGTCTACATGTCCGGGCCTCACCTTCTCTGATGCCTGTGACCCCCCCCCCACCCTTCTTACACCAGAGCGCTGATGATGCCATTCCCCCGATTGCCCTCAATCTGACAGCTTGTAAAATTACACAAAAATAAATTAAGTAATTTCTAGCAAATTATTAATTATAATTAAATACCGGACAAAACACACACACACACCCACATACACACACACACCAACACCAACACCATCACATGCACGCACTACCACTCAGCCACAAAACATCTACCATCGCAGTTTCATGTTTAAATTGACGCGACGCTTTCTATCTTCACGAAAAGACGAACTATACATCAGTCCTTCTCGTCACGTATACCAAGTTAGACGTGTTTGTGACTGTGAATTATTATATAATAAATTAAGTAAATAATTTAACAAAAATTTTGTTGTACAAATAATCGTATTGGTAAGTAAATTATTTCAAAGAAACAAAATACAACCTCTTTCCCCATGCATAGCCGAGTATCTTTTGGGTCGAAATCTTTTTTCTCAATTTTCCTCCTCAAATGACAGCGCATCTCTGTTTCATTCGCTGCGGCGTTGTCTCGCTCTTATTGGCTTGTTGTTATCGAGCGATTTTTTGTGGTCGCCTCAAGGTTCTCTGCAGAAGGTTGACTTGAAAAATTGTTGTTTCTAACGTATGGCTTGGAAAAAGACTGACCTGACCCACTCATAGCTGTAGAACGTGAGGGGTCTCAGACAGAATTCACTCAAATCATGCATATTTTGCCCCCTTCCGCCTGGCATCTGATGGCGTGATGTTGGCAAAAGTTTGTCTATCTTTCGACAGCTCTTAACAGATCCCCCTAAATTAATTAACAAACTGAAGATACTTGCGTATAAATAAAAGGGGTAAAAGATAAGGAATTGATTTTTTTAATCCCTTTTGATCGCGTCTAGTAGCGTTGAAAATTAAGGAATTCTCTGCTGCTAACGGCACTCTCTCAAAATTTGGTTTTCGTACGAGCGGCGAGAGGTTACGCTGAAACCACTGGCCGGCGAATGAATGGGGGAACAAAATTCGGTAGCGTTTATTTATGTTTGGTTTTTGTGTGATTGGCATCAATAGCGCGTAGGGTTGCCATGGCTACATTGCTTGTGTGATGGGTGGGGACAAAAATTTGATTCAATTTATTTTTTATTTGTTTTTTCCTCTTAACTAAATAAAAGAAAATATAAGAAAAAAATAACATGAATTGGTTCTGATTTGATTATGTTTGAAGAAAAATAAACTAATGCAAATCTAGACAGCATCGTAAAAATTCAAACCGCATTTTTAACTCACTTAAGTAAGCAAAAACTTAACGAAACTCAACGAATCTGAGCGAAGTGGTTATTATGGACACAATTTGTCATGCATGTGTATTCTCTCCATTGCTTAAGTCGACTAAAGCACATAATGGTTCGGCCTACATGTGCCCATGTTTCGTATTTATTGTATAAACATTATGGTTCGTATTGATTCGCTGCTGTAGATATTGAAGTTCTTCGAATTTTGATGAACCCTTGTTCAATTCAACTCGTTTGCTTAGTAAATTCGTATAAGTAGTAGATTACTGTAACTAGCTTCTCACTTATACGAATATGAGGAGGGACAGAACATTTTCCGTATAAGTGAATAGTAGCTAAGTAAAAAGGGGTATCGCCGGAGAAAGAGACATTTTTCGCATGGCTGAATATTGCGTGTAAGTGAGTTTCGTATAAATGAGAATATGCTTCATTGACATTGCGGACATTAGTCTTATGAGTGCTTGTCACTGGAAAGTCTGTTTTACATAACCATTGAACGGGAAGTAAAAGTGAACTGACCACAATCTTAATTAAGTGCCGCAAATATCAGAATAGGCTACGAAATCCCACATTAAAATAAAGAAAAAAACAGAACAGATTAATTTTGCAAAAAAAATACTTTGGATTAAAATAACCATCGCATGTGATTATCTCTTACGTTCGGAATATCATGGCAACCCTGTTTCATGAAAAAATGACTGCCCCTTCGCTCGCTTGCTGCTCCTCAGACAAAAATTGATATAATTTTAATAAAATGTGTATCACTTCTAAATGAAACTTAACATTTCCCAATTAATCGATAAGCTAATTGCCAGAATGTTCAAATAAATCAATACAACAAAACTCAACTGCATGCAAAATTGACCAACAAAAGCAGCTCCATATCTTCTCAATAGGTTAACAACCTTTCATAACCTTGATGAAAGATACAAACGAAAAAAAAAAATGATATTCAATGAACGCGAGAAGAGAACTGTCTTTGTACAGACACAAAATGCAATCCACTGAGTAGTAGATACATTCATATGCTCATATTGTGTGCGACAAGTCTTCGCTGCCCATCATCGTCCAAGGTATCTATTTTAAGTAGAATGACAACAAAAACACGTTTTCTTTACGTCAGCTACGAGTAACAGTGATTGTGACTTAAAATTTAGTCAAATTGAACTGAATTTGTTCAGACACAGTCTAATACACATGTTGACAGTGTGTATTTTTTTGTGGCGAGGATTAGCAGCTAGACAAGATTTTTTTTTCTTAAATTGCGGTTTTTATACAAATTTGACAGTTTTTCCCTAAGACAGCTGACAGATAAAAGAAAAAAGAAAAATACAAATTGCATTCTAGGTTAGAAAATATTTAGGGTCTACAGAATGTTTTGTTGTCGAACCAATACTCTTGCACGAGATAACAGCATATGCTATGGCTACAGTGTGACATACACTACAGAAAATGGGGTGAGATGCGAGTGTATGTTCGGTGTACACATCAAATCAAAAATCTTCCATTTTGTTGTTTATTTTTAAAATCAATATTTTATGATTTCTTCTGTTTCCTGAATTGTTCTAATTTTTTTTTGTCGGACATATGCCTTGCAAAACTTACAAAGCATAAGGTATTAATGAGATTTTTTTTTGAATTTATGACCATAACCCTTTGCTGCTGCAATGCTTGACGTCATGACTTTGTCTTGAGGGCTTAATGATTTCCTTTCTGTCAATTTTGTTTGTCAGCCTCAATTCCTAAATCATCATTACAATATATAGTATACTGTTTGAATCACACGTGCATGCCTGCATACATACATGGGCGTGACAAGTAAACCTCACACCTAAATGTAGGCTACTGCTCATTGCAAAAAGCTCAGTAGGTGTAGTTTACAGCGAGCTTTCGGGCAAAATAAGTTTCCACGAGGTTGTTAATCATTCTTACTGAATAACAGGTTATCCGACATGGTCTAGTTGTTTCTTTTTTTTTAAGGTTTACGGTACAATAAGACCCTGTGATATTATTTTATGTTACATCGACAAGTTTGAATTTTCATATTTTTTTGCTTTTCCTTTTTTTTTTCTCAAACACATCTGGACAAACCTCGATGTAAGCACAACTGTTGTGCACTGTCACGGATTACGGATTCATAGAAAATATGAAATTCATAAATGTAAACAGAAGGTTTCATTGAGAATGACACATCATCATGAACACGTTGGGCAAAAATAAAACAAAAGCAATGAATGCATGCTCTTGTGCCTTAAAATGTATAATTAATCAAAGCGTGGGAAGGGCATGGAATGGAAACATGTTACAGGGTTGTCGTGCTATTTTTTTTTTTGCATGCAAGGTGGGAAATAGTGTGTGCTCTTGAATAAATATTTTGCATGATAGGCATTGGGGCATGAGAGCTGGCGAGGGATTTGTTACTTGAAGTCTAAAGTGCAGGTCACTCAAGTAGGATGTGTATACTTTTGCAATGCTTCACTTTTTTTTTGTGTGTGGCTCCTAGTACAAAATTTTCAATTACTGTTGAAATACTCAGATCCAGACCATTTCGAACCGGCTGCAAACGTCAAAAATTCCTTTGGAGCTGTGGAAGCGTTCCCTGAATTCTTGAAAGCACCGACACGTTGTTGGAAAAAGCCATGTCTTTCAGTGACCTCACGGCATTTTGTTTCGTTTGGAATTAAACGCCTCACCTTGCTAGACTACAGTGCTTTCAAATATGTTCTTGAATTCTGATCTAAACCCTACTTTCCACACATAATTTGTTTGACTAAAAATTATCTTTTCATGTACTTACATACATGTGCAATTCCCTCCTTAAAGTTGCAAAAAAAAAAACAACATGTAAATACCCCTCGATGAATCAGCGCCTGGCAACCCTATTCCTCTACACTTCATCCATACTTACCAGATACGTGTGCACATGTACGTGTCTCGTTTCATATCGTATGCAAAGTCTCTGTTCCCATTTTAACGATAAATTCATAAGAAAACGAACGCTTAAACAAAAAAAAAAAAAAAACAGAAATAAATTATTTATGTAAAACAATTTTGGTCATTAACATGCGCACTGTTGCCAAACTAACAGCGTGCATCTCAGATGGAGCAGCAGAAAGTCAATTGAATTTGACTTTCATTAAATTTTTCACATTTATGCTTATGATCACATTCGCACTTACCCAACTACAGCGCTTATCAGTGAAGCTCGTGGATTTCACCTCAAAACTGACACTCTGACAGCCAGTGAGCGCAAATATCTTTTGGCAATTGTGGCACGCAGAGAAAGGGATCTAATTAGCAGAAGGTGTCTTTATAAAGGCACACCTTTCGAAAATGTCAAAAAATTCCATCGCACAAGGAATGAGTAACACAGATAAACGGTGGCATGACATATGAATGCGATTGCCATTGTCGTGCATTTATTCAATTTTGGCAGCCATGTTGTTTCTGATTCTGAAAATCAATATTGTATGTGCATGGATGACCGTGCAATTTTGTTTTGTATTTAATTGCATATACAGGTTTTTTAGAAGATTTTTTTTCAGAAGAAAACTTAAAATTTTAGCTGTTTAATCAATTTGGAATTGCTTCCTGTCAGAGGCGGTCGCGAGGAAAGCATTGTGTGCAAATGAGCTCGAGGGAGAGGGGAAGTGCGAGTGTGACGATCTACTTGAGGGCAGCAGAAGGAAGGGAAGCGTATACAAATTGAGTGCAGATGTTTGCTTTTTATCAACTTTTCAGATTAGAGACGCCTTTGAGGAAGAAACGTCTGTTGAAAGTTGTGACTAATGTCGAATGTTACGAAAATTATGACCCAGTCTCCATATTGTACAAACACACTGTATGTTCATATATACGGCCAGACTATTTGTTTAAACCAGTCTTTCACGGAACATGTGTGCTTAATTGGCAGCAGCTCTGTTAAGTTGTGATTGACATGGCAAATGAAGTGGCAATGGAGAGCGGAGTTACTTGCAGATAAGCCTTCTGTTATCGACAGAATGTTCTTCACGGAATGTGTTTGCCTACAGCGCGATATACAAATTGGCCTAGTCCTACACATAGTCTTGCCCATTTTTGATTACCATGAATGAGTGGACAGTTAGAAGGGCGTGGCTGTCAGGGTCAGGTGAAAAATGGCAGTTGGCAGATTTTGTCAAAGGGGGAAGGAAAATTATTTTGCTAACGTTCACTGTTGTTGCATGTCAATCGAAGTGAGCTTTTGTGAGCTTTTGTTTTCATATTTATTGCGTGTTAACGAAATGACTTACTTTTGTTCAGCAAAATTGTAACTGTAACATAAGCGCCATCTGTAACAAGCGCTGAGCTGTAATAAGTCAAAATTGAGTATGCAGTCCCTCGGTGAGGAGGGGGGGGGAACAGGAGTTGTTTTGTGGCGACTTATGCCTTGTTGGTGGTGTCGTGAGGGAGGGGGGGGAAGGGGTGCTGCTTCTGCTACTAAGGTGGATATGTTACAAGGCTTTAGCAAACTTCCTTGATCCGAATTTCTGTTGCCCATGTGTAAAAGGCCAAGCTAAGTAGCATCGGTTCAATTGGAAAAAAAATGAAAATAAGGCTTTTGCCTTTGGAATACCCACAAGGCAAAAGACTGGTCCAAAGATTTTTTTTTCTCGAACCTATTTATTCACACACATGCACACACACATATACCCACACTAATGTATACACAGCATCATTCGTATCCATACACACCCTCGTCGTTGTGTTCACAAAATTTGCTGCGCTCCCTACCGGCTGTAGAAGATATTGCTGTCAGTTCTCTCTGTCACGTGTTGTTAACAGGGCGTGTTTGTGAGTGTGTGCTCAGTTGAACGTACATTAATTTACCTCAAATCAAGCTATTCACATTCCAGAAGTCAATTTCGAAAAAGGTAAGATTTTGTAAAATTGCAAAAATTATTTCCTCCAAAACAGCCGCATTCGAGAAACCATACAATGTGACGTCTGTAGTCTGGAAACTTCTTGTCAATCGTTTAGGTACACGTTGTTTCCCTCTCGCTCACACGAGTTCCGCTTGCCTTCTCTCTGTTCGGCTGGTGTGTTGTGTAAGCGATTTCGTCTTGCTTTTTTTTTTTTCATTTTTGCTTCTCGTTGACTTGAGGTTGTAGACCGCTAGGCTTGTAAAGCTGGTTGGTTGGTTTGCATACGAGTCAAGTGTTGTTCGAAATTTTAGAGGTAGGCGATTTTCGAGGTGCGGCGTCAAAAAGGTTGAACATTTTCTGTTGAGAACTGATCACTGAGGAGAAATTATGAAAATGCTGTTCCATTTTAAATCAAATACATGTGCTGTTGTGTGGAATTTAGCTCAGATTCAGATTCACACAGCTGCGAGTGTACAGCCTGAAGGCGGCATTGCGGCGGTAAAGCGAGGAAGGAGAGCACTTATTTTGTTCTTTCGTTGTCTTCTTTTTGCTTGAATTTATTTTGCGTTGGTAGGGTTGCCACGTGTTGGGTTCTAGGCTTGAATTCTTTCCTTTGATTTTTTGTTGCAGGTTGCAGAGAAGTTGTTTTTGGTTGTTAGTGTTCTGTTATTTTATATGTTCGAAAACGGAAAAAAAAATGTTTCGGCTTTTGTAACTTTTACACTAATTTACGGGAAGTTTCCTTAGTTTACGGAAATTGCAATAAAAATGCGCGAGTGTTCACATCAATTAAGGATTATCGATACAACTGATTAAAATTATATTACTTTTGTTTACTCGGTATAAGGGTCCATAATCGTTAATTTTGTCATCAAGAAGTGTTTTTATTACCTTATGAGCGCAATATAAATCGTAATCGAAATTCGTTTTGACATAAAAATCCGCGGAATTTTAATTAATACTTGTGCATAGTTTGTAGTCGATTGTGTAATTTCAGCTAGTGTTAAAAATATATACATATTTATTATCGGGCAAGAATTGTGTTGTGTCGCGTTTTTAGTTCCGCGATGTTTTTTCTTCATCAATTTTTATGCGAAAAGTGCTCGGATTTCTGCGTGATTTTTCGTGAACGTAAATGCATGGATCTAAGACGTATAATAAAATATATGATGAATTAAAGAAACAGACCGCGTCTAAAGTGGCGTACATGAGCGGAGGAAAGCCTCAACCAATATGTTTGGCTAGACTTGTTGGTTAAAATTCAGGACCAGCCATACTGTAGGGCGACGCAAAGAAGTTTACGTTTACGTTTAAAAGTATGAAGTGCTTGTAACCTTGGATCTAATAAAGTTCCCAAACCATAGAGCCCATTGCGTGTGTTATGTGTTATGTCAAAAAACTGCCAACTCAAGTTTTTGTGAGAGAAGGGGAGGTACATAACAAATACTGTCCACAAATGGAATCCGTCACCTTGGAAGTAGCTGGATTCGTTGTTTTTGCCCCTTTCGAGCTGCTTCAAGGCATGAGTCTGAGCGTTGGTATTCAAAAAAAAAAAAAAAAACTAGATAAAGAGCAATGTGATTAATTTGTCGTGTTAGATGCATGTGTGGCCAGTTGTTGCAACAAGAATGTCACAGTTAAATACATTGACAAGAGCGGACTTCAATGCAAAGAATCATGGAAGTACTACAAAAACCAGGGTAGAGCCGGTGCAAAGGTGTGTAACCCACACATTGGGATTTAATATGTCTGGCTAGAGAATTGCCTAGCTTCTACATCTTATCACTTCTGTTGTGTGCACTTTGTTTCCACACAAATGAAAGTACTTGTCGGTGGCCTTTGTCTTTTTCAAATCACCGCTAAGAATAACACGACTTTTCAAACGAGATCAAACGAACTTGCGAAGATGGATGGAAAATGTGTAAAAAGTTCACAATCATCAGAAATGGGACAGATTGTGTATAGCTGCTGTCTATGACAGTCAGACGTCATATATCGCACTGAAAAGCGGCGTTCACACTCAACAATTTGTCGATACGACTTACTTGACGACAAGTTGGCATCAACATTTTTTCTCTACCGTACTACAAGCGTTCACATTGACGGTTTGGCCCATTAAGCACGGTTGTCAAGCAAATTGCTGAGTGTGAACACCGCTATAAGTGCGAGATGACAAGGCAACAAGAGATGGACGGCCAGATCGCCAACGCGATCGCTTCCAAACGACTAATTGCAATATCCGAGCTCTAAGTTGCTAAGCAAACACACAACTCAACGAAGTTCGACCTACCGAGACTGCACGAGTAGTCACACTTCTCAGCAACAGAGTAAAATTCGAAGTTCATTCGTTAATGAGGTGCTGCCCTAGTACTCCGACTGAATAGCCACTTAAACCAATTATCAACCGACCGAGCAAAAAGATGCTAGAATAAGTGATTGTATATATAAACCCGCTCTTTCTTTTTTTTGTATCCGTGAAAACTTGACTTTAATTGCTTCAAACGAAATCACACGCACTTTCCTCTGGTCTCCTTTACGCTGTGAATTTGGTTTTATCGCGCTTGTAAATAATTTAATGTTGCTCATAGCCACTTTACTGAGTTATTTGGAATTCAATAAGTGCAAGAAAGATGTGTGTCAGTCATCGAGTTCCGGCGAGACATCGTCATTCAATCAGCTCAAAGAACGGAAACCTCTTATTTCCGCAGTTCCATGGCGTCCATTTCACTTCAGTTTTACTGCAAAAAATGCTTCTCCTGCTGCTACCTCTTGTAATGCGGAAATAGGATGGAAGTATGAAGAGCCTTTGCCTACATAGTGCCAGCAACAACCGTTTCTGTATGGTGCATGTTGTTGTACAGTTGTATTGAAAAACACGATGACATCGTGATAGTTTGGGAACTTTTGGAAGCTTTGTGCTTTCCAGTGATTCCCAAGAGGTAATGACGTGAAGTAAAAGTTTATCGCTTGGTGACGGAAGTTAACAACATGACGATGTAACTCTGCATGACTATGTACTGTTGCTGCCTTGGTTCGCAATACGGAAACGATTCGTGCCTTTTAATTTCCGCTCAATACGGAGAGTATGTAGAAGATTTCTGGACCAATCTGTTTTTTTTGTTACTTTGAATTCATGCGTATATATTATGTATGCATGCACAATCCTAAATATGTGTTAAAAAAATTGCATAAGCTGGATTTTGCGGAGAGTGTAATGAGCTGACATTAAGAACAGGCTTTGAAACATCTTATCGAAAAAAACAAGCCCTAATTCATGTTTACAGCTCAAAATCGATAAAAATGGTACCAAATGGGATGGGAAATGAAAATACTATGGCCACGATTGAAAAGAGAGAGATACAAGTAGAATGACTCCAAATCTGTACGAACAAAAAGTGAAAAAAGCTATATAGCAGTCAGAAGAGACTGACTTGTTGTCTCGCAAAAGCATTGAAAATGGCCGCAATAGCCACGGTGTTGTTAAAGAAATATTGATTTGGAACAAGGATTGCCAATGTGCTGCTTCAGCCTAGTATAATATCTCAGAAGAAAGTCTGTGTAGACTGTGTGGTTTTGGTAAGTTTTTGAAAACAAAATTGATAAAAAAAAAATGTAGAATCAGCAAAGATAATCAGCATTTTTAATATTTTACATAAAATTTGATTAAATGAATAGTTGCTACTAATGTGCAATCAACACATAAAATCCTCACGTGATATGGCGGATCAACAGGTCGGTGACGTTTTTAAGTTTGCTCATTGTTGATTAAAAATCAAAAGTGCTCCGGTAAACTACCGTCAGTTCAAAAGGAACTGTCAACAGCAAGCAAGCTCCGTTATTAAGTTTGTGTTTGTCAGTGGCCTTGGGAATTGTTCGTTCTGCACGGGTGAGCGATGTTACGATACTCGAAAACGTGACAAAATTGTTCTCTTCTTTGTGTGGCTACACTCCGCGGTGGACCTGGGCCTCAACCAACAAGCCTCTTCAGCCAGCACGATCTTTCGTTCGAGGATGCCCTCTGTGTACTCTATTCATGGCACCCATGCGGTAGAGTTTTACTGATTCATTAATTTTCAACACATTCATTGAATACCCTTATTGTCCATGCCTCTGCGCGGTACTAGAATGATCAATGTCTTGAAATAAGTCCAACTGTCCGTCAAGAGAGGGTTCTATTACTGACTTCCACATAAAGACCAAAGAAACAGCGGTTGGCAAGAGTTGTTCGGCGTTTTACCTTGATAGGTACTGATGCTGTTTGTGCACTGCGAAGACGCGACACCCGGTCTTTGGCGCATTCAAAGGAGCCCCATTTCCGTTGACAGCCTCCAACACCATCAGCTTCGTTAGACCTCTAGCTCGCCATTGATCTCGTCTGGGTCAAGCGGACTGCGTTCTCGAATGACGAAGCATAATTTCATACATGATCTTCGTTTATTTCGCAAACAGAAGTACACCTTCAATCTCCACTTCAACCAAATTAGACGACTAAGTTGGAATGTCGATTACCAGGTCTACTAAACAGAAAGTGTTCTTCATCTTTTTTCTTACTGAAATCAATTTCAACTGCTTTAAGATGACATGACATTGTTAAAATAATATCGCCGCTCAGATTTCCGTTCACTCTTCCATCAACTGAAGGGCGTGAATGGCCATTTATTGTGATTTCCTTTTGACAGTGTTTCACTGTATTTGCAAAGAACGTATGATCATGATGAAATTCGTGGGTGTCTAACAATCATGCACGCCAATTTTGGACTCATCCGCTTGCGAAGTATGTATATCGTCATTCGCCTCGGGGCGCTAAATGTCAAAAGTCTTCACTGTCTGATCATATTTGGTACTGGCAAGTTCTGGTTATTTTTGTTTTATATGTGTAACAGACTTTACTGGTTTACGGTATTAAATGATGGCAAATTTTTGTTTTGTTTCTCACTTTTTTTCGTCTCTTGTTGCACGTCTTTGGAATTATTTTTATTCGTTTCAGAGTGTTTGCTGCTATTTTTGGGATACCGGAAAAAAGTTCTATCACGTGGTGCTGAACACGTTCATTTTTATTGGAATTCAGTCCTGTGTGGTTTTTTTTACACATTCGTTGTGGCTCTGGGCATATTTTAAGAACCATAGAATGTAACTATTCGCGGTATCGATGTTTAGACAAAAAAAAATACATCCACTGGCATGAATGGAAGACGCAGCAAATGTGTAGCCCATTGTGTTTAATTGTTTGTCTTAAATTATGAATGATAATCCATTTTGTGGTTCCGAAAGTAAACCAAAATGAAGCAACGCATTTATGACTAAGATTTCGGGCAGACCTCGGAGGATTCGATTCTGACAACGTCACGTCCGATGATCTTTGACACATTTCGGGCAATTTTTCGGCCATAATCTGACGAATATAGTGGAATCTCACTTATACGAAGCTGACTTGTACGTAATATTCAGCTATTCGTACAGATTTTGGCAAACATTTAATGGAACAGGATTCGATTCTGACAAGGCCATTTCCGATTATGGAGTCTCACTTATACGAAGCTCACTTCACGTAATATTCAGCTATACGAACAATTTCTCGCACCCCGGCGGTACTTCATTTAACCCTGCTACTATTCCCTTATAAGAAGTATTCACTTATACGGACAATTATCTATTCCCCCTCATATTCGTATAAGTGAGACCCTCCCCATTTGTGAAGATGCATCCATCACCAGACCAAATTGCACACCATACACTGATTTTTTGTTCACGACAGTTTACTTTGTTAACGTATCCATTGAGCCTCATCGCTAAGGCAAATCGTGTGAAACAATTGGTCATCAAAGCGCTGATGTCCAGGCACCCAATCGTTTCCGTGCCATTCCGTGGTAAACGGTCTTCAATACTTCAGTGAGCTGCACTTAATAAGGATGAAGATGTAAAGTCCACCCAAATGCTGTGTTCACTGTGAAATTGATAGATTTCGATATTCTTCGATACGTCCACTAGGTTAGGCTGGGTTTTGATACCACGCGGCACTAGTCGATCCTATTCCGCAAATCAAATGATGCTTTTGACAAAGTGATGAAGATGGCTGACACTAGTACTGCTTAGTCATTGAAGAAGTACGTGACTTTTCCGTCGGGAGCAGAGTGCTTCGCGATTGCAGAAAAGCTGCACATAGTTACATAGTTTAAGTCTTCTCTCCTGTCGTTGCAGAGCATATCCAGTTTAAAGGCGTGAGTTTCAATGGCATAGTGACCAGTGGTGACGCTGATAAGAGTGCTGACAGTCGGCCTGCTCATTCTGATCACACATTCTCTAATGCCAGCCATATTGTCTGTAGAACGTGAATTTCAATTATGGCTAGGCCTTAGAATAGAGCCAGTTCTTATTGTTTTGCCTATAATATGCAAAGGTGGACGATTGGATCCAAACTGTTAACAATTTTTGTAGTCGATTTTTACAACTTCACCACGTTCAGAGACTGTTAAACGGTCCATATTTTCAATTATAATAATAAAGCGACGTTTCTGGCTGTAGGGGAAGCGGTATTTTTTTGTATGAGGTTTAACTAACGCTTGACTGGAGTACTCAGACTCAAAAATCGATTGTACTACCAGCAGAAACCTAGGTAGTTTGGTAAGTGGGCTGTCAACGAAATTGCCACTTGCGACACCTATAGTCAGACTACTACCACTGATCGACAACTCCGGTGATAGTTAATTTGATTCCCACGGCAAATGGTGACTGGACCAGATTTGAAAACCGAAAAAAAGCGTGTTAAATTAATGCTTTCACTGGGATTCGAACCGGGGACCCCTCTAACCAGGGGCAGGCACCACAACCGACTGCGCCATCCAGTACGGACATGGCCCTGGCTTCTTCAATAATCCCTCGTGTTGTGCGTGCTTCTTACGTGGGGAGGGGACCCACAGTTTTATGCTGACTTCGAACGGCGTAGCATTGTCAATGAATAGAAAGAGGTATGCCGCTTCTCGACACACTATTTCACTGCGACCGCCATATTGTAAAAAACTTAAACTAAACAACCACAGCCTCGGATGACAGTTCGCTGTGCCGTATATGATTGAAACAGGGATGTTAAATCCGGATAAAAGTGTATATAATGAAATCGCTAGAGAGGATATTAACAGATGCACTACTTTAACCCCGAAAACACTACATTATTCGACATGGAACTACCGCCTCCATGTGCATTCAACTACGATCATGCGCACTGCCCACAATCGTTGCTATGATAGTTTTAAACATCAAATTCCGCCTCAATCCAATCGTGAACTATGTGACTTCTAAAATTCGTTTAACTTCGTCTTTATGCGAACCGTATCCATGACCGGAGTACAGTGCCCGGGTGCGTGTATATGGTAAACGCTTCTATATTTAGATCAGAAAAACAAGTTCCGATTTTGCCAGCCTAACCACCGCGCAAGTTAACGATACATCGATGGCCCAACAAATGCCATGGTTTCATTCTAAAGAGTCTTTGTGAGCTGTTGTCGATATTCATTTACACTTGCATACGAAATCACCTGCGTGTGGGGGCGTACTCGTCGACTTTTTTTTTGTAAATTGAAAAAGAATACAATTAACTGCGTTCCCCATTTTCTAGGTTATGTCACATCAAATATGATTAATGTTAAATAAATTTGGTCTGCATAGATAACCGCCTATGAATGAAGGATTGCTCTTTAAGCTGACGAGTTAAGGCGAACTACAAAAAAAAAAAAAAACAGTGTCTCTGTGGGTGTATTCACAGAAGTGAGCTACATTCCATGAAAATCGATATGAGGCGGAAAAGATTATGAAAAAGATTCGTTTGTATGATACTTTCTTTTATCTAATCTCGGTGAGATACTTATATGCACGGCCCGCTCTTGTGTAATGATATCCTCTTGAAAATATTTGTTTACTTTGATTTTCAGTGAAGGCTTTTTTTCATGTCAATTGATGAGTTTATATCTGATAAAGAAACACAGGAAAAAATACGCGAGGTATTTAATCGCAGGGCGGAACACTACTAAGTAGTTCATTGATTTAAACTTTTCATCCTTGACACGGGTAATTAAGAAAAATAAATAAATATCTTTTGTTTTTTTAATTCTGAAGCGTTGTTATTAAATGAACTTTGCTTTCACTACACCCATCGACAAGTAGACGACGACGTCCAAACAATTGTGCAAGTTTTACGGTTTCTCGTTGAGACTCATATAATTGCTCGAGATAAGCGGACAAGTCGGCTGTAGTTCATGAACGGCCCAATACATCAAACGATGATGCCGATACTTGAGTATCTGGAACTGAGTCAGTTATTTCACGGGTTTATCATTCGGTTAGTTGATTATGCTGATCATAAAATTCTTTCTATCACGTTGTCCGGCGAACTGGACACGAATTTTGATGATAAATTGGAATGGCTTTTACTCACTCACTGCGTATATTTTGGAGATAATTTTGACACAAATTTAGTGAACATTGCTGGCAATTAAAACTCATAAAATAGGCGATGGCTAGCTTCTATAGCAATCAATTGGTTTTGGTGTAGGTGGTATCGGGCGCCTGGAAATAAACAACAATTCGGAACGGGGATGCTTACATGGCAGTTCTGCTGTTCACGAACTCGGAAGAGATGGTGAAGGTGAACTAAAGTGATGATGCTTGGTGTGTGGACGCAATTAAAGTTCGACCATTGAGTTAGTGTGATATCTACCAAAGATTGTTTATCATGTCGCAAAAAATAGCATCACTTTCACTGAAAGTCAAAACAGAAGAATGTGCAAAGCTATGCCGTCAGTGTTACTTGAAAGGAGATCAATTTAGCATTCCTCTAGGCATGGGCATAAAGGGAGATTTGGCAAAAGACAAAGTCTGGTGGACATTATTCTTGTGCCCGTACTATGTCTTTACTCCGGACTCTAAAGGGTATTCGTAACCGTAACCGAATCCGTGAAAGAAGATATATACCACTTCTTGTGCATTAAATGGATGAAGTTCATCACGCATCATTGGGCTCTGGGCGTAGGAGTCGATGAACTCACTCAGTGTCTGTAAGCTATACGCGCCCGGAACTAAGCCGAACAATTTAAAAATCTATGTCTGATTAAAGACGATAATCAGGCTTCCCAATTTGAATCAAATTGAATTATAAATTAATGCCACAGTTTATGGCAATTTAAGCGTTAAATAATGACTATGGAAGATATAAAAAAGAGCATACAACTTGATAGACAAAGAGCTACGTGCCGAGTCTTAGTGTGAGAAAAAAGAATTTAAAAACGGCGTGGGAGCAAGCTTGACCGATGTCGTTAGCGTTCACATGATCAAACTTGTCGTCAGACTTAATTTCACAAGTGGTCAACCGTCGTTTCTTGGGTTCGCACAATCAAATCTGAGTCTGTCAGACCATGTCCAGCATAGAGTTGATATTAACGAGACAATCACATCAATAGCAAGTCTCACTTATTTATTTTTAAAAATGCAATAAAATGAACAAAGTTAAATTATGGCATTATTAGTAGGAGCAAACATTCCCATTAAATATGAAATACAACGTCGTTCAAGTGGCTACCTAGACCGGCTTCGCAGTAGGGCAGGTTCTGTCACACGAATTTTTCCAAGATCTTGTTGATGTTTTCGAGCTGTAGCTCACGGATTGCTGGGGTGATATTGGCCTTAAGTGTTTGGCCATTGGAATCGTTTCCTGATTGTTGGCATAACGCTGGTCCTTCACGGTTCTTTACAAGGAGTCAAGTCGCGGCGGCCAATTGACATCGCCAAGACGGCTGGTAACATGATTTGAGAATTTGGTGCGCAAAAGATCGGTTTCTGGCCAGAGTTGTGTGGCATGGCGTGCCATCCTGCATGAACCAGAGGTCATCCAAATAAATGTCTTCAGTTTCAGTTGTCCAATAGCTACCAGTCTCACGAACTTTTTGCTCAAACTTACGTATAGCAGTTGCGGTGGGTGTTTCATTTTGGCGAAAACTTCTTTTCAAAAAACGCGCCTTTTGGGCTACACAGCACTCCTTTTGGAAATGAGTTTTCAATATTTCCCAAAATTGTTCAAGCGTAAAGCGACTCATTTCGTTCCGCGGAGGTATAATACTGACTTTCTGTCAAGATTTCGAGCGGGAAACAGCTGTCAGTGTCAAAATAATCAGTGATTTAAAGAAAACCCACTAGATGGCCCACCCTGTACATCATAATTCACAATGCCTGAAACACAATACTGCATTGTTTCAGCCGACTTCGCCTTACGGAGGAAGTGCGTCAAAGCTGCGTTGAAATGATAACTCAATTTATCAGCTGTTTTCATTCCTCAAATGTGAGTTGACACAAAATGCTCTCAATTTGTAAGAGAACTGCAAGATGAACGCAGCTCTCTCTTAAAAATATCAATCCTGTTGGAAAATCACTGCGTTCGTTTTACGTTTTATTACGTTATTCTCATTTTTGTTAACAAACGTAGCACGACGTAGGTTGGTGTCATAATTACAACATTGTTGCCCCTGCACTGCACAAAGTATTGCATTTTTGAATACAATTGCTGCCGCTAGTTTATAGCAGGTCAGCATTGTCAAAGAAGTATTCATAAATGAAACGTAAGTAGGCGATACAAAAAAGTGACGTAAAATTTGTATTGCTAAACAAAATATTGTGCACAAACTATGTACGAACGAAAAGGGCGATGCTCATCAATCGTCATCATCATCTTCTGACCCGATTGATCCACTACAGGGGGGAATGCAGGCACAAGAGATCTCCAGGCCACCGACTATAACTCATCAGAAGTTATGTCCAAGCGCAACCAGGCGAGTTATTATACTTGGTCCGACCACCCCGTCCTAGATCTGGCAAGCGCTCGCCTATCTCTTGAATCGCATTCAAGGCATGCCTCGCAAGTCCTGATGATGAGTACATTCGTGCCACGTGATCAAACCATCGAAGCATAGCCCTTTCCTTTCGGAGAGGCAACTGCTCTACATTGAGTTCATCGCATACCGCCGAGGAACTCCCACAACAGCAAGAAGAAATCTCATTTCGGCAGCTTGTATTCGCGATCTTATTCAAGAGGTCGGTGCTTTTAAATAAAAATAATTGGAAGACATGCTCCAAGGAACAGAAATGTGTAGAGTAACAACAAAATTTCTGGATGATGTTTTTGGGAACCATTTTCGCATGAAGAAGTCCAACTTTCAACCAAAAATCAATGCCAACTTTAACGCAGTTTGACTGCAGCTTTGCTTTTATGAACGCAGTTGCCGACTGCTGTCATGCATAGTAAATCTTGTAGGGCTGCTGCAGTTTTATAAACTCTTCCGTAGTATTTACCTTGATTTGCTTGTGCTGAATTCAAAGCCGACGGCAGCAGTAACACAGTTGACAGTAGTACTCTGTTTCGGTCATAAAACTGTCAGCCGTTAAGATTTAAAAGTTGCTTCATAAGAAACAGGTTTCACTATAGATCTGCTTAGATGCAATGTTTTAGAGCTTAAAGCGCAGCGATAAATCTCAGTTTTCATACAAGAAAATGTACATCGTTTAACTATTGACTTCGAGAATTCAGGGAACCAGTACGGTTAAAAATCAAGTCCTTTTTTGAAAGGAATTTCGTAGTTTCTAGTAAGTATGCTAGTTCCACTGATAGGTTTGGATTGACAGATTGTGAGATACATGTCCGCAAAACTGCATACAACGGCTTACAGGAAAGGGTGATTTGTTGGTACTGTTGTAAAAGAACATACATACGTTGTGCACATACGAAAGCGATAACGCTCGTGTGCGATATACGCCATGCTTGACATGTGAATACACGCGTTTCTCCTTTACATCTCGTCGGACATGTCGGAACTGTAAGACATGTGTGGGTATGCAATGGGATTGGTACTAGTTCTGACAGCGAACAGGAAACTATACATATCCGGAACGACCCAGCTATTAATCGGAAAACACACACTCTATCCGGGCATTCGTGTGCTTCCATCCTAGATAGAAGAGAACCGGATAGTTAGGGTAATACCACTATCCGGGTAGGTATCCTACACATACCATACATTCAAATCAATATCGCAGGGATAGGGAATTTGAGAAACGATTTCACCCGAGTCTTGATATCCGCCAATAAAGAACAATTAATGCGGCTATTAATTTGGTTCCTGATATCGTTCATTTGTAAAAGTGATTTTTGCAAAAGAGATAAAATGGATACGATATAGCTTATCGGAAATGATAAGATCAGCACGAGTCATTAAAGCCGCACGAGTTTTGTTTTTTTGCAGGAAATGTTTTGACAGTTGGGAGAAAAGTACTGCTTCCCTGGAATTTGAATAAGTTACTGTTTATAAGTCGAAATTATAAATGTTTGTAGCCAAACGGAAAACCAAGTGAATATTTGCATTTCGTAGAAAATTTGCCTTTAATTGATTTACACATGTGCGGAAAACTACTCATAGATGCACATGCATTTGCATACGTTATTTTACATGTCACTTTTCAAAATAATTACCACTGACGCACATGAATGTCTATAAAAATGAGTACAATGTAGAATTCGCACGTGCAATGAAATAAACTACAAAGAAATACATCGAAAGCCCGCATTACACAAACGAAGCTTCGATTTCACAGTGAAACTGGACGAATTAAACAGTTGAACTTAAGTGTAAACCTTCACTGTGAAACTGAGCATCGCGGGTTCAAGTCAAAAAACTTAGAAAAACACAAGATAAAGAACGCCAGCATTTGCTTAGAGATGGAGAAACTTCGTCCAAAGTCAATCCGTAGTTTAGCATACACAGATAGCCATTGGAACCGAACAGGAATAAGTAAGCTCGCTCAAATCGATGACGGTCCTGAGCACGAGGCTTCTAGTCATCCAGACCAAATTAGCTTACGTTCGCGATGACTTCCTCTTTAAATCGGTCTTTAATAGGAACCAGAGGGCTCAGATTCGAAGACACTCTTATCTAGAGCATTGTTGTCCATGCGCTCGATGTATCCAAGCCGGTGTGGATTCTTGCTTTCCGGACTACATCCATGTCTTTGTAAAACTCGTAGAGTTCGCGGTTGTGTCTTCTCCTCCATCAACCTTCCTCGCAGATGGGACCATATATGCTTCTTTTGAAGGCGCCAAGAATCAGCTCTGCTGTTCTACTTATCGTCCAGCTTTCGGCTCCATATAACATAACTGACAAAATAAGAGTTTTGTAAAACATGATCTTGGTTCTTCGATCCAGGACCTTTGAGCGCAGTTGTCTTGACAGACCGAAGTAGCAGCCGTTGCCTAGGGCGATTCTACGTCTAGGAAGCCGTTTGTGGAGTTGGAGGTAGACAACCTCCTTCACTACCTCAATATTGTAGCTGCCGATTGTTATGCTTTGTGTTTGTGTGGCGGAACGTTTCTTGCTTGACAGCATATATTTCGTCTTATCCTCAATGACCTTAAGATCAGCTCGTTATGCATCTTCTTCAATCGGCGTAAAAACTTCCACTACGGCACTTTGGGAACGCGCGACGATGTCGATGTCATCTGCGTAACCCAACAGTTGGACTGACTTGTAGAAGATAGTGCCTTCCATGTTTACCGCTGCCCGCCGCACTATCTTTTCCAGTACCACATTGAATAAGGCTACAGTGATTGAGCAATTGAAATTAATATGGCTTAGAGCAGACGCCAGAGTCCACATCCCACTTCCCACGCCCATCTTCGATCCATTTGTAAAGATTCGCAGAGCACAATACAGCGTCGGATATGTGTCGTAATCCCGAGTACAACGTTTGACGTATAGCTATTCGAACTGTCTACTATCTTGCGATTTTTTAGTTTTTGAGTAATTTGTTGTTATTTATTTTAGTGCTCCCTAGTCACAATTTGAGGTGCAGCTTTTTGACGTAAAATACTCAATCTAACGCAGTCATATTTTCTTCAGGTGACGTCTGAGCTTAGATATCTGACATGTGAAGTCATTTTAATGGTCTTCGGCTCATGGTCATAAGTTTTTCCTGAGCAGCGCTTGTTGATTGTTTTATTGTGATTTCTGCTTTCTTATCCATATTTCTACGTGGTTTTACCCACCAGGGCCCATTTGCGTTGTTCGGAGTAGTTTGGGAGCAGTTGGCGCGGAGAGTGTTGACTGCTGTACAAAGGACTGGCCTTCCTTCGACTTTAAGTCTCCCTTTGCAGTCATGTGTTGTGTTGTCTACAGTGAAAAATCCAGCTTTGGATCAAAGAGGGAATGTAAAGAACCAATAACCGTGAAATGATAGCGAGACGACGAATTAGCACGAAAGCATCGAGACTCGAAAGCAAACCGAATCTCAGAGATCTAGTTGCAAAGTCAAAGACTTGCTCATTACGAGGCAGATCCACCATCAAAAAGTGTGTAATGAGTGAAAAAACATGAATGATAAGTCAAACTACGACGACAGCGAGAAAGATCGGCAAATCTAGAATCGATCGACATGCGATAAGACCCCAAGTGACATGACAAGTATGAATAGCCTAGAATCTAAACAGATAAGAGCGATGAGTTAGTGGAGAGCTTGAGCGAATTTAGCCCCAGGTCAGTCACACGCTGCGATCAAATGATTAGATTAGACGAACACACAAAAATCACTATTTTTGGCATATTGTCAGAATTTATCTGAGATCTGTTGATTGAGCTGATTATCTCGATCGCATAGCGCTGCAAGCAAAGCGAAGTACCTTCGTCAGTGGAATCCTTTTGTACTTCACCTCTTCCCTGAGTGACGTCGGACAGGTGGCCATGATACGTTGGTAAATAGACGTTGAATAGCCCCCCACATCGTGGTGTTGGCAATCGATTTTGGCGGAGGGAGGGTGTACAAGGGTTATCGCAGACAGTTTTTTTATGAATCAATTGCTCACCACTACTATGTGTTGGTTTTCACAGATATCTGAACAAAATTTGACACAGTTCTTTAGAAAGAAGGACGTTCATTTGCTCGTTTGTTAATATGGCCACAAAATGAATGAAAAGAGATGTCATCGAAAGTGTTACCTCAGCTCTCACTGCGTTGCATCACTTGTTCTTCCATTAAACTCGCGAGCCCGTCAGAGCATTTTACGTCATTTACAAATCACAGCGATTATTTAAGATTACAAACAGAAAAAAAACCCCATTAATGCAAACCCCACGCGTCACCTGTGACTAACAGCGTCTCTGAACGCATCGAGAGATGCTTGAAAAGCTCAACCCTAACACTTTTGCAACTGCCCCTCCCCCTCCCGATGAAGTGTGTAAACGTTCTGTAGATCTGTCGTGATTACAATTCAAAGTGGCAAGCGTTCCCTCAAAACAACTGTTCAATTATGTACCCCCGTGAAGATAACAGACCGGCACCCGCAGTGCTGAGATTCCGCTCCGACACCATAATGTGTCACCTCGGTGGGCACCCACCCAAACTCCAGTATAACGCCCGCCACGGCGGTTGCTGTACGTCTATTTCCATCGCAACTGTTGTTGATATCACACTGCGAAGTTATCGAGTGTGTACAGGCCGATGCATGTGACAGAAGTTCGGCGCGACGCCACTAATCCAGCCCCGATGAAAGCTCTTCTGTCTCCCCCGTCACTTCCCCAACGCAACAGCAGCACATTGAAAAGACGACAGTTCTTATAAGTGTATTTATAATTCGTGTATTGTATGTACATTCGCTTGAAACAATCTTAATCTACGGCTTATTCTATGGAGGTCTACTTTAGCTTCCCCCTTGAGATCGATGCTAGCGCCCGCTTGGCGGCCAAGCTCTGCAGAGTTCGCAGGAACATCAGTTGGTCCATATTCACCTCGCATTCGGCCCATTGAATGACGGTGTCGATTGCGTTGAAGGCCTCCTCATCCGTCGGCTTGCGCTGTGGCTCCTCTTCTGCCAGCTTTCGATCGGCCTCGTCATCGTCGACTATCACTTCGGCGGGTTCCTCCAGTTTGATGTTCACCGTCGGATTGTCCACGACCATGGCTGCAATGAACTGGCCAACATTTTGCGTCTTCTCGTCCATCGGCTGGTCGCCCGCATCGTTCACATCACTCTGCCCACTGACGGGCGTGTGTGGGTTCACATTGAAACTGTCATCAGTGTCAGCCGTCGACTGGACATCGTCGCCATTTCTGATTTTGCCGGCGACATTCTGACTGGATATGTCGTGGCGTGCTTTGAATCGTCGCAGCCAGCCTCGCGTCGCTTTGAATTCCAATTCGCCGTTGAATTGCTTATTCAGCCGTAAAGCTTCGTCGCAGATCATTTGGTTCGATAACGCAGCTCCGTTTCGCGTCTGCTGCTGGAACCACTTATAAACGGCCGCGTCTAGGTTGTAATCTTCTGACTTCTTCATCGTTTTTCTGGAATGGATGGCCGCTCCGATTTGCGACGAGAACTTCAGGATCTTCGATTCGCTCTGCTTTATGCCCCATATCGTCGACCGACACACGTTGTACTCGCTCGATATGCTGATGATTGATTTGCCCTCTTTGATCTTTTGAATGATGTCACACTTGTCTTTGATGTTCAGGACGTTACGCTTCCTTTTCTTGGGCGAAATCGTTTCCTTGCTACAGTTACTGCTTGCCGTGTTGCTCGGCGGCGACGGAGACGCAGACATTTCGCGAGTTAAGTTGTACCGACTGCCGAATCGTAGCACAGTTAGACGTACACTGACAGAAAAACATGCTCCATGCCGTTTGCTGTATATGTGTATGGTGGCCTTACGTTCTTTGAATTGAACCGTCGCTATGTGTACACAAAGAGCGCTTGTCTGAGCGAGCACTGTGCTCACTTCACTGCTGTGTCGCTTGCTCTCTGGCCTGGTGTGTATGAGCGATTCATGTGTACGTCGTTGGTCGGTTGGATGGTTGTTTTTACTCGCGCCAGATTAACTATGTCGAACTATTCGAATGGGAGTAGACTGATTGAGGCTGCACTGACGTCTACTGTGGCTTGCCAAACTGGGGAGTGGATGCAAACCAGTGCTACGGTGATGTTTTATGACCATGGCTTTCGTATACAGACACAGGGTTCAGGTAAACGAAATTTCCGGTTTTTACTTGCACCTCTGGCCAACACACACATGCGATTGCGGCGCGAACGATAAGCATGGTGTGTTTGTACACTTCACACATGTGAACGCACATAAACTTATCGCATTTGCATGTTTCACTCGTTTGTGGAATTATTTGTATCCACTGGTTCTAGATAAAATTTGTTTTTCGAATTATGAATGTTCGGTGGGGTGGTTTCGATGGTGAATTGGTGAAAAGTGTGGCCGTGACTTAAGTCGCGGTGCGGCCACTGTTATTTCTGCTTCAGTGAGTTGTTTGATTTTATGTTTACACGTGCACTTAATAAATATGTGCGCGTACCTCAACACAATCGATGGGGTATGATGCGGTGGCAGAATGTTCGATTGAGTGTATTTCTTCCTCGATTGATATTTGTTCGTACTTTGACACAGAAATGCATAATTTGTGGGTGTGTAAATGCATATGTAAACATCTCTGTTCACGACAATGTGACAATGTGACAATGTTTGTCCACAACTTAGCGATTGCGTGGGCGCCTCGTCTCCAAAAACACAGTCCGTGCAATTGAATGGACATCTGTGCAAATGTGCTTTCGTCTCCCTAGCAAGTCCCACTGTCTCGGGAGTTATTTTATGAGCAACTCTACCAGAGCGACACATTCTTGATTCATATCTTTATCAGAAACATTTAGGAATTTAATTTAATCTGACGCAATAAATTTTTTCGCTTTGAACGTGAGTAACATTCTGTAGAGATCGCCGCCAGTGTCTCTGATTTAATTCATCGTTTGCTCATTGAACGCTGTCGTTACTTTGTTTACTTTATTTGAATGTTCTTCATCTGAAGCAGATGCACAAGAAAATATTGATGTGGAATTTGTAGTCGAAAAAAAGTAAATACATTCTGTTGATAAATAAATTAAATTTTTGGAATACCTACCTACAAATTATTATCAGAGTTCATCGCCTTCCAATGTTTAGTCTTTCCTACTCGTAACATTGATTTTTTTTTTTAAATACACTTCATGACCTAGAAGAAGTTGTTTATTTTTCGGTTATAATTGCGAACCATTAAAATTGGACTGAGGAGGAATTCATTGTTTATTTAACGTGGCCACAGTGGAATCGATTATCGTGAATTTAAGTAAGTCTCTGAAGAATAGAGGCAACGCGTCAATATGAGTGTTTTAAAAGATTTTATGCAACGACAACGCTTGAAATGTGGCAACGTCGACTCATAAAAAGACAAATGTCAGATTTGTTTGCGGATGTGTTCAGTAATGTGTTGCAAATAAACATGGAAACTGATGAATTTAATAACGTGAACACATTGTTCCAAGGAATGATACATATCGTTCTCGAGCGGTGCAACCCATTCCCAGAACTGCCTCAGTTAATGATTGCAGTTTGTACCGTATATGGGCCCAAATCATGGTTTATTGGATGTCATGTCTACATGCATGCATGCCAAAATTTAAGTTGTGCTGTATTGTTCGTGTTCTAAATTGAAGCCACTAAATGATTTGCGATTAATAAATAGGTCTGAGGGTAATTGAGAGCAAAACGAAGTGTACAGGGTGGGCTAAAAGTACATTTCCTACGTAAATCCGGAACAACTTTTGAATGAAAAGATCAAACCTGATGAAATAAATTACAAATAAAACTTTAGCATTTACACATCCACAAATTATGCATTTGTGTGTCAAAGTACGAACAAATATCAATCGAGGAAGAAATACACTCAATCGAAAATTCTTTAACCGCAGATATCCCATCGATTGTGCTGAGGTACGCGAAATTTTTTGAACATTTTTTGTTTTATTGTGTATGGAAAAGCAAATTACATCGGTTAAGTGGCTGCCATTAGAATGTAGGCACTCATGGGCTCTTTTGATAGCACTTTCCATGACTTTTTGAAGTGTTGTCGATGTCATTTGTGCGATTTCTTCTCGAATGTTGAGTTTCACCTTCGCTATAGTTTGTGGTTTGCTAATGTAAACAATTTCCTTCAGGTTGACGCCGACAGATCAGGCGATCGCGGTATTAATTTAATATCATCGTTTTTTTTTTTTAAACAATGCCATTTGGGAATTTTTCGCGCAATAATTTCATTGTATCGCGCAGTGTGAGCGTTAGCTCCGTCTAGCTGAAATCACATGAGCACAACATTGTTGTCTGCTTGCGTGAGTGGAAAAAAGAAGTCCTGAAGCGATGTAAATTATTGACCGACTGTTTTCCAATTATAATGTGACGATTTATGTTCGTTGTGCGATCATGTCTACCCAGTCTTATGCCTGCAACAGAAGAATGTAAATAAAATAGTTATTCATGTTTTACACAGGAAATTAGTCCACCCTGTATATCCTTCATTCCTGACAGTACGCGTAACATCAACGTCTTGGACAGAATGTCACAATCGACTAGTAATTGATTGACATGATCTTTTCCACTTGAACGTTGAGTTAAAGTTTGGACCTTTTTCTCCACCTTGGTAAAGTGTGAGTCCGATCTAAAACATCTGCTGTTCTTTGGTTCGCAGCACCCGGTTTCTTTTTGCAACTCGACACAGATTTGGATCATACACATACCTTTCACGTCTCGGAGTCGCATACGCTACCTTCCTTAGCCGTGATAAACTCTCAGACATGTATGTATAATGTCAACCTCTCGCCACAGCTTTAGGTATTAAACACAGCCACCTAGATGCTCCCACTAGGGGGCCCAACCTCAAGAGATCAGACCATATTATAGCTTTCGCAACCGAATGATTACTACCAGTAGGATGCCATAACATCGCGGACTAGCCGCCTTTGTTACAAGTGTCATTCTGTGTGACTTGATCTATGATTAACACAGGACACTGTCCAGTTACTGCACTTTAGAGTTTGTAACCGTCATATTGACTAGCACTGGAGTAGGGATGCGTCCTAAAACAGTAGCTCTTAGCTCTCGCCTCTTACGGCAGGCATGCCTTACCTCTGGTATATTCTAACCCCTACCCCAAGGGGATTGTCACAATGGACAGCTATAACTTCGAGATAGTCGGGGACTACGACCACCTCAGCTGCGCCATGATTAGTACTACCAACATTAGAAGTGAGATCAAACGATGAATAGCTCTTGCCAATCGCTGTGTCTTTGGACTCAGTTGTATAATAGAATAATCAATCTGACTGTGCAAGCTATTGTCAACCCCAGTCTGCGGTACAGAGGTAACATTTCAAGAGCGAGTGAAATCTTTTCGAGAGAAACGTTCTGCATTGGTCCTGTTTGCGTTGACGAGGGAATTCATCCTCGATTTATACAGGCTGTAAAGCGAAATTAATCCAACCAGCGGTCTACAAATCCAACGTGTAAGGTGCTTAGGCGTGTAGAGCCCATGATTCCTTCTCGAAAAGTCTTTGACTGTGAGCCTGTGGGATAACACAGCAAAGGATGCAATTTGAGCTGGAGAAGCTTAGTGATTGATCTCCAAATACAACCAGACCCACAAAGCAGAAGAAGAAATGAAGGGCTGTTAGGGGAGGCCGGTTGGATTGGTAAGCTTCTTGGATCTAGTGATCACAAGGTTCGTCGTTTCACCAGGATAAAGCAGTCCATACAAGACTTCTCTCTCCCTTCCTTTGGTGGATATTGCGTACTGGTTGCGAGGTTCATGGTTGACTAGCCTAGTATTTTTGACACTTAGGATTGTCGTCCTTTTAGTTTTATAGTGCTCACCGTGAACTTCCATTAGCAAAAGATGACAGCAGCGGTTTTCTCGCACAAATTTTGCATCTTCAAAGCGACGAACAGACATGTTCTGTGCACAAACGTAACATCCAACACGGACAGCTCTTTACCACCGAAAATGTTGCCACAATCCATGTGTATTAGTTATGCCATCTGTCATACAAATCATATGAACACACCAATTAAACTAATTATAGAAGACATAGACGTCTTTAGAAACCGCCCTTAGACTCAATTTGGGAATCGATAATTGTGTTGCCAAGCCGTTGCCAGGGAGTGAGTTATTGATACAACTCGACACTCCTGAGACAACACGAAAGAGTTCCCGAGAAAGAAAAAGGGAATAATAGATGGAAAAACAACATTCTGAGGGGGGGAGGTTTACAAAAAAATTCTATGAACACCCTCCCGCTTATCCGTTTGAAAAAAAACTGCAATTGCAAGGGCAACTCTCTCTCCCACACAATAACTACCCACCCAGTCAACCATGCCATTCTCTAAAATAAGCAATTTCCATGAGGCGGCAATTCAACCTTCAGATATGCAGTTTTATCTGTTCTACGAACATTCTTATCTTACCTTCTCATACACACAGCCACTCGCGTGGAAGCTAACAACATGAATGATAAATGTAACTTCTGTTGCAAAAGCTCTGCAAAAGCTCTCCTTTCCTCGGCCGTTTCGATAAAATTACTCATCAGTCGGTGTTTAACTAACAACAACTAATTGCCCACCGTCCACTTGCTTACATTGGCGTGTGTCTACGTAATGACACTCGTTCAAATGTCAGTTAACCAAACATACAACTTCTCTCTCTCTCAGCAAGTTAGATAATTAAAACGTTGATTTCTTGGAAGTACAACTGCGGCACCAACAATGATGGGCCAACGAGTTTATGTACACTCTTGTGCGTTCCAAACGGGCGCACTTTTTTGGGTATGTCGAAAGAACCGACCATTCATAAGTGACAGGTGAAGGCAACGGAACCCTGTGACATGTGTCAGTTGTCCCTGCCGACGGGAAACAAACAAATGCCAGTAAAAAAGGGAAAAAAAAGTCAAGTGAAATGAACCAATTTATGATTTTGTTGCTGTTCACACACTGGGCTGGGCCGTATTAAAATCAATTCAATAAATACGTTCGTTCGGTGACAATCGATATGTCAGTTAAGGAATTTATCTTGACGCATATGTACAGATTTCTATTAAATGGCTATCAGTTTGACATTTACGTGCAAATGCTGACGATCGACTGTGTTCATTGAAATGTATTCCCGTGCACAGTAAATGGAATTCATTTTGAAAATTTAATGTACATCCAACCTATTCTGCTTCGCTCGCAAGTCCGGGGCAAATGGGCAAAGTTTAGCTATGAACGTGTCGCGATATGCATGTGTGAGGAGTCGGAGTGTACGACTTTAGTGGGGAGGTATTTATCTGAGACCTTAATCGATCGCCAAATGAGTTTGTCTGCTTAATTCATATACATACGTTAAAACGCAATACTTGTCATTAAATCTGATCGATGTTAATCCACTTCTGAAGTAGAATACATTTGAAAGGCACTCGACGCGACGGATTGTGCGCTTGTCGGGGCTGGATGGGCAATTAAAGACCGTCTCTCTTGGAATCATTTATCTAAATTTAGTATGGACTGAGCTGAGTTGTCGGAATTCTTCGATCTCGTAGACGTAGACAGAGAAGAGAATGAGACAACTGAGACGATGCTTGTAAAATGTGATAATCGATGGGGCTAGGAATGGACACAATGTCCAATAAAATCTAACAAGTGAATATATAATCGGTAAGCGCTTAAGTGACGAGCAACAAATGAGGAGTATTTGGCAATTAGCATCGTATTCAGGGAAGCATTACTTAGCGCCTATCGAAGTCATGCGTGTTTCGCTTCACAAATAAGTTTGAGATTATCACAAATTATCGTTGACCGTCAAAGAGAAATGGTCTTTTGCCGCCTACACGAATCTTAACTCGCTCGCATTCTAATCTTTTAAGAAGGCGGCTACAGTAGTGGTTGAAAAAATGTGGGCGCTTTGCTTTTTCTTTCTGTTTTTGGTTTGTAGTAGATGTTTTCTAGGACAGAGACAGGACAACTGTTGTTGTCCAAGACTACAAGGGCAGAGATCTTCAGGAAAATTGTTTTCGTGCTTAACAAGACGAGCTCTACCGCGTCGTTTCTAGTCTTCTTGACGTTTCTGTGAAACATCTTCATGAACATTTTTTTCGTGCACAACGAGAGGAGCCTTACCGCGGCGTTTCTTCTTGACGTTTCTATCGAATCTGTCATATTTTGTGGATGACGATGCAAAACTCTTGCGGCTCCACTAAGATTGACAACAAACTTTATTATATTTCCAATGCTATGCAAATTTGTCGGAAGAGCGACGCGTCATACGTCATACTTGGACAACAACGTCAAGACTTTTGAAAGGGAAGCATTGAAATCGGAGCGATTGAAATTGGAATACTGGTAAATGAGGGTGCTCTGCCCTGATGGCATGACGAAAATGATTTTGGGTAGTTACAATACTCACTTTGGAGTTCGTGAAGGATCACCGGGAGTGTTACATTAAACGCCATTCGGCCGTACTCATTGCAGAACCTCATACATAGCTGCTGCTGTCGACTAGTGTTCACTGTCTGTTCTGTCTGGATCCTGTATGTGTTGGCGTTGGACCAGTTTCCAAGTTATGTATTTGGGAACTATGTATTAAGCAAACGAGTAGAACAATGTTCCGGTTGCTTCGTCTTACACTTTGGACCTGCTTTCGCAGTCTTGATTGAAGTTGTTGAAAAATTTGATGGCGTCGACTGCATTTGTGACGCCATTCCATCAGTTCTAAGTAACATCTAAATATTGCTGAAAAAGTGCGTACACAGATTGACACATTTTCTTCTCCAATGGCTATGTAATACCTCCCATTAAGTTTATAGCCGACCGTCAGTCCAGCGTATTTGTATGTTGACACTATGGAGCCGCACAGGGATGTGTGAGGATATGGCCGTCAGTCCAGCGTATTTGTATGTTGACACTATGGAGCCGCACAGGGATGTGTGAGGATATGGCCGCCGCTGTAACATGTACATATCGATATGTTATCAATGCTTCCGATGCAGTGACAATTTTCTATTATTCCGTCACAGCCACACATCTACAATCAAGCAAGTAATTCATATTAATCTTAAGTTTTGTTCTGCATGAGTCTAGCTACACATGTATGTACGTGCTGCAGCTTCGTCAACTCATGCAGTTAACTATGATCGCTGTGTCGTCTTCGTCCGCTTAGCCCGTACTTCAGCAGTGACAGTAATTTGGTGGCAATCCCTAAGTTGGATCCAAATCATGCTAAAATGTACTCCAATTTTATCCAACTGTCTCAAGACATCCTTGTGTGGCTCAATGTGGTTTTCTTTAGCTGTCGCAGGTGTTTCTCTGTTAATTTGAGCTCAACAAATTGTTGCGTAATAGAACCTCCTCTCGATAGACAAAGTAAACTCTGTCCTAGACTTTCATCATCCCAGTACGTCTCTACACACAGCGCCGACCTGAGCCAATTGAGCGGGCTGTTCAAGATCTGCGTTTGCGCCCCATCCATCACACAAGAGGTAGACTTTCCATGCATTTTATCTTATTGAGGTATCCCCTATGAGAATGCTAAGCCCAAAAAGTGAATCAAATTACGAAGTGCAAAAAAATCTAAGCAGATTTGCAAAATGTGAAGCAAATATTGAAAATAAGTCTTTTTGGATGCAGAGTCGTACAGTTGTAAACTAGAACCTATATCTATTCTATTCTTTCTTATCTATATCTATTCTCCTATGGTTCTAACAAGACGGTGCTACATGCCATACAGCCAGAGAAACAATTCAATTACTGCATGAGTCACTTCATGATTCCTAATCGTGTAAACGACCGTTTTTGCGATCAGAATTCGCCATCTACAACCTGCGATCTAACGCAATTACATTTTTTTCTTTGGGTTTTCTTTGAAGTCGTTTGTTTATGCAAACATGTCCAACGCCTCGGAAGAGGGTGAGAGGGCCTTGGGAGGTGTATTAAAAAAATTCAGCAACATTTATGCGAAGTGGTAGTCGAAAATTTAACTAAAGGAGTACGTACTTGCCAGCAAAGCTGTGGTGGCCATTTATCCGATGTGATATTCCATACATAACTCCAATCTGTATTATCTATGAATCAATAAAGAATTTAAGTTTATTTCTAATTAAAAATCTGTATTTTTTATCAAAAAAACTACATTTTGCGTGAATTATGTAACACCCTTTACATATGAAGTAAATTCTCATTCTTTGTCGAAACTATACCTACCTACCTATGAGCAAATCTCATATGTGCAGAAATAAATTCTGTTTCCCTGTGGACATTCTTGAGCGACTTCAGGGATTTTTTAATGTGGCTTTTTTCGAACTAAATTCTTGTGTGTGAATGGAAGTGCATACTTAGCATAGGTTTATATAAAGCGTCCCCAAGCACTGCGCACCCTGTGCATTTGTACACCCTGTACATATGACCCTGTCTCCACACTTTCCAATGCAAACAAACCGATAAATTGACAAGAGACACCAACGAACGAGTGTAAACGTCAAAAGTCCTTACGTCCTTACGGCCATTGCCCGTCGCCATTACTATCATTCCACAAACAGAATCAAAAATAAAATCCATGAAAATCTATCGAATATGTTGTTGCTGATGTACATACATGAAGCTCGTAAATGCAAGCACTATTGCAAATTGCTGCTGCTTGCGCAGAGAGCTTTCGCAACTTTTCGTTCGTGAGGATGGAGCTTATATTTGTTCAGAGCTTCTGTTAGCCATTTCTATGATGGATTGCGTTAATAACAGGTATCTGCAATGACCGTTAGGGGTAAACTGAATTGTTTCACTCTGTTAAAGGAAGTCATGCTGTAGCGAAACACTTGCTAAGCTGGTGTTCAGCCAGTGTTGTGAAGGAGGATGGTCTGATCTGAACCCCATTGATGTCGAATTCACATAAGTTTACTTAACAATCGGATCAGCTTTGCGTGCATAAACTAAAATCCAAATACACACTCGTTTCATTTCAATGAGTTCCCTAAATATCAGTGTTCTTAAATTGATTTCCAAAACTTATCACACTCGCAGAAACCCACGCATACACAGCCGCACAGCAACATAGAAACATCGGTACTTATGTCTTGCTCTGCACACACGCTCTCTCTCGGTTCCTCCTCAACATTTGTCCGCAGCAAGCGTCACTGCCTGGCGAGCTGAAGAAAAAAATGTCTACACCATCAGTCCATCTCTCCACGTGTTTTCAGTTGGGCGTGTTGTTCGTGACCAAAGTCTAAAGTTAACCACGAGAACTTCTGCAACAACTCTGGGTAAGCATACAAAATTCACAAAAAAACACCAGAAGCATAGATTTTGTCAAAAATGCAAACTTTTATAGAAACCTGCGAAAAACTGCAAACAAAAATTCGCTTCGCACTCACAGTGCATATAAGGTGAACGTGTACACTGTACACAAACCTCGCAACGTGTATCTGTATTTCTACATCTAGAGCGTTGGTCTGTACTCGGTACATTTGGGCTTGCTTTTGCTCGTTTGCTTGCCGCTTCAGTTCTTCTCACATTCGTCTGTGAGCCGTCTTGCTGTCCCTTTCGCTCGGCGTCGATAAATACTTGTTTCGTAAATGTTCTTACGAAATGATTTGATCTGAAAATTGCTTCAGATACGGGTTCGTTTCAAGCAATGCGAATGGTCAAGGTGCTTCACTTATCTGAATCGTAAGACTGCCGTAGGGTCGTCAGCGTTCAGTTCTACAAATCGGAGGTAGAATGTTTTTATTCTAATTCAAAACAAAACAATACAAATCTCTTCGGATTCTTAAGGATTCCGGTTTTGAAGGATGAAGGTAAATCGCGTCGCAAAACGAAGGTACATACGCAGGGAGATCAAAACCTCTGATGAGGGATCGGGAATTGAAAAGTACAAACAAAACCCGATGCCTCTCGTTCGGCTTGTGTACGTTTTCTCCCGTTTTTCATCCCACGATAATCCAATTTCCCCTCGCCCAATAAAAGAGATACGAAAAGGAGGTGGAGAATGTTGAGTGACAGGGTTGCCATGCGCTATATCGCAAAATGGAATGAATTCTTTGTATGGCATTGTTAAAGGTGACGGAAATTGCGACTTAAGTTCGTTTTTGGAGATGTGTGTATGTGAAGACTGGTAGTTGATTAGAAGGGGGACATTTTTTTTATGAATTTGGTGACTGACTGATATACACAAGAGGTGGGCCAAACAAGACCGAACAATGTTAAAAACGTACGACTCTTGTAAAAATCATTTATTTTAATTAATTTTGTATGTATTAAATACATATTATGGACATTTGTACATATTTTCCTATCTTTGAGACATGACATCGTACAAATGTCCACCATTTTGCGCGATACAGACAGACACTAGGTTTTTTTTGCGTTTTTTCCATTACACCACGTAATGTTTGCAGTTGCAAGCTCCGTATTATTTTAATAGGAACTCTCTGCCGCATATATTCCACGTTGTCCTCCACCTTCCAGCGCTGAGCACCGTTCTTCAAAACGGACAACTAAATTCCTAATTATGAAGGCTGTGGTGCTAATCTTGCGTCGTCCCGTCATAACAAGGATAGAAAAAAATCGATAAATTTAACGCTTTGTTGTGCACAATGTGTGTTCATTATAATTTTCCAAGAAGTCAGTTATAACCTGCAAATCTACTGGAAATAACCAGTTTTGCACGAATGTCTTTCTTTCTTTCCATTTCGGTCGATTATAAACGGGGGTGGGTCTATTTATGATATAATCCTGCTTAGACCTCTGTTGTCTGTGGTTTTGTTTATCCTTAGTTGAAAGCAGAAGTCATAAATGTACATAGATTTCTATTATTTATTTTCCTCTTCTTTGTGTGCAGTCCGTGTTGGACTTGTGCCTCAAATAACAATTGCGCTCGGCAAGTTAGTAGAGGTCGCAGCTTAGACCTTGGACTCCTCTGCTGTGTTGTCCTGCAGGCTCGGAATCAAAGACTTCGGCACGGAGTCCAGTTGTCCATGGCTAACTTATGGATAGGACCCTAAGACTCCCGATTAGACCCATGTCCCCGTACAGTTCGTGTTGAATCTTCCTTCTACCCAAATAAGACGAAATAACGCAATCAAAATATTTCTCTTGAAGCGGCAAAGACTTCTTCATCCGCTTTTGAAACGGTCAATTCCTTTAAGCTGGGGTCCAGACTTTGGATGATCAATTCAATTCTTAACATACGACTACTTTGCACATACAGTAGAATAGCCATAATTCTTATCTCACGGTAATTCGTATCAAAGACTCGTTCCCTTGGAAAAATCGCGACAATTCGTATAAAACCCATCCGTTTCGGTCCCCTTGATAACTCGTATATTTTTTCTCGGTGAACAAGAGTTAAACTCTCTTTAATTCGTATATGCGTCAGGCATCTCTATAATTCGTGTTTCTTCCTTCGTTCCCTATGTATTTGTACGATTGTCTGGTGCCTTTGTTTGTTCATTGTCGGTCGACACTTAACTCATCGCTGTCAGTTTACAAGATGAGTTCTAAGAAATAAAAGTGCCTCTGTCGCCCAGAAGCAAGAAATTATTGAAGCCTAGCCAATGGTGAAAAGCAGGAGAAGCAGTGGCTGAGCGTTCTGGTATCGCTATATCCACGCTTATATCCATTTTAAAAAGGAAGGAAGTGTTGACTGTCGCCTCATCGGCCAGCAAATGGAAAAGAAAAAAAGTCGTGGGATAAATTTTCCTCTCGATAATCCGTATGAATTGCTTGGTTCGTTGGGAATTGGGATACGAATTATCGACACTCGACTGTGTATTTATTCCATCATCAGAAACGGAACCAGTGCTCCCGTTTGTCCGTCCTACTGGCTAGCCATCTTACTGCCTGTCCGTCCTACTTTCATAGCTTCAAGATTCGACATAAAATGTTGGGAGTAGGTGCTTTAAAAATATATAGGTATCTGCCACCGCACATATTCTTCAGACTGGTTAATTTAGGCTGAATTCTGTTGAAAATTTGGTAAATTGAACTGAAATAGTTCGAACTTGTTGCTTTCTTTCAAAAATATGTTTACGATAGAGAACTCTCTGAATGCATGTAATATTCGCACTTGATCAGTGTTCTCATTGAAAATATTTCACATTTGTGTCTTCACTAGGCGCGTTTTTTTGAAAATCTGCACTCAGCTCAGTATTACTTTTACATGCGAAGCAACAACAAAACGAATTACTTAGCAGAAACCACTCAGTGATATTTGAAAGTCAACACTGACTAGATCGCGTTGAGGAATCTCAATCACAGATGGCGCCAACGCATGTTCAGATAAACTATTTGTTTCTTAAATGTTGGTATCCATTGGTTTTTTTTTTTAAATACTTTATACTTGTTTTTTCTTGATATTTAAATATAAATATATATTCAAAGTATATTATCCAATTTTCAAATGGCGTACACAGCAAAGACAAATCTACTTACATAACATTATTTTGACATCTACTGCCACGTAGGCACACGTACCAACTTTTGAAAAAAAAAAATAATGTGAGTAAAGAATTGTTTTATTTAGAATCAACACTGAGTTCAGTTCTACTTTCACACACCTATCAGAAGGCAAAAGATCAACTTCTACCATTTTTACCCTTTAACTTTTTGACACAATTTTTAGAACATTTTCACGGACCAACCAGAGAATAGCCTTAACTTTAACAAGTGTGCGTACATATGAAACAAAAATGTGGGATTATTTGTCAAATTCGTCGGTTGACAAGGGGACAATCAGCTGTTAAGTCGGGTATCTCAACAAAGTACTTGATGTCTGATTTTAACGTTATACCCATATCGCGTTCGAGACATTTTTAGTAGGATACACGTAAATCCATTGGATAAATCATAATGCAGCGTTGAAGCTTCACAGACCGTAATATCGTAAGCCAGAGCACAAGTTCTTTTCTCGAGCTATTCTCTACTCACCCGGGTGCCTATGAAACCCCGACCGACCGAACGCGCTATTGGGATTTGGCCTTTAGTCATGTCATTGAAAATGTTTGACACTTGCCACTTGCTATCCCATTGGATGGAATACTCTAAGAGATGTGCTGTTGTGGCATTCGTCACAGCTGTCATGTTGTTCGTTTTCTTGTGTCCCTCATGCGAAACAATGTAGCACTCGTATGCAGAGCAGTAATTAGTTCATACGAAACCGCTCTCCGATTGCCGATTTTTGTATGAAATGGACAAGGGAGGTGAGACAGAAGGGATCACACAAAGGAATAACGCACACATTGGAAAAATCGGCGACAAATTTAGCGTGCGTAAAAGCCGCCCAAGGCGCTTTGTTCATAAAACAGCATGAGAGCATGATAGTCGTTCCCCCTGCCTTTTTGACTTTCAATACGTGTTGTGTTATACATTGCCTATCGAAGGGGTACCATGCGGTCAGAGCTGATATAGTATCTTAATTCTTAAAGCAAAAGAAACGACTAATAAGATTCACTTCGAGAGTATTTCTTTCTGTGGACCCTTGGAAGAGATTTTTCAAATTCTGTTGAAACGTATTTTTATGTGTGCGAGTGTAATACGAAATTGGGTAATTATTTAAAGTAAGGCTGGATTATGATTTCGATGGCGAAGTGTGTCAAACAGCCAGTGCTGCCCAGTGATTGAACATTTTAACTTTTCATAGAAAATGTGAGGTCATATTTTATCGATTTATTGAAAATGTACAAGGAAGGGTGAATTAAGACAGTCGATGTTGGCTAAATACATCTGTTTATTCTTTTAAAATGCTGCATTTAAGCGCCGACGTGTGGTAAATGTCACTTTAACCAATTTGACAGCATACTTATCTGTCATGATTTTTTTTTTAACTTGTTTCAATCAAAGATTAGGGAAAAGGAATGGAACAATTGTCCTTAGTTCACAATTTCCCATAAAATCTATGAAAGCCATGCGCGCATTGAGGGAATGCAACGACGACAATATGACTCACGTACAATATGTCTGTATTTGCCTGTCATCCTGTTTACTGATGGCGTCACTTCAAGAGGTTTTATTATTTGTTTTTTCCCCTCTACAGGTTATTCGAACACATTCTTCTCTGGTGTCCATCAATTCAACACGTTGTCTGTACAGTTTGAGTGTCTGATGTTGATTATGACTGCCATGTTTGGAGGACTTGCCGCGTGGTTTTCACTTTTCACAAAAACGGGGGACTCGTGTCAAAATTCAATCTTTGGCAATTAATTCTTTTCCCCTGACAGGTGGTTGAATGTATGTGTGTGTTGTGATTGGATGACATTTGTCGGTAGAGTTGCCATGCGTACATTTTATGGTACGGAAATTGTTTTTTTTTCACATTTTTTTTAAAAGTCCGCTGTTTGTGGTTAATTATTTACTTTCGGTGCTCAGTGCAGAGAATTAAATAGGTTTTCGAATTCGTAAATAATCTAAGATTTGATAATGAGTGCGTTTCAAACAGAATTGTAGAATTCAGCAGCATGTCAGACAATCGGACAATCTGACATCTGTGTGCTGTCAAACGAATTACTTAACCTATTTTTCTGTTAATTTTTTGTTTGGTTCATTTCCCGCTGAAGTGGCAGATCATTGAAAGTTTATGGTTTGGGATTTCGTGTGAAAGGTATTCCATGGTTTACGTCAAATTCTTGACGTGCAATGCCCTAATTTGTTGCGTTACCTCCTCTGCTTTTGTCTGCATCATTTATGGCGAGACTAATTCCACGGATCGAATGAGAGTGCCATTGGAATCCGGGAGAAGTAAATGGTGTTCAAGTTTCCTTCTGTCAGATAGTGCCGGTAGATCTAAAGTCAGCGTCACAAACTTTGGGTGCAGTTCCGAAAAGTATGTCAAACTTCTTGATTCCTTGACGTGTGCGCGGGAGATCCTTGTAAAGCATTTTTCAAATCAAAATTTGTCTTAGCTCCACCAAATCTAATCCATCTGTCATCTCTTTTCTTTTCAGCATCTCTTCAATGACAACATAAATCTCAATTCATAACAAAAAAGGTAGTTTATCATTTTTTCAAATATGATGGAAGTTAAGCACTCCCCAGCAACTCAAATGGAATACAGATCGAGCAGAAACGGTCTGTCCGATAATGTGGAAGAGGAACTGGAAACACTCTTTGAGGAGGACAGTACAAAGCCCGTGATTCCAAAACCTGATAAATGTGGTGAGCAAAAGAGAATTCCTTACATATTCACAGTCGACTTATTGGACTCTTCTATTCAACAGATGAAAAATTGCCAATACTCAATGGTGTTGGCAAGAGCCTAGAGAAATCAGATTCCATTAAGAATCTAGCCGATATAGACATCGACTTGGACTTGCAGAAGGAGGAGCATGCTGAAACTGCCGCAGAGAAGGAAGACTCAGAGGTGTATGACCTGGACCTGGAGCCGGAGTGCACAGAGGAGGCACAAAATGAAGAGATCACAGATTCATCCAAAGTGAGGGACACGGGCGATGACCTGGACACATTGCTGTCGAAGATTAACGATTTAGTCGAGGATTGCATGGACAAACCCAAGGTGAGCGCTGCAAAAGCGAATGCAGACGATGTTGTTGAAATACCAGACGATGATCTGGACGATGTCAAGGAGGAAGTGGAGCCTGAGGTCAAAAACACCGGCAAAGAGTCTATAGTTAAAGCCGAGGTTGAAATGGACACGGAAGTCGAAGCGAAAGAACCAGAGATCACGGAAAAGGAAGAGTCTGTGAAAGAATCAAAGAAAAGTACATCGGATAAGATGGACATTGATGACGTTGTCTTCTGCTTGGATAGTCCACTAAATGAGAGCACGTCGCAGGGTGAGGAAATAGCTGAAGCTGAAGAAGTGTTAGAAACTGCCGAAGAAGAAGTTGAAACCGAAAAGGAAGAGGAAACGAAGGCTGCCACGCCGCCAACCGAGAAGGAAACTGTGCAATCAAAGCCCTCGGACGAGGAGGACGATGATGTGTTTTTGATCGAGGACGATGAAGATGAGGAAGCCACGATGGAGACCGAAGCAGCTGGAGTTGATGCTGAAGATGAAGATCTCAATAAAGAGATTGATGCGATACAGAGGGGAAGTAAAAAAGAGCTCGAAAAAGATGCGGATAAAGACTGCAATGAGGTTGCGGACGACAAAAGCAAGGATGGGGCAAAGGTAGAAGATGTTGCTTCAGAGGCGATGAACGAGGAAGACGATGATATCGTTTGCTTAGATGATTCGAGCGATGCAATGGAAGAAAAGGAACCTGAGCCAACTGCGGACACGATTGAGAGCAAAAAAGTTGACGCAGCCGTTGAGAGTATAAAAGAAGAAGAGGAGGGAAAAGAAGAGATCGACAATAAAAAAGATGAGGAAATGGAAATAACTCCAGAAAGTGTCGAAGAGACAGTAACTGAAGAAGCGGAGATGAAGGAGAGTGTCGAGGAAGAACCAGCGATAAAGGCTGCTGAGGTGAAGGAAGAAAAAAGTCCTTCGGATGTTGATGAGCCGCCTGCTCCTTCTGTGGAACAAACAAAGCCCGCGAAAGAAGAGGCTGAAGAAGAGAAAGCTGTGCCCAAACAGCCTGACGCTGAGAAAACTTCAGCAGTCCCTGACGATGATGACGTCGTTATCCTTGATGATGATGACGACCAAACCGAGGCCATTACTTCGGTAACATCCACAACACCGGATAAGCCCATTGATCAACCTTCGACCAGCGATTCCTGTGGTATACTGGACGATGCTAAATCGTCCAAAGAAGAGAAGGCAATCGAGGAAGAGGCCACTTCTGACAAAGGGAGCATTGTCGAATCGTCAACAATTATATCCGACAACTCGGATAATGCACGTGATGGTGTTGACGAAAAAGAGGACAACGATGTTGCGAAAGAAACCCCAAAGGAAACGTCAGTTTCCGCAGAATCAAACAGTTGCAGTGCCAGTGCCAGTGACAGTCTTCTGAAGGAGTCCAAAAAGGGTACTCGAACAGAGGCTGAAGAAACCAATGAACAGCCGCCAACAAAGAAAATCCGATTGAGTCAGGACGAGTCAAATAGCCGGCTATCATTAATTAGCCACGAGGAATCAAAGTCCAACACTCCGGATAATGATATCGATGAAGTCATGGATGATGGCAAGTCATTGAAGCGTGTCCGCAGCACTGAATCGCTCTCGGCTGACTTCAAGAAGCCCAAGACCGAAACAGAACTGGACAAAGTCGACGACAGTGACTCGAAGGACTCGAAGGACGTGAAGGAATCAAAGGACGACATATGCAAAGCTGAAATCAAACATCTTCCATTGTATCCACCGCCAAAGTTGGAGCCACCGACGATAGACTTGAGTTTGGACTTCCTGAAGCGGTTCAAGAAAACCATTCATAAAATGACCAAGTCCGATTTGGAGGAGCTCGTGCTGCAGAAGATCGTCGAGGCCATCGTTCACAAGAGCGAATTCAGCGAGATGCGTGATCTGATTGAGAAGCAGGACAAAATCATCGCTGGCCACAGAACGAAAATCACCGAACTGAACAAGCAGTTCCGAGACCTGGAAATGGTGCACAATCGCGTGCTGAAGGATCTCGAAACCAAAAATGCTCAATTCGTAATGCCAGTGAAGATTACCCGTGCAGTGGGCCTGCAGGTGTTCTTCCCGGCAAAGAAATTTGATCCAACCCTCATGCCGTTGGCTCCACAAATCACAGCGCCGGTGCCTGTGCCACCGCATAATCCGAGAAGTCTGCTCAACCACAACCATGCGCACTCCTCGGATAGATCATCGCATTCCAGTCCCGTTACAGTCAGCAGTAATACTCCGAAATCATCCACTTCCACCAGTAGTCAAGCGGCAAACATTGGTAGTGGCAGTGGCAGTAGCAGTGGCACTGTTCAGCCACAAGCGCCTCCTCAGCGCCGTGGATGCGTGCAGAAGCTAACCCCGCTACGGCCAGATACGCCACGCAATTCGCCATTAAACCGATCTATCGCAGCCGGCGTGGTTTCGTCTTCGACACCATCACCGTCGACGTCAAAGGAACACACACCGAAGTTTGCGTCTCGGCCAATTGGACAGAAGACACGTGTAACGCCTGTATCCATGGGCGGAAACATGTCTTCAAAAGTTCCCGTAATGGTGTCTCCAGATCCGCCGCCTCCAGAGCAGCCGAAGAAATACAAAACAGGGGCTATGCTCCCGCATAAACCACCGTAAGTTGCAAAGTCAGCTCTGTCGTCTCTGTGAGATTTAATTTCGATTCTTTTTTTGATTTCATTTGTAGGAGCAAGTCCACAACAAAGCGGCACCCGCAGTGTGGAAATTCGGATCCGCAGAGTGTGGCACAACCTTTGCCTGCAGCCGCGCTCATTGTGGCCCCAATTATTCCGCCGATAGTAGTTGCAACGCCATTATCAAAGTCTGTGCAAAAATCTGTCATTGATCTGACTGACGAAGATGACGTGATTCCAACGGCAGCTGCGCCTAGTTCGAAACTCCCCGCGGCACCAGCAACACAAGTATCCAGCACGCCACAAGCTTCGGCGGCGCCATCGGCCAACAGACCATACAAGGTGTCTGTTGTGCCACAGCAGCAACTTCAGCAGCCCAAACCTAATCCTCCCAATCCACCCAAACACCGAGCCATTGGTAAGCCATCATTTTTTTGTCCACACACTTTCATGACGAGCACACTTTCATAACGTAACGTTCCCTTGCAGCACCAGCTCCAGCGAAGCTAAACGGCATTGCCAGTCGGCAGTTGAATGCGGCAGCATCGCGGTATCGGCATCCTGCTCCACTTCCAAACCAGCCAACTCATAACAGCAATCCAGCGTGGAAGCAGCCCCCAGCTCGTCCCACCATTCGCATCAGTAATCTGGAAAGTGGAATCGTTATTTCATGGACAATCGAAGACACCACCAAGGACAAGTACGCAGAAAGCACCAGCTACCAGATCTACGCCTACCAGGAGACAAGTGGTCCACCACTCGTCGAGTCGTGGCGCCATGTGGGCGATGTGAAGGCAATGCTGCTGCCCATGGCCGTTACCCTGACACAATTCCAAGAGGGACAGCGCTACTACTTCGCAGTTCGCGCTGTCGACGCACACAATCGGTGCGGCCCGTTCAGTTTCGCAAAGACCTGGAGTTAATCACCCCAACGTTCGATATAATCACACTGCAGCCCATCACTCCGTGAATTTAGCCTCAACATCCACATTATGTTATTCTTAAGATCAAATCCTCCTAACTTCACTCATAGGCTAATATGTAGTAGCAGTAGTTTAAATTCCTCGTGAAGACTTCACAGCACTTTCGGTTTAAAACAGACAGCAGTGTGTACATCGTCCGCGGAGAGTTGAACTTGAGTTGGGCTGCATGACCAACTTCACAGCATTCGCGTGAAGATGTACCCTAATTAATTTAAGTTTTAAATTATTTAATTTTTTTTTTATAAATTTAATGCCCCCATTGCTTTTTTTTCATTTGAATCGGAAAACAGTTACAGATATCTTTGGTATGGATAAGTTGTATAATTTATCAGAAATAAACAAATTAAATTACATTTAATTGAGATGCGGACTTGTGTGGTTTTTCGTGGTCGCTTTGCGGACGGGTGTGGGTTCCTAACGATGGTAATCCGAGGATTTTTCAGTGATAGGGTGAGGAAGGTCTGTGGCAATGAAGGGACATCCCTGGTTACCTATGCCACAGCCTCAGCTGGTGTCAATTTAGAGACAGAACACTGGAGGATTGCTACATCATTAAACAATAACTCTTATGACACAGCTGATTTTTTTTACCCATCTCGCTATGGAGGGCCCGATTTTGAATCAGCTACGTTTTATTTTTTTCCAAGTGTTGCAAAGCTTTAGCAATTGTACTGTTTATTCTGTAGTATAAGGAAAATCTTAGAAGAGCTGGAGATACCATCAGATCCAGGATTCTTTGTTGACACTTTATGTAATCCTTATGACAATGAACTAGTGGCGAGAAGAATGGGCAAGATGAAAACTGCAAAACAATTCAATAAAATTGGGGTAAAGATTGCCAGCCATCCACGGCATGTGATTTTTCCGATTTTCAGTTCAACAGATCTTTGAAACTGAATGGATAAACACCGAGTCAGCTTTTCCATAAACTGCTCACGAAAGAGGCTGAGTTCAAAAACGCAGTTTAACGCAGTACTACAACGTGAAGTGTTCTTAATTGCAAGCATTTGGCAATGATGCAATGCGTCGCGTTCTGAAACGTCATATGAAAGCAGAGGCTGCGCAAACAAAAGCAACCAGCGCATCACAGATTATCGCGATGCATCGCAACATCGAAAAATCATTGCATAGCATCACAAAGGCAGTGATGCTTTCGCTGTGCGCACTTCGTTTTGCATTTACGAATTCAGCCAGACTTTATAAACCATACAGTTTTTCAAACCAACCTCTATGCTGAACACAAACACTATCTGTCGGGTAAAAAATATGTACATCCATTGATGTCGTTGAAATGAAGGCTGAAGGCCGCACTGTAAGGTCTATTGGCCAAGTGAAGCGGATATATTTCATCTGTAATAAGTTTGAAAAGATTTGTATTTATTTCATCGGTACTCTTCACATTTACCGGTACGCCATACTCGCAGTAAGTGCGCTTTATGCAGCTCTAAAAAAAAAAACAGCAGGAACGAACTGATTGGATTTCTGGGGTTTGCAATGAACATACGTACCACTTTGCTTGGAAAAAAAACGAAATCTTGTTTCCAAGAGTACCACATTGCCAGACGCAGCAGCGCCGGTGGTTCATGTATGTACGACCTGTTTTTTCTATTCTATTCTTTCGTTTTTTCCCTTTTGTTAATTTTCAATAAAAAGGAAACAAAATAAATGAGTTTCCACACATGCAAAGAATTGCTTGTCTTGCCACAGCAAGGGCTCTCAGTTTCTGTTTCCTATAAGAGTTAAATAACAAATAAAGTCCTTTCCATTGCTTGCAGGTTTATAAATACTAGTGAACTCGCAGGTGCAGGAGTACCTATTAAACAACATATGGGTCCAAAATGAGACTCGCCCCTTTGGCTCGGCCTACTCAATGATCCAGCTTAACCAATGTACAGAATGACCACCGATTTGTGCAACAAACAGAATAAGTTTCAAGACGCATATTGTTTCGAGTTGCTTTCATATTGCTTTAGCTTTGATGAAGGGAAAAAAAATAACCCATGCACGCCAGTAGTTTCAGCTTGAAGTCGTGGTCAGCTATGGAAATTTATTTTTCAAATTAGAAAGGAACGACTAGCGAATCTTTGTGCGTTTTCCGGGGATTGTGTTCTTCAGGTTCCTCTTCAGATTGCCTCTTCAGCAGTGGCGTTTATTCGAAGGTGCGCAAGTGTTCACCGCACACCCTATCAAAATCTTTATTTTGCATATGTCACCAAAATACTCAAGTCTTCTCATTTGTATTTATTTTGCAATTGTCAGTCAAAAGGCAGAAATAAATGAGTAAAGAGTTATTCAACTTCGGCCATTTTTGCCCCTAGTCCACACCGGAGAAAAATGTGATAGTAGTGGAATTTCCTTGCATAACACGCATACTTTTACAACGTTCGCCAATTCACCCCAATATGGCGGCCAATTCGTGAATTTTGTGGGATAATGGCGGCAGATTCATGAATTTTGTGGGAGATTCGTGAATTTGCCCACGAACATGTAGTTATTGTTCGGAGGGTGTTCAGAAGGTGACTCATATTTTTAAGAGGACATATATTTGTAATAGGCGCTTGCGTGAATAAAAATGTAATGCTACGCTCTCTTTACAGAAAATAGTTTGCATCAATTTAATTCTTCAGAGTAAAATATAGCGGATTTATATGCGATGACTGACAAATGAACTTAGTTTTATATCTTTCATTCATGAATTGTGAAAACTTCTGCAATTAAATTACATAATTTGTTAAGAACAATGGCTTTAACTGTACCTAACTGAAACAAATTTGCAATTAACTTTCATCCCTATTTCTGTAAAACAAGTATAATAAGCAAATAAGCTGTTTATTTTAAGTGATTCCAGCAAATATTGCTATTATTAGTTGCCGGTACACATGTTTCGTGTGAATGCTTTTTTTCGTATATTCATTAATAATTAATGCATAAATAAATAATGTAAACAATGGCAAAATTATTTTACCTCAGACTACAACTCGCAGATAGAATATGAACTTTGTTCGTTTGCTTACCCCTCCCCAATGTGTTGAAAATTTGACATCGAAATTTGAAAAAAGTTCAAGTAACGAGCGAATTTTCAAAAAAGAACTCTAATTCACCCCAATACTATGGATGGGGAAGGGTATCAGCTGTTGGCCAGCTGTTAGCAAGAGCTCACACGTATTCACAGGCAGGGGACGAAAAAGCGTATAAAAAACGCTGTCAGATGAAATCAAGGGGCAAGAGAAGAAGAAGTTGTTACTCATTTATTTCTGTCAAAAGGTATAATCGTAACTTCAGCGCACCGAATCCATGTACAAAGTTGAAAAAAAAAACACTTTACTCTCTGATAAATAATCTATAGCACTGGGTGTTCATCTTTATCAAGTGCATTTCTCAACGATCCTCCTTTGCTTCATTCGAATGGCAAGATAATTCATTCTCAATCAAAACAACAAAAACGCGTACATTTCCGTGTTCACGCCACATCAGCGCATCGAAGTAAAGCAAATCCACGTATTAAAAAAATTCAGACAATACGTTGAGAATTCTTCTTAATTTTCATTTCGCTTGCCGGGGTGCGAATTCACTGTCTGTAACACAGATGGTATGTACAAACTTCTCCTCCGTGCATGCTGCCAGAAGGCAGTGCCTAGTAATGACACAAACCATATATACATTCCACGATATACCGCAAATAAAATCGTAGTAGAGAGCTTATACATTCATTTCTCGTCCTCGGTGATCCTTGATCGTAAGTAAAGGACAAATTTTGAAGTAGCAGTTAGTGAACACCTTACTAGAAGCACGACGGCACGTCACTGTACTTTTGGGTGGGTGCTTCCGACGGTCCCTGTCGAAGGTGAGACGGGTACATATTCGCAGTATTTTCCTTTCAAAAATTGCGAGCTTCTCAATGCTAGTCTTAGAAATGGCGTGTTATATAGGGAAGCCGTACGTTAAGATCGACCGTATTAGCTGCTTGTAGAGCAGCAACTTTGTCCTCGGTCTTAGTCCATTCTGCCTACGCATCAAAGGATAGATGCGATGGAAACTTAGTCCGAGTCGTTCGAGTAGCTGTTGAACTTCAACCATTCCGAGAAGTTAACACCTAGATACTTGACCTTTTTTTCTGTTAATATTTCCGTACCGTTAGAGAGCACTATCTTTGCGCTCCGACATTTGGCTGCTAATCTGCATCCACCTCGCTATGGTCTCCTTAAACACATTTGTATGTACCGCTTTTCCAGAATTGATACGAATACCCCATTTGGTGTAGTAATCATATTGGTTCGCTGTCTGGACTTCGGTCCTTTGCGTGGCAACAAGTGGTGACATAGAGCCGGCATAAGTCAGCGAGTCATCAGCGAATAAACAACACTTCACAGTGTTGGTTGCATGCGGTTGATCTGCGGTTGATCTGTCGTTTTGTTCAAGAGCATCGGTCCTAGCTTCGATCCTTGTGCAACTTCCGCCTCGGAGCGCCGCTCAGTCGCCTTCCACTTGAACGTCGAATCTTCTGGAATGCAGAAAGCTATAGATTATTTGGATGAGGATGGGGGGGGGGGGCCGAATCCCATCTGATTCAGCTTATAGCTTATATCACATAGTCTCGAAGGCATTTTCCACGTCCAGTGACTTCGTGCTTGGACAACATCGTGGTGGAGCTTCATTAGAGGACGTAGCGTCGAATGTTCTTTCCCAGAATCCAATCCTGCGTATCCGCTATGGACACTGAATGGTTTGGAAAAATCCAAACAATATCAATCAATGTGAACACGGTAAAGTTGATGACACCAAATGCACATTTCTAAGCTAACATAAAACCTTCGTGTCGACTCCTACGCTAAGCGTCTAGGTTCAAGCAAATACCATATTCACTCCTTCACCTGACCAGACCAGCGGTGAAAGCTGGTCTACCTCGGACCGTTGACTCATGCATATTTAAAAGTATTATTAACATAAAAATGGATGAGCTCGACAGGCAGACAACAACTTTGCCTCACTTCTCTAAACATAATCCCTTAGGGATGTCCCTCTACCTTCAACTTTCAAGTTGACATTGCGCGAGACAACAACCCAAAAGTAACCACGTGGGACGTAGTATCAAACCTCCAGAATGTTTTGACCGAGACTGAACTCCCAGTAGGTGTTATCTCTTACAACGTCAGTCAGTTATGTGGTTGGCGTCATTAGAGGACATTGATTTCTTTGGAGAACCTACAAGGATTTGCTGGACGAGGAAAAAATAGTCTGATACCCTGTCTACACCCACTCGGCTCTGGCGTGTCTTAGGAAATGCCCATTTATTCAATGTTCTGAGTGCCTTCAGGCATCCCTAGTCCCTACATCTCTGTACAGACGATTCCAACCAGACGAGGGACTAGTCTGATGTGTCTGTTGTGCAGGGAACGAGTTCACTAGACGTGCCACTACTTTGCCCTTCTCCACTGAAAAATAACGCACCGTAATTCCTCGTTCTTTTACTCCAGTGACCCAAAGCACCAACACGAGATTGTTAGAGTGGACCAATTGCATAGTAATCACGATAATTCGGCTTAAATTAAACTAAGCGGATCTACCATGCATACGGATTATGGTTTGTGTCATTACTGGGCACTGCCTGCTGGCAGCATGCACGGAGGAGAAAGTTGTATTGTTACGGCACAATGGAGCGTGCATTTATTCGGGCCATAGCCAGAACACCGTGTTATCCAATCATCATCTAATCCTGTGTAAAGGAGCGTAAGTCGTACACCGGGTATGTGTTCCTATATGCTGTCGCAGCTAAAGGGGAGTCTCGAAAGCAACAAACAGTGGCGCTTAGCAGTACCGAGGGCGAGTACATCGCGTTAACTACAAAGAAGGTGGTTTATTCGAGATGAAGAGGTTGACTTCAGTTTTGCGCTAAAAGGTCCTACAGTAATAAATGTAGACAACTTGAGTGCACTAAACTTGGTTAAGAATTCGGTTTTTCATTTAAGGTCCAAACACATTTAAATTAAAAACCGAACCGATCACCTTTGTACAACAAATCCCCTTGTTCTTAATTGAAAAGCACCCAGCGTCGAAAATACTTTTCACTGAATCCTTTATTTCCACGCAACTGCCTTGTTCTTTACGACTTTTGCTTTCTCATTCCATCACCGCAAAGAATCTGTGTCAAAAGGGTAGTGTGGCATGATCAGTGCTCAAATCTTTGCCTAATGACTGAAACATACCAGTTCTTTATGCACTGCTGTCGTATGGAGACTTCTGTTAAAATAAGCCATCGAGCGAATGCATAGGGAGACAGTGTATCGTCTCCGCAATTACCAGTTGGACTTACTTTCGTTAAGTTTCGTTCACTTTTGCTTACTTAGGGCGAGTTCTACCGCTCTCTACGTAAGTTAATCGAGCGAATACACTTAGACCATAACCACGGCTTTGTCTTGTTTTCGTTAAGGTTTCGTTCACTTTTGCTTACTGAGTGAGGCAAGTTCCATCGCTCTCTACGTACGTTAATCACATATTTTGCATAAGGTCCCACGTACAATTATGGTCACACAGCTTTGTTCGACTCTGCCACAAGCAAAAGTTTACTTGAGTCAATTATAACATAACTACGCCTTCAAGCTTTCATAACACTGAGCAGAGGCGGTTAACAATATAAGCACCTCCAAAATTCAGCCACCTTCACAGAGGAGATTGCCATGCGGCGGAATTTGTTGAAAACCAGCTTGTAATGAAAACCGGAACAATACAAGTTTCCGTCTCACATCCAGTGGCAATTCCCTCTCAGCAGACTGCAGCACATCGGACCCCCTCTTCAAGTCTCTCCAAGCCCCATAAATCATCACAGGTCATCTTACACGGTTTAAAAAAATCTGTTTGACCCCCCGCTAACGCTCACCCATTGAGCAACCAAGTTAGCGTGTTCACACTGTGGCCTGGCCATCTGCCGTAACTCGTCGAGCGCATAAGCATTTAACGAAGAGGCCACTCTGCCCCTGATTTCAATTCAACCGAACACAATTCCATAAATATTCAAGTAGTCATGAGTCAACGGTTGTGCCGTAGTCATGAACAGCCCCAGCGCCCAGCACACCAGCCGAGCTAGTGTCCTCTCCGTTTCACCCATTGCCACGCTGAGGTCGGCAGTGTGTACGGATATAAATAAACGCAAAACCTTGACCTTGTCCTCAAGGCGAAACTGGTTCGCGTCGTGTGCCAGTGAGGTACTGACTACACCAGCAAGCGATGGCCCAGCGACTATTCAATGGCACATGCTCGAGTTCTCGTGTATCTCCTTGGTACGGCGAATTTATCCTTGCATGGGAGCACTTAATTCAACGAATGTGCTTGAGATTCTCGTTGCGGCGACTTCTTGGCAACAGTTCAAATTATCGAACTTTTTATTTAAATCAAATGTGGGCTGACCAAGGGTTGCCAGTGTGTCCTTCCTGTGGTTTGCTTTCAATTTACTCTGTCTATGTGTTTGTTTTGAGTGCATTTTTTCTAAACGGTCACTTCGTCAAGGACTTTCGGAGGATTTAAGCATGCACTTTGCTTGGGAATTTCTCCAACGAGTTGAAAATTATTAAATTTTGATGAATTCAGGGGGAGGGAGAGATTCGGATTGAGCTAACAATTGAAGGGAAAAAATCAATGTCTAGAAAAATATACGTAGATCGACAGTATCGAGCGGGATTCATCGGTACAGCTTTCGAAGGTGTCGCAATTGGTGGAGAGAGTTGTGAGGTTGTGAGGTTGAGTTCTGACACCGAAGCTGTATCAAAACAAGCGAGAATGAATGAATCGACAAACATGAACCTCGTTGATTTTTGTACACGAAGCAGACGATTGCAGGTTAGATTCGGGTGGCTGACTGCCGGGAGCAGTGATCAGTAAGGGCCGGCGGTGAAAATTGCTGACTAGTTAAACTAGATTATTTAAGAAGTAAGTGACATGTCTTTCTAGAGGAGGAGGAGGCTCTGTGGGGAAGGTCCAATCTTGAGGCGTGAGTTTTAATGTCACAGTGCCCAGTGACGACGCCGATAAGTTTTCTGACAGTCGGCTTGCTCATTCTAAGGCATTCTGTGCAACTGTACTATCTACTATTTGTGAGAGCAAGCGTTTCAAGGTTTAGTAGACGATTTGCAGTAGCGATAGGCATGAAAGACAGACCTCCATCCGAAAAGAATTCTGAACTAGCTTCGCAGAAGATTGTATACGAGGTAAGTGTAGTGATACACCTACCTGGACTTTAGAGAGGTACGTACTATGTAGAGCAGACAGTTGACTGAAGATTTGTCAACAGAACGACTCACAGAACTCGGAAGCTTTAAAACGAAGATCATCTGATGCTTTGAAGCCCATACCAAAACTCTCTGTTCTTCTAACTCCACAAACAAAGTTAATAAAGGGTGTCACGATAACCGGCGGCTAAGTTAACAAACAAAATTGCCGCAACTGGGGCTAGTAAAACCAGAACGCCATTGTCGAGAAGCCAATGCATCCACAGAGTGTGACAGTTTGAATCGGATTGTGGAGTAGTGGCATCATTTTCATCGAAAATGAGGAAAATTGGGTCGCCAAAATGCACTACTGCGAAGCTAGCAGAGGCAGCCACTTAAACATAATTGTAAAGGGTGGTTATAAGGCCGATGTTGAATGTGAACCACACCTAATCGTCAAGTTTTTTTCTGCTTTTCATTTGACATTTCTCAATTTCAGACTAACTCAATTTGAACCATGGAAAGATACACAATCGAGCAACGCGTTAAAGTTATTCAGGCTTATTATGAAAATTGGCGTTCAAATCAAAATGCATATCTTGCACTTCGTGATTTTTTCGGTCAATTTAATCGTCCAAATGTGCGTACAATCGGAAGAATCGTGCAAAAATTTGAGCAAACCGGGTCTGTAGGAGATGTGAAAACACCAGTGCATGCTCGTCCAGCTCGTACTGCAGAAAAATTGCTGCTGTTCACGATAGTGTGGCTGAAGAGCCGTCCACCTCAACTCGTCGTCGTGCCCAACAATTGCACCTCTCACGCTCGTCGTTGATGAACATTATGCATAAAGACTTGCATTTACACGCTTACAAGGTGCAATTGACTCAAGAACTAAAGCCGCCGGTGGCAAGAAATGGCAACAGTGGATGAATGAATTTTCGAAGAAAATCATCTTCAGTGATGAGGCACATTTTCACCTCAGTGGATTCGTCAATAAGCAGAATTGCCGCATTTGGGCGAATGATAATCCAAGAGTGATTGTCGAAAAACCAATGCACCCACAAAGAGTGACTGTTTGGTGCGGTTTATGGGCTCGCGGCATCATCGGGCCGTATTTTTTTCCAAAATGAGGCCGGTCGATGATAACGAACTTTTTATGGCCCGAATTGGAAGATATGAATGTGGACGATATGTGGTTTCAACAGGACGGTGCCACTTGCCACACAGCTAACGAAACAATGGCTCTTTTGCGCGACAAATTCAATGGCCGTGTTATCTCACGTGGTGGCGATGTCAATTGGCCGCCAAGATCATGTGATTTGACACAGATTTTTTTCTTTGGGATTATTTGAAAGAAAAGGTGTACGTCGATTACCCAGTAACAATTCAAGAGCTAAAGGATGAGATAATTCGGCACATTAACGGCATAGAACCTCAATTATGCTTCAGCATCATCGAATATTTGGACCATCGGATGGAGGTGTGCCACCGATGTCGCGGCGACCATTTGGCCGATATTTTCTTCCATACATAATTGAACCATACCAATATTATCATAATAAAAAGAAATGAGAATAATTTCCTAAATAATTTGTGTTTTATTCAAAATCAGCATCGGCCCTTAAAATTTAACCACCCTTTATTTCATAATTAATGGGAATGTTTGTTCTTACTAATAAAGCCATAATGGATGGAAACAAATTTATTTTATTCATTTTATTGCATTTTTAAAAAGAAACTTGTTAAGTGTATTTTTTTTAGAGGTAATGGAATAAAACAAAGATGATTTTTTTTCAATTGACGTGAATTTCATTTTAATTTAAATATGATTTCTGGCATATGACCGCCACGGCTGGCTCAGACGTAGTCTAATCTGGAGGTCAAACTTTCGATGACTTTTTCCAACATTTGTGGTCGTATATCGGCAATAACACGACGAATGTCGTCCGCCAAGTGGTCAATGGTTTTGGACTTGTCGGCGTAAACTAGCGACTTGACATATCCCCACAGAAAATAGTCAAGCGGTGGTAAATCGCACGATCTTGGATGCCAGGTCCGTAAAGTGAAACTATGCGATTACCAAACGTTTTCTTTAATAAATCAATTGTGGCACAAGCTGTGTGACATGTTGCGCCGTCTTTTTGAAACCACAGCTCCTGCACATCATGGTTGTTCAACTGATGAAAGAAAAAGTCAGTAATCATGGCTCTATAGCGGTTACCACTGACTGTGACGTTTTGGTCAGCATCGTTTTTAAAGAAGTACGGACCAATTTTTCCACCAACCCATAAAGCCCACCAAACAGTCAGGTTTTTGTAGATGTAACGTTGTCTCAACATACAATTGAGGATTATCATCACTCCAAATACGGCAGTTTTGTTTACTGACGTATCCATTCATGGTGAGCATGGTGAAAATGGTGCGCGATACGTATTTCGAACAGAACCATGATTTTTATAATAAATTTGGAAGCGTTGTTCAGGCGTCAGTCTATTCATGTTGAAATACCAAACCAAACTAAATATAAATCACTTGGCAGCTGACAAAATGGCTTAAAATAGTGTCGCCAACTTAAAGTTCTATACCTCTAAAAAATACACCCTTTATTTGGCTGAATCTGTAAAGCCTCCAATTGCAAACCACACGGTAGGGTGCAGCGGATGGTATGTGTATGCATCAGCAAAGCACTGCGATCAGCCCCCTCCATAGCTTTTAATACACTCCTCAACTTTCCGCCGATAGATCTCTTTGGCAGACAGGTCGCCGTCAGCACGGCGATTCATATTAAATGGGAACTTACCACTTACTCTACCAGGAAACACCCACCTCACAACACCTAACCTTATCTTCGAGAAGAATTGCTCAACCAACCCACCCTCTAGATCTTACTGGTCGTCTGAACACCAGCCTCTGGCTAATTATCACTATAGATCGAAGATGGGCGAAGCAGTGGGTGTGGGAGTCTACTCTAAGGGTCTCTAAGGAAATGTCAACTGTCATTCCGACTACTGTCAGACGACACTGCAGCGTCTTTCAGCCAGAAACTATAGAATTAAGGCAGCTCTGTCCTGGCTAAAAAACATATTGTCATCTGTTCGAACAACCAGGCAGCGATCAAAACTCTGAGTGCGCATTTAACTCCAAGACGTCACTTAATTGCCGCCTATCTCTTACCGAGATGGAGAAGTATTTCATCATCCTATTTATGTGGCTGCCGGGACACAGTAAAATTTCGGAGAATTGCGCAACAGACGAACTCGCTAGAAAGGGCTCTAAGTCAACACTTCCGGAAGGAGATCTGCCGTCCATTTCTATCGCTACTGCAAAACATCTACCAAAGCTCGTAACGCTCACACCAAATGTAGATGATCTACTGGCAATGCGTGCCTCATCACCCTATACTTCTGAAGAGGTGTTCTTCTGCGCTGGCAAAACCATTGCGTAAGCTATTTCATCTATCCTACTCTTTAGGTATCGTTCCGAGCAGATGGAAATCAGCATTTGTCCAGCCCGTCCCTAAAAAGGGCGAATCTTCGTCACCCACCTCGTACCGACCCATAGCACTTACGTCCCTTCTTTCTAATGTCATGGAAACGCTGATAAATCGTCAGCTTATGAAATATCTTGAATCGCGGAAGCTTCTTAATGACCGGCAGTACGGTTTCCGTAGCAACAGGTCCACTGGTGATCTGATGGCTTATCTCACTGAACAGTGCAACAAATCTTTGCATATTGCAGGCGAAAACAAGATCGTTGCACTTGATATTTCTAAGGCATTTGATAGAGTTTGGCATCAAGCTCTTTTGTCGAAAATGCGGTATCGATGAATCTCTTCTTCTATGGATTAGAAATTACCTTTCGAACCGTTCAATTCAAGTTGTTTTGGATGGGTTCAAGTCTGATATCCACCAAATAAATGCTGGTGTACCCCAAGGCTCTGTTCTGTCTCCGACACTCGTTCTCATTTTTATTTATGATCTCTTGTCTGCTACTTCTAATCCAATCCATTCCTTCGCTGATGACAGCACCCTCAGCTTTTCATATTCGTTCCGAGACTCACGACCCTGCCCTTCGGCCGTAGAATTGGAAGGGCAGCGTATGTTAAGCACATTGAATTCCGATCTTGACAACATAATTAACTGGGGAAACAACAACAGAGTGCAATTCAATGCTTCTAAAACTCAATGCTGTCTGCTGTCACTCAAGCGAACCCTTGTTAACCAGCCATTATCCATGAATGGGTGTCGATGAAACCGGAAAGCTTTTCATCCTTGGTATGCGTATCGACTTAGTTGGAACGATCACATATTTGAGGTCGCCAAAAATGCTGCGAAATGTTTAGGTTTCCTTAATCGATGCAAGAAATATTTCACCCCCTCTGATTTAGCTTTCATTTATAAGGTGTATATCCGCCACAAGCTTGAGTACAACGCTCATATCTGGTCTGGTGCCCCAAAGACCACCCTGCACCTACTAGATAGAATCCAAAAGCGAGTAATAAAACTTATAGGAGACAGCAATGTCGCAAAGTCATTAGACTCGCTCCAACATCGACGTACCGTTTCTTCTTTGTCCGTATTTTATCGCTATTTCAACAAACGATGCTCAAGTGAGCTAGCCAACTGCATTTCTCCTCTCCATGAATTCACCCGCCAGGAATGCTCATCAGTTTACCTTTAAGCCTACTTTCGGACGCACTGTTAAATTTAGAGACTCGTTCTTCAGCCGTACTACCCGAATTTGGAATGCTCTTCCCAGCCCTATATTTCCCACAGACTACAACCCGCAGATATTTAAACCAATGTGCACAGGTACCTCCTCTCCCTTTCTCCCTCTATACCTTCGGCCCGTGCTGTGTCTTGACCCCGGACACTTAAGGGTATTAGCAATCCCTTGAGCGCAGAACCCTTATTGGTGTTTTAACCTGGCATTGCGTCATCAGTATTCACGCCTCCAGACTAGGTATCCCCCACAACGACTTCTGCAGAAGTTTGCAGAGATGAAGAGGAGAAGGAGACCCTTGCACACCTTCTATGCAATTACAGTGTCCTCTCCTCTCGCACATTCAGTCACTTAGGCGACCTGTATTTCAACGATATGACAGAACTAAGTAATATTCGTATTAGTCATATTAATGGCTTGGCTAAAAGCTCTAAATGGTTTGCGGATTCGGATCAACTAGAACCTTGTAGTAACACAACGGGTCCAATCTGGCCTAAGTGCGACTGTTTTTCATTGTTTTTCACATTTCTCAGCAGTCAGCTACTCTAACCTAACCTAACCTGGTACATGTGTCCAAACGGACTATCCCAAGCTACTGTCAAGATTTCACCGGACATGTGCAGGAGCAGCTTTGTTGACTTCGTCTAGCTCGGGGGACCGACTATGGTCTATCATTCACAAGATTGAGTGGGAGATTCTGCCTGAGAGCCATATTTGGGTCTTCATCGCTTCATCGTATAGCAGTTTGCATGAGTGATTCTAGAACATTCTCAGCATCGACTGTGACTTTCATTGCAGCACAAAGAAATCATTTATTTTTTTAACACCTCGCGACATTAGATGAGCTCATGCAACTTGTTTGTCTATCCCCCGACATTGATGTTCAGCCGGCCTTCTGTATACACTCGTGCATTCGGAAAAGGCAGTAGTTTATGTATCATATAGAATAACTTTAATTCGAACGCCTTCTATTCCACCAAAATCTGAGTATAAATCAGGATCCTTCCATTCACGTGAGAATATACAGTTCACCTAACCTTGTAGGTAATTGATTGCTGGCAACGAGTATCGGGTCCCAAAAACGACGTTGTCATTGAATGTGACTTCTGCGTGAGTTGACTATTCCCGTCGCAGCCTTAGTTACATCCTTCTCAGCAGATAAGCCGTGAAAATAAAAAACGAAAGAGTCACTGTCACTGCAACAAAATAAAGCCTAGTTTCCAAAAAAAAAAAGCTGCTGATTGTGCCACCGCCGTGCTCGAGGATGCAGTCATTTATCCGCCAAAACGTGCCAAATTTCTGCGGAACTTCTTTGTGTACAAATGGCAAATCGCACACGAAATCCCAACCAGAGGACCTTGGCGTTAGCAGTCTATATGCGAGAGAGAGTGCAGTTGTCAGAGAACGAGAAACAAACCGGTAGAAAAATGTTCACACAACTCATGTCCTTTTTGTGCAGTTTTGTAAAAGAGAACGAAAAAAAACAGAATTCCCCGACAAAAGTGAACGTGGCGCGATTCGCTCGGTGAATGTAGTGGAGGAATCGATTCATTGTGCCGTGACATTCATACTTGATACTGAGCACATCCTTCGGCTTCAATGGATGGCATTCGTTGTTGTGTGTGCTGATGAACGTGCGTCCTTGAGGATTATTGATTTCGAGCCTTGATTTTCAACTCAATTGGCAAGGAAACTAGGCGACTCGAGGACGTTGCTGTTCAAGAGGGCTGACTGAGCCTGTGAACGAATGCTGGAGGGGGCGACGAGTGAAAACGGATGGAGAAAGAAAGAAAAAAAAATGTGTAAAATAACACCAAAGAGAATATACTGCAATTTGTGTGAGGGAGTGTGTGTTTAGTTTTTCCTTGGATGACTTTGAAATGCAAACGTGTGCAGACGTGTCCTTTGAAAGAAGGAGAAGGGGTGGCTATCCACCGCCAGTTTGAGTTTCGGTTCGGAATGATGATGCCAAAGAGATTGCTGACAACGATACCGGAAGGTATTTTGGCATCGTCGTTTGTTGTGAATCCTGTTTGTTGTTCGGCGTTGAGTTTGACTAGAATGTTTCATTTCGTTTTGGCTTGCAAGAATTATCCTTGGAATTTCGCTTATTTTGAGATTTTGCAGGCCTTGGGTGTTGGAGTGAGTGAAATTACTTTGGGTGCCGGGTGATGATTTGAAGTACCCATAATTGCCTAATTTCGGTTCCACTTGAGTAAAGCAAAATTTAACGAAACTCAACGAACTATGTTCACGTACGAAAGGACGTCGTTAAATTTCAATAATTCCAAGTTATCTGTTCGAATGCTAACCCACACCGCCGTTGTTCCCACTTAAGTTAGCAAAAGTGAACAAAATTTAACGAAGCTTAACGAAAAACTGAACTAAGTGGTTATAGTTGGGTGTTCGATTGAGTGCAATTACATTTTTCGTGTGTATGCAAAAATGAACGAAACTCAACGAATTGTGTTCACGTACGAAAAGAAGCCAGAAGCGTCGCCAAATATCAATAATTCCAACTCATCTGTTAGAGTTTCAACAGCAACTGTTATCGTTCCAACTTCATTTAGTAAAAGCGAACAAAATTTAACGGCAATTGGCATTTTTGTGCATTCCAACTGTCATCGATCCCACTTAAGTTAGCAAAAGCGAACAAAATTGAACGAAGCTTAACGAAATACTGATCGTAGCGGTTGTTATGGTCGCGGTGTGGCATTTTTGTGCATTCCAACTGCCATCGTTCCCATATAAGTTAGAAAAGCGAACAAAATTTATACGAAACTTAACGAAGGACTAAACATACTGGTGGCTATGGTCACAGTGCGGCATTTTCGTCCATTCCAACTGTCATCGATCCCACTTAGGTTAGCAAAAGTGAACAAAATTTAACGAAGCTTAACGAAATACTGAGCGTAGTGGTTGTTATGGTCACAGTGTGGGCATTTTTGTGTATTCGCTTGGTTGCTTAACTTACTCATTATGAAAATGCCTTTCGGCAAAGTCAATCCACACCTTAAACGTCAAATTGAAACGACAAGAAGTGTACACAAAGTGTGATCATAACCATCTCAACACTCTAATCAGACAACAGCCACGGAAACATGAAAATTACCCGTATTCAATTTCCGAAGGGTTTCCTTTCCCAACACAAACATAATCGCGGCGATAGCCTCAAAACAATGTCAGTTCTCCATGAGTGCGTTTCAGCCTTATTACATTATCAAATCAAATATCCCCACCGGGGCGGCGATGTCAAGGGTGGTGGAGAAACCATCTCACCGCTGGGCCATGCATATTCCACGACATGAATATTTTTAGCTAAACAAACACGACAAGCCCGGAGATGTTTCACAAGGCAAACAACAAAAACAAAAAAAAAACACGCCACCGCATATAAGCCACAGCCCCCACATGGCGCCACATCGTTACAGCGCCATACACTATCACCTTGACTCTGCTGTACCCACATATTGGCGGGGCGGCCCGCTGGTTGGCCCACCCCCTACAATTCACTAGTGTGTAATCCAAATCCTGTTGGCATTGTACCACAGGACATGTTCCGCTGGTGAATGGGGCATAAATAAATTAAAACACGCTCTCTGGCAAAAAAAATAAATATACTCCAACAACCCCTCCACTGGGAACTCCCGCCGCCATTGACACGGGATTTTGGGAATCACAGCTCCAGGCTTTGACCGCTATTGTCACAGCCCGCCATTTGGAACCCGTCGTCGCCCCGGCACCGTCAGCACAAAGGAATGAACTTCGACTCCGACCAAGTCCAAGGGAAATCGCAAAACACAGGAAACTTTCTGGGTCATGTGGCAGCAGGATACAGGATTTATTGCGTTCTTTTGTTTGGAACTTTGTGTGCCTCGTCGAACGGCTATCTTGGGATCGGATCCTTGATTTATTACTCAACAAAGGGAAGCGTCTTCGTGTGTTTTTGAAGGAAACTACTTTTCCGGTCTTAATTGACATTTCCTCTCGAAAATCGTCAACCAGATGGGGTCTCCTAGATAGCGGTTATATTTTCGCCTCTCTGCTTGCTGCCCGTCGGTTTGGGATTTCTTGGAAATTGAAGCGCTAATTGATGGCAGTACGTGTGGCGACGGAATGACTGGGGTCTTAATTGAAATGAAGACATCTTCACTCATACTCTTGGGTTTTCGCTTTCTTCTCTGGCAAAGGTTTCTGTTTATCGAGATTGTGTACGTATGTGCCATCAGTTCGAAGATACTGGCTTTGTTGCAGGTTTCTGAGGGCCCATGCTGGACTGTATCGCCATCTGAAGAAGAAGATAGGCGGCGCTACAGTCGGGGGTGAACGTGCGAGTGGATTCTACAACCACTCGTGTTGTGTTTGCTACGAGTGCCACTCTCTGACGAGTGGCGGGGAGCCCACTAAGTCAGTACCTACCTATCTCAACATTGTTAGTGACTTAAAAGAGGTGGAGAAGTGAATTGCAAAAGTTGGTCGTGCCGGGAATACTCAGCTAGAAACCCAGTCCAGAAGTCGATGCATCTGGATCATTAGACCACATCATAGTTGGCGCTGTACCTCCTCATTTTTTAGAGGATTCTGTGCGACGAGAAACTAGCCCCATAAATGAGCTCTAGCCATTAAAGTGTTAAAAATTGTGTTTTGCTAATTACTGCCTGGTGGACCTCCAGTTTCGCACGCCAAGTTGGTTGTTGTCCCTCTTTAGTTGGGTCCGCCAAGGTTCTTAACACTACACTGTACTCAACTACCCGGTACGAAACTACATTTGCTGAAATGGTCGTCTGGAGGAATACGGGAAATCTAGAGAAATACCAGCAGACGCTTCTGTGCAGAGGAGCCTACAACATCAGCTCTGACCTCGTCAGCACCAAATAACTGCCGCCTGATCCAAGCAAAGGCGGGACAGTGGCAAAGGAAGTGCTCTGAAGTGTCGTCGTCTTCTCCATAGGCTTCAAGCACATTAAGGTGTTTGGAGAAGGTGTATTGGCCAGTTAGTACGCCGGTAAGTCACCTGCAGTCTTTTCTGTCTGTTAGAATGCCTCGGATTTCTTACAGACGTTTGGAAACATGCGCTTGGTCTGTCTACATCCTGCAGAGTCATGCCACCTCCGGTTGTGCTCTCGTAGTTCTAGTATAGGTTCAGGTTCTAATAGTACTTCCTCTAATCATCAAGTCTAGCAAGTTCATTGGAAATCTCATTTCCCGTGATCCCGTGGTGGCCCAGGTCCCAAGCAAGTCTTAACGACTTTAAGCTGTCTCAAAGAAGCCTTGCATTTTTGGACTGGAAGTGGGTTGAGCAAGTCATTAAACACAGCTTGGCTGTCGGTAAAGAGAGAGATGGGTACTAAGAGCAGAGCCAGGCGTACTATGGAAGGCCCCTATGCAGCCGAGACAGATCACTTTTTGAAGCTTTGTGAAAGCAGCACTTACGTATTTACTCGAAAGCAAACGACCGATGCATAGGGGAGATGAGGCCGTGTAGATGAAAATGGATCTTTTTAGTGATAAGACTCCAAGACTTGCCAAAAATGACTTACACTGCCAGAAAACTTTTTATTTTTGATTGACAAGAATTTCTAGAGCCCATCGCATGCACTCTAGATGGCTCAGCCAACTTAATCTAGGCCCATGTCGCTTCGCAGTTCGTATTTGAATTTTCGCCTACAGATGACACGAACACCACTTCTTCATCATTGGACCACACTTCTTCCAAAATGAGGAAGATCACGGACAATTGACATCGCTGTAGCCAAAAGTTAAGGATTTGGAAGGCATGTGGTTTTAGCAAGACGGTGCAACGTCTCACAAAATACGACAGCGTTTGTATCTACATCCTTTTAAAGTTCAACTTACTCAGGAATTGAGGCCAACTGACCGCGGAATGCATTGAATATACGCCAACTGAGTGTTTGAACATCAGCGCTAGGATGTCACATTTTCGCAAAACATTTTCATCACCTGGTGGATACGTTAATAAATAAACTCGTCTGCTAATCAAACGATCAAGTTTACGCATACAACTCGCTCTTGACTTTTTGAAAAAGAAGATATGCCTGGTTGTGGTCGAATTATTGGCCGCAATGTGTCGCGAAAATCATCGGACATGACATTGTTGGAATGGAACTCCCGTCAAGGAAACACTTTCAGTAGGGTGATTACTGGATCATTTCCACACTGAAGTCGATCACCTAATTTGCGAATAGGTCTTATTGTTCCCGTCAACCATGCTGCAGGCAGTCATCCGTCATTCCACACCTTTACTATCATTTGGTGTATCCTTTGTTTGCCATTCCCTTTTAAATTCTTAAGCAGTTCAGCAGTTATATTGTCTTCGCCCAGCGATTTATTGTTTTTCTTATCGTTAATGACTTCGAGGGTTTCTTCTAGTATAGGAGGTGGGTCCGGGTTATCTGCTTCATTGGTGCCCATGTCTATTGTATTGAGAGTGTTATCACTTTCGTCGTGTGCTTAGGTAGTTGGGCTGCCAGCGAAAGCGACAGCATACTTTGGCCATGTTGGATCACTGTGATACCCAATGTCAGACTACTACCGCTGATCGACAAGTCCAGTGATGAGCAAGAGAAATGTAAAACATTAGTTGCATTATGTGACTCAAATTCATTGTGTTCGTGTGAAGTAAGTAGCAACGCTATCTTTCTAAATTCTTGCCTGTTATCTAAGGAATCTTTTTGGTAAGTTTGAACCTTGTACGACCTCAGCAAAAGTAGCAGGCAATACGAATGATGGTAACACAGCGCGAACGAAACGTTGAGATGAGCGTGGCTATAACAGGCATCAGCATTGATTTGATCTTCCATTTCTGAATCTTACTCGAAGCAATATCGAGTGAATATGAAATTGATGCAGACAAGCTTACAAGCTATGCCAATGAAACAAAAAACATACATATATCTAGCGCATTCCTGCAAGCATACATAAACTTCTAATGAAGCCCAAGAAGCCAGCAATAAGGATTACAAACGATTTCGAGAGTATTTTAGCCGGAAATCTTCCAGGAAAAATACGAATAGAGATGTAAAGGGTGGTTAAATTTTAAGGGCCGATGTTGAGTTTTTTTCTGCATTTCATTTGACACTTCTCAATATCAGACTAACTCAATTTGAACCATGGCAAGATACACAATCGAGCAACGCGTTAAAGTTATTCAGGCTTATTATGAAAATGGGCGTTCAAATCAAAATGCATATCTTGCACTTCGTGATTTTTTCGGTCAATTTAATCGTCCAAATGTGCGTACAATCGGAAGAATCGTGCAAAAATTTGAGCAAACCGGGTCTGTAGGAGATGTGAAAACACCAGTGCATGCTCGTCCAGCTCGTACTGCAGAAAAATTGCTGCTGTTCACGATAGTGTGGCTGAAGAGCCGTCCACCTCAACTCGTCGTCATGCCCAACAATTGCACCTCTCACGCTCGTCGTTGATGAACATTATGCATAAAGACTTGCATTTATTTGCTTACAAGGTGCAATTGACTCAAGAACTAAAGCCTCTTGACCATTTCAAGCGTGGTCAATGGTCAGAATGGTGGCAAGAAATGGCAACAGTGGATGATCAATTTTCGAAGAAAATCTTCTTCAGTGATGAGGCACATTTTCACCTCAGTGGATTCGTCAATAAGCAGAATTGCCGCATTTGGGCGAATGGTAATCCAAGAGTGATTGTCGAATAACCAATGCACCCACAAAGAGTGACTGTTTGGTGCGGTTTATGGGCTGGCGGCATCATCGGGCCTTATTTTTTCCAAAATGAGGCCGGTCAGGCAGTTACTGTGAATGGTGGACGATATGCTATTTCAACAGGACGGTGCCACTTGCCACACAGCTAACGAAACAATGGCTCTTTTGCGCGACAAATTCAATGGCCGTGTTATCTCACGTGGTGGCGATGTCAATTGGCCGCCAAGATCTGTGATTTGACACCGGTAAGATTTTTTTCTTTGGGATTATTTGAAAGAAAAGGTGTACGTCGATTAGCCAGAAACAATTCAAGAGCTAAAGGATGAGATAATTCGGCACATTAACGGCATGGAACCTCAATTATGCTTCAGCGTCATCGAAAATTTGGACCATCGGATAGAGGTGTGCCACCGAGGTTGCGGTGGCCTCTTGGCTGATATTTTATTCCATACATAATCGAACCGTACCAATATTATCGAATTATAAAGAAATGACAATAATTTCCTAAATAATTTGTGTTTTATTCAAAATCAACATCGGCCCTTAAAATTGAACCACCCTTTATTAAACAGGTTTTTTATATCATCAGATCCATATCTTTCGAGTCGTAGTACAGCGCCCCATAGAAAAATTAACCCGCTAACTCAAGAATGTATTGCCCTGTTAAAGGCTCCCGAAGATTGAGCAGCACCACCTAGTAGCAGTTCCGATGAAGACGATGATGAGAGCGACTAACTTCAAATCAAAAAAAAAACATAAATTAAATCAACAAATAAATAATTATAAATTAATGCTAATCTTTTGTTTACGTTTTACTTACAAATGATGAATGTGATTATGGACGTATACTGTGTTAGTTGTTTGAGATAATGGGTTGGAGTAAAAGAAGTGTTTTTTTTTACTGTCTATTCTGAACACATTGGAGAAGATTTGAACAAAATCGGTCTAGTGGTCTTTTAGTTAGAGACGTTTGTATCCATGAGGCTTATGGAGGATGGATGGCGTGGGCTATACGCCCCCTATCGGTGTCCACACATAGCTATTTGTTTTAAAAACTTGATAGAATTACTTTTTTTCCTTCACCGAATAGGAACGTCCATAGTTTAGCTATACCAAGCGCAACAGGAATAAAGTTCCGCTAGATGTCGAAAATTCTTCGATTCCGAGCCATTGGGACAACGCAACAGAGGGCGTCCTAGAACGAGATGGCGCACACAGGTGGAGAAGGACCTCAACCAACTTGGTGTGCACAACTGGAGGCAGCTGGCGAAAGATCGTGCTGGCTGGAGAGGCTTGTTGGTTGAGGCCCAGGTCCACCCCGGACTGTAGCGCCAAACAAAGAAGAAGAAGATGTCGAAAATAACACACTGTGCAACGGCGCCATCCAGCTGTTATGTAAGTCTTGAAAATATTCTTTCCAGCGCTCTATATTTTCGCCACTGATTCTCGACTGGAAGCCATTTACCCCGAAGAATTCCTTCGAGTTTCTGCTCTTGTCGTGCTCATTAATAGTCTCAACTTTCTTTTTAATGGACTCGATTTTTTCCTTCCTCTCTGTACTGGTTGCTTGTTTCTTTTTTTGTGGATATTACTCCCGATTGGTCCTTGTGTCGGGAATTCATGATTCTCGCTCTGGCTTTGTTTTTAAAATCTATTGATTGCCGAAACAGTTTGACATCCTGGTCAAACCATTCGGCATATCTCTTCCTTTCTCTTGCTTCCCGATATATTCCTTGACCTATTTATTAGCGAGTTCTGTATTGTTTACTAGTATTTCTCGAAGTCATCGGTCATCATCATAAATGTTTAATTAAATTTTGGAACCACAACACGAGTGAGTCTGTACGAACTATGAACCTAATATGATTTTAAGGAAACCCCATTAAATTGTATTTTATATATTTAGAGCATTAATCGTTCTGTCAAGTTTCTCTACGGGCACCGAAAGAAAAGATCCGTCACTAACATATTTAGCCACCCTACCATGCAAAGCCCTGACATCAAACTCCGCAATATGCGATTGAATAGAAAATCGATTAATAGCAGATAACTTAAGTAGACTCAGACAAAAGATGACTTAAAAGCCAGTTCCAAGAAGTTCCATTGGAGCTCCACTTAATCTACGAAATTCAACCCAGCAAGTGCCTTAACTCACGTCTTATGAGAAATAGTTCCTTAAACCCCCTTGACAGCATTGCAAAATGTCATCTCTCAGCCGCACTAATCTGCTTCAACACACCAACACGTTCTCAACTCCTGCCCGAGTTGCATTCAGTCCGGAGCAAATGCCAGGCTATTCATACTGTCGACATAAATCCCAAAACACCTTTGCATCGTCCGGCAGGTGACACACTTTCCCGAAAACCACTCAGTCTCAAGACCCCCTCACACACGGTCGTGTACTACCGAGCACATCCTTTTCGCAAACACACCTCAATGCGAATCTGGAAATATTGCCTTAATCCTCTCTCAGTCGCATCCGGCGGACGTGTGTGTTCACTTGCTGCCCGGCGACAGCACTCACCGACGTTGGCAGCCATTACGGGTGTTATTAGCTGCACACGTCCAACACGCCCACCCCCATCCGTCAAGGATTCACTTCGGAAGGAGAGCTGCTATGCAAATTCCCATTTACGGATGAATAATCCCATTGTTTAGTGACCTGTCCCAAGGAAATGGAATGATAAGTAGGTCCAGCTTAATTTGCGCCCCCCTCCGGCCGCAGGGCTGTGATTTATGACACGAGCCGTGTTTAAGTTATCTTCTAATCAGCCCCCATTGTCGACCTTTTCATTAGGGCTGTGAAATCCATTACGGGGTGTCAAGAATTGGACGCCCACTTCGGTGGCATCTTCAACGCACTGCATCCCGGGCAGGAATTGAATCCTTTTTGTGTTATTGTTGCAAGTATAATGGCGCTGGTGTTGATGACGGTCATCAACGTGAAATGAATGCCTTCCCACACACCACACACACGCCAGTCCCTGCTGCAGATATCCTTTCAGCACGTCCACCGCCTGGCATCCATTGAAGCACTCGGCTCGGCGTGCTGTGGGCGTGTGTGCTTGGTTGGGCGGTTAGGCGCTCGGTTGCATCCACTCTCGGGGTGCATCTTCTTTATTGCTGAATGTGTTAAATGTCAACATCGGTGTGACATAAAAGTGCTGCCACACATAACAACGGCAGCGCCAGCCAGCTCTATGATGCCGGAAATTATGGCAGCAATTCCCAGCGACAAGAGGCAACAGTAGCGCGAACGCCATCGCAGAGAAGCAGAGAGAAAATCCGAGCAAAAAAAAAAATTAGGTCATTGATATAATAATGGAAATGCGGCTTTTCCTTTATGCTTCTTCCCTCAACGTCGTCGTCGTCGTCAGTCCCTCTGTGAGGCTCCATCTTTTGTTTTGTCATGAGATAGGCCCGCACAGCGGCAGAGCGATGACGGCGTGGCGTGGGGCGGCGGATGGGCGATTCAGTGGAAACTGTGGGCGCTTATAGATTCGATGGAGAATTTATTTTAAAGTGCTAGCGGCCTAGTGAAGCACAGGGGCACAGATAAATAATCGATGAGACCTTCCATCAAATTCAACGAAGATTCTGGGTTAAGTGGATACGAGGGATGTTTGTTATTCTTTTCTTTTTTTTTTTTTGTGTTCTCTTCTGTTTTTTTAGGGGAGCCACCGAGTTGTTGTTTTGCTGAAATGAGAGATGTGGACATGCGAACGCACTTAGAGAATTGTTTGACCTCGATTTTGCAGACCGATTGGAGCGAGAGAGAGGGAGAGACTGGGTCAGTCGTCCTGGGGTGTGTATCAATTCGCGTGCAAAACGATGGCTAGTGCTGGCTTTTGTTCTCAGTAATCGGGCGTGTTTCAAATTATGGCTGAAAGGATGGAACTGTGCATAAACTAGAGATTCACGTTGGAGCAGTAACTAATTTCAGTGGAGACCAACCAAAATACGGTGACTCTGTTTCGCATAACCAAGTTTCGTAGGTCAACAGCCAAGTTAAAGAGGTTCCACTTATTCCTCATCTCAGGCGGACGAACCAGTGAGGGTCTATGCCTGAGCAATAGCTGCCTTCCATCGATGTGGTCCTAGGTGCGCTCCTTCGAATCGTCAAGACTGGACTATCTTCGGCCCGCGATGACTTGGTCGTTATACCGGAGGGTAGCAAGCTTGCAGACAGGGGAATGTGGTTGATCACTCCCAACTTGGCAAGATCCCACCAATGTTCATGCACAGGTCAAGTTGATATATATCCTTCACAATATCCTTTATGAGGTGAACGAATGTATGTAGCCAATGCCATAAATAAGAGGGTGCAAATCTAACCCGTCCAGGTTGGCGGTTGTGTGGAGGGCTAACAACCAAAGATTGATTTAGGTCTTGGTGCACTTTATTGTAGGTCAGATAAGAGAATTGTTATATATTTATAAAGGGTGGTTAAATTTCAAGGGCCGATGATGAGGGTCTTATATACTGTTAGTTTGGTCCTTCGAGAGAGAGCTCTACTACTCAATTGCCTCTTGAGCCCAAAGAAGCAGCGGTTGGCAAGAGTTATTCTGCGTTTAATCTCGATACTGATGTTGTTTGTACTGTTTACCTGGGAGCCGAGGTAGACGAAGTCCTTAACTACCTCGAAGTTAAAGCTGCCTACGGTGACCTTCTGGTCGAGACGTCGATGTTGTGCGTCCTTTCTTGATGACAGCATGCACTTCGTTTTGCCCTCATTCACTGTTAAACCCATGTTTGCAGCCTCCGTTTCAATACCAGCAAACGCTTCATTGACGGCTCGCTGTGTTCGATCGATCACGTCAAAGTCGTCCGCGTATGCTAGCAATTGTACGGACTTCTGGAAGATCGTACCTCTAGTGTTGGCGTTTGAGTTTCGCACGATTTTCTCCAGGATGATGTTAAAGAAGTCACATGACAGCGCGTCGTCTTGTCTAGAACCTTTTTTGACATTGAGGGTTTCGGTGAGTTCGTGACCGACCTTGATGGAGCAGGGAGAGTTCTCCATCGTCATCCTGCACAACCTGACGAGTTTGGCAGGAATGTCAAAACTAGACATGGCGTTGTATAGCTCGTCTCTATGCACGCTGTCGTATGCGGCCTTGAAATCGACGAATAGGTGGTGGGTGTCCATTTGCATCTCTTGGGTTTTTTCCAGGATCTGCCGTAGTGTGAAAATTTGGTCGACGGTAGACTTCCCCGGCCTGTAACCGCACTGATAAAGACCTATCAGGTTATTCACGAATGGTTTCAGGCGCTCGCACAAAACGGCAGAGAAGATCTTGTAGGCGGTGTTTAGGAGACTTATCCCTCGGTAGTTGGCGCAGTTGAAGAGGTCTCCTTTTTTATGGATTTTTCGACAATCACTCTTGGATTATCATTCGCCCAAATGCGGCATATTGACGTATCCACTGAGGTGAAAATGTGCCTCATCACTGAAGATGATTTTCTCACGAAGTGCACGATATGCATTTTGATTTGAACGCCCATTTTCATAATAAGCCTGAATAGCTTTAACGCATTGCTCGATTGTGTATATTTCCATGGTTCAAATTGAGTTAGTCTGAAATTGAGAAATGTCAAATGAAATGCAGAAAAAAACTTGACGTTTAGGTGTGGTTCACATTCAACATCGGCCCTTAAAATGTAACCACCCTTTATTAATGCATCCTCTTAATTTATGGGCCTGACGTCATTTTATGCTACGTTGCAATATATTTGTGGAAAATGCGATGCTTCTGTTTAACTCATCAACTCACAATTCGGCAGCTCATATTTTTAGCTAAGCCAGCCTAGTCAACAGCTTCGGTCTCGATCGAGTTCGAGTTAGGGTCTTGACATCACTAAAATGTACAGAAATGATTTTAGGTCCCGATAGATAGGTATGTTAGTAGTGGCCCAATGTACCGCCAAGTTGGTGTTTTAAAATTTAAAGAAGGTTGCTGTGGTTTATGACAGCAGTTTTCGCAAAAAAGTGCGTTGACCGGTATTTTGCCGAGGTCGATTATACTGTCATAGAAATAGGAGCCGGTGGTGGCTTTGCTGGTCGAGGCAAGAGCAGGACAGTTTCAGAGCAGGATTCGGGTGCTTTCCTCTTCCTCTTCGTCTAGGCAGCTTGTACTGAAGTCATTGGAGAATGGCATAGTCTTTTTGGCTTTTTGTAGGCATGAAGGCCTATAAGGCAGTGTCCGGTGACATTTCCCACTGCTGTGGGAATCTCTTTAGGTTCCCCCATCTTTTTGGATCGAGATTTGATCAGATTTCTTTTCAGATTTAACAAGTGATGTCTGTCAATCGTCTTTTTCGTTGCGTAGAGGTTAGTGAGCTGTAGCTTGAAGGTAGCTATAGTGGCTGGCACGGCGCCCAGCAGGCGCGAAATGATTTTAATATCCATGAAATAGAATTTATTTGCCACATGTTTTTATAGTCTTAATGTTTGTGTAATGTAATCTATACAAGTCTGTACAAGACTGTATTTCGGCCATAAAATGACGAATATAATATCCAAGTTTAAGGGATACATGGAAAAGTTAGTAATCATGTTCCTGTATCGCTCACCGGTACACTATTAGCATCATCCTTTTAAAGACACCATTTTGAGGATCAGTGCACCAAACGGTGACTTTTTATGCAATGGCTTTAGCTTGAGCTTCTCGAACTGAATCAAGTTTCTAAAAATATTAATTAAACAATGTGTAAAAGTTGCTCCGGTTTTTTTTTTTTTCTTTTTTTTTTATTTCTTTGTTTCTTTATTTCATCTACCGAGTTGAACTCTCTTACAGATTGCAGATATAAGTATAATAAGTATTTTAATAATAATAAAGGAATATTTCTTATATAATTATTTAAGCCAGTAATAAGCTAGTTATAATAAGTACAATTAATAATAATATATAATAATAAATAAACGTATGAATTGAACACCCAACAAAATATAGTTGTCTAACAACAGTGTGAAATATAAACATATTTAACTAAGGACGAAATGAATTTTATTCAGAGAGAGCACATAGATCTATTTCGATACAGGCAGAATTAAAATTTAGAATGCATTTTGTAAGCAGCTCATTAAAACCATAAGTGTCTTGGTTGGTATAACAGGTTTCTTGATAGAAGATTTCTTTCTGGGGCATATAGTTTAACACATTGAAGTATATCAGGACAGTTTATACACATCTTATTTGATAAGAAGGCATAGATTCAAGGTTCCAATTCATTATTTTTATAACGAATCTCGTAAAGGACTTTTGAAGCCTTTCTAAACGTAATACGTGCTTTGCATACGATGAAGACCATATTACGGAACAGTATTCCAGATAGGGGCGTACAAGAGACATGTTAACTGACTTTAGGGCATACGGATTAGAAAATTCATAACAAGAACGTTTAAGAAACCCAAGCATTGAGTTTGCTTTAGTAATTACATAGTCGATATGAAATTAGAACTTCAATTTCGTATCAAAAATTATACCAAGGTCTTTAATTTCAGTTTTTCTCGTAAGAGTCATCCCATATATAGTATATTCACAGAGAATAGGCAACAAAATATGGGAAACAGAAAACGAATGACATTTAATTACATTTAACTCCAGATGGTTGATATCACACCATTTGACTAACGCGACTAAATCATTTTGAATTTTTTACAGTCTTGGATGCTTGCAACACGCAGAAAAATCTTTAAATCGCCAGCATGCATTAAACAATTAACATATTTAAAAATTGACGGAATATCATTAACAAATAAAATAAATAGTAATGGCCCTAAGTGACTGCCTTGGGGAATACCAGATAACACCTTGATAATTGTAAATTGACAAGTACCAATTTTCACAGTTTGAGTCCTATTTGATAGGTAACTCGAAATCCAGGAATGTAGAATGAATACGAAAGGACTTTAATTTATTTACCAAGACTGTATGACATAATGTGTCAAAAGCTTTTCTAAAATCTCTCAAAACCACATTAACTTGATGTCCTGACTCTACCGAATCAAAAAGATATTTCGTGAATAAAGTCAAGTTAGTTAAGGTGGATCTTCCAGACATAAACCCATGTTGTTGTAAGCATATTCTTTCTTTAGTGCAATTAATTAACAATTAATTCGAACAATTTCGAAATGGCGGAAGGCTTTGAGGTACCTCTATAGTTCTCAACTTTTTGCCGAGGTCCGGATTTGTATATAGGTATTATGAATGAGCTTTTCCATTCTTCCAAAAATGTTCCAGAGGACAAAAATGAATTAAACATACATAATTGTTAATGGAAAAGACAAGGATACATTACACCGTTTAAGAACTATAGACGGTGCATTGTCAGGACCAGCTCTTACACATGCATTTAAGGATTTAATTCCTTGTAATATATCATCTGTAGACAAACAGAATGATCCAATACTCATATTATATACATTTTCATTTGCGTCGATTCATGATGAATTGGCAAACCAAACTAATCTAAAAACAACCGACAACTGTCAAATGAGCTGTCACAGAAAACTGCCTTTATTTTCAAGAGGGCGCTTTGACAGTGTCCAACGGCAAATATTTTGACATATTTTTGAAACATTTGTAGCAACAAATTTAGAAATCACAATTAGATAAGTTTAGGGAGTTGAAAAATGTACGGGACATTTAAAACAACACTTTTTTTAGGCGACGAGATGCTATAGTCGGTCTTTTCCCTACACTGTGCACTAAAAAGAGTGTGAATTGAATTCTATCAGAGAATCTACGAACAAATCAATTTACAGATTCAATATGCACAGATTAGACAGAGTTGAATATACAGATTCAGTGTTAGCCTCTCGTAGGCACTCTTTTTCGTCTTTTTATATCTCTACAGTCCGTGGAAGCTTCCAGTTAACGCGATCTCTGTGTAAATTAAACACGTATTCTTTTTAATTTATCGCTGAGCTAGCGTCTGTCGGTTAGCATACTTTGGAACCTTGAGAGCGTGTTAACTAATTCACAAGTAGGTTGAGATCATTCTGCACATGTGTGTTCAGCCTCTGTTTCGTTGACCCACAGGCTCGGAGTCAAAGATTCTATACTTATGCTGTCGTACAGTTCATAGTTGAATTTTATTCTTTGATCTGAATGCATAATATGGACACATAATAAGGACTATTTCATCGCTTTTACCAAGATAACGCTCTACAAGACCTTAATCGTCCCAGTCCTGCTATATGGCGCGGAGGCATGGACTTTGCGGATGAAGCTGCCCTTGGTTGCTTCGAGAGGAAAATTCTTCGTGTGATTTTCGGTCCCGTCTGCATAGACGGTGAGTGGAGGAGGAGATATAATGACGAACTATACGGGCTGTTCAGCGACATCGACTTAGCCAGAAGAGTGAAGATCCAAAGACTGAGATGGCTAGCTCATGTAGAGCGGATGGAAACCAATAGTCCGGCCCGAAAAGTCTTCGAATCCACCCCCGAGGGACGGCGCAGTAGAGGAAGACCGCGACTCAGGTGGCGCACGCAAGTGGCGCACGCAAGTGGAAAGGGACCTCAACCAACTATGCGTGCGAAACTGGAGACAGCTAGCTAAAGATCGAGCTGGCTGGAGACGCTTGTTGGTTGAGGCCCAGGTCCACCCCGGACTGTAGCGCCACCTTAAGTAAGTAAGTAAGTAAGTATTTCATCGCTTTTGAAATTGTTCATACCTGACTTTCACACGATCTTCCCAAGAATAATCTTTTATGAAGTCATTGAAGGTCACGATAAATTCGCTACTAACCTACACTACCTGAATTTGAAAGAAATGTAAAAACTAGACAGGGCAGGGCCTGGCTGCCATTATCGGGCTCGAAATCGAAGAATAAGTGATGGAATACAATCAGCATCTCGGTCTATTCCAGGATTTGCTACAAATTGAAAGTATGAGGTATTGTGGTTGAATATTATGGCAGAATGGCAGAGTAAACAGTACGGGAACAGAACTCACTTCTAGTGACTGTGAAGTCAGTTCTGTTCCCGTACTGTCTGCCATAATATTCAACCACAATACCTCATCACATTTACCTCACCTCATCAGTCCTTGCGATTTTATCGACATTCAACTAAGCACAGTTTTGGGGCATCATGTTTTCATAAATTACAAGATTTCACACGTAGTGGGCAGCTGCTTCGACAGGATGTCTAGATTCAATTTCCGCCTCAAACAACTTCTTTAATTCATGGTTCAATCTTTCTCCAGTCACAATGTCCAGAGTGTTGTCTAGAAATAGCTTCTCAAACTACATGTCGTCCACTTATGAGAGAACGCACATCGCAGTTGGTGCTGTGGACCGATTACTTGAACTTCTCGAAAGAAGTACTCACAATCTTCTTCACTTCACTTCACATCACTTTAGTCGTACTTACATTTGCACTCAGAATAACTTTTTAATTGCTTGTGTTAAACTTTTAAGTCCGTGACATTATTGACTGACTCCAGCTACAGCCGATGACAAACTGGCTGCGCGACCTCACGACCCGTGCGATGTGCCTGATTCATCACAAGCCCTAAGCCCTCAACATAACTCAACTCGTTCTGTCGTTGTTTTGCTCAGGTTTGTCTTTAGTAGCTTCCGTGTTGTGCTCACCGTCGCATTCAGAATCAACCGCTTTATTGTGCTGGCGAGCAAAATACTTGTGTTTTATTTGAAATCAAAATAAAGCGGATTAGATTGTGAAAACACTGTAGTGATGTTGGATGTTCTTTGGCCATCTGGAATATTGACGGAGGATGCGTTTTGTTTTTAACCAGATTTTGTTTGATTGAGTGAGTTTGATTTTTTGGTGAAATTCGTTATTTTGCTTACTTTTTGGGTTGTATAGGTCCTCCTTGAAGGAGAAACACTGTAGAACACCTCTTTGGAACTAATTTGATTGAAGCTGTTGCAGGATCTTATGCAGAGATCACTAGTTTGCCGAGAAATAACAATCAGCACTTATTCAGGACCAACGATTGCAGGTAATTGCAGTTAGAACATGTGCCACATCAAAATTCGTTCCTCCTTGTGTGAGCTTGCATTCCTGCCTATTTTCTAGGTGGCACAATCTCAAGCTAATGACGAAGCTTTGCGTACCAGAGTGGTTCGCCTTTGTGGACGTCGTCTGTTGTTTTGCAACACAGGATGGATTTGTAGAATTAGATTCGTTCGACATTGCTGGCGATTATTAAAAAAATTAAAATCGATGGCAATACCAAGAAGGAAACCCGATCTGTAGGCCCTCACAGAAAAACATCGTCGAATGATCGTCACATGGGCGTTGTAAAATTTGGCAATAGCCGAATACTGGCCTAGACCCCAAGAATAAGGGTGGCACTGTCAAGTATGATGGAGGATCTATTTGATTGTTCAATAAGTTCTGCGGGGTTTTTTCTGGAATTAATGTTTCTCGCTTCATAAAATCTCTGTCTATACTGTTATTGAATTTGTGATGCTTATTCCAATAGAGAATACCCATCACATTGTTACGAAATTTGTTTGTGATCGGACGTGCTTTAAGTGCTTAATGTTTTCTTTTTTAAATGGAAGATAAGAAAGTGCATTTTCCGCATATGTTGTTGTTTTTCTTTAAAAAAGGTGTCACAGCAACAGAGCAGCGTTTATAGAGATTCGGCTGTAAGCTCTTCAATTATGTTTATCACGCTCTCTGTCAGGAAATGCAGAACTTGATGTTGCTGTTCACTCTGGACGTCCACCCACCACAGCGATCAGATCAGATCTTGACTGCGGTTAACGTTGACAGACATTTGACGGCACGGGTGATCCACTCAGCTGTTTAACATCCCCCAATCAACTGTTTCGTAGATATTGAAAACTCTTAAGGCTCAACTATAATGCGCACGAGCGAGTATAAGCTAGTGTCAAACGCGCATGGGTGAGCTAGCGAATACACCCACCCCTATGAGTCGTTCGTTAGTTCACATGGGTTTCGGTAAGCATGAGCTAGTGCGAATCGCACCGCGCATCGCGCATATGCGTGGCAGATAAAACACAGAAAAGGAACAAATCAAGCTGATATTTTATTGGTATTCGTATATACATACATACACATACATATAATCGAACTGGAAACATAAGGAATTCATTATAAATCATAATTAAATAAAAAAACAAAGCAAGCAATGGAAGAATTTCTGACAGGAGTCTATGCGCGCATTCGTTCATCATGCTTTTTTTGGCAAACATGACGAAAAATTTCGTCCAAATTTGTCACTAGTCAATGCTCGCTAATGCGCATTATAGTTGAGTCTTTACATGAAACTGCTTATGACATTCCTCTCATTTAGCTCAAAGCTGTATTTTGTGTATAGCATATGAATTACCTGTGTTGGAAGGCAACGCCAGCAGCAAAGCCCTATTGTGTTTCAGGCATTAAGGCTATCGGGCGTTTGGACTTTGACAAGCGTTGCTACAAGTTTTATCGAGATTTGCTTCAGAACCCGGCAACCTCAATTTTTCATATCGAAATAGAAGGCGCGTTGTTCTGAAAAACGTTTTCCACGATATGAAATTAATATTGACAAAATCAATATCAAAAAAATCAATGAGTCGTCTTAGTTTGCCAGAAAAAAAAATCAAATTGAGAAATAAATTCAAAACAAATCACAAGAGAGACAAACGCCTGAGTGAGTAGAGAGCTGCTCCAGCTCTGGCTTACAATATTACGGTCTGTGAAAGCTCGACGCCCGACCGCCCCATTTCAACTTACATGTACCCTACGTAAAATGTCAAAGTCGGAAAGCCCGAAAGCGCCGGTGCGACTTGGCCTTTAGAATGTCGAAATGACGATGTTTGGGTTTCTCACGAAGGACGTTGTTTGGAAAAGGCCAGAAAACACAACGTGGGCTAACGCCGCACAAAATCCCAGTATAATATAATATGGGTGGCGCTACAGCCCGTAAAGGGCCAGGGCCTAGCTTCTCAGCAACCTCTCGTGTTGTGCGTGCTATTGTTCTATCACGAGTGGAAGGGACCTACAGTTTTATGCCGACTCCGAACAGCCAAGTTTGAGAAGCTTTTTTTCTAGACAGTTATACTCTTTGGGCATTGTCAGTGACTCGAAAGAGGTGGTGCCGTGAAAAGTATTTCTTGTCGTACCAGGAATCGAACCCAAACAGGTAGGTCCAAGTGCGTAGGAGTCGACGCACATACCCACAACGCCACGGGCCACCACCAAAATCCCAGTATATGTTCTGGAATTTCATTAGGTTCTCCGCAGAAACCGTCTTCTGATACTCCTAGTTTCCTTATGTGCTCCCTGTGTTTACAGTGCCCTGTTAGGATACGAAGTTTTTTTGATCATTCTGATACATGCTTCAAAGCTCTTGCGGTTATGTTTACCCAAGAATTTCTTGGCCTGCTTAATAATATGAGCGTTGTTCCATGCATCTGCGCGGTTCCTTCTTTCTAGTTCCCTCAACTCTTCCCTGAGGACGTGATCTCCTATAGCGCAGAATAGTTCGGGGCCTATAAAATGTTCCGATGCTCGTTTTCTAGCCAGGAAGTCGGCCATTTCATTGCCTTCTATCCCTGTATGGCCAGGTATCCAACAGAGTCCTACTCTGTTACTCCTACGCAGCTTCTTAAGCTTCTGTAGACATTCCCGCACGAGCCTGAGTGTGTATTGTGTGTATTTGTGATTTACGATTTTATAATTTGACTTTACAAAAAAAAAATGTTTAAAAGTCCATTCAGTGTAATTTCTGATCTATTGCAAAAATCGAACAGATATTTAACACACTTTAAAAAAGCTTTCGCAGTATACTATTTAATGTATGCATAATATACAATATATTCTCGGTATCGATATGAAGGAAAATGCGAGTTCAATTTAAATTGTTTTTATTTTTCAATATAATCTCCCCTAACATCAATGCATTTGTTACATCTTGAGATAAGCTTTTTTAAACCCTCAAAAAAATAGATTTCCTCTTCCTCTGCAAAATACCCATTTATTGCCGACTTGAGTTCTTCATCATCCGCAAATATTTTTCCACGAAGACATTTGTTCAAATCCGGAAACAGGAAATAATCACTAGGGGCAAGCATAGTGGTGGACCCATGTTTCGTCACCAGTAACAATTCGATCCATAACACCGTCCAAGTTCTTACTACACATCTCCAAAAGCTCTCTAGAGCATGCGATTCTCACTTTTTTCTGAGGCGCTGTGAGCATTCGTGGCACCCACCTTGCACTGACCTTTGAAAGGTTAAGATGGTCATGAAGAATGGTGTGAATGGTACCAATTGAAAGCTTGGTGATCTCTGCCATCATTTTCACCTTTATTCGGGCATCCTCAAGAACAAGTTTTTCGACTTCTTTGATGCTTTCTCCGGGAGCGGGAGTCGTCTTCAATGCTCTCTCTCTACCTTTCTTGAACTCACTTGACCACTTTTGCACAGTTGATAATGAAGGTGCGGAACCCTGATAAACAGGCACCATCTCTTTATGAATAGTTTTTTGAATTTTTTCCTTGCTTAGTGCTTAATTACAGCGCGATGCTCAATTTTCACCATCAGTTGCCATTATGATTCTGTTTAACTATAGATAAAACGCGAATTAATAATCACATTTATATGAAATTTTACATGAATGCACTAAAATAATAGTATTACTTGATAAATCAATTGATAAAGTCAATTTATATATACAACCACAGCTTCACCCCGATATCGAGAATATATTGAACGTCCCTCGTATCCTGAATACTTATTTCTGCTGTAAAACTCTAAAACATTGGTTGCCAATATCGAGTATTGCAGACATCAAAGTTGCCAATATCGAGACTGCACTTTATATTAAAAATAATAAGATTTTAATTAACCTTGGAGTACCACAGGGCTCTGTTTTAAGTCCTATACTATTCTTAATATATATGAACTCACTTTTTAATCGAAATTTCAAAGGCTCTCTTACTGCTTTTGCAGATGATGTCGGTTGCGCCTATGCTTCAAGCAGTATGTTAAACTAAATCTGTGATATAAATTTTGACTTGAATCTGTTCAGGAAATAGTTTTCAGAACATGGTATTGTAATAAGTTCTAAAACTAAAGCTATGTTTTTTAATCTCTCTTCACAAAAACGGTGTGATGCTAACTTACTAGTTTACCAGGCACATGAATGCCTTAGATTTATTTTGTTGAATTCATTTTGTTCTTCTTGTTATCCCGTGCAAACGTTTTGTACATTCACTGATTGTTGTAATAATTGTTTTGAAATTGAGAAAGTCGACGCGTTTAAATATCTAGGATTGACCATTGATTCTAAAATGTTCTTCCTCAACCATTGAGACAAGATTTTTGTTCTACACTAAGAAAGTTTTACTATCTGAACGAAGTGTGTTCGCAAAATCTTCTTAGAACAATTTACTATAGTATTTTCGACTCAAAATTAGAGTACTGTATTAGCTGGTGGGGAGGCACATATTCTAACAAAATCAAACCTCTATTATTGCTCCAAAAACATGTTATAAGAATTGTATGCAAAAAAACATCGGTTGCACGCAAGTTTTCTCTTATTCAAGCAATTGAAAATTCTTCCAGTTCTGCATTTATACTGCTATAAAGTGTTAAGGAATATTTACTTAAGATCCGGTAACCTTAACTTCAGACTACTATACAACTATAAGTTCCGTGTTAATTCATTGTGTTTTGTGTCTGTTCCTAACTTTCGTACAACAGCCTTTCGTAATTCGTTTACTGTAACAGCTAGCCGGCTATTTAATAAGCTTCCTCTATACACTCGGACACTAAGGCACACTGCTGCATAAAACAATAAATAAAAAAAAAGTAACTGATGGTCCGAACTATTCCGCACATGGGTGTAGTCAGCTTAAAACATTAAAAAAAAAACCAAACTGCCCCACGGATTCAATGATTATCTTCGGCCAGAGTAATCTTTATCTAGCTGCCCAGACATGTTTTTATGGTTTGAGAGCCTCTTTCCAATATATCCCATGAATGTACGATGGGATTAACATCAAGCCTTTAATGCGTGCCATGTGTTGAAAAATTAATTAAATCGATTTGGCCGTTTGTATATTATTTAGGTTTCAAGCTAACAACACCCATCTGCGGAATACTTTTAGCCATCAGTGTATGCACATAATTTGAGGATTTTTTTTTTGTAGCCTCCTGCTTCAGGTGTTTCCGCCATTTTAAGTCTTGGAGCCGTTCCAATGCTCATCCCTAATTTCACTGGTAGTCTATGGTTGTAGTGTCTTTCCTTCATGTGTGGCTCAGACAACATTTTTGCAAGTCCTTTCAAAAACGACATCCTTGTCATCGTCGAGGCTTTCGCTGTTAGATACCGCTGAGTCACTGTTTATAAAGAACTCTTCGTCATTGTCAGAAAAACCATCGCCGAGTTGTGGGTTAAGAAAATGCTGTTTTGTCGCTAGCCTACTTACTTTTCTAATTTGTTTTTCAGTAAAAAGTGTTACTCAGCGGGTAGTTACTACTGTCTATTATTGTTTATTTTCAGAGAAGTCTTGGTGTGCTACCTGACTCATGAGAGTCCATCCTTTCCCTTTGTTTCCTATTAACTGTGTCGTACGAAGCCCACCGTTCACCACCAAGAGAAACAAATGCGGTGATATGAAACAGCCCAGTGGTACTCCACTCTGGAATTCCTCTGTAAACCTACCGCGTTGCACCACGTGACATTTGAATCCGGCGTATAATAGCACTGAATACCCTTTTGCTCTGGAATATCACCCCCCACAAGACATCTTGCCCACTTGACCTTCATCAAATAAAAACCACCACCAACACAGTCGCTCACCAGTGCCCAGTGCAGCCGAGAGTCGGTACGCCCAGTATGCCCGCCACCTCGACACTCGAAGAGCAAAGTCAACACAACTCCGGAGTCCATTCGCCGACGCACTTCAAACCGTCACCCGGGCTGGCTCGATGATAAATGCCTTCACTTCTCAAGGACTGTTTATTAGTCCCTCCCCAAGTCGTGCACCCGCTGAGGAGGACACCAACCCACACTCGCAGTGCAGTGCTGTCGCATTGGTATCGTCAGCCCGCCGTCACCTCAATTGTCCGTTTGGCGTTTGTGAAACCCTCAATAAGTCCATTTACTTGACATTGAGCAGTAAGGACGAACCCACGTGTGCGTTGGTGTGGGTACCTTGACTTTCTGCCACTCACACCCGACGTCCGTCGCCTGCCGTCTGCCTCCTGCCGCCCGCCCCTTTTGGCACTCTTGCATTCCCTTGCTTTCAATTGTTGTCGTGGCTTCCATTGTGCTGCTACCAGCAGGGGAGTGCGGCCTGAAGTGGGCTTTCACAAGGATCACATGGCTTCTGAGAGAGAGAGAGAGAGAGAGCCGGTCATGCGCACTGGGAGCCTCGCGTCCCATATTCACCACACCCGGGTGTCGTATTCACCACGGCAAGGCGAGAGGTTACGTGCCAGCGCTGACTCGGTTCAGTCAGGGGAAGATTTTAGCGCGAATCGGTCGTGAAAGGTTTAACCCAGCTTCGCAAGACGGCTTTCTGCTCGTTAGTATCATACACAGCCCCAAGGAGCTGCATGATATCCTCGAGGCAAGGGATTCACAGTGGTCGGGTGTTGAATAGAATCGCGAGTGATTAGAGATCGAAAGAGTGCGGCGGACGCGGTTCTGTATTACCTCGTCGGTGTGGTCGGGTGCCTCGCGGGGGCTTACTTTTCGCTGCTCCCACACCGCAGTGGTCACCCAATCGATAGTTGGGGTGGTTAATTCAATTAGACGGAACGTGTTAATTTTTTGTGCTTCTCCCTCTCGCGGCTTCGAGTCGTCACCTCCCGAGGGACTGTGAGCGAATACAGTCAACAGTACGTCGGAGTGAGTGCGTGGAACGAACTGCTGCCGGATTTTGGGATCACTTTTGCCACTCTGGACGTCTAGAAATTCTCTTCTCAATATGGAAAGGTAAGAGCGTTTAGATTAAGCCATTCCGCACGAGGGGACTGCGCGGAGGAGGTGTGGAATGTTTACGTCAGTGGGTTGCATGGCCTGACGGTTGGCCAAGTCGTACGGCTTCTCTGACAATTTGGCCGAAACGGGAACATTATTTTATTTTCTTTGACTAATGCTTCGACTTTGCTACTCTGTGTGTGGGAGGGTGTGTGTGTGTCTGTTAGTGTGGTGGTGGTGGTTCTTCCCCCTTTTGGATTTCTAATAAACATTTGTGTCGGCTTTAACCCTCACGTAAGGATGAGGGTGGGTGGCGTTGTGGCAAAATCATTTCCTGAAATTGTTTCCATTTCTTTTCATCCATCCGTCCTGCCCTCCCCTGCCAGCCACACTTCTCGTCACGGTCTCTGTTTGGTCAGTACTATTGACAAAAGCATGTCGGGCGGGTGTCGGACGGCACGGCCCAACGGTGCACTTAGGCACATGTAACGTGGATTAGTCTGAGGCTGTTTGCTCGTGGCAGCGTGTGGGGCGAATTGCTCGATGGCCTGGAACGAGGAAGTATTAGAGAATTCGCCTGGGCGGGGGTGGATGTGCGGCGGCGTTTAGCGATACGGTCGAATGACATTTATGCATGTCGAGTGGCTGAGCTGTGACGTCTATTTGCACCTTGAACTTTGTTGAAGCAGCACTGCAGCAGCGAGGATTTGCCATCTGAAGTGTCTTAACGGGGGATGTCACTGCGACGGCATTGGCTGCGGCTGCGACTGGCTTGAGATGGCTTTGGGGGTGAAATGGGTTCAGAAAAAAAAATCGAATTCAAGTGGATGCTTAAGATGAGATTATGTTGCTGTCGTGGTGATAAAATGTGATTGGAAAGGTTGCGATTGCACTTGGTCCTTCTATAAAAAAGAGAGTCTAACAGTCAAACAGTCCTGTTTCGTGATTCAAGTGCATTTAGCGTGCATTTAACTGACATCCTTGATGCTTCTGATTCTTTATTCACGAGATTCTTAATTGTGAACTGAAGGACTTTCAATGGTGGCACGGTCCGGGCTGAACGTGCTGTTCATACAGCAGGCCTCCCCGGCAGTGCCTAATACACAGGAGTTGAGCAAATTAGTTCACGTGGCACCAATGCAATGCAATAAGCTTCAGCTTTGAACCACTTTTTCCATCATATCACACAAGTGGTGGACTCAATGCCTCGTTATTGGGTTGGCTTTGTTGACCAAGATGAAAATATTTTGAAGACAGATTTGAGAGATTAAGGACCTCTTTTGCTTGCTTTTTTGCTCCGACAATAGGATCATTTCCCCAAATAGATTTGTTAGCTTCTTCTTTTTCTTTTTATGGCGCTAAAGTCCGCGGTGGACCTGGGTCTCAACCAACAAGCCTCTCCAGCTAGCGCGATGTCACGGTATCTGCCTCCAGTTTCGCACGACAAGTTGGTTGAAGTCCTTCTGCACTTGGATGCGCCATTTTAGAATCGGGCGTCCTCTGTTGCTCTGTTTTCCCACAGGTTCGGAGTCGAAGACACTTCGGGCCGGAATTGAGTTATCCATGCGCTCTACGTGGCCCAGTAAACTTATGTGATGGATCTGCAGACGCCTGACTCATATCGCCAGGCATCCCATACAGTTCGTGGATGAATCTTCTCCTTCAGATCCCATCAACGCAAATTGCACCGAAGGTGGTCCACAACTTTTCTCTCGAAACTCGTTGCTGAGTTTCCATTCCCAGATTGGTCTACGGATTCCAATTGATTTGGGTGAATACAAACTGAGAGATTTCTTCATGCTGTTGTGGAAGTTACTCGCAGTGAAAGGATGAGAAACACGGCAGCTGCTTCTTCGAACGGAAATGAATATGCTTCGGTGGTTTGGTCACGTGGCAAGAATGTCCCCAACACCATGACTTCCAAGATGTGCCTCGAATGCGACTCCATCAGGGAGGTGGTTGCCTGGCAAACCCAGGACGAGGTACTTGGACAAGGACCAAAATCTCGCCTGATTGCACTTGGGCATAACGCCTGATGAGTTAGAGTCAAAAGCGGAGGAACGAGTTGCCTAGAGATCTCTCGTGTGTGCATTGACCGAGGTACCCCATTAGTGCATCACGCGGGACAGTAGATGATGATGACGATAGTGTGGATGCAACTATGGTAGCAGGTTTTCCTCAAGATGCCACGAATAGAATTTGCATTTGCCACATTTCCAGGTTGTGTGAGTAGGAGTTCTAAAAACTCGATGGTTTTTGACACCGTCTTGTTGAAATTAAATGTTCTCCCTTCCCCAAATTGTCCTCAAATTGAGGCAGAACTCAGCCTGACAACCGGTGAAGGCTGTCAGACCTAAAAGTTGTTCTAGTTGATGATTGTGAAGATGAGGAGCCTTGCATAAAGTCAATGACACAGGCTATGTTCAACTATAATTAAAATAGTCTCTATGCCTAGAAGGATAATCCACGTCTTCGAAGCATATGCCATGGGAGAAGTTGGCTGCGTTCTCAGCAGAAATTAAATTTAGACGGGAATCGAAGAAAATGACTTGAATGTAGTTCTGTAAGGTAATTAGTAATGTCGCTCAACGTCGTAAATTAGCTCCAAGAAAACGCCACAAATGGCGACGAATTTAGCGTGTGTAAAAGCTAAACTTGGTAAGCAATATACCAAGTTTCACCAAAATCCGTTGATTCCGTTTAGGAGTTAGAAAATCAAATGATTTCATTTTAGTTAATTTGTTTACGTATGAATGAAAATGGGAACGTACCTAGAAGATTGCTTGATTGAAAGAATTCATCCGCAGATGCAGTCAAGCTGCCGATGTCTGAACTTTTGGAGACATTTTGGTGATACAAGAATGTTTTTGTTATTTTATTGTTTCTGCAGACCTTTCATTTCAACTTCAAAAGACCTACAATTAATTTGAGAAGACCATTCCAACACTGCAGCACCAATATGATGAAACAGTTCTGCTACTAAAGGGTGATTTTTTAGCTATTATCTTTTTGGCAACACTGGTTTAAACAGCCGACGCACGTTTCGTGTTTTGTTTCACTGTCAAACATCTTCAGTTTGGTCTATAATTTAACCATGAATCGTCTTACAAACGAACAACGCTTGCAAATTATTGAATTTAAGTATCAAAATGCTCAAAGTGCTCTCTTAAGAAAGTTCATCATCTCTGTCCTCTTTCATTTTATGGTCAGCTCATTTTTGGGCCAATGGGTACGTAAATAAGCAGAATTGTCCATTTTGGAGTGAATATCAGCCAGAAGCATTGCAAGAGCTACCAATGCATCCAGAAAAAGTCACAGTTTGGTGCGGTTTATGGGCTGGTGGCATCATTGGACCGTACTTCTTCAAAGATGATGCGAATCGTAACGCAACTGTGAATGGTGAGCGCTACCGTGAGATGATATCCAACTTTTTTTTTAGCCAAAATGCGAGGGCTTGACTTGCATGACATGTGGTTTCAACAAGACGGTGCCACATGCCACACAGGCGAGTTCGGTGAACATTTTATTTCACGTTCGGGACCGGTCAATTGGCCGCCTAGATCGTGCGATTTAACGCCTTTTGACTATTTTTTGTGGGGCTATGTTAAAGCTCATGTCTATACAGACAAGCCCGCTTCAATTGACGCATTGGAAGACAACATTGAAGCATTTATTCGTAAGATACCGGCCGAAATGTTGGAAAGAGTATGCCAAAATTGAACTAAGCGGATGGACCATTTGAGGCGCAGTCAAGGTCAACATTTGCATGAAATAATCTTCAAAAATTAAATTATATGGACCGTACTATCGATTCAAATAAAGATTTCATTTTCATTTAATTTTGTTTGAAAAACTTTCCTATAGCTTTTAAAAAAAATCACTCTTTCCATAAAAAAATTTTTTTTTAAAATATCTGCGAACTCAAAATCATCATCAGTTTCCAAAAGGTTTTCAATAGCTGCTTGATCTTTGTCGTATGTAGGTCATGTCGAAAAATATGTACGATTATTATCGAACTGCTTTGTTTCGTATAGTTTGCTAAGTTATCATGGAAAGACTCGCACCACGACAGCGTCTCCAAATTGTTCAGCTGCATTACGTTCTGGAAGAAATGTTTTTCGTGCGATTCGAGGAACTTACGGTATGCGCATAATCGACCTACTGAAACCACTATTGCCAATACCATTCAAATTTGAGTCCCAGTTTACATTAGTGGATGATACTCAACCGATTAGGCCACATCCAGCACGTAGTGAATAGACTATAGCGAATCGAATCGTCATCGTTCTCAGCGTTAACGCACTATGTACTTTCTGAAATTCAAGCACATGGTCTCAGTGAACTCTGGTTTCAACAAGCGCTACGAGCCATACAGCGCGTTAAACAATGGACTTGTTGAGAAATTATTTTGGTGAGCACTTAATTTCACATTTTGCCACGATAAATTGGCTGCCTAGATATCAGATTTTTGGATTATTATATAAAGTCTCAGGTCTTCAGGATATAGCTTCAGAAATAAGGCAGCTACGATTCACGCTTTGGCAGCCAACATTACTCGTGTTATCCGAGAGATACCTGTCGCTATCCTCGAACGAGTCGCCCAAAATTGGACCTTCCGAATGGACCACCTCAAGGGTAGTCGTGGCCAACATTTACATGATATCATTTTCAAAAAGTAAATGCCATTAATTGTTCTTTTAACGATAATAAACATTTTAAGTTCACTTTCATATTTGTGTGCTTTATTTTGCATTATAAATCAAACCTCACGATGAATCACACTTTACATCACTAGTTAATATAGACATATGCGTATACTCACGTCCTGTGTTCATGTTGATACATGTTCGGCTTTCCTGATAGCATTTTCAAAAGTTGATTGACTTGACCAAGAGCATCACCATCACTAGATATTTGTTCATTTTTGGCATCAACACAAATTCAAGAGTTCACAGGAAATCGAAGGATAACTGAAGCCGATTAGTTTTGACATATTCTTCATGTCTGTCCCACCAGAAATGGGATGAATGACAAGATGCACCCTTGTCCAAGTCGAATGCACTTGATGATGGGTTCTGATTGAACTCAGTTTAATTCTACACAGGTGATGCAGTTTGTGTACCGAGAATTGTATCAGAAGTCGGTCATCCACAAAACAAAATGAAATTGACTTGGCAGATTTCGAAGTTATTGTGAGTAAAATTCTTAAAAGGAGAAGATGCTCATATGTGCTTCTTGCTGAACGAAAGGGAAAATTTCCTCACCTCTTCGCGTAGATCGCATTTCTAGAAGACTCAGACCATACCGGGGAGACCTAACAGAGACACCTCTTTAGTCTGGAACAGTCGCTCGTTTCACTTTCTCGAGTGACTACCGTGCTGTCTTAATTGCCGTCACCAAGTCTTGCAGCGATTCGTATGGATGGCGCTACAGCGCGTAGAGGGCCTAGGAATCACTTATCTTGTGCGTGCTTTTGTTTCCTCACGAGTGGAAGGTACTTCCAGTTTTATACCGAATCCTAACGGCCAAGTTTGTGAAGCTTTTTCTCGGCAGACAGTTGTTACTGAGCATTGTCAATGACTCGGCAGAGCTTGGGCCGTGCCAATTATTTTTGTTGTACCGGGAATCGAACCAACAAGTGCGTAGGAGTCGATGCACAGATCAACAACCCCCACGGCAGCTTATTCGTGGCACTTGGTCCGCGTATATCGTTTCATTAGCGTGTCGTATGCATTGGCAGTTTTGCTGACTTTGACAATCAATGGCCAAAAAGACTCCCTCCACACCTGAACAATTCTTTGCCCCGGTCTGGGTGGGACGTCAGTCTGTGAACCTAGGTGCCTTATTCGGAATGGAGCATCTTAGAAATGTGAACCATTTTAGGATTTGACTTCGTCTGCATATACAATGATAAGCTGGACAATGATGTGAAGCGATTCAATTTTGTATTATTTCATCCACAACAAATTGCTAATGCTAAGTTCGCGTCAAGAAAATCCTTATTATTATTGTTGAGGGTAAATTGCACCGCGACCTTTAGATCTATTGTGCACCCTATTCATATCTGTGCTTTCTTAACAGCTCCCCTCCCATGCAACTCTTTTCAGAGTTGTATTGAGGGTTATTTGCTCTTAATGCGCAAAGGTGGAAGTGATTTATTCTAGAGATTTATCCTCGCTACACCAGTTTCTTTTAGGAATCAGAGAATGAGAGCTGGTTCTAGTGACTTCAATTCTTCCTCTGATATTTGGTGTTTGCTCATATGTCTTTGTCCTTTGTGGGCTAACGCCGCACAAAATCCCAGTATATGTTCTGGAATTTCATTAGATTCTCCACAGAGACCGTCTTCTGATACTCCTAGTTTCCATATGCGCTCCCTGAGTTTACAGTGCCCTGTTAGGCAGTCTGTTAGGATACGGAGGTTGTTTTTGCTCATTCTGATACACGCTTCAAACCTCTTGCGGTTATGTTTACCCAAGAGTTTCTTGGCCTGCTTCATACCATTTTTTTTTTTTAATTCATTTTTATTTTAACAATTCATAAAAAAGCTTATATACTAGACAAAAATATTTAAAACTAGTTGGACGAACAATATTACTATTTCTAATTTACTGGCCCTCGGTGGCCACTCTAAGCTAAACTTAATCTTAAAATATGTCTTTCGACTTAACCTAACAACGAATATTTAAATACTAGAACTTCAGAAATTTATAATAAGAAAAAGTGGAAAAAAAACTTATTATCTGAACGGTTTTGTGTAAAACTTATTTACTAACGTATATTCTTAAAATCAATCTTAATCTAATCTTAATCTTAAAATAAAATTAAACTACACTTATAAACTAACTTATTATCTAAACTACATATATATACATACACATACGTCCATGTAGTCCTGTATACGGGCAAATATATATACTCGTATATGTATGAATATTTTTTGCAAGTTATGCTAACTTATAGTCTATCCTAAGCTATGTAAGTCGGCCATAGGTTACAGCTCCGCTGCAATACAGGGGCCGACTACTCCCCATGAGGAGATTTGAACTACCCTTTCTACCCGGGGTCTAATGGATTCGACGATGGAGTTCTCTCGCTTCCCAACCACCAGAACATTTGGTGTTGCTTAGCAACATCGCTAATATCCCGGATTGATACCGCCGTACTGAAGCGGAGGTGACCCTCCTCAGCTCGTTGTGCGACGGACCGGTCGTGGTTGAGTCGTCCATCCACAGTTGAACAGGCTATGTGGATGAGCGGTACCCCGTTTACGTCTTGTATCAGTCCGTACTTGTCTAGATGGAGAAATGCTTCTGGGGGGACGAAGCCACTGGGACGTACCCTTTCGTGGTATTGTGGATTGGGGTAGTAGGCCCCCGAGATCAGGTTATTGACTGAGTTCATCGCTCTGGCAGTATGGCCTCGAATCCACTCGTATCAGGTTCGTCCTGTTGTATAAGACCTCATTGGAGTAGAATTTTCTGTACTGGAACTCTGGTGTTCAATATAGGCGAAGGCAAGTTCTAAGACAAGCTCTCTCAAACACTCGAGTCTTTTCCATCAAGCTTGCACTCATAGGTGAGCACAGCCATAGGTGAGCATTGGCCGAATGAGTGCCATGTAGCAGATTACCTTCACCCTCGCATCGAGTTGGCTGTTGCAAAACAGTCTTTGTAAGAGCGAAACCGCCTCGGGATCGGACTAGAGTAGTGTCGGCCAACAGTTGAGAACTTTCGCCAATTATTTTTCGTATCCGGCAAAGCCTTATACAACGGGGTCCTGAACAGTATGGTTTCCGATTTCTGAAAATTGATATTCAACTTCCAGTCATCTTGCATCATACCACGAGCGTTGTTCTATGCATCTGCCCGGTTCCTTCTTTCTAGTTCCCTGAACTCCTCCCTGAGGACGTGATCTCCTATAGAGCAGAATTGTTCGGCGCCTATAAAATGTTCCGGTGCTCCTTTTCTAGCCAGGAAGTCGGCAATTTCGTTACCTTCTTTCCCTGTATGGCCAGCGATTCAAGTAAAAATACACCCAATAAAGCCAGGCATGCATCAAAGCTATTGTCTCGTCTAGCCTCGTTAGAAGGCCAGCTCAAACCAGGAAATGAGAAGACAGATGAACTGGCTAGTCAGGGATCTGCTCTTCAGTGCTCGCCTGCAGAGAAGCACTCAAGGGCTAATATCTCTATGCACTTCATTGGAATAGCAAACCTCTGATGTGCCAGATGGACAAGCTGTGTGACATCAAGGATAATATGGCCTGAGCACAACTGATTTCCTTCCGCAAACTCGTCATGCTATCGCCAGATTGTTCGTGGTCTGTACGGGACACTGACCGATAGGAGATGATGCCGTCAAAATAGGTATCCAATAGAGTCTTACTCTTACTTAGCTGCTTAAGCTTCTATAGACATTCCCACACGAGCCTGGATTTGATGGTCTAGTGCCAGGATAGCGGCACGACTGTCCGACATTATTGCTATGTCAAGGTTGATCTGAGCGCATCTGTCTATTGCAAAGACTTCTGCTTGAAAGATACTGGTACATTTGCCCATGGGTTCGTAGTACTTTGTCCGGGGTCCAAATTCTAGAGCCCCTGTTCCTATACCATTTTTCCGTATTGCTGCTCAGTCTGTGGACTGTGGATTCATTGCTCCAGTCTTTTTTGGTGCTGAGCTTAATGGTAAACTCCTTTTAGAAATTGAATTTCCTAATCGCGTCATCATTTGGAATGGCCAGGAGTGGTAGTTTTATGACTAGTACATCGAATTGTCTCGATGTAATGCACTTGTCTTTTCCTATCCCTTCTTTTGCCATTCTCATGATTTTTTTATTTGCACATTCTGCGACCACCAGATGCAATGGAGTCGGCTCCAGTAGCACCTCCTCGGCGGCAGTTGGGCCCCGGTGATACAGAGGCATGCCAACTTTTGAACTTTGTTGAGTGTCTCTCTAGCGCTTGTCAGGTTGGTTTTTTTGGACCATGCTACGGCACCGTACGTGATTGTTGGTCTAACAATAGCTTCTAAAAAATCATTAAAGCACTCGTCGCCTTCCTGGTGATCTCTTCTGTGTGTCTTTTCCAGATGAGTTTGCTGTCTAAGACGACTCCTAGATATTTTACCTCTTTTACTGGAGCCAGTATTGCACCTGACAGACTAATTTCTTTTAGTCGTTCCAGTTTGTGTTTTCTTGTGAAAGGTACTATGGATTTAGATTTAGTCCCGCTGACAGGCACCACTCATTAGTAATTTTTAGTCAAAAATTTAGGGGAGATAAAACTGCTCCTTGAGGACACCCTTTAAATTTTTTCCCAAAAGAAATAAATGTTGACTTTTGCTGTTGACACAACACGTACGCGTGCTATCAACTGCAGCGCTTCCCCCGACCTTGTTTATTTATTTTAAATCTGCCCGCTATTTAGGCTTGATTGCGGATAATGTTTATTTTGATTACCATCTATCAATAAATCGTTTGCCTGACCACCATAGCGTATGCATGGACTCCTTTATGGAGGAACAGTCTTACACTGTGTTCGATGAAATGTAAAACCTCGAGTTAACAGCTTTACATTCACGGGACATTGGAATCCAACGAATCCCTATTCACGCTCCCTGTGAATCTATTCAAGGGGACCCTGTCCCCGCAATCGAATAATCCCCAGGCTAGACAATGCTGAGCGCTTTTATTGGATTATCATGGTTGTGAATCCACTCAAGACTATTCACCAGAAAATATCTACTACTCCCTCCACCCCATCGACCTCACCTCGGGGGATGGAAAAACCGATTGAGAAAGTGTCCACTTGCCGGACAAATCGTTAACACTTCAATCGAATGTATCCCAAAACTACAGTCCATCCATTCATTGCGGACAGTTCAACGAATGGAGTTGCCCCCCGTACTTAGCCATAATGACCGAAGCAACAATCCCCAGTCCGACCATCCACCCTCTCAATGCGAATCCATCGGGCTTAGCCCACCTCTGACCTTCTTAACGGTAATGCACACGACCTAAGCTTTGCGTTAATCCACTTGTCCTCTCACTTGGAAAATGAAAACAATGAACATTTGCAAAGACCAGCCACTGGCGGGCGGGAGGTAAAAAAAGAATAAAATAAAAACTCCCGAGAGTGTCCTCCCATTCGAATGTTGTCTTCGTGTGTCGGTCGCTGTCAGTAATTGCAGAACAAAGAACGGCGAGAGAGTGGTGGTATGTTCGTATGCACCGAAGGCTGGCTCAGAGGTCAGGGGAAATTAATTACCGACGGTTTTTCTCTGTCGAGTCTTCAGTTTCTCACCGAGATAGATGCGAGCGGTTGTCGGTGGGTGTGGGCGGCGGCCGAAGGTAACTTAACACAACATTTTAAGAGCACTCGTGTGCTTTAGTCTAATCCCTGAGTACATGCAATTGGAAACCTCGTCTATTTATCCTTATCGCCCCTCCCCTCAACCCCTCAACCAAGGTTTAATGAATGGGCGTTGGGCGGTGTAAGGTGTGAGCTTGAAACCGAGTCGAGGCTCTGTCTGGATGTGGGCGGGTGCAAATGCTTACTAAGCACATTTCAATTTATACGATAGAACGATAGATAGACTGATAGGCACCAGGACAGTGCACAGAACGGTGAACGGTGGAATAATTGGTTTTGGGGCGATGGGCGATGGGTAAAAATTTGCATTTAGAGTTGAGTGACAAGTGAATTTGCATGTAAATAGTGTTTAATTCGGAGTGGGGCCATTCCTGGGTGTGAACCCGGGCCGGGCGGAGAAAGGATACAAAGTATTTTTCGGCGTGAGTGTGTGAATGGGGCGAGCGAAGACTGATGGGGATAGTGTTTTAATGCACTTCTGCCGTCTGAGACTGCTCGAATGTAATCACGTGCAATAGATGGTGTCAACACTAATTTCTGATGATGGTACCAAGTGCGTCACTAGAATATATTGTGAGCCCGAGGGAACATTTTAATTGGAGACTGGCAACTTTGGGTTCTCAGCAATGGAACTCTTTTGAGGAACACCATAAATATGTAAGAAAAGTGTTGAGCTTTCGACTATTGGGTGATTCGTCAGACAAAATTAACGTGATTTTGAATTTAAAAGAATGTCCTAAAGGAATAGTGTGGATTCTACTACAGTCCGACGTGGATCTGAGCCTAGCTTCCAAAGCGGCCATTTATCTTGTGCTCACTATTGTTCTGTCACGCATAGAGGACTGAGAATTCAGGTATTTCTTTTAGTTTTTCAAAGGCAGGCACTTAAGGTGTACTCCGAGCCTAAAGACTATAAGATACGATTCACGGAGAACCGAAGATCCACTGAGTTGCAGCTAGAACAGACTGAGGTCGTTACTTGTGGAAACACTTAGTTTTCTGGATGAAATCCCATATTTTACTGACTGTCAAATTGACTAAGTCGCACAATTTATAAATCGTCTTTAAATTCGTTTGTAATCAGGTTGGAGGATCGAATGTTCGTGTACCATAAAGGTGTATGTAAATAAAGGGTGTGCCATAACTCATGCAAAATGTAATTTTGATAGATAATACAGATTCTTAATCAGAAAGCTTGCATTTTTTTTTATTGATTAATAGATTATACAGATTGGGGTTATGAATGAAAGCACATATGCGTCATAGAAATCGATTTAGAATTCCATGGACAAACAAAAGCTTAGTAAATCTACGAAATATTAAAAGGAAAGCATATTCAAACTATGTTTCAAATAAAACTAGTTTAAATCGTGAACGGTTTTTGAGATTCAGGATTCTTTCCTGATGAGATCTTGAATAGTTTTTTATATAAACAATACATCTTGTCCGTAGAAACTTCGGTAAGGAACAATGGTGCATCATTTTGGAATTACGTTAATTCTAAAAGAAATTCCTTGGGCTTGCCCAAGATAATGGAATTTGGTAACGTAACTTCAACAAACTTGGATGAAACCTGTGACCTATTTGCCAACTTTTTTGAGTCTGTCTATAATGGGTCTCCGGTCCAGACAACGATGAACCGTTACTCTAATATACCCGAGGTTCTGGATATAGGTGTATTGGAATTTACGGATCAGGATGTAATAAATGCCTTAACTAATCTTAAAGTAAATTAAAGCCCAGGCCCCGATGGGGTACCGGCTGGTATTTTAAAAAAAAGTTGGAATTCGCTTTATCGTCCACTAAGAATTATCTTTAATCAATCCCTAAAAATGGGTGAATTTTTAAATGAATGGAAGTATTTATATATAGACGCCTATATATAAAAGCGGTTTAAGGCAAAAAGTAGAAAACTATCGACCAATATCCAAGCTTTCATCGATACCAAAGTTATTTGAAAGTATTGTAAAAGAAAAATTATATTTCATGGTAAAAGAAATTATTTCTAATAACCAGCATGGCTTTATGCAAGGCAGGTCTTGTACAACTAATTTATCATTATTTTCAAATTACATTTATACAAATTTAGAAAATCAATTACAAGTTGATGTACTTTACACCGATTTCTCGAAAGCCTTCGATAAAGTACATCACACTTTGCTTTTAAACAAGCTAAAGTCTTTGGGATTCCATTCGTCAATGTTAGAGAGGTTTTCCAATTACTTTAAGGACAGGAAGCAATTGGTAATGATCGATAGTTTTAGATCTCGAGTAATAAAAGTTACATCGGGCGTTCCACAAGGTAGCCATATGGGGCCATTATTCTTTCTGTTGTTTATAAACGATGTTCACGAAATTTTCAAATATTGTAAAATTCTAACATTCGCAGACGACTTTAAATTGTATTTATCTATTAATAGTTTAACTGATTGTAATAATTTCCAATTGGATATACATGCACTAGTGGAATGGTGCAAGCACAATGGACTAGAGCTGAATATTCAAAAATGTAATATCTTTACGGCATATCGAATTACATCCCCGATTGTCTCTGATTATTTCATAAATGATCATAGACTTAGTCGCCTAGAAGAGGTTAAAGATCTGGGTGTAATTTTTGATACTAACTTAAATTTTGCATCACATTATGATTATACAATTGCGAAGTCTAATGCTATGTTAGGTTTTCTGAAAAGAAATAGTAGAGATTTTCGGGATATAACTAGTCTTAAGTCCATCTATTGTTCGTTAGTCAGACCGTATTTAGAATATTCTTCCATCATTTGGGATTCCCCATATGATACACAAGAACTCAGATTCGAAAGAGTACAAAAAAATTTCACGAGATATGCTGTCCGTAAATTGTATTCCTTCGAAGAACTCCCTAAATATGACGATAGATGTAAAATAATAGGCTTGCAAACCTTAAGTTTCAGGCGTAAGGCAGCGTCAGCCATGTTCATCCGCCATATTATTAATTGCCGTGTAAATTCACCAGACTTACTTTTTCTCATGAATATATATGCTCCCCAAAGATCTCTTCGGATGAGAAATTTACTATATGATAAGGGGCATAGAACCAACTATGGTTGTAATGAACCTATTACAAGGTGTATAGACACTTTTAATGAACTTTGCAACGAAATTGATTTTAGCTTGTCTCGATTGGAGTTTAAAAAATTGATCCATGCACTATGCTATAATTAATATTGTTTATTTGATGTAATCTGTGAGATGCAAAATCGGTAGATGATCCTTAGTCGCGCAGCAAAATCTGCTGTGTAAAGCGATACTGAGAGTTAACACTTAGAGAACGTAGTGTTTTGTGTACTCTGTGATGAAAAAACATCGGGTAAATTTTTGGCAAGGAATTGCTGGCAAGGACGTACTTTTTTATTGAAATTTGCTATAACCGTTTCGCATAAATCTGACTGAATTTCAAAACACCTCCCGATTTCCTCTTTCAAGTCGTTGGTGGTCGTGGGCTTGTTTACATAGACCTTTGACTTAAACAAAAAAACCGGTGACAAATAGCAAAATCTGGATGACCAATTCTGATCGCAAAAACGACCGATTACACGGTTAAGAAATGACTCATGGAGTAATTGAATTGTTTATCTGGCTGTTGTTGAAACCACACGTTGGTCACATCCATATCCTGTAATTAAGGCACTAAAAACTCATGTCCGGATAATTGCTACGAAGAAGAATGGTGTGATAAATGCCCAAATTCCGCACCAAAGCAGCCACGCGTTGTGGATGCATTTGTTCCTCAAAAATTACTCGTGGGTTTTCTGAGCCCCAACTGCGACAATTTTGACGATTAACAAAGCCATCAAGATGAAAATTAGCTTCATCAATGAAAATGATTTTTTAAGAAAATTGCGGACAGTAGCTGACTAACCATCATTATTTTTAAAATATTGCTCTACAATGAATATGCGTTGTTCCTCCGTATAGCACTCTATTTTTATTAACCCCGAAATGTCAGCTGTCATATTGTCATCTTCTTTTTTCTGTTGGCATCACTGTACTATTAAATGGCGAATTATACGACACCCTTTATAATGCATTTATTTAATTTTAATTCAAAATGGCACTCTGGTTACATAGAGGATTTCTCCTTATAATCAAATGCATCTGTCAAGGTTTTACCCGGGTGATCGATAGAACGTTTGTGAGGTTTGGCTAAAAATGGGAAAAAAACTGAGCTCTTGTCTTAATAAAGCACCACTTTTTACGCGGTAGATAAAGCCGACTTGAAGACACCATAATATTAGGGAGAATCTTCTTCCCCGCATGTAACGGTATAGCAGTGGTTCGCTGAATTTCGTTTTGAGTTGTACGATCTGGGCGCCAGTTTTTTACGTCACAACGAACGAAATTGTCAAGAAATCCCACAATATTGTCTGAGACGAGTCAAGGTTCGTGAGATAGTTAAGAGTGTAACAAATGAAGGAACAATCTGAAAACCTGTCGAAAAAAGGTCAAAAATCGTGATATTTTGCAGAGTTTGGGATCAAAAAACTGGAATATCGTTGAAAATAGTGTATTGCACTGAAAGGCGACTACGTTGAAAAATAAATACAGTTTTGAGAAAAAGCTCAAGTCAACGGCCTTTTCATTAAAAACGTCCTATCTTTAAACTTAAATAAAACAAAGTGTGTGTGAGATATCATCGACATTATTTTATTCATTTGAAAGGCCGATCTATGCCATTGCGTATGGAATGTAACATCGTTCAAATATCCGCCGGGACTTCTCTGGGTGTCGCTTGAGAAGGCTTTGAGGACCGCTGTGGTTTGTGGGCTTAGTCGCATAGACCTGCGACTTCAGAAAATCCCACAAGAATCGCACGATATCGGTGGCCACAGTTCACAACGTGGCCAACTCGTGCAGAATTTCCAATGTGACGCGAGCTGTGCGGCACGTAGCGCCGTCTTGTTAAAACCCCACGTCGTTGGTGTCCATAGCATCCAATTCAAAGGGAAGACTACCAACCAATGCTCCAGCCTGGAAAGTCTTCGACTTCCTCCTCAAGGGACAACGCGGTGAAGGAAGACTAAACCTCCGGTGGCGTAAACAGCTGGAAAGTGACCTCAATCAACACAAGACTGCTGGATGGAGAAGCATGTTGGCTGAGGTCCACACCGGACTGTAGCTGTAGCCGACCAGTCAAAAAGAAGAAGATTAATCATCGACCAATAGCGCTCGCTGTTGACGGTGATGGCCTGGTCAAGGTAGTTCTCAAAGAAATATGGACTGATGATGCCGTCAGCCCAATATCCACACCAAATAGTGACTTTTTCGGATTTTATTGGACTCTTGGATCTCACGTGGATTGACAACGTCCCAAATTCGATAAATTTTGGTTGTTGACATAACAATTGATTCAGAAATGGGCCTCATATTATTGTGACCGTATAATGGGCGTTGCCCAAATAGAACAATTTTATCATTTGCACGTGCTGTTAAACGCTATGTCTGCCCATTGGTGATTTGGCAAAATAGACTGATAAATGACTGAATAAATGACAGTTGACAGGTGCAACTTCAACAATATGGCCGCTATCAACTGTCATAGTTCGGGAGTCCCTATTGGAAGATCCTTCTTCTTCTTTTCAAAGTCACTGACAGCCTGATTCAACAAGCCTCGTATAAGCGATCTTCTTCTTTTCATTGCACCAGATCCTCGAGCGACAAATTCTCTCCCATATGGTCTCCTTGTCATTTCAGGTCGTCCTCTTTCTGTTGATACCCTCCAAATCAAGCGTTGAGCACCCGTTGAGCACCAAAAGAAGAGGCTGACTCTATTTCGCGTAGCACTTTTGGGCGAAGACTCTTAGGAGCAGCACTGGTATTCATGCGAACATTGAGCCTGTGCCAGGGCTAATCTATCCGATGAATCGTTGCCCTTCTTAACTATGAAGTTATGTCTACTTCATAATTCATCTCCTAGACGACGATGTATCTAAAAATTGAGAGGAGTATCTTTATTTTAAAGAAGCTGACCACCTCCATCCCGGTGCAATTTAATACCCGGAGTCTGTCAGCCTTGTCCAGAGATTGTTAGGCCTTTACGTCAGTCGTTCAACGATGTGGCAAAGCAGTTCAAACATTCGTCAAGGGAATTGCAATTATTGGCCAATTTGTGACTGCTCTTTGCAGTCCGCAACTTGCACCTAATGTGGCCTAAGGCAATTGGAAACTCTCCAAGAACACCAGGATCTCCTTCTTGCCAATAAGCCTTCATGTTGTGCACTCTACTTCTACATGGGCAGAAGTTTTTTGATGCTTCATCGCCAAACTGCCTTCACAGGACCCTGGGAGTTTTCTCCCTGATTTGAATGTGATGATTAACTTACACGACGTTTTTAGAGCCACAGCGTCATTTGCAGACAAGACAATAACTCATCCAGTTGGATCCGACTTATCCAAGTTGCAAAGGTGAAGTGTAAGTGAAGCAAATCCCTCACTTTTTCCCACACATCAGATGAACGTCAACAAAAAATGAAAAATGAAAAGTCTCAAAGTCTCAGCCAAGCACAAACTGTTGACACAGAAAGTAAAGTTCTGACAGGCAATAAACGCCAGCCCTCTGTTGCAGCAGTTTCATCAGAACTTGACATCTGTCAGGGGAGCAGATGCTCTCGCCTTAGCACATCTGCCACTATCCCACGGCATCTTTCGGGCTGCTTTGAGAACGCCAATCATCGAGACATGCAGCACCATGTTCGCTCTTAACCTGTTACCTGCTACCGGAATCAATGTCAAAAGCATTGTCCCAGGCAGCACACCCTCACAGCTGTGCTCAATCCTGCCACCCATGCAATCTATCGATCACATTGACGGGGAACCCCCGAGACTTCCCTCGAACCTCTTTAAATGTTAAATTCCAACAAGCCCCAAGCGCTGTCATCCTCATCAAACTTATTAAATATTCAAATTGACTGCCAGACTGCCTCGCTCCGTGGGGATGGGGCTCGCCTCATTGGCAATGCTCCCCCTTTGAGAATCCCTTTCGGATTGGGGACTTCATTACTGCATCCATCTAATGATAATCCTTTCGTATTTTAATCCCGTTTGATATCCCTTTTGTTTCATCGGTATCCCGCCTCTCTGGACTGTGCTTTGAAAAAAAAAGAAACGAAACCTAATACACAGCAGAACTTAAGGCAGACTCTTTTTCTCGTAAAGTCCTTAATCCTTGCCTCCTTCGGAAGGAATCACGCCGAAAAGCAAACAACTACTCGCCTACAAATGGCACGGCAGTCAGTTTCTGTGGATCTTATTTGATTTCGTTCCTTTTTTTCTTGGTTTTCCCTCCTTTGGTTGGTGTGTGTTTTTGTTAATTTTCGTCCTCTGCCCGAGTAGTGCATGCGGCATTAGAGACGCTGCCGAGGGCAACGACGGGAAAAAATCCTTAAACGAGAGCGTCGGCGATGCTTTGCAGCGTCTAATTAGTGCGCTGCCAACGATGGGGCATAAACAAAAGGCGATAAAGGATGGTCTTAAATGAGTTTACGTGCATGTGTTAGCTAGTGTGTGCGTGCGAGTGGTTTGCCTGTCATCAAAAAGGATTTGTCACGGAATGATTAACAGCGATGGAGGCGGAAATGAAAATCGGTATACAATCGAATCGGCGTGTATCCAGTTGAAGGGAGTGTTGGGGGGTGTCTCGAATGGAAAGTCGTTAAAGTCGTTCGGTATTTAATTTCGTTGCTTGATGGTTGCTTGGGCAATTTGAGAGTTTCTTCTTATTTGGTGACCTTAGTCGAGCTGCAAACGAACACATTTCGGGCATTGTCAGCGGGGTGATGCCGTGAATACGAAAGTTCATGTGTCCGAGTTCGAACCTTGGATCACCAGTGCGGAGCTTGACGTTGACTTACATGTTACAGCTCAGGGATCACCGCCTAAGCGAACCTTGACATGTTGTACTGTTGGGCAGACCTCTTAAATTCCAAGGACATCGATAAGAAATGAGTGGAATTGTGAGGAAGTGGATACTAGAACCAATGGCCTCAGAAAATCAAACAAATTGGGACAAAACGATGGTCGAGGCTGGCCAAGGCTTGCTCATTTTGGAAAGAGAGAGAATCCTTGTTAATTGGGCATAATTTCTGTCGAGCCTTCAACTCATGGAGCGTCTGAGCCTGAGCTAATGAGCCGTCTTCCCTCAAGCCTGTAACTCATGGAAGGTCTGAGGCTGAGTTAAAGTAGTCTACGATACACGACGATCACTATGCTTCTGGTCATCAAAGCCAAGTTGCCTAGCGTCCACCATTAACCTTTCCTAAGGACGAACGTTCCTTCTCGAGCCAGGAGATTCGGTTTCGAAGATACTCTTAGCCCAAGCCGTGGCTGACGTCGACAAAGTTTCGACTCCGGGCCACAGCCACATCGTTGTACAGCGATCGTGGTTGTGTCCTCTGCCTCATTCACATTCCTCGCAGACGGGGTCAAACTTAAAATTGTTTCTTTCTAAGGCACAACGAGTCAGATATTCCGATCTCTCCATCGTCCACCTTTCGCAAGCAAATACTACCAGAATAAGATGATATTAGACGTTGTAAGCCCCTTTGTCACCGCAAAACCGAAGTAACAACGGTTGTCAAAGCGATGCCATGTCGCATCTACACTCAGCTGTCATTTATGGAGAACAGCACAGTCAATGACATCGATGAGGTAAGGTACACCCTCCGAGGCATAGACGATAATCCATCGACAGATTGGTTTTGATCGCTTTGTGTAAACAATACCCTTGTGAATTATGCTCTGCAAGTTTTCCCAAATCATTTATTTGACTTTTGATTTCTGAAAATTGATTTTTTTGTGTGTCGCTGAATGGAATGTGGGTGGATTGTTATTTTTACAAACTGTCTGCGGCCATGGGCGAACTTTAAACATTATTTCTTTTGTTAACTCCAATTGTGAGCAGGGGAAAATGCTAAAAATGTTCTGTGGTTCAACGAACTTGTCAGATCCGAAACAAAAATTAGTATTCAAAATGTACAATTTCCTTTATTAATAGTGTTAACTTTAATACGAATATTAATGTAGAGAAGAAACTTCTATCAACTTAATATCGGCACTCTTTATTCAAATCCTTTGGTTTACAATTATCGTTTGACAATGCGTCAATCTGCTGTGTGACTACTACTGCGACGGCGACTACTGCTCGATATCTCTCGTCGATATTCATCCCTCACCCAGTAGACATCGTGCTGTTGTACCCGTGCTGGTGTATATGTGCTGTTGTATTTGGGCTGTTGTATACCTTAAGGGACCCGCCGTGTTGTCGCCACCTGATTACGGCAACTATCGACACGGCGGCAACAGAGCCCACATATTTACAATAGTTAGATGCTTACCTTGATGCCCTGTATATATCAAAGTGGGCCATTTAATGGTTTTTTCTTAAATCAAAGGTTTTTTTGACACTGACAGCTGTTTCCCACTCGAAATCTTGACAGAAAGTCAGTATCATACCTCCGCGGAACGTAATGAGTCGCTTCTCGCCTGAAAAACCTTGGGAAATATTGAAAACTTATGTCCAAAGTGCGTGCTGTTGAGCCCAAACCGTGGGTTCAGAGAAGCAGTTTTGGTCGAGGTTAACCACCCACCGCGACTGCAAGTTTGTGCAGAAAATTCGTGACACTGGTATGCAAGTGGACAACACTCATGGTCCCCGTCGTCGTACTGTGCGCACAGAGGAGAATGTGGCTGAGAGTGTGAGTCTCAATTCACGAACATCAGCTCGCCAACTCAACTCGGCTGGCAACAACACTTCGTCCAATGATGGACGTTCCAGAGACATGTTAAGCGACAGTTTTTACGGAAATTGAAGACATAGACTTGGTTGGACGATCTCTGGTCCATGCTGGATGGTGCGCCATACCACATAGCCCATGCCACAATCGATCTTTTGCGCACCAAATTCTCAAATTGTGGTTATCAGCCGTCTTGGCGATGTCAATTAGCCCCCTGCGATTTGACTCCTTTGGACTTTTATTTTGTAGGAACCGTGAATGTCCGACACTATGCGAATAATTCGGATATGATTCAAGCACTTATGGCCAATATCATCCTAGTAATCCGTAAGCTACAGTCCGAAACCAGCCCCAAAGCCAAACCTAATTGGGGTGACAAAATGCGCTACTGCAAAGCCAGCCGAGTCAACCACTTTCATAATTAATGGGAATATTTACTGTTACTAATAAAGCCATAATACATGGAAGAATTTTAATTTTGTTCATTTTATTGCATTTTTAAAAAGAAACTTGTGTTTGGCCCGCCCTGTACATAGAACATAAACATAGCAATTTTTATTTTCTCTGAAGTTACGTAGGATGGCCAGCTTTTGTGGTCCATTGAGCTGCCACTATCTGGCTTTGCAAACCTGGCTCTCCCGTTGACCTTACTGCGGTTCCTGTTCTTGATTTATTGGTCGATAATTTTATAACCATTCAGTGGCTTTTAGATATCTCTTATTTGATTTGTTTTAGACAGACCTTCGAGGCAGTTAATGTAATAGCTGCCTAGTAGTCTTCTTTTTGTTCCAGCAAGGGAGCCACGTAGGATTGTTTTTACTTCGTCTTCATTCATGCAGCTTCTAAAGAAGCAATTGTAGGGCGCTTCAAGTCCTCTGGCCTGGTTGCCTATGAGGCAGTGTCCAGTTATTGCGCATATGAGTTTACTAATATGTTTCCAGTTCAATTCCAGGAGAGTAACAGTCCTCTTTTGATTTAGTGGAGGTCACATTGATTTCTATTAGCTGCATGTATCCATTTCCGTTCCGCCCACCCATGATTGGTGTCATTTATGGCTTTCGTCCTTAATTGTGATCTTATTGCCTTCCCTTGAAAAAAAGACATCTTCGGTGTGAACATTTTCAACACAATAATTATTCTGTCGCAAAGCATATTTTACACTGCCAACGTGCTTCTTTATGGCACACTGCGGATCGTAGCTGGTGATGTAACTTCTCAGGAAAGTGAGCAGCACCATCGCATTGTAGACTTGGCAACACAGGCGCCGATGGGCGACATTTCGAGCGTATACAAAAATTACGCAAAATTAATCATCTAATTTTGATTTTGAATTACCTTTTTTACAAAAGAAACTACTGTGTGGAAAAGATGATATCCGCCAAGTGGCTGTCGTCATATGTGCCCTTTTTCGCATTAAGCATGACTTTCCGGTGATAACTATTCGCATTCTGTAGACTATTCTCATTCAGGGGTCCGATTGTGGGAGGCTTGTTGGCATAAGGCCGCTACTTCAAGTAGCCCCAAACGCTACTGGCAGTGTCAAATCACTAAAAGGGATTAAGCCAGGGAATGCCAGAAAACGCTTCCTTCACAATTATTCCACGCTCTTGCGGAGTATAGCGCTCCTAATATAGCTGTCTAGTTCACAAATGTCAAATATGATTGGCGTACGACGCCATTTGCACAAATTATAACATTTTCTGATACCATAATTAATTTTTTTTCCACCTTGCACGTGCCTTAAAAATTGACGGGCGATGTTGTAGAGGAAGAGGATCAGGTCAATCTTTGTTTCATGGCTTAAGATTTTTAGGCGAAAGATCCAGCAACCCCTTAATATTTTTTACCCCACCCGGTCGTGTGTGTGATTGAAAAACCGACTACTTGATCTACTCCGCCTATGCCCTTGTCGTAGCTCTGGATACATGCGGTATACCCTGGTCGACTTTCGGCTTATGAATGGTAGTCCAACGCTTTACTTTTCTTAGATCAATCACGGTGCCACGCTTTGGAGCCATGTCCCCAGCGACTTCTCTCCACGCCCAAAACGCTCGTAGTTTTTTAGGGCTAAGCCCGTCCGGCTACAGAGTTGGACAGGCCTGCCATCAGACGCTCGCATACTGCTACCATTCAGGACTGACTACAAATGGGACAGTGGCACACTAGGGTAGGCGGTATCCGAGGCTTGTCTAAGTCTTTTTGTCATAATGGCGGGTTGCGTTAGTTTCAGGATGTGAACAAGAAAAAAATAAATTCACACACCCTACACTTGTTGATCGCCCCTGACCACGAGGAGGTCAGTTGCCCGCGTTGCCGAATGAATAAGATAGCGAGTGGGAGTTACTCGCAGTGAAAGGGTGAGAAGCGCGGGTGTATTCGAGGAACTCAATGTTGAGCAGCTCCTTCTTTGGCCGGAAAGGGCTATGCTTCGACGGTTTGGGCACGTGGCAGGAATGTGCCCGACTTCCAAGATGTGCCTCGAATGCGACTCCATCAGGTAGGCGACCGCTTGGCAGACCCCGGACGAGGTAGTTGGACCAAGTCTGTTTCCGCTTGGATCTAACTCCTGATGAGTTAGGACCGATGGCGGAGTATCGAGTGACCTGCAGATTGTGACAGCGACCCCTTTAGAGGATCATGCGGGCCACTGACGATGATGATCATGATGGCAAACAAGACTGGATTGATTGTGTGTTGAAATCCGTACGGTTATCTTTCTTCTTCTATCTTGGCAATAAAGGACGCTTCTATATTCTATGCCAGGATGAATCCTGTAGATTTAGCGGCGAAGTCTTTTAAAAGGGTTTTCAAGAGAGCGGCCATTTGGATCAACATACACTCGATTAATTATACCCTATGACGTAAGTTTGATAAGTCTGTTCTAAATAAATATGTACAGCCATGTGTACGACCTCTCGAGTGGAACATTAGCACATCAAGTTCGCAGAGAAGAATGATTTGCCAAAGAAGGCAGAAGTTATTGTCAAAGGAAGACGACTGAACTAACTCTTTCTTCGCCCAGAGCTAATCGCTCCTTCAGAAAAGAATGCTAATCACCATGGCACAGATATCATCATCAGGATTTTCAGCAATTGAACAACCGCTCCATTTGTCGCGTTATCAAGAGCGTAGCAAGCCATTTCTATAAGAACCGTTGCCACAGTCAACAACAAAAGCTTACTTAATCGCCTACACTCACCAAATGTAAGTGGTCCCTTCAAAATGGCACCACAAATGATCCGGTGAGCAATCCAAAGGCACAATCGTTCCACACTCCGTTCATGTGTGGGCCGTGGGGCTGTAATTGCCACTTGCCTTCCAACGGCAGCATCATCCTAAGAGTATGCAATAACCTTCATTTGATTTGAGAACATCACAAGAGAATGCCGTAAACTATTAAGTAACGCGCACCAGCCGCACACCAGAAGGAGTGAGTCTCGAACTTCACAACAGTCACCATCCCGTCGTCAGCGTCTTAATGTCGCACGAGTGGAATGGGAAAGTTCGCCCTGAAGACGCCGCTCCGTCTTGAAGTTGTAGTAAATATTTAAACTTTTCAAAAAGTCAAGTGGTTAACGGTGATGTTGATTGGAGTTTGTTTGCAGCGAACCCCAGCACGCCAAAGGAACAACGCTTGAAGCACCCTGAAACTCTTAAACAATGGCAGTGCTTGGTAGACAATACAAATCGGTGGGGGGTGGCAGCTGGAAAACAGGAAACATCTAGGGTTTAGTTGCCAGGAACGGCTGCGTCGTCGCTTCGGGGGCGACACCGACACATGTGGGCAACTTTAAAGTGCTGCGAAAGTGAAGGTCCTTCACGGGGAAAGCGTTTTCCCTTTCGCTTAGGTCCCCTAATGATACCGCGGCACCCCGTCAAACCCCGAGAGTCAATGCAGTAAAAGCGAAAAGTATTCAAATGAGCTTCTCTTCCACAACTGAACGCAAATATTGTTCACGGTCTTTGTGTGCTGACTGCTGACTGCTGGCCCCATTCAATTCGAGATATGCTTTGACTTTGTCGTGTCTTGCGGATGAAAGCGGAGCCAGAGGAATGGCCTGTACTACTGAGGTGGAACGTATCTTGATTCCTTAAGTCCTCGCGATTCTTTGAAGCATTTCTTTTCGTCAAGATATTTGTGGGTGTGGGGGTGCGTGGGTGCTTGGGAGAGGGAGAAAGTTTGACACTTGGAATGCGAGAATGCCGCCCGGCACACGCGCTTCTGTGTTGTGGTGGAGGGTGGGTGGGGCCGATTGATTGAATTCATATCTCCGTTATGGGTGAGTGATTCTTTTGCATATTAGGATGGATTGCCCGTAATTCCGATTCGAAATGAGATCAGATAAACTTTTTTGAATTTCTCAATGAACACGCTTGATTGCTGTTTGATGGAACGCTTTACTTCTTCTGGCTCTCTCGTGAGCAAGGGGGTGTGGAGGATGAATGACTGAATGACGGAAAAGCATTCAGGGGCCACGTAGAAGACGTCACGAACAAACTGAGTTTGAAGGTGACATCGTGTAGTGACAAACTTCATTTCGACGGCCTTTAGTGACGTCCCACTAAGGAGATGCTCTCCTTGGAATGCAGGGTGGGCGAATTACGTGCCGTAAGGGTCGGCACACCGTAGAAAAGTCGTAATTATTGATAGTGACTTTTCTCAATTTGCCACACCTTCTATTTACTTACGTCTTTTGCTATGCGTCTGTTCCCATTTGTTTACTCTTTCTTGTGTAAGGGTGTCCATTTCCAATTGTCTGCAGTGTGACCAGATAAGAACGATTGGAAAGTGAATTAAAATAAAGCAACAACGGTGTGAGGTATAAAAATGATTGTGACTTCATTTAGAAGCGACATTGACACCATACTGTATGGAATATCATATCATTCAAATAGCAGCCTTAGTTTTGCTGGCAGTGCTATAAACGGTCGGTCCAATTTTTGATGACTCTGTCCAACAACTGCGGCGTTATTCCGGCACAAAGGTCTCGAGTATACGCACCTTCGAGTATGCCTCTATCGTCTCCAATGTAGGCCTCGAATTGTACAGTTAGGGGAGTCCTAAGTGGCTGGCTTGTTGCGCTGACTAAGGTCTGGACGAAGTCCCAGAGAAAATAAACGAGTGGTGTCAAGTCGCATGACCGTTGCGGCCAATTGATGAACACTCGCCGTGAGATGACCCAGTTGCCTAATTTCTCCTTCACACCTTCGAGTGTAGAGGTGCTTGTAGGGGTGTAGCCCTTTTCTTGTTGGATCCAAGGCTCTGATATATCGATGATGCCCAGCTTTGGTTAGAGAACGACGGTTGTCATCGCTCTGTAGCTAGGTAGGTACGTAAATGGGCGAAATCGTCAGTACACTTAGACCATGTTGGTCCATTGTGATACCTATAGTCAGACTACTACCACTGAGCTCCAGTGACAGTGCCATTAATTTGATCCCAGCGACAAATGGTAACTGAACCAGATTTGAACACCGGATAAAGCGTATTAACTTTGCCATCACTGGAATTCGAACCGCAGATCCCTCTAGTCAGGGACAGGCACTCAACCAACTGACCAACATCGCTCTATACCTGAGACCATTGGCGGTAAGGTGCTTGCTTCTTCATGTCGAACGAAATAGGGTCCGATGATGCCGCCATGCCATAAACCGCAACCAAAGAGCAAACCATTGTGGATGCATTGATGTTTGTTCCAACACTTGTGGATTGTCTTCGCTTTGAACTGCGGACCCTAAAATGGTCCTAGTCTCTAGGAGGCGATTTTTAGGCCAAAATCTGAATCTGCGGATGCGGGCAACATTAGCAGCCCCAGCACCTAATTAGCGGACTCTCGGCGTTGTCTTTGGTTGTCCGGTTTCAATTCTGCCATCAGCACAATATGCTGCGGTTGTAGGCCCAAATCCAACCGCAAAATAAGCCGATTTGACTCTCTCTTCTTCTTCGATACTGGCCCTAAAAATGCAATCTCTGTCTATTTGGTGAATTGCGGTCCAAAAGTCTGTACTCATGCTCAAACCATACCTTAGTGCGACAAATTGCCTGCTCACTACAACCATAACGACCACCGACCTCGACGACGAACTTGCGTATTTACAACTGAGCGGGCATTTTGACACATTTTTTAAGAACTTCCGCATGTTCGGCAAGAGTGGAACCATTCATGGTGACAAAGGGCAGTCCTTACTGAATATTTTGACAGCTGGATGTCATTGGCAACTTTGACAGCTCCGGAAACACAACACGCTTGGGATCTGCTCACTCTTTATAGCCCCGACTTTTCGTGTGCTTTAAGCGTCGATCTCTGTGGCGACGGTGGCGTTGTGGGTCTGTGCGAAGACTTCTACGCACTGGAACCTCGTTGTCTAGGTTCGAATCCCAGTACGACCAATTTCACGGCCTTACCTCTTTTGAGTCACTGACAAGCCTCAGAGAGTAATAACCGTCTGTCCAGAAAAAGCTTCTCTAACTTGGCCGTTCGACGTCTGCATAAAACTGTAGGTCCCTTCAAATCGTGAGAGAACAACAGCACGCACAGCACGAGTGGTTGTAGTAGAAGCAAGGCCCTGGCCCTCTATGGGCTGTAGCGCCAGCCATGTTATATTACATTAAGTCGTTCCTGGTTGTATGCATGTGAGTCGTGGGATTCTTATTTCTGGAGCTCATTCACATCCGCAAACTCTTGACGCTTTGAAATCGAAATTTCGCCGCGTTCTAGCCGAGTTGTTGTGTCCAAAAACAGAGAATATAACTTCGTCAGACTCGAATCTTACCTAAACTCCCACGGAGGTCTACGATTCATGTTTATATTGACAATGGCATAGAAATCTAATTCATAAGAGTATTTCATTTAAATTTACTTTCGCAACCACAAAATGGATGCCACGAGTGCAAATGCCACGAGTGGACGCTATGCACCGCCTGAGTCGTGAGCATGCTTCCAGAATTCCCATAAATCACAGACCACTGTAAACTATTCCTAGTCCACTGCTGCCGCTCCTAATCACCCACTGTCCGCAGGACTAGTGCCGTAACATGTTATGCAAAACACCAGGATACCTGCTTGAACACTTAGCGATAATCCCCTCTCATAGTTTAACGTTCGGACGATTTCCGAGTGGAAATCGAAAATAACACGACCATCTACGCAGTTCGGGATTAACCCGAATCCTTTTCACATTCATTCCAGTCACGAATTCAGAATCAATTTCGCATTAATCCACTTCCAAGGGATGAGATCACCTCCGGCGGTGTTTATTTATCAATTACAATTCCAAGGATTCCTAATTTATATTCGACAAGGATATACGCACCCTTCCCCCTCCCATTTCACTACGTCGCGCTGACGTGAAAGCTTCCAAACAAGGACAAAGCAAACATCTCGGTGCTGGTGTAATTACGTATCCTCATTCATGCCGTAGCGGGGTATCACTGCCTGCGTTCTAATTAAAAAGAACGAGCGAGGCACAACAATTTATTGACAACAATTAGGCATCCGCTTTGTCGAGTGCAACCAACTTCAAATCGTTATCATCTATCAGTGCGATAGTGTCCTCGGTCCTTTGTCTTCTGCTGGATTCCCCGCACTCTCACGTAATGACATGGAAAACCGTCTTTCGCACACGACAGCCAAGTGACAGTATCGCGTCGGTGATGTTGCGTGCGATTACATCTTAAATTCGACCCCTCCATCGGCGGGGGATGGCTGACAGCGAGGCGAGCCCCCAAAAGTAGTGGATTTAAAGAAGCCCAGAAACGCCAACTCGAAGGGGAGCTGAAAAGGATTTCGTTTTTTTTTGTTTGCTCGTCAGGACTTAGGGGTTGTTTGTTGTTGGCTGTGACTCCGAAGCGTGCGGGAGGGACTGAAATGAAATGAAAAAGCACCAAAGCGCAGTCGGGAAGTGACACACTAATGTCTTGGGATAATTTCATTTCGAGGTTTCGTGCTTCTTCTTGAGTTGATTTGAGTTAGTTTCTGCTGGGTGTGCCGTCGATGGGATGGGGTGCAGATGGTTTTTCTGTGTCGGCAGCAGGGGATGCTGGGGGGAACATTTGTTTGGGAATTTCTCGCGTTTTGATGTGTGCTCCTGATCGAGTTCGACAGCTTGGGAGTCGAGGGGCTTATCCCAGGGGGGGGGGGGGGGGGGGGGGGGGGGGGGGGGGGGGGGGGGGCTTAGGAGATGGAAACTCGAATGATTCGGTCGGATTAGGACCTTGACATGGGGAAGAGATTTATCTGATTTGAAGGGTGAAGTGCCGTGGAAGGGATTTCTTGCAGCTTTGTTATATTTTTGCAAGGGTTCCGGACGGGGTTCAATGGAATCCTTATGGTTTTGCTTCTGTCATTTCGAGTTATTGCTTCATAACTTTGGAAGCGTATGACGAGGAATTTTGACTGAAGACGTGTCTATGGAATTGACGGCCCTTCATTTTGGAATTAATAAGTTGTCCGCAGGATTGTCTTTCGCTTTTTGGATGATTGAACCGCCTACCAAGTCGATCAAGTGCTCATTGACGCAAGACATCTCTCAAATGTGGTGGATCTGCGAAGACTCTGAGGAGCAAATGTTGATTCTGACCAATTTTCTTCGACTATTGACCAACTATTCAATAAATCAATTGTGCCATAAGCTGCGCCGTCTGCTTGAAACCACATCACCTGCACATCATGGTTGTTGAACAGTGCTTACTTTGGAGCACACCGCAGATTATCAGAGTCTCCGAAGAGCAATTAAGCGTGACACTCTCTGGTATGAGGTAGCTGCGGCTACATACTACACAGCATCATCGATAAGAAACCTGTAGCATGTTGGCGAGTAAAAATAATAATGATATGAGTGGAGTCAGAATGGTCCACCTTTGCCTAGCTCCTACAAGTGTTGTGCGTGCTTTATTCTCTCACGAGTTGGTCTCCTCCACTCCTCCACAAATACTTACTTACTTAATTATCACACCCATGGAGGGTCCCAGTCTGAGCAATTGTTGCCTTCCATCGTTGATGGTCCTGAGCACGCTGCTTCCAGTCCTCAAGACCAAGCTGTCTTGCATCCGCAAATCTTTATACAAGAGTTTCGATCTTCCTTTCCTTCTCGAACCAGTAGGCTCGGATTCAAAGACCCTCTTTGCTGGAGCATTGTTGTCCATGCGCTCGATGTGGCAGACCCAGTGCAATCGACGGATTTTTGCCTTCCGGACTACATCCACATCTTGGTACAGCTCGTAAGAGTTGGCGGCTATGTCTTCTCCTCCATTCACCTTCCTCGAAGACGGGACCATATATCCGACGTAGAATTTTTCTCTCGAAGGTACTAAGAATCAGCTCTTCAGTTTTGCTTAGCGTCCAGCTTTCGGCTCAGAGCAGGACTGGCAAAATAAGAGTTTTGTAGGGCGTGATTTTGGTCCTTCGAGCCCAATTGTTTTGATAAACCGAAGTAGCACCGGTTGCCAAGGGCAATTCTACGACGGATCTCCACTGTGATGTCGTTTGTGGAGTTCACGTTTGCCCCGAGGTAGACAAACTCCTTTACTACCTCGAAATTGTAGCTGTCCATCGTGAAGTTCTGCCCAAGGTGGTGTGCTACGGAACGTTTTTTGGTCGACAGCATATATTTCGTTTTGTCCTCATTGACCTTGAGACCAGTTCGTTTCGCCTGTTCTTTAATCGCCGTAAGAGCCTCCACTACGCCACGTTGAGAACGCGCGACGATGTCGATGTCATCTGCGTACCCCAACAGTCTCCTCCACAAATACATTATTTTTTTCCAGAAGTTGGAGAAACTGCGACTTGTAGATAGGACACGACGAGGCTTCTATACAAAAAGGAAAAATCCAACCTCAGCCTTCCAACTCAACGATATCGTGGATTGTAGGAATTGACGAGCTTGCAAGGCTAACCCCTTGGGCTTGAAGACTAGGATATATGTAGCTAAACTCCTAGCTATGTGAAAATTATTCGCAACCCAATTCAACTGTGGCTTATGCGTCGAAGACAATCCATTAATTGGAAATGTGTTTATGGAAGACTACCCTTAGTTATAATGGGTGTTTTTTTTAGAGGTATAGAACTTTAAAATGGGATAAAATAAAGATGATTGCTTGAATTGACACGAAATTTACTTCATTCGAAAGACAATCTTCTGGCATTACAATTTAAATATGACTTCTGGCATATGACCATCGCGGCTGGTTCGGACGTAGTCTAATCTGGAGGTCCAATTTTCGAAGACTTTTTCCAACACAACATTTGTGGTCGTGTATCGGCAATAACGCGGCGAATGTTGTCCTCCAAGTGGTCAATCGTTTCGGGCTTATCGGCGTAGACTAGCGACTTGACATACCTCCACAGAAAAATGTCCACCGGCGTTAAGTCGCATTGTCTTGGGGCAAATTCACGGGTCCGCAACGTGAAACTATGCGGTTACCAAACGTTTCCTTCAATAAATAAGTTGTGGCACGATCTGTGTGACATGTTGCGCCGTCTTGTTAAAACCACTGCTCCTGCACATCATGGTTGTTCAACTGATGCAAGAAAGAGTCAGTAATCATGGCTCTATAGCGGTTACCACTGACTGTGACGTTTTGGTCAGCATCGTTTTTAAAGAAGTACGGACCAATTTTTCCACCAACCCATAAAGTCCACCAAACAGTCAGTTTTTGTAGATGTAACGTTGTCTCAACATACAATTGAGGATTATTATCACTCCAAATACGGCAGTTTTGTTTATTATATTTTTCGTTCAACCAAAAGTGAGCGCGGTGAAAATGGACGTAGTGCGCGATAAGTATTTCGAACAGAACCATGATTTTCAAAATAAATTTGAACAATTTGGAAGCGTTGCTCTGACGTCAGTGTATTCACGTTGAAATGCCAAACAAAACTTCAACAAAAATCACTTGACAGCTGACCAGCTGGCCGCCAGTTGAAATAGTGTTGCCAACTTAAAGTTCTATACATCTAAAAAAAAAACTCAAATTGGACAGATTCCGCCATGCTATCACACGGTCCCACATGCCCAAAATCATATTCAAACATTAATGCCATAGATCTCTAACTATGAATGTTTTTATGTAGCTTTTCCATCTAAAGTCTCTTAAAATGTTTCAAAAAAGCACCCTTTACTTACGTGTTTATCATGGCTGCGACGCATATAGGGTCTAAGCCTGAGCTACAACTGCCTTCCCTCGTTGGCGATCACTGGCACGGTGCTTGCCATCATCAGGGCCAAACTCTCTAGCTTCTCTAGATTCGGTTTTCCTCTTCCTCTATAAATCTGGATGCTAGGATTCGATGGCACTCTCAGCTGGAACAGCATTGGTGTCCATGCGCTCGATGTGGCCAAGCCAGTGCAGACGATGGATTTTTTCCTTCTGGACTACATCCGCATCTTGGTACAGCTTGTAAGAGTTGGCGGTTCATTCACCTCCCATGCAGACAGGGTAATATATCGCACACAGAATTTTAAGGGACCAAAAACCAGCTCTGTTGTCTTGCTTATCGTCCAGCTTTTGGCCCCAAACAGTAGGAATGGCAAAATAAGTATTTTATCAATTTGGTTCATCGTGTCAGGAGCCAAGTTGTTTTGGAAAACCGAAGGAGCACCGGTTGCCAAGGGTGATTCTACGTCGGATGGGGATCTCCACTGGCGTGTCATTTGTGGAGTTCACGTTGTTCACGAGTTAGACAAATAGCTCGAGATTATAGCTGTCGATCATGATGTGTCCTCGGTGCTGTGCGCGGAAAGGTCTCTCGCTCGACAGCGTATATATTGTTTCCTTGGATCATTGAGGTCTTTTCATCTGCTCCTCAATCACAGGGAACGCTGCCATTACAGCACGTTGAAGCGACGATGTCGATGTTACAAACATTTGGACTAACATGCAACTACCCGGCGTTCTCCAGCATCAGATGGAAGAAATAATAGGACAGCGCATCTCCTTGCCTAAATCCGGTGCAGGATTCAAACAGCTCGAAGCTCCTCGAGCAATGTATCGCGTATGTGTTAGCTGAGTTCCCCAATAGGGCCACCGGATCGAAAAGCTCCGACCAACGCTGTCGTATGAGGCTTTAAAATCGATGAAAAGACGGTGCGTATCGATCTGAAACTCTAACTAGCCTGCTCCAGTGCAATTATTTGGTCTAAATCCCAGCGTTAAATCAGTTGATTACCACTCTCTCCCCTTGCAGTCCATTCTCACAGAAGCGTAATTTTACGAATCACAAGTTTGATTGGTTGACTCACCTTTCTTGCCCTTTTCTACACCCACACAAATGTTTCATTAAAATGTTCCACTGCTCGCCTTGCACAAAGATTCAATTTCAAAAAGGGACACAAAAGGAGCAGTCCTTCCGCCGCGCACAGATCGCCATCAAGAACGATGCGGTGACAAGAAAATTCATGTTTGCATAAATTTGTCACTCTTTCGTTTTAACGTCACCTTTGGCAGCCAACTCTGTTCGGCTCCCGTCCTTTTGTCAGTCAAATTTGAACCACTCACCGTTCGCTGCACCTTCTCGTCCGCTTGCTCTGCGGAATAATGACAACATCCCTTGTCCACAAGGGCGGTGGGCAAAAATTACCGGATGCTTGCATAATTCGCCATAATGAAGAGGGATTTTCATTGCCGAAGGTCGTTAAGCAGCGCCAACGGAAGGTCGGCGGACGTCCTCCTCGTAACGACGATAACAGCAACCGCCCCTCGAACCCCTGCGCTGGACACACAGGTACACTCGCCTAATGATGGAAACCCCTCCTGAGTTATGGCAGAAATAAACCGCTCCCGCCCCCGCCCATCGGGCTAATTCAATTATTTTCGCCGGGCTTTCATTTTTGTCTCGCTCGCCCCGTCGTGACACTGGGCTACAGACAGCCAGTGCAGATGTTCCAGGGTCGATTGCTATTTTTGGCAACCGCCGGGGTTTGATGGGGTGACTGAGGGGACGAGGGCTTGGGACGAATTCAATACGTACAAGTGGACGGTTGGATGTTTGGAATATTAACGCGAAAGAATCGAGCCATAATCGCCGCATAAACCTCTTAGAAAATTGAAAACGCGTCTCTGCCGCGGCGGAGGATGACAAGCTCAATTCGACCCGCTCACCTGTTGGAGCGGGGGGACGGGAGGTCGTTTATAACGGCATTTAAGGTGAAATTTTAGGCGCTTCACTTGGAAATTGGTGTTCGGTGGGAAGAGCCGAGATCAATGGATGTTCCTGGAAAGGGATTCTCTCCGTTTTTCTTTTTTGCTGTTGTTTGATTTATCACGCAGGTGAATGCTGCACGAGTCGGTACGGCTCGTTACGCACGACCATTGGGGTTCAAGGAGAGAGATTAATTCGAGTAAATGGTCCCCGGGCGGGCGAGGGGGTTAATTTACTTGGAAGAACTTCGGCAATGGCCGCTCCTCGGAGCAACTCCTCGCAGACATGTGGTTGGGTGGGTGGTGGTTTTAACTAATTAATTCAAGAAAAAGGAGGAATGACTCAAGGGTTGCTGGAAAAAAGTGTGGTTAACCGAAATTCGAGTGGCAATTTGAAAGAAGCGCTGTGTAAGGGAACCAAGGAAACCTGTTTGTCTGCGACTTGGTGTTCTAGATTTGATGACGAGCGGAAAAACGAGGGGAGGAGTCGACGTGGCAATCTGGTGAAATTTGTAGCGCGTGGCTTAACGAGTGGCATTCGCACTTCAAAGTGAAATTGCGTGTCGGTCTGAAATCAGACAGACATGGCATAGGGAGGACCAGTTCCTCGTTCCTCGTTCCTCGTTCCTCGTTCCTCGTTCCTCGTTCCTCGTTCCTCGTTCCTCGTTCCTCGTTCCTCGTTCCTCGTTCCTCGTTCCTCGTTCCTCGTTTCTCGTTCCTCGTTCCTCGTTCCTCGTTCCTCGTTGGTCGTTCCTCGTTCCTCGTTCCTCGTTCCTCGTTCCTCGTTCCTCGTTCCTCGTTCCTCGTTCCTCGTTCCTCGTTCCTCGTTCCTCGTACCTCGTTCCTCGTTCCTCGTTCCTCGTTCCTCGTTCCTCGTTCCTCGTTCCTCGTTCCTCGTTCCTCGTTCCTCGTTCCTCGTTCCTCGTTCCTCGTTCCTCGTTCCTCGTTCCTCGTTCCTCGTTCCTCGTTCCTCGTTCCTCGTTCCTCGTTCCTCGTTCCTCGTTCCTCGTTCCTCGTTCCTCGTTCCTCGTTCCTCGTTCCTCGTTCCTCGTTCCTCGTTCCTCGTTCCTCGTTCCTCGTTCCTCGTTCCTCGTTCCTCGTTCCTCGTTCCTCGTACCTCGTTCCTCGTTCCTCGTTCCTCGTTCTTCGTTCCTCGTTCCTCGTTCCTCGTTCCTCGTTCCTCGTTCCTCGTTCCTCGTTCCTCGTTCCTCGTTCCTCGTTCCTCGTTCCTCGTTCCTCGTTCCTCGTTCCTCGTTCCTCGTTCCTCGTTCCTCGTTCCTCGTTCCTCGTTCCTCGTTCCTCGTTCCTCGTTCCTCGTTCCTCGTTCCTCGTTCCTCGTACCTCGTTCCTCGTTCCTCGTTCCTCGTTCCTCGTTCCTCGTTCCTCGTTCCTCGTTCCTCGTTCCTCGTTCCTCGTTCCTCGTTCCTCGTTCCTCGTTCCTCGTTCCTCGTTCCTCGTTCCTCGTTCCTCGTTCCTCGTTCCTCGTTCCTCGTTCCTCGTTCCTCGTTCCTCGTTCCTCGTTCCTCGTTCCTCGTTCCTCGTTCCTCGTTCCTCGTTCCTCGTTCCTCGTTCCTCGTTCCTCGTTCCTCGTTCCTCGTTCCTCGTTCCTCGTTCCTCGTTCCTCGTTCCTCGTTCCTCGTTCCTCGTTCCTCGTTCCTCGTTCCTCGTTCCTCGTTCCTCGTTCCTCGTTCCTCGTTCCTCGTACCTCGCTCCTCGTTCCTCGTTCCTCGTTCCTCGTTCCTCGTTCGTTTAGACCTAATTCACGACCTCCACTACAAGCCCCTTCGAACACATCCTTGCGTGCAACCCTCGAAACATACGTCGTCCTCATCGAATTCAATCCAAAAGCGGGCATTTTCTCCAAAACACATCTTCGCATTTAGGACGCGCGCCATGCACGACTAACCGCATCCCTTTTGCTGAATTAAAAACCGTAAACCATCAACAGCAGCAGAAGCTTCTAGCCGAATGCGAGTGAAAGGCATGAAGAGCGGAAACATCTCGCAAATGAATTAGGCGAAATGTAATTTGAGGTCCTCCGACCACATCAAGGGTTGGTTTCAAGTTTGCCTCTCCTCACAAAGGCCGAGTGGCTGCCACTGGGCGGGTGTGGTGTGAGTGGTTGCCCATCGGCGCAAAGGTGATGACACACTCCAACCACACGGCAAGATGATGCCGTCTACCTTTGAAGCATCCATCCAGTCGTACCCTCTGTGAACGATGGAAGCTCTATGAGTGTTCGTGCTGAATTACGTGCCATTAAGGATTCTTGTCGCGTCGTCTCATAAGATTTCCATTTTCCATGCTACGTTTTCTGCCCAGCGAAGCGTTTCTTCTATTTCTGTTCAACACACACCTACATCCACCCTCCACTTGTTCGCATCCAACAAATGACACATCGTTATTTTAAGCAATCTGCTTGCAGTCGGATAAGGGTGGCAGGGCCTTCATTTAGTTGCGAGGAGTGAGGTTGTCAGTTGTCACCTGGGGGGTGACACATCGGATATCCTCAACGAGGATGCATTCAGTGCCCCCGACTCTGCCATTCTTAAATCTACCTGAGAGCCTGCAAACAATCATCCCTTAAACAGTTCTCTCGTTTTTTTAATTTCAACACTTAAAGAATCACGAGTACAGACGAACGGATGTCCCTCTCAGCGATGTCCCCGTCTCTCCACCACACGCCGACATCATACGGCACGACTCTTCGTCGCAAACAGATGGCACCGGTGTAGGTGTGTAGGAAAGCACCGGGTCCGGTGGAAATTTCCATTTCGACGGCGACGGTGGCAGCAGTCATTGAGCCGTCTTCCATCACACCACCATCCGCCGGTTTCCGGCATCCGCATCGTCCGTAATGAACTCCATTTCGCTCCGTGCTCGTATTTCTCCGTCATTAGGCTCTACAGTTAAATGCCTGCATTGCCTGCGGGGTTGACAGGACCGTCCAGCGGGCGTGGGGAGGCTGGAATCCCATTCATTCGCTTTGTTTCAAAGACGACGACAACGAAAACTAGACGGCATACTCCAGTCCTGAGCCGAGGAGTGAACGGATGAGCTCCTGGTAGTGATATCGCAAAGTGTTTATCCCTTTACTGTCCCGCTTGGAATATTTTGCCTGCTAAGTGCTTTAGGCCGTCGGCCATAACTCTTATTTTACTTTTTTTTTTTTGCTTTCAAACTTGTGGGTGGCCAGCTGATGGGAGGGCGTGCATTTGCGATGAGTCGGTGAAATCGGAATGTGCTTCAGATTTGTTGTGGTTAGGGAGTGTATCTCCCTCCTCCCCCTTTGACCTGCACACACACAAGCAAACAGAAAAAAAAACGAGGGAGTTAAATAAGCGATTGTGGGAATGGGACACTTGCTGCACGACGAACCGACTCGATGTCCTGGCCCGGTTTTGTGGCAAATAAGTTTCTCGGCTTGGGTTTGGGTTTGGATTTGTTTTATGCTTGCCTCCGCATCGGGGTGGAGGCATTTTGAATTAATGAGTGGTTTCGAAGTTTTTCTAATCGATGCATCGGTTTGTGCTTGTCTCTTTTCAGGTAAGGACGTGGTTTCGTTGTGGAATGCTCTCGCAGTAGGCAGTGTGGTTTTGTGAGTAAAATTTGCATTCAATTTGTTGATGGGGATTGAGGTTGTTAACGTGGTCGAAGACTGCTGGAGCATGTCGTTGGAATTTTTTAATTAGTGAGCTTTCCCATTTTTGCTGAAGTTTTAGGTTGGCGACACTTGTTGAGGCTTTGTATGCATCTGTGTGCGGGATGTGCTGCTCGCCGATAGACGCTGGACACAGAGCACAGGAAAATTATGCAATTTATTCACAAAATGCTGGATGTGTGTGAATTTGTATGCCATTCCTCTTATTTCTGCTGCAGGTCCTTCATTGCCTACGTGACCTATGGTTCGTGTGCTGTTGGTGATTGAGATGAGGGTCAGTGATGCATCTCGCGATGTTCGTGTGGGGCTTGGATCACTCAGATGCCATTGTATTTACTCAGCTGCCCATATGTTTGCTTTGAGGAAGCAGAAACAACGAACTGCGAAGAGACGAATAAGTCGATTGAGTTATGGTTAGTCTGCTGAAGATTTCTGCATACATGAATAGTTTGTAATAGTTAAAACTAGACACTGGAATACAGCACGTGTCTGTATGCACTTCTTTGGCCGTTTTCAGTTTCAGCTGTACTGTGAACATCGCATCTATTGTGGACTTACATGAAATTAAACCACACTGCTGCTTTAAAGATTTCAGCAGAGAACCCGTCCGCATACACTGCCATCTTGGTATTGCTTTTTTTTTTTTTGTAATTTGCGGGCGCTCAAGGGATTGCTAATACCCTTAAGTGTCCGGGGTCAAGACACAGCACGAGCCGAAGGTATAGAGTGAGAAAGGGAGAGGAGGTACCTGTGCACATTGGTCTTAAATATCTGCGGGTTGTAGTCTGTGGGAAATATAGGGCTGGGCAGAGCATTCCAAATTCGCGTAGTACGGCTGAAGAACGAGTCTCTAAATTTAACTGTGCGTCCGAAAGTAGGCTTAGGGGTAAACTGATGAGCATTCCTGGCGTGACGAGTATTGCGGGTGAATTCATGGAGAGGAGGAATGCAGTTGGCTAGCTCACTTGAGCATCGTTTGTTGAAATAGCGGTAAAATACGGACAAAGAAGAAACGGTACGTCGATGTTCGAGCGAGTCTAATGACTTTGCGACATTGTTGTCTCCTATAAGTTTTATCGCTCGCTTTTGGATTCGATCTAGTAGATGCAGGGTGGTCTTTGGGGCACCAGACCAGATATGAGCGTTGTACTCAAGCTTGGGGCAGATATACGCCTTATAAATGAAAGCCAAATCAGAGGGGGTGAAATATTTCTTGCATCGATTAAGGAAACCTAAACATTTCGCAGCATTTTTGGCGACCTCAAATATGTGATCGTTCCAACTAAGTGTTGTGTTGATACACATACCAAGGATGGAAAGCTTTCCGGTTTCATCGACACAAGCACCATTCATGGATAATGGCTGATTAACAAGGGTTCGCTTTAGGTACAGCAGACAGCATTTAGTCTTTGAAGCATTGAATTCCACTCTGTTGTTGTTTCCCCAGTTAATTATGCTGTCAAGATTGGAATTCAATGTGCTTAACATACGCTGCCGTTCCACTTCTACGGCCGAAGGGCAGGGTCGTGAGTCTCGGAACGAATATGAAAAGCTGAGGGTGCTGTCATCAGCGAAGGAATGGATTGGATTAGAAGTAGCAGACAAGAGATCATAAATAATAATGAGAACGAGTGTCGGAGACAGAACAGAGCCTTGGGGTACACCAGCATTTATTTGGTGGATATCAGACTTGAACCCATCCAAAACAACTTGAATTGAACGATTCGAAAGGTGATTTCTAATCCATAGAAGAAGAGACTCATCGATACCGCATTTTCGACAAAAGAGCTTGATGCCAAACTTTGTCAAATGCCTTAGAAATATCAAGTGCAATGATCTTGTTTTCGCCTGCATTATGCAAAGATGTGTTCCACTTTTCGGTGAGATAAGCTATCAGATCACCAGTGGACCTGTTGCTCTCTTCGCCATGTCAAGGACGGCGGACAGAATTCTCATTTATCATCGCCCAGATCGAGTGGAATGCGAGTGATCTAGTGTGAATAAGTTTTTTCTATTGTTTGTTTATTATTGTGTTATTATGCTTTTTACTTAAAGACTGAATGTACAAAAACGATGCACTTTGGTCAGGAAATTGCTTCGCTGGGTTTTGTTATGTTTCGTTCAGTATCGTTAAGTTTCGTTAAGTTTCGTTAAGCTTCGTTAAGTTTCGTTAAGTTTCGTTAAGTTTCGTTCACTTGTCCATACTTAAGTCGGAGTGAATCCCTTTCTGCAGACACAGACGAGGGTTGGTATTGAAAATTATACTCATATGAAAAGTTAGAAACTACTTAGGCTGTATTTTGTGCAACCTCTGCTAAAAAAAATGCCCCCTTAGTACACATTTTCCTACCGCAGCCAGCAGATCGATATGCTGGAGCCTCATGCCTGCGAGTGAACACCTATTTGTAGAGGAGTCATCGATTTACCTAGCTTGTCCTCGTTCTACAAGAACGTGTTGCAATAGTACCTAAATGTAGGAATCATCGATCTGCAATAGAGAAATGTTTTGTACAATGCCGGATATAATGGTCAGGTAACACTGTTTCGGAAGGCGTTTCGAAGTTGAAATATTGGACCGCGCAAGCTAGAAGTCTGGTATAGTACACAGACGAATCAAAGATGGAATCCGGAGTGGGAGCAGGCGTCTTTGCACCCAACACAAGGATTTCCGTACCAATGGGGTCGTAGCGGAAATCCACGCCATCGAGATCTGCGCCAGACAAAACCTCCACAAAGGCATTAAGGGCGCTACTATACTGATATTCTCAGACAGTCAAGCGGCACTAAAGGAACTCTCGTCTAACCTTGTGGACTCCAAAACAGTCAAATGTTGCTATGACGCTCTATCATCCCTTGCCAGACACAACAAAGTGAAGTTTGGCTGGGTACCTGGACACAGGGGGATTGCAGGCAACGAATCCGCAGGGCTGGCTCGGAATCTGCATTCATCGGTCCTGACCGTACTGTAATGTCAATAGGACAGCAGTCACAACTCTGATTAACGAATGGGAAAACAAGACCAGTGGACACATGGTCATGGTATTAGGCAATCCAAACGTTTAATCAGGCCTTATTCATATAAGTGAATATTCAATCTTAACAGAGAAAACTTAAGATTGCTAACAAGCTTTCTTACAGGCCATATTGGCCCGAACCACCACCTTAACTTCTGAGCACATCTTGTGCGAATGTCCGGCACGAATATGGTTAAGGAAACTCATCTTCTTCTGGGGCGGTACTCATATCAGTGGTCTTAAGAAACTCCACTACTAAAGACTTACTAGCTTCCATGCGGGAAGTACTACGACTTCTGAGATAACTCCAACACTCCGATACAATAGATCTATTCTGGTAGCGGTGTCGTTGTCATCATGGCATGGGTTGTACAAGAGGAAAAAAAAGAAAGATGTAGGAATACGATACAGCTTGAGACAAGACACGGTCCTTCGTAGAACATCGCCATTTCCATCAGTGAAGGATCCAGGTTACACAACACTAGTCAATCAAATGTCCTCTGCATCCAAGTGGTACGTGGGAATGTGCATTCTGCCTCTGAAAAGATAAACGTTGTGGAGCACAGAGAGTAATGCGGTCAAGAAATACTGGGCGCCTTATTTTGCTTCACTTTTTAGGGAGTTACAGAAGACGTTTTGCACATTTTCACCATGAATTGTGGGATTGCACAGAGTGGAAAGCAGAGGAGGTCCAAGACGTGAACCTTGTTGGACACCTGCTAGTAACTTCTTAAAGAAATAAATCTTCGATTCTGCGCCGATGCAATGAAATCTTTTATATATTCACCCAGAGTCTGATGTTGCCCAGTTCTTCTTTGTCCAAATAGTGAAAATGGTTTATAACAAGGCTTTTCATAATCATGCGCGTTGGAACCTTGTTAAAACAAGCTCACTGTCAGTCCTCTTATGGTTTTTGTTTGTACATGGAAGTAGAATGAAGGCCTTGAGTTAGCCTCAACCATCCGCAGTACTCCTCGAGGCAGAAATAAATGAGCAAGGAGATATTCAACTTCTATCTCCCTCTTCTATCTCCAGGGAAGGTGGTCGTGTCGCAACTGGCGTTTCCAATTTCCGCTTAATCGAACTGACTTCGATTGCGAGACATATTAGGACATGGGGGCTTCACCAAATCTCCGATATCCTCTACTGAATGAAGGAAGATCTGATCGTTGGGACTGGTTGTCAATTGCTGTGTAAGCTTCTACCAAACCTGACTGGTAATACGTGCTTAATTCATGACATCAATTTAACAATTTGCTCTGGTTTACAGCACTCCTCGCACCTCTGTTATTTTTCTATTATTTCTGCAAGCATAACGACGATGCACACAAAATGGTCCTGTCTTTAATCGGAAATGAAACACTCGTTGTCATCAATAAATTTCGGATCGGCTTGGAGCAGCACAGAAACGTCGCGTGTCGAACTTCTTCCATTCATTGTCAAGCCCCCCAAACGACACAAAGTTTCCCCCTTTTCTTTGAAGCACAAAACCGAATTCGACAACAGGGCCGACCAAATCAACTGCCTTCCTCAGATCGTCATAAATAAAGCAATAAAAGAAGTCCTAAGCATGAGCAAATCAATAAATAATTTCAAAACTCAGCCACAGATGTGATGGGGTGCGCTACCCCGAAAACAGCGCTCACATCACACCGCCCACACGCACACGTACATGCCCATCCATGCAAGAAACGCGATGCGTGCGAGAGCATAAAGCACAGACAGGAACCATAAACATACGTGTCATGCGGCGCATATGGACAACACAACACACACCCACAGAGGGTGTCGTGATTTATTTCGCTTTCCTGCCTGCCACTAGGGAAGTCGATGGGGACCAAGTGGAGGCTAATGGACTGCCGGCATGCCTTTCATTAGAATGGGCGCTGATAATGCAATCGCACCCATGCCAGGCACCACCAGCCGAAGTGTCCCACCACCACCGTCCTGGCCAAACGAAGAAAAACTGAGTCACGTGGGCTGCGGTTGAGGGGCATGGGGGACGTGTGCCTGTGGGTTCTTGATAAGCCCGGAAGACAGTTTTATGGTTATCATTGCCATGGGAGATGGGCACTTAAGTCGATTCGTATAGGCAATTGATTGCTATTGACAGAGAGTTCCGTTCTGTGCAGTGTCCCTGAGGCGAAAACGTTTTTTTTTTTTTTTTTTCATTCATGATTCCACCCACACGTTGGCAAAACGCTTCAAAGGACTCACGAGTCTGGATTTCTGCGCAGCAAAAAAATGTATTTTTAAATTATGCACGACGTCTGTTGCGTAGGACATCGAGTAGTCTGAGTTACGTGCGATTCGTGGGAGTTGTGGAATTGTGAAAATCTCCAAGGTAAACCAGGGGACGAAGTGCGCTAATTAAAACGATTCTCGGAATGTGACAGTTAAGATTCAGCTTGTGCGGGCTTGGACTGTCCCATCGCACTGGAAAGGGCTGAAGGACGAATCGACGGATGGATATTTTCCATGGAAATTTGCCCCTTGTAAAATAAAATCATCATTTGACTGGCTAATCCTGGCTTTTTTTGTCGGTTCTATTGTTTCGTAGAAGTAGCTAATCCTTCGTCGAGTACTTGACATGGGTAATAATCTGATGTCTGACATCGTTTGCTGTCAACTGCGTGAACATCTATTTGTTGTAATTTGAAGGTTTTTGTTTAGCAATTCTCAGTATTGGCCGTTTTATGTCGATCTCATGCTCGTCTTTCTGTGCAGAAAGCACGTACTCCGGGTTCGAGGCAAAATGCTTTGAAATTTGAATTTGATTGGCACGAGGGACACTGAACTAAGTAACGTCAACCATCCGCTTTAAAGGGATTCACCTAGAAAGTCGATGCTCATCATCTGCATCGTCATCTTCTGACCCGCATGATCCACTACAGTAGTCGCGGGGGCAATGCACGCACGGTAATGCATCCAGGTCACTGGATCCTCCGCCGCCATCGACTCTAACTTAACAGGCGTTATGCCCAAGCGCAACCAGACAAGTTTTTGGACTTGGTCCAACCATCTCGTCCTGAGTCTGCCAAACGATCGCCTACCTGATGGATCCGCCAATGGTTTCATGTATAAATTTACGTGAGGTAAAGATGGCAAGTCACCAAGTCAGCATTCTAGGGACCCTTATTGAATCCGAATAAATTGAGCCTTCAACAAATACGGAGCCTGGGTAGGGAATGTCGTCCGTCTGAACAATATTCGATCAATTATCTACAAAAGCCAATAATTCTCTATAAACGGTGATAGCAGTTAAAGCAGGAGTTCCCCGAATGCCGGGGCCACTTCCGATTAAATCGTTTGTCCTAGAAACCATAAAAACCATGCTTTATCGTTAGACTTGAGGAAATTGCTGGAGTTCCCCAAGAAAGCGTGCTAGGGCCCCTTCTTTTTAGCGAACTCAAATAAATGGACACTGAAGAAATACTATGATGGGAGTACAGCTTCTAAGTGGATCTGAGCAAGACTTCTGCAGTTGCACACGGTGTTTTGCTAATTGGCCTCACATCCCATCACGTGCAGAACCGAAAAGCGTTGTCCTTGTTTCCTTCGCTAGGGTCATCGACAGTATGTCTGTCAATATCCGTGGCTTCTGTTCGTCTCTAAACCAAACATTTTTTTACGTGGTGAGGGTGGTAACCTCACGCACAACCCCCAAATGGAAGGCCATGCCCATTCTTCGACCCTCAGGCCAAGGGTCCGGCTGAATCCGGAGTCCGTAACCTGGCTGAGACAGTTCACCTATAGGACTCGTCCGCCGGCAACGTTATTCCAAGATCCCGACTTGGCGTTGGAAACAAAACATGTTTACGATCTGAGCTCCGAATATGTCGGAGTTGATAAAGAAAGGAGAGCGCATCTCTCTGGAGTTCTTGATGCCACCGATGGCCAATCAGTTGTTCAGCTCCTCCACCGCCTTCCATAAAGAAAGGTGGTACAGACTAATTCTCCCCGTTTGCAGCCGCCAACGACGTCTCACGGGGGTTCTGCACCCAATCTTCGGTCGAAGGTGCTCGGCTCGCACGTGAGAGTAGGAGTTCATTGACTGATGCTAGGTAAAGGTGCCTGCGACTGCATGAGACGTCATATCAATGCTTTGGAATCAGTATGTTGCTACTACTATAATAATGTAGGTGGCACCACAGTTGGAGTTGGAGCTAGGCCTAGCTTCTGCAGCAACGAGTGCTATGCGTACCTGTCATACATCCTTTAGGATTGATGATCGGTGATGTCATTTATTTTCATTTCTTGCCATCTTTAGGGTCTTTGGGATATTTACCAGGGGGACTGCATATAAAGGAACACCCTCTCATAAGGGACAGTCTTATCAACTTTACTTAGCCACCAATTCCTGCAGTCCATGATGGTTAGTCCCCTGAGCCTTTTTGTTTGCACATACTTTGAAGCATTCTGTTCACCATTTCTGAAAATATGGTCGAAGGTCCCATAACTTCTTCGGTCATCTTACCAAATTAAAAGCAGAACCGCACATTGGGCTTCCAGAAATCTACAACAGCTATCAGTAGAGCGTTTCGGCACAAGTCGCTGTATGCTGAATTCGTTTCTTTTCTGGAGCATGTCGATTGCCTTGGACAGCCGGGTGTCTAAAATGTAGCTCCCTTCTGTTTTTTCCAATTTGGGTTACTCGATGCCTACTCAATGCAGTTCCAGCGGCACATACTGTTGACGACTCTTGCGAAAGAAACAAGGACAAAGATTTGAATATGAGGTCCCTTAACAAACCACGTGCAGCCACAGAAGTCTTGTTCAAATCCACTTGGAAGCTGTACACCCATCGAAGGCCTAGAATTTCTTCAGTGTCCATTTATTTGAGCCCTAGCACGCTTTCTTGGGGAACTCCAGCATTAAATGTTCTCAAGTCTAACGATGAAGCATGGCTCTCGTGGTTTCTAGGAAGAACATTAACATCGTTGGCTTAAAACACGATTTAATCAAATTTGTTGTAGAGGAGAGGGCTCAGCATTTGGGGAACTCCTGCTTCAACTGCCATCACCGCATACGTAGATTCATCCGTTTTTACTCATAATTGCAAATTGTTCACATGGCTCACAATTCCAACGAGGATTCTATACTTGTAGAAGCCACAATTTATTCGGATTCACTGCAAAGAAGGAGTACAATAGTGGTGCCTTAAGGAACTCCTGCTTTAAACGTAAATTCTTACATAATAGCATCAACTTTCTAGGCGATTCCCTTTAATGCTAGGGGCTGCTATTTTGACAATGTCTCACCTAGTTATTTTCCTGGTTATCCATCCATTCCGTGGTTGCCCGTGGCGTTGTGGGTATATGCGTCGACACCTACGCACTTGGACCTACTTGTCTAGGCACGACAAGAAATACTTTTCACGGCCCCACCTCTTCCGAGTCACTGACAATGGTCAAAGAGTATAACTGTCTAGAAAAAAAATTCTCATTTTGCCGTTCGAAGTCGGCATAAAACTGTAGGTCCCTTCCACTCGTGATAGACCAATAGCACGCACAACACGAGTGGTTGCTGAGAAACTAGGCCCTGGCCCTTTACGGGTTGTAGCGCCACCCATATTATTGTAATCCGTCCATTCCTATTCTGGTTTAAGTTCCTTAAATTTACTTCGGTACTTCGAGAATGACCACAAAGGAAGCATCCACCAGGGCAAAAACCGCCATGCTCAAGTAAAGCTGCGTACAACAAGACGCTCGCCAAATCGTCTGAAGGAGCTCATTTCTGTTTGCGAGAACCGTATTCTTGGCCATCATATCTCACACCACTCCATTTGTTTGACTATCTCTAAGTTTTCGGACCACAAATAGACACGGGCCCTCTCATTGAGCCAGAGTCCTGACGCACTGACAATGTGGACAGGTATGTTCTCTGCGCGTTGTCAGTAACTCGAGAAAGAAGTGAATAATGTGAGCACGTGAATAATGAAGTTCGTATCGGGAATTGAACTTTGACATCCAAAGGCAACAGCATGTCGCTGATGCTTCACAGATACCATCTCAGCACCATCCACGAAAATCATTCTATTCCCACTGTCCATAATATCTGAGTGTCGTATGTCTTGACGGATATGTTTCCTATTTGCAAGTAGTTTCCCGAATGAAGAAGGCTTTGGAGAGGTCTTGCGATTCTGGGAATAGTCCCAAGTAGTCGTCACAGATCATTTAGGAGGCTATGGTGCGGTTTGACTACCTGTCATGCGAAGATTCCTTAATCATTTCAAGTCTAATTCTCTTTCCTCATCTTAATAATTATAATGTCTATAATGGGGTCCTGCCAGAGTAGCATCCGACAGCCTTGGTTCTTCGTTGTTCTCCTTTAAGATGTCAAGACAACATGAGTGATATGCAGTCATCGTCTAACGAATATCCTTTGCCGAGAAACTTGATTTGATCTCCATATGGGCCAGGATTACCTTGCCAAGCTTCTGCGATGAACATTACTTGCAATAGCTGAAGTCGGACTTCGCAAGCGTCAACTTCACGCTGCATAAACACTTGACACTTGACCTACTAAATAGAAACAGAGTTCATTCCATCAAATGTGTACACTCATTATCGCGACTGTAAACTGACACTGGCTGAATGAAAGCAGAACACCGCACGCGAAAGCGAGATAGCATTTTAAGGACTTAATGGAAGCAAAAAATAAAACAAAACATTGACATCCCATTCATCTTCGCCTATCACAATAACCTCTAAACACACACATAAGCTATCATCATCCCCCCACCAAAACTCGTATTAGTCAGTCAACGACCCCATCGTGTCCTGTCCAATCCACGTATGCGCTGATTTCGAAACCATTCACAAGAATGATGGCCTTAAAGCGGATTACAGTGCCATAAATAAACGAGTTTGTTTAATTAAATGCCTCGCTGGGTCGATTGTCAATTCCAAAAAAACAAAAAGGATTCGGAATGGAATGGATTCGAATAAATAAGGGCTTTCCGAACAAAGCCGGGCGATTAAGCACTGAAGTGCTTTCAAAATAGGCTCGCTGTGCTGAAAGAGCTGGAATTCATAAAGCCCTCCTGCTGTCCTCGATGTGTGCCACAACGAAGCGTGTAATTTTCAGCGCTTTTTTTTCCTGTATTTGTGTTGAAACGCACGTTGTTTCTTTTTTTTTGAAACAATTATCTGACAAGCATCACGATACATGTAAAATTTCAATCCAATTACGGAGCGGGAAAGCCATCAAAGGCACACCAAGTGGTAACGTGTTTTTACATCTGTTTGAGGGTACAAATCGGGTTGACGCGCTGTTAACACGCGCACCTTTGGACAGTGCGGAGGGGGAAGAGTCTGGCTTACCTTTTGAGCATGAAACAAGGGTGCATGATGAAGATGTGAATTAGGGGTTGACGGGTGTGCATGCATCTGAGTGGGTTTCCTGGGGAGGATGGTGGTTTTCTTAATGATTAAAGTCGAGGGTGAGGATGTGGCGATTGGGTTCAAAGGAAATGGGAAATAGTTAACTGGAGTCAAGCATACTGTGAGCACATCAAAAAATTGATTTTCTACTTCTTGGACGTTTCTGGCGGGCAGCCGGAGCGCAGTAAGATATCTCGAGCGTAGAAGATAGGGGCACTGGTGCCTTCTACGGGAGCACCACTACACTTTATTTATATCGATATGCACAAAGGTACGGTTCAAGCCAATGGGAAGTCTGAGCCTAGCTCAAGCCTGTAACAAGTTGATTGTGAAGGCCCAATCATAATTGACTTAGATAAACTAAGCTTCCGTCAAAACCGAATGAAATTTAAACAAAAGCATAGTAAAATTTTAAAATTTCCATAATTCCATCACGTCCGCACAATTCTAAGAACAACTGTCATCTTAAGCACATGTGAACGAAACTTATCGAAACTTGACGAAACTTAACGAAGCTTAACGAAACTTAACGAATCTGAGCGCAGTGGTTGTATTGATCACAGTGTATTATTTCTGTGTACTCACAAGTTTGCTTAAGTCTCCCTAACACATTGGCTGCCATCTAACACTTATTTTGGGGCCACTTAGTACATTTTCGTGCGACACCTAATACTTATCCTGGGGACACGTTCATGCCAAATAAAAGATCGGGACTGATGGAGAACTATTTTTTATTTGGAAACTGAGAGACACGAAAATGAGAACAGAATGCCTTGGCCTCCTGGGAGCCAAATCGCTAAAACGCATTGCCAGCGCTTAAGACACACACTTCCAGTTTATCTTCTCCGTCTGACTATGCCTCTTCGAATTCTGTATCAAATCTTCATCCCTTGACTCAAAAATGCCTGTCATTACACGACCATTCCTCGACAGTGGCACCTCATTAACATTTCTTTAAGTCACAAAGTGTCATCACTGGCCAGTGTTATCTCTTTTACTGGTGCTCGCTCATCTCATGCTGAAACATCTCACGCATAAGAGAACCCAAAAGAGACTTGTACGGACACTCACCAACTCTTGCCACACTCCCGAATCAATAACACCATCGACGTGATAAATTGTATGACAGGCTGTGCCGTCCATTCCTGCGACCACATTTGGGAGTCAACAAATCGCACGATCAATTGACACTGACAGATGATAACCGCAGGTGAACTGCGCGCCGCTGAAACAGACAGAAAAGAGCGCCGCGCTGACTGTTGCGTGTGTCATATTCAGCCACTTTGTCTGATCGCTCCCGGTGTAGCCGCACACACTCGCAGCACCCACACACCAACACACACGCACGCACACATGGACATCACGTGAGTGAAGTCCAGCAGATAGTAGTGGCAGGCAACTACGGTCGGTTTGTGTAACCCAACCGAAAGCGGCACACGAACGAAGATCGAAAAATCAGTTGAGTTAAACATTTCATCCGCGAACGTTGGTCGAATATCGCCGCGAACGGGTTTCATACGTCCAAAAATTCTTGTGTCAAACCAACTGTCAAATACGCGAGCGGTTCCCTATGACTTGTAGTGGAATTTTTTCCCTCGACTATCGGATGTCAATAAAAGAGATAAAACCAACCAGCACCAGTAGATAGACGAAGCAAAACGAACACGAAACGGCGAAACGTGAAAAGTTGTTTTGATTGCAAAATTTCTTTTTTCCATCCCTCTCGCTCTCACTCGGGCCGTCGTCGTGCGTGCACTCTCTCGCTCCCTTTTGTGTGTAACAGCATCGATATCTACTGCCTTCGCAGGCAGATACATATAACAGTTTGAAGTTCGGCTATCTATAGTTAGATACATGTGTCAGACAGACTCGTCGTACATGCGCAATACGAGATACGGAAATTCAGGCGAATAAAAGAGAATGCCACTGCACGGCTGTGTATCTGTGAGGTTGGGATACGCTCTCCTCTCAAATTGAGTGGGTGCAACGCCAACCGAACGAACGAGCTCACAGATTTCTCGCTCTCTCTCTCTCTCTCTGTGTAGCGTTGAGATTTTTGTTATTTTTTTTTACTTTTCGCAAAAAGATTTCGGTGTATCCGTCCAAAGAGGAGAATAAGTCTGCCGTTTATTTACATTTTTTCTTCCTCTCGTGTGTACACTTCAGCAGTGCGCGTTCGCTGGCTGTGTCCGTGTGTGTCGCCCGACGACTTCATTGCGAACAAACTCCAATTCGGGGGCCGTGTGTGCGTTTTTCTGACGTCTGGCTTTTTTGCTTCGTGCATCGCAAGTGTGACGTTTCGCAAAAAGGCATCCGTGCGCTAAAACATCTTCGTATCGTCGCTTCTCGGTGAATTTCATTTGAAATTACACATCCAGTGCAGTGCTGGAGCAAGTGGATCTTGATTTGCTGTGGAAATTCACGTCAGTTTTGACGTTTGCGAAACTCCAAGGTGCGACAGGTCACTTATGTATAACAGTTTCAGTCTCGAAGAAATCTCACGTGTGCGCGTGTGTGTGTGTATAACAACTGGCCAGGGTATTCCCTGTCACAGCTCGCCGCCCCTCGCCAACAACCGTCACCTTCTTCTTTTGCATTGTAAATAACATATGTGCCAAGTTTGTTGTTCGTGGTGTTGTGAGAGAAGTTATCAGCGAAAAAAAAAACAACACAAAAAGTTAAGAAAAACAATATTTTTTTCTTTTCGCTGCCTCTTGTGGCTTGTGATTTCGTGTGTTTTTCTGTTTTTTTGTGTGTGCATACAGGTGAGACGTAGTCATCGTCTACAGTGAATTTGTCAACCATTCCGGTCGTCGCTTACCACTTTTCGAGTTCCGAATACTTGGTAAATTATTTTTTTTCCGTCTACAAAAAGTCAACCAAAATGGAAACCATATCATTGGGCTGTGAAAACGTTGAGGAAAATTCGTGTTAAGTTGTTGTGTTGCAGAGATCGAACGGCGATTTCTCCACTCTCTGTCATTGTCATCATACGTCAGTGTCGGTCGTAGTGGGAGGGGGTGTGTTCGCATGGACAACCATAAATGGTGGCTGTGTGAAATTTATTAAAAATTTGCTTATTTTCTTGAAAAAGTGAGAAAAAAAATCGCCAATTTACCATCCGTCCAATTATTGTGTGTCGCATTTGTGTTTACCCAAAAGAACGCGCGCTCGGAAGCCGAGCATGTGTATTTTTAAACGCGAGTGTACGATGAGATTTTCTTTTTGAATCAAAATCACGTGAAATGCAAATGGAATTTGTTTTTTTAATTTAAACTGAAATTTATTGTAAAATTTTTGGTTTATCGTCCATTTTTTATTTAAATCTCGAAATTCCATCTCATCGGCTGGCAGTGTATTTCTGAGGGAATTAATTTGCGGCATCAATCGCGTGGAATTTATTTGTGGATTTAACGAAGACGAAGGAGCATTGATTACTTTGATTTTGTTTTCGCTGCTAAAAAGGTGGGTGGACCTAATTATTTTTTTATATGCGCTTTCCTTGCAGTTGGGACTTAAAAGGGACTTCATTTCTTTTAGTTTTGTTTTGTTAATCCACCTGTTTGTCTTAATATTTGATCGTCGATAAGTCTCACATTTGGCAAGACAGCTAAAATTGGCTAATGGTCAATTGTCACGTAGGACCCTAGAGATGTTAAAAGACACGAATGTGGTGGAGAACGTTCTGCAGCAGGTGTCAAGTGGTTGCAGAGTCATTTAATCACCGACTGGTGCCTACATTTTCTTTGGAAACGCGCGCCACACGTCGTATGCGTGTTGTTTAGCTAGGGAGTACATCGCGGTCACTCCTATTTTCGGAGTTTAATCCAAGTTCTTGAGGTCGGACCCATAACAAATGGACTGGGTGTACCGCGCTTTGACACAACGTTCTTGTAAACTCGATAAAAGCCGTAGCAACGCCTCTTAAAGACTGACGCGCTGTTGTGATTAAGCACCAACGCAATTGCCCATTTTCTTTTTACTAATTTTCAATAAAGAAGGGTGATTTCTTAAGCGTTTGGCTTTTTATTGTCAAAAAGAGGATGGGAAAATTTACAAAAGTGTATCAAATTTGTATTTAAGTTGTTAAAGCAATGCTTGCCATTTAGCTTTTAACGATTATTTCATACAAACGTTGACCACGACTACGTGTTAAGTGAGAGTCTAATTTGGCATCACCCTTTCCTGTTGTCCTCCAAGGCTGCAATGACAATTGACACATTGAGGAGACAAGGGTCTGAAGTGAAGATTAGCTAAGCGGACTGCGACACAATAATACAAAAAGAAGCCAAATCGTCTTGGTTCGCAAGAAATGACTGTCACACGACAAGATCAACGTGGCCAGACCTTAATAACGGCAAAACAAAGAAGCGTCTGGCGTTGGACCGTAACTCGATCCGTGCGCTCGTTGGAGTGATCACTGGACACTGTCCCATCGGAATAATGCTCCGGAAATGGAACGCGGAATCCAGCGATATCTGCCGGAGCTGCGGCGACGAGGAAGAGACCGAGACCGAGACGATCCAACATCTGCTCTGCCACTGGCCAGCTCTCCAGGATCGGCGCCTATCTTCGCTGTGCCAAAGATACTTCACTGAAACTGTGGGCTACGCGAATGCAGACATGTTGGACATCTTAAGATTCGTAAAGAGCACGGGGTGGTTTAAGCCATCACGTGACATGATTGGTTGCCAGAATGTGTTCTCCACAAATGAAGAAAATTCACAATGGGTCCTAAGGCCTCCGAGTGGAAGTGATGTTCAATCATCTCATCAAACTCCCCTTCCTAAACCTAATCTTGGCATGGAGAAGTGATGTGACCTACCCCCATATCGTCCCATCTAGACGGTTAATTCAAGTCCAGTCCAGAACAAGAGATAAACAGCTCACCGAACTCATTTCTCAATTAGTCCATCTACTCGTCGATTCGCGTGCTATGTTGCGTGTAGCTTCGTCTAATGGGAAGCACATACCAACCAGGTGCAGCTTGGAGTTTGCATCATCATTCAACGATAGTGGGCGTCAAATCGTTTTTTCGTATTAGCCGCACTAAACAGTGTATTTTTCCGGGTGTTTTGGCAGCTCTTGCATTCACCGAGGTTGTTCATCCAAACATACCCATTCAACCAGAAATGAATAACGACCGTAAATTGGTCGAAGTGTGTGGAAAAATTAATTTTCACGAAGCAATAAATTGTAAGCCTTGTTCGGGGGTACTTTGGTATGCTAACGGGGCATGTTTGATTCATGACACATGTCATGAATCACGTGCGAGATGTCAAAAATAGAGCACTAAAGTACCAATCAGCAAACAAATGATCCATTATGAAAACATCTTCGATTTGGTTTTTTGCAGGACAACGCAACAGACGATGCCAACGTTTGATGGGGTGCACCTTGTTATCTGGAACTGGAGGTAAATAGGAAAAATATCGTGGCAGCTGAGAGGCTGGGTGTTTAAGGTCCACGTCCACGTTGGAAAGCAGTTGCTGCAACCGCCTCAAAGTATGGTCCTTCGAAGGCCGCACCAAGATTCGCCATGAAAGACACTTTAGCTAAGCTAAGAAGCACGAAGAAAATACCGAATTACTCGAGGATGCCAAGATGGTTGCTGCTGAAAAGACAGTCAAGCATTAGTGTTGCTGCAATCGATGTGGCCGAGTGTATATAGTCGACGCATTTTTGTTTTCCGGACTACATCCTTGCTTTCATGAAGCTGATAGATATCACGATCGTGTCTTCTCCTCTAGTCAACTTCCATACAGGCAGGACGGAATTCATATACGAGGAGTTCTCTTTCGAAAGCACCAGCAAATCGCACAGATTTCAGCTCCATATAATATTACTGCCAGAATAAGAATTTCGGAGGGCATGATTTTGGTCCTTCGAGCGAGGAATGTTGACTCGATTTGATTGGAGAAGCCCAAGAAATAACAGCTGTTCTGCTTCGAATTTCCACTTGTATGTCACTTGCCCCGAGACAGATAAATTCCTTAACTGCCTCAAAATTGTTTCTGTCGATTGGGAATATTTTGGCTCATGTAGTAAGCGATGGGATCGGTTCATTAACTTGTTTACTTTTGTCCTAATCTACTGTAAGATTAGCTCGCCTTTCGCCTGTTCTTCAGATCTCGTGAATGCTACAACAATGGCGAGTTGGGAACGCGTGACGACATCTATGCCATAACCCAATTGTTTATTGATTTATAAAACGTAGCCCCTTCCTTGCATACAACTTCCCGCCGCACTGTCTTCTCCAGATTGCTGAAATCACACGGCAGCGCAACTCATTGCCGAAAGCCGGTGCAGGTTTCAAATGGCTCCGAACTCCTGAGACCGAACTGCATGATGCATCGCGTATGTGTTCGCTTGGTGTGTTGCAACGGGATCAATTTACCTGAGATCCCCAATTTGGCCATCGCAACACCGTCATATTAGGGCTTAAAATCGATAGAAATTGTTGTGCCTGTCTCAGGATCTGCCTTTCTGTACATATTTGGTCCATGGTCGATTTGACGGACCGGAAGCCACTCTGGTACTGCCGATTTGTTCACACAGTACCTTGGACAGGATCTTAAGGGGCGATGTTAAACTGGAGTATATGTGCCTCTATAGAAGGAGGATGCAGGAAGCCCATTTTCAAGAATGAGCCACATGGAGCTGATATGCCAGACGCCGGTATTTGGATGGGTCTTTCCAGATATTGCTCCCTACCACCATCTTAGCCTGTGACTTTGTTGTTCTTCAGTGTTTTGAAAGCTGTTTTAGTGCTGGGCGGGTGGGTAGTCGATCTGATTCGGGAGTTTCTTAGTACCTATCACCCTCGCCCGGTATTGGTTTGTCTGGTCGCTTGGTAGTTGATGAAAGTTGAGTGTTGATATGGAGTGGAGTCTCACTTATGCGAAGCTCACTTAAACGTAATATTCACATATATCAAACATTTTTCGTTCCCCGGCGATACTTCGTTTGACCCTACTACTATTCACTTATAAGAAGTATTCACTTATGCGGAAAATTGTCTGTTCCCCCTCATATTCGTATAAGAGAGAGACTCCACTGTATATACAGGGCGTGCCATTTAGTGGTTTTTTTTTTAAATCATAGGTTATTTTGACACTGACAGCTGTTTCCCGCTCGAAATCTTGACAGAAAGTCAGTATCATACCTCCGCAAAACGAAATGAGTGGTTTTTCGCCTGAAAAAGTTTGGGAAATATTGAAAACTTATTTTCAAAGTGAGTGCTGTTAAGCCCAAACAGAGCGTTTTTTAAAAAGAGGTTTTGGTCGTAATGAAGCACGTGTTTGTGTCAAAAGTTCGTGAGACTGGTATGTCAGCGGATGACACTCATGGTCCCCGTCGTCGTACGGTGCGCGCAGATGAGAATGTGCCTGCTGTGGCTGAGAGTGTGAGACTAAATTCACGAACATCAAGTTGCCATGGATCGCAACGGCTCAACATTTCACGCACTAGCCAGAGGAGAATCCTGCAAAAAAATCTCAGATTATTCGCTTACAAGGTTCAATTAACTCAGCAACTGAAGACGCGCGCCTTCTGCTTCGTCATCGTTTCGCAGTTTGGACCTTAGAGCTTAGTCATCGTTTCTGGCGAGGCATTTTCATCTCGGCGGCTACTTTAACAAGCAAAGTTGCCGCCTGTGGGGCTTGAAACACCCGCACGTTTTTGTCGAGAAGCCAATGCATCCACAGAGAGTGACAGTTTGATGCGGATTGTGGAGTTGTGACATCATTGGACCATTTTTCTTCGAAAATGATGCTGGGCACAACGCTTCGGTCAATGGTGGGCGTTACAGAGCCATGTTAACCGACTTTTTTTTATTTTTACTGAAATTGAAGACATGGATGTGAACGACCTCTGATTCATGCAGGATGGCCCTCCATGCCACACAGCCTATGCCACAATCGATCTTTTGCGCACCAAATTCCCTAATCGTGTTATCAGCCGTCTTGGCGATGTCAATTGGCCGCTTCTGAGCTGCGATTTGACCCCTTTGGACATTATTGTGTGAAGGACCGATGTTATGCCTACAATCCGGAAATGATTCAAGTACTTAATGCCAACATCATTCAAGTAATCCGTGAGCTACAGCCCGAAGCTATGAACAAGGTCTTGCGAAATTCGAATGACAGAACTAAGCTACTGCAAAGCCAGCCGAGGTAGCCACTTAAGCGACGTTGTACTTCATAATTAATGGGAATGTTTGCTCTTACTAATAAAGCCGTAATACATGAACAAAAAATTTATTTTGTGCATTTTATTGCATTTTTAAAAAGAAATATGTATTTGGCCCACCCTGTCCTATTCGAAGGTCGGCCTGGTTACTGGTTACGGACTGTTGGTCTTCTTCTAGAAGGCCTGTATATCGTAGCTCCTTGATATTCTCCGAGCTAAGAGGCTGGTGGACTGTAGCGCTACACATAGAAGAAGAGGCTGCGAGATGCCTTTTCCTCCAAACTTTTTGTTTTAGTGGCTTTGCTACGCATCGTCGATTGCATGTTTTTTCTGCTCACACTCGTCATCATTCCACGGGTTTCAGGCGAGTACATGGAGAAATAAGAAATATGTTCTACATGAGCTATTCTGTATTGTCTCTTGTGGGCACAAAGCTGCTCTGAGTCAACGGTTGAACAAAGGTTAACTCACAGGATCAGCTTTCATGCTGAAGCACTGAGGCGGTAGTCAAAAGATGACACAAAGCAGTTGGCCGCCCTCTTGAAGTGATGACTAGAATTCAGATTCATTGTCTTCCCTTCACGAACGTCCACATCATCACTGCTTCTTTATGTCGTCCAGAGAGTTGTACCACGGACTTACTTTTGTCGTCGGCGGTCTTTGTCAGCCGCAGGAACCGCTGCCAATTAGGCTAGCTGCATCAAAGGGAGAAAATATAAGGAGAATTGTATTAAAAGCCTTTTGTGTTAATCTGGGAATAACCAGTAGGCAGCAGCAGGACAAAGGCATACAAAGAGAAGAACGTGGGATGGTCAACATCAAGTAATAGACACGATTGCACGCCTCAAGGACAAGACGTTGCAGTTTCCTCATGGCATTTAACGTCGGTTCCTCTTCAACAACCGCAAATTTTCTTCTCATCCACTTGAATGTTGCGCAGCACACGAAGAGAGGCGTCCCATTGTGGCTGCCCATTGCCGTGGGACTGGTTGCCGAGGTGATTGCGTGGGAATCGACCTAAGACCTTAAGCACCAGTGATCGATGGACTTTATGAATGAACCACGACACGGGTGAGATAGCGCTCGTCGGATGTATGCAGGTGGCATTCCGAACATCCAATTCACTTGACCTTTGCGCGAGATTCCGAATCTACGCATAATTTACGACTCGACTAATTTCAACGGAAGCTGCTGCCTCCCAGGCCATGCTTCATTGAAAATCGCGCATTTACGCAACGTCTTAAACGCTCCATTTGTCAGCGGCTCCATTCCGCATTGTCAACGCCTCTATCTCCCCCAATCATCGGTCAGTCGACAGTAGCGGTTGATCTTCGATACGATCAGGTTCCCCTCCCATTAAGTCCCTGCTGGCAACGAATTCACTAGAAATCGCTCGCGTCTACTCAGTCTTGGCTTCGATCGGCAGGAGCACTTAAGTAGATTCAGTCGCGCAATAAACCAGGGTTTGGCCTGAGTTCGCCAATCACGTAGACCTTGATTTATTGCGGTGGTGTCGCCAGCATGAGAAATAATTCAATCGAAGCGCTTTCAAATGAACGCGATTACGTCAGATCTTGTTTTTTTTTGTATTTTTTGATCTACTTTTGCGATGAGACGCGGTATCTGTGTCTGCGGGCGAAAAGCGAAGTGAAGTGTGTCAACAAGTCGCGGTCGCCGTGTCGTCCCGACGAGACGGTTTATGGTTTCGTGTTGTCGTTGGTTTTCCTTTTTGTTTTTAAGTCTTAATCTATTTAGAAGCTCAACAGGTCGTGATGCGATTGGTGTGGTGGTGTGAGTCAGTGGAGACGTGTGGCTGCATCTGGTGGTGGCCTTGTAATAGACAGCGGTGATCCTGTGGAAGTCTGAAAGCTGGGGGGCAATGAGTTTGAATGCTTTGGCCAGTGGTTGCAGTCACTGGCCTCTATTGCAAGAGAATCTTGTTGTAACGAGGTCATCCTTCTTTCTAACGCCCTAGATACCATTCGGCGTTGATCTAGGTTTCAGTCATCGTACTAGATCCTTTTCCAGCTGCCTCCAGCGTGTTGATGGGGTGTCCCTTTCAACTTGTGCACGCCATCGTAACTGCGTCCATTGACTCTCCCATGGTCAAGTTCATAGAGGATGTCGATCCAAGCCGCCGTGAAGGAGGAAACTCCTTGTCAATTCCTTATGTCATAAGCCCAAGTCTCGTTTCAGTTGATGATGCTTCTTCTTCTTCTTTGGCAGTCCGGGATGAACCTGGATCTCAGTGAACATGTCTCTCCATCCAGCACGGTATTATGCTAGTTGCTTGCAGCTACGCTCGTTCAGCTGATTATGGTCGCTTTCCATCTGTTTATGACGCCGGTAGCGTCGTCTTCCTTTAACGAGGGGTTGGCTCGGAGACTCTATGAGCCGGAGTATTGGTGTCCATTAGCTCTACATGACCTAGCCATCTGAGACGGTCGTCTAGAACCCGTCGTCGTTCAGTCTCCTACGAGCACCATGAACACATAAGTATGTAACCAAAGATTATACGAAGGATGCAACTAGGAATCTCTTCGTTCGCCTGAATTAGTGTCCATGCTTCTGCGTCATACTGCAGGGCGGGTACTATCAATGTTCTATCTTCGTTCGAGAGAGAAATTTGTTCCTCACTTGTATGCCAAGCCGAACCACAGCGATTGGCAAGGGTGATCCTTCGTTTTATGTCCGTGGTGGTGTCATTGATTGCATTCACTTCGGTGACTAGGTATCAAAGTCTATCTCTTCATCCATGTCGTTGCCTTGTCCTCATTCACCGCAAGTTCAATTTTAGTCGCTTCCTTCTCGATGCTCACACAAGCCCCAATGACAGCCCACTGTGTTCTTCCGATGTTGTCAATGTCACCGGCATATGCGAGGAGTTGCACAGATTTGCCGAAGATCGTACCTCTTGTGATGACATTTGCGGCACGATCTTCTCAAGAATGGTCTTGAAAGATGACATGACAGTGCGTCGCCTTGTCTAAATCCTTTTTTGACCTCCACGACCTTAACGGAGCAACGGGCATTCTCCATCGCTGTCCTGCAACGACGAACGAGCTCGTCTCTCAGTAGTACTCTCATACGAGCTTTAAAGTCGATAAATAGATGGTTGGTATCAACTTATAACTCCGTGGTCGTTACCTAAATCTGCGGTAATGTAGATATTTGGTCGATGGTGGATTTCGCTGGCCACTCATATTGACTACTCATATTGACCAAATCAGACTGTTTCTGGCGCTTGCACAAGACGGCAGAGAAGATCTTGTATGCACAGCTTAGATTCTAGACGCTCCCATTTCTTCAACATCTTTATGATGATCCTTTCAATTGATTGTTTTAAGCAGATCTCGATGAATGCTGATATTAACGATGACGGTAGCTTGCAACTCGATGACGTCAACAAGGATGTAAGTAGCACATTCTGTTGCGTATCGCTGAGTTTTAAGTAAACTTCTTTTCCTTACGCTTTCGAGCCCTCTTAATTCTATCTGCACGCTAGTTATGAAGGAGCAGATTTCCAGCCATTTGTCTGCTGAATCTGTCGGATGCCTTACTAAGAGCTCGGGAATTGGTAGACATGTGCTCGCTACTGTAAAACGCCTGCCATAAAAAATTGCGTGCTCGGCATCAGTGGAGGTATTCCCGATAACCTCCATGGAACGACAAGAACTACGAGAGAGGGTCGTTGCAGTTCCGATGAACTGTCGATGTCCAGGCTTCTACCGCGGGTATCAGTTTATGAGTCCATCTGCAGTTAGTTGTGGTGTCCCATCTGGCTTGCCACATGCCACAGATATTTCCCTTTCTTCTGTCTTCATTTGCCGTTCACCTTAGTTAGACCTTTTTGCATCTCGTTGGCGAGAATATCGATAGGGATCATACCCGCTGCTGCATCCTCCGAGATTTTTCGGAATCCACTGACTGTTCCTATTGCGCTGAGCCTGTATGCTGACGAAAAGCTTCTTTATTGTCTCCTTGGTGGTGAGAGCTCCTGCCCATACTGGGGTAGCCTAAAGAAAGATTGAGCTTACCGCTCTGGAAAGCAGGATCCTTCTCGTGTACCCAGGCTCTTCTATGTTCGGTAGCATTTCGGAAAGTGCTGTCTGCATCCTTGCTGCTTTTTGCAGTACTCGATGTGAGTCTTGAAGCTTAGGCGGTTGTCGAGTATTCAAAAATCTTTCGGCTGGTTATGAAGACAGCTTCGGTCTTGTGGTCAGCTAGTTCTAAGTTGGTAGATTCCAGCCAGTCTTTGATTCTGTTGATCGCTTCGTATGTGGCGGCTTCCACCTCCTGGATGTATTTGGCCACGGTTAGCACTGCTATGTCGTCGGCATGGCAGGTCTCTCCGATTTTATGCCAACTCCGAGAGGGGTAGCTTGACAAACTTTTATGGTTTGTGTCGGGAATTGAACCTAGCCATCCAATTTATAAGTCAAATCATCTACTTACTACGCCACTACGCGTTCCTTGACAGAGGTCGAAATCAAAATGTCGCCAGGCATGGACATCATACATAGTTGGGTACCTGGAGTAGGTGCCACAGAGAATACCTCCTTTTTCCTCTTGAGTGTCATCAGGAAGCCCAGGAGATTGTGAATAGGTAAACCGCGAGACATTTGTGACGACGGAAATCCATTTCTGACATCACACTTTCTTAGAACATGGTCTTGCCTTAGGTTCATGGAGTAACAGTGTCCGATTTTATGATCCTCCTTGAAGAACAGTGCCTGCGGTTCATAGGGATAGGCCGACTCCATCCATAATTTCATTGAACAGGGAATAGTTTCTCACGTCCCGCCACCTTGTTAATGGTTCATTAATATGAAACGAGTTCAATTCTTAAGTGACTCTAGTTCGTAATAGACTTCGTGGACTTACAGGTCTCTTAAACCAGTTGTCTCCACTTCAGGTTGGTTGAGATCCATTTCAATTCAACAACCATGCTTGCACGTCAAACCGAAGGACTTAAGACCTAGCCTATCTTCTCTTCTCCTTGAGATATTAGAGAAGCTTATCGACCATGATTGGGCACCATTGGACATACGATTGCCTCAAATAGGCGCTCCACCTTCCAGCATGCCCATGACGAGGGTACACCTGTAGAGACCGTCAATCACTCGCTGGTAGGTACAATAAACAAAAATTTCGAATGCAAGGTGCTCACATCTTCATTGATTGGATTCATAAGTGAACTTGGGTCTTGCAACCTTTCGTGTCAAGCGTGGTTTGCCATGGCATGATGTTCCATTGCACTGCGATATAAAGAATCGGGAACAAAAGTCCCAAGCTGTGTAAGGAGATCATCAATTCGAATCAGGTTCAGTAAGGAAGATTATAAGGAAACTCGAGTGAATTTGAAGTATATTCGAATAAATAATGAAAATGTCTAAAAGACCGGTGTTTCGCAAGTGAAGTCTATTCTTTAAGCTGATGCGGATGGGCTCGTGTTTTCTTTTCCTACAGACACAGTCACGAACACGACTTCAGGAATTCTCTTCCGCAACCAATTCGTTTATGTTCCAAGCCAAATTCAGGTCGCTACGGGAACCTGCACGCCTTCTTCTTTATGCGATGCTACAGACCGGACCTCAACTTATAAGATTACTAGCTGCTTCCACTTGCACTCATCAGGTTCGTGAGGCTTCTCCAATTGTGCGCTGGTGTGCGCTTTCTGTTTTTGTTGTCCCGCAGGTTCGGAGTCAACCTGTGGTGCTTCGCATTTGACCCAAATTGTCAATACGCTCGACTTGTGTGGGCCATCTTGGATATACGATTTGTAGACGCCTACACAGATTTCGTTCTACAGCCCATAAAGATATTCGCAGACGGACCTGGGCTTCAACCAACAAACCTCTCCAGTAATCGCATTCTGTGCCTAGCTGCATCCAATTGCTCACACCAAAGGGCTTGAGCTGAACTCCTTCTACACTTGTGTGCGCGCCTTAGACACGGTCGTCCCCTGCCTTGTTGTCCAGTAGGCTCGGGATCAAATAGGTGCTGTCTGTGTGTTCTATGTGACTTAGCCTTAGGCTTGTTACATCTTAGGCCCGCTTACAAGACCATACAGTTCGTCTTTGAATCTTCATCTCCGAGTGCCATCAACGCACATTTCTTAAAAATGAATGTCATTAGCTTAAACTGCAATTTTTTTTCCAAAGGGGTTGAGTATATTTCTGAAAATTGGCGCTTTGCTGTGTTAACCGCCTCGTCGGCTGCGGTTTACAACATCTCGGATTCAAGCGGAATTCTATACTCTTCCAGTAGTGCACACTGCTGACTGCAACTCGTCATCGGTTACAACGTGCACCGCAACCAGGAAGAAACACGACATGTTCGTCATTTTTATTCGCCTCATTATACCTTCACCTTTTTGAGTGGAAAACTGATTTGCAACGCATATCTTGCTCAGTTTCCCCTCGTACCCATCGATCAAACAACTATCAGTATCTACACATGGAACGAATGTCTCAGAGAACTCGTGACCTAATTGCTAATGAGTCGCCGGGTCTGTTCGAGTCTTACGAACGCAGTCTTCGCCTGAATTATGATCCGCAATTAACACAATTGCGCACGCCGATTAGGTTTTATTAACTTTGCAGAAGATTAGATAAGATTACACGTCCAATTGTTCCAGAATGCGATTGTCGACGAGAACTTTAAGTCGATTTACGTAAGAACTCACCCCACCGATCGAGTCAAGAGATTAACCCACACTACGATGGTTGTGGTTGCTGGCCCCGAGACCACACCCCATACACAGCATCTGTCATAAATGTTCAGCTTATCGGCGCGCTAGTGACGAATGGGTTGAAGTGAATGGGCCGTTTGAGGTGCTCTGTGAAAGCCAAGGGCAGGTGGGGCGATCACAAGCCATCGTCTGAATGCGAGCACACCCCCTCGGATGATTGCAAATCTCGACGACATCGCGGAAGGTGCTCGTCTGATTGAATTTTCCACGCCACCCGCCGTCTGTGTCGCAGGATATTGTTGCCGTGGTTGTGTTATTGAATCTGCTTGAATGTATCAATCTTGCAGATAAATCTGGAATCTCTTCGATTCGCAGGCACTTTGATGGAATTGTCGTGACAGTGACGAGGTAATGTCATGCGAATGAGGAGGTTTCAAAAGAAGATGGTGTTTTGTAAAGTGTGCGTACGAACCTTGAACTCAAAGAATTTTTACACAAATTACTGCAGTCCTTGAAGGAATCTTTGAAGGCGGCAGGATGGAAATCCATCCTTGTTGCAATTGCTTGAAGAACAGACCGTGGTTGGGGCTGAAACTGAAGCTCGTCTAACAGTCAGTGGAGGGATTGTCAATGAAAGGGGTCGTCGATGGTTTTATGGATCCATGGATCTCCGGAGTTCTCCTAGACATGTCTAGGTGGTGTTAGGTTCCAGTGGCTGACTGCACGAGCAGAGGAGTTGATCAGTTTCTGCAGAAAAAAAATCCATCCTACTAGCATGCGTTGTCACGCCGATGAGTGCGTTAATGCTGGGCGACTTAGTTTGGCCAGACAACGTGAACGTTTGGTCATATCTGCTTTGACTTTAGCATCCGTCCTTACTGGATGGAGAGCTGTAGCGAGGAGTATAGGGGGTTGGTTTCCTCTCGGTGCGCGTATCGCTCCACAATTTCCCGGAATGTCACTACGTCGCGGCATCTGGTGTACAGTAAAACGATCAGAAATCTCATCAAGATGATAATTGAGGAAAGTCTTTGAATGGAACGATCCATTGTCTGATCTAGGCTTCTGCCTGAATGACGCTACAATAATTGTGGAGGTGTAAGGAAGGTGTAAGGAGGTGCAAGGATGTAGCAAAGTTGACTCACCGATTTATTCATCCGTTCGTTCAGCGTCTTCCATTCTAATCCGGAAAGAATGCCAGTTGATGCATATATCTTTGAATTCGTGGCGTTTAGTGACCGATAACATGCTCCGTCCAAGACCGTCCAACAATAAACTAGTGCCTGTTGGAAGGTACCTTGAGTTTAACCATAGCACGGGCTGCAGTCTGTCATATGTGTCCAATGGAGGAAGGTTCAGAAGTATGTTAACTACAGCCGATTGACGCTTCGCTAACGCACATACTGCCTACTCGTTGCACTCGGTTAGTAGTGTTTCAGTTGACCGTCCACCATACTTAGACCTCGTACAATAGCGTCGATGTGCTGCATACCCTGTGCCGTATTCTCCATCTGCTGCACCTGTCTAGGGCCGTGGAGGTTTTTCTGGCTCATGAGTTTGCAGTTCAGTTTTATATCAACTTAACTTTTAAAACCTCTTTGATAAAAGTCTCGAACACTACTCATTTGAAACGCTTAACTTCTAGCAGGATGTCCGGAGCATGATGTTCTATGATCAGACATGAACCCTGCGTTTTTTGTGCATGTTTCAAATTAACTCTTTTAAGAATTCATTACACGGGAAATTTTGATTGGCTCACAGTATTTCACACATCCTCAAAGGCATCCTTATTTTCCATCATTCCTTCATTGGACTGGATTCGAACCCTGAAACTCTTCCAAATCAAGTGCAAACGAGCAGCTCCAAGTATTCGTGATGCCTAGCGACTTGAATGGAGTTAATCATGATGCTCTGTAAAACTTCTAGTTGGCATGTTAACTCAAAACCTAAGTCTTCGCGTTCACGACTGGATTTGAACCCTGAACCCCCTTTTTTGCAGATTTCTTAAATTAACTCAAACATTTTTTACGCGCAGAAGCCTAACTAGGACCTCATTAATTGGCACAGTCCATTTCTTATTTCTAATCGGATTGGATTCGAACCCAGAAACTCTTTCCCATCAAATGCGACTAAGCAGCTACAATTATTCATGATATTCCGCAGCTTGATTAAAGTTTTGCAAAACTTCTTGCTGGCCCCCCATAATTTAAAATCCCAGTCCTTTGCAAAATCATGTGCAACTCGACTGGAGTCGAACCCCGAGTTTTATGCACACCTTGTCAGTGACCAGTGGCTTGATATGCTCGATATCCAGGCGCTTCCAGTCAATCAACTGGTGCTGAAAAACGTCCTGATCCCAAGTCATTTTGTAAAATTCCCCTTGTTCGTTTCCTGGATTCGAACCCTGAGTTTTTTTGTTTTTACACGGTTGTGGAATGTTGGGTTTTTTTTTGGAATATTGCTCGTGAATTCGTTTATTACAGCTTCACTCAGGCAATTTTTTTTTGTTTTAAGTGAGCTTTGAACCTCGTCACGCATCTTTAACCACTCCAATAGTTCAGCAGTTCTAATTTTAACTCGAATCCCTTGCCCAATTTCATGAGGAAACCATTTCGTTGCTTGACTTGACGTGACTTGACGTGACTTGGTCCCTTTAAGACTTTTTCGTTGTTCTCAAACGTCAAAATGTCGCATATCCGCCGGAAAAGAAGACCAATTCCAATCACCTCTGATATGTTCCGATCGGGATCTTCAATGCTAACCATTAGTCAGCGGTGTGATTGTTAAAGCTCATGTAACTCATAGTCCATTGGTCGTCAAGCAATCCAAAGTCGACGTCACTCACATAGTTAAACAAACACGTTTCATGTTTCATAAGCGTAACGCTACACTGTGCCATTTCCTTGGCGCCCTCCCATTAGCTGCGCTTGCCTTGATGATGCGTTTTAATGGCTTTGTTTTGCATCGAGCGTGCAAGCAGCTGTGTTCACCTCACAGGTTAAACGCCTTGTGTGATCTAAGGGTTTACGCTTGCCACCAGCACGTGTTAAGTAATCCACCCGAAGCAGTACCCTGCCGACTGAACAAGCCCCCCACTTGGCCATCGATGGTGTCGATAATTAACGAACGGCATCCGATGAGAGACTGCCAACGTGTCTCAACCCTCCAAGTGGGGGTACACTTATGCCATAAGCAATTAATCACCGCATCCACCAACCACTACGACGCGATGCTGAGTGGGCTTAGTGGGAATTACATACGCAAACCCCACGTGGGGACGGTGACCTATTTCGTGATTGTATCACTTAGGGGATTCAGAGGATTCTCCTCTGGATCAAGTCACCTGTGGGAATGGGACCTCTCCTCAGGGGCCCGGTGGTCGCTGTGATTCTCGTGTCGCCGTGACCCCGCGACTGAGTCCGATGTGCCTGCCCCACATTCGCAGATAAACACTAGTGTGGCACTCGTTGCTCAGACCTTGTACCCCATAGTGGAATGGACGATAAGCAAACACTTTCAGTTGGCATTGGACGGGTGATATTTTTTGTTCTTTTCCTGCGAACAAACGAGATTAGTCATCTGAGTTTTCTCGAAGACGCTGATAAGGCCTCGATTCAGTGAATTTCTTTTTTGTGTGCTCTTTGTCATGCGTCGTTTCTGATGATTACGACGAGGAAGAGCTTTAGTTTTTGCGCTAAATTGAGTTGATGTCTGGGGAGGGGGACGGGGTAAACTTGGAGAGAAAGTGTGCGTCTTTGTGACTGTTTTGTTATTACATTGAACTTGGTCACTGGATGGTGATCTGTCGATCGTTGATCTCATTTTGTCATGGACCTCATTTAGTTCCGATCGTTGCTTCAGCTCAAAGCAGCTCCACAACAGCGCCCTCGTTTGAGCCTTTCAAAAGCCCTCCAGTGATCGAGTATTTTCTCATGCTGGACATGAGCACAACTTCACCCAGTTCTGACAGTTCTCAGACAAAAAATTGCGAGAAATTTACAAGATTGCTCTTATTAAAGAACAAAAAAAAATCCGCAGAACTAATGGGCAACCGGATGCTTGGCTTGACTTGGCGTTGTTTCTCTGCGTGCTTTGCTTGTTGATATTTGCATCCGGAGGTTTGCTCCAGTAGATTGCGTGCTATTTTCGACTTACAGATAAGCAGAGCGTTTCACTGGCCTTTTGTCGCGAATTTAGTTTGAAAGCGGAACAAATCGGCGACGCTAGCCTTGAAACACAAATCTATTTAGAGAAGATCCGGTGGTTCAGTGTAGGTTCAAGTGTACTGATCCTTGGAGTGGCTTCTACTCAGGCGGATTCGGGTCGTATGTGGATTAGGAAGGCTGTCTTTTGACTTGAATATTGAGATCCCCTTCCGTACGCGAAGTCGATTGTAGTTCCAGACCGTTTCAAAATGGCGTATTTTTCATCAAAAATGGTCGTCAATTACATCATCAGATGACCACTCGTGTAGTGTATTGCCAACAATACAGTAGAGCGTGGAAGTCAGTCACACAATGCATCTTAGCTCTGGTCTTTGTTGTTTTGTGTGCATGTCTAATCCTGTTCAGAGACGTTGTGATCTGGCCACTGACACGAGCCGACGCTACAACTCGATGCTACAACTCAACTAGTTCAAGGTGAGCTATGGGATGCACTCAAACCAGATCGATCAATAGAAGACTTTAAAATGTACACACCAACTCCCGCAACTTTGTATCCAACAAATTGTCTTCTTTCGCATTGACTTTCCAAACAAACTTCGCAGACATTCGCAAGCAAACGGAAGCCAAGTTTCGTGTTTCGAAAGAAAAGAAAAACATAATTTTTTCTTGTCCAAGTTATCTCCTCCTTTGGGCACTTCACATTTCGTCACGAAAGACGCATTATCGTTTCGTGATGCGAAATAGAGCAAGCACCACATGCACACCGTCTAAGCTTCATGAAGTCATGCCACATTTGCTGCGCGTTCTCACGAAAAGCATTTCGCATTCAAGGCCGCTGCTAGTTGGGGGGGTATGACTTTCATTTTAAAGAAGTAACTTAAAGGTTTATAGAGTGAGCCTTGATGGCGTTGAATTCGTTTCGCTCAAGTTGCGAAACGAAGATGATGTCGTCACTTGGATTCCTGTTCGTACATTGCGATGTGGCAGAATTGTAAGCACTTCTATTGTCCTTTTGTAGTCCCTTTTGAATATTTTGAGGATAGGAAGAGGTGCTTGTGGTGAAGGAAAGAGCTAATGTGACTGCATATTGTAAGCGTGACGCGTGACCAATTCTATTTTATCTGGAAAACTACCAACTGACGCAAGCGCGTGCTTTTGCCATTCTTGCGGTCCTAGTGGGCTCATCGTTCGAATTGGTATTCCATGACGCATTACGTTTTACTTCTCCTGAATTTCGTACATTCTTTCTCTGGGTAGACATCGAAGGAGCTTTTGATAAACAAAAGCCTCAAATCCAATGTAGTCACAGCTGAGCGATCAACTTTTAACTCGTTTATAGCAGGATATGCCGAGCAATTAACAGACGTATAGCGCGAGAAAGTCTGCGTCTTCCTCTCCTGTGGAAGAGTCAATTGTCATTTCGTGTCTTTCAAGTAGAAACTGTAGCCATTAGGGAAGCCTTATGTTGGCTCAAAATCATTGCGATTTCGTAGAGAGACGTCGTCACCTGATTGGTCACTGCGGCGGCGATCTAGTCTTCTGACACTGTCGAAGACCTCTCTGAACTGTCGCCTATCGCTTAAAGAGATTACCGAGTGTTTTAACATCCAAATGTTCACCCTTCCTCTGTGAGTGCCGGGACATTTTGGTATTTCATAAAACTAGGAAGCTGGCGCACTCACGAGACGGTACTAGCTCATCAGTCTAGGCTCATGGATATGGCGTCTGACGCACGGACACCAGTAATCCAGCTGCAAACCCAGTCGACTTTCCCTGCACTGAGGACGGGCTCTGATCAGAATCTGAGCCAAGAAATTGACTGTAGTCGAATACTGACGGATGGCTCCAAGACCAAGGAAGGGTCTGGCGCCGGCGCCTCCGTGGAGAGCGACAACATTAGACTGTGCACCTCGTTAGGGAAATTTGCATCGGTTTTCGAAGCAGAAACCTATGCGAACCTAAAATCTCTCTCCACGAACTCTATTGTGAAGAACAGCTGGAAGGAGTGGGGTATTTGTGTCTGTAGCCACATAGCTGTGCACCAATGCAAGTCTTCTCTGAATTTGATCGGCAGTCTTTCAGTCGTTGAAAATTCAGTCGATGAATATCAGAAGGAGTACTCTTACGACCCGAACCTACTCCTACTCGCATCCTACGTTAGGGCTTCCATCGATGGCTGGGCTTCTCGAGAGTACAACCGGAGGTGGCATAACTCTCCAAGATGTACAAATCCGCGGAATTCTTGTTATCTCTTGACAGAAAAGACTGCAGACGACTTACCGGCGTACTAACGGTCCACTATACCTTCGCCAATTATTTAATTGTGCTTGTTCTAAGTGAGGAAACCGTCTGTAATGCCTGTGGAGAAGGCGACGACACTGCAGACCAATTCCTCTGCCGCCGCCTTTGCTCGGATCAGGTGGCAGCTATTCGGTGTTGGTGAGGTAAGTGCTGGTGATGTAGGCTCCTAATCACGGAATCTCTTTCTGGTATTCCTCTGGGAGACCAAGAAAGTACAGCAAATGTAGGTTGTGCTTGGTAGTACAATGGAACTGTTTGTCTGAGTGCTCCAGTGCGGTGTTAAAAACCTCAGACAAAAACCAAAAATGTCTCATCAATCATTCCGGATAGAGACCTACCAGTTACTACCACTAATCGTAGGTTATATGAGGGCACACTGCCTCATTACGAATCAAATTTGACATGCTCTCAGCTGAGCGTTTAGTCATATGAGCTGATCAGACTGAGCAAGTCTACACTCATAACTCTAATCGGCGTTGTCACTGTACGCAGCGCCATTGGCAGTTGCACTGATGAGGCAGAGAAAGGAGGAAGAAATCACTATGGAGCTTATTTTTCGACAAAATACAAGCGCCATTCATCTTTATCGCCTTCATTAGAGCATCATCTGGTTTACGAACGAATAGATCCGGTTGTTAACAGAATGGGCTTATGCCGATCTAAGTCTGACTCCTGTGGAAAAAGTTCAGCTGATACTCGATTCATAACGCCTCTTGACGCAAAATGTGCTGATATTTCAAAATGTCCTCCTTTCTTTACATTCCTGTGCTCCATCTTTTCGTGCAGCATCTGCGTCACGACGTCACGTGATGTAATAAGATGTGCTATTTAAAAATTAACTCTTTTTCCTTGCATTTCTTCTCCGTTCAGATTAAACAAGAAAAGTTTCAATGCCACGTCACGTGACGGAAAATATATCACGTCACGTTTCCTGCGATATGTCAAAATGAATAGATTTTGTAAAAAATGCTCCCCTTCCAATAAATATCCTCTCCTCTAGAGAAATTGGACAAACGTTTTTATGTTTTTATTTCGTGACGTGGTCATATTTCGTGACGAGGATGATTACGAAAGCAAACTAATTAATGTGACACTCCATGTTCTTCTTCATTATCTGCTAAAACCCATTATCTTTCGTTGAGACTTGTCTCTTTGTCTTGCTGCGAGGATTTCTATGTAACGTCACGTTCGTTGCACAATCAGTTAAATAACTATTTCTGGTGCTGTGACTAAAAACTGATTGACTTCTATCCCTGACTCGCAAAAAAAATCTTCTTTACTAGATTCTTGTGACAACAAGTGTCGTCACGTGACGTCACTTTCGTGACTGAATCTGAATGTAAAGCAAATCATGGCTACATTGTAGTATTGCTTTTCAGATTCGTTGAAATATCAATTCCAGAACGTTGCGACAGAGAGTTGTTACCGCCTGTTACCAGATCGTAAATATCGTTACTCTCCTGCATTTCCATTCCATTTCAAGCCTGATCTCATGTCACTTGGTCGACAACACAGCTTCCTTCTTAATAAAAATTGGATCGGGTTCGGAAGCAGTCATCTACTTGAAAGGGGTCCGTAAGCCATGTTTCACTCCCTCCATCCGACAACGTCACAAACTTCACAGTCCCACTGGCAGTGTGAAAACCCCGCCAGCACACTTGGCTTACGAAAGCCTTCCAGTCACACCACTCCTAGTCCTTTGAGTGTAAACTGTCTCTCATGTGCGAGATTTCCGGATTACAACTTCGATCAACCGTCCAGATCAACCCCAATCTGGCGTAAAGTGAATGCTTTTTGCGCAAAGCCCCTTCAATCCCCCATCCCTTCATCACTCCACACAGTGCACGGAGTTGGGCAAACAATTTTCGCAAAAACCAATTCCCAGCGATTTGCAACTAGCGAGACCTTGAAAAAGGTTACTAACTCGTTTCGCTGATATGAAAGTACATTCAAATGCAGCAACCGCACAAGACATCAACCTGTTCGACAAAAAAAAAAACAGCGGCGCTGTGCATTGCGAAATCACAAGTGGTCCGCGAACACTTGGCCCTTTGCGGAGCAACTCAACCGGCTCCAGTCTCTATCGTGGCCGATCCAAGTCACAGAGACGCGCAATAGACCACCGAGCGAAATCCATCCACATGCCGAGCGGGTACCGAATCGTATGCAAAAAAAAAAATGCCCAAAACGATGAAAAAAATCCGCCAAACTGCCATCGGGCAGACATGAAATTCGGTTCAGGCATGCGCAGCGTGTGGTGTGGACGCTTGCCCAACTCAAAGACGGCTGCGCCTCAGCTGGTCGCAAAATCGCTTGCTAATCTCATTTTCGCCTGTCCACCTGTCGTCGGCCGCCGCGATCTGTGCGCAGGCGGCTGTAATGAATCTCAAATTTACACTAATTATGAAGTTTGTCGATATGCGAGCGATTTTTTATTTTGTCTCGCTGTTTACAGGTTACCTCACACAGCGACAGCGCCGCGTCACGGTGTAGGCGAATCGGTGTGTGACCATTTGGTATTTCCCAAAAGAGAGATAGATACTCGATATTCGGAATCGAAAACAAACACAGCCAATGACCTTGACCACGATGAACCACGCGCGTTTGGCGAGACCTCTCGCTGCAGTTCCAAAATCTAATCCAATTTCAGTGCGATTCACTGATCGGAGAGCTGTGGAGCCCAGGGGAAGCGAAACCATTCGACGCACGCACACACAAGCACAAAAACCGACCACAGATTCACATGGGATCGTGATGGAATGAAGGTCAACGGCGCGTCACCACGGACACAGCAGGCGAAGCGCTGCGATACACGATTAATTACAAGTCGATTCCGACTCGGAGCGCGATTGTGTTGATCTTTTGTGTCTTTAATGGATTTTCGAATTTTCGAATTTGTTCTCGAAATCGTTGGCTCCTTCGGGGGGAGGGGGGATCGCATAAAAATCTCTTAATTGGATGCGCGCCTGTAAATGGGCCCAGATGTGCGCAGCAGGTTCGCAGGTGCAAGTCTTCGTTTTGTGTGCGGCCACTTGAGCCATTCTTGAAGAACGAGTTTTTCATGGTTTCTAACGCGCAATCACTTCTGTGTGCCAGCGCGTGTGTGTGGTGTGGTGGGGAGTGGTGGTGATCGAGTTGGTTGGCTGGAGGGTCGTCTCGCGTTAAGTGCTTTGTGGGTAAATACAATTAGTATCGAAGCACGCAGAGTGGCGGGAGTGAAGACGGTTGAACAAATCAAAAAACAAAAGCATGAGCATAACAATTTTTCGATCGAAAAGTGACGCCTTGAAGGTCAAACTATTTACGAGCGAACAATTCGAGAGGCTTTGAGTGATGACGACAAAGGGCAAAACGTGCCAGCACTTGATGTTGATTATTTTGATTTTGCGGCTGGCTCTGGCACGAGAGTGTGTGCCCTTACTGTGAGATGTTTCGATGACGGTCGTTGTCTGGTTTTGATGCATCTGACGAAGCCTCCTCTTGATGGGCGGCCTATTGAGAATTGTGAGGCGTCGTAACGTCAAATTGAGAGTGCTTGAGTGGATGAGACCTTGTGAGCATTGGACGATTGTTTGAGACGTCTCTCTTGGGAAGTAGGTAGGGTTACGGGTGCCCTTGCGGCCCTCAGTCGCAGCTCACTTAGTTCAACGAGGTCGAGGTCGACAGATGCTCTGAATGAGTAGATATGACTTTGAGACTTTCGTTCACTTAAACCATTGTTTTCACTTCGGGAGACTTTCCAGTTTAGAATTGTTTTTTCCAGAAACTTGATGCTGAACAGATTCCATTTCTGGCCAACTACTGGACACAAGAGCAAGGCAGCAAGTTGGTGTGCAGAATACTCACTGAACGATGTGTCAGGCACAAATTTAATTAGACCAGGCTCGCCCGTCGCAATTGTTACATTTTGTGCACATCTACTCCAAATTACCTTTCCACTGGTGCGAGTGTTATGCCATTCGGTTGAGTAGAACGGCGGATAAGCGTACGACAAAAAATGTGCGTATTTATGTATAGATTTGCTGACGCATCAAAGTCATGTTACTAGTTCCCACGGTAGCAACTGAGGTTACTACTCGCCATCAGGGACCTAACCCTTGCCAGTAAGAATCTCGTTTGATATCAAGGCACGTTGTACAACATCTAATCTGCACTTTGTTGTCATATTTATGAATCTCCGACAGAACTACAATTGGTGAGGCTCACTGCGCAGTATACGCTTTGTTTGTGGGACAGTCGTTAGATGCTTTTTTTTTTTTGTGATCAAATCGGCTGCTTTCCAAAGCACGGCACCTACATTCAATGAGAGCGAATAGTTCGTATAAACGAGGTATTTTTGGATGTTGGATGTTCGTCTTCCTTGCTGACATTATTTCCTTGTATCAGCGTCTAGTTTTGTGGAGTGGATCCCAGAAACTTATGTCTACTCCTAAATATTTCCTTTGTGGCGTCCATTAACGTTTTGAGATCGTTGGAGTTTCACGGTCGTGCTGATTTCAATAAAAATAATTTTTGTATGTAAAGGGTGATTTTCTTAGAGATATAGAACTTTAAGTTGGCAACACTATTTTAACTGGCGGCCATTTTGTCAGCTGTCAAGTGATTTATTTTTAGTTTGTTTTGGCATTTCAACATGAATAGATTGACACGAACAACCCTTTCGAATTGTGCAAATTTATTTTGAAAATCATACTTGAAATACTTATCGCGCACTACGTCCATTTTCACCATGCTCACTTTTGGTTCAATGGATACGTCAATAAACCAAACTGCCGTATTTGGAGTGATGATAATCCTCAAGTGCATGTTGGGACACCGTTCCATCCAGAAAAACTGACTGTTTGGTGTGCTTTATGGGTTGGTGGAATAATTGGTCCGTACTTCTTTAAAAACGATGCTGACCAAAATGTCACAGTCAGTGGTAACCGCTATAGAGTCATGATTACTGACTTTTTCGTTCATCAATTGAACAACCATGATGTGCAGGAGCTGTGTTGCTGTTCAAAAAGACGGCGCAACAAGTCACACAGCTTGTGCCACAATTGATTTATTCAAGGAAACGTTTGGTAATCACATAGTTTCACGTTAGGGACCCGTGAATTGGCATTCAAGATCTTCTTGAAACGATCGTCTTAACGCCGCTTGACTATTTTCTGTGTTGTGTGTGAAGTCGCTAGTCTACGCCGATAAGCGCGATAGGATTGACCACTTGGAGGACAGCAATCGCCGTGTTATTGCCGATATCCGCCCACAAATGGAATGGTTGGAAATAGTCATCAAAAATTGGACCTCCAGATAAGGCTACATCCGAGCCAGTCGTGGTGGTTATATGTCAGAAATCATATTTAAATAATAATGCCAGAAGATTGTGATGAAGTACATTTCATTTCAGAGTTCTGTACCTCTAAAAAAAACACCCTTTAGGTATTGATAAGAGCTGCCGATAACGTATTGTCAACAAATTGACTGCTGCTGCATAATTTGTTGATGTTGGTGCCGGTTGACAATTCTGGTTGCGTCCCCCTTCAAGCTTCCTTTTAAATACCTCATGCGCTCCACATCAGTAATGCCTTCGTTCTGATGCACTGTTTAAACACATCCCAAAATGAAGGTCATTTATCATAACATAACTTGGTGGAAGTCTTTCTGGTATCGGGACGGCCACTGGTTGGTTTCGTTGCTTTTCCACTTGATTCACCCGTTGAGTGGTTACAGTGTGACAAGACGCCAGGCGCGCTAAACCCCGCGGTTGATGTGAATTTATTCAGCAATTCGTACGCGTCTTGGTACTTCTGCTCCAGATCAATCTGTTTCTCCAAGTGAAGACATGATTTCTTCATTCAATCAAACGATTTTCCTCTAATGTTCCTTCACTTGTTCGAGTTTGTAGCTTGGGTAGACCTTATTTTATGCCAGCTCCAAATTATCCACTATTCTCAAGAAGTTGATCCTTGGTACTTGTTCCACTATATGGTTGTTCTTCCGTTTGTCCTCGTCCAAGATATTTGAGCAACAGCCATGAACTGGGGGGTCCTGTGGTTCCAATGGCAACTTCGCCGGAGACGGACGGATGAAGCTTTGTTTGATGTTGATTTAGCTTCTCCCTAAAGGTGCTCCTGATGTCCTCGTTGACCTTGACTCGAATTGGCTAAAATGGATGCTTGCGAGTGGCTTCCCTGGCAGATCTTCGTGGTACCTGTTGTTGATTTGAAAGTCACTCCAAAACTTGTCTAGCTGCTCGAGTCTCTTCTTGAAATATTCTGCTGAACATCTATACTCTCCGTCCTTCTTAAAATTCGTCCAGAGTCTGTAGACTTCTTCCGTTATCCAGGCTTTCTTCTCCATTCATTTCCAATATTTATTATTTTTGTTGTCTTATTGAATAGTTTACTGTGCTTGAAATTAACTGTTGAATACTACTGTTCCTACAATTCCAACATAATCCGGCTCGAAGGACCAATTAAATATTGTTCAGCTTCATTGAGTGTACAATTCTTTAAGCGCTTGCTAGTCACAATGTTCTGTAGGAGTTTCTTATAAGAGGTCTGTAGCCCAGCGGAATGCGAGGAGGTCCCAACAAAACCTGGGATGGAAGCATTGCCTCAGATTTGATGTCAACGAGGCAAACCGAAGTAGCATAGGTTGCCAAGGGCAATTCTGTGTCCGATTTTCACTAGGACTAGGATGATATTTGTGCAGCTCACGCTTGCTCCGAGGTAGACAAACTCCTTAACTACCTCGCAAGTGGAGCTGTCGATTGTTTCCTAGATGTTTACCGACTACTTCTGAAGGATGTTTTATTAGAGGCAAGGAACTTTTGAATTGGCTACATTATTCTCTGTGACAGATTATGTGTAAGTTCTCGATTGCTATGAGGTTTGAGTGGCAATTTATCGCGAATAAACTGAGGCCAGTGCAAAATTTTGTTGGGACTAAACCATCCTAACGATGGCTACCAACTCAGCTTCCCTTCGAATTGTAATCTCGTCTTAGCAGGCGAAGAAGCCAACCACGTGTCGAGTCCATAAAGCATTGCCAACTCCTCTTCCATACCCCTTATTCCACCCAACCAGAGGTTCACACTGAAGCCCACCGTCTTCGCCATACGCAGTTCATAACCTCAAAAAAAAAAAAAAAGAACAAAACCGACTCCATTTCCGCCGGCAGGCAGTAAAAATGAAGAAAATACCGTCAACTCAGCGATCACAACGACGACGCAGTTAAAGGTCAATTTTGCCGGCCAACCGCAACGTTTATAGTTCCCTCGTCTTAAATCCTTTAATTAAGCCGGACACAGATCATTCGAGTGATTTGGAAACCAGAGAGGCAAACCATCTCAGGGATTGTTGACACGGGCCATCTAGGGAGACCCGCAAAGCACCCCCGTGGGAGCCGCCTCCACACAACCACGTGTCGTTTAATGACTCGCCGCATAAAATTCACTCCAAAATCACCAGAAAAGCAATTGATCCAGTGTGTCATGGAACACAAAACGTTAACTTTACAACCACCCGGAGGCTGTAAAAAAAAAAAAAAAACAATGCGCCCCTCCCGCACAACCTAGGCAAGAGAGTCCAACCTCTTCTGCGGCCGTAACGGAAACGTCCATTAGAGCATCAGGCGTAGGCAATTTATAAAACGCGAGTACTTTCGTTTTTAGAGGGCATTCATTAAATTTCCTGGAAGCGGCTCCGATAAGGCTTTTATCGCGTCAACCTCGATGCGTCGTCCAGAGTCGGGCGCCAGTGTCAACAGCAGAGCCGGGATTTCGTTGAATTTAATTCGCTCTCGTTGCGATGAAAACTGTAAACACTCGGTGGAGATAATAAATTTTTGCTTTTATGTACAACACTCCCCACCCGGGGGGTGGTTGCAGTGTGACAAGACGCCAGGCGGCCCTAAATCCCGCGGATGACGTGAATTTATTCAGCAATTCGGCGGGGTAATGATGAAAATGACAACGGCATGCATGCTTAATCACCGTCTGTGTTGTTTGCCTGCGGAAGGTTCTAAACGCTGTGCTTAAGTGCCGAAGCAAGCCGGTGGCGACGACGACGGTGGTGGGGGCGGCGTAACGAAGCCCCGTCAGCCGCCACCAGCGATGACAGTGCTCGACACGTTTCTGTAATAAATTCCCTCATTGAGTCACCGGAATGGCTTCGGATAATGACAATGCGCCAAGCGGAGGTTTGTTATGCAATCCCTCCTACAGCCTGCCCACGAAGGGATGCTCTGCCCCTCGAAATGCACACGCACGACCAGGCGCGCACCCCTAATCTTGGCGAGAGTTAATTTAAGAACCAGCGACCAAGAGGGGTCAGGCTGGGTCTGATTAAATTCGCGTACGTCGCGTTGCCTTGCCAGTTCTAGGGCAGGAGTGCCTCCCATTGTGTATCGTGTGTTGTGCGGCTGTCAACTGGACAAGTTCAGAATTCAGATCGGCGGAGGCGGCAATGTATGTGCGTGTGGGTTGTACAAGGGTCGATGGCACCGACCTAGACGGAGCCCCGAGCGAGGGGAGGCACTGTTTGGTTTGTTCTTGTGCCGCGTGGATATAATGCTTGTTGATGCGTTGTCGGGGTGATTGTCTGACATAGCCGGGAGGAGACTGACACACCCACGCACACGAGTTCGTGAACTCTGACCCCACTGCCCCCGGTCTGCATGTGGGGGCGTCCTTTGGACCAGATTGCGTAGACAGTCGAAATCTGTCTTCAACCGTGACCCAGTTGTGCAGTTGCTTCCTCGAGGTTACCCGGTTGCCGGATGATTAAAATCGTTTTTCATTTTCGTGCTTCCCCTTCGTACACAGTCGTTGGTGGGTCTTGTAAACAGCCTTGGCTGGGCGATAAGGTGGAGTCAGTGCGAGAGACATGCCGCGGATGACACAAGATGGGAGGGGATTCCGCAATCTGAGTGAGCTTTTGCCCTAGGTGACGAGCAAGTGATTGTAAAGTTTTTTTCGAAGGGGATCCGGGCCCGTGAGGGCCTGAATTTGATGAGAACTCAGTGAGTCGTTGATGAGGTGTGCGATGGCGTTGAGAGGGCTTGGCAGAACATCATTGTGGGCGACAAGAACTTCGGGCGGTAATGGACTTGGTTTACTTTGGTTCCACTGTTTGTGGCATTAAGAGCAACAGCGTATAGATCAATCACAGAACCACTCCGAAGTTACCGAAGTCTAGCTTCACGTCGCTGGGGAATTGCCTGTATCTCAGTCTGATGGAATTCTTTTGTTGTCAATTTTGAATTAATGTTACTTAGGGGAGAATGTGGCCGCTGTGGCGTGGCTGTGAGAGTAAGATTGGTGGCGATAACACGTCGCTATGCGCGACTGAATATGGCTTTTCTAGACTCCCTCGGGAATCAAGTGCGTCTACAAGGGGTCTAAGTGTGAAAGGTCTCTGGGCTGGTTTACCCTTCCATTCATCTAGTGTGTCGACTCCTGAAAGTACACATATCGACAGAATCTCAATCCAGCGCACTTTCATTTGTACGGCACTACATCCCTCGATTCCGTGACAATGCTTAGAGAGTATGGCTGTCATGTAGAACTTCTCACATTTAAGCTGTTCTGAAAGAGTGCACGTTTCCACAGATCACTAGTACGCACAGTACGAGTGGTTACTAAATTAGCAAGTAAATCTTGGTGAACTGCAGCTCCGCTTGATGCGAATATTTAACCACATGAATGTAAGTCGCCGTGTCTTGACTCCTCTCTGCGGACATTGCACTTATGCCTAAGTCCAGGCAATGATCGACGAGCTACTGAATGCGAAGTTGTTGTAGCATGTGTGACGTGAAACAAATGAAAAAACATAAAATCATGGTATAAGGAAAACAAGGTGTGCTGCACGGAATGCACTTCAATTCGTGTTTTTAATTTTTCAGGGTTTTTGTATATAAAATTAAATTGCGATGTAAGCTTAAGTAAAAAAATCCACCCTGTGCCAAATATTGACACTGAATGAGGTCACAAAATAAAAATATCACGGCTTTGACAAGCTGACCAGCACACTTTGCTTTCCATACACCATAATTGTGGAAGAGGATGAGCGACGTCCGCAGCGACGTCATTCCGCAATAAATTGAAGACAGAAGCTGAAAACAGGAACAGTTTGCTTTCAATAGTTTTCTAGCATTCATTACATCTTGGTATAAATCAAACACAGTCAAATTACAGTTCTTCCGATGGCCCCACAGTCCGGGATGGATGTGGTCCTCAAGCACCGAATCAAATTATGTTCACAATATTTTATTTCTTCGTTATTCGTGCTTTTCATCAACTGCTGCTTTTATTTCTGCGTAATCGCTACTCCTACCGCCTACCGTCCTTTCTCGGGCATGTTATCACGTGATGTATATACATACGTGAAATTATCATGGATGTGGAAAAAGGGGCCGGATTTAATTTCACGTGCATTTAATTATACGTGATATTACCATTTGTCACCTGATTTCATGTGTCTGATGTCTTTAATGAGACTGCCAAATACCCAAGACGAGGTGGTTGAACCAAGTCAAAAAACCCGCCTGGTTCCGCTTGGGCATAACTCCTGATGAGTTGGTGTCGATGACGGAGGATCGTACCTGTAAATCTTTCGGGCGTGCTTTTCCACAGCGACATCTTTAGTTGATCATGTGCGTTAGAGGGTGATGATGCGGATTAGATTTCAAATGTTTTAAAGTTCATAATATAAATATGCCACTTTTGAACACTTTTAAAAAGGAAGTATACAACATTTACGTGATCAAACTATCTAACAAAAACCGTCGAAGATGACGAAGATGACAAGAAAAAAGTGCTATTTGCTTTGCCTCCTCAATCCCTTGTCAAGTTTGCAAAGACAAAGGCTGTGTGTGAATAAGAGTTTGAATACACGTAAAATAAATTCATAATTAAATAATTTCACGCACATTTAGGGTGTGGCGTTCTAGGTATGTGTGTCGTCGACACATACGCACTTCAACATGCGGTGTCCAGGTTCGATTTCCGGTACGAAAAAAAATAATGTTCATATCTCCACCTCTTTCCAGTCACTTACAATGCTCATAGACTGTCAATGCCTGTCAGAAAATGCTTCAAAAACATGTCCGTTCGGAGTCGTCATAAGACTGTAGGTCCATTTCAGTCGTGAGAGAACAATAGCACGCACAACACAAGTGGTTTGTGTAGAAGATAGGCCCTGGCCCTTTATGGGATGTAGTGCCACCCATATTTTTATTACTACGTATAGCGCGCATGCGTGATCAGGTACATACGTGCCTCGTGATTACGTGTAATTAGATATGCACCTAGAATTTGAGGCTACAATCCGTACCTACGTGCCCTTCTTAAAGAGTACTTCCACAGCCTTGTGTTCAATTCCCACGCCGATACCACTTATTAATTGAATTTTCTTAAAAATGATATTTTCGCTCAGACGACGATGTTCAATTGGAGGCCACCCATCGCTCAATAGCTCATCGCTTTGCTATTCAGTCGCTCGTCCTCCATTGCGTGGCGGGTTTTGTCATGTAGTACTATAAACAAATTCAGAATCTCCCATTTGAAGCCCCCGGGGCAGCAGTACAGCACGACAATGAATAAAGTGGACTGGATACGATTTTGGATGAAAAGCGAAGAATTGTGTCAACTGCAAGGTTGTTGGCCACGGTCCAGACTGGGTTGTTAAATGTGCTTGCAAATGTATTACAGCTTGACAAAGTGCTTGACTTTCCTTGTTACACTCAAATTATTGCTGATTGGCTCTGAAATCGAAAACTTATGTGGCCACAGTTCTAGACGCCTAAATCAGCAAGGATTTGATGCGACGTCATCAAGTGACCTTAGGACGGTAAGTAATTGTATGCCCTAACATCTTTGTGGCCGTGACTCACTTAGCGCAACGTGTTGGGTCCATTGTAGCCGTGCTAGGAAGTGTTAAAACTACCGCGAGACCTACTGTAGTGCTAAAACCAACCCAATTTTGGAGGTTTTTTAGTTCAGCTCCGCGTAAGTCCTCCAGAAGAAGTGCTTTCCTGGAAACTGTCTTCTTTTAGTTGCTATGGCTGGGCATTCGCAGAGCAGATGTTGGATATATTCTGCTTCTTCCTCATCGCTTCAGCTTCTGCAAAAGTCGTTATGCGACATGTTCAGTCGCATTGTAGGTGTGCCCGGTAAGAACTCCAATTAGCGTGCGTACATCCTTGCGACTGAAGCCGATCAATGATGTTGATCTCTTCTAGCTCAGTATGGGTTAAAGAGCCCTTGCTGTGGCTCCAATACTCAGGCCAAGCCAGCGAGTTCTGGGAGGTGTGTGTGCATACGGGATTGGTAAAGATTCCCCCAGCTGCTAACCCATTTTGTGAGGCTATTCGGCTTTTCATTTCATTGGTATCCTTGAAATGCTCCGGTACCCAGCAGAGGGTCACCGAATTTAATAAGTATTCTGTCTTCATAGTCAGCATGTTAGGATGTCAGGATGGCCCTTATTGCCGCTTGGCTATCAGAGAAGATGATTCGCCGGCTACGATATGATTCCTCAATGCAAGTGCTCCTTCGTGTATTGCAGCCACTTCAGCTTCAAAAACGTTGCAGTCGTCTCTTAGTGTCAAGGAGTTTTCGAAGACTTCACAGAAGACCCTTGCTCCTGTACCTGCGCAGTGTCAGTGTATAGAGCGATCTCCCCTTCGGGTATTTACGTATCTTTGTCCATGTCATTCTTCCCGGTCCGGAGAATGTTGAAGGAAACTCTTATCCGAGGCTAGTGTTGACAGTTGAAGTCACCTTGTGCCTGTCAGTCAGACAGCCAGTGAGGCACAGCAACGCCTGAGTTGTGTTGACCAATTCAAGTCCCTGCGGACAAACGACTTCTATGAGCTCCATGGTGGTCATCTAAAGCTTGGATGGGAATCTAGAATCATATAGCCTATGGGTGTTAGTAGCGACAGATCTGATGGACTGGCTCAAATATCTGCTGTCTGCCACTGTTCTTGAGAAGATGTCACTGAAAACGCTCATGATTGCTATCGAAGAACGATCGCGGGGTAGGCTGAAGATGATATCCAGCTGAATGCATCAAACACGTGACAGCATACGACGACAATCAAATCTATAAAAGTTCTTCCACAACATCATTCAACCCTCAAAATGACGAAACATATTCAAAAATAACGAATTCAGTAAAAACACTGCTAACTTTCCTAGATTTAAGAGTTGTCCGTCAGCGCATTCGTCCTAGTGCGGTCATTTCAAGATTTCCCCTACAATTCAAAGCCTCATGGCATTTCAAAATCCTCAAGGAATGCCTCCTCCGATTGCCTCTGAATCCAGAACAAGGGTCTTCCTACCTCCACTCACGGTTCTCGAATGAGACCGCTTTGAGAATTCCCAGAATGATCGCCAGACGCCGCCGACTGGATGACGTGATCACCGCACTCAGGCGTATACGCAACATTTCATTGCCAACTGTAATGACATGCATCTCCTTGAGATCACTGGCACCGCACATCACTGGGTGCTCTGCGGCAGCCCCCAAAGCCAGTTGTCAATTCATTACAACTCGTGCCTTGTGACATTTCTAGGTAAATCTGTGCGAAGCAAAAACAATTTCACACTTCTCTGACTTCCAACACAAAAGTGGGGCACCGCTGCTGATGCGTCTATGATGTCTCTTAGTCGCAATTCAGCCACAAATCACAGCGCAGACCGCTGTGTGGACTTGATTCAGCACTCGATTACATTGCTTTCGAATGTACACACCAAAGCCAGATCGGCACCCATCCCGCCAGAGACACTGTGCACTGAGCAGTGCGCGCGCGCGTATGTGTTTGTGTGTGTTTCATCAGTGGGTATCGACATTAATGTTCACCTCAACCCGGCGCTGGCATCCGTGCGGGTTGGCCAACAGCCTTCGAGTCTGTGGATACAAATTATGCGGAGTACTGCTATCTCGCTCTCTCTCTCTCTGCTGCTCTGCAAATGATTCTCAGTTGTGGTTCTGTTTTCTACTGTTTTTCTGCTTCTTTGTTTTGGTTTTTTTTTTCTTTTCGATATTTCAGTGATTTTGCACATTTTCCAGATGACTGACAGAGCGTGCTGCATGGCGCTCTGATGTGGCTGCGGGATGGCCTAACATAGATTTTTTATCTTCGATGGCACAGACCATGCCGCGAACTCTCTGGCAGTCGGTTGTGATTTCGATTTCATGAAATAATCACTGGTTGGTGATATTTCTTTTGTCTTTTTCATTTTTTTCACCAACGAATTGACAATTGCAGTTGCTTTGTCAGAGGGCGCTCTGTGTGCTTTGCAATGTAGAAGCAGACAAGTTTGTAAGTCTTTTTACGAGGTCGTAAACGATTTTACTGGTCCAGTCATTTTGCAAGTTCAAGCTTTAAACAATGCAAGTCGAGTGGGGCAAGCTTAAGCCGCGGCCATCGCTGCTGGGTTTGAGTCATCATTGCGTGTACATAGCCTTGGCCAGAAGTCTTTTGGTTCACACACGAAACCAAAGCTGAGTTTACTCTTGTTTTTAGCTGACGAATGAAGCATTCTAAATGTCACTCTGACCATGGTGAAAGGAAAACAAGGTGTGTTGGGCAGTTTGTCTATACCGACCGTCTTTTAATTTTCTGATGTTCCTTAAACCAAGGCCTTGCGCATCAGCCAAAGATGATGGAGAAAACTCTGATTTAGTTCCATTTTCAAGCCAGACTTTGATTCGGAGACAAACATATTAGGCGTGGACAGGATACCTACAACATTGATCTAAATTGATGATGAATTCGATTAATGGGAAGGTTAAGTGGATAAGACTGCCACTCATAGATGCAGTCCCCGACCGAGATGCCTTCACTCTCCCAGAACTAGTTGGATTATGTCTGCAATTCTATACCAGAGATCGAGTCTCGAGAAACCTTGAATTCGAAGACTCTCTTAGCATTGCTGCTTTTTCACTTGATACGGTTGAGTCGGTTTCAAAACCTGTAAATGGACGTGGCTTTATAGGATTCCTTTAAGTTCCCCGCAGGAAATGTCCTCGTGATGCATTCTGGTTTGTAAACTTCTTTGAGGACATCTTGCCAGTTAAACTATCAAAATTTCAAACATTGATCTAAAATGTTGATGCATCCGGTTGAAGATAAGATTGACTGCGCCTCAAATGGTCCATCCGCTTAGTCCAATTTTGGCATACTCTTTCCAACATTTCGGCCGGTATCTCACGAATAAATGCTTTAATGTTCTCTTCCAATGCGTCAATTGAAGCGGGCTAGTCTGTATAGACATGAGCTTTAACATAGCCCCACAAAAAATAGTCTAAAGGCGTTAAATCGCACGATCTAGGCGGCCAATTGACCGGTCCCGAACGTGAAATAAAATGTTCACACCGAACTCGCCTCTCAATAAGTCCATTGTTGCGAGTGCTGTGTGGCATGTGGCACCGTCTTGTTGAAACCACATGTCATGCAAGTCAAGCTCTTGCATTTTGGGCAAAAAAAAGTTGAATATCATCTCACGTTAGCGCTCACCATTCACAGTTACGTTACGATTCGCATCATCTTTGAAGAAGTACGGTCCAATGATGCCACCAGCCCATAAACCGCACCAAACTGTGACTTTTTCTGGATGCATTGGCAGCTCTTGCAATGCTTCTGGCTGATATTCACTCCAAAATCGACAATTCTGCTTATTTACGTACCCATTGAGCCAAAAATGAGCTTCGTCGCTGAACACAATTTTTCGGTGGACGTGGAAACGTGGATCTTCGGCAAAACTTTCCAAGAGCCCATTTTGATAATAAAATTCAATAATTTGCAAGCGTTGTTCGTTTGTAAGACGATTCATGGTTAAATTATAGACCAAACTGAAGATGTTTGACAGTGAAACAAAACACGAAACGTGCGTCAGCTGTTTAAACCAGAGTTGCCAAAAAGATAATAGCTAAAAAATCACTCTTTATCAATGCGTTGCATGAAAGCTGCCGTGGTTTGTTGTAGATTTGGGTTTGTTTGAATGTCGTCGCGATCACAATAACTACTTTAGCGAGTTTTCTGTCAACTGCTGGTAAGCAATATATCAGATGCTAAATATATATACCGAAAGCTGCACCCTTCCACGTACGTACACACAATTATTCTTAACGCAGTTCTGCAATCACCTTCCTATAATTATCTCAATTATGTTAACGTATGATCTCAATTATGTAAGTTCTCATTTACTTATGCTCTGTTATGCTCACTCTGTTCTACGCATGTTATAAAAAGCCTGATCGATGTTATTAGCGCTCTCTGTTAAATTAAAGCTATTGTGGAAATTCGTTCTCCAGTGGTTTTGTCATTTATTTGCCCTTATATGCTTGACTTCTTCTTCGTATAGGACTACAGTTCAAGGTGGACCTGTGTCTCATCCAACAAGCCTATCCAGCTGGCATGATGTCATGATTGGCATGATTGTCTACACACCAAGTTGCTAGAGGTTCTCCTGTGCCACGAGGGCGTTCGCTTTTCGTTGTTCTACTGACTCATAGTTGAAGGCTGCTTGATGGACTACCTAAAATTAGTCAGATGGGATTTTGAGAAAAGACCGTCTGACTCACCGATTCTTATGCAATTCGACTTAACGGATCGACAACTGACATTTGCATATCGTGTCAGTGCCTGAGAATGCCCTCACTGTATAGACAAAGACAGATATTGGTAGTGGACACAATTTCGATTGGACTTAATATCAGGATTGAATGGGCAGCTTATGCGGATTGTGTTGTGAATCCAGTATTTCACGCTAAGCACAAAGTTTATCGCCAGAACAGGTCGAGATACGGACTGGGAGGGAATCCCATCAAAATTGAATTCCTTCTATTAACAGCAATGTCCATTTTTTTAAATTGAAGCGTTTATTTAGCCGTGTTGCCATTTTGATGAGCAATTCTAGTATGCTCCCCTCATAGAAGCCCTCTCTCTCTCTCTTTTCTTTTAAACGACGGAGTTATGATCCGAATTTTGGGGATCATAATCCTCCCACTTTACTGCATCCCTACTGGTCCGCCTGTCGCCGATACGACCTCAGAAATATCGGCAGGCCTCCTATCTCCGATCACTTCATCACTGAGCTCGATCAAAAGCTGGTGTTTTTGCATTTGTGTGATCCAGGAGTTTTTAGGCCTGCCTCTCTTTCGCGCTTGCGTTGCAACGGTTATTGATATTGCCTTTTTAACGGGGTTCGAGGGATCTCTCCTTTGAACATGGCAATACCAACTGAGCCGGTCGTGCTCAACTTTCGCATAGCTGCGACCAGTCATACTTCCAATGTTCCAACTCGCGACTCTTAGATTTCGTCTAAGCTTATGCATTATTTTGCTATACCCCGGAAACCGAATGGCTTTGATACGAGCATTTCTGCTCGTCCCGGGATCAGTACTAAGATTAGTAGTGCCTGGCGGGGTATTGCCATTTCTGTTTGCGTTCATTTCCATAATGCTAAAGCTTTAACGAGAGTTTTTTTTCGACACGTGCGTGCTCCTAATTTTGTTATAGTTCGATCGTACTTTTACGACACCGGCGATCTCCAGTCATGTCAACCCACGGACTCTCATGCACACTTGCGGGACAGTTTTCTGGTGTTAAATGTGTCGCTAGGCTCACCATGGTGTTAAAAATTGCCTAGATGCGATTTGTCCCCTTTTGTCGCCTTTTACGACAAGCGCTGTTTTCGGGGGTTGCTGCAGGGATATTCTCAACCCGTCCCCTCATAGAAGCCCTAGTTAACGAAAACCTAAGACTGTCATTTTTCTCAAGCTTCTCTTGAGGCTTCAGTCAAATGATCCCATGGATGTAGACTACTTACCAATGTCAGCACTGGCTTTGTTTCTGGTCCAATGTTATCCCTTTCCTTCCACCGTGCGAAGCTCCAGAACAAACCTACATCATTTTAGCAGACCCAAAACTTCTGTGTAGACATATTTCAAGAGCGGAAAAGAAGCAAACAATTTCACGTTAATACAAGCGTACGCCAGCTTATACACGGGTACACGCTGTCGCAAAAAAATACTTATGTACTTATCAGGGTACGATCCATGGATGGTTTGAGTCTGAGCAATAGCTTTCGTTGCTGACGGTTCTAAGCACGGCTAGCTGTCTGGTCTTCCTCTCCTTCTCGCACCAGGAGTCTTAATCTCCTTCTCGCACCAGGAGGATCGGATTTGAACACACTCTTAGATGAAACATTGGTGTCCCGGCGATCGATGTGGCCAAGCCAGCACAGTCGACCGACATTTCCTTCCGGACTACATTCACATCTTGCTACAGCTCGTAGAGTTCGCTGTTGAGCCTTCTCTCTCTTTGCAGACAGGGCCATGCATCCGACGCAGAGTTTTTCTTTCGAAGGCACCAAGAACCAGCTTCGCTGCTTAGCTTATGAATCAGCTTTCGGCTTCCTTTAGCAGGACTGACTGAAAATATAAGTTTTGCTGAGCATGACTTTAGTTTTTCGAGTCATCAGTCACCTAAAGAGACATCAACTACGCCAGCGCGTCCATTTATGTCATACTTGGGTACCCGTGTACCCGTGAACCCGTCTCTGATTAATTACACGTGTAATCATGGTGTCAAAATTCTGGGAGTGTAACACAAATTCATGTGAATGCTCGAAATAGGATGTTCTCCTTGCTATCCTCACGGATCACTGTGAGATGGGACAAGCTTAGTAGCTTCCACAACACGTTCCGCCGCAAGGACTGTACTGAGAAAAATGTTGCCCACTTCGGTTGCAGATGTCCCTTCCCAGAGGAGATCAGGGAGCTCGTTTGATGGTATTTCTAGGAAATTGATTGGTGAACTCCATTTTCAATCGTGCGTCACATTTACCCCGCACAAGTATCAAAGTTTCTTGTATAGACGTCATTAGACGAACCTGAAATTGCAAAATTCATGGACTTGTTCAGGTCTCTTGAAAGGCCTCAAATTATGACGCCAATGAACGTCACATAGCATATTTTCGAAAACACTCACGCCTAGTGAGCTGTGACGCACCTAATTCCAAAGAACCCTTGAATCATGACAAAATCAATGAATCGTGGGATGTATTCACCGGAAATCCCAAATAGGAGACACAAAAGGTAGTTCTAACACGCCACTGCCAGCTGATTCACTCGGCAAGACACGCTCGATGGTGTCTTCGACACAGTCAGACACAGCCACAGCCCCAGACTCCACGAAGGCGACACCCTTAACAAAGATATCGCCTCCAGATGGCGGCCCCACTGTGCCCGTAATTCTCTGCAGCAACAAATGAACACGTCTGACATCCAAAAGCACCGCGCTCTATCTCGATCGATAAGCCGTATCTTTTTTTACGGCCCACCTTGACTGTCAATAGTATCTTGTCCGTGAAATCGTAAATCCAAACGGAAAACAAAGTCACACTCATGCAAGGTACTCGCCGCTTATCGAATGTCACTCGGCGGTGAACTTCACATGAATTCAGTTTCAATTCTCTGCCCAAGGTTATCCAAGCCGAGCGAGCTCACGTATGGACTGTACTTGAGGGCATACTTGGTGTTCGATCGCATCTCTAGAGTCTAGGGCCGCGACAGTAGGTAAGGGCTCGAGTTGACCTTCGTGAATGTGGTCGTCGTCGAAAGTCGATCTCTGAGGTTGGGTGTCGCAAGTCTGTGGGGGAAATTTCTCTTATGGAAGTGATGACACTCGGGCTAGTTTTGGGATTACGGCCGGGGTCTGGATCTTTGAACTGCGAGACATAAACAGATGCGCAGCCGTTAACCCAATTGCTGCGAGTGTGGAGAATTTCTCTTGCTGTGCGCTGGGATTTCCTCAGAATGATGCCGTTGACTAATGGGGAAGCACGAGTGTGATCTTTCGGCCGAAATTCTGACCCCTCCGCCGTGAGTTTCACATCGGATGGGTGCGCCGAGCTTAGGGCGTTAGCATTTACATTTTATTCACAAGACTGTGTCGGAATATGCAAATAACATGATTTTTTCTTTTCATCTCGTTTCAGGTATGTCATCCGCAGTACTTCCTCGAGCCATCAAGTAGAACGAGAGTGAGTAGGTCGCACGAATAGCGCCGACAGCGAGTGCGTACACATCGAAGTGAAAACTAGTTTCTTTATTTTCATTTACTTCCACTGCTTCACCCCACCCTTAGAGAGAAGGAGCTTGGATGGCGTATCTAACGAACGCTAATTTCTGGTTATTGACGTGAATCGCATGCCCCACTGGATCTGCGAATGACTCAGAGCGACGCTTACGGGGAGAATAAATCTTCGAGAATTATGAATACAGAAATGTGTTCTAAAAATACGAAGACGTTTTTGCCGTTGATTGTCGATGTCACCGTCGAGTAAATGAATCACAACGAGTCCTTGGGGGTGGCGGTCAACTTGTATCTCTTCCCAGCTGCCTCCAGACCAGGTTCTCGATTCTGACAATCAATTTCCATCAAACAATGGCCGCTTTGTTTTGCGAACAGCAAGCCGATTAAGGCGTCGAGTTCGTCGAGTAGCCCCAACTAGGAGGGTAATCAATTAGGATTAGAATTCCTGCGATTTGAATGAAATCGCAATTTGGGGGAGGAATTTGATTTATGTGACATTGATTGAGTCGCGACACGTTGCGGGGGAACGGGTTTTGTTTGTTTTCTTCTTGGTTTCCTGCAGTCTTTCTTGGCGGTGAGCTACTTGTGCGGTTGCGTGTCACGTTAAAGGCTTATCTTAATTTATCTTAATTAGATTTCTTTTGAATATTAAGATGCCATTATGAGTGTTTATTCATAAGTGATCCTTGATTCAAGGCCGGTCTTTCCGGTTGTGTAAGCTTTTTGAAGCGATTATCGTTTTTGTTTTGCAAATTTTGAAGGTCGCTCACTTGTGTAGGCATTTTTGTGTGACTTTGTGACGCAAGTGTTGGAACTTGTGCTTAAATTTTGATTAAATAGTAGACGCTGCTGTATTTTAGGGAGGAACTGTGTTCATGGAGGGATGGACGCTGCTGCCATGCTAGTAAAATCCTTTCACTCGAATAACGTGAGTGCTCAGCAAGCACGCAACTGTGTTCCCCCTCCGTTAAAACAAAGGTCAGTTGGGGTACCCCTCGCTATTGGCTACTTTTTTTACGACGAACAATAGTCGACCTAACCAACATAGGGACGGGTACCACGTATCAAAATCCATGTCTTCAAACTGATCATATGGACTAGATATCGATTGCTTTAAACGTCATGTAATTGGCGCCATTACAGGGCACAATCGCTTGGGAGATCTCGCCAGCGGAATAGGGATTATCGCAAATGACTTCTTCAGATGATCTGTAATATCTGAAACTGTACAAAACCTCCCCTGCTCCTATCCAGCTCTAATGTGTCGAAGATTCAAGTGCACAGACTTGTAATATAAGTGGGACAGCACTCCGAATGGATCTCCACCAGCGATTAGTCGATCATACCAATGTGGGCTGATTGGCAGTGCATGTGACAATCTATGTAGTTCTAGGTATGATGGAATACCACTTCAGCCTACCTACCTATGTTAGCTTCCAAGTCAGGGACTTGTGCCGTCACGAATACCATTACAATCGAATATGTACTTGTGAACAACCAGGGCGCGGTTGAGATCAGTCTTCCAGATCCAGTCTTGACATTTAAAGTTTAAGCTCTTCTCCAAAAAAAGTTAACATTGCAGATTAAGCACGTCGTGATGTTCGACATTATTATAAGGGTGAACTGAAACAGCGGATGACAGCAAAACGACAAGGTATCACAGCCGACTCCACAGCAAGTTCATGGGACCGGACCAAAAAGTGTTTTATGGCTCTACACGTACATACAATCTTTCAGAAGTTCTTGGAGCATTACATTTTACACGACTTTTTGTGTAAAGATCCTACTCCATGGAACATGAGTTTGCTGGCAAGCGTTTGAAAAATGATAGCATCACCTTACGCAATTAAAAAAGGAACAGACTATACAGTAAATGGAAGACTACCCCACCTGAAGATAACTGGATTTCTACATCGCCCATTCTTTCGAACATTTTGTCCATCTGGCTATATACAAGTGAACAAATCATACAATGGACTCGATAGTCCAAAGTCCATACAAGTGAAAAAATCATTCATTCAATGCAAAAACCGTGCGAACATTTTTCCAACTGAGTCGATAGTCCAACCAAACTACACACGTGATTTTCCATGCAATATTTTGGCAACACACAAAATTCTCTCTAAGAGCAGCTGCAAAAACCATTTGACTCGATAGTCCAACCGGCAATACATGACCACAAGGAACTGTGTTTTCATTCATAATATCATTTACTGTCGTAGTCCGTAGCTTTTTGTTTGTTCTACATTTTCTGTCAACACCTGTGGTGCGGAAACAATTAACGCATCAAGTAACATGTATACAAATTCGTATGTTTACTTAATTAACTTATGGATGACTATTCACCCCACAGTTAGCAGACACAGAATAGTGTATGGTCTGAAAATGCTAGTTAAGGGTGGTTAAATTTTAAGGGCCGATGTTGATTTTGAATAAAACACAAATTATTTAGGAATTTATTGTCATTTATTTTTATTATGATAATATTGGTGTGGTTCAATTATGTATGGAACAAAATATCGACCAAATTGCCGCCGCGACCTCGGCAGCACACCTCCATCCGATGGTCCAAATTTTCGATGACGCTGAAGCATAATTGAGGTTCTATGCCGTTAACGTGCCCAATTATCTCATCCTTTAGCTCTTGAATTGTTGCTGGCTTATCGACGTACACCTTTTCTTTCAAATAACTCCAAAGAACAAAATTCCAACGATGTCAAATCACATGATCTTGGCGGCCAATTGACATCGCCACCACGTGAGATAACACGGCCATTGAATTTGTCGCGCAAAAGAGCCATTGTTTCGTTAGCTGTGTGGCAAGTGGCATCGTCCTGTTGAAACCATATATCGTCCACATCATATCCGGCCTCATTTTGGAAAGAATACGGCCCGATGATGCCGCCAGCCCATAAACCGCACCAAACAGTCACTCTTTGTGGGTGCATTGGTTTGCGACAATCACTCTTGGATTATCATTCGCCCAAATGCGGCAATTCTGCTTATTGACGAATCCACTGAGCTGAAAATGTGCCTCATCACTGAAGATGATTTTCTTCGAAAATTGATCATCCACTGTTGCCATTTCTTGCCACCATTCTGACCATTGACGACGCTTGAAATGGTCAAGAGGCTTTAGTTCTTGAGTCAATTGCACCTTGTAAGCGTGTAAATGCAAGTCTTTATGCATAATGTTCATCAACGACGAGCGTGAGAGGTGCAATTGTTCGCCACGACGACGAGTTGAGGTGGACGGCTCTTCAGCCACACTATCGCGAACAGCAGCAATATTTTCTGCAGTACGAGCTGGACGAGCATGCACTGGTGTTTTCACATCTCCTACAGAAACGGTTTGCTCAAATTTTGGCACGATTTTTCCGATTGTACGCACATTTGGACGATTAAATTGACCGAAAAGTGAAGTGAAAGATATGCATTTTCATAATTAGCCTGAATAACTTTAACGCGTTGCTCGATTGTGTATCTTTCCATCGTTCAAATTGAGTTAGTCTGAAATTGAGAAATGTCAAATGAAATGCAGAAAAAAACTTGACGTTTAGGTGTGGTTCACATTCAACATCGGCCCTTAAAATTGAACCACCCTTTAGTAGTCTAGTAGTCTTAGTCACTATGATAGGTCCATGCGTCACAGTTGAGCCTAGTAAAGTGGTGTACCCATCGTGTCCAAGTTTGGAGCCGTCTTAATGTTTGCATATTTATTGCATAACATTGCGTATTTATACCGACTATACGTTCGCATTCATTTATTTCTACATCGCTAGTAACCTAATACCGTGTGCGAGACTAACTCATTCGAGATAATTTGTATCTAAGAGTCCAGTTCTCCAGCAAGGTCACCCATCTCTCGTCAAGCCCGAATACTTACACAGCCGTTCCGTTTCTCCAAAAATATATAAGTTTGTAAATATTTACGTAACCAGATAAATGTTTAAATTAAATGCATTTCGGAACATGGCTTTATATCTGGACGAATTTTTTTGAACACAACTATATTTTGGAAAAATACTGGGTTTCTTAGCAAGAGTGTGCTTCTGATAAAATGTTTAAATATTCATATTTTTCGGTAAATTTTTGGAACAAGATTTAATTTTTTGACTCGACTGTATTTCTGGTTAAATCCAAATTTATTATATTTCGAAGGGCGACGGTGTTTTGGATCGAACTCTCGTTTTTGAATAGGAATCTGATTCTGGAGACGAAGAGTCTCGAAGTCTTAGTCTCCAATGAAGCACTAATAAGCAGTCGTCATCATTAAAAGCGCCTCTCTTTGCCTCGATTTAGTCACCTCCCTGAAAGCCATTATCGCTTAGTATTGAAAGCAAACTGCTGGAAGAAACGTGAATAGATCGTTTACATGTAATCGTGTTTCTAGAGCGCTTCAGATTGTTAAGGGAAAATCCCTCGAGGGAAGGAAAAGTATGTTCTCCCCCAGGCACATACCTACTTCAACGACTTCCTTCAATATCCACGCATCTAATTTTCACATGACACATCGACAAAACAAAATGTGGATTGGGAACCCCTGCTTCAGCTCGCATTCAACCATAATTCAAGGCTATCAGTGCGTCGTCTCGCGTGTATCGCCTGTTAGCACGGAGAAATTCGTAACCTGCTTGTCCCACTTAAGACAAGAGAATCTCTGCCAAACCAACTAAAGCCTCCCTCCCCCCCATCCCATCGATTGCCGATTCCATTAAGCCAATGAACTCGAAATACGATCTCGTTACCAGTATCGATTCCATATCCATATCGCCTTAACGAAGACGCCCCGCGGAGGAGATACACGACAAACCGATTTCCGTATACAAACGCCAACACGCCCTCATTCGATTGCGGAACTTTCCTTTCACCACACCTCTTCGTGTGCACCTCATTAGGCACACATACACACACTCATCCATCCACCGTGTGCCCTGGGAAGAGGGCCCCAAGGAGATCCGAACCGAAATCCCTGCACCGGAGAATCGTCCAACTTATGCACAAGCAGCTAGACAAATTGAGGTCCCCCCAACAGCACGAAATCGAGCGCGCATTTGGATTGAAATTGGAAATCAATCGAATCTAGGAACGCCACGCTGTGCTGCTTGCACGTCACTTCATGTCTTGCAGCAGTCAGTGGTGGTGTTTGTCGCAATGCCGACGTACTCGTTGGAAACCCGTGGCACCAGTTACCATACCAATGGAGCAGCTGTCATGCAGTTGCAGATACGAGTTGGATATGCAGAGCGACGTAAAGATACACATTTTGAACGTTGAATCGTTTTGACGTTCAAACAGATACGTGTATTTGACTTTCGTTCAACAGGTACTTTTAACTTGAGCTCTTTGAAATTGACTGTGACGCCTCTTAAGACGAAGGTGTGACAGAAAGCTACAGCCACATTTAGGACCTCTTCGTTGCAGCAACAGGTTTACATTTAGTTGTTCTGCTGGCTTGCGTCATTTTCACCAAAAAAAAACTCGTCCTGACTTAGAAGCGCGGGTCAATAAGAACATAAAAAGAATAATAAAGTGTTCTCAGTTGGGCACTTTCCCAGACAGACGAGAATGAAGGAGTTAACAGTGTCGTCAATGGCACAAGTGTCGTGTTTTGAACGAGTTATTGAACCAGTTTTTTAAACTCAATGACCTCAATGGACATAAAACGTCTCCTTGACACTTAAGACACGGCAGCATTGTCGGAGTCAAGGTCTTAATAAACTGGCTTTGCAGCAATTATTGGGCGTTTTAATTGTCGAAGGATGGACTTACGACCGCTGAGGTGCAACGCCCGCAACTTGAAGCTGACGATAGTGTTCTTTGGAAGACGAAGCTATTGGGGGAAACCTGTGACATGAACAATGCGGCCTAGCATCAGCTCATATCAATGAAAGCTTGCCTCATCATTTTGTGTCGTCAAAGAGGCAGAGATGGATCTTAGAAGTCAAACAAATCGTCTCATATGAGTGCCTATAAGACGAAATGAAGTACATAGGGAAGAAGCAGGGTTGAGGAACAGGTCCCGTTCGACAACCACTTTGAGGTAATGGGTGATTCAGTAAGACCTGTTTTTTTTTTAAATCTTAATCAAAACACATAAAATGAATTTGGACGGTGGAGACTTTATTGTGGTCTTAAAGAACATTGGCTGACATTTACTTTTCGACTATAAATTCGTGTAAATGTTATCCGCAACTACGCCGTACAAAGCCCATTCTGAGGGTCCAGTTTTCGGTCACTTCTTCGAACGTTGGGAGCAGTATTTGCCACTGCCGTCAGCCTTTCTCCTCATTATGGCCTGGATGTGGTCTATTCGGTCGCGTATCACCACACCAGATGTAGCTTGAAGTGCGCGACAAACCGTTTTCCACGGAACGCTGATTTTCGAAATACAGCTTAATCTTCCATCAAATCAACCATCATAATTCGTCAAATACAGGGTGGACCAAATAAAAGTTCCTTTTTAAAAATGCAATAAAATGAACAAAATTAAATGTTTGCCATGTATTATGGCTTTATTAGTAAGAACAAACATTCCCATTAATTATGAAACACAGCATCGTTCAAGTTGCTGCCTAGGCTGGTTTGGCAGTGGCGTATTCTGTCACCCCTATTTTCCAAGACCTCGTTGATGGTTTCGGGCTGTAGCTTACGGATTTCTTGGAAGATATTGGCCTCAAGTGTTTGAATCGTTTCCGAATTATTGGCATAACATCGGCCATTCACGGTTCCCCATAAATGGGTCAAATCGCAGCTCCGAGGCGGCCAATTGACATCGCCAAGACGGCTGATGACACGATTTGGGAATTTGGTGCGCAAAAGATCGATTGTGGCATGGGCTGTGTGGCATTGCGCGCCATCCTGCATGATGAACCAGAAGTTGTTTAAATCCAAGTCTTCAATTTCAGTAAAAAAAAAAAATCTGTTAACATGGCTCTGTAACGCCCACGGTTGACCAAAACGTTGCTCAAGCCTAATTTTCGAAGAAAAATGGTCCAATGATGCCACCACTCCACAAACTGTCACTCTCTGTGGATGTATTGGCTTCTCTACAATAACGGGCGGTTGTTCCGAGCCGCATCTGGCAATTTTGTTTGTTAACGTAGCCGAGATGAAAATGTGCGTCGTCAGAAGAGATGACTTTTCGGCCAAAAATCGTTGTCTAATTCAAGCTGCTCTAAGGCCAAAACTGCGACGCGTTAACGAATCAGAAGGTCGTGCGCCTTTAATTGCTGGGTCAGCCGTACCTTGTAAGCGAATAATCTGAGGTTTTTGTGCAGAATTTGCCTCAGGCTGGGCTGTTGAGATCCATGGCAAGTTGATGTTCATGAATTGAGTCTCATACTCTCGGCGACAGCAGCCACTTGCTCCTCTGTGCGCACCGTATAAAGACGGGGACCACGAGTGTTGTCCAACCTCACGAACTTTTTGCACAAACTTGCGTACAGCAGACGCGTTTCGGCCAAAACTTCTTCTTTTCAAAAACGCACTGCTTGGGCTCAACAGCTCTCACTTTTGAAATGAGTTTTCAATATTTCTCAACGATGTTCAAGCGTAAAGCGACTCATTTCGTTCCGCGGAGGTATGATACTGAATTTCTGTCAAGATTTCGAGCGGGAAACAGATGTCAGTGTCAAAATAACCCACGATTTAAAAAAAAACCACTAGATGGCCCACCCTAGACTACTGAATATTAATAACACGACACCATGAGGCCAGTTAGGCATGATCTGTTAAAAGAGCTCTATTGAGAAAACAATTTAATAATTCTTTCATTGGCTTACTTGCGTTGGCGACTGTTGCTTGTGGCTCTTTCGGAGGGTCTGGAAGGACTAAAGGACACGGTTTTAGTTCAGTCTAGTTGCTTGTGTTTACTTCTTTCCTAGAGATCTATTTGAAGCTAAGTTTTGGCCGTCGTGGCATGTCAGTCGACTACTATGCGGCGTACATAATCCGCGGCTCCATCTCTCTTGAGTCACTGACAAAGCTCAGAGATTGTACTTGTCTAGAAAAGACAGCTTACACTTCACCATTCGGAGCTGGCATAAAGCTGCAGATTCCTTCTACTCGTGAGTGAATAGCACATACAATACGAGTGGTCTGCATCAGACCCTGGCTCCAGTCTCACCTCAGACTGTAGGGCCACCAGCTGAACACAAATGGAATCGGCAATTGTCTACTGAAGTCGTCATGATTCATGCGAATTCCTGCCTTGTGGCATTTGACCGATGAATGCCTGTTTAAACATCATAATTGGGTGCTGTTAGAACGACGAGTCGACATACAAATGAAAAGGCATTGATTAGAGAAGAACTATGAGAGGAAAATGGAGTGAGTGTTCGTCGTTAAAAGAAGTAACAAAGTGCAGTGACATGTTTCAGCTACAGCCCGTTGGATGTGATGACTATACAAATGACTTGCAGCTCTTATCACGTTCAACTTCAAGCCTATGTTCTATGGCAGCTGTGCTCGTTATCAACATCTGCTGTGGCGTCGAAGTCGTCTGTGCTATGCGTAATTTGCTAGAAAAGCCTAGTGACGGTGTTGTTTGATTAAATCGTCAATTCTTCGAACTCATTCGAAGGAGTCATCGCTCTGTGTTGCTGCGTATTAGAACAGAACAGAAATAATCTATGGACAGAGGAGTCAGAGACTCTTTATCGGTGACTACTCGGTCGTCCGACTTTGCTTGATGGGTTAAAATGGCCGTGGTAGTACAGCGTTAGCGCTCTTTCGGTTGTCTGTGGTACGGTTGTCTACTTTATCCCTTGGTCAGATGATTCGCCATTGTGTGTCAACACTTGTCGTACGACTATAGAGCATTTTTTCACTTTTATCTGTGGTTTCGGCGAGTGTCCATCAGCGCGGGACAAAGAAAGGGACAATTGTCTTAGTTGACAGATGAAAATGTTTTTCGGTGTTGTAACCACGGTCTTAAAACAGCTGGATGGCGCAGTTGGTTGAGGGCCTGCCCTTGGTAAGAGATGTCCCCGGTTCGAAGCAAAGTTAATACGCTCTATCCGGTTTTCAAATCTGATCCAGTCACCATTTGCAATCACTGGAGTTGCCGATCAGTGGTAGTAGTCTAACATGGTCTAAGTGTGCTGGCGATTTCGCTTACAGCCTGTCTACCTAACTCAACCTAATCACGGTGTAAGCCTCATTTTTCCTCGTACATTCTCGAATATTCCAAGACTGCCTGTAGAGTATGCGCTTCCACGGCCATCCTTCGAAATTACTCTCACGAGTGAAGTCTGTCAAGCTTGTAGTTAAGTGTGAACACGAGGGACGGCCGTTTCGGTCGTCCAAAATGGTCGTAACACTGCTTTACGTCAGCATCGCATACGTACTACGTCCCCCGAATTTGCAAACATCCGCTTTGGGCCGATGTTCGCAATTGACGTAGTGTACCAATATTTGTGTAGACTGAAATATAATGCCACTAGACTGCGCAGAAAGGCATTAAAATTGGTCTTCCAGTGTACTTCAGTCAGTCGGTGTGCTGAAATGCGTCTTGTATGTGGGTTAGGCTGTGCATCCATTTATCTGTGCTCCTAAAAGTGTGATGTGTGTATCATGTGCATTCCGACAGTGGGAGACCGACGAGCAATGAAAGCGAAATGTGGTAATAAGGAATTTCGATTTTTTTCCCCTATCTGGGGGATTTACATGGATGTGGACATCATTCGTTTCGGATCCGCATGATCCACTAGAAAGGAACGGGTGTAATGCACGCACGAGTGATCTCCAAGCTACTCGATCCTTAGCCATCGACTCTTACTCATCATGAGTTATGCGCAAGCGCAAGCAGGCGGGTTGTTGGACTTGGTCCTAGGTCTGCCCGATTGGAGGCGCATTCATGGTGCATATTGGATGCCGTGAAGGTGACATTCGTGCCACGTGACCAAACCATAGAAGCATAGCCCTTTCCTCGCGTACTGCCGTGTTTCTCACCCTATCCCGCCGATTAACTCGCACAATAGCACTCGTGAAAAAGACCGCGATATAGAACTTCTCCTTCGATGGGACTTCACTAACATGAAGAGTGCATTGAACAGGCTTTCTGGAAATTACCATAACATCTGTGGTCTGTGGGCTGTGGTCTGTGGTCTGTGGTCTGTGGTCTGTGGTCTGTGGTCTGTGGGCTGTGGACAATACGTGTGTAATTAACGCATGCAGGAGACATTATTATTATTGCCCATAGCGCAACCTCACTACACATAGCAATGCTAATTCTTTGTCGAACTCCATCGAGGAACTATTGAGGACAAATTTGTTTGACGTGTGTGGCGGCAAGCGACACCCACTAATGTACGCAATTAATATGCGGCTGTGTAGGGGCCGGGTGGCTTTAAGAAAAAGAGCGGATTGTTGATATTGAATTAGTGACTGGCTTAGGCTGTCTCTTGGCTTGAACAGCATTGAAAACCATTGAGGTAACATTAAATGATCGAACAGTTGGCAGCAGCATCAAATATACTATTTATACCTCCTCTCCACTTAAAACGCTTTAGCGACGCCCATTGTCATTGTCTAACCAAAGAGGCTGCCAAGAGGAAGCTAAATTATGTTGTGCGCAAGAGGACATGATAGCGCTTTTAGCCATCGCAACCGGCTAGAAACAAAAGGCAGAGGCATTCCAGAAACTCGTCTAGCTAATATCAACAACAGAGCTCTGAGGCCCAACAGGGATCCTGCTGGTAGATGCCCTCCACTCGAATAATATGTGTGGTGGTTGATGGCAACTGTGGCATATTTGTGGGAAGAGATCTTTTAAAATAAGGGACCCTGTCTAGAGCTAGCTCTGTTTGATTTCTGAAAATGGCTAGTATCTGTCGTTTGTCGAGCTTTGCTTAATTTCTTCAATCACACTCCCTTCTACCTAAGCCAAGCTCCTACAGCAACTACTTATACGAGTAGAGAGCACGTACAGTTTCATTGCGAATCCGATTAATTCACACAAAAGCGTGCAATTTTCTGAGCTCTTGTGAAATCGTTTAGACTTTCTCACGCCGCGCCGCTCCGATTATCTTCAGTCTGTCTGTGAATATTGCCTCGCTGATACAATCTTTGTCTCATGTTTTGATTTGAATTGAGTCGGGCGACGGCATTCCACGACACCTAGTTTGTCGTCTTTTGCGTCATGACATTTATGTTCCTTCAATTTCTGGAGGCTTCGAAGTGTCGAAGTGAAAGTATGCTCGTTTTAAGATCCCAACTGATATACCTATAGCTAGACATTGCAGTGAATCAGCGGTTGTCGCTGCTAGTCTGCGTCTGGTGTTTGTTTTTGGCAAACTCCAATTTTCTAGGGGCTCTGCTAGATCGCTTCAGTCACCCTCGTGAGACTCATGGAATTTCTGGAATTCGGCATTGACCAAAAACTAGAGATAAAACGATTGGACACTATTTCTTCAAGTGATTCACTGATGTGGTTGTCGTATATAGACATTATCTCATCAAATCAATAAATGAGAAGCCAAAGTGCTCTATTCTGAACCAGAAATGCTCAAAGTGACAGCCGGGAACTACACCGTATCCTAACTTATAAATGCTGTTGAGTGTATCTAAGCATTCCTTGAACTGCAATCTGCGAATTTTAGTTATAAGAATGCTCCTTGAAAATAAGGTGGTTTCAAATATTTAATATTCCTCGCTAGTCGGCGATTATCGTGCTTATTATGAATTCCGGGGGAATTTCTTGTTCCCCCAAACTTTTTCCTTCCCGGGAAAAAATTAATTTCAATCGGAATTTTTTTCCCCGCAGAAAATTCGAAGTTATACTCGAAACATGTTTATTATTGGAACTATGAATTGTGTCTTCGATGTCAGACTGAAAGTTGTTCATAAAGACGAATTTGCCGATAAGGGAGACTAATCTATATGAAAAGAATGGATAGTTACGCCACTTTGATTGCGCTTTGAAAAGCTCCTTGTTTTCATGAAATAACCAAATTTTGTACATGAGTTTACAAAGGTTTTAGCCAACCGTTTGACAAAACAGTGCACATCTACGCGAAACTACCTTTCCAATGGTGTAAGTCTCATGCCATTCGGTTGGGTGGAACCGCGTAGAAGCGTATGACAAAATGGGTACTTTTATATAGATTTAACGTTTGCGAGTAAGGGATTGTAACGACATAACAAGCACACCATTTCAAAGCTGTCCGCTGTATAGAATTTATTATTCCAAATATTGGGTATATAACTTAATTCGTGCGGTTTGCTAAGAGATGGCGTAACTTGTATTATTCCATTGGAGCATGCATTGGAAAGCTACTGTCATTGTACGTCATTTCAGTACATGTCATTAATTTGAAGCGTAAACAACAATATTTTTTTACTCAAATTTGTCGAACTTTGTGCCTGAAAAAGTGTTTTTGCGGAGAGTTCTTCTTCATTACTTTAATATGAAGAAAACTGCAGCTGGAACGCCATAAAAGGAAGTAATTTTTGCGTCGTATTGTTATTGGTGATGAAAAATGGATCCATTACGACAACCCCAAGTGCAAAAAATCATATGTGAAACCCGGCCAACCAGCCAAATCAACGTCAAAGCCGAATATCCATGGCCCCAAGGTAATGCTCTGTTTTTGGTGGGATCGCAGGTGTGTTGTATTATGAGATGCTAAAACCGAGTGAAACCATCAATGGACAACGCTAAAGCATAATATTACTCCGTTTGAAGACAGCAGTAGTCGAAAACGCCCGGAATATGCGACCAGACGCGAGACAATAATTTTCCACCATGACAACGCTCGGCGCCACGTTGCTATTCCGGTTGAGAACTATTTGGAAAACAGTGGAAGGGAAGTTTTACCCCACCCGCCTTATAGCCCAGACCTTGCCCCTTCTGACTACCATTTGTTCCGGTCGATGCAAAACGCCCTCACTGAAATACGGTTCACATCAGAGCAGAATATCAAAAACTGCCTTGACTCATTCTTGGCTGCCATGCCGGCGCAGTTCTTTTGGGATGGGATCCACAAATTTGCCAGAAAACAAGATGGATGGAAAAGTCATAGCTTCAGATTTACTTTAAATATACTTTATACTTTAAATAATACTATTGTACATGTTTTTCTTGAATAATCGTTAAAATTTTGGAAAAAAAACCACACGAATTAAGTTATACTAGATACTGCCAAGACTAGATACTAGATACTGCCAAGACTTTACCACACTTTTTAGTCTCCACTTTCAAACGACTTCTATCGACGCATTTACTGAACTCTCCGAATGCTTTTACTGAACTGTCTTCTTTTGGACGCCGCGTATGTACTTAAACTTCTCTAATTGGGCTTCAAATCTCACTGCCGACTGATACTCTGTCTCTGAAACTGTTTCTTTGACTCTGACTGTAACAATTTCCAGAGTGTAAATGCTAGACGCTAGAAGTTAGCACTGAACTGTTTTTTAAACTCATGTGGGGCTTCATTTGAATAGGAACTAGGGGACTTAGCAGTCTTATGTATCCTCCTGGGTCGCTTTAGTCACCCTCTACAAAATGTCAAGCAATGTCTAATGAGACTCGTGGAGTTTCTGGAGTTCGGAGTTCGCATTTCAGCGAAACAATCGAATTGAATGGAGGATTGTCATGACAAGTTGACTGTCGAAGGCATTTTCTATGGCTTTTGTTGCGTTGAAAAGTCCGTATTTCGTTGCACGGACGTGATTCATGGCCTTTCTTGAGCCACCGACAGAGTCGAATGCCTTGTAAGCCACCTCAAACGTCTGCTACTAGTTCTCCAGTTCATAGTGAGGATGAGAATTCCAATGCGGCGACTGGAAGAAAAGCTCAAGTCCACGAACAAATGTCCTTTTCTGTGACTCACGTGAATTGTATGACTTAGCTGGCCACTCTGAGCAATGAACAGCAGCCGGCTCATTGGACTGCTGCATTAGAGTGATCAACCATAGAGGCACTTGTCGAGTTGATTTGATGCCGCACTCGTCACTGTTCGAATAACTCGCATAGACGAAGTTTCACGACGCCCTTTGACATAATTTATAGCAACCTCCATTCCAGACTCAACAAAGTTTCACTAACTTTCTCCCAATCGATTGCGCGAACACCACGAGCTCCATCATCGACTGAGATTACATTTCAGTCGACCAGACCTTTGCACGTCGCCTTTGTTGCCGGCAACATCAAGACGTCACCCTGATGGCTTCAGTCACGATCCCAAATTCAACGATCTGCCACCACATCTCTCCATCAAATGTCGTACAACTGCCTCAGCAGAAGTTGGATGGTCATCGCCCTTTGTCCACTTCACAGCAGCAACGAAATGAAAATATCAACACAGTTCAGTCATCAAACAGGAATCACACCCCTTCCCCGCCCGTCGAAATCAATTCATTTCCTTTGAGAGAAGAAACTTTCGTCCCCACAAAACCGGTGCCACACACGATATGCGCCTCAATGAAATGTAACCCAGCCAGTGTATCTTTCACTGCGAAACTTCACTCGGAACGAGCCCGGGTTCAACGACTGTCCCACTAACTCCCTTCGAGTTTCAACTTTCAGCGCAAATCCATTCACCCGTGCCGCTGGGAGCGAAATAAGTCATCTCATCCAGATATTCTGTGTATCTCTGGTGCGAGTGCATCGCCTCATACATGCATGCATGCATGCATCTCAGGCCCGATTTGAGTTTGCAATTCACATCGTCGGTTCGGTCGCATGTGTGCTCGTGTGGATTTGCGATTTGTAACCTGAAGCACTCTTCAGCGTCCCAGAGCAGCCCCGGCTTGCCACATTTTAATTAAATTGAATCTACAAGTCAGTGTACATCATTTCGCAATAATGCACAAGAGTTTGAGTCATAACGGTTGCAGCGACTTCATTAATTCACGCAGAATGATGGTGGAGAGAGTGTGTGTGTGTGGGGAGGGGGGGGGGGGGGGAGGTATGTGCCTTAAGGAACATGTCCGCCGTGTGTGTGCGTCTGTTTATGTGTGCACAGCTGTCAGGCAGAGGTGAACGCACCCAAAATTTGGGGCGCGTACACACTACAAGTGGTGGAGAGCAAATTTTTAACGATCCCCATTGTTTTTGGGATGTTTTTGGGTCTCAGGCTTTCACTTCATATGTGTGTGATTGGGGGAGGGGGAGGGAGGGAGAGTAAGGTTTTAGAATTTAATAAGCCTGTGGCCTGTGAGTTCCTGGAGGGCAATAACTTGGGCGGAAGATGTGGTTCCCGTCTTTTGTGTGGCGCACTCTGACTACAAATTATTTCCGCTGAGTGCAAACAGACAGATCCGAAGTAATTGTCTTACGCTCCGGTGCACGATGCGAGTGCGGTTGGCGGTCGGATGGCGGTGTTTATCCATGTGGGCCTCGTATTCGCTTAACTTAATGAGATATTTCACAAAATGTGGAACTACCACACTCGTACGCACTCGTGTTTGATTGTTTTTTGTTTTGTTTGTGGAGAATGCGGAGGGTGTTGTTGCGGGGCGGGGGTGGAAGGGGAGGGCTTGCCAACTGAACCGTGGAATGTTTGCTTGACTTGAAGTCGTTAGCGACGTTCGCATTGTTTGTCACTCAATGAGAATACGGGAGATATTTGTTTGATCTACTTGGGATAACCGGCATTACGATGCTTCGAGTGTGACGGTAAGTCTGGGATTCGTAACGCAAATGTGGGTTGAGTCAATACAATATTCACGTTGCCAACTGATAATTAAGAAAGGGGTTTAGTTAGAACGTTTTTAGCAGACACTCGTGTTCCAATGCTGAGAAAGGACCCGCAATTTCATTTATGCTCTTGAAGGTGGTTGTGGCATGAAATTGACAGTTGAACGCTAGCTGCTGTCTTAACCACTTGCCACTGAGAGCTAAATCAATTCACCACGAAGAGGAGACAGTAAAGATCTCGGTAACTGACGTTAGCAGGCTAGCCAATCTCAAGTCATTAGTTTGAGTGTCATAAACGCTCAACTGACAGGCAAAGTGTAAAAAAAACCGAAGACACTGACCCTACGACAAATTAAGACCTTGAAATGCATGCTCTAAACGCACGAAGATATTGCTGCTGTTAGTGAAAGTGTTGAAGAAGATCCAGATCGATAGAATTCTCGAATGATGGCACCAAGGTCGTGTGGCTTGTCGGCGTTTGACTTCTTTCTGTGAGACTATGCAAAAGATCATGTTTATGCACAAAATCTGAAAACGTTTGACGCTTTGAATACGAAAATTTGTCTAGTTATGGGCGAGTTATTACGGGATATTCAGAGAAAGTCATCGAAAATGACCTTGTGTCGCCTACTGCCCAAGTAGTTGAATAGTGTTTGTTTTTTGTTTGAATTGTTTAATGCATCGCTGACGTTTTAGACCATAATTGCCGTGTAATTTTACAAATGCAAACATAGCTGGGATTCCATTCACTCGACTACCCAAGCTGGGCCTAGTCCGGACCCGTGTCGACCAATTTCAGTGAGTAACTCGCACTTGTTGCCTCGTGACCAGCCTCCGAGCAAGACTTTATGCCGTATTGCGACCGAAGAATTGTATACTTCGACTTAGAGTCCGCTCGTAGGCATTTGAGTTTATGGTGCTCTGGTTCGATTTTCGGTACAACAACTTCATCTTGATGACTATTGCTGTCTTGTATCATACGCTTACCGGGGTTCCTAATCCTTGACAGACAACAACAATAGTGCGCCCATTTATCAAGAAAATGTTTCGTGCTCACTTGCTTCTGACACTGGTGTTCTTTCTCTTTGTCTAAAACCAAGAAGCACAAAGGTAGTGAATGCAAAATATGTTTCCACAGACCATACTTTCTCCATCCATTTCCTCGTCTCAAATATGAAATAATATCCGAGGCAAAATTTCGAAAAGACCGATTCTTGACTCTGATGTCCCATCAAGAAAATGTTCTCGATTTACAACCACATTTAGTCGAGAAACTTATTCCAAGTGTCATGCTAATGATGTAAGGGTTACTGCTGCTGGTGGTGTGTTGAATCTCAGAAAAAAGTTCAATGGTGCGAGTGAACTCGGTCTCCAGGATCTACTTAACTGCAGCCTGATGCACTCATACTTTGCATTTTAAAGGGTGGTGAAATTTTAAGGGCCGATGTTGAATGTGAACCACACCTAAACGTCAAGTTTTTTTCTGCATTTCATTTGACATTTCTCAATTTCAGACTTACTCAATTTGAACCATGGAAAGATACACATTCGAGCAACGCGTTAAAGTTATTCAGGCTTATTATGAATATGGGCGTTCAAATCAAAATGCATATCGTGCACTTCGGGATTTTTTGGTCAATTTAATCGTAAAAATCGTGCCAAAATTTGAGTAAACCGGGTCTGTAGGAGATGTGCAAACACCAGTGCATGCTCGTATAGCTCGTACTGCAGAAAAATTGCTGCTGTTCACGATAGTGTGGCTGAAGAGCCGTCCACCTCAACTCGTCGTCGTGCCCAACAATTGCACCTCTCACGCTCGTCGTTGATGAACATTATGCATAAAGACTTGCATTTACACGCTTACAAGGTGCAATTGACTCAAGAACTAAAGCCGCTTGACCATTTCAAGTGTCGTTAATGGTCAGAATGGTGGCAAGAAATGGCAACAGTGGATGATCAATTTTCGAAGAAAATCATCTTCAGTGATGAGGCACATTTTCAGCTCAGTGGATTCGTCAATAAGCAGAATTGCCGCATTTGGGCGAATGATAATCCAAGAGTGATTGTCGAAAAACCAATGCACCCACAAAGAGTGACTGTTTGGTGCGGTTTATGGGTTGGCGGCATCATCGGGCCGTATTTTTTCCAAAATGAGGCCGGTCAGGCAGTTACTGTGCATGGTGTTCGCTGTCGTGAAATGATAACGAACTTTTTATGGCCCGAATTGGAAGATATGAATGTGGACGATATGTGGTTTCAACAGGACGGTGCCACTTGCCACATAGCTAACGAAACAATGGCTCTTTTGCGCGACAAATTCAATGGGCCGTGTTATCTCACGTGGTGGCGATGTCAATTGGCTGCCAAGATCATGTGATTTGACACCGTTGGTTTTCTTTGGGGTTATTTGAAAGAATAGGTGTACGTCGATAAGCCAGCAACAATTCAAGAGCTAAAGGATAAGATAATTGGGCACATTAACGGCATAGAACCTCAATTATGCTTCAGCGTCATCGAAAATTTGGACCATCGGATGGAGATGTGCCGCCGAGGTCGCGGTTTCCAATTGGCAGACATTGTGTTCCATGCATAATTGAACCATACCAATATTATCATGATAAAAAGAAATGGCAATAATTTCCTAAATAATTTGTGTTTTATTCAAAATCAACATCGGCCCTCATTTGGAGGTGATTTAGGTTACCTTGTAGTAACTTGTTGCAGCTTCAAAATAGCTGCACTACTCAGTGCATTTTACTTCCCCAGACGTCTGATTATATTGAATAACTCTAACTAAGGCTACAGCGTTTACAGGTTTTTGGTTGGCAAATAGCTTGCATTTTTCTTAGTCCCTCTCGACAGATGTTTGTGAGATTGAGAAATTTTATTCAAGCAGCTCCGCCCATTTTAGTGACTCGAAAAATATCGTTTGCGTCGTAAAGTGAGCCTACACATTCAGCCTAGTAGTAAAAGCACTTATCCACGCCGCGGTCCACAGCATTTAGAGGTAAAACATGACATGAACAAAAAAAAAATATGAAACATAGTAGCGATCTGTGTAATGTCGGTCCTGAAATGGATTTAACAAACTATTCACAAAATTTCAAAAAAAAAAAGGAATTTTGGTGTATCCTGTATCCTGCATGGGCGAAGTCAAAGGAATGTATATGTATTTCAATATTCAGTGGGTATCTGATTAGCCCTCATTCTAATCGAATTGTGAGTGCAGAAATCTTTCATCATTATGCATTTATTTTTCATCTTTCACACACTTTATGTCGTGCACTGTTACTGCCAGATGGTGCTTGGAACTCACAATCGGCCACTCAACTACTCTTAATGAATTCAACTTCCTTCCTAGCGACACCGATCATCTTCTACCCCAAGCCATCTTCGAGAAAAAACGTCTCCACCCTCTTCCCTTCCAGATCGAATTGGATGTCTGACAATCAGACGCTGGACGATCTACACAGTCCGACGAGGAAATGGGTGTATGGGCTTGCCCTCTCATTAAACAACTACCTGATGTAGTGTTTTTCAGACAGAAGTAGAGATTGGCATTTACCCGGTTTATCCCCGGTATATCCAAAAAATGGACAAATATGTGGGTTTTACCGTCTTCTCATAAAAAACACCTTAATTTTCGGTAAAATAAATTGGTTTTGTTTAATAAAGCAGACATAATTGACGAAAATTATTCTGAGTTGCTGGACGCGGAAGGTGAGCAGTTTTATTAAGAGAGGCGGTGTCTGATTCTGAGGATTTTGTTGTGCTGAACTTGTTACTGCAGCTGGGTATATCATCTTCATTGGCTGGTCTCATGTTTTTTCCCATGTTGTTTTTCCTTTCAGTTCGATGGATCAATTGTGCTATAGTTAGTTTAGTTTAGTTGACTATTTATTTCACAAAAAGGAATGGATTTTAACAACAAAAAAAAATAGACTAATATAGTTTGGCTTAGGGCCGTCTACTAGATTAACATTTAAAGTATGTGTTTCTAAAAGTTCTCCTCCATAATACATTTTCTATAGCGCCGTGCGTTTATTGCATACTTGTACAATAGATCCCAGCCTCGGTCACCGTTTAAGATGTTTATCGCTTCTTCAAGCGAGAGTACCTGTGCTCCAAAGAAGTGGCAGCGGAATTCTTTAAGAATGAAGTTGAAGTGGAATACGTCCTCTCGTTCCTGAAGGTTGCAAATGTTGCACAAAAGAGGGAGTCCTGGGCTATGCGGTATAAAGTTTAAACTTATCAGTTCACCTCTTATTTTAAAGATGTTGCTTATCATATCAGTTGCGAAACTTGCCATGAAATATGTTCTGTCTTGTAAATTGTGGTTTAATTTGCTGTAATATGTCCTGCATTGCGACGACTTGGCTTCGTCCACAAATTGGTTGAAGATTCTATGTCTTGTTTGCTTCAGCAGTATGCAGAACTTATGCCATAGATGGAGTTGCTGTTCGTCTGGTGCAACTCGGGGATTAAAATCACATTGCGATGCTAAGTTTTCCCATTCTCGGACACATTTGCCACCGTTAACCAGTATTTGTGTAAGCACTATATTCGGAATCCTTTTTTTATTCATCGAAGTGGAGTTTGAGGGTTTCCAAAAATATAGACGCTACTCCAGTTTCTAGGTGAAGCATGTATGTAGTTGGGTGAGCCACTTGGTAATTTACAAACTCGCTTGATGAAATAGCGTAGACATTTTTCAACTGCTTCAAATTAACGATATCCCCATACTTGCGCAGCGTAAAAGAGGATGGACACTGCAGTGGCACGAAATATTTTCTGTTTCGAGATGTGGCTGATGTTTTTATTGTTGATACAACTACCCCAAACGGAACAAATAGCTCTTTTCGCTTCAGTTAATTTGGTTTCCAGGTGCGTATTCATATTTAAATTAGGCATAATTAAGACACCAAGATACGAAAACCAACAATTTCTAAAGGGTGATTTTTTAGCTATTATCTTTTTGGCAACACTGGTTTAAAGAGCTGACGCACGTTTCGTGTTTTGTTTCACTGTCAAACATCTTCTTCTCTTACTAACGAAAAACGCGACCTACCGCAACGTAAATTTTTTGAAAAGTTTGCCGAAGATCCACTTTTTTTTACCGAAAAATTGTGTTTAGCGACGAAGCTCATTTTTGGCTCAATGGGTACGTAAATAAGCAGAATTGTCGATTTTGGAGTGAATATCAGCCAGAAGCATTGCAAGAGCTACCAATGCATCCAGAAAAAGTCACAGTTTGGTGCGGTTTATGGGCTGGTGGCATCATTGGACCGTACTTCTTCAAAGATGATGCGAATCGTAACGTAACTGTGAATGGTGAGCGCTACCGTGAGATGATATCCAACTTTTTTTTGCCCAAAATGCAAGAGCTTGACTTGTATGACATGTGGTTTCAACAAGACGGTGCCACATGCCACACAGCACGCGCAACAATGGACTTATTGTTTGAGTTCGAGTTCGGTGTGAACATTTTATTTCACGTTCGGGACCGGTCAATTGGCCGCCTAGATCGTGCGATTTAACGCCTTTAGACTATTTTTTTGTGGGGCTATGTTAAAGCTCATGTCTATACAGACAAGCCCGCTTCAATTGACGCATTGGAAGAGAACATTGAAGCATTTATTCGTGAGATACCGGCCGAAATGTTGGAAAGAGGATGCCAAAATTGGACTAAGCGGATGGACCCATTTGAGGCGCAGTCAAGGTCAACATTTGCATGAAATAATCTTCGAACATTAAATTATGTGGACCACACTATCGATTCAAATAAAGATTTCAGGCATTTTTCTGAATTTTATGTGCTTTTTTTGAAAAACTTTCCTATAGCTTTTAAAAAATCACCCTTTATAAGCTCACCCTGAAACTTCCACTTTTCATTACATCCACCATCCCTGAATATTATCATCTGAGACTTTGATAGGTTGACTGTCAGATTTGAAGTTTTGCGGTATTCGTCGAGCCTGTTTATCATTAACTGCATTGTGTCCAGCGAGTCTGCGAGGAAAACATCAGCAAACATGAGAGCTGGTATTTTGGCATGGTTTATCTCGATTCCACCTCTAACGTGATCTGTTATATCATTTATATACAGGATGAATAAGAGTGTACTCAGCACGCATCCCTGCTGCACCCTAAATTCCTCTGATAGATTGTTTCCATCCCAAACACAGGCTGAGTTATTTTTGTACAAAGCTCTCAATACTTTAATAACTTTTTTTGAGATTCCGTAGCCGTATAGCGTATAAAAAAGGGCTTCACGAGGTATAGAGTCAAAAGCAGCGCGAAGGTCGCCGAAAAAGGCATATTGCTTTGTATGTTTTCTTGTGCATATTTCCGCTATGTTCACAAGTGCGAATATTTGATGTATAGTTGAATGGTTATGCCGGAAACCAGCCTGGAACTCGCGTAAGATCTTCTTGTTTTCAACCCACTGAGTAATTCTATTAAATAGGACACCAGCAAATAACTTAACATTGCGCTGTATGCATGTTAATTGTGCGGCTGTCTGGAAGTTGTAAGCACTAAGCCTGTGTTAATTATGTATCCAGCTTAAAGCGCTGAATGAACGTTTTGTGGCTGCTGACAAAATACCTGCTGCGACCGTAATCTACTTAGATGGCACCCTTAATTTGATCGGTCAACAAGAACAGCCGCAATATAAATTGGTGACTCTGCGAAATGCATTCGCTACTCAAACTTTCACTTAAAAAACTCTATCAATACTAGAATGTCATTCAGCAATTCAGTTTTGAGTTCTCTAGAGAGTAAAGAAGACTGATTCACTTGCCAGTGTTCACTTTATTGCTGGAACGGCTTTCAAGGCAAAATATATAACTTCCCCATCGAGCCTTACTTTTTCTTTGTTGACCTAATTTAGGGAAGCACTGAGAAATCGACTGCTTTTAATACTCTTCACAATTAATGATGATTTTTGGATAATCCTTCTTGACTCAACTGCAGTTAATAATATCACTACAAGACGAATAAATAATGTTGTGTGCCTTTCTTCAAGCAACTGTTTCTTGTCACACTTTCATTAACTTCATTCATTTTTAGGCTGAAGCCATTTGCGGTACAGGAGTACGTTAATCTATTTGGTACCACAATGGGCCTGTATTGGCCTAAGCGTGACTGCTTTAAGCAGCCAGCCACTCTAGCCTAGTCTACGGCCAGTTGACTGGAATTGTTCCCTCGAGTCCTAAAACTCATGTCAAATTCAAATATCTCTCGTACTTTCCCAAAGTAGAAAAAGCATTGTTTTTAACACGATTTAAGTGACAGCTCATTAAAATTGGAACCTCCGCCTGAGTCACCAACAAGAAATATGTCAGTCACCTCACATCTGCCACAGCAGAACACAAACTCGCGTTGGGTTGTGAAGCCGCTTCAGCACCGAATCAAGCTGATTTATGTCACTGGAGACCCAGATAAATGCCTCAACTTTCTCCACCTTCATCCGATGTGTGCAGTCGACCGCGGAATAGACTCATAAACCCGTTCGCAAACAAAGTGTGTACGTTAATGACGTCCATCACGCAGCTCCACGACCTCAGCCGGATCAGAAATGACGATGGTGGATCTTTCTAGACGCACACCAGCTACCACTCATCCGCATTCATATGCAAACGGCGAGCCGTGGCGAATTCGCTGATAGATCCACCAAGCGCGGCATGCATGGAGCCAAGACCATCCAAGGAGATCCACAAAACCAGTTGTACCCACGACCAAAGTCCAGTGCTTTCATGAGTCAATCGCACTCACCGGATGTCGAAGTCAGCCGCAAAAAGATCCGCAAACTGGCGAAAAATGCTGTAAAACAAAATCTAATTACCTAAACCGAATCACTTAACCGAAGAGCGGCCATAAACAACATTTACGACTGCACTGTGGATTGTTTTGCTGCGCGGCGCGCAACCTCTGGCAGCGGATTTGTTGTTCGCCACTCGCACCGATCGCGCCGTTGGCGGTGGCTATTTCTGCAGTTGACTTGCATCTGTGGAGGCGAGCCGAGCAAAAAAACAAATAATAAATTCGATTGATTTACATTTGCCGCGGTTTCCTCCTAATCGCGGTGGGGAGGACCACCAACAGACGGCCGGTCGAAAAATCCAAAAATAGTCCAAATTATGTCACTGACTCGCTCGCCTTGAGGTTGGTCATTCGAAAATGTGTGCTGCTCGCTGTTCTTTCGTTCGAATGAGGAATCATAAAATTGCGGCGGTGGCCCCCCCTCCTAGAGCCGAGAGATTGAACTTGAAAACATGCAAAAATTTGGGCGAAAAAAACAACAACACATCCAGCTCCCACTCGCCGCACACACTCTGCTAGCGCCGCAAGTCGTCCATCGTGTGTGTGTGGGTGGCACTTCTCAGAATCGTGACGTGAATGAATGTTTTGCGAAAAGCGCGATTGTCAGTCAAGCTGGCTGCACGTTAGGTTCCGCCGTGAGTTGGTAGACTTAGCCACTGACTGGCATGCAGGTGCAGTGTCTCCTGCTAATCAAAGCGGTGACAATGGTAAATCGTGATCAATGCAGTGGCTTGTCAGGCGCTGCGCTTCACTCTTGAATGACGTCCGGTGTGTGTTTGGTGGTGTCTGTTGGCAGGGGCGACTTGCGTAAGACGGCCGACGACAATGTGTCGCAGTAGCGTCGCCAATTTGGAAGGCAATACATTTTCATTTGACGTCTGGAATGTCAGACTGCTGTGGGAAGTCTTGAGTGAGAGAGAGAGAGAGACGGAGCGGACGAAGCGAAGAATACACTGGCGGGCTGTCAATTTGGAAGTTTGACATGTTTTCGTTTTCGATTTGTTTTCCACTTCTTTGCATTGTCAGGCAACAAGTGATGCGACATTGCGTGTGACGCTGTGGGTGACTGTGGGTGGAAAGGAGAGTTGAATCCAGTGAAATTGCTTGTCTGTAGATGGGGAGAGAGTGGGTGAGTGACTTGGTTTGGCTGCGCTTTCGACAGAAGCCTGAAAACGAGCCGAAACGTCTGACACTGACGGCAGCGGCGTTGATGCCCTGTCAAGTGAGTGAGTTGACAGTCGCCCAAAGTGGAAAGGAATGAATTTCTGTTGCGACTTTCGCGATGTTTGCAGAATTTTAACGTTAACGGGGTTTATTGTGGCCAACTGCGTATGCCAGTGAAGGTCGGTTGGACCTACAAGATTCAGTCACATTGTTTATGGAGTCTCCAGCAAGAAGTTTCCGTGCTTATGAGTCAAGGCATTGTTGGAAAGCTTGTCATCATGTTTAGAGATGCTCCTTGCTTCACCATCAGGGTGGTTATGTATCCAGGCTCTTCTCAATACGTCACAGTATGACAATTCAACACAAGTCCACGGCGAGAAGGTCAACACGTCCATCCAGAGTGTCACCCTCCCCTCAGTCGTTTAGATGACGACGCCTTTGACTCATGGTGATAAACCGTCACCCACTTGCAAGTACAGTAGCTTTCAACCTCTCAATACGCCACAGTATGAGAAATGCAAAGTTAGGATCCATCACTCTCGTCCTCACTTCTTAATGACATGGTTCAGTTTGACCAGAAGATCCTGCGTCCATCCAGAGAGTCACCCCCCACCCTCAGTCGTTTAGATGACGACGCCTTTGGCTCATGGTGATAAACCGCCACCCACTTGCGAGTACAGCAGTTTCCAACCTTCTCCATGCTCTAAACGGATCGCCACAAACATACACGAGCCCGTTCGCCTGCCAATCATCCACGCACAGTGAAGCTCAGCAAGCACGTTACGCTCCAGCTGCAGGCTATCAGACACAGTTCGGTTTTCCTCCGCCACTCGGAATCCCAATTAGTTGTGTGTGTCTCAGAATTCACTGCGCTCCATCCGCTCCCCCCACCGGCACCTCATCAATGTCAACTGCTTCGGATTGAGCACAATCGAGAGTCGACGACGCTTATTGCACATTACACACCCCAAAGCGCATGGTTGTGCCAAAAACAATTCATCATCGGGCGCTTTCCGGCTGTGCCCGAAAAGGCCAGAACATCTCCCAGTTGGAGTGAGTAGACGATTAAAAAACAATTAGCGGTTGCATTTTCCAGGGTTCCATGAATTATTCAGTGAATATGGTCCGTTGTCGGTCCGGTCGCCCCATCAGCAGTACTGCAGCACTGACAGACGTTCCTTTGCATTTAATCAGAAAGTCAATCGATGATTTATCGCTTGCATGATTAAATCACGACCGACATCATGTCGTCATGTGGCCGGAGTCGGGGTCGGAGGTGCGCTTGTGTGAGGGGGCCTGGACTTTTGGCCTACTGACGTCTGGGCCTTGCGGTGGTCGTGACTTAACATTTCGCCTTGTGCTAAAAATCGATGTTTGAACGGCAGATGGGTTGATGCCTTGGCCGATTGCCAGAATTGTCTCCCAGTCGCTCGGGCTGTGAATCAATGCGATGCAGTTTAGTGGGTAGGATGCGGAGGACATGAGGAAGCTGGTGGGTGGGTGAGGAATTTTAATCGCATGGGCGGCGCATTGTGGGTGATTTGTCAACATCCCGTGCATTTCCTCCAACGTTGAGGTCAGCGTTTTTGTTAGATTTTGTCGGTTATTCCGGGTCTATGGAGGAATGCATTGGATGTGGATGTGATTGATTAATGAGACTTGAGAGAACGATGTCTGCTCGCAGAGGAGCGCGTAGGGATAGTGAATCGGAAAATCGCAGTGGGCGACAGAGGCAGTGGGACAACGATGGTAATTGCCTCACTTAAGTGCACTCGTCTTGGTGGTGATACAATTTGTCGTGTTCAGATCTTCTGCTCGTAGGAAGCGACAAGTAAGTAGTGTCACACAAGAGTTAGTTCAGACCAGCAAAGACTGTACAATGAATGACACCAATGCGGACAGCTCCGACAGATCCCTTGGCTTAGGTTATAGCGACCGCGGCGTTAAGGAACAAGACCCACTTAGACCCCGTTTAGGGTCCCTTGTGCTGCCAATTCCAGCTTTAATAGACCACTCGATTGCTATTTTCTACCATTCGTCCCTGTAATGTCAGTTGTAGTCATATCTGCAGATTTCAGTTTCCATCCATACGTGACGATCGTCATGAACGTGACAAACATGTGCTCACCCGTAAGAGTAAATACATAAACCTTAGAAGACGCGCTAATTTGAGAACTTAAAGGACATTACTAATGGACGTCACGACCCTCAAACCCTTGGCCATCAAGATGAGGTGCTTAATGTGCGATTGGTGGCGGCAGATGGCATCTGCAAGTAAATTTGATTTGATTGCATTTAGTGGGGAATGGGGCTTATCCTGATTTGATGCCAGGCGTAAGCATGTTCCGTGGTACCTTGTCCGTCGGCTTTGTACTCTGGGACCCAGCAAAGGGTGAAGCTACATATCCCTTGGAGGGCTGATGATGTGTTCAAAGTCTTTATGGTCGCTTGACTGTGCTGAAAATTCATTGACAGTAGTGCGTATCAACTGCTGTCTTCTTCTGATAGGCGGAGAGCCAGTGAGATCTCAGGCAATGTGTTGGAGACTACTGATTCCATGCAGTCACCCGCAACTGTCACTGCATCTCTGGGTTGATTGTTCCCTTTAGGGGACTATTCTGTGACCTAATTTGAAGACTTGCTCTTACCTGGAGTTAAAGTTTCATCGGTTGTTCTCTAGTCGTGATGGCGAAACGAAGCAAAGCCGTAGCATTTCCATGTCAACAACTCCCTTAGAGGCACTCAACTCGGAGCGATGTATAGACGACTAACTATTTAGGTGACGTTCACAGCGTCACTTTAGATCTGAAAGGCTACAACTGTCCACTGAAAGGCTGAGCACAGAATTTTCACATTTCTCGGTTATCATAATATGTTTATACGTCACGACAAAGAAACGTCACGCATAGTCGTTGCAATTCTGTGGTAAATTGCAGAGCATGCCTTTGGCAAGTAACCCAAAACTATCTCGCCAAATACGACATAATTCGATAGTTTCGACAAGAAATTCACGTTAGTCGCGAAAGTGACACAGAAACGATGAAGCAGAAAATAAATGCATACTGTGGTAGTATTCGTTATCGTTATTCTAAAAATGTACATAAGTCACGAACTGTACCAAAATATAGGATCGTCACGAAAGTAACGTTACGGAGAAAACCTATGAAATGACATACGGTGATGCGCTTCTAATCACTTTTCAGTGATATTTAATGCGATTTCAGAGAAATTCAAGAAAATTGCAACAAGAACGTCACGTGACATAGTGCCATAATTAAGGCCAGAATGTCACGATTTTGGTTAAGACCTCAAATATGGATATATTTTGGATCGATGTGGCATCTAAACTCCAAATGCGCTAGCGATTGCTATCGAAAAAGTCACGGAAAATAGGCGTCACGAAACCAAGTCTTTAAAAAATGTCACATAAAAGTTGTCCACGAGATAATTTAACAAAAACACACTTATATGATCAGGTCCAGGACGTTAATAACACTAAGACGTCACGATCGTCACAAAAATGTTCATCACGAAGAGTTCACAGGAAATACTTTACGTTGAAGTCAATCGTTAATTTAAACTCTTTTAAGACATATTTAACTGACTTACCGACAGTCACGAGCGTCACAAGCAAAGGAACGTGTTTAGTATTCAGAGTGGGGACTTAGTATTGAAACGACATGCTGCGGTAGGCTCTCCTGGGACATATGTAAGTAAGAGCGCTACGAACATGATCAACGTCTCAAAATGTATCAACACGATCAATAAGCTTTTGTTTTTTTTGTCGGAGCTTTTTGAGCTCTACACTGGAGCACTCAGACTCAAAAACTGGTCCTGTGTGACGCGAAAAGATCGTCAATGCGTTTAAGACGCCGACTGGTTGCACATTTATTGATACTAATGTCTTTCTAAATGTACTGCTAGGGCTTGTGCTTAAAAGCGTCATCTTCTCCCAACACCAACGAGTCATCAAAACAAAAAGTAGCTACTTCGCGTTCTCCCGGAACATAGCTGTCAGATGATATGTCACAAGGGCTGTAATTAAGACGCCTACAATCTCACAGTCACTTGAAGTCTTGTCCTTAAAAAAATGTCTTCTCTCGCATTTCGACACTAGAAATGTAATTTGACAGCTGTCATGAATTATCAACAGTCATTTGACAAATCGTCAAATACTAAAATGCTGACCTATGTTGGCGGAATCTCAAATTCAGTCCATATGTTCCCATCCACATCCACACAGTGCCAACACATACGCATGCCACCTCTTAACCTAAACATTCCAATAACGTCGGATTAACTCTTAATCCCCATTAGCACTGAATTAATTTCCAATTATTGGCAAACGTGTGAAATTGCCTCCCCACGCAGTAGCAAAACTGCATAAAAAGCGTCGCAATAAATGACATTCGAAGTGTCAACATTGCATTCTGCCACTGATCACAAGCACAAACACACCCCCTCTCGTGACAATTTTCCGCATCAAACTGCTGAGTAGACACAGCACATCTTATGCTGAGTGCAACGCAAACAATTGACTCTCCGAATGACTTTCAAAATGACTTAAGAACGTTCGTCATTCTCGTCGATGATCGCCGAAGAAACGAGCTCCAACTTGACAACGGCTGCTTGTTGACTTAGAACGACCGTCGAGGCACGATGTCAGGAGTTATGCAGTGAGCACTAATCAAAGTGGCCGGCGTCGATCGAGCGCAACACGTTGCGCAACCAACGATTGTTGTGTTGCGATTGTCATCGGGTGCTTGTCAAGACGATTTCCTGATTTCGCCGCAGATTGACGGCGAATTAATTCAAGTTGCAAACACAATACACTTCAAGGCCGCCTGTTGAATGACTGATATCCTGTCTTTGAAGCGTTTTGATGCTTGATTCTGTCAAAAAAGGTTGAATTCTTAAAAATCGGGCAAGCAGTCACATAGTCGACGGGGTGTTGAAACGCTCATCGGTCTTTGCTGTTGCCGTCAGCTGATGACAAAGGTGGTTAGCACCTTGACTGATGTAAGACTAAGTAGTTCCGTTTCGGTTGTGGGGGGGAGGGGAAGGAGGATGTTTTTACTGCTTAGTAGTAAATCAACACGATGAATGGCGGTTTAGATCATCAACAATTTGATGGCTGTGCGGTTCTGAAACTCATTAATGGAGTCGTCTTGTTTTAAAGCGTTTTCTGATGGAACCACGGAGAAGTTTGGGTTGACGATTGCTGTTAGGGTAATTTAAGTCCCAGCAAATACACACAGAATCGAGCGGCATATGCCGCTCTGTCCGCGAACGTGTTAATGGGTCTAAAATGTTGGTACTTAATTGTTGCTGTTCTTCAATTTCGATAATATCATTGGCCCGAGTGATGCTTGATACATTTCCAAGCTTGCAGACTACTTTTCGAAGTCATTCATAAGTGAGACATGAGATTCAGTGGAGGAAACCATCTTCGAAGCCGTCTTGGGTGGAGTGCCACAAGGCTACGAACGTTGTATTTTCTTGTTGTGACCAGCAGGAGATGAGTAAGAAATCGGTCACAAATGCAATTGAGCATACACTGCACTCAGAAAGTCGATTAAGTAAGCCACTCATCCTGAGCAAGTATGTTTGAATATTAAACAAAGTACTTAGTCTCAAAGGAATCCCCTTACTAGTACTAGCTTATGATTTGGTACACAAAATGCACTCATTGGTTATCTGCTTTGACAACTGACCTTAATGGAAAGTTTCCGCGTTAAAAGTGTGAACCATATTTGCCTGGTATCATGGAATGTGGCAAGCTACGTACGCAGAACCATGGAATCTTCGCCAACAACCGAGAGAATGATAAGATTTATGTTCGGTCATTGCGCTTGAACTCATTCCAATATTTCAACGTGAACGCCTCCCAGTCTATGTGACGGTTTGGTGGGAAGTTGCTTACGATGGAGTGACCAGGGCTTATTCTATTAAAACATCAGCGAATGTTTACCAGGTTAATGTTTCAGAGAACTTTGTCAAGCCGTTTAACACAATATTCTAGGAAGTCTCCGAGGCTCAGGAAATTACTGGCATCGTCTTCAAAGCATAATTCAAAGGGCAGATGGAATCTGAACTACTTCCACCACGGAGAGTCTATGGCCTCTCATCGTCATTCATTTTCCACGAATCTTTGATGAGGTGGATTTCATGGATAATGAGTTAACTTCAACAGATCAGGGCATCGTAGTACTGAGAATCGCCCTAGAATTACGATTCACCACTCTATCATAAACCCATAACCAAAGGCGCTGATTGGGCATACGCAGAACCACTTATATGACATCAACGGACCAGCCAAGTCACACATTATGATCGAAATAAGTATTTTAGTTCAGTTCATAAAGTGAAGCGAACCAATTGAGTCATATTCACTGTTTAAAGAGATAAACAATTTTTAAAAACATATCTAAGGACCAGATTCTATTAATTTAATGCGATCAACCAAACCCACACTTTACGCAGTGACGCCCATATTTTCTTCTTATTCTTTCAAACCCTATAAAGCAGTGCCAGACGGCAGAGCTATAAAAGGTTGCTGACCTCATCTCCTCACCTCCTGGCTAGATCTAGGCTATGTACCTAAGCCTAAGCACTGGAGGATGACAACCGTGGGCTTAATACCGCAGGCAGGGAAATGCTCGCACCTTTCAAACCGAAGGATGTAGGATTTATAAGTTTATCATCCTCTTTGCTCAAGACGCTGGAAAATCTGATTGACATACACATCAGAGGTACAGTCGCAACAAGCACAATGTCGAACTCCCAGAATGCCTACAGCACATGTCAGTCTGTAGAGACCACACTTCACCGAACATAAAAAAAAACCCCCGTGAACTTTCCAATAAAACTCTGATGAAGATCGACGTAAAAAACTTTATTTCCACTCATGTATGGCCATTTGGAGGCCCGAACCTCAACCTATTAGACTACAAATAATGGTCCGTTTTAGAAACAATGGCTTGGGCTAGGTGACACCAAAACATTGAAGCTTTTAAGCACGTGCCTGAGCCTGTGGGACAACGCAACCGAGGAGGTCCACGCACAAGGTGGCGCACACAAGTCGAGGGGGACCTTAGCCGGCCTTAGTGTGCGAAACTGGAGATAGCTGGCTAGAGACCGAGTCATGTTTGGTGAGGCCCAGGTCCAGCTCGGACTGTAGCGCCTCAAGGAGAATGCGCGCTTATTCGAGCAATGTGTCATTTTTTGCGTGCTATAATTGATGAGTGACCAGATCGACATCTTTGTTGCTGCAAAGCAAATGGAGGAAATTTGTTGTCATTAACTGAACTAAAATAAAATAAAATTTTTTGAAAAATAATTAATCATCAAGAATAAATAAAGAAAATTAGAATTTTAAGGAATCCATGAAGGTGTTGAAAATTCTGGAAATCCAGGCCAATCACAAGAAGACGTAATTCCATCGGGCTAAGGAGAGTGTCTGAAGAGTTGTCTAGCAAAGCCATGGCGTCGAATACGTAACATTTAGCAGCGGCAGGGGGAGGATGTCTGAATGGAGCCGTCCCGATGCAAAATGATTGATATTTTTTACCTTCACATCTTAATTTGAATGTTGGAATATTTGTACCCGTTTTTCTTCAACCTTTTTTTAAATTTTCTATAATCAGTAAATTATTCTGAATTTTTTGCGATTTTTTTTTAAATTTCCGATTTTTTTCATAAATTTGTCGTTACAATTTCTAATCAACACAGGCATATATTATTTATATTTATATTCTTTTTCTTTTAAAGAAAACAGTTTCTAACCAGCTTTCTTAAGCATTTTCTTAAATTTCCATACATTTTTTAAAATTCTTTAAATTTTTTTAATTTTTTTAAAAATTTTCTGAATTTTTTTCTGTTTCCGTCCCAGAATCAAAAACAAACAATGTTTCTGCTTACTTTTCCGTTCCATCTCTCTTGTGACGCATTCTTCGATTTCCATCTGAGCACAGCTGGGTTAGAATTTATAAGCTGGTCTGCTTGTAAACCACTCCCCGTCCGGAGTTCCCCTTGGGAGAACTCCACAACCCAGATATCTACCCGAACCACTTTGCGGTCAATCGATAAGCACTGAAAAAAAAAAACCCCGTGACCTACCACCTTGATTATGGTGGCATTAAGCCACAAGTGTTAGCACAAAATAACGAGCAGTCCACTTGCATAAACCATCAGCTTCAATTCCCTACGGTCTGGCCACTGCATCATAACGACCACAACAAAATCCGCCCCCCCTCCCCCAATCGAGTTCAGTCCGTTGGAAAAACTCTGCCAAATCCCCTGGCAAAAACCTCCGCCGGGTAAGCCTGTGCCCACGATTTAGGTACGAGAGAGTTAACAGAATTCCCCTCTGGCCACTGTAATTGGCGAAAGCAATTAAATTCACTTCTCTTCGCGTTGCAGTGTGCCCGCGCGTATGTTTGTGTGTCTGATCCCGGAGCAGATCGCCCCCTAGTCCCGCTGCACTCGTAATTTCCGCCGAACAAAACTAAATGTTTCAAATCAAATTAACCGGCTCTGGCGCTGAACGGGCACAGCGCCAGAGCGTCCGAACTGTGAGCGCTCAAGTTAAATTGAAAAATTCACTTAAAAACATTTTTAAAGTTCAAGCGGATGTTGAATATGGCTTCCCAGTTGGTGTGTACTGCGTGTGCATGGGGTTCGCAGCTCTGAGATGGCTGTGCGAGCAGTATGGTGTTCCATGCTCTACTGGAAAATGGAAGCATTTAGAACGTGGGTTGTTGTTGGCAACGAGGAAGGGTTTCTCGATTCTGGGATGCACTCCAAAGGGCCCTCCAACATCCCCGTCCTGACAGTTTCCGCTGTGAAAAAAAAGAGGAGTTATTCAAGTCAATTTGTGCAAATATGAGAGTGGGTTCAGTGGTCTGCTGGCTTTTGGATGGAAGCCAACGGTTAGTTCAAACTTTTTGTAATTCAATGGAAGCTGTAATTTTGACTTAATTTAGGCGGACAGCCAGGATTTGTTCGCTCAGTTCATGGCATAGAGTGACGATGATATGACTGGATGGTAGGACGTGCCGATTGAACTTTGAATTTGATGAATTGTGACATTTTCTCACTATTTCGTCAACGCAGAGGAAAGCAGCTAGCTTGAAACTTGGACAACATTCTGCTTTAATTCTGACATTCTGTGATCATTGTCTGGGAGGCAACAACAATGGGAATGGGGTCCAAAGTGTTGAAGGACCTGAACCAACTGGATGTGGGCAACTGAAGCAAAACATACATGGTGGGCCATCTAGTGGTTTTTTCTTAATCATTGGTTATTTTGACACTGACAGATGTTTTCCGCTCGAAATCTAGACAGAAAGTGAGTATCATGCCTCCGCGGAACGAAATGAGTTACTTTGTGCTTGAGCAACGTTGGGAAATATTGAAAATTTATTTCTAGAGTGCTGTGTATGCCAAACCATGCGTTTTTCGAAAAAGCCGATATGAAGCACCCACCCACGACAGCTGCAGGCAGGTTTGTGCAAAAATTTCGTGAGACTTGACCACTTGCTTATGAACAACACTTACGGTCCTCGTCGTCGCCCGGTGCGCACAGATGAGTATGTGGCCGCTGTCGTCTTCTTCGAAAATGAGGCTGGCAACAACCTTTCGGTCAAGGGCGTTACAGAGCCATTTTAACCGACTTTTTTTTTTACTGAAATTGAAGACATGGATTTGGAAGAACCGTGGTTCATGGCCAATGGCGCACCATGCCACACAGTTCATGCCACAATCGATCTTCTGCGCATCAAATTCCCAAATCGTGTTATCAGCCGTCTTGACGATGTCAATTGGTCGCTTCGGAGCTGCGATTTGACCACTTTCGACTCTTTTTTGTGGGGAACCATGAATGACCGAGGTTATGCCAACAATCCGGAAACGATTCAAGCAATTAAGTCCCAAATCATCGAAGCAACCCGTGAGATACAGCTAGAAACCATCAACAAGGTCTTGAAAAATTTGAGTGACAGAATGCGCTATTACGCAGTCAGTCGAGGCAGCCACTCGAACGGTGCTGTGTTTCGTAATTAAAGGGGATGTTTGTCGTTTCTAATAAAGCCATAATACATGGAAACCATTTAATTTTGTTCATTTTATTGCATTTTTAAAACGAAACTTGTACTTGGTCCACCCTGTAGATACCGGACTTCCTAGAGAGACTCGTCTAGTGAGGAGCTATGACAATTTTCTGTGAACGCCGATTCCCTATGAAGCCTTTGACATAATGTTTGTCTGGCTTGCCTTAGTTTAAATGCTCGAGGTTAGCTTTCGAATTGGGTCCCACGCCAAGGCACTAAGTCTTTTGAAGTGAACCCCGAAGCATACCATTCCCGATGTTCCATTTAACGACGCAAACCAGTGTATAGGCGTTTATACTGACTTGTCTCCCTCAGGGTTCCATTCTTGGTCCTCTTATTTATTTAAATTTTCATAAGACCAATTAAATTCCCAAACTGCAGCGGCGCAACCCACTTCACAGCTGAAAATCAAGTTCTTAATTATTTCAGATCACAATTTTGACAGTCAACCGAACCTTGATCTACTTTTCGCGAGCAGAAAGCGAAAAGCGAAAAAAAAAAACTTGTTGACATTTCCGTGCAATTGTTGTCGTTAAGGATTTCATTGAACCTTTCATTTAAATGGAATATTTTAGTGGCAACATGATCATGCCTGGATGTCAAGTCACTTAACTTTTAAGTTTTGTGTTTTTTTTGTTCACTTCACCATAAAACTCTGAATAAGGTCGTCAAAAGCCACTTGTTATGGTTTAACGATCTCTGGGTGTCATTAAAAGCACAGCAACTAAAAGGGAAAACAAAAACAAACAATTCGGCCGAATGTGTGTTCAGTGTTCACACATCTGTCAAAACATTCACTCTGTCGGTGAGGCAGTGGCAATGAACCGCCAAATGAACGCTCAACGTTCGACAATGTACTCTTTAATTCGGAATGCTTGATTTTGGTGTGCTTTTTGACTAAAAATAAATATTGCACTTTGTCCGACTTATCGACTAATGACGTGTAACCTTTCATCTACTTCCAGGTAAGCAGCGGCACTTGATGGGACTCTGAGAGTGGATGGATTTTTGAATTAATCTGTGATGTCGCAAGCGAGGTAATACATTTAATTAGTGATGGAGTGTGCACTCCGAAGGAGGTGGCTTTATTGGGAGCAATAAACCGAATTTAAATGCAAAGCACTGTGTACAAGGGCCGAGTTCAAGGAGGCGGGTACTTTTGATGGGCGAATGTCACATTTGAAGAGACTGGACAGAGGAAGAGCGATGGCGAGGAGTTATCAAGTGGCAGCTGCAGTTTGGTTAATGTAAGGGCTTGTGGTGCCCTTGTGCAAATTTAGCTCGTTGACGTCGACTTACGTGTGAGACAGAGGACCTTGATTCTGATGTGAAGTCGTATGCGTATTGCGAGATTGTAACTCAATTGAATTCAGCTTGGTTTTGGCGACTGGAAGCAGTATGCCCTGACCATCCGTGGATAGCAGGCATTTCATTTTATCTCATTACTCAAAAGGTCGCGGGGTAAAGCGCGCACGAGAGATCTGCAGGCCACTCGAATCCTCCGCCATAGCTGATCAGTCAGTATTTGGACTTGGTCCCGCCAACTCGTCCTGGGTGTGTCAACAGATGCATACAAAGAAGAACGCCTCGGAAGTCGTGATGCTGTGACCTTTTCGTTCGAAGAAGCATCTGCTCAACATTGAGTTCCTCGCGTACTGTAGTGTACAGCATCACATCCCGGCAGCGATGTTATTCATTCGGTCATTAATCAAATTGCATGGCCGCAGGTGAGAGTTGCTTTGCGGAGCACTTACCTGATATATGAACCAGAAAGCTGGACGATAAACAAAGTAGCTGAACTGATTCTTGGTGCCTTCGAAAGCAAAATTCTGCGTCGGATATATGGTCCTGTCTGCGAGGAAAGTGAAAGGAGGAGAAGACATAACCGCGAACTCTACGAGCTGTACCAAGATGTGGATGTAGTGCGTCAACTAAACTGGGTCGGCCACATCGAGCAAAGAGGGTCTTCAAATGTGAGCCTCCTGGTTCGAGAAGGAAACGAAGACCGAACCTTTGTATAAAGATCGCGGGGGCAAGACAACTTGGAATAAAAACAATTTCTGACCACTTCCACTTGCCTGATGGACCAAAATGACTTCTATCCGAACTTTGTTCATTCTGATTTGTGTGCCAGTTTGCAGGTATTTCTTGTGGCCTCTCACTTTTGGAGTCCACTTTAAGGCCTAAACAGTATGAATGTAGTTTTGTAACATTCTTCTGGCTAAGTAGCACATGCAATCCTTCAAGATGAGTGCTTCTTTAATTCCTTTAAACTCTTAGTTTCCGGCCATTTTTAAATAGGGGTGATTTTAGAGTTTGGCAATGGTCGCGGAATTTGTGTGAAATTTGGTGGCTATGGCTTGATATTCTTGCCCAGTAAGATGATCGAAGTGCATATCGAATTTTAATAATTTGTCGTCCTTGTGTTCAAGTAGAAGTCCTTCCACGATGAAATGGTAATGCTAACAGAGCTTGTTTAACCTTGGCTCATGTCACGAATCACACGAGAGTTGCCATGCATTGATCACTGAAAAAATAAGCAACACAAAAAAAACCCATTACGAGCGACGTGCAATAATGTTTTGGTTCCTTTTTGGTTAATCCAAGTTCAGTCACACAAATGCCGATTTGAGACGTTTTCTTTCAGTGATTAGGGGATTTTATAGAGGCTTTTTTTGGAGCACATCCTGAACAACAGTAGGTGCGGATAATTGTGGTCATCTTGCGTGTAGTTCTATGGTCGTGACCGTGCTGGATATGTGCCCACTAGGCAACGGATCAGACACCTAGACAACTGATATTGTAGAGACTGTTGAGGAAGTGGTCGCCTCCCAAGTGCTGAAGTTTGAGAGACGCAAGAGGGAATATTCTTGAAATATTCTTCAAGTGTGACACCTAGTGCCGATCAAACATCGCCTTTCTAACGTTTTGTTTGCAATCCCTCGAAGCAACAGTTTGATTTCCATGTTGTACAATTTTGGCAAACTTAAGTGTATGGAATACCCCATTGTCCCGATGACTTTTGATTGTTGGTACTCAGATTGTGAACCTGGTTGTAAACCAACGCAATTTTGCAGTAAGCACGGTCTAAGCTTCCGGCGCACTAAGTGATTTGAGGACTTTTCCCTCTTTTGTACGAAGTCTCAAACACGAGCGGCCTCTACTACTTTGTTCAACTGCTGCGAAGTCAACAATTTTTCGAATCGAAACCAAGTTGTCTATGCGCTCAACCTGACGTGCATAGCAACCAGAGGCGTTTTATGACTAGACACACTAGACCCATGTCGTTGGACAGCCGTGGTTGGTTGGTTGGATATTCTCCTTCATTCCCCTGTCATCACCGCGAACAGGACCAAAGAGCGTATGCGGATTTTTTCTATCGAAGTACATCATCGGCTATTAAAATTCCAAGTGCTTCTGCTCCTTAGACGGTGACTGCAATGCCAATGTCTTGCATAAATCCTTCTCAATGCCAGCAAATATTACCTCGGCCCAGTATCAAGTACAAGGATGTACGACGCGATTTAAAAAATGATACCTTCTTCCGATAGGATGATTCATTTTGCTCCACCTTGTGTAACCCACTCCAGGAAGATCGTGCCTGGCAAGAACTATTCTCCGTTTGATCGGCTGATCGCACACTGTTGACCACAGAGCCGAGGTAGACGATGATTCAAGCTCACTTGAAGTTAGCCATTCTGGCATTCTGGTGTTGTGTGTCCTTTTTAAAGTACTTCTCTTGTTCACCGCCGGATCCATTTGAACCGCTCCCATCTCTGTGCCAGCAATCGCTTCATTGACAGCTCACTGTGTTCGACCAATCACGTTAATGCCACTCGCCACAGACGAACGAACTGTAGAATATCGTGCATCTTATCGGTGCCAAAATTATGTTGACGAAATAGCCTGACAAAGTATGCCTTTAACTAAAGCTCTTTCTGGAAACGAAAGTCTCACCAACGAACTCATTAATGGTCTTCATGGAGCAGCAAGTGATCTCCGCTGTCAGACTTGATTGTGAACTACTTGATGACAACCTGACGGGTTGAGCAAGAATGCCAAAACTAAACATGACAGGTTACAGCTGGTCTCTATGCAGGCTGTCACATGCGGCCTTGAAATCGACGAAAGGTGATGAATCGATCTTAATTTTGTTAGACTTTTCCAGGTCTCTTCAGGACATCGCTGATCCGAAACTGCACTAATGGCTAACGAATCAAATTATTGAATCTTATGCCACGTGCCCTACTAGCGACGCAAGGATCGAAGTTTTGAAGGGTAAATGTGTCGATTGGCAAATATCACGGCGAGTGTTCATCAATTGGCCGCCGCGTTCATGCGACTTGACACGACTCGATACTTTTCTGCGAAGCTGCGCTAAGTCCTTAGTCTACACTAACAAGGCAAGCATTTTGAACGAGTTCGAGGTTACCATTCGAGACGTTATTTCCGCAATAACGCACACATTGGACCAAGTCATCAAAAGTGTCCACGACTACTTGAGGCACTGCCACGAAGTCGAAGCATTTGCTCACTCTCTACGCAATATTGTCGTCGCAGTAAGAGGCGCTTCCTTTTGGGTAGATCGGGAAAAGGATTCTGAAATTTCTACTCGTCGTTTCTGACACTGATCTCTTCTGCTTCAAGTAAAGTGGTTACCTTCACATCTTCGTCATCCAATTTGTGTGTGGTTCATCAGATCTGGTGCTTCATTTCCATTTCATTTCTCGCTGGTGGTTGTGGCTTTGTGGTTCCAAGACAATTCCATGACCCGTGCTTAAGTAGGCGTCCTTCCTCTCTCTTTTATCCAGGTAATTGGTCTAACATCCTAGCTCCTTCTGCCTATCAAAGAGAACTTCCCATCCTCTGTCTCGGATTCAGCCTCAGCCCATGCCGAATTCAGGCTTTTACCACCAAGTTCAAACATTTCTATTGCTTCTCCTCCATCAACCTTGAGATAAATGCATTCCTGCCCTCCCTCTCCCGCCGTTTCCTCAACAAAAAAATAAATGAAAATCATCACACTTACTCGCCAATGATAGCATAAGCCCATCCCAAGAACCCTTAAGTAGATCCGATTGACAAACCGAGGGCTATTGCCATCAACAAACAGCTTAGCGGTTACCCACTCTCTGCGTGCTACGCACACTCATTCGTCCTCCACTCGACGGGGATGTGCTCCCAGCCCACACACAAACCAGAGTTGTTTACTTCATCATCAAGCAATGCCATCAGCCCGCCCTTCGTAAAGGCAGTGAAACTTAATGACAGGAAGTGGCGCATCACGAGAGTCCTTCACAGATCCTCGAGAAGAACTACGCACCGACGCGGGGACGCAATAAATTGCTGACCGTTTGCCAAATCAATTTACGTTTAGTTTTCCCTCATTATTTTCCGTTGTAACGGTTATTGCCGCAGCTCCATGTCCGCAAGGATATCCTCATTATTATCTGAAGACATGGCAGTGGACTTGGTGGCAACCTTAAGCCGCACAGAAGCACTTCCGTTATTGCACAGCAACTCAGGGAACCGATAAATATCCTTAATTTATTTATTTGCTCGCCTCGCTCTCCGTCCAGCACGCGAAGGACGGCCCATTTCGGGGAATAGCCCGCATCCACCCCGAAATTCTTTTCGTGACATTAAAATCTCATTAGAGCCCCTGTGCGGCAACACGAGAATCCTTTTCCCGGGCATCCTGTCGACCGAGGGCTGTTCACTACTCACACATGAAGCGTAGCCGGCGTGTGGACATCGGGAGGAGTCGCAGCAAGAGGGGGGTCGCTGAGTCTTAATTTGCACACGACAACACATCCGTGTTTGTGTAGCTCTTGAGACAGACCGTCCCGTCTTCCTCTGGCACACCATCGCAGGCGGAAGGGTGCCGAGCGCTGTCATCGTGTGCACCACCCCCCCAACACATCGTTACGAATGTAAATAAATGATAATTTGTGCAATGGAATTAAGGAAATGCTTCAGTTCGCCGTCCGAGTGTGGGTCATTGCCTTGACTCGGGGGCTGTTCAGATTCACAGCCCCCCACCCCAAGGAGCCGCATTCAGTGTTCTTCGCACTTGTCGCAAATTATCACTTGCCATGTGTGTGTGCGCTCCGTCACTCGGCGAACCCGGCTGCAGCGTCTTGCAAGCGTGAGTGCGCCGCGCCGTGCCTGTGGGGAGGATGATTGAGAGTTGCGGGCGGCTCGGCCCGGGAACGGCAAAACGGCCGCACAATGGAAGAATGAATGGCATCACAAGCATCGCTGGCAGCGCCCTGATGAATCGTTGCGACGCGCCGTTGTAGTGGGTGCCGCTGACTGGTGGGGAGCCCCGTCCGTGCCCTCGCACTCGGCGTAAATCTTGAGGTTTTGTGTTCGTGCTCGGGACCGGTGTTGATTCAATTTTACGATTGCAGGCGGTAGTGAGATTTCAACCTTCGGCCCGAGTGCAGTGGCGACCGAGATGATATCTGTTTGTAGGGCGAACTGATGTTCGCTTGCGTAACTCGAGCCTAATGGGATGCAGGCAATTTAGCTAAATGGGCGATCAGTAGCTGGGTTCAGTTGCAAGGTGAACTATGGACGTGTGGCGTTCCGTTGCTTGTGACTTGGAGCTGGGACTACGCATTTGTTTTGCACTTGTTGGGAATGGAAATTTGAGATATCTGTGGCGGTCGGTTGGTTGTTTTGGAGTTGGAAGGCAGTGAAGTCATGGAAAAGAATGGACTGCGAATGACGCTGACGGACATTGATGCAAGAGAAAAGTTCATCTCTGAGCACATCCATTTTTGTGGCATTTGAGGGCACCCCTTGTGTCTTGAAGGTGTTCGTTTGTCATCGTCTTGTGAGAATGATGCATCATTCATCTTGTTCGCCTTGCATAAGGACGTCTCGAAGCCACAAAACAAGACCTTGTCCATGGCACCGATTGATTCAGTTTCCCTCCTTCCTTCTCAGATGCTTAAAAGTTCCGTGGGACTGGGTGGCCCTTCTTTTTCGTCGCTGTAAGATGATGGATCAATTTCTGGTCCTGTGTGCGTTGACGGCAGCTGCGAATGAAGATTCAACCACGAACCGCATGGGCTCCCACATGGGCATGGACAACAGGGACATGGGGTTTGACAAGCGTCTATGAACTCAGCGCCTAAGATTACTGGAGCATGTAGTGTGCATGCTTCAGTCCGAAGAGTTTTTGACTCCGTGCCAGTGGGAAAAAGCAAAGCACACAAAAACGATGGCACACGCAATCGGGGAAGGACCTCCACCAACTTGCTGGGTGTAGATCATAGCGGCTGGAGACGTTTGTTGCTTGAGGTCCAGTTCCACCTTGGACTGTAGCGTCATCAGAAGAAGAAGCACCAGCTAGTGTCTCAGATTGTCTAAGATGCTGCGGGTGATCCTTGGCGACTTTCACCTCCACTTCCTTAAACACGGTTGGTTTCTTCAGAGCACTGGAATGGACGTTTTTTGTGACAGTCCTTCACACGCTTGATTCCGAGGCATCCAATTTCTGGTTGAGTCTGCCTCTCCAAAAGTTCGATCGAGCGTGTTTAATATCCTCCACGAGGTGGTCGAAGCCTGCATTCAGTTAATTTAGAGAGCGCCCATCCCTTGTGCAGCTCTAAGCAAACGTCTATGTAGGTGGACAGCTTTAATGTTTAATCAGCCTAATAGAACAGTGACTTCAAAAAATGACTCATTTCTTGGACTTCAATTATGTGGGACAACGCAACAGAGGACGCCCTCGTCTAAAGGGTCTCAGAAGGCTAAAGGCGACACAGACAAAAGGAGAATGAGAAAGACTTCAACCAACCTGATGTGAGCAACTGAAGGCAGCTAGCCAGACCCTGTATTGGATGGAGAGGCTTGTTGGCTGAGTTCCAGGTCCACACTGGACTGAAGCGCCACATAAAGAGGAAGAAACAAATGTATGGCTTTAGCATCCGAACTAAAAATGTTCATGGTCTAATATGAGGCAGAAAAAGTCTATCTATTTGAACACTTCTCGAGAAGTCGTCGATAAAAACGCGTTTTTATTTCACTGACAGAATCGTTTAGAAGCACCGTCCGGCGCCGTGGTGTTGCGAGTAAACGGGTCAACTGCTCCACCCCATGGTTCGCCTTCAGACACACAATCTATCAGTTTTACCGCGCATCACTTCTCTCTCGAGTCACTGACAATCTTCAGAGACTGCAACTGTCAAGGCAGACTTCAATGATGATGAAGTCGTCGCGCAGAAACTACAGGTTCCCGCGACTATTCTCTCAAGAGTCACGGAGCTGTGGCATCTCAATACAAGTTCACCTTGCACTGTAGACCCACTCGAAGAAAAAGAATCGTTTCGCTATTATTCACGGCCATTGGCGATTCGCTGTTTTCACACACACACGCTGTCGCCTTCTGTGAATGAGCGTGGGTGTAGATCGTGACTTCTGCGCACGATTTTCACAAGCTTGTGATGTTTGAAGCATGAATGTCTTGTCGAACTGTGGCAGCAGCAATTGCTCTTCATCGGCATGCATAAAGCTAAAAGAATGTCGAGACTAGATTTGTGTTGAAGTTTTGCAGATCGCTGCATGCGACCATGAACACATTCCGATGGGATATATTCCCCATCGGAATAAAATTGCTGTTAATGATGAAAAAAGGAAAAAAAAGGGCAAACCAAACACACATAAAAGATATTTATTAAAAATTAAGAAAAGGAACTTAAATGAAGGGACACTGTTACATCCCAGGGAATTGTGAAGCGGACGAACTCGCTGGAAGGGGTACCAATTCGGGGTACCAATTCTACTAAAGCGCGATACGCTTAATAACACAAATCGTAGATGGACTACCGGCACTATATGCCTCACTGCAGAACAGCTAAGGCCAACCGTAGATCGAATACGCTCACGTAGCCTGATCAGATTGAGTAGACTTAACCTTAGCGCCATTATCGGCGTAATTACCAGGCATTGTGCCATTTGCCTCCCCTTTAATGGCATCTGTAGAAGCTGTATGGTTGAAGAGGAGGAAGAGACTATTACACATCTTCTATGCAATTGCAACGCCCTCTAAACACTTAGAAAAAGTCTTAGAATTAAACAATATCTTCTCCGCTTGTCTCTCAATCAGTCAACACCTCTGCTTCATCCAAAATCCCAAACTGGTTTACGGAGAACGGTCTTAGATCCGCGTGATATCGCAATGTGCCTACTCTGGACTATGTGAGGCTGCTGCTACCAAAAGTCAGCCACTCCAACCTAACCTAACCTAAATGCACATTTAATTAAAGAACCATTGAACAACGAAGAGCCGGTTAAGACAGAGGCTTTTCATTGCACATCATTAGTTACGACGAACCCTATAAGTCTCACACGTCAAACACATACCACTGCATCTTATACAGAAAATGTCCGATTTCTGCAAAAGATTGCTCGACAGCATGAACTGAGTGAAAATCTGACATTTCGAATGGTGCAACCTAAGGAAACACAAATCCATCAGAACACGGCGGTCGTTGTTGTATGTCATGAACTTCTTTCAATTCCAAAGAGAGAATGAGCTTCAACCAACCATCAACAAATAGCAATTTTGCAGCAGCAGTTTAGAGAAGAATTAAATGAAGAAAGTAGTACCAACTCATCTTATGCAAACCTCATCCGAAAGTCATCCCAAAAGAAGCACATTTTCGTGAAGTCAAATAAATCCTCTTACAGTTCACAGGCACCCGCTAAATGTCGTCATATGCTCGAGTGCTTTTCTCCTCGAACCCAAGACCAAGATGATGTATCCCTTAATCTCCGCCCGGAGACACATCAAAAGCTAGCATTTTCACGCAACCTTCAGTGCAACACCGAAAAATGTTACGTATACGCCACCGAAGCGTTACCAATGACATCTCACTTGGTTAACCCTTCTCCCCGATCCATGCTTGCGACTCAGGAAATCATAGTAGAGGTCGTCGTCGGTAATAAAATCCATCTCGATGAACTGAGTGGTGGTAGGGAAGGGAGCACAGCCACAGCAAGGAAACCGCATTTCATGTCGTAACTCTTGTCACCAACGATGTGTTGCCTTCCTTCAAGAGTGAATCTAATTTGATGAGCTATTGGGTCCCAGCGGCTCAAAGGAGCCGTTTTAACTTGTTAATCAGAATTGTACCGCCTTTTTGACGGCTAATGGGGTTCTGTGGTTGGGGCTGAAGGTCGGGCATGAGTTGGTTGAGATCTTTGAAATGTGGTCTAGAAGCTGGGGAAATGTTGACAAAGTCTGCAGATACCAGCAGATTGCCTAAAAATGTTCAGTCACACATTGGGGGTGTTGTGGTAAAGTGAACATCTGAACGTAATCCCAAGTCATTAATTTAATGTGAGCACCAACGAGCAAGTCCAGCGTGTCGGTGGTTTCTTGAGTATCGGTCGCAGTAGCTTGCTGAGGTGCACTTCCGGAAAGGTTGATGTCCAACAAGGACTGGCACACAACGAGACCGAATGGCATGATCTACAGTGAAAACCCAGGAGAACCGGTCCCATCTGTAGCGTCTGCTCGCCAGAACATCCGTCGCTGGAGAGACCACAACAACCCGGAACAAGAGTGGACATGCACGCAAGACAACAACGATAAGAGCTAAAATGCATGTCTAGAGTATTATGCCATATCGAGAAGCACCTTTCACGTTCTGAGCTACCCTGGGACACTTGAAGAGACATGATTTTAACTCCAGCCTGGCCTTGAGTGCGACGTAGAAACACTAGCGGCCTTAGAATTGTTGTTGAACTCGAGTGAATTCTTGTGTAAATCACGGCTTCCCGATCGAATCGATCTTGTCACAACATTCGCATCAATCATCGTCAAGGTTGCTGTGCCAACTCATCGAGACTCATTTGATCGTTTCCATTTCCCACCTTCCTCTTCGGCGCAGCATAAACGAACTAAAGAAACCCTTAAGTCATCTGTCAAGTGCCTTCAGACCCGATAGCGTCCTTCATCGCGTACAAAGTAATTGCCCATAAAACACTTGTGACAGTTCGCCGTTGTTGTGCCCTAGCAGCTAGTCTAGATCTTTTTAATAATTGTGACTGTGTCACATCAGTGCGATAATGCCATTAGCAAATGAGACATAATAGCACTTCACACTTCGCCGGGGGCAAGGTCCAAAGGCAATTACTGATGAACGGCTCAAAACAATTTATTGCCCTGTTCACAGACAATTAGATGGTTTGTCAAGTGTGTGTGTGTGTGTGTGCGTGTGTTTTTAGACCTAAATGTCAAACGTGTTCGGCTGCGGTGTGTCGGCCGGTCTTAGTGGGAGTGATTTCTGAGTCATAAAATGTTAACGAGTTCTACAATTCACAAGGTCGAAGGTGATTGGGGTTTTTTTTTTCTGTCGAGTGCTTGTCTTTTGACGAGATAAAGGGTTGCTTTGTGGGATCAACTTGTGGTTGAATATTAAGTTTAATTGACCCGCTCGGTTGGGGGGCAGATGACAAGGATGCGGAAAGTGATGATCAGTTTGGACTTACACTGGGGCGTGCGAGGAGTTTGATTTCATTGGGATTTCACGGCAATCTTGAAAGACGTGCTTTTAATTACTTCCTTATTTGACTGGGGTGAGCTAAATGGTCGTAGGGTCTCTAACTTCGACTGCGAACTGCATTGTTTTTCAAACATTTCATTCTCTTCGAGCGTGGTTGTCGTGACGGGTTCGAGATTCAATCCAACATTTCATTATTTCACGGCTCCACGTCTTTAGGGTCACTACCAATGCTCGAAGAGCACATGCTGTGCAAAGAAATACTTTCACAATTTGTAAGCCTCTTGACCAGCAAGTCTCTGTCATGTAAGTGAAGCAGTTGGAGCAGGTTTGGTGGATGTCCCTGTTTGTTTATTTTTAGATCGACGCCCTCTTTGGAATTTTCGACTTGGATGCCAACACTGGACTCGGCCTGTTCAAGGGGATAATTGCGAATATCCTTCTGTTGGCACAGTAGTACTATGGTCTAGCTTCTAGGCTGTGGCAAGCAGGCACGAGAAGCGGCCTACAATTTGTCGTTAGAGCATTAAATTATAACGGCTCCCGGCACCATGTCGCCCGCTATCTGTCCTTTCGTCAACTCTAAGAGTGTCTCTTTTCCAGTCTAAGGTTAATTTTCAACAAAGAAGGCTGTTCAAAAACTTGATTTAGTAGATTTTTCATCAGCAGTTTGCTGAATCAGAAATAGCAATGGTCCCATCAGTGAACCTTGATGTACACCGTTGACTGCTTTCTTCTCTTCACGGAAGTCGTTTCCGAACTATACTCTGTCAAACCCTTTGGCAAAAGAAGGAATAGAAAAAGACAAGTGCATTACATCGAGACAATTCGATGCGCTAGTCAAAAAGCTACCACTCTTGGCCATTGCGAAGGCTGGCGTGACGTGATCAATTTCCAAAAGAAATTTACCAATAAGCTCAGCACCAGAAAGGACTAGAGCAATGAATCCATAGTCCACAGACTGAGCAGCAACAAGGTAAAATGGTATACAGACGGATCAAGAACTGGGACAGCGGTATTTGGACCGAGGGCAAACTTCTCTAACCCATGGACAAACGCACCAGCATCTTTCAATGTCATTGACAGATGCGTTCCAATCAATCTTGACAGGAACCATAGCAATAATGTCCAAGAGTCGAGCCGCTATTATGGCACTAGACTCGTACATCATCAAATCGAAGCTGGTGTGGGATGTGAGCTGAGTTTGAGAATCAAAGTAAATCTATGCTGATTACCTGCTCATACGGGGATAGAAGGCAATGAACTGCCTGGCACGAGTATCAGCGTGTACACCGAGAGCTGTTTGTGATCTTTACGAACAGGGACGAACGAAACAAGCCTGGTTTCTCAGAAGAAAAAAGACAGAGCATGAGGAACACGCGGTCGATGAGGTGGAGAGATGTTATGGCGACAATGACAACAAGTTTGACCGCAAGTCTATCGGGACGAAGTGAAGCTGCGGTCGATACTGAGAATCTGTAGGAATTACTTCTGCAGGCGATACCAGTGTCAGGCAGGACGATACCACCTAATGTGGACGATAATAGACGAGAATTCCGTCCCCGGACCACCAAGTCTGAAACCTAATATTGCTGGTTTTGCGAATATCATCTAAAATCTTTAAGACAGCTGGAAATGCTCCGATTGGACGCAAGCATCGCAGGACGAATTCTTGCCTGATACACAAGAAAAGAGACCCCTGTGACTGCGCCGACTACCAAGGGTCCGCTTAACACTCTTTGCCGCTTTATGTATGTGCTCGCTTGAAGCCGTTTATAACGGATCTGATCAGTGTGTCTTCAGGACATTGAAGACCACCATCGACCAGACCTTTATCCTACGGCAGATCCGGGAAAGACCTAAGAAGTGCAAATCGACTCCCACGCCACGTCCATAAAGGCGAGCTATGCGCCGTTGTGTCTAGTTTTGAGATTGCTGCCAAACTCATCCAGTTGTGCAGGATGACGAATTCCCGCTGCCCACATATGAGAGCGTTCATAGAGACGAGCTGTGCACCGTCGAACTCCCCGAGACCTTCAATGTCAAAAAAGGAACTTAGACAAGGTGATGCGCTATCGTGTGACTTCTTCAATATCATTCTGTAGAAGATCGTGTAAAACTCTCACGCCAACACAAGAGGTACGATCTTCACAAGTCCGAACAGCTGTTAGCAGACGCTGATGGCATGGACGTGATTGGCAGAACAGAGCGAGCCCTCTATGACGCGTTTGGGGGAAATACCATTTCGGTAACTTCTACTCCGTCTAAGCAGCAATGCCTTCATCGAGTACATTGCTTATCACCATAAATAGTGGCGAAGGCGTTAAACCAGTCTAGCCGAATAGTTAAGCGTCAAATGTGAGTCAGATCAGACAGTGGCAACCGCCACACACTCGCCGGTGGCAATCCTCAGCAGAGAGGCGATCAACGAAATCGACCTGCAGCAGTGAAGTCGTCAGCGTCTCCAATATCTAAACAAGATGCACGTGAATGACTTGTCCACGGACAGCCTTCAAAATTCATCACAAAAGCAATCGAACATGGTTGTCATAAACGAAGAAGAGGCAATGTCCAACAAGTCGTACCTACGAACGCTCGAAAATTGGATGAGAGCGAGGTGCTGACCGTCACCCCAAGGTACGTGGAGGAGGATTCTGCTTGTGGAACAGTACAAGCTGCGGGTATTGACACCAACCTTCTAGATCCTAGTCAAGTACCAAGAGATCAAGGTATTGGACAGAAGTCACGTACGTGGAGTTAAGCAGTGTCATCTTTTCTGTGGGTGGTACCAGCGAATGTAGTGAAGATCTATCCAGCTGGAGTGGACATACGAGGGACGTTCAATATATTCTCGGTATCGGGTGAAGCTAGGGTTGTATATATAAATTGAGATAAAACGCGAATTAATAATCACACTTATATGAAATTTTACATGAATGCACTAAAATAATAGCATTACTTGATAAATAAGTCAATTTATATATACAACCACAGCTTCACCCCGATACCGAGAATATATTGAACGCCCCTCGTATGCTCACGAAAGCGAAGCTGTACGAGGCGTGCTCATTCTCAAAAGGATGAAGAAGTCGCCGCAGCAGTAAACATATACATGTCTACGAAAATGACCGAAAATCAGCTCAAAACATTCTTGGTATCTGTATCGCGAGGAGAAGTTAGCATCATAGTGAACCACATGAACAAGCGTCATAAACTGTGCTCAAAAATGAACACACAACATCGACGTCTACTCATACTCAGTACAAACAGCATCAGTGTCGAGGTTAAACGCAGAATAACTCTTGCTAACCACTGTTTTGTTGAGTTCGACGTCTCTGTCTTTCGAAGGATCAAGCTGAGTTTATAGAAGGCACTGATCATCTCAGTCCTTCTGTACGGCGTTGAGCCATGAACAATCTCAAAAGCGGATGAAGAAGTCGTTGGTGTCTCTGAGAGATAAGTTCTGCTTGCGATCTTTGCTCTGCTTCTGGAGGAGAAGATTCGAATACGAACAGTACGGACTGTGCAGCGACATGAGCCTAGCCAGGCGTTTACGGATCCGACTCCAAAGATGACTGGGACATGTAGAGCTCGTGGGCAACTTAGCTCCGTGTCCAAGAGTTATCGACTCCGAACCTGTGGGACAACGCAACAGAGGACGCCGCCGGATAAGTTGCCAAGTGGAGAAGAATTTCAACCAACTTGTTGTGCATGGCTGGATGCAACTAGCTACAGATCGCACTATCGGGACAGTCTTGTTGGTTGACGTCTAGGTCCACCCCCAATTCTAGCGTCACAAAGCTGAAGAAGAACATCCTTGAACCAATGCCATTTGACATTCCAAAAAATGTCAGCACCACAAAATGAAAACACGAATCCTTTCTGTTCAACTGTCACCAGACAAGTCAAGCTTCACACCGAAGATAAGCGAAAACCCAACCAAAGACAGATAATTTATTTCAGTCTTCACGCAAAAGCCGCCAGACTTCGATAATTGAACGTAATTTTAGGCAATTTCAAGGATCCCTCCGATTTGCATCCACCTCAAGCCAACTGTACCGTGTCACGGATATTTTCGAAGAAACCCGATTTATTTCTGTCAATGATCCTACTCCGCGTCTAATGATCCAACCAATTTTCTGCTAGATTAGATTAAAAATAGACACAATCCCCTGTCAGGACCCTTGTCAGTTGAACAAGGGGAAGAAATCCATATCCACATCCACATCCACTTTGTCTATGACATCTGTCAGCGAATGTCAACAATCTCCGCACATGGCTTCATTTCGCAGGCCAGCCCCCCCCTTTGGAGCAACTGGCATCTGTTCGGCCCGGCCACTTAGGGACACAAAATCAATATTAAACAATTTAAAATTCAATTCCGGCAGAAATTAGTTCATATTGTGTCCAGCCGTGAGCGCAGGTAGGTAGCTGGCGAGAATCCTGGCACCGATGCGATGTGAATAATTTATCCAGGAAGCACGGGATGATGATGTCTCCTGCAATATCGGGGGCACATCAAGGTTTCGTCGTCACTTCGCTGTGACGGTTTCTGGTTTTGTCTTTGGCCATAAAAAGGGGCCAACGGAAAGATGAATTTGAAATGACAATCTATATGGATTCTGACATCCTTTCAAGGATCCATACCGTGATGGCGCTGCCGCGGGTGATGTGGAGCAGGTAGAAGTTTTTTGCATGAATATACCAGCTCCCCGGGGGGGACGAGATAAGTGTCTCATGCATAATGACATGGAAGTGAAATTTATGTGAGTACACCCTGTGTATGAGTGTGTGTGTGTGTGTGGATGTGTCCTTTGTTATCCTTAAAAGGAGGTCATTTGCTCAAAAAAGAAAACCGAAAAAATGTTCAAACAAAAAACTGCATAAACACAGCGGAGCAGGAGACGCCCCACACCGCCGCACTCCGCCCGACGAACGGATGACATGGCATCCGGGATCCACAATCCAGACCCGAGGCTGGTGGAGGAAGGGCGGCAGCAGGAGGAAGGCAAAAAAAAAAAAAGGATTATTGCGTATACACCTCTTTGTTCCTGCACCAAAGTGACATGATTTAGTGAAAGACATATTGCGGTAGGGTTGGTGCAGGCGGAGACGGAAGCAGTGTGCCGGCTGCTGTTGCTCCTGGTCGTGTATGAGTGTGTGCGCACACCTCGTTCCTGGGATGTGACATGTGTACGTGGTTGGAATGCGAGGAGGAAGTGAATTGGTTTCGAGGACACAAGAAGGGAATGATAAAAATTTATTACAGCTTTTTGGAGAAACTAGAGCACAAGTGCTTTTCGGGCGAGGATGCCTGAAATGTGTGAAAGGCGGAGGATGATGAGCCACCACCCGGCGGGCAGGGGAACATAAATTCCTCGCTGCTACCAGAGAAAATGATTTGGGCTGACGTTAAAGACGCTCACGGGGATATTGGACAGGGCAATGAAAGGGGTTGCTTTCGTTATTTATTCCGGGACTCACGTGGTGGCTCACCAGGTGGTCATTTCGCTGTGCATTCACGTAAGCCGTCGTTGGAGTGCAAAAAGTCCGCTCCTTATGGGCTACGGTTGGCAGGTACATTGTCGTAAATTCAAATTTAAGGATTGCCGAGGATTTGAATGTCCTGCTCGCCGCAGTGCATCGAGACGTTCTTTGGGAAGCTAATGTGAATGCTGATTATTGCGAGAGTGGAGTGGAAGATGGTAGTTAGCGCCAACTGTGCGGAGTGCGGTTTGGCGTTGGGCGCCCGACGGGTAGTGAGAGTGGTTAAGCCAGCTGTAGTCCGTGATTTGTTAGAGTTTCTGGTTTTTGCAGGAAAAGACTATGAAGAGGGGTGCAGTGCTATGATGCTGCATCACACATTTCACGTCGAATGGGACGACAGTCTGCGGTGGACTTGGACCTAGCTTCTTAATTCTCTCACGACTGGAAGGGACCTACAGTTTTATGCCGATTCCGAACGGGGTAGGTTGAGAAGCCTTTTCTGGACAGGAATACTCTTTGAGCATTGTCTCGAAAGAGGTGGGGCCATGAAAAGTATTTCTTGTCGTACCAGGAATCGAACCTAGACAGGTAGGTCCAAGTGCGTATGAGTCGACGCACATACCCACAACGCCACGAGCCACCACGACTCGGAAGAGATGTGGCCGTAAAATTGAACTAGACACGTGGGAGCAGACAACACACGCACAACGCCATGGCGTTCACCCCTTCAGATACAGCGACAATAACAACGGTCACTATATGGGATTATAGGGTACCATGCACCACGATTGGGCATTCCTCATAACAATTTCTGCCGTGACTCTCGCGATACAGCACTTCACATCATTTGTGTCTGTCTAGCTCTTGCTTAACGAGATCTCCGAAGAGGCCTTGTCGTGGAACTAAAGGGTGGTTAAATTTTAAGGGCCGACGTTGATTTTGAATAAAACACAAATTATTTAGGAAATTATTGTCATTTCTTTTTATTATGATAATATTGGTGTGGTTCAATTATGTATGGAACAAAATATCGGCCAAATGGCAGCCGCGACCTCGGCGGCACACCTCCATCCGATGGTCCAAATTTTCGATGACGCTGAAGCATAATTGAGGTTCTATGCCGTTAGTGTGCCGAATTATCTCATCACTGAGCTCTTGAATTGTTGCTGGCTTATCGACGTACAACTATTCTTTCAAATAACCGCAAAGAAAAAAAATCCAACGGTGTCAAATCACATGATCTTGGCGGCCAATTGACATCGCCACCACGTGAGATAACACGGCCATTGAATTTGTCGCGCAAAAGAGCCATTGTTTCGTTAGCTGTGTGGCAAGTGGCACCGTCCTGTTGAAACCATATATCGTCCACATTCATATCTTCCAATTCGGGCCATAAAAAGTTCGTTATCATTTCACGATCGCGAACACCATTCACAGTAACTGCCTGACCGGTCTCATTTTGGAAAGAATACGGCCCGATGATGCCGCCAGCCCATAAACCGCACCAAACAGTCACTCTTTGTGGGTGCATTGGTTTTTCGACAATCCCTCTTGGATTCGCCCAAATGCGGCAATTCTGCTTATTGACGAATCCACTGAGGTGAAAATGTGCCTCATCACTGAAGATGATTTTCTTCGAAAATTGATCATCCACTGTTGCCATTTCTTGCCACCATTCTGACCATTGACGACGCTTGAAACAGTCAAGAGGCTTTAGTTGTTGAGTCAATTGCACCTTGTAAGCGTGTAAATGCAAGTCTTTATGCATAATGTTCATCAACGACTAGCGTGAGAGGTGCAATTGTTGGGCACGACGACGAGTTGAGGTGGACGGCTCTTCAGCCACACTATCGTGAACAGCAGCAATTTTTCTGCAGTACGAGCTGGACGAGCATGCACTGGGGTTTTCACATCTCCTACAGACCCGGTTTGCTCAAATTTTTGCACGATTTTTCCGATTGTACGCACATTTGGACGATTAAATTGACCGAAAAAATCCCGAAGTGCACGATATGCATTTTGATTTGAACGTCCATTTTCATAATAAGCCTGAATAACATTAACGCGTTGCTCGATTGTGTATCTTTCCATGGTTCAATTTGAGTTAGTCTGAAATTGAGAAATGTCAAATGAAATGCAGAAAAAAACTTGACGTTTAGATGTGGTTCACATTCAACATCGGCCCTTAAAATTTAACCACCCTTTAGTAGTCTCAATAATAACCTTTCAAGCACTTATCACAGCTGTAGTTAAAGAGCAACTTACTGGATAAAAAATATCGCTATTCGACTCAGATACCGAGGCGGCACTTAAAGCCCTTAACAGCTTTACATGCAACTTAAGGGGTGTCTGAAAAAAAAATATGTTAAAACTGTTATGGGTGCCAGGACATGAAGACCATGAGGGCAATGAGAAGGCAGACGTCAAATCAAAAAAGGACGCAGGACTCCTTTTATTGGGTCTTTTCCTCTTCATGGGTTTGCTAACGTGAACGTACTACAACAACTGATCAAACAAATGCTGCATCCAATTCTGGAACATGAGGATCGACATACTCCAAAAAATGCGATCTCGGCAAACTCAAGAGGTCCTAAAACTGAACAAGCCTGACATCCGTAGGTCATCATGTGGTGCACTTGCTGGCCAGTTCTCATGCAACTATCGCCTGCACAAAATGAGGCACAGCTGCTCAAAAAAATGTGGACACTGCGCTCAATCGAAGGAAAATATGGAAGAACACCTCCTTACCGAATGATAACGAACACAGTCACCTTAAAAAGTAAGGAGTAGGCTATCAGGTCGCATTTCTCAAGATAGCTCTAAAGTCATAGATCTATGCGGGAACACAATAGATCTTTCGTGGTCTCAGTGCAGTGTGATTGGTACTCAATTCAAAATACGCTGGCTAATTGATCTAAGACGGGTTTCATGTCCATGCTGCTGTTAGTGCTATGAGCACACTGCATGCGTGCCTTGGTTGCCTTGGTTGCCAGCGAACTCCAGAGGCAACATCATCATCTGCTCTGAGAGTGTCCTTTTGCAAGAAGGACGATTCAGTTTCTAGGGCAAACAGAGAAAGTTCTGAGATTCCTTTATGGATGTGGTCAGTTTTAAATAGCAAAGAAACTTCTCGCGGTAGAAATTTATTTTCCAACAAGGCTCCAATGGAACCAACTCGATGCTTTAAGTTATCCGCGACTGTATGTCGCTAACGCACCGAAGTTAATTGTTGTACGATACTACTTCAGATCGTCTTTAAACTCTTGGACGAGGACATCTAGACGCTAATTCAATTCGAGACGATGTTGGAGAACTTGACTGGGAATAGGTGTTGTACGAGGGGCGTTCAATATATTCTCGGTATCGATATGAAGGAAAATGCGAATTCAATTTAAATTGTTTTTATTTTTCAATATAATCTGCCCTAACATCAACGCATTTGTTACATCTAGAGATAAGCTTTTTTAAACCCTCAAAAAAATAAATTTCCTCCTTCTTCTGCAAAATACCCATTTATTGCCGACTTGAGTTCTTCATCATCCGAAAATCTTTTTCCACGAAGACATTTTTTCAAATCCGGAAACAGGAAATAATCACTAGGGGCAAGGTCTAGACTATAGGGTGGGTGTTGGATTTCTTCGAAACCACAATCTCGCGCAGCAGCCTTGGAAACTCGGGCCGTGTGAACAGGAGCATTGTCATGAAGAAGCAACACACCCGCTGCGAGTTTACCCCGTCTTTTCTTTTTAATTTCCTCCCACAAAGTATGCAAAGTGGAAGCGTAGGATGTGGCGTTGATGGTTTCACCTTTTTTTTTGTACTCAATGAGCAAGATTCCCTTTGAGTCCCAAAAAACTGTGGCCATGAGCTTCCCGGCAGACGGAGTGACTTTGAACTTCTTCGGGGGGTCTGTTCCTTTTTTATGCCACTGCATGGACTCTTGTTTGCTTTCAGGGTCATAGTGGTGGACCCATGTTTCGTCACCAGTAACAATTCGATCCATAACACCGTCCGCGTTCTCACTACACATCTCCAAAAGCTCTCTACACCATTCGATTCTCACTTTTTTCTGAGGTGCTGTGATTCGTGGCACCCACCTTTGAAAGGTTAAGGTGGTCATGAAGAATTTTGTGAATGGTACCAATTGAAAGCTTAGTGATCTCTGCCATCATTCTCACCTTTAATCGGCCATCCTCAAGAACAAGTTTTTCGACTTCTTTGATGCTTTCTCCCGTACAAGCAGTTCACCCCGATACCGAGAATATATTGAACGGCCCTCGTAGATGCTCCACACAATCTTTATCGTACAACTTTGCAAACTTTGCGACAATTTAGATATGAAGATGCTTATATTTTGTAGCTAGGCGTCAAATTTGATCTCTGCGTCTGTGGCAAACGGATGCAGTCCCAGAACGGATGCAGTCTTGTGGGAAAGACATTAACAAAAGTGGGTTGCTCGCTTAAAATGTGCATATACAGCAGCTGTCGTGAAATAAAGAAACAAGGCAGAAAATCGAAGTCGCGTTGGCGTCCAGTTCATCGCAGGAAGTGACTTAAATAATTGAATTGAGTGAAATGCGCAGTCGTCTACCTCGTGCTGAGTGGTGTTCGAAATTGGGTCTCTTATTGTGGTTCGCTCCGAGTTATTTCATGGTCCTCCGATTTATTCGAAAAAAAAACCTAACATTTCTGCTCTGTTCCTTGATGATGGCGTAGACTTACACCATTTGCTTGCTCCGACAAGTATTTAAGAAATAAGGAACAAGTAAGGACACTCAACCACACTTCGGTCAATTCGAGATCTCACGGTTCGCAGTTAATTTAGTTGGCCATCGAAATGTGAAGACAATCTTACTGCACGAATGTAACACCCCTAGTCTATGATTTTCACGATAAGGCCCATAACATCGAGTTACTGGAGCAATTTGTCTGCCCCTTCAGACCACAGAATATGTGGTTACCATCTCTTACTTATTACGCTTCACTTATCAAGGCCCATGGAGGGTTTGAGCTTGAGCACTGGCTGCAGTCCCGAGCACGCTTCTTCCAGTCATCAAGTCAATCAAGTTGTCTTGCGTCCGCGATGACTTGCTCATTATACCGGAGATTTGGTCTTCCTCTCATAGTCTTCCTCGAAGATCCTCTTAGCCGGACCATGAATGTCCGTCCATGCACCTACATCCATGTCTTGGGACAGCTAGTGGACATCGCGCTCCATTCACCTTCCTCGCAAAAAAGCCCATATATTCCACACAAAGTCAGCTCTGCTGTTTTGCTTTTCGTCAAGCTTTCGGCTCGATGTAGCTGAACTGGCAAGATAAAAGTTTTGTTTATGATGATTTTCGTCCATCGTGTGAGGAGTTCTAAGCCCAATTGCCGAAGAAGTAGGACCGGCTTCCAAAAGCGATTCTTCTTCGGATCTCCACTAAGATGATCCATCCATTTCCATACTCGCCCATCCCCCACGGTTCCCAATCTCTCCTCGATCTCCTTTCCAACATTGACTCCAGATTCAACTCGAAGGCGACATGACTCAACCCATCAATCGATAGCATGTCTCTCGCTCTCTCTCTCTTGGTACCCAGGCAACAGCCATGAGATTTCGCTCAGAACCTCTCACATATCCCCCGGCAGCACCCCCAGCATCAGCTCCCACCCATCGATATATTATCGCCAACAAACAGCGTTGCCAAGTGTTTGGCCTTCTACTTGAAATGGTTTCAATACGCCCAAGTACACACACACACACACACTCACCAACTGAAGAGGGATTGAGGACAGTCATCAGATTCGCGGGGATGCTCCAAATGATTGATGAACATCGCAACCGTGCGCGATTAATCGCATACCCCCCATCCCGCATCTGTCGCCGACCGCAGCCGTCGTCCCGCAAAAGTGAAACGAATCAAAAGTTGATTAAAACCAACGCTGCCGAGGTGGGGTGGGAAGGGGGCTTGCGGGCGGAGACGCATATGCATATGTATCATCCATTCAATTGCATCCATCAGAATGGCGATGAAATCGGGACGTAACTGGAGGCAACCACTGCACAGTGGCATGTCACGAGGACGTGTGTTGCTGTGTGCGTGTGTGTCGTCAAAAGGATCAAAAGATGACAACACATCCACTCCAATTAGCAGGAGAGATACACGTTTGCAACAAAAGAAACACGGCTTGAGTTGCCAGGCGCTGGCGACAGCGACGGCGACGGCGATGATGGTGGATGGTTGTACCTGTACATCCATCCATCCAATTAGGCCGAGAGTCCCTAGAAACTGCTAGGCAACCTCATTCAAAGGAGCCACTGGCTGGAGTTCCCCGACAGGAGACGTGCTCGTACACAAATGAGGTTGCCTTTGAATGAAGTGCAGATTTCCAGAAACAAAGGCTTCCTTAGTCGGGGGCGGCGGCTGGGGATTTGCGATTGAATTCGTGCATTGATCCGGACGAGATGGGGTCGGAGTGATCAGAAATTGTTGACAGGGGGTGGTGGAGAGAGAGAGAGAGCGAGTGAGAGGAGTGACAAGTGTTTTGCTGCCTGGAATCGGAAAGGCCATCACATGTGCTCAGACGAAGTCGGTCAGGGACTAAGTGTTCCCGGCAAGTCAAGCTGGCTCAAAGGAGTTGCGGTCAAAAGAGTCGCAGGTACGTGAGTTGATGTTGATCCTCATCATTTTCTGTGGGAGAAGACGATGTACGGCATTTTTTTTGTATGGTTTGCGCCAATTTATGTGGAATCTTCTTCAAGATACTGGTAACCCGTGCTACCAGCATGAACGATTCACAGGATATTATTCTCCTTTGTTCTCGCGCCTACGTCCTAAACCACACCTCGGCACACTTCAACCATTCTCCCCTCGGAACTGCCGGTAGGTATTACTTCGCGGGGCTGGTTAGCAATTAGGCTCTATTCTGTAAGGCCGCCTCTTGGGCTCTTCTTCGAGCTTCAGCTCTTCGTAGTGCAATCTGCACGTTAGCTATGAAGGAGCGACTGGACTCTCAGATCTCGTCATGTAGCGTACGAGTTCCTCCGGGGTTGGCAAGTTCGCTTTGTCTTCGGCGAAGCGTGTGCAGTAGAACACTGCATGCTCCGCGTCTTCATTCACGTCTGGACATTCGGGGCACATAGGTGAGTTATCGTGTCCAAACCTGTGGAGGTATTTCCGATAGCCACCATGCCCCGACAGGAACTGTGTAAGATGGAAATTACAGTGCCCTATTTTTCTTTGCGTCCATTGTTCAATGGTGGGAATGAGCCTATGGGTCCACCTGCCCTTTGCGGAGCCGTCTCAACTGGTTTGCCACAGCGTCATCGATGCCGCTCTTTCTTCCGTCTTTACTCTCCTTGCCTCCTGACGATTCAGCGCCGCCGAAGGTACACCCTCTGGTTCTCGTTTGCGAGTATGTCAATGGGGATCACTCCGGCACTCGTCAGAGATGGTTCGGCAGCCGCTGATGACGATGTACGGCATGGAAGTGAACATTTGCCGCGTTATTGTAGCAGATGTTGCACTAGAAAAGTGAACAAGGGAATGCTGGTGGTTGACGAGATCATAAAGAGCCTGGAGAGAGATGAGCTCACAGTTGCCGCATACGCGTACAGCGTGGTCATCCTCGAATCAGGGCTTAGGGAGCGTCAAAGTCATCCACTAATGCTAGTAAATAACTGGACACAAACTCGAGGCTTGAACCGGAAGTAAGAGAATTGCTGCTCATTACTGAAGTGTGCAACGAACGGCATGTGTATGGGTCAGGACAATGCGCTTCGCAGCTCGGAACATTCTCCTTAATTGGAGTTCCAGAATAGACGTAATCGGCAGACAGACTACATCCAGTTCGGCGATCAGTTTGAAATCGATGCATTTGTGGAACGTACTCCGTTCTGGACACCGAGCCCCACTTCGAGAAGAATTTCTCAACCGGCATCCCCCCAGATCATACAGAAGACTGAACACAAGGCGCTGGATGCACCTCTGCGAATGATCCCAGCTGGATCGAAGATGAATGAAGGCGTGAACGTATTGGGAATCAAACTCAGACACAGAGGTTCAAATGCGTGCGAGTCGACGCACAGACACTGAACGCCACGGCCGCACTATAGGAAGCTCTGTCGTGGCTAAAAAAAGAAAGTAATATCAAGAAAAGCTAGCGTCGTCTGTTTTGATTAAGCAGCGATCAAATCGCTCATCCAACTTTTGTGGGTGCCGGGATTCCAGAGGAATCATGCCAGTCGCTACCGCAAAACATCTACTGAAGCTTGAAACGTTTGCCGGTACAAATCGTAGATGTTCCACTGCCACTGCCACAAGTATGAGTGCCATGAGTAGGTTGAGTCTCAGAACTCTTATCGGTGTCATGACCGGACTCTACGCCATAAGAACTCGAGTCTCTAGACTAGGCCTTTCCTATAATGACTTCTGCAGAAGCTGCGGAGACGAGGTGGTGGAAGAAACCATTGTGCGTCTTCTAAATATGTAATTCCAGAGCTCCCTGCTCCCGAAGAAGGTGTCATCTAAAAGCCTGCTCCTTTAACAACGCGGCCGAACTATGTTGCATTAGTGTCAGTCATCTCGAACGCTTTAGCAAAATCTCTAACTATTTAGTTTGCGGAAGAGGATCAATTAGATCCGCGTGGTAACAAAATGGGCTCACGCTGGCCCGTAACTTAGGCTCAAAAATACATGGTTTTGGATAAGCAAACCACAGGACTAGGGTGGACAGCAGCACAGGGCAACTATATACCACCAGCACTATGATCGGAACCGGAACCACCTGAGGTTTCCGGACCGGTACTTACTTACTTACTTACTTAAGGTGGCGCTACAGTCCTAGGTGGACCTGGGCCTCAACCAACAAGCGTCTCCAGTCAGTTCGATCTTTAGCTAGCTGTCTCCAGTTTCGCACGCATAGTTAGTTGAGGTCCCTTTCCACTTGCGTGCGCCACCTGAGTCACGGTCCTCCTCTACTGCGCCGTCCCTCGGGGGTGGATTCGAAGATTTTTCGGGCCGGAGCATTGGTTTCCATCCGCTCTACATGACCTAGCCATCTCAATCGTTGGATCTTCACTCTTCTGGCTAAGTCGATGTCGCTAAACAGCCCGTATAGTTCGTCATTATATATCCTTCTCCACTCACCATCTATGCAGACGGGAACGAAAATCACACGAAGAATTTTCCTCTCGAAGCAGCCAAGAGCAGCTTCATCCGCTTTTGACAAAGTCCATGCCTCCGCGCCATATAGAAGGACTGGGACGATTAAGGTCTTGCAAAGCGTTACCTTGGTTGTTTGAGAGAGGGCTTTGTTTACCAATTGCTTTCTTAGCCCGAAGAAGCAGCGATTGGCAGCAGTTATTCTTCGTTTGATTTCAGCGCTGCTGTCATTGTCTGAATTGATAGCGGTGCCTAGGTAGACAAAGTTTTTGACTACCTCAAAGTTATATCTGTCTGCTATGACGTTCTGACCGAGGCGTCGGTGTTGGGTGCCCTTTCTCGTTGACAGCATATACTTGGTCTTACCCTCGTTTACCGCTAAACCCATCTTCGCGGCCTCCGTTGCAATACCCACAAAAGCGCCATTGACATCATGCTGCGTTCTTCCGATAATGTCAATATCGTCTGCATATGCGAGTAGTTGGACGGACTTCTGAAATATTGTTCCTCTGGTGTTGGCGTTCGAGTTTTGAACAATTCGTTCAAGAACGATGTTGAAAAAGTCGCATGACAGCGCGTCGCCTTGTCTGAATCCTTTTTTGACATCAAAGGTCTTTACCGACCTTGATGGAGCAGCGTGCATTCTCCATCGTCATCCTACACAAACGGACGAGTTTGATAGGGATGCCAAAACTAAACATTGTTCTGTATAGCTCGTTTCTATAGATGCTATCATAGGCGGCCTAAAAATCGATGAAAAGGTGGTGGGTATCGATTTGTTGCTCCTGGGTTTTCTCCAAAATCTGCCGCAGTGTGAATATTTGGTCGATGGTGGATTTTCCTGGCCTAAAGCCACACTGGTATGGACCGACCAGGTTGTTGACGAATGCCTTTAGGCGTTCACACAGTACGGCAGATAAGATTTTGTATGCGATACTTAGGAGACTGACCGGTACCAATGGCAGGAAAAAAATGGTATCAATCCAAGGGTAGATAGCGCTGGTTACTGACGGCTGAAAAACGAAGGCTGTTACAGGCGCAGGGGTCTTCTGTGATCTCTTAGAAAAATGTCTGCCACTGAGTGTTTTTCAAGCCGAAGTAGCTGCTAGGTGGCACGTGGGCTGAGAGACCACAATATAACTGACATATCTATCACGCGTGACATATCTACCAACACGTGTTTCGGTTATGTGGACATAGCTTCAGTGAGCTCATCTCGGTGAGCACTGTGTCCGGTCCTAATAAGCGACAAAGCAGACAGCCTTGCGAAAGAGGGATCTGAACTGAGTCGAATCTTTGACAAACCCACATGTCGCCAAGTTCCACAAGGAAAACACTGGAAGACGAATCTCTAAATAGAGCCAGAAATCGATGACTTAGTCTGGGAACTGGATCGGCTCTATGACCGACATCGAACAAGAAGAGATCAACATCAAACGCCTCACTTAGCTGCTGCTGGACCCATTGTGATGCCCTTGGGGGAATGTCTTCTCTTCTGTACACTTACCTCCTAACCATCATGTTAGTGTGTCGCACAGCTGATCCTGAAATCCTTATGAATCTGGAAAGAGATACTAGCGGGATTTTTGTTAGATCCTGAAGGTCTTGGAAGTTCTATGAGACTGAGAGAGACTGGGACATAACCAGAAGTAGTCAGGAGTATCCTCTTGTTCGTAGTCGTCACCGCAGCTTTTGAAGTCGTTTGGTTGTTGGATTATGGCCAGTGCTCAAACTAACGTTTCTAGTAACTTTTTGTCACACTGAAGGAGTTTGGCGGTTATTGCACTGCCAAAGCATCCGGTGTCATAGGTGGCGGTTAGAGAGTCCCATCTTCTGTTTGCTAGCTTCATGATTGTGTCATCCACTTTTTTCTTGATATATGCTTGCACACATCCCGGATGTGTCTGTTTTGGAATTATGGAATTTTTGGAGAATAGGACCAACTCTGTTTTTGTGAGTTAATCCTTAGACCACAAGGTTTCACGCATCTGAGTGGGTTTTTTTGTGCATTTTCGGGAGAAGTTTGCCACTGAAAATTATATAACGTCGTCGGCGCATGCTAATTTGGAGTTCCTAGCCGGCACTGCCACCATGTCACACGTACATTGCGTCTGAATTGAACATCTGCTCAGCGACTGCCCAGTCACAGCAAAGAAAAGATGGCACTTCCTAGGGAAGCACTTCCTCTTAAAGCCGGAGGTTTAGAAACAAGGATTGTTCCGCGGTTGTAAAACATCTACAAATTAAGGCCGCAATTGACCCAAGACGTTGGTCAAAGTGAGCCACAGCCGTACGGTCGTTAGGGCAGCAGATGGGCGAACAGTTTGGTCACAATTTTGATCCGAATTCGAGAAAGGACTTGAACCCGTAAGCTGCGGCAGAAATTAAGCTCAAATTGATGACATCTCAACAAGCCCCAGTGACTGCATAGTGAAGTTCAAAATGAGATCCCTCAAAAGCACTGCACACCATTAGTTGGCTACCTCTTCCCCCACATTCGCCTTAAATCAAGAATTGATTCAATTAATTGAAGATTCAATCGATTTCAAGCGTCGTTCCTGAGAAATCGCACAGAAAACGTAGTTCACCTCCGCCTCTCCATCCCGCGCCATTGCATTCATCAAGGAGCTGCAAAGAGATCCTCTCTGGAACAGATCAATGTTTCAAATCTCCCATCGCAAGTACCCACTTAACAGAGAACAGCATCCATCCGACCGACTACTCACTCAGCCGTAAGGAGCACTCGTAGCACACACACACACACACACACACACACACACACACACACACACACACACACACACCATCGAGATCGTCCTCACTATCATTGCGGAGACGATAAGTTAAACTTCCAAGAATGCAATACTGCCGGAGTGCTCCGCACTCGAAGCACTTCTGGATGCATGCTGCACCAGGGATCGAAGCTTTGCAGGTGTGCCCAATCCATCTGGCAGAGATGCATCCACACTCCGGCGAACGAAAACACAAGTGAACAACGAACATTTTCGAGATAAATTACTCGTATCTTTCCCCCGGAGTGAAATGAATGCGCCCACCTCAGGGGTGGAAGCAAAGGAAAGAAACCTCACTGAGATGTGCAATTGATTGAAGAATGTGCCGATGGTTGGGGAGGGTTGCCTGGAGCTGTGACTGAGACGGGAGATGGAAAATTGGAAGCGAGAGTTCTCATGCGGGTAATGTGATGAAGTTGTTAAAATCTGCTCAGAATTTCAACGAAATTAACTTTCAATTTGCATAAATTTAAGTCGAAAATGGAAATGATTAACTTCACGAAGGAAGGGGTTGTGTGCTGGGGGGGGATTGCGCCTGTGGCACTTTGGGGGATGATTGTGGAATGACTAGCTCGAAGTGATGACATGGTTGAATTTTGAGGCGTGCCTGACATATTTGTCTAGAGTGCAGAGCAAAGGAGTGGTGGAGTAGGACGCAGTCGATGTGTGGGACGCAAAAGTTAGGCGTTCTGCGAAGATTTTGAAGGAACAACTGTGCAGGGGCCGTGGGACACGCTCGATTTACGTACTCATCCCTAAACTTAACTGAAAGTCTCATCACTGACAGCTTCTGTCAAGCTTACTCCAAATGTCATGCTGATAAGGTGCAACGAAGGAAAGTACGATTGGGAGGCTTTTTGGTGCCAGAATATGCATAAGCAACGTCTCGTCCCAGCTAGGGAGATGCTTGGGACTAACGCGCTTGTTTGATGAACCGGAGGTCTTGCTCGTTAAGAATCAGTCTCATGTCGCATTGTAGAGCCATCCAGGAAGAGGATGCAGGAGTGAATAGTTGCCGGTTGAGTGAGTGTGTGATGCCGGCAAAAGTGAGTGACAACATCTTACGCCCTCTTCAAACTTGCCCATAAAACGGATGGTCTATGGAAGTTTTTTAACCATCACCTCTGATTTGTCCAGGTTACCCTTTTTTCCAGCATCAGCACATACGGCCACAAATAATTTGAGCGCGCCCTAGTAGTTCCGTCTGGGAGAATGTGAGGATAGCTAAGTCACCAGCAAATACAAGATGACTCTCGCAATGTGAAATAGCCCTCGCCTCTGCTGCGCTGTAATATCCACGTCCACATATAAAATTAAAAGGCGCGGTGAGAAGGTCTAGGTCAAGATTTTGGTGAAAGGGCAGATGAAGACGGCCTATTTTATTTGCACAAACCGCAGCGATGACAACATCATGGAGATTACAGATACCGACTAGACACTTTGTTCGACGACGTGAGCTCCCAGTTTGGTATTGAGCTTGAGGTTAACTAAACAACGTCGCAACTTATTTGTTCAGAGGCGATGAGGTTACATTCAAGCTTAATTATTGTAAGCTTAAAGGGAATTCATTACGTCCTGCTGTCAGCCTGGGGAATCAATTAGATCTCCTCATTATCGTGTTCGATTGCTTCCAAATGCCAAACTTCTTTCTGCGTCAGGCCTACTGCCCAGCTACATAGAAGACGGCAGTCAGCAGATCGTCGTCCCTGTTGTATAATATATGGCATTAAGGCCTAGTTGCACTCTGTAAGAAGCACTCGTAGACTCTACCCATGACTCACTTGGACCACCAGATGTCCTTACTGCAGCGTCTCTTGAGAATGCCGATTAGAATCTTCAGGTTCAGGAAGGCTTGCTCAACCTGAATTCTGAAGGCGTTACGAACTTCGCTGCGGTAGCGGTGCAATCGAATTTTACTCGCACGAACATAGCGAATGTAGGCGAATAAACTCACGCCGGAACCGTACTCTAGGGGCTGATTAACGCTCATGTACTCGTACTTAGCCCCTCAGGAGCGTTGATTCGTAAGCAACGTGTTGTACTTAATTCACATTCATTTCGTCCCGTTTTACGTCATGGCTCGAGTATGTGGGTAGTTAGGGATGCTTAGCATCATCGTCATCATCTTCTGACCACTAAAGCAGTCACTAGAGATATCCAGGCACTCGATCATCAGCCATCGACTCCAAATCATCAGGAGATAAGCCATGAGTGCTTAACATGCTTAATGCAAAAACGATGCTCCACCTAGACACATTAGGGTCCATTGAGCTGGCACGATCCAGTTTTGCATCATGGCTCCTTTTGCATTTCATAAAGCTGTTGTCCTATTCAGATGTCTCTTTGGACCGTTCTAAAAATGTGTTCAAGGTATTTTAGGATGTCCTTTACATTGACGTTTGTCAATTCTTAGAGGTCGTTAAAACAAGGGCACAGCAAGTACCGCATCCTCCTGCTTCTCTTCATCTACGCAGCTTTTATAGAGTCATTGTAGCGCGCATCAAATCATCTGGCTTGATTGTCTCTGAAGCAGTGCCCAATTATTGCGCCTACCGCTCTGCTCATTTGCTTTCCTTCTCGTGATTCTTGGCCAGTGACAGACGCGCCCTCTTCGTTGCTAATTCATCGGCGCTTTAGTTGTCTGAAATACGCTTCGGCTCCTGAAAGAGGTCCGTGGCTCCTAGATGAGGGCATTGTCGTCTCCGTTCTTAAGGAGGCTGAGGACGAGGTTGGCAAATGCTGTCTTTGAGGCGTCTTGCTTTATTTCCACCTTCCTCATGATGCGGGTTTCTCCTTAATAGAGACGTTGCCATCTGATCCGTATTGTTCGTCATTGAAATTCTCACTTAGAGGCAAATTTTCCTCTTCACTCCCCTTTATTTGAGGACTTAGAGCTACTGGCCGTCGCTTGGTGCTGATGCCAAGGCTACCTAGCGACGAGTCCACACTCGAAATGAGTACCTCGCCCGCGTCCCGCAAAAGACTTGAATCAGCTCACCCCACAATCAGTGCACAGGACATCTATCAACGCTCTGACTGACATCTTATAGCCACGCGAAGTCACATAAACACCACTTATCAGCCACCATCCACAAATCCACCTCCGTCGTCACAGACCAACGACTCCCTTTCAGTGGATCGAGGAGCAATCATAGCACAGCCACGTCATAAATTCGCCAATATTTTACTGCGATTAAGCGGACCTTCTGACAGGACACACACCACACCGCTGCGCGACAAGCTCCACAGTTGTAATCAGTAACAGAGGAACGTATGTAACAGTCGCTCAGGTGTTTTACGAGCTCGCATTCATGTCACGATGGTGGCAGGCAGCACCCCTCTCCCTCCAACGCTTGGCGGTGCCTTGTAATTTGCATATCCGAAAAATAAAGACCGTTGTACTTCAGCATAATTGTTCGCTGGCACGAAAGATGAATTTTAATCACCCTCCAAGCGAGAATTTCTGGGATTTCCAACCGGCAGCCCTCCACTCCCATTTGCACAAGCCCAGGCCGCTCCACTTGCGTGTGCACGTACGCCTCCCCCCGATGAACAATAGAGCCAACAGCACAACGACCGACCACAGGAAGTCGGAATGAAATGAAAAATGCCCCCAAGTCGTGTGTCAACCCCGCTGGTCTGGGGTCGTCTGGGGTTGATGTCGAATGGCGGCGGCGGCGGCGGCGGGCGGCTTGTAGAAAAGTTATTTCATTCCACGCGCTATCAGTCGATTCGTATCTTTTATCTAAATTAATTCCAGAGTCTGAAAATGAGGGCGTGTCGTCTCCAGCCGAGCAGGGGACAGGCCATGGTTGGTCTCCCCTCCCCCACCGTCGCCGTCGCCGTCGCCGTCGTCTGGCGCGTTCGGGCCGACTGCACATTTGCAGACATGTCGAAGCAGAGCAGAATCGGGCCATCAAACAAAGACGTCTTTGCTGGATTCCAGCATCTCTGCAGTGAACATGACGATGATGACGATGCATAAAGTGCACACACACACCCCCACCCGCACTTAATCGGTGCTGCAGCTGCAGTTCCTTAGCTTGCACAGATCCTTGTGGGCAAGTCAACCGTCAAAATCATTCAAATGGATTTCTATGAAGGGTGCTCGCAACGTCTAGACGCTCCCAGGGCCTTGCGGCTTTTGGGAGGCGACTCATGCCCATTGACCAGGCAGGGAGGTTGGGTAGGCTGTCGAGCAAAATGCGGTAGCATGTGATAAAGTCAATTATGGGGTGGAGGGGTTGTCGTTGTCATAAGCACAGGATTTTCAAGGGTTTTCGGGTGACTTTCGCAGTGGAAGGGCTGATTTGATGACGAATCCCAGACGATGGCATTTCCCTTCCGCATGACGTGATGCTCCGCATTGCGAAGGAGGAGATTACGTTTTGGCTTTTGACAGGCGAGAATGACTCGCCGCACAGATAAGGGGAGACCGCGTTGGGTTTGCTCTTTACCGAGGCCGCAGGCGATGTGTAGATGCAGTCAACTTCAGCGGTGTCTCTTGACGCATGAGTTGGGATGTTTTAACCTCAAATTCGGTAACGGATTAAGTTACTTTTGTGTAAAGGCTTTTGGAGTACGGAAGCGCATCGAATTGTTTGAAATGAATTTGAAATGAAACGCATTTCTTGCGGAAGTCGAGGCTTTTGAACGTCTCGTAGTCGAGAATAAGACGATCGAGGTGTCCATTTAATGAAGCTGGCTTTGGAAGAGCAAAATATCCCACCTTGACCAGGAGTGCATGCAGGTTAACACATCGTAGCTTAAAGCTTATAAGACAACATTGCAATGAACTACAAGAGTTGTCCGTGAGCTATCAAGCCACAAACAAGATGGCTTCTGTGTAGAACATAAAAAGCGCTCAACCCAGGAGATAGAGAGCTGCAATGGCTAGAATGATGAATGTCCTTGACGTGGTTATTGGTATTTGTGTTCAAACTTCTTTGCACAAGTCCAGTGTAGTGTAGATTAGGGCGAAGCCAGTGGATCGGGCATCTACGAAGATTGTCCTAAAGCCCAGGACAAAGCGAGTTTCTTGCGGATATTCATACGATTGTCATACATTTCATCCTCATCTTCTGACCCACATGATCCACTAAAAGTGTCGCGGAGATAAAGCACGCACGAGAGATCTCCAGGCCAATTGATCCTCCGCCATCGACTCTAACCCATCATGAGTTATGCCCAAGCACAAGCAGGCGAGTTGTTGGACTTGGTCCTGTATCTGTCAAGTGTTCGCCTACCCGACTGAAGTCGCATTCAAGGCGCATTTTGTAAGTCGTGAAGGTGCAATTCGTGCCATCGAGACTAAACCATCGAAGCATAGCCCTTTCCGTTCGAAGAAGCTGCTGCTCAACATTGAGTTCCTCGCGCTGTGCCGTGTTCCTCACCATATTACGGCGAGTCTCCTCCCGCAACAGAACGAAGAAATCTTATCTCGCCAGCTTATATTCATTGGCTCTGCTTTCCTCATTACATATCGTTCAAGCTGCTTCAACATTTAACCAGCTTGGCCATTCCTCAGTAATACTGCTCCCATCATTCGTCAAACAGACCACGAACTACTTGAACTACTCCACCTACTTCGATGGGACCCCACTAACATGTAGTGTGCATTGAGCAGGAGTGCTGGAAGTAACCATTACCTCTGACTTGTCCACGTTAGCCTTTAGCCCAGCATCAGCACATACGACCACAAACAAGGATAACTGAGCAATTAGTTGTATTTGACGGAATGCAAAGAGGTGCCCAATCAATACGTACGTTGCGTCCGAAATGCGTACTACCCCTAATACAATGGTTTATGTATGAAGATAACGGTCGAAGTATGAAAAAGTTAAAAGCTGACCGGCATTCTACTCCATTCCATTCCACTTGGAGGTCGCATTTGCTGTTTCCCTCCCTCTTATTAGGTCTTAGGAGTTGTCATTTTTTGACATGACGCAATGCACGCAACGGATTCTATGTATTAAGCCAAGTTTTTTACCAGTTTTCTTGGCTAAACAAAAAGCCCAAAACAGACTGAAAAAAAAGGAACAGACTAAGCCGAAAGGCATTCTTGAATTTATATCAGAATAGCTTAGAGTACCCGTATAGTGTCAGTAGGTTAGATGTAAGAACAATTGTTAAGATAGTTAAGCTAGTTTTAAGTATTTTTGTCTAGCACGTAAGTAAATGAATTAAAAATAAAACAAAAATGAATTAAAAAAAAAAGCAATGGATTCTATGGGTTTGGGCCTCTACCCTCAACTGTCCCAATCTGAAACATTTCTCGCCTCTGTTGCGCTGCAGTCCACATATAGAAAGGAGCGGTGACACGACGCACCCTTGGGGAAATCCAACGTCCACGGTGAAAGGTGTTGAATTAGAATCCTTAACCCGAACACAGCTGCTACAGTCTGTGCATAGAGAATGAATGTCATACATTTTCAAGCCAGAATTGCTGCGGTTGTCAGTGAAAAGTGTGGGATGGCACAATTCTTTTTCGAGGCATGGGTACATTTTGAGGCAAATGTTTGACACAGCCGACAAGCAGCACAATCAAATACGTCTCAGTGCCTACAGTCATCGATCGAGATCTGAAAACAGAGACTTGACGCCTGGAAGTGGAGCGATAAGAACCATCTTATTGATATTTGTTCTATTTGAGAGATGCAAAGCAAGTAACGAAAGGAAAGACATAACAGCCTTGATAACAGCTAGATGGCTCAGTTTATTGAGTCGTGGCTAGTGAGCTAGTGGGGTCTCCGGGTCGAGTCACAGTGACAGCTAAGTTAATACATTTTATCCGATTTTCAAATCTGGTCCAGTCACCATTTGCCGTTGGGATCAAATTAACGCCACTATCACTGGACTATTCGATCAGTGGCAGTAGTCACAGTGGAGCAACGTGGCCTAAGTGTTCTGGCAATTTCGCTGGCGGCCCAATTACCTTACCTTACCTTAGATGCTTGATGTCATAACAAAAAGACGCTTCATGGCACACCTGCGTCTTCTTCTGATGGCGCTACTGTCCGGGATGGACCAGGGATTGAACAACCAAAGCCCTCCAGCTGTCATGATCCTTAGCGAACTGACTACAGGTTTCGCCCCATAACAAAATCGACTAGCCTAAATTCAGTTTCGGACTTCTTGTCATACAGACCGTGACTGAAGACTCTTCCTCGCTCAGCTTGGGCTGAACTACCTTTCAGACTGCATCCAACCCTTGGTACGGCGCGTAGAGTGACTGTCACCTTGCCCAGCTTGGCGTTGAAATCTCCTAGAACCATCTTGGTGTCATTGCTCGGACATTGATGGTATGTCCTTTCTAGGAGATCATTGTAGTCACCCTTGCTACCGTCCCCTTTGTCCTCCGTTGGAGGGATGTTGTAGAATGTAGCCTTGATGCGGATTGCTTGAGAGCTTAAGTTTGCTTGCCTAAATCTGCCTCGACCAACAAACCCGCATCCAAACAAGTCTTGCTTTCGCTTTCTGCAACAATCGCGTAGTAAATGTCGCAGCTTTTCATCCTCTTTACGGGCAACCCACCCCATCGCAAGCATTTCCTGGACTGCGGTGATGTCCGTGTTCTCTAAGAATAAAAAAACAAGGTTTAAGAGCATTAAACAGCTTTAAAAAATGTAAGTTTTATTCGTAGGATTATATACGCCACGCCAATGCTAAATTCACCGAACAAAGAAAAAGAGGTTAAGTCCTTTGCGTTGACGTTTACTTCCAAGGAAAATTGTTGACCATCGAAAGCCGTAAGCCCTTAACGGCTAACTGGTAATGGCGGCACTTCCCTCTTTAAGGTGGCGACAACAGTCTACTTTGCACACTTCTACGGCCTTCGCAAGTTCATCGGCTGGACGTACTCTGTTAAGGAACTTCACATTCTACGTGCAGAACCGAACATCGTTGTCTTTATCATCGTTGTCCGTATCGTCGTTGTCCATATCGTCGTTGTCCACGGTCGTCAGCTTTATAATCATCTGTCGGGTATTCCCCCCTCAACGTCGCCCCATTCCCGAGACTGCCGATCAATACGAGACTCCAATTCCAATTCCATTCCCCTCGCCATCGAGCGATAATCTCTTGAATCGCTTCGCATTACTAAAACACGCCTTCATTCGAGAGCTTGTCATCCGTCACGAAGCCGTCACATCAACCACTTGACGAATGAAGTTCCAAACCTAATCTGGATATCCATGCCATTAATAAAATTCCCTCTCCCCCTCCCTTCGGCATCCATATCCACATCCACAGCCACAGCCCATCTGATGAATGGCAGTGGCCATGAGAAGCGGAAATGTGCTCCGCCGTAGGCTCTGCCCGCTCTTCAATCATCTCCATCGTTCAGTTTGCGTGCACGTCCCTAGGAACGCAGGACGTTGCTTTCATAACCAGCACGTCGATCTGGAGGCGATGACCCAGACATTTCTTTCAATGAGTTCGGTTCGAATCGGGGCCCACTTGGGCATAGGCCAAGCCCAAGTCTTTCGGGTGACCCCTGGCACCTCCCCGAGACATGGGCACAAAAGCATCCCCGACCAGTGCTCGAGACGATCTAATAGATTGACGCGACATAAATAATGAATTTTCCCCCGAAAGTAGGTTGATGGATACGCATATCGTTGGCCCGTATCTCCGGCTGCTATCGTCCTTGATCGGGTAAAAGTATTCACTTTTGACCGCAGGACGCACCGTGGGGGAAAGGAGGCAGGCGTGTGTATGTGTGCGAGTGGCGTGTATCCCATGACTGAAGCTAATTTCCTTGAGAATGCCAAATGAGAACCGAAATAGATACTTTATTTGATTTTTGTTTTCGATAAAATTAAATTATGGATCTGTTCGGCGGCAGCCCTTGGATGCGGAGCCACAGTGGATCTCTGTTGTAATCATTGAAATGGAATCGGGAGAGGCAGAGAGAAAGGAGAGTTTCCCAAAAAAATGTATTTTCTCATTCCGTGTGGTTGTTGTGGAGGCCTAGGGATGGGCACGCAGAGGGTGTGTCGTGTGTCGTGGGCCGTGGCAGCATTTCTCTGGGTTCTTAAGGTGAACCAAACATGCAACAGGCCCTGGGGCTATATGCGGCACGTGTTCGATTGGTGAGTTGAATGTCGTGACCTCATTTGGTTAATTTAAGTGCGTTGCTGCCCATCTGAAGGGTTGACGGAGCTCGAGTCGAGTGTCGACTTGTTGGCCATAATGTTGAGTGGTATCGAATATGAGAAGGATGATTACTTTGGTCGTGAACATTTTTGGGGAAAGACGAATGGACGCAATTTTTTTTTACAATTTTTAAGGCTGTGGCAGGATATTTTGATATAAGATTGATTTACAGTCTCCAGTTGAGCAGAGCACGGCTTTAATTTTACAACTTATTAATGTATTGCTGTTTTGTTCGTCATTTGTCTTTAAAGATCTAGTTAGTTAGGGTCCCATACCAGAATGGTACCAACCCAAAATTCCATAGCTTCACTTCAGTTACGTACATTCAATTTTGAATTATTTTGTTCCTAAATAAAAAAAATTGTCTTCACAATTTTTTCTGTTAAGTGGAACATATGATATCCGCCATGTGGCTGCCACGAGTGACACATTTGTGCCCATTTTATCGCATTTTCCATGACTTTCCGCAAGATTTCCGGTTATAACCGTTCGTATTCTTGTCGAATAAGGAGGGATGTGATTGTCTGATGCTTGTTGCCATAAAACCGCGATTTCAAGTAGCCCCAAATAAAGAAGTCTCCGAAGGTTTAATCGGGCGAACTTGCTGGCCATGCTAAATCGCCAAAAAGGCAGATTTCGCGACCAGGAAACGCTTTCTTCACACAAAGCTCTTGCCGAGTATAGCGCTCCATTGTTTGTCTGTTTGGAAACTGCAGCTAGCTAGTTCACATATGTCAAATATGATTGACGTACGACGCCATTTGCAAAACGTATGACATCTTCCGATTCGATGTTTCATTTTGCGCCTTGTTTAAGGGACTATTTGGGCAAACCTTGATCACTTCCTTCACAGTCCGGAGAAGAACATATTCTCATTTTTATGTTGTTCGCCAATTCACCTAAACAACAAACTAAAATTAATAACAAACTTCTCAGAATTGCCTTTTTTCAAAAAACGTTTAACAGCACGGAGCCTTCAGCTTGTGAATAAAACCCGCGCTTGACCGATTTTTTTATTCACTGGCATCGTTCCCGGTTTGACACAAAATTTAGTGCCTCGTTAACAACAACATCATTAGCACGCATTTGACCAAAATATTCTCCAAAAACCACACCCAATAAGCTATTAAATCTCAAAATATATGGCACACCACATGACTTCTTGATTGTAAACAATGATGACGTAGTGGTGGATGGCAGGCATGGATTGAAAGCGACCCTTTGTTTGAGAAGTCAATTTGACTTGCAGATATCTATTTACCCAAATATTAACAGTTCAAGTTCGCCCCGAACTTCCGTATACGATGATGATCCCATGTGTGTACCATACGTCAATGTAACATCAACCTGCCAAATGTGATTGCCAAATTAACGTTGAGTGTTATCCACACCGCACTCACACATGCTCCCAAAAACCACAACGCCTACACATCAATTTGATGAAATCCAAAACCCCAAGCTCGTTGTTGTGCCCAAACAAAGGGGCTAGTTAACACATCCGAAATCGACACAACAGCAGAACCGTTCAAAATGTCATCAGATAAGCATCGGATATCCATTAGATATTCAATTCTAACCCTTGCCCAATAGTCAACCCGATCTCTCGTTCTCGCTCGATTTTGGCAACGCATACAGCAGAGCAGCAGAGGGCCTCATTTGCAATTCGAAACAGTTCCACTAACCGGCTTCAGTTCAACACGTAATTAGCTGCTTCACACGTGAAACGAAACGAAAGAAAAAAAGAAAATGTTTAAACAAATTGATCGGCCTGCAAAGGGTCACCGGGGGGGTAGGGTACGGTACGAATAAATGAATCTAATCCGGCAGCATTTGAATTAATCAAGTTTGCTCGATAATTGCGACTTATCGGTGCTCGTTTACAGATGTAATTTAATGCAATTATAGCTTTGCGCAGAACGCACCCTCCATGCGGGGGTTTTGCAATGATTCATGAGATGTGACTTGTAATTACTGACATTTACAGCGGTCTTTGTTTCCATTTTTTTACTTGCAGATACGGGAATTACGGACTGAATCGGAGGGTCTTCTTCTTGGGAACTCAACAACATGGTAAGTTGTGCAATGTTTGGGATGATTTTGCTCAGTCCAGAGCTGAAACGATGCATCGAAGGCGTAGCTCTTTGGATGTCTGGCCAAATCGGGCCAAATCGGGCCAAATCAGCAAGATTGAGATCGAGACCCAGTTTCCATGTGTTGGCTGCCAACGTCCTTGAGTGTGCCTACCATTCATGACTGCCGAGTGGTCGAGCAGGTTTTCGTGAACCTGTCCGTGGCACATCCAAATTTCGTTAGAAGCGAACGGACCTGACAGCGATCTTGGTTAGTCAGACAAGTTAAGAGCTTCGTGCGAATTCCTTAACTTCTGCTCAATCGAAAGTCGTGAATCACGTTTAATGATGGTCTTCGATGATTTCACCGGCACTTCCGAAGCAAGTTTCGCTATCAAAAGTAGTGTATGGACGATTGTTCGAAGTGGCAATGAGGAGGAGAGTTTTCTTAGATGTTTGACACTGACGGACAGATTCTGTGTGATCCGCATATGGTTTCTCCAACAAGGGCGGAGCCAGTAGCTCAGCAACGAAATTCTCTTTTACCGGACCTGATGAGATCACCATAGTCGGCTGGTTCCAGGAATTTCAAGTCAGATTAGCGAAAACCAAAGACTATACAATTTTTCATCCAAACGAGTAAATATTCTGCATCTGGTGATGACTTTCAGAGCTTTCGAGACACTGTGTGTTTTTTTTATGTTCCAGGCTGATTTTGTTTGGCTGCCATTTTAGTTTGGCTGCCATTTCAGTTTGGATGACATCTGTCAGTTGGCGTCTGACGGTTTTGAAGACGAGTTGGTAACAATTTATTGCAATTCTCACAGTTTTGTAGTGACGACCACTGTTTTTGACAAAAGGTAATAATGAGCGACGAAACAGACTTCGTGGATAAAAACGATATACTTTCTAATGAAACTCTGAATTGATAGACACAAGACCAGTACACCCTCGTAGCTACTTGGACTGACTTATCATATTCCTTTGAAGATCCTTAAATCAATGCATTTAAGGCACTAAAATAGGAGAATTGGGTTAATTAGGCCAACAAGGCATGAGCTTTGATCAAGAAGTGCCACAAGCTCGTGCTGTAGTGCAAATTATAAAGGGTGGTTAAATTTTAAGGGCCGATGTTGATTTTGAATAAAACACAAATTATTTAGGAAATTATTGTCATTTCGTTTTATCATGATAAATAAATATCGACCAAATGGCCGCCGCGACCTCGGCGGCACACCTCCATCCGATGGTCCATATTTTCGATGACGCTGAAGCATAATTGAGGTTCTATACCGTTAATGTGCCGAATTATCTCATCCTTTAGCTCTTGAATTGTTGCTGGCTTATCGACGTATACCTTTTCTTTCAAATAAGCCCAAAGAAAAAAATCCAACGGTGTCAAATCACATGATCTTGGCGGCCAATTGACATCGCCACCACGTGAGATACCACGGCCATTGCATTTGTCGCGCAAAAGAGCCATTCTTTCGTTAGCTGTGTGGCAAGTGGCACCGTCCTGTTGAAACCAGATATCGTCCACATTCATATCTTCCAATTCGGGCCATAAAAAGTTCGTTATCATTTCACGATAGCGAACACCATTCACAGTAACTGCCTGACCGGCCTCATTTTGGAAAAAATACGGCCCGATGATGCCGCCAGCCCATAAACCGCATTGGGATGCATTGGTTTTTCGACAATAACTCTTGGATTATCATTCGCCCAAATGCGGCAATTCTACTTATTGACGAATCCACTGAGGTGAAAATGTGCCTCATCACTGAAGATGATTTTCTTCGAAAATTGATCATCCACTGTTGCCATTTCTTGCCACAATTCTGACCATTGACGACGCTTGAAATAGTCAAGAGGCTTTAGTTCTTGAGTCAATTGCACCTTGTAAGCGTGTAAATGCAAGTCTTTATGCATAATGTTCATCAACGACGAGCGTGAGAGGTGCAATTGTTGGGCACGACGACGAGTTGGGGTGAACGGCTCTTCAGCCACACTATCGCGAACAGCAGCAATATTTTCTGCAGTACGAGCATGCACTGGTGTTTTCACATCTCCTACAGACCCGGTTTGCTCAAATTTTTGAACGATTTTTCCGATTGTACGCACATTTGGACGATTAAATTGACCGAAAAAATCCCGAAGTGCACGATATGCATTTTGATTTGAACGCCCATTTTCATAATAAGCCTGAATAACATTAACGCGTTGCTCGATTGTGTATCTTTCCATGGTTCAAATTGAGTTAGTCTGAAATTGAGAAATGTCAAATGAAATGCAGAAAAAAACTTGACGTTTAGGTGTGATTCACATTCAACATCGGCCCTTAAAATTTAACCACCCTTTATAAAAAAAAGTTTGATGAAAGATGCATATTGCCCTTGACCGATCGACGTATGCGTTGTTGAATGCATCAAATTGACCCGTCATTTACCAACGCGTTATCTGTCCATGAAGAGGTGAACGATTTTAGTCGTCTTCTTTGAGCGATTGTCAGACTTTTCGGCTGGCATCGTTCATTGTCCCAATAATTCCATCGTCTCATCATCATTTTCTGACCCGCATGCTACACTACAGGTGTCGCGAAGGTAATGCACGCACGAGAGATCTCCAAGCCTTGGTTCAACCATCTCATCCTGGGCTCTCCAAGCGGTCGCCTACCTGATGGAATCGCATTCAAGGAACGCCTCGGAAGTTGTGATAATGAGGACATTCGTGCCACGTGACCAAACCATCGAAGCATAGTCCTCTCCGGTCGAAGAAGCAGCTGCCCAACATTTAGTTCCTCGTGTACTGCCGTGTTTATCACCCTATCCCTCAGAGTAACTCCCAACAACAGCACGAAGAAATTTCATTTCGGCAGCTTGTATTATATTCTTTCGGTCATTACCCAAATTTCATGACCATAGGTGAGAGTTGGAACTTGTCTCATCCGTAATCGAAAATACAAATATTCAAATTTCTATCTCAAATTTCTAACCTCTATCCTTCTTGATTTCTTCCTTTCATCGACCACCCCCAGGCTTGAAGTCAGACTTGTGCGACATGGCCAGGGCCAACCGCCTTCTAAGTAGACAGATTTATGGATGACCTGATGCGTATAAAGGGTGTTTTTTTAGAAGCCGAAAAATTTAAAATGTTTTCTCTGACAGTTGATTTGACCTGGTTTGTTCCTCGATACTAATACTGTTTGCAGCAGATCAGCGTAGTCGAAATAGTATTCATAAATGCAACGGAAGTAGGCATTACAAAAAGTGTTTGAGTGACATTTAAATATATTGCTAATCAAAATAAGAAGGAAAAGGCCGATGTTTTGGAATTGGAAGTCAAGACATGTTCAAGAAACAGATATTTTCTTCAAGTAATAACATCGGGCTGATGTTTTTAGGGACCATTTCCGCATGAAGAAGTCTACATTTCGGTTTTCCAGCAATCGTGCAACAAAACAAAAAACCTGTGCTAACTTGACCGCAGTTTGACTGTCACTTGCTTTTATGAACGCAGTTGCCGACAGATGTTATGCATAATCAATGCAGTTTACTTACATTAATGAACGCATATCTTGCAGGGTTGCCGCTGTTTGACATTTAGGCCCGTTTCGCAACGCTGCGTTAGTGCCTCGACTACGTGCTGGTTACGACATTTGCTTTGCAGGATGAGTGTGTCACCATCAGCTGATTTTTGTCGCATCCAATGAAAATATGGAGTAAACGCAGGGAAATGTCAAAAAGCACCTAAATGTTTCCGCAAGTTGAAACGTTTTGGTGACACATTCGTCGCTTATGTGAGATTACGTTGTTCTAACTACACATATTTCTGACAAGAGTCAAAACGTAGCAAAGGCATGGACGCAGTGAACGGAACCATTGTATGAAAAATGAGGCGACGCACCAACGCAGCATTGTGAAACGGGCATTATGAACTCGGCCTGAACCTGTCTAGGAAAAGCTTCTCAAACTTGGTCATTCGGAGTCGACATAAAACTGTAGGTGTAGGACCATTCCACTCGCGAGAGAACAAAAGCATGCACAACACGAGTGGTGGCTGAGCCCTGGCTATGCTGGCCCTCTACGGGCTGTAGCGCCACACATATTATTATATTATTTTGATGGAAATTTGCGGCGGTTTTTCAGTTCAACCATATTTAAGGTGCTTTTCCAGAACTGGTTTGATTTTTGGCGAGGTGTGGCTATTGCAGCTTATTGAGGGGGCCTCGATAAAATAGATCTCTACGTGGCAAAGGCCTTCGACACGGTCTGAATAGAGGGACTCATCTACAAGCTGAATCAGATGGTTGCTTTAAATTTAGTTTGTCAATTTTTTGTGAATACACCTACGCCGGAGCATCGTCTGCAAATTATAATAATAATATGGGTGGCGCTACAGCCCGTTGAGGGCCAGGGCCTAGCTTCTCAGCAACCACTAGTGTTGGTATGCCGACTCCGTTTTATGCCGACTCCGAACGGCCAAGTTTGAGAAGCTTTTTCTAGACAGTTATACTCTTTGAGCATTGTCAGTGACTCGAAAGAGGTGGGGCCGTGAAAAGTATTTCTTGTCGTACCAGGAATCGAACCGAGACAGGTAGGTCCAAGTGCGTTCGAGTCGACGCACATACCCACAAGGCCATGGGCCACCACATCGTCTGCAAATTGATCAAGTTTAATTCGAAAAACCATTTCGATTCGAAAAACTTGAACTCTGGTCGAAAGCTAACCAGAAAAGTCACCGTTTATGCTTTTTCTGTACTTTATCCAATTTAAAGTTTTCCGCCTCTAACCAGAAATACCCTTTAACTGGAGAATATTTAGACTTCCGATGGATCTAGTATGGCCTTGAGGAATTTAACAATTTTCCATCATGAGACCTTGTTGGCTTATCCCCAAGTCCTCTCCAGACTGTGGTGCCACTCCAAGACTGTCTGTGAACCCTTAGAGTGTATGTCAAGAAGAGATTTTGTCCGCTCGACTTGAGAGCACAGTGTCCCTTGAGATGGATCTAGTATGGGCTTGAGGGCTTCAATAATTCTCCATCGTGAAACTTTGTAGGTTTACCCCGGGTCATCACCCGACTATAGTCCAACGCCCAGACTGATTATGAACCCCCGAGTACATGTCAAAGAGATTTTATCTGCTCGACTTGAGCCTTGTAGCTGAAACTGTTCTTTGATAAAGAATTCGTCTTGTCTAGCGTTCGCCGTTGAAGTCGAGCTGTTGATCCGAAATCTGCGTTCTGTCATTCTTTGTTTGTCCTGTGTCTGTGCTCGTTTTCATCAAGAGTCCGCTATCATTCCCTACCACATCCACCGAGTTCACTAACATATAATTCTGGCAGCCATTCAAACCAGAAGGGCGGTATGGCTCATACGGATTATTTGTAAAATTTGGTGGTCGTGTTCCCTGAGCGCTCAAATTAACGATGCTTTTTACAGTCAAACTGACGGACTGACATGAACCAAAATGGCGCACAGACAAGGTTGAGTTGGAACATTAATAGTACAGTAACCGAAAAGAAAGCTCTTGTCACAGTTTTTAGATCGACTTTATGAAGCGATGGCGTTGCCTTGTAGACCACAAATTAATGAATCTCTTGTTTTCAACATTTGCTCTGGCACCGGTAGTCCCTTTGCCATGTTCACTTCCATTGACAGTGATAATGTAGTCAATTTAAATGCATTCTGAATTTTTTGTCCACTGTTTACATGTACGTATGAGCATACAGGCATTGTGGATGCATCTGTCCCAAAATCTTGCTTCTACGCGAATATTAATACGCACAGTCATGGGAAAACAACGAAGGAACTCAAATCTCTGACGCCAGTGTGGCTGACACTACTACAAGTGCTGCAAAGTTGATAAATTGTCAAAAAAAATGTTAATATGGTTTCTTGTATTCAACCAAACAAACAGTCCAAAGCGTCAAAAAGTTTGCCTAAAGACGGACAGCCGTTGTACCCCCATGAAAGAACCCCTTGCATCGAAAGTTAGTTTGCACGCTCATTGAGAATGCCCAACTCGGTCAGGGTTGACCCCGATTGTCCCCGGACGAATCAGAAGTCAATCAGGAATCCCAATGAAGGTCTCTCCCTAAATTCAGCCCATTACAGGCGATTGCCACACTCACTCTCGCCCTCTGCGAGAAAAGGGTCTCTCGCCCCGAAAGCATTTAAGCCAACCATCGGTCCCAGAAAGAAACCATTTTTCGCCACAATCCCATCAATTCAACTCAAATACGACGCAATAGAACCCCAATCATGGAAAGGCAAAATCGCAATTTGCTTCATTAGAAGTGAACGAAAAAAAAAAACAAAAACGAGAGAAGAAAAGAAAATTCCGAGAGGAAACTTATTTTTCATTTCATTTTGTGGTTCATGTCCTCCTTGAAATACCCATCGTCGATGTCGCACGGGCGCTTGTGGTGAGCCACGAACCCGAAGACAATTGGCAGGAGGGACGGTGAGGTGGTTGCAGTGTCGCCATAGCTACCGATTACTTCCAGATTGATGATTCATTAAAATGGGTTTTTATCGCAATTTCCACTATTTTTCATTTCGATTAAATTTTCTTTAAAACCGCCGCGCTCCAACCGCCATCCACAGAGCCCATCTAACAGATGAGTCTCCTCTGGTGCCTGTCAAGTGAAGCGAGTTAGGAGGAGACTTCGTCCTTCAGCGGGAGTCTATTCGGATCGAGGGAGATTCTTCTGTGCGCCGAATGGAAGATAAACTGTATTTTTTTCGGTTAAGTAAAGTTTCCTTAATCGAAAGCGGGTAATTGGATAGCAGTTCGTTGGTTTTTAAGACATTTTCGGAGCACCTCTGGCTGATGTCAGACTCCTTTCAGAACGAAATCCAAACCATAAACATGTTTTATTGAAGTTTACTTTCGGAACCACAAAATGGATGACACTGTACTAACCACGTCGAAAGTTGACATAGTAAATCCTTCGGAGCCTAAGTGCGGCACGAGTCTCTCATTCTCGCAGCGCCCCCACTTCAGTCAGAGTCGCGCCCACGACCCCAAACCTTAGCCATAGTCGCGTCACAGTCCTCGATCACAAACGAGAAGTTCAATCCCCTCTGCAGCCGCATTTAATCCTTTCAAAGTTGTCAAGCTGGCAACGCAGTCCTTAAGTCAAATAAAAACAAAATGCGCCACATCAACTGTCAGCCGGTCAATAACCAAGCATGCCTAGCGATAATCCTCACAAGGGGGCACAACCCAAGCAGAACGTGAATCAAACAAACAATCGGCGACCAGCCGGAGTTGATGAACTTGAATTAATCCTTAATCCTCTCGGTTTGCAATACATTCATATCCAACCAGCGACTGGCGCCAGCACTGCTCCACATCCCACTGCCTCCACTCACTTTCATTGACAATGACTAACTGAACGCCCTCTTTTCTTCTCTCTCATCGCAGACTCGCTTCAAGATGTCGTCGACTTTGTCTCCGGTTAGACCGCCTCGTAATCCAACCTTGAAGTCACCACCCAACCGCAACAATGCGTCCGCCACTGACAGCGAGCTCTGCCAAAAATGAAGTGGTCCAACCACTGGCACTGGCACAGCAGAATCAACGCAAATCAAAAGAGATTCGCTTGGAGAATCACCAGCTACAGCAACAGCAACGCTTTGCTTCAGCAATCACAACCACAACTCACAGCAGCAGCAGCAGCAACAACAACAATAATAATAACCAGCACAGCGATCACTACGATCCATCAGAGTTCCGCATCGTCGATCTTAGTACCTCCCCGCCAGTGTCGCCGGAGAGTGCATTCGAAAGATCATTGTCGCAGCAACAGGCGAGCGCCGCTGTGCCCCGTTTAAACTCGAATTCGAATTCGAACTCGAATTTCTTCGTGAATCACCTTGACGAAAAGTACTTGTTGTTCGAGTCATTCGCCTCGAATGACTCATCGGCCCTGACCAGTGAACCCGCGGCCAATTATCATCTTCCGCTCTCCGAGACAGAGCCGCTGCTCACGAACATTGAAGCCACGGTCTCCGATCCGGATCGCGCGATTTGTCTCCAAAAGAACAGTGCATCGCTGATATTCACCAAGAAGGAGGTGCCCCGCAGGAAGCACCATCACCATCATCATCGTGCGAGCAGCTATACACCCCGTTGTGGGGATGACGACGCACTAGAGTGTCAACCATTTCTGTTTCAACATCGTCAATCGATTGACGACACTTCCGCGGAGTACACGAGCCAGCGTCACAGTCACAGGAACTGTCATCAGCATTCGGAGAAGCACCGCGGGGTGCAACATCATCGCAGAAGTCTGCCGCTGAACTACGCCGGTGGCGGCGGCAATCAACGTGCGGCCAATTGCTCCGGCCATCATTCGACAACGAACACAACGGCTGCGAATACAAGGAAACAGCACGCGTACTCTTGGTACGCCCCGGTCTACAGCGCCCTCGAGGAGGAGTTGGAGCAGGATTCCAGGGTAAGTTGTTTGTTTTTGTTTTCGTTAATTTTCTTGACTGTCTGTGATTCGGTGAGTCTGTCAAAAGTTACAAAGCTGTCAGTCGTGATTGGAGAGGTTATGTGTGTTTGACGTCGGTAAGGTGGTAAAGGCCTATTTTTTAATCGTTTGGTTTTTGACTGTAGAAGGAAATACAGGAAAATTGCAAAGGCGTATAGAATTTTTAGTCCAGTTAATTAATTAACTCTTGCCATTTACGTTTTAGGGATTATTTCGTGTAAATGTTGACCACGATTATGTTTTAAGTGGTTTATACTGCGAGTCCAATTTTGAGTCACTTTTCGAAGAAATTTGGCTAGTATAGTAGTGTAGTCCTTCAAGGATGTAATTGAGGCTGGCTTATCGTAAGATTTGACGTGTCTCCATGTCGCAACGGGCTTTTTTTGCTTCGTTAGCAGATTCCTCAAATACCCTTTGGGTCTCCCACTATTACTTCCCTCGAAAGAGGTAGTTTTGCTCAAAGGTCTGGACAAAACGTTACGGACTCCATAACCATTCATTATGGAGCTTGCCAAACATTACGTAGCTCTTTTAGCTTAATTATGAAGCAAGAGCCGGGCAGGCACAAATGAAATGAGTTAAGGTTTCCCTCACAGCTTATGGGTCCTAGGGCCTCTACAATGCGTACACGCCATCGTATGCGGTTTCTTGCAATGTGATGTGATGGGAGACTTGAATGCCAAGGTGATCAGCGACAACGAAGGGCTCAAACGTGTTATGGGACGGCACGGGTTAAGCTAAGGAAATGACAACCGGGAAAGATTACTTGATTTCTGCAACATGAATCGCCTTGTTATCAGTGGCACCATGTTTGAGCACAAAGCCTGCCATAAAGTCAGCTGACAGGCAAGCAACTTCCAATCAAATTTAGCATTTTGCCATTAGTCTCCGTTTTGAAGCAGTCTTCTAGACGTCCGACGAGGACTGGACATGGGGCTATCACGAGATATTACCATCTCATGACGGCGACTGTCCACTTACCCACTGCTGTCGTTCGAAGATCTAACACCGCAAGAACTCCTAGGTTCAACAACGAATGACTAAGAGAACCGAATGTGCGCAATGATCATAGAGATCATCTCTCAAGTGGTGTAGAAACAAGCTCACTGCCAGACTCCATACAAGACCACTGGAATGCCATGCAAGATGTTTTACATCATCAAATGCTTAAAGGTCATATGCCATATTTTTCTGGATGTTGCACAGCTTGTCAGTCTGGCCCGACAGAGGATTGCTATTTCACGGAAGTGTGTACAGATATTTGCCTTGACTGCTTGTAGTTGGATGTGCACATCCTCTGCAGGCGAGGACTGATGGGCAGATCCCTGCCTAGGCAGTTCACCGGCCTTCTCATTTCTTGGGATGTCACTTTGACCTGGAATCCAAATAAGGGACATTTTGGGGTGGCCTTCTAATGACGATAGCTCAGCCCGGTATTTCTGTACTAGTTTTTAATATGAAGTAAAGAAGGCAATAGCTTTGATGGCTCCGTGGCTATCAATGCATATGGCAACCTTCTGCATTGGCAAGATATTGGTGTGTTTTAGACTCGACGACATTCTTCCCGTCCATTCTACCCACAACTTTCATTTGAAGTGGTCGCCTACCACCCTCTCCACAGCGCACTCCTATCGGTGGCGGTTCCAAGCTGCCTCACATCACATCTCATTCATTTCCCTCTTAATGACACGTTACGCTCTGTGGCTTTGAGCATCGAACTGCCGAAGAATATGTGTCCGAACCGAACCCCCCTTGTGGAAAAAACTCACACAATTATCGGTAACGATGAGTAATTATTAGATTCTCGCAATCGCTACAACTGATCGATTGGCATATTCACGCTGTGGGGGCGTTGGCGTGGAATTTCGAATTCAATTTTCGTTTGAAAAAGAAAAAGAAAATATTAATGATTCTGTTGTAATCTACTGTTCAGGTTGCCGTTTGGAAATCCATTTGTGGGATTTGTGGGAAAGCAAAATGAGTATCTGCTTGGGAACTCGGCGGACGTAGTCAATTATTAATTAAATAGTTCTGGAAAGCATCGATTCGCTGATGTGTGGGACAGATTGAGTCGCTTTGTGTGAATGCATGCATGCATCGGTTAATTTGAAATAATTGAACGGTGAGCTTAAATCGATGGCATGACGTAAATGGTGGATAAACGAGTGCAGTTTCAGTGAACATGCTCTGCTTTTTTGAGCGATTTTTAAGTTCTGTCAGGCAGTCTGTCAGACAGAGTGGTCCGTTCCTATCACTCTTCGTTGTTTGCACATTTGTCTTTCTCGTCTTCTCTTACTCGGAATCCAAAGATACGAAAGGTCCGCAGGGTCTGATGTCCATGTGGGTGTACACGTTACACTCTCGTACTGGACTCTGTTGTTCAACTGTCTCTTGGAAGCGTCATCAACGCACATTGAGCCTAAAAACGCATGGTTGGTTGGTTGGTCATTTTTGAACGTATTTGCGCATCTGCTTAGGACAGGGATGGAATGGAAGTGCGATGCTACATAAATGACTTGAGTGGTTAAAATAGTGAACCCGCAGGAATTTATCCGCCAGACGTCACAGCTGGGCAGGAGCAGAGGAGGTGTTGCAAGCTTGCTTTCTCTTTTTCATACATGTAGCAGACGTCGTATGTGATCGAGCCTTAGTCTCTCGGCGATCTCCGATCTCCCAAGAGGCAGTATATTGTATTGACCACAACCACATGGCTGTTTAGAGCGATCTGGCGATAGTCTGAAACAGATATATTAAGAGGTTCGGCATGTTGTCGTCTTTGGCAGCCATCTCCTAGTTAGTGCGGAGACATTTATCGACAGACAGGACGGTAGACTGAAATCACTGCATACGAGAGGCGTTCAATATATTCTCGGTATCGGGGTGAAGCTTTGGTTGTATACATATATAAATTGACTATTAATCAAGTAAATTTAGTGCATTCATGTAAAATTTCATATAAATGTGATTATTCGCACACATATTCGTATGTGGAAGCAACTCCGATCGGAACACTCCAGATCATCCTCGGCAGATCCAGACCAAGAGACATCGATATCATTCTATGAAAGCTCCTCTACGAGAAGAACTTCTAAACCAGCATCCCCTCCACATCCTACTGGAATTCTGACTACCAGACGCTAGATGGTCATCTGTGAATCTTCACAGATGGATCGAAGTGGGCGCGGGTCTCTTCTCTTGGGGTTTGAATATCCAATTATTATTTCGAATAGCGAACCATTGTAGCGTCGTTCAGTTAGAGACTATGTCAATCAATGAAGCTTTGTCCTGGCTAGAGAACAATATGCTATGTCTGATGGCCAGGCAGTGGTCAAGTCTCTGAAAGCAGTCACATTTAATTTGAAGACATCCCTTAACCGACTATCGTTGAACGAGATGGCGGAGAATTTTAAGACACTCTGACATTCCAGAAAATTGCGAAGCTCACCAAGTCGCTAAAAATAAGCACTAGTTGCGTGATATTCCGCTTGATACCGTGGATCATATCAATGTGATGGTCACCCCTGTGCCATTAGGGTGGAATTATGGCCCACTCTCGAGACAATCACACAGCAAACTGAGCAGGCCGACTCTCAGGACTCTTAGCGTTATCTCTGAGCACTGCGCCATTGGAACACACGCCTCCAGAATTGGACTGACCTACGGGGCGTTTCATTAAGCGCTTTCTATCATAGACTTTTTTACATTCGTTTGAAAGGCCTATCGATGCCAACGATGTATGGAATATAACATCGTTCGAATGTCCGCTGCGGCTTCTCTGGGTAGCGCGAATCTGAAATGTAAAATTTTCCATAAGTCTGGCGCATAAATCAGGCCAAATTTGACCGATGGCATGGGTTATGTTGGCATTGAGAGCCACTATAGCTTGTGGCTTATTCTCTTAGACCTGCGACTTCAGAAAATCCCACAAGAATCGCACGATATCGGTGGCCATTTCACATCGTAGCCGGAGTTTCCAATGTGGCGTGAGCTATGTGGCACGTAGCGCCGTCCTGTTTAAACCACATGTCGTGGACACCAACGAATCATCCAATTTAGGCCAAAAGAAGTTGGTAATCATCAACCTATAGCGCTCGCCGTTGACGGTGATGACCTGGCCAACGTCGCGGTCGTTCTCAAAGAAATATGGGGCGATGACGCCGCCAGCCCAAAATCTTTACCAAACACTGACTCTTGCGGATGCATTGGGCACTCTAAGATCTCACGTGGATTGGTACAGTCCCAAATTCAATAATTTTGATTGTTGATGTACCCATTCATCCAAAAATGGGACCCATCTTAAGATGACCGTAAAATGGGCGAAGGGCCCGTCACATCGCCCGATCAGAACTCACTGAATAAACAGACTGAATAAATGGCTGCCAATTTGACAGATGTAGCTTCAACAATATGGCCGCTAACTCGGAAGTCCCTATTGGAAGACCCTTTATAATGATACTTGCTAAAGTTGCAGAGATGATGAAGAGGAGGAAACCAGTGTGTACCGTCTCTGCAATTGCAGTGCCCTCTTCTCCCTCGCTTAAGGGACTACTTCTTCAATAACTTGTCCAAACTGGCAAGCATCTTGTTCGCTTTGTGCGTTTTTGCCAACCAGCACTGGTCCACTTGATCTTCATACAGTCCCTGTCGGTTAAATGGACGCGATTGAGTCTTTGTTGATGTGTGAGTTACACGGGATGCATCTACAGACAGATGACAGACAGGAATGAGGTGTAGTGAGTAGCTTTATCTAAGATCGGGGAAAGCAATTTCTCATTTTCCATCGTCACTTGCGGACAGATGTCACAATACTGCGAGTCGTTTACGTACAGCTCCGCCTGCGATTGTAGTTGTTCTGCCTTCCTCTGCAGCAAACGAGTCTTTTAGGTGCGACCTGAATTCTAAATGTCTAATTTTTTAAATATCCTGGACTTTGTCGAATTGGAACCGTTTCGTATCTAGCGGATGTCTGATTTGATCCATCTCCATTCATTCCAATTAGAAGGAAATGATAACAACACTTCCACAACCATCGTGATCGCAACCGAAAATGCTTATAAAAGCAAACCCCCTTTGGAAAACCTTGAACTGCGATATGTGTCCCCGCTCAAAATTCGTTACTCCAAGCGTCTGTCTACCGGTAGCCATTATTTCTTTGTTAGTTCAGATCTAATGTTCTTTACAAACGAGCCACCATCCCCCGCCCACTCATCGTCACCCGTTCACGAGAAGAAACAATGGATTGTCTCAGTTCCGTCTGAGGGCTGTGCCGGTGTTAGAGCGGCATTTACATTCAAAATAGAACGCCGCATTTGGAAGAGTTTCAACACAACAGCCGCTCGTGCTGGCATTTATATTCACACCGCATACGTGCTTCACATGCTCAAGGCGCACACACCTCTCCCTCTACTGCCGACGGCCAAAAGGTGCGGATTGTTATTCGAACGCTTCGGCGACAACCGTCGGAGTTGGACGCGTGGACGCGTTGATGAAAGCTCGACTCGTGGCAAATGCGATTAGGAATTGATATCTTTTGTAAATTGAAAAGTCGCTACCATCCAATTGGGTGCACGTGTAGATTCCCCGATACTGACAGCTTTTCTTTTTCGTTTTTCGTTTCGTTGCAGGATTCTTCACCAATTCACAACCTGGCTAACGTCAAGAAAACGGCCGCCAGCCGCCAGGTGCCATTCTCGGACAATGAAACCGCCTCGCTGCTGGACTCGAAGAACCACATCAACATCCAACCACAGCTGCATCAGAGCAACCCCCGGATCCGACGGACCATATCATCGCCCCAGCCGCCGACGAACCTTCAACTACCGCTGACCACAAACTCGATCTACTCGGCACACAATAACAACACTCCCGCCAACGGCATCAACGGCCATAGCAATACCTTCAGCCACCAGCCGAGCGATGTGGAGGGCCCTCATGCGGGCTCGCTGCTTGCTGGGGGCCCGATTCCGAGGCGGCGACGTTTCGAGAACTTCCTCAAGTCTCTGGTCGGCCGGAAACCGTCGAAAGACAGCGCCTCCTTCAATCCGCCCCTGCTCCCGTCGCCCGAGATCACCATCACCCGGACGCCGTCCGACCAGAACGTCATACTCGGCGATCCGTCCGGACTGAGGCAGCCCCCGGAGGCGTTCAGCTACCAGGCGGATAGGAGCTCTGCCACCAGCACCACATCGCTGAACACCGCCGTGCAGCAGAAGCTGTGGAATGTGGTTCCGCTGCTGCGACGCGAGGGCAGTGCCGCCAGCCTACATCACGAGAAATCCCAGTCGATTGTCCAGTACACGGGCATGCGGAAGTGCGAGACGGTGCTCGCACTCACCCGGCAGTCGTCGTCGATCTGTTCGCCAGTCTCGGAGTACAGTGGGACACCGCTCGGCGGCTGCGGTCCCATCTCGGGCAGTGGCAGTGGCATCAATGCGAATGGCGTCGAACAGATACGACCGTTGAATCGGCTCCGAAATAGCCTGTCGGCATCGAACGCCACCTGTTCGCGTTGTTCTAGTCTGTTATCGTTGGCCGCGTCCGGTTCGCGGTATTCCCTGAATACCGCCAATAGCGGATTCATACATGTCAACAACAATTCAAATAACCTTAACAATAACTTTAGCAACCTAAGTAGCAATAGCATAAGTAAGAGCAACGATTGTGTGGACAGTGGCAGTGGCAGCGGTAGTAATGCGAGCTCGAGGAAGAGTTCGGCGGGCGCCAACGGCAGTAGTCCGCCATCGAATGTGACCACAGCGACACTGAACTCATCGCTGTCGTCGGGATCAAGTCCACTCTCGCCGGTTGCAGCGCCTGGCGGCGGCAGTAAGACGGCACTCGCCGCCGAACTGGAGGAGTTCACCTGCAAGCTGTGCTTGGTGGATGTGTCACCCAGTGAGGCAACCACGATTGGCCTGTGCGGCTGTCGATTTTGTACTGAGGTAAGTGATTTTAAGAAAAATTACATTTTTTTGTTTTTGTTTTTTTTGACAGGTACGGGCATTTTCGATATGTTGAGTGTTCACTTGAGAGAGAGTTTCTTAACGTCAGTTTGGGATTGTGATTGTTTCGACAGTCGTCAGGTGACGGCTTATTTGATTTGTACATCCTTCGACTTTGACGTTTAACGTTGACATTGTGGCTGAATCACCCCATTGACAGGGACGTGTTCAACAATCCAAGTGCTGTCAAACTTTTAAGTTACGCATCGGTTACCCTTTTCGGAAACAGGAAGAAACTGATGAACAAAACGCTTACATTTTCTTTCCCAAACGTCTGCTCTCCCCATCTCACGTGCTCCCATTCAAATCATTTCGGATAAATTACCGTCAATTCCGCATCAACTCCCCAGTCTTTCATCGCCAGAGGAGTTCGCTCTGAGTTGATTTCGAAATAATTATCTGAAGCCGTCAATTCAATCAGACTTCGATCGCATTAACGAAGCTCCGTATCTGGCAGCACTCAGGGTTGAGGTTGCGCACACACCCAATCATTGGATTGTTCAATAATCGCTGCACAGCTGCTGTGGCTCTACAAATTGACTGGCTGGTCTGCCCTGCGGTCATATTTGAACAAAATTCGATTGATTAACGAACATGAACGAAAATGCGCACGTTGTCCAATTCCAAGCTGGTTCTGTGTCCTCGCCGGACGACCGTGCAAATGTTTGCCATCGAATGCATGTGACAGTGTCTGTGAATGCATCCACTCGCGTGGGTCTCCCCCGCAGGTATTGGCCCAAATTTCGGTTCAAATGGGTGCTCTGTCAAGTGCTTGGCGTTATCCCCTTATCATCGTCATCGGTCTGCTCCAGTTGTTCGATGCGGAGGAGGCAATTTGGCTGCGCCTTCATGGCGTGGATGTGTCTGTGAATAATGCACAAATTGTCACGGATGCGTCCGACGGCAATTGGGATCGATCTAAACCAGGTCGACTTGTTGTCCGTGCTTCCGAAAGAACCGGGAGAAAATATCGATTGAATTGAACAGAGGAACAGAGGAACAGAGGAGTTTGGTGGGTTGGCTGGTTGAAGTTGATTGTCAGCGGCCCAAGGCGTTGGTGTTAAGCTCAGCATCAGAAGCAGGCATTAATAGCTGACGTTTAGTGCTCCACTCGCAAATGAGGTTCCTCTCCATTATGCGATTGAGGTCGTGAGTCAGCGAACCGATTTAATGACAATGGAGAGATGAGATATAATGTCAGGGAGAAGGGATGCGGCTTGACAAATTCACAGAAGACAAGTGAGTAAGGGCGCAATCATGTGATTGCCTTAAGTAAGCTGAAGTGCATGCAGAACTGGAGGAAAAGTAGTACAATCTTAAAATAATTGCTGGTAAAAGCTCACGCCGAATTTCAACACCAACTGTCATTTACGTACTGAGAGAGTGACTGATTTTGTTTCCCCTTGAGTAGGCAAACGTGAACGGAACTTAACAAATCTGTGTTAAGAGATCACCAGCCGTCCATAATAGCTTTAGCTGTCATTTACGTGCTTATAGAGCTCCTGATTTCGCTCCCCATTGAGTAGACAAAAGTGAACGACACTTAACGAAACTTAACGAAACTGAACGAAGTAGCTATTATGGGCATAGCGTATCATTTATGGATATTCCCGATTGATTTTGAGTTGAAAAGTGTAGGGAGACATTTTAACACGTTTTGACAGAATCTGTACTAGCCAGAATGTGGTTCAAATTTTGTTTTTCTTCGAAAAACGCGTTGATGGCGGGGAATTAAGCAATTTACAAGCGAATTTGATTTCTGGAAAAACATCACACCACTCTCTTGACATATACCGCCCACTAGTCATCATCTGTCACAGAAAACTTCCAGCGCCTGGCACCTCTGACCTTTTCAGCCTGTCACTGTATCAACCTCCATATCAATAGGAAGTCAACTTTGAAGGGCTTTCAATCCATAACGCATGCATAATTTAGAGAGCCTAACAAATAAGTACTTCATTTGACATCTGTCATGTGTCACCACACCACAACAAAGTTCGTAAATAGCTCACCCGAGAAACAACGCCTACCTGCCTCTGATTACTCAATTATACATGGGCGAGTACAGTAAAAACTTTTATCCGTATATCATACGTACGCCTCATTAAACTTTCCAGTCTCAAATGTCAAAACGCTAGACATGATCCCATTGTCAGTCATTAGCAAAATTACTTTCCAATGACTCAGCAAGCAGTGGAATGTAATTTGCCTTATCCCTAAGACCCTCCAAGGGCGGATACTTATTTGCTCTGTCTTATCCTTCCTGTCCTTCGGAGCTAACTTAATTACAAGGAGAATGGGGCTGGATGTGTATATGAAGACTGAGATGGAATGACAGTGAGAGAGAGAGAGGGAAAGAGACTTAAATGAATTAGTTAATACCTGAAGAATGGCATTTGTCTCAGATGTCCCTCGTCTCTGGCATTTTGTACACGCTCCACAGCAGTCGTCCTTAAACAAGTTAAGAGGATGCTGCAATTGAAAGCCATCTCGCCAAACACATCCCTCTTCACTCGTGAACTTTCTCATAAATTCGAGGAAACGGATGCGACGCAGTGTAACCTCTCGAAAAGTACAAACGTCATCTAATTTACGTCGTCTAACAGAAGCGCCCTTCTGTTGGTCTTGAAAAGAAACACACAAAAACGAAGCAAAAACTATTCACACACGACGAGTGTAAGTATTTGCTTTGTCGTGTGTCAAGCGAACACACCCACTCGTGCGAGAGGGAGCAGCAGCAGCAGTCAAATGTCGGAGACTGCTTGATGCGACTGGGGGGATAACTTGAGCAGATGCTACATCGTACGCGCCCGGTGACGTATCTTAATAAACAATTTAAATGCAATTGTGCCCGGGTGATGGTTGTGTCGCGTGTTGAATCGCTTTTATTCGCCCCCCAATTGGGGTAGTGTTTGATGCAGACGTCTTCTATTGAGTGCCTGCCGAGGGTGGCGCGGCGCGGCGGCGTGTGATGTAAGTGAAGTGTGCTTCTACTGAATAAAACAGAAGTTCACGCCGAATCTTATGAACATCGATTGGTGTTAATTGTCTTGTGGTCTTGTTTGGGCGAGAGTTTGGGTAACCCCCAAGACCAGGATTTCGATTAACTCGATTAGATAACGTGACTGCTGATTGAGAGTGGTGGTTGCGTGGGCGGCTGGCGGCTGGCGGGCTGTCATGGAGCGATGGATTTACGTAAGTGTTGATTAGTATCAGAATGCTGCGGTAATTTCTAGTTGCGGTTCGGGTACAAGCGTGCACAGGTGATTGTTTGAGGCATGCAAAGTCACGCTGATTGTGATTGACAGTGATTCCATGTGATTATAGTTTCTTACGATGCTATGGCTCGAATCACTTTGTGAGTTGGAATTCATCCAAGTTTTTTTTCTCTTTTTGTGTGTTTACACGTCACAAGCAATTACCGCGTTCATGGCAGTGGCTTCGCTCGAAAGGTAATTGTATGCCATTACTGCTGCGACTGGCTTGACCATGCAAGGTCATCCCATTTTGTGGTTTCGAAAGTAGATTTAAATGGAACTCTTTATGTGTATTTTGCCATTTTCAAGGGAATGCATCAGCTTTAAAATGTACTCCATGGGAATTCTTACAGGATTTCGGTATTTTCGATTCATTTTCGACACATATCGGGCAATACCCGTCCATAACTTGACGAACTGTGTGCGTACTCTCGATCGTTTGCATAAAAACCGAACGGAGACAAATCACAGGCTCCGAGTATTGTCACCAAACTACGGAATAGCAGGATGGGAGGAGTAACCTTGAGCTTTGCTATAGGATTGGCCAAGCTGGATCAAGTTTGAATCAGCTTGGATGATCTGTAGTCAGAAAGGCCGAGCTTGGATTCAACTCGTTATTTGTTCCAACTTTCACCTATGGCCATGAAATGTGGGTAATGACCGAAAGAATAAGAACGCGAATACCAGTTGCCGGGATAAGACTTTTGCGTGCTGTTGTTGGAGCAACTCGCCGTGATAGGGTGAAAAACACGGCAGTATCGGAGGAACTCAACCTTGAACAGCTGCTTCTTCGGTAGGAAAGGGCATTGCTTCGATGGTTTGATCACTTGCCACGATGGTCCCCACCATCACGACTTCTGAGGCGTGTCTTGTATGCGAGAGCTCTTGGCAGACCCAGGTCGAGATGGTTAGGTTAGGTTAAAGAAGGGGTGTGATGGTTGATCATCACTTCCACTCGGAGGCCAAAGGGTCCATTGTGAATCCTTTGATTTGTGGAGTGCATAATTCATCCTCACCAGTCGTGACATGAGGTGGCTTAAAAACCACCCCGTGCTCTTTATGAATTTTAGGAGATCCGTTATATCTGCATTCGCTGCGTCCCCAGTCTCTGTGAAGAATCTATGACCCAGCGAAGTTAGGCGACAATCCTGGAGAGCTGGGCAGTAGCAAATCAGATGTTGGATCGTCTCGGTTTCTTCCTCTTCGCCGCAGCTGCGGCAGAGATCGCTGGATACCTGGTTCCATTTTCGGAACATTGTACTGATCGGACAGTGGCCTGTGATCACACCGACGAGCATGCAGATCGAGTGTCGGTCCAACGACAGAAGCTTCTTTGTTTTGCCTACAGTAAGCTCTGGTCACGCTGATCTAGTCGCGTAACAGTCCTTCCTTGCAAGGCAAGACGAGTTGATGCTTCTTTTAATATTGTGTCGTATATGATCCGTTATAATGCACTGATCGGTTGCTGTAATGATGTGTCCGCCTAGATAATGTTCATTTCAGGCCCTTGTCTGGCCAATTCGTGCGCTCTTTCGTCACCTGCTATTGAGCTGTGTCCCAGGACCCAGCAACGTTTCACCTAATAGACCTCAGTGAGTCGCAACATTTCATGACAGCCTCTGATTTCATTGTTCTATGGACTTCAGTACAGCCTGGCTGTCTACAAAGATGGTGATATTTCTTGTAAGTGTTTGGCTTGCTTATTGCCAGTATCTCTGCCTGGAAGTAGAATTTGGCCCCAGTACCATGTGTCGATTTTCGATCCGTCGGTGAAAAGGGGAAAATAGTGGTCGTCGATTACGGCTGTTCCTATCCCTGGTGAACAGAACCAGCTCCGGGGGTTTATACTCAAACCGTGCTGTCTTGTCCACGAGAAGAGTCCCTTCGAGATGGTTGGACCCATTTCAAAAACTCGTCTGCTTGCGCTTCGGCATAACTCCTGATGTGATAGAGTCGATGGCGGAGAATCAAATGGCCTGGGGATCTCTTGTGCTTACTTTGCCACCGCGACCCCTTTAGTGGATAATACGGGTCAGAAGATGTGTCATAACCCGAAGATGCGTCTCCCGCGGTTCGGTCTTCCTCTATTCTCGAACGAGGAGGCTCGGATTCGGCAGGATTTTAACTAGATGAACAGGTTGTGCAAAATGTGGATGGGTTCGCACTGTCGAATGCTTTCTGTCACGCAAAAGTCAAAGTCATGTAAAGCTAGTGAGGTTGTTTTATGTTCTTCAACAGGTTCTCTATGACTTACATTCTATCATTACAACATTAGAAATACTCATGAGACACTGTATTCTTTTAAAAATTAAAGAAAATGATACGTAATTCATCAAGTGATCTAATGACAGTTGGACTTGGGCATGATTGCAAAAGCAAGCATTTTAAATGTTTAACTACTGTGCCTGGTGGTGGCCCTTGATGTTGTGGGTATGTGCGTCGAGTCCTACGCACTTGGATCAACGCGTCTAGGTTCAATTCCTGGTACGACAAGAAATACTTTTCACGGCCTTTCGAGCCACTGACAATGCTCAAAGTGTATAACCGCCTAGAAAAAGCTTCTCAAACTTGGCCGTTCGGAGTCGGCATAAGACTGTAGGTCTCTTCCACTCGTCATGAAACAATAGCACGCACAACACGAGTGGTTGCTGAGAAGCTAGGCCCTGGCCCTCTACAGGTCTGAGGACACTGATGTCGAAAGCTCTTACATCCACTGGTCTCCTTGGGGTTGTTTAACTTTCAGTTTTTCTCTTTTAACCCATCGGAGTGTCCTTTTTCTTAGTGATATAGTAAATTCTTCTGGCGAATGGGAAATTTCACTATGACTTTGACACACTTTCAGCAATGTGCATAAAGGGAGTTATTTTAGAAGCTGCCGATGTGCTTCATCACAGATTGTTGCTACAGCACCACCTGTGTACAAGTTCTGAGAACAAAATCCGAACCAACTCCGATCAATTTCGAAGAATTTTCACATGAATCACTCAAGCCATCAAATGTACCATCGTTGTTACCTTGAGAAAACAATTTCTTCATATTTGCATCTACTTTCGAAGTCTCATGTCACCCCAAATGTCACATCCCTCGAAATGCATAAATATTTTAGTTTATGCATTCAATGAAGGACTCAGAGTCACATACGCTGACTCTTTCACCTCATCACAGTGCACTGCATCCCAGTGTCCTCGTTTGAACTGTGACAACATTCAACAGCGGCCAAGGTTGTGAGGCCTCACAAGGTGCACACACGAAAGAATAAAACTCATCCCGAAACCATGGCTGTTCGGATGTTCTTTTGCAGACTTAATCCGATTTAGGCGAGAAACAAAAATAAATATCTAATGACGTCCGGGCATTTGAAGTGAAGTCCACGTTTGCAGGATGTGTGTGTCGAGTGAATGGATAGTCGGAAAAGTTGATCATGGAATTTGAAGAGCAAGCTGGATTTCAGTGGCAACAATCGTCGACAGACGTTAAGTTCTCGTTCGTTCTCAGATGAATGAATAACCTGGTGATGCAAGAGCAAGAGTGATTAATGTTTAATCATGTTCCTCATTCAATTTCTGAGACTTCAACCTCTAAGAATCCTGAGACAACTTCTTCGTCGTCTAACCTCGTAACAGAAGCGTCTTGAAGGGAAATCGAAGAAATAAATGCATATACAACGAGTATGTATTCCACACCCAATCGCATTACTGAAGGTCCAAACCCAATAGCTTAAACTAAACTGAACGAATAGTAACCAGAAGCATGCTCGAATTTCAAAGCGTCAATATTTGCTTCTGGGAACTTACACAAACGTACTGCAAAGCCGACTATCACTTCCGCAGAATTGAACGAAACTGAACAAAGTGGTTATCATGGACGCAGTGTATCATTCCTGTGAATTCGTTCGATTGGTTACATTGACTTAAGTCTCCCTACGTTCATTATAGTTGGGGCTTGAGAATCCGCAGCAGATATGTATATGATAAATGTCAGAGATGACTTGATACTTTCGACGCTCGTTCCCTGACATTTCCTGAAAAGCAATTTAAGCATTATTTCCTCCAAAAAATAACTACGATTCGGCGACCCATGGAGGGTCTGAGCCTGAGCTGCCTCCCCAGACACAGATGACTCACTTTCTAAATCTAGCCTCCAAAACACTCATTCAACCTCCAATCAGAGGTGCAAACCTCCTCTGTTCCGATGGCCAGCAACATTCTCGTCAAAAGTTTAGTTTACATGTCAAAACTAGCACACGTTCTCAACACAATCGTTCGCCTTCACACAGTCCAGACAATAGATTAACATAATCTGCCACGTTCTTTCCATCAACTGTCATAATCGCCACATCGATGAGAATCAACTCAAGACCCCAACTTGAATGTATCTATTTGCCATCCACTTTGCCACACTTACCGCTCCATTGGTTTCCACTGCAACAAAAAAAAAAAAAAGCAATTCGAACCCAAGCCTAAACAAACACTCCAAGTGTGGACCCTAATGAAAGTGACACTCTGGCAGTCGGCCGCACCGGCAAACAAACTGCAATTCTCTAACATCGACTTCTGTGTAAACATTTGCATATCCGCTTCGGATCTGTCGTCGATGGTCAGAGGGTAACTGGGTCAAACGGCTCACATGTCAATTTACTAATAGCGCCGCCTCTCTCCCCTGTAATTCGTTTGACAGTTCTGGTTGCACTCGTGGCTGTGTGACATTTGCAAACAATTCATCGGTTGACAAATCAAACAGAACTCTCTGTTGAATATTTTCGAGAGGGAAAACCACACAAGAATTTCATTTACATCCTCCCTCGCTCAGTTTTTGAGACAATCCCAGAGTACAGAGCAACAACAACGAGTCTAGTGTCACCACAAAGCAGCACCCCTCGAAAAGGGAGCCTCTGCTGCGGCGAAGCGGGGTGGTGTATTCATTTAATTGGAATTTATTTTCATGCCTTTTTTTACCGCCTCAGCAGCGGTAGTGGGGGTGGTGGTGATGGAGAGAACAATGGCGACTGTGGTGGTGGCTGCTGGTGTTCGAAGCGTTCAAGAGGAGAAGCCAGGTTGAGACTGGAAGCGCACGCTAGTCACGTTTTTGCATTAAGTGCGGTTCCGTCTTTGTTGTTCGATTGTGTGGCGAAACACGAGTTTGTTTTTGGATTGCGTTTTTAGATTTCAAATCGCTGGAGGGGTGGAGCGGCGACACACCACTTTTGGCTTGGCGCTCGGTGCGCGGGTGGGGTGTGTATGCGATGGTAAACATTGCTTTCGAAGCGGTAGTCGGAAGCGTGAGATCTTGGTGGCTTAATGGATGTTTCAATAGAGAGCGTGGTGGAAGTTGTTTCTTGGAAGATTTACAAACCGGGTAAGGCAAACGCATTGGAATTTATTGTCTCGTGGGTGATTCACTTGAGCATTGAATGGAGTGCGGAGGCATGCCTCATCTTTCGGGGTCTTTCGAATGATATCAAAACTGTTGGCTGGCTGATGCTGGAGATTTGACATGAAAAATGGTGGCAGGTGCGTGAGTTCCTGTCAGGGAAACATGCGTAGGGACACCACAGAAGCCTGAGATGTTCAAGATGAATTGCATAACTGTTGCTTTTTGAAGGATTTACGACTTCTTGATTGCCAAGGAGCGAGGGCAACCATAATTGACTTGAGTAAACGAAATCCTGTGGCAGCTGAACGAAATGTAGCCTGACGTCAAGTCTTAAAGACTCAATGATTGTTTCTGGGGACGCATCCGAAATTCCAGCTGCCCTGAACGTACACACGGAGGAAGCAATTGATTTCGGAAGGTTATTGATTGATTTTGAAGAGTGAATGTAATTTAACGAAACTGAACGAAGTGGCTATGTTGACCTGTAGGCATTTCTCTGTTATGGCGATGGCTAGGTAGACAAGGAAGCTCATTTTTCGCAAATTAGACTGCAATAAAATGGCTGCAGAAATTCTATTGCTGCCGAATAGAGCAAATTTCTTATGCACATATATACAGCGGGCTCCCCCGAATTCAAACGGGATATCAAAGCAGTTCGAGTTAGGGGGAGTTCGGCTTCGAGTTTGCGAGGATGGTTTTTTGTATGGAAAATTGAGGGAAATGCCAAAATACGGCGAACAAAAAGTTCGAGTTAGAGAGAAATTCGACTTAGAGAGGTCGACTTAGGGACAGTTCGACTTAGGAAGAGTTCGACTTAGGAAGAGTTCGACTTAGGGAGAGATCCACTTAGAGAGAGTTCGACTTAGGAAGAGTTCGACTTAGGGAGAGTTCCACTTAGAGAGAGTTCGACTTCGGAAGAGTTCGACTTAGAGACAGTTCGACTTAGGGAGAGTTCCACTTAGGAAGAGTTCGACTTAGGGAGAGATTCACTTTGAGAGAGTTCGACTTAGGAAGAGTTCGACTTAGAGACAGTTCGACTTAGGGAGAGTTCCACTTAGGAAGAGTTCGACTTAGGGAGAGTTCCATTTAGGAAGAGTTCGACTTAGAGACAGTTCGACTTAGGGAGAGTTCCACTTAGGAAGAGTTCGACTTAGGGAGAGTTCCACTTAGAGAGAGTTCGACTTAGGAAGAGTTCGACTTAGGGAGAGTTCCACTTAGAGAGAGTTCGACTTAGGGAGAGTTCCATTTAGGAAGAGTTCGACTTAGAGACAGTTCGACTTAGGGAGAGTTCCACTTAGAGAGAGTTCGACTTAGGAAGAGTTCGACTTAGGGAGAGTTCCACTTAGAGAGAGTTCGACTTAGGGAGAGTTCCATTTAGGAAGAGTTCGACTTAGAGACAGTTCGACTTAGGGAGAGATCCACTTAGAGAGAGTTCGACTTCGGAAGAGTTCGACTTAGAGACAGTTCGACTTAGGGAGAGTTCCACTTAGGAAGAGTTCGACTTAGGGAGAGATTCACTTTGAGAGAGTTCGACTTAGGAAGAGTTCGACTTAGAGACAGTTCGACTTAGGGAGAGTTCCACTTAGGAAGAGTTCGACTTAGGGAGAGATTCACTTTGAGAGAGTTCGACTTAGGAAGAGTTCGACTTAGAGAGAGTTCGACTTAGGAAGAGTTCGACTTAGAGACAGTTCGACTTAGGGAGAGTTCCACTTAGGAAGAGTTCGACTTAGGGAGAGTTCCATTTAGGAAGAGTTCGACTTAGAGACAGTTCGACTTAGGGAGAGTTCCACTTAGGAAGAGTTCGACTTAGGGAGAGTTCCACTTAGAGAGAGTTCGACTTCGGAAGAGTTCGACTTAGAGACAGTTCGACTTAGGGAGAGTTCCACTTAGGAAGAGTTCGACTTAGGGAGAGATTCACTTTGAGAGAGTTCGACTTAGGAAGAGTTCGACTTAGAGACAGTTCGACTAAGGGAGAGTTCCACTTAGGAAGAGTTCGACTTAGGGAGAGATTCACTTTGAGAGAGTTCGACTTAGGAAGAGTTCGACTTAGAGACAGTTCGACTTAGGGAGAGTTCCACTTAGGAAGAGTTCGACTTAGGGAGAGTTCCATTTAGGAAGAGTTCGACTTAGAGACAGTTCGACTTAGGGAGAGTTCCACTTAGGAAGAGTTCGACTTAGGGAGAGTTCCACTTAGAGAGAGTTCGACTTAGGAAGAGTTCGACTTAGGGAGAGTTCCACTTAGAGAGAGTTCGACTTAGGGAGAGTTCCATTTAGGAAGAGTTCGACTTAGAGACAGTTCGACTTAGGGAGAGTTCCACTTAGAGAGAGTTCGACTTAGGAAGAGTTCGACTTAGGGAGAGTTCCACTTAGAGAGAGTTCGACTTAGGGAGAGTTCCATTTAGGAAGAGTTCGACTTAGAGACAGTTCGACTTAGGGAGAGATCCACTTAGAGAGAGTTCGACTTCGGAAGAGTTCGACTTAGAGACAGTTCGACTTAGGGAGAGTTCCACTTAGGAAGAGTTCGACTTAGGGAGAGATTCACTTTGAGAGAGTTCGACTTAGGAAGAGTTCGACTTAGAGACAGTTCGACTTAGGGAGAGTTCCACTTAGGAAGAGTTCGACTTAGGGAGAGATTCACTTTGAGAGAGTTCGACTTAGGAAGAGTTCGACTTAGAGAGAGTTCGACTTAGGAAGAGTTCGACTTAGAGACAGTTCGACTTAGGGAGAGTTCCACTTAGGAAGAGTTCGACTTAGGGAGAGTTCCATTTAGGAAGAGTTCGACTTAGAGACAGTTCGACTTAGGGAGAGTTCCACTTAGGAAGAGTTCGACTTAGGGAGAGTTCCACTTAGAGAGAGTTCGACTTCGGAAGAGTTCGACTTAGAGACAGTTCGACTTAGGGAGAGTTCCACTTAGGAAGAGTTCGACTTAGGGAGAGATTCACTTTGAGAGAGTTCGACTTAGGAAGAGTTCGACTTAGAGACAGTTCGACTTAGGGAGAGTTCCACTTAGGAAGAGTTCCACTTAGGGAGAGTTCCACTTAGGAAGAGTTCGACTTAGGGAGAGTCCACTGTATGAAATTTCATTACATTGTATACGTCTCAAAACAGTCTTACAGTCCATGTGAGATACATCAGGCAACGCTTTGAGATAGTCTTCTCATAGAATAATTGTCCGCATTAACGGAACCTAATCTGAAACCTGCCACAAAGACTCCCTCACCTCCGAAGAACTGCCCGCTCTATGAAATCCCTCGAAAAACAAGCCAACTCCCCGAAATGGCGCCAAATTCCGGCTTCAAATTGACTTTCTTCACAGCATTACCGCTAATTCCAAGCTTACATCTGTTTCCGAAGTCTTATCGCCATCCGATCTGACACTCAATTTGATTAGTCGCAGTAAAATGAAAATAAATGACTTTCGCAATGGATAGGTGTCTAGTCGTAAACACGGCTACATTCCACTAACACATCACCTGTCAAGATGATTGAAAATGTCATAAATCATGCGATGGGCTCGTAAAAACGCAAACAAAAACAAGCCACCCCCTTTCATCAATGCAGTCATTCCAGGTACCATCAAAGTGGCCATAAAAGCTATAAGATCTTATTGCGCAGCGCACAACTCCTGCTTCACGACTGGCAACTGGATACAAAACGAATTGCTATCGCTAAAGCGACTGACGAAATCAGAGACGAAACACACACGACGACTTATCTGAAGTTAACTTAATTCATTTTCCCACTGAGCCGCAATCGCCAAAGGTTTCACAAAAATGAAGAAAAAAATAACAGAACCAACAATGAGCGTCACGTGCGGTCAATGTGCTCATAAACATGAAACTGCGTCCGTAAATAGAACTGTTCGCATGCTTAACTGTGCCGAGTTGAAAGAGAGAATGACAAGCCAGTCGCAACAGAACGGATGTGTACTCAAGACAGTCTCTGTCTGTCAATGTTTTCCGAACGAGTTATGAATACAATTATTCAAAAATAGAAATGCCAGTGCAAAGGAGCGCGACCATTTGCTGTCGAAGAAGGGAAAAGTTTTGTGCATGACCCACAAACAGTTCTGTGAACTGTCGAAGTTTGCAACGACTTCAAAGGAAGCCTCACTCATCAGTCAGTCGGTGTGTTGATTGTTCTTTTCTTCTTCTTTGCATTTCAATCGAAAGCGAACTTGAAAGCGCTCCCTGAAAGGATGGCCGACGAACATTAATGTTATTCGAAAAGTTTGAGCTTCTCCGTGGAGTGTAGCCAATTTCTCTGCAACTAAGTCATTAAATGCGCCCTGCACCAGCATAAGATGTTTGTTCATCTGACGCGATGCGATGCGATGAGGGCTCCACTGTCCCTTGGGGAAGTGATGGAAAATCGATGCAAACTTTTCCATCGGCTCCAACCATCCCCGCCTGGGAGTAGCGAAAAGTTTTCACTCGCACACTGGGCTGCCACCGAGTTTAATTAAGATTCGACCCACTTATGAATCCTTAATCTGACAGATGGACAAGGTGAACTTCTGGTCAATAAGCCACTGGAGCTGGCCCGCTCGGGCTCCATGCGTTAACGAGGGTGCTTGCGGAATTAATTCATCAAAACAATGCTTAATTATGCGGCCAGCAGAAAGTGCTTCGGGGTTGACGCGCAATGTGTGTCCTTTGCATGTGTGGCAAGAAAAACACAAGCCAGTGACATTGCTGCAATTAAATTAGCCCATAAGCTCTCCGTTGGCCGGCGGTGGGGGCAATTAGTGCTTGTTCGTGTAAATTGCCGCTGAACGGTGTGCTGGCCATGTGGTCGTCGGGCGCTGAAGGCTGTTTGTGGTGGCCGAAGTGGACTGCTTTTTGTTTTTGTGGGGTGTTTGATTTATGTGGAGGATTTACGTATTTGCATGTCATATCAGATGGGATTTCGCCAGTTGCTGACGGACTAGTGGCTTCTAATTGGAGAGTGGCTTTTTTTTCTATATTTTTGAAAGGCGCTTGTGTACCTTCATGTTTGAATGGGTGTTATGAAAATGGCGGAGTTAGAAAATCAGAACCATAAAGGTGCTTGAGGTTAAATTGAGGCTCTGGTCCCTCCCATGACGCGTTCGTTCATCCAATGTTGTTCGTTGACACACTGAATGGCCGATAAAAATGCTTAGAATCTACCACCTGTCAACTGGATTAACTGATGCTTGCCGTACAATGTTCAGGGAATCCTCTTGTTTTTTCTAGTTTAAAAGACAGACTCTGTGTGAAGGTAAGGCTAGGCTACAAGTGTGCAGCTTCATAGAGTAATCACACTTAGGACACAGCTCATTATGCGACTCATTATGCTACAGTGTCACCAGATAAGGACGATAGGAAAAGAAATTTTAATAAAATAACAACGGTGTGAGGTATAAAATTGGTTCAGACTTTATTTTGAAGCTACATTCATGCCGTTACGTATGGAATTTATAGACAAATACGTGTTGCCGATTTTTGTGGTACGCTTATACGCCGTTCTACTCAACCGAATGACATGATACTTACACCGTTTGAAAGGAAATTTCGCGTATATGTGCACAATGTTTCCATTTTTTTGCCGAAAGGTTGAGAAGAACTTTGGTAAAACACACATATTCGTCGAATTTCGACGACGGACGAGCCTAGTAGTACATTATTCTTCAAATTGCTGCCGCGGCTTCATTGGCATACCCTTATGCGGTCGGTTAAATTTTTTATGACTCGGTTTAATATGTGCAGCCTTCGGGTATCTTTTTAGAAGTTCTGAATGTCTCTACAGCCTTGCGTATATTTCAGGCAGATATCTTCGCCATTAATGAAGCGTGTCATCTAATCAGATCAAGGCTCGGTACAAACAAAAGCTATCCTCGTTGATAGCCAAGCAGCCATTAAAGCTGTAGCATCGACCACCATATCTTCAAAAATAGTTCAAGATTGCAGCGAAGAACTTGCAAAAAGATTCAAGGTGTGTTTTCGGGCATAGAAATGAAAGAACAGACGAACTAACCAATCAAGGTTTCGCACTCGATAGCTCGTCTGCAATGGAGGTGCATATACCGCTAGGACTAGAATCGAAGCTAGAATTCTGTCACATTTTCGGAATATGACTGGCGTTAGTTAGTTTCAACTGACTACTTGCGCAAAATCCAGGAAAACATGACCGATGTATAATATTAGGAGGAGTCAGGAGGATCTTCTAAGTCGGACCCGCACTGACAACGTAAGAATAACAGCGTTCATCATAGGGCACTGGCCAATAGGAGATCACGCAGTCGGACTAAACATTCCATACAACACACATTGTGGCAGCTTACAGCTTCGATACTCCAAAAAAGGAACATTAACTATTTTTATGTGCAGCTGCCTCTTTTTCGAATCACTCGACGAAATATCCAATAAAACCACAAAGGAACTTTTTAACTTTCTAAATGCAACACGATGGGTGTGGTGTCAAATTTCTCCTTTACAACTATGAGCGTTGCATGGCTTGCATGGTATGTGGCGCCGTTCAGTTGCAACCACAGCTCGTATATTTCTACGTTGTCCAGGAAGGACGGTAGGTACGAGCATTAATGCACTTCGGCCAAAGTAGGCCCATTGTACCGCCACCGGTGGGTGTTCAGACAGAAAGAAAGAAAGATAAAGGGGGTTTTATGACAGCCAGTTGGTATTCTCAGAAAATCTGACTAGCGCTTTGACTGGTATTTTTCTGATGCCGTTTAGACGTAGAAGCCTATGTTGACTTTCCTGATTGAGGCAAGAGCAGAACAATTGCAAAGGAGTCGTTGAGTGTTTTCCTCCCCTTTTTCGTCTAGACAGCTTCTGCAGAAGACGTTGGAAAATATACCTAGTCTTTTTTGCGTGAAAGCCTAGCAGGCAGTGTCCGGTAATTATACCCATTGCAGTGCTAATTTTGGATGTCTTTAGGGAGATAAGATCACTTGATCTTTTAGGATCAACATTAGGCCAGACTTGTTTGGAGATTCGACAAATAATACCTGTCGACCATCTGGCGTTGACTTTCTTTGCGTAGAGATTATTGAGCTGTAACTTGATGGTAGTAATAGGGGTCCCCATGTTACGAGAGAAACTATCAACTGGTAGTCTAGTTGCGCGTTTTGCGAGTCCATCAGCTTTGCAGTTTTCCGGGATGTCTCTATGGCTTGGCACCCAGCTCAGGCGAATGTTGATCTGTTCGGATATCACGGTAAGAGATGAGCGGCTGTCGATTACTAATTTAGAGTTATTGTAGACAACAATGCCTAATTGCGTTGTCTAGCTCAAGCCACACAGATTATGTTTACATCGGTCTATACCTGAGATAGTTGACGGAAACGGTGTCTTCTTCCTCATTTCGGAGGAAATGCCGCCCTGCCGTAAATTGCCAGTCAAACTTGATGCTTGGTCGAACACCGGGCAAAATCTGGATTTAAGCTGGAATTAACAATCTCACGACGTTGTCTATGTCGTTCGTCTTCAATTCTTGCGTCAGCATAATCTGAAGCCGACGTAGGCCCAAATCCGACCGCAAAATAATCGAGGCCCCGAATTTCAGCTGATTGTCACCAAATCTTCTTCGATACAGGCCGCTACAGCGAATATGATTTCTTCATTTCGCGTCAATTCCTGGCAAAGGTCCAACGGAGTGTACTCACGCTCAAAAATGTTCACGGTGCTACGACTTGCCTGCAGTCTAGAGCCATGATGACGACCTAACTCATGACGAAATTCGCGTCGTGTGTTTTTACAAAGGAGCCGGAATCTCGATAATAATTTGAAATAAGTTCCGCAGGATCGGCACGCGTCCTGCCTTAGGATGGTTTGGTTCGTCGGTAGACATGACTGCGCAACGTCTCATTTAGGTCCTATATGAGACCTGCCTATAGATACTGCCTATAAGGAGGCTATAACCTCTTAATTCCTTTCTTGTACTTGTCACGTTGCTGCGTTTTTTAGCCAGATATCCTTATAAACCTGAAAAGAGATTTAAGGGGGATGTTAGTTTGTTCGTTAAGGTCTTCTCTCAGAGCTCTATGTCTCAACAGGCTGATGTTAGGGTAATGGCAGAGGTAGTGACGAGTGTCTTCTTTTCAGCGCAGCCTCCGCATATGAAATCGTTGGAATTTCATGTCGTGATACTTCAGATGGTTATGGCCAGTTACCGCTCCAACTACTATCGATAGCAACTTTTTGTTACATTGAAAGAGTTTGTCCATTTTTACACCATTCATCTCTGGCCATAGCTAGGGAGATTTCCACATTTTGTTCGCTTCTTCTATGATCATGTCATCCACCTTTATACTTACGTCTCCAAGGGGCGATTTGAATGGCAAGCCTTACTGAATATTTAGCAGCTGGATGCCATTGGTAACTTTGACAGTTCCTCAAACATCAAAATTGGAAAAGCTATCATTACTATCTGGTCACTCGCGGACAGATTTTGCGTGCCTAGTCGTTTGCGTCCTGGGCAGGCGAACGTGAACTGATGACAAGCGTGTGCAAAATATGGTGGTCTATCCGTTTTCCCAAAGGCTTTACAAGGAAGTGAGGCTGATAGATCCTAAGACCTTGGGTTTAACGTGAGGGCATGCAGTCTAAGCGACCAACCAGAATCTAATAATGCTGCTCTGCAGGAAAAAAAATGATGTTAAATCCCGCAGAATTTAACGATTTACAGCCGTTTATTGTCCACGACAGTTGTATGCGTTAATCAGAGGCATCTGCATGTGGTGTTAGGTGGTAAAATGGCGACCAAGCTCAGTGAATTATCACAACAACTGCCAACTGTCAGAAAGTTAAAAGCCAACTAAATATGGAACGTCGTCTGCCAGCCCAACAGCCACCGCCACAACTGCCTGCCCAATGACAAGGGGTTTCGTATTCCGCCTGTATTGCCATGACTACCAAACGCCATCAATCAGAGCCCCCACTGCACGTCTAACTAATTCTTCGTTCACACTTCCCTACGCCACATCCTGTCATTTTGTCATGCTAAACAGTAGCCAGTGCTCCTGCGGAATGAGGTCAAAGCATGAGAGCAGCTCGCACAGAGCATCAGCCAGTAGCCACCCCTACGGAAGCGAATTCAAATTTATTCAATCAAAGGCGAGAATAATTCACGAGTCAGTTCGAGATGTCAAGGATAACAGCCGGAGACCCCTCCTTGAGTGGGCGATGATTTTAAATCCTGTCACGCTGACATCCCCACATGTGGGCGGCACTAATTTTAGACCCCCACCCCCCGCCCCCCTGGTTGGCTTTAATTAATCCAAAAATAACTCACGCTTGTTTGAGTACAGAGGGAGGATCGTTGTGCAAATAAACAACCGCCCCGCGCCTGTCAGAAGTCGTCACTCCCACAGGCGATGCCGACGACTTAGGAGTGTTTTAATTGATCACCTTGGCGACGAAGTTCCCCAAATTCATGAGCACTTAAAGTACAAAGCGTAAACGGCTTTCCACATCATTGACGGCGGGCGGTTGTTCTTCGAAATGCCACCCAAATGCCTCGACGGAGGATAAAATCACCGCATTACTCCCGGCAAATGGAGTCCGGGCATTATTATGATTGAGCCCATTCCCTCGAGGAGACCGAGCAAATTCCCCGAATCGAGGGTCATTAATAAAGCTGTTGGCGGTCCCAGGTACTTGTGGCTGGTCACACTGCTGTACATCAAATCAGCATCCTCAGCGCGCCAAAGTTTGAATACAGCACTCGTCACCGGCCAGCAGTGCCCTTCGCCGTTCGTTCACACGAAAGTCCATGAAGTTAAAGAGATGAGTTTTTGTGATATCCACCGAGCGTGGGGATGAAAACAGCGGCAAGGACACTGCTTTGCTGTAATGGCCGGCCATAGATCATGATGCCAATATAAACGTTCGCCTTGAAACTATGATTGATTGGACGTATTCGAGGAAGATGGAGCCATCCATCGTGTGCGTGTGTCCTGAGAGTAAATGAGGTATGACACGAGCTGACCTAAAAGGCGGTGCTGCGGCGGTTGGAAGATCCGTACACTGGCAGGTGGATGGGAATGATGACATCAAATTTGTCCATTGCTCGTGTTGAGCTCTAACGGTCTTATGGCCATTAGTCATGTCATTCGGTACGCAGCTTGGAATTCATTCTCTCACGTGCCGTGGTTTACGGATTCGTTGTGTGTTTGTTGCATGAATGCGCTGAGTTCAGTTTGTAATGTAGGTTATGCTCAGATAACGGTAATCACTGGTTTCGTTCTGTTGGAAGTTATGGGCATGACACGTACAATTTTCGCTTGGAGGATTGTTGATTTTAGGGCGGTTTGTGGTGGAATGCCTTTGCTTGGAACAAGCACATGGGATTTTTCAAACACAGACCACCACGTTCTCACAAGCTGCTGCTTCGGATGGTGATGCTGACCAACTTGTTGCAGGACAGGGACAGTGAGTGTAGTGATTAATCAAACCAATCTCCTTATATCCTTGAATTAATTCTCTTCACAGTCGATTGAATTGAGTCACGATTCCGACCATATTTCATTGCTTTCTATTTTGAGTAAATGAGAACCTCTCATGCCTCCTGTCAGCAGCACGTTACAGCGGCAATCAGGGTGTTTCCAAAGACAATCAATCCCTCGCTTTACCTGCAATCAGACTGTTCGTCGTCCTATCTACCCGTTAAATGTGAATTCTGGCCATCACACCGTCGATGGAGCACCTATTTTATTCTGTCGTCCACTCAATATTTGCCAAAATGGGTTTTTCTTAGACTCTATGTCTATTTCCCCTCTTGTACAACCAATGCCGTAAAGGCAAAGACACCGCAACCTCAGGAGATCTATTGTAGCGAAGGGTTAGAGTTAACCCAGAAGACGTACTGCTTCTCTTTTGAAACATAGTCCTTTGCTTTAGATATCTTTAGTTCCACTAAAGTGAACATCTCCCGATGGAAATGCCTTTCCTTGAACAGAGTACTGCCGGACATTCACATAAAATGTGCTCGGATGTCTCATCCTGGTCCAGACATAGCCGACATTCCTTGTCCTGGCACAGGTTGATCTTGTTAAGGCTGTAATTCTGAACGCAGTGGCCAGAAAGAAAGCTTATTAGCATTCTTATACTTTCTTTCTGGAAGCAGAGAATTTTCTTATGGATTGCCTAGGACCGTCCCTACTGGTCCATTGGTCTAGCTGAAGTTTATTTTCGCATACGTTCATCAACGTAGCTGCTATCCAATTGACACTTCAATACCGTTCAGGACCTACGAACGCAGTTTCTGAGGCAGCCCTAGCGTAGTCATCTGTAGATCCGTTGCCTGCAATCCCCTTTTGTCTTAGGACCCAGCCGAGCTTCACTTTGTTGGGATTGTTCTGCGTCGTAGCAACATTTGACCGTTTTTGGAGTCCATTAAGTTGGAGGATAATGCATTCGGAGCTGCTTCAATATCTCCTTTTTTGATCTGAATTATGTGGATCATAACACTCTCACTTTACTGAATCCCTACTGGACCGCCTGTGAGCTTAGCCGATTCGACCTCAAGAAATGTAGGCAGGCCTCCCGGTCTCGGATCACTTCATTAATGAGGCCGATAAAATGCTGGTGTTTTTTGCATTTGTGTGATCGAGGACTTTTTAGGACTGCCTCTCTTTCGCGCTTGCGTTGGAACGTTGATTGACATTTCCGTTTTTACCGGATTCGAAGGATCTCTCATTTGACAATACCATTTGAGCCGGTCGTGCATAATTTTCTTAGAGATGAGTGCTTTGACGTGAAGGCTTCCTGGGATCTTCTTATTCTATCTAGCTTTGTTACTCCTGCTGTCATGCGAAGCATCTTCATCTCAATTGGCGTTAGTTTGCCCTCATACTGTTCGTGTGCTGCCCAACATTGTGAACTTTATGTGAGCACCCGACGTACAACTGCGGTGTAGAGCCTCCCTTTCAGCTTAGGCGGCATTTTTCGGTCACAGAAGATGGCTGAGTTCTTCCGCCACATCACCCACCCTACGTTTTTGTTTAACTTGTCGCACTTGGGAAGCACATTTCCATTCAAACGGCCAGAGTTAATCGGAGAATGGGCAACACAGGTAATCGGTCTTTTTCTGGCTATTTTGACTATCTGAGAAGATTATAATTCTAGAGCCCTTAATACCTTTGAGGAGATTGTGTCTGTCGCAGATATCGATTGTGTGGATTTGGGTACAAATACGACAATCCCAGTGTTGGGTCCAAAGCCAGTCCAGTCTTGACTCCAGCATCCATCTTTGATCCGTCTGTGAACCATCCCTAAGGGTACAGATTATCTGACGCCCTTTATGGACTTTGAAATAAAACGCAAGTCTTTAATCCCCACAAGAGAGGAATGGGACGAAGGCAAAGTTTCCCAGCTGAATGGAAAATCTACACTGACGGGGTCAAAATCGGAAGAAGGCACGGGGTCAAGCATATACGCCTGCTTACCAGAGATCTCGGATGCAATCCGACTACCGAACCGCCGTATTCCAAGCGGAAGTAACAGCTGTTCAAAAGACAGCCATCCGACTATCAATGAGCCCAATAGACGGGAGATCTACTGTTTTATACATAGATAGTCAGGTGGCTATAGAAGCTCTGGATGGTGTGCATCAATAAACTCCAAGATGGTAAAACTCTGCCGTCTGTCTCTAAAGGAGATAGCGGCCAGATGCAATGTCACCCTATGCTGGGTCCCCGGTCACAAGGGTATTCCGGGCAATGAAAGAGCTGATGAACTACGAAGAAAGTTGATGGTATGCCAATGGCAGCAGACCCTACCCCTCGCTGAAAACAATAAAATCGCGATTGATCAAACCGCAAATGGTCTGAACTGGACACTTGCAGGATAGCGAAAGCGATCTGGCCTATGCTCGTAAATCAAGGAAGGACTAATTAGCTCCTAAGGCTAGACAGGAATGTTATTAGTGGAGTGATAGGGGTGCTAACACTGTTTTATAGGCAGCCATGCCAGAAGACTTGGGGCACCTTATAACGCCTTTTGCAGATGTTGTATGTATGAAGAAGAAGAGGAAACAATATTACACTACCTCGCAACATGTCCTGCACTTGCGGAAACAAGAAGAACACTACTAGGCGATCTACTACGATCTGAGTAACATTGACCCAAAGGACTTACTACAATTTCTTAAACCATCGAAATGGCTATAAAAGAGGTCAGAAGAAATCACACATGGCCAACAAATCCAAAGAGGAATACAAAATCCCAAGAAGGAAGAACTACAAGGCCAAAGAGTAACCCTAACTACCTAACTACCTACCTAGGGATCAAGTGGAGTATCGTAAGGCAAACTGTGGAGTCGCCTGGTTTATACTTGTAATTGAGATGCAGTTTGATGGCATATCTGGGAGCTATCTTCCTAATGAAGATTGGTAAGGGAGTTAACCCAACTATAGCTTCTAAAGCTGTTGTAAGGCAGGTGCGCATTGCCACCGTACTAAGGCATGCAATTCTTTGCAACTTTTGCAACATTTTGTGTGTTGGAGGGTTCTAGGCTACGAAACGATGGCCGTGTAAGTGATTACGGGTCTCGTCATAATTTGGGGAGAGAGACCCCAAGTCCCCGTCTACTGGCCCATAGTACTCTAGTAGCACGCTGACTCAAGATGTGAGTTGTAGCATAGACAAACTAAAGATAAAGGTATTCCACTTCATACAACGAAAATAATCCGATTCCTGTGATAGCTCGACTCAGCGATGCACTCCCCGTTTTCATGCGATGGTCTGGTTGCTGACGGGCGCGTTGGCGCATCGCATATATTCGTCTGCCACTCATGTATACACATCCTTTTGTGCTTTTTTTTCCCTTTTTCGCATGTCTACCGAATTGATCACCCTTGAGTTACGACTGGCATCGTGGATAAATGTACAGGAATATGTGTACAATGACTGCTTATGCTTACCATGACTCCACGTCATATTTTGTCTATGGTTCCAGGTAACACGTTTGTCCAGGATGTACTCTATGTAAGCTGACTGTTACTAACATAAAAACAGTGAAGAACTGGCCTTCATAATGTTTTGATTCATTAAGACCAGCTTTTTTCAAGTTTAAATAAAACACATAAAACGTGTTTGGATGTTGGAAACTTTACTGCGTCCTGAACGAACAGTGTCTGACATTTGTTTTTTGAACATAACTCCGTGTAAATGTTGCCCGTGACTACGCCGTTCAAGGTCCTTTCCGAAGGTCCAATTTTGGACCACTGTCTTCAGCGTTGCGACTGATATGTGCCCAATTCTACGAATAATGTAGGCCTCCAAATGCTGGATTGTATCTGGCTGAATATGTGTCAATTCAGTCGCGTATCAACGAATAAAGCACACTGATACTCGAATTTGCGGATGATAAAGACACTAACAGAAGGAAGGGTGATGATACACACCAGATATTGGTCGATGGCCACGAAAAACGTTTTCTACAGAACGCTGATTCGGTTAAGGGGTGTGATTCTCTCCATGATGAATTGTCAAATAACACTGAATAAGAATAGCAGGACACCATGCGACCAGTTACGTGTGGTTTGTCAAGAAAAAATGATAAAAAGCAAGTCTTTGTCTTCCAGTATCTCTGATTTTCTCTATTTTTTTATAAACATCTTCTTTCTCAGTCTTAAGGATTTCGAAATGTCAAGTGCACGATTAAACCTTCTCCTTCGCTTCATCTCTTCAAAAAAAAACATCAACAATCTTGCACAAGTTCCAACGGCACTCGTGAGTTTAACCTACAAGCCGAGACCGTAATCTATCATCGCCATCAGGAAAATCCAATGGCACGTCTAGGGAAGCAGTAAACTCCTACGCCAAGTCCCCCGCCTGTACCCAACTATGTACGTCCACTGGCCACGAGTAGTATCCCCTCGGAAACCAATTAACCAGAGGAACTGTGATTTCCGGTCTAGACGGGGGCGTATTCTCAATTTTATTTCAATTATTTTTCACTCCCTTGCCACTTGGGCGCGATTGGCTACTGAGAGGATGGACAATTTGTAGAGAATTAAATTGTTGCTTGTTTGCAAGAGGATGTGAAGGGATATTTGGTCGTGACATGACTTTGAAGGAGACAACGTGATGTGTCGTCTCGCCTTGAACGATATTATGTTCACAATTCAATTTACTTTATTTAATTAGTAATTTGAACGCACACGTTGAGTCTGTGGCCGCCCATCGTCGAAATTTCGTTATGTTGGGCTGTGTTCACATGTCAGTCGGTCAAGTTCGCTTTTCAAAAAGCTTTTCATTGAGAAAGAATGCGAGCACTCGTGAATTACTGAAAAAACGAATCTTTGGAGTGTCGAGAGACTTTAAAATCATGTCTCGGATGAACCAGGAAAAAGGTCCCAACCAGGACAATCCTCAAAGAAATGGTCTGCAAGTGGTCACGAAACAAACTCCATTTGCATTGAAGACAATTTATCAAAACCCTTTCAGCGTCAACATCTCCAACTGCAAGGAGCACCCAAGAAATGCTTCCACTTTAAGGCCATCCATCTTCATCGTCCTGCCTTGACACCCCGCGCCAGCAGCAGCCACGTCCAGACTTAGGTTGCAACATGTGCGTTCTGTGGAGCTTAATCAAATCCCATTTCAGTTGAATTGAAATTACATCCCGTTCCGTGCCGTACAGTGCCCAGATGGATGATGTATTGTTCCTTTAGCGAAATTTACACAACCCACTCGGAGTCCTTCGTTAGGCGTAAGTGCAATCGAGTCCTGGACTGGAAACAGTCGTGCAATTGAAATTGAATCCGAAAAGCCAAATCGTGTTTTGCTGCCACATCCGGTTGTACGTGCTCCTTTATACGCCACCCACACGGCCTTCGCCTTCGTCGTCATTGTTCTGTCGCAGGGACGAAGGACCGTGGCGACTGGGATTTATTTCCATTCAGCATTGCATTAATCTGTTTACGGGAGCGGGACCCCGGATGTGTAGGTATTAACTTTGCGCCTAATTTACACTTGTTCACACTCGGAGTGTCATCGAGACGTTGTTGACGACGAGGCATAACCAAATTAGCCTTGCAGCGTGAACAGGAAGACTTATTATTTATTCCCTGAGTTTTGGTTGTGTTCTTGTGCTGTGCGTGCACGTGTTCGAGTTGTCGATTGCCTGAGAACATTAAGATTCCTGATTTTGATGGAGCGTGACTTCTTGATGAGAAGATACAAATCTTGTGTTTCCGGCAAACTGTTAACTTGTCGTGGTGTTTTATTGTGCTTCGTGATTCTCAAGACTTTGCGGGGTATTGAATAGGAATCTGTGTGCGAGATTCAATTAAGAGGAAGAACATGGACGTGACTTTGAAACGTGCCGGCAGACGGGACATGCCACGCTGCAGTGTTATTTTCATCTTGAGGACAAGACAACATTGATGATCGAAATCAAAAACTGGATTTTTGACATGCTTGCAGGAAGCTAGAGGTTTTTTTTTTATTCGCCATTTCTTGTGCTTTTGAAGGTAGTCCATGGTGCCTTGATTTACACATTGTTTGTGACGATTGCCTGCAAAAACATTGGGCAGTTGGAAGAGGTTCTTGGAGAACTGTGAAGAGGAGACGCTGTTGATCGGCGGCGGATTCTTGTGAAGGACGAATTGAGCTGTGCCTTAGACCTTCTGACTGGGCACACTGCTAGGTTGCCTGCATGAAATTGAGACCAAATCACGTCTTGAGCTAAAAAATTCTGAGCCAGCTTTTGATTGATTGTTTGAGGATGAGTGAGGGCTCCATAAAAAGAGTGAGAATCATCTCGCATGTCCTGCTTGGGTTAGGTTGATGGGTAGACGGGCGTGAGCAGCGTCTCAATTTGGTTCTACTGGACCCATTGTGATGTCCGTTGGTTGAATGTAGCCTCTTTTCACCTTCCTAGTAATCTTGATGTTAATGGGCTGCAATCCCTTGTTAGACACAACAAAGTGAAGCCCGGCTAAGTCCCAGGACACAAGGTGATTGCAGGCAACGAATCTGCAGATGAGCTCGCTAGGGCTGACTCGAAAACTGCGTTCATAGGCCTTGGACCGTATTTTAGTGTCAATTGGACAGCAGCTGATAAACGAAAACGAACGTCTCGTTTGCCATGGCGGCGTGGGTTGTACAAGAGCAGAACGAAAAAAAAAGTGTGTTGCACCCAAGATCGGAATAAACCTGAAAATACACTTTAGTGGGTGCGAGTGTAAGTGTGTCCCAGAGGTCTTGGAAGAAGTGTTCGCCCAGGCAATGGCAGAGGTTCTGAACATTCTTCTCGTTTTCCTCTTCGTCACCGCAGTTCTGCATTCACAGTCGTTGGTTAGTCCCATTTTCATTTCATGGTACTTCAGATGTTTATGGCCAGTAAGTGCTTCAACTACCATCGCTAGCTACTTTTTCTGAACGAGTGGTCCCCCAGGTGGCTAGAGAGTACCACCTTCTATTTGCTATGTCTCTGATTGGATTATCCTTTTTTCTTGACATGCGCAAGAAGTGGTTTGATCCATAGGATTGCCTGGCAAGGTCATCTCCTGCTTCATTGCCGGTTATGTCACTGGAACCTGGATACAGAATATAGTAATCGAGTGATGTGTGCTGAGAACCCTACGATCCGTGGCAGCATGCGGCCACCTTGGACTGGAATTCTTCAATGTCCTGCTTATTTACGAAGTGATGAATAAAATATCATCCGGATAAATTATTTGTCTCCCAAAATCCGGATGATTTTCTTACTGTTCAAAGTTCAGAACCGGCTTTCCCGGGCAATCGCACAGTTCTAAGGAGATTCTCAATCCGCAACATCTGCACGATTCCAAAGTCTCCGCTTTTGAAACAATTTGGATTTACCGATAATCCTTATTTTGAAAAAATGCTCAACAATAAAAACGGGTTCTTCTTTTTCATGTGTCGCTGGATTTTTGTAACAATGAACAGTCAGCGCCTTAGATGGCAATGCTCCAGCCAGAAGAGTTTTTGACGCCGAGACGCTTATCAAATCGATGGCGCACACCAGTGGAGGAGGACCTCAGTCAATTTGGTGGTGCCTGAGTTTTTTTTAAGACCCTGCCAGCAGGATAGGCTTGTTGGTTGATGCTCAGTGCCATCCCGGACTGTAGCACAATCAGAAGAAGAACTGTCAGCTGTCACGTCTTTATTTCTGTTGGCTTGTTTAAAAATGTTTCAAAACAATACTTGGTCCTGCATCGATCGCACGATGTGGCCGTACGGGATTTTTGACTTCCGCACAATATCCAACATTTTGCGTAGCTCTTCTCGTCCATACACCTTCCTCTCATTCAGATTTAAATTATGGCACAGAATTTTGGTTTCGAGATAAATTCAGTTCTGCCGTTCTGCTTATCGTCCAGCTTTTGGCTGCATTTAACGAAACTGACGGAACAAGTGTCTCTTGTAGAGCGTGTGTGTTTAGACAAACCGAAGTAGGAACAGTTGCCAAGGACTATTCTGCGGAGAGTTTCTACTAACTTGACATTTGTGTCGTTTCACGTCAGCCTCGGGGTGGGCAAACTTCTTATTCTTCTTCTTTCTGTGTGTGGTGGCGTTACAGTCCCGGGCGGACTTGGGCATCAACCAACAAACGTCTCCAGTCAGCATAATCTCTGACTAGCTGCCTCAAACTGCTCACACTAGTCACCGAGCTATTTGGGCTGAGTCCCATCTCCGCTTGTGTGCGTCATCTTAGCCACGGACCTCCTCTGCTGCATTGTCCCATAGACGCGGACTTTTCGGACAGAAGCCACGTTGTTCTTGCGCTCTATATGTCTCAGTCACCTTAGACAGAGATTTTGGATTCGTTGACGCCTGCTACACTCATTCGCTGTACAATTTGTAGTTGAATCTTGTTCTTTAGAGGCTCTGGTTCAATCTGGATGTTCATGTTTGAATGTTCTCGGCCAGATTCTATCAACGCAAACAAGAACATTGAACTTACCCCAAGGACTTCTCCATCCCCATTTGAGGTTCATCCATGCCTCTAGAGCCGTAGATCAAGACTGGGATGAATAATGTCTTGTATAAAGTCAGCTTGGTTCAGAAAAAAGTGGTATTTTGTTGGAAGACGACGTCCTTTCCGACTATGAAAGTACTATTGTTGGCTTACAGACGTCTTTGATGACAACGCATGCTTCGTGTTACTGTCATTTATCTGCAGACCAACTGTAGTCACTCCCTTTTCAATAAGTGCCAGTGAATAACATTCATTTAGGCTAGTATCGTCAGCACATTTTATCCTATCCTAGTTCTACGTCTGTGCTAAAAAGTCAGCTTTCTTCTACGAGAGAGGGATCTATTACTCGACGGCCTTCTGAGCCCGATAAGAGTTATTCCACGTTCCGATGTACTTAGTACTCTTCACTGTGGAGCCGACGTAGACGAATTCCCTGGCTACTTCGAGATTGTACCTGTCCACTGAGAAGCTCTGTCCAAGGCGTCGATTTTGCCCGTCCTTTCTTGAGCAAACGCATTGTTTTATCCTCGTCCAGCGCTAGACCCATTTTAGTCGCTTCCTCATTGACGACTCGTTGCGTTCGGCTTATCACGTCAATGTCATCAGCGTAGGGTGGTGATTTTTTCTGGAAGATCGTGCCTCCATTGTTATCCTGTGATTTATGTGCGTTCCTGGAGAACGGACTAGACAGCGCGTCCTACATCCTTATGCAGTTTTGTGGAGCGTTGCTGTGTAGGCTTCCAGCTCCACTGCATGAGACAGACTGCCCTCGTTGTCAAGTAAGCTCACGCGATTTCATCAATGAATCTTTGGAAAGACTGTCAGTAAATGAATTGATGAAAAATGTTAACACATTCCCAAACCCATCGTCAATATTTCATGCAAATGGTTCAATTTGTCAACATTTCCTGTCTCAATAGACGATTAATACTCGTAATTTCTCACTTGAGAGACTGTGTGAGCTAAGTGAACACTTTGCCCCATGCATTGCTCGCCCAGCTGGACGTTAGTTTCAGTCGCTCTGCTGGCAAAAGATGATGTTTTTGGATCTGTAAACTGTGGTTAATCGTAATCATTGACCTGGCAACGCTGAGAGTTTACTTTTGTTTTTCAGTTTCCCTTTGGGACTCCAAGTCCATTGTGTCCTTCACAAGTTATAGTCATTTGTCTCTATTCCTCGTTTGTCTTTACCTGTTTCCAAGCCGATTGTCCACGTTGAATGCCACATTCTGTGCCACCTTCGGGTTCTTCTCACAAGAATAGTCTGAAAATCCTTGACCTCAAGCTCTCCAACTGAAAGAAGCCCCTTGAATCCATAAATCAATAAAACAAAAACTCGTGCCCATTGATCCGTTCCCTGCTCGATTACGTGAATTTCATTAATCTTCCGGCCGTATGCTCCCCACCCGATGTCGCCCCATGACTGTGACTAACTGCAAGTCAGCCGTGGGATCGGCGACAAACAGCGGTGCTTCTTCGATTATTAATGACTCGCATGTCGCTGCCGTGCCCCGATAGCTTCACGCGCTTCTCCCGAACTAATACAGTTTCCGACCGAACCTCCCCCTTTTACGAAATCAATTTTTATGAAACAAGCGTTGGGCGCCATTTATAAAAACCAAAACCCTCATCTCTCTTTTTTGTTTCTACTTTCAGTGCATGAAGGCGTATGTGGAATTTGAAATATCCGAAGGAGCATACGAGATCTCGTGCCCAGATGCACAGTGCCCGTCGCAGGGCATTATCGCGCTGAACGAAATCGATAATCTTGCATCACAGAACCTTATGAAGAAACATCATCGATATCGCTTGAACCGAGGTAAGTTGTCGGCTGTCAATTGCCACGTCGCCCGCCTGCCTGCGTCCGAATGTCATTGTCAATTAAATGTGAAATACGACTCCCGATGCGAGGGCTCTCTGTGTGCTGGGTTGCGGTAAACAAATTGCCCCAATCACATCCCATTACAGGGTGGACTTGACGTAATTTGCATACAATATCATTCCTATTTGTTCTTTTTTTTTTTGCTTCAATTCAGATTGAAATTCAATTTCACATCGACAGGCACGTCGCGTCTTAATTCGCATTTGATGGTGTTAATTTAATTAAAGAAGTGGAAATGGAAACTGGAAAAATAAAATGTATCTACTTGTCAGGCAATCGATCTATTTTTACATGACATTGAGCTGCGACTTAATTATACGTCGGAGCTCCTGGAACGTGTTACGCGTTCGTTTTACGTGTGCCAGTTTTTGCTCAGTTCTCTGATGATGTATGTAAATTGAAAGTGGGAACAATCGTCTGGTTGTGGGTTTTCGTTTGATCTACTCGCAGTAAGGAGGATACTTATAATTAATGGAAAAGTCATTAGGGTTCTCAGAATGAAAGAGATTTGCTGGAAAAGAATGCCAAAGGTTGCTTGAAGGCTTCGTCGAGTTGGGAGAGGACTTAACCAGAGTCCTGAATAAGAGACGGTTGAAGCAAGGAAATTCAATTTTTGTGATGAAGTTAAAATTGCTAATTAGAGGGTGGATCCAGATGTGAAGCTATCCTTCTAAGAAATCGAGGATGTGCCCATTGACATTCCATTGGCTACAGTCGGAGAGCTTTGTCGCTTTGGTGTAGTGCGTAGGTTGGTTACAAACTGAGGACATGTTGGGGGAAGAGAATGTAAACTCAAATCATTATTTGAAGTAAGCGGTCGGTTCCCGAAAGGACATTTACTTAAGCCTCTTGATGACATTCATCATGTAATGATGTCTTCCATCTTTGAGTTCCGAGGACCAAGTTGGAATTAATCCCCGGTCAATTGAGTAGATTCCGTATTCCTCTCCTAGAAGACTCCAAAGCTTTAAAGCTTGATTTGAGGCAGCTTGTACGACGGATCTCTGATTTCGAACAATGTCCCCCAAGTCTTTGCTCGCAGATGTCTCGCTTTGCAGACAGGCCGAAATAATTCGACGCTGAATTTTCCCTTCTTTGCTGTCTACAGCTCTCGATTTTATGTGACAAGACTGACAGGAATAGGATTTTGTAGCGTAATTCGAGTCGTTACTCCATTTATGCGGTTAAACTGAAGAAGCAGTGATTGCCGTTTCTACATCGAAATCCAGCTAAGATTTCGTTATTGATGCGAGATGTTTGTAGCTGAAGGACTTACTGCTCCCTTGTGGTGGAACTCAACAACAGGTTGCTGGTCCATATCCGGCTCGAAGGTCCAACTTTTGGACGTATCCACTGACTGCCTGCATGTGCTGGGAGTTAGTTAGTGATGGGGCCTAGTCTCCTGATGTCCCAAAAAGAGAATATCGTAGAATAACGCCATTTTCGTTGTCTGTTCACTGATAGCACTTGCTTAGAATGTTGGAGGCCTGATTATCTTGAAAGTTTGGTACGAAGTGCCTGGTTGGTTGGTTGGTTTAAGTGGCTACCCGATTGGGCTTGATACCACACCTCGTAGACCTGGGTTCTTTGGGTTAGTCAAATCCAGCCGGCGGAGTTTAGGAATTTGATTATGTTCGATATACTTCGGTTAGCCATCTCGGAGAGGTCAATAAGGAAGGGTTTGCCGAACGCGATATAATCTTTGTTTGGCTAGTGCCGTACAGTCACAGAGATAGGGACGCAGTTTTTCCTCTGAGTGGGTGTCGAGGCAACTGCGACATTGTGGGTTGATTCTGGACCTAGTAGCGTGGATGCCTATGGGCCAGTGCCCCCTGCCTACACCAATCTCATTTTCCTCTATGTTGCTGTGGCCTGGATATTGCACCTTGTTCTTCCTTGCACTGTTGCATCAATTTAGAGGAAGTGATTACTGAGAAGATGTCTCTCATGGCTGGTTGGCTGTCGCTGTCGCTGTCGCTGTGGCTCTACCATAAGGGCAGGTACTTCTGAGGAGTTTACACGCTAGTACTTCAGCCTGGAAGATACCGGAGTGATCTGGAAGGCTGTCAAAATAGGAGATGATGTAAAGGTTAAGTGGGTGTAGGAGCACGTTCAGTGCTTCGGTGGAGCATGATCTCATCGCCCCGGAAGTTCCGACTCCTGCCGATCTCTGGACTTTGTTGAGTTTGTTTAAATTTTATGTTTAGCTTAGAGCGAGCCACCATACTAGTGAGCCGTAGGTGAGAATGGGACGGACAACAGCTGTGTACATAAAGTAGTGCCTACCAAGCACCTGGTGTCAAATAGTTGGGTTGCTGTCCTGTAACTGCAGTGCCAGTTGAGGTTAATTCAGGGTTGCGGGGGAGAGCAATGCTGTTGCTGGCAATGCCCACATGGCCAGGCACCCAACACTGACTGCTCAGTCATCTTCTCAGATGAAAGGCTGCTTACTACAAGTTGGGAGCTGCGAATAATGAATGCTGGAAAGTTGTGTTGAGGCAAATTTGATTATGGATAAAGTTAAGTTGAAATGACAGTACGTTCAGTCTAGGTACAGAACTTTGTCAGTCTTCGGCACTTCTTTCATTTATCGTTGCTACCTCTAGCTCTTCTACTCTCTTTCCTTCCTTCTTGTCTGTTTTATGACCTCTTATATTAATGAGTTGTGGACACCATAGTTTCAACGGCAGGTGGTAATAAATGCAGGAGTTTCCGAAGTACAAGGTGGCGCAAAATGAATCATCTTATCGAAAAATGTTAAAATTTTTGCAAATGGCGGCGTACGTAAATCGTATTTCACATTTGTGAACCAAACAGCAGTATACAAACATACAAACAATGGAGCCTTATACTCCGAGTATCAACTATCATCTCAACAACGAAGAGGACGATTTTGTGTCAAAAATCATTAGTGACGAGGCGTATTTAAACTTAAGCGGTTACGGTTACCGAAAGTCGTTGTTATTGGGCCGTATGTTTTTTTAAGGACGCCATCGGTGATACGGACGTTACATGACTTCTTGCTGCCGGAATTGATTGAGTGGGGTTTGGTGAACATGTGCTTTCGCAGAGCCACAATGGATATTGTGAAGTAGGCGTTTCCTGGTTGCGTAATCGCCGCGATTTGGCATGGTCAGCAAGATCGCCCCATTTAACCATCACAGACTTCTTTCTTTGGAGCTACTCGATGCACTCCTCGCAGTCCTTAAGAAAAATATTCGACAGGAATGCGATCAGTTATCAGCGGAAATCTTATGGGCAGTCATGGAAAATGCGATAAAAGGTGCACAAATGTGTATCAAGACTGGCGGTATCCACTTGGCGGATAACATATTGTCCACTTAACAAAGAAAATTGTGAAGGTCCAAATAATGATTTCCGTCGCGCAAAATATTTGTTTTTACTTAGTAAAAAAAGTAATTCAAAAACAAAATTGGATGGTTAATTTTGCGCCACTTTGTACATCTGATTGCATTTGCAGAAGAGTCTTAATCAATGTAAACTTCACTGTTCCGTAACAAATGCTGGATCCAATCCAATCATCCTTTAAGTCGATTTTTCATCCAATTTATCAATTAGATAGCTGACTAATAGGATCCCTGGACCATACTAGTTCTATTGTGGCACCACGTGGATCGGCATCAATCCAACAGTCTGCATGGTAAGCAAGGCTGCCAGCGAAGTCGCCAGCATACTTAGAAGAAATGTTGGTCCATTGTGATACTCATAAGCAGACTATTACCACTGATCGAGAAATCTATTGATAGCGCCAACGGCTGGACCAGATTTGGAAACCGGATAAAGCGTATTAACTTTGCTTTCTCTGGAATTCGAACCGGGGACTCCTCTAACCAATGGCAAATGTTCCATCTAGCTGTCATCTGGATCGGCAAGAAACCAATTTGAACTTCCTTTGAAGCTTAATAGACCATCGATGGATGCGGCTCATAAGTAGTTGATGTCATCAAAAGGAAGGCTCCAAGATATCATATTCTGAAGGTCGCTAGAGTCGGTTAGGTACATAAAAGATTCAGGACATCTTTGGTGTCCTCTTCATCAAGACAGCTTCTGCAGAAATCATTGGTAAATGTGCCGAGTCTTCTCGCATTTTTTCCAATAAGAGAGTGTCCTGTGACGACAGACACATATGTCGCACTGAGTTTGGGTCTGTGAAGAGATTAAAGCTTAGGCACGACCCAACAAGTTGGTCTTAGTGAGCCGCGGACAAAAGGGCCGACAGGGCACTCTATTATCGACCTACTTAAGCCAGTTCAGTGCCGAGTCTTCTCGCATTTTCTCCAATAAGAGAGTGTCCTGTGACGACAGACACATATCTCGCACTGAGTTTGGGTCTGTGAAGAGATTAAAGCTTAGGCACGACCCAACAAGTTGGTCTTAGTGAGCCGCGGACAAAAGGGCCGACAGGGCACTCTATTATCGACCTACTTAAGCCAGTTCTAGAGGCTTTGCTTGCAGTGCCGGCTTGTCATCTGTTACTGGTTAAATGGGTAGCCATTTCGTGTAACCCAAGTTTGCACGAAGGGAAGGACCACGCTTCTGCAATAAACAATACTTTAGCCAAGATCATTGCTTGAATTGATCTTTTGGCCGTTTGGCCTACATCGTTATGTTCAGATGGAGTGGTAAGCTGGCCCAGTTCACAGCCCCGTGTTATCATTTGCAGAACATGGCTAGTTCTCGACATCAGCTTTTGGGTAGTGTGTTATTTTCAATGCAGCGGGGTCAAAAATTCACTGCCCGACATTTGTTTGTTGAATAAAACAGGCAGTCAGACAAGTATCGTCACAATCTGACAGTTCTAACATCTTGCTCGGGTCATAATTAACGCAGAAACGTAGAAAAAAACAAATGTCTTTGATGACATTACCAGGCAATCGCGGATACCCTTCTGTTTCACATGAAATAAAATAAGGATCTTTGTTAGTTTAAGAAATTGATTCAAATTATATCCCACCTTTAACCACACGTTTCTCTCCTCCACAGAAATAGAACTAGATAAGTTTCGAACCTGGTGTCCACGAGCCGGTTGTGAGACTGTCTGCTTGATTGGCTGCACATCGGATACAGCACTTGCTCCGTCCTCCTCGAGCACCAGCGACAAGGAGAACGTGATCCAACAAGCACTGTGCGCCGTACAATGTCCTTCGTGCAAAGATGAATTCTGTTCGGGATGTAAGAAGCCTGTAAGTATTCCATTTGCCTTCTGAGAGACGCCCCACCTCTAACAGCGTTTCTTTTCCCATTTCAGTGGCATCCAAATATGTCCTGTGATGAGAACAATCGCCGGCTAGCGGCCGACGGTCAAGACGATATCGGCATACCATTCGACAATGATCTGATCAAGTGCTGTCCAATGTGTGCGGTTCCTATTGAAAAGGACGAAGGCTGTGCCCAAATGATGTGCAAACGTTGCAAGCACGTATTCTGTTGGTACTGTCTAGCTAGTTTAGATGTAAGTTAACGTCAGAGAATGTAAACGAAACAAAGTTAATGAATCCCTTCCATTTGCAGGACGATTTCCTCTTGAGACACTACGACAAGGGACCGTGTAAAAATAAACTGGGACATTCCCGAGCGTCTGTCGTCTGGCACAGAGCTCAAGTGATCGGTATATTTGCTGGCTTTGGCATTTTATTGTTGGTCGCGTCACCGTTGCTCCTACTGGCTGCGCCATGCATTATCTGCTGCAAATGTCGCATCTGCAGCGGTGGCAATAAAATGGAAGATGGCGAGGCTGAAAATGAAGAGGCGACCGCCCTTCAAAGGTGAGCGGAATACTTTCAGAGATCCCCTATGAAGCTTGTATTGACATCAATTGCAATTGCAGCTAATATCCCCAGCAACCATCAGGCAGTGATACGAAGGAGCAGCAATCTGGCGAAAGTGAACTTAAAATGAATTCAGAACAAACATATATGTATTATTATTGAATGTGTACTCTTCGACATACACAACTGAGACATAACACCTAAGATCCACACACATCCATTTAACTTAATTTTTGTTATTTTTCGGTTATTTTAGCATTTTATTCGTCCGCAATAAGGATACGGAGTTTGTTTTTAGATAGAATTCGTTATTTAAATCCACGTACCACATATATAAACACTTAGTAAGGTTTAAGAAGCATTCGATTTTGGGTTGCAAATGTATCTGCATATATATACACATAAATATATCATATTTATACATTTAACTAAATTGTGATATTTACAGTGATTCGATTAAAATACAAAAGAAAACAAAACAGCAAGCGAAGGATGTCGATTGTTTGAACAGCACCCCACACACCCGATACGCGCGTGTGTGGCTGAATGGGAAAGATGAATAGGAATAGAGAGAGATAGAAGTCCAAGTCCATCCTTTCTTTTTACATTAACATGTGTAGATAAATCTATATAAACAAATTATTATATAAATATGTATACTATATATGAATACGTAGATTTCTTTTTTTGTAAAGAACAAACCAAGAAGCATACTTATTTAATATTCTAACTCGTAGTGTCGTATAAAAATGAATCGAAAACCCGAAGAAAAACAGAAGATATTTGCTTTTATGACTTTTAAGATAGATAGAGAACACACACATATTCATACCGTGTAATCCCTCGTCCCTTCACCGCCCCGCCAACCCCCATCACTATCATCGCCCCCCCCCCCCCTCCCCCTCACAGTGAAGAATTTTTCGTCGAAAATGTTTTACTGCAAAACTAACGTAGCATAGAATGTGGTCGAATTAACGATGAAGAAGAAGAAAAATAAAATATTTATGTAAATCTAGAGAGTATGGAACTATAATCATTTGCATATTTAATATGAAAATTACGATATATGTATGCTATTACTATTCTTATTATTATTATTATTATTATTATTATAACACTTAACTGTACTGTAATAATATTATTATTGAAGAACTCTTTGTGCGCGAATATGCGCCAACTGAAATCAAATAAAATGAAACAAACAAACAACAAAAAAAAAAAAATATTTCAAAAAATTTAAAGACAAATTTGGCAGTGTTTTCTTTATTTTCGTGTGGCCGGTGGAATTTTCAATCAGAAATACGAGAGCAAGGCGATATCCAACTTTTAACTCCATTGCCCCTGGATTTCATCTGACAGCGTTTTCTTTATGCGACATGTCTTTGAATATCGTGTGAGATGTTGTGAACAGCTGAAACCCTTCTCCAACCGCGGGAAGTGAATCCGTGGATTTTGGGTGTTTTCTAGGTCATGATATCTGCGCTCATGCGTTTTTGAACACACACACGGTGCAGAATGTCTGCAGGCTTGCCTTAGTACAAAATATTTCTCTTCCAACGACTCTATTTGCAGTCGAAAAATAATGACTGCCCCATCCGCCCGACATCGATGAGCTATTGACCAGAAATAAGAGAGAGATATCCAACTTCGGCGAGAATTTCCCCTAGTCCACACCGGAGAGAAATGTGAGAGTAGTGGAACTCTCTTGTATATCACACATACTCTTACAAAAACCATGGATCCACCACAATATGGCGGCCGATTCGTGGATTTTGTGGGATAATGGCGGCAGATTCGTGGATTTTGTGGGAAATCGTCGGCAGATTCATGTATTTGCCCAATCTCATGTACTTTTGTTCGGAGGGTGTTCAAAAGGTGACTCATATTTTTAAGAGCACATATAATACTTGGGTGAATAAAAATGTAATGCTATTTAAATAATACATGTGAATCTATTTACAGGAATATTTTGAATCAATTTAATTCTTCAAAGTAATATATAGGCGATCAGTTTGCAGTTGTATATCATTCATGAATTGTGAAAACTCATGAATTTAAATTTCATAATTGTTCAGAAAAATGTCTAAATAATGCAACTAAAACTAACTCATGAAAATGGTTGTCAAAATTTGGAATAAACTTCCATCACATTTCTTTAAAAAAACTAAAATGACCAAAAAAGTTATTTTTTTCAATGATTCATGCAAATTTTTCAATATTATTAATAGTACTTTTACACAAGTTTCGCGTGAATGCATTTTATATGTATTATTCATACATGTGCAGAAATAAATATGTACATTAAGTAATGTATTCATTAATTTCACCCTAGTGCTTCAGATAGTAATTCCCACAAATGGAAGTTTAATAAATCTGCTTCATGAACATACGCTTTGTTCGTTTGCTTACCCCTCCTTTCTGTGTTGAAAATTTAACACCAAAATTTGAAAAAAGTTCAGTAACGAACGAATTTTTAAATAAGAACTCTAATTCACCCCAATACTACGGTTGGGGAAGGGTGTCAGCTGTTTACCAGCTGTTGGTAAGAGCTCACATGTATTCACAGACAGGGGAGAAAAGCGTATAAAAAACGCTGTCAGATGAAATCAAGGGGCAAGAGAGGTAGAAGTTGGATATCTCCTTGCGCTCTTATTTCTGCTATTGACGTTTATGAGCAGTAGGTACTGCAGTAGTTAGTATGATCGTATATCTGGATTAATGAACATGGATAACGCAGTCCTTTGTTAGTTTGACGTTTATGAAAACACCCTTTGTCTAAAATGGCTGCCGATGTGGACGCTGAAAACTTTAATGCAGCTGGAGATGTTCTAGCGTGTGAAATGGAAGGGAATTCCACTTCTTCTTTGTCTGGCACTACAGTCCGGGGTGGACTTGGGCCTAAACCAACAAGCCTCTCCAGCCAGCAGCCTCCAATTGCGCACACGAAGTTGATTGATGTCCTTCTCCACTAGTGTGCGCCATTTCGTTCGAGGACATTGCGTTGTCCCAATGACTCGGAATCGAAGACTCATCGAGCCGGACCTGTGGTGTCCATCCGCTCTACATGACCTAGCCATCTTAAGCGTTGATCCGAAGAGGCTTAACTAACGCATGCCGCTATGCGAGCTCGTACAGTTCGTGATTGAATCTCCTCCTCCAGACGCCATCAACGCAAACAGGACCAAAGATCGCATGTAGAACTGTTCTCTCAAAACAACCAAGAGCTTCTTCATCCGCTTTCAATACCGTCTCTGCGCCATAGAGCAGAACAGGGATGATCGGGGTGTCATATAAAGTCAGCTTGGTGCTTCGAGAGATGGCTCTGTTACTCAATTGCATATTGAGCCTAAAAAAGCAGCGATTGGCAAGAGTAATTCCGCGCTTGATTTCGGTATTGGTGTTATTGTCTCTGTTTACTGCAGAGCCGTCCTTGACTTGCTCTTGCAAGTTTCTGCTGCCCATTATAACGCACTGTCCGAGACGTCGATGTTGGGAAGGGAATTCCACTACTGTCTCATTTTTCATGGTCGTGGACACGTCCTATTTCTGTTTGCAATGCAACTGTGTTCTTGACTGCTGTTGTTACCACGTTTGACCTTCGCAAGAGTTGAAATGTTAACGTTAAAGCAGCTGGAGATTTTCAGGTTGGCGGATGCACCAACTCATCTGTAAGATATGGTCAGAGGAAAGCATGCAAGTTTAGCCAATCCAGAAAAACTAAGACCCCTTTGACTGCGCCAACTAGGGATAAGTCTCCTTAACATCGCATGTAAAATATTTTCTGCCGTTTTGTGTGACCGCCTGATCACAATCTGAGGTCCTTATCAGTGCGCCTTCAGGCCAGGGAAGTCCACCATCGACCAGATCTTCACACTACCGCAGATCCTGAAAAATACCCAAAAAATGTAAATCGACATCCACCACCCATTCGTCGATTTCAAGGCTGCATAGAAACGAGGTATACAACGCCATGTCTAGTTCTGACATTCCTGCCAAACTCTTCATATTGTGCAAGGCGACGATGGAGCATTCGCGCTGCTCCATCAAAAGTCAAACAGGTATTTAGACAACACGGACCGCCGCCGCGCGCTGCAGTTATTTCTTAACCATTGTGCTGGAGAAGATCGTGTAAAACTAACACGCCAACATTAGGGGCACGATCTCTCAGAAGTCGGTACAACAGTTAGCATACGCCGAAGTGATTGGCAGAACACAGCGAGCAGAGCAGGTTAGGGAACAGAAAAAACGACTGTTGTAAATGACAAACGACAAAGGGGATCACCCTGAATGAGGCGTTTGCTGGCATTGAGACCGAAGCGGCTAAAATGGGTGTGGCGGTGAATGAGGACTAAATAAAGAACAAGCTGTCCTCAAAAAAGAACACACAACGTCTTGGACAGAGCGTCACAATGAGCAGCTATAACTTCGAGGTGGTTATGGACTTCGTTTGCCTCGGTACACATCAGTACCGATATCAACAGCGCCATGATGTTTTCGACATTTAATATATTCAACCCATCCTAGGGAGATATGCTGAGTGAACGTTTTATGTCAAGTGTACCCTCTCGGCCATCATCGACCCCGTGGACTTTCTAGTAGCGCCCGCTGCTTTTGCAACAGTTGCGCAGTAGTTTGCTTCGAAGGTCCAGCCTTCGACCTGCCCTGCTTCGGGAACACTAGGCACTAGGCCCGCTCGCTACCTGGAGAGCTAAGATACCACTTGACTACAGGACCACTGAGCTATCTCCTGATTGGATCATTCAATCCACCGGGTTGTCCTAAAGCGGGCGTCAGTGGACAGTTGTGCCTTATTCTCTTCCCCTCTGTTTTAGAGGATTGAGAGGTCGCAGAGTTCTTCACCTTCGCTTCCGTTCTCTCCTTTGCTGCATCGGCTAGAGGTAGGGAAGCTAGAGTTTTGCTCCCGCTTGCTCCATCGGCAGTTTGCGTGCCAGTGCCTATCTGCTTGTCCAGGGTTTCGCAGCTTTAAGCCTGTTGCTGGGTTGCACCATCCTTTTGACACCCCTGCTGACCGCTTCAGACTAAGCACCTTTTGGGTTTCTATCGCGCCCATGCTCAACACGGCTCGCTGCTACTTCTGAGGTTACACCCGCTAGCTTTTTTAAGTTTTTTTATTTTTCTTTTTGGGCTTAATTTTGATTCCCACGAGTAGCTAAGGAAATTATAGTCCGCCTCACATTAGCGTGGTAAGACCTATTATACACTCCGGCAAAGTGGCCCGGTTAAGGAGATGTGCCGTTAGAACACAGCACGGTATTACCCCTGGCTGCGAACTTTATCCAGTAGGCACGGTTCATCCTGGATTAATGGGGTGATAGACTTAGTTCGTCCACTTTCTTCATTGAGTTTTTCCTTGTTCAGTGCCTGACTCACTTTACCTGCAATGGCAATTGACGGCTGGGAAACACAGTTTAGACTACTGCCATATTTCAATTAGGTGAATGTTGTTATCACCGGGGATCACAAGCTACCGTCGTTATTCCAATTCGGACACTGTACAGGCTGTACGCGTCATCTTTGCTGATGGTAAATGCACTCAGCATTGTTTGTTCATGTTTTAATTTCTTGCATAGTTTTGGTAATTTGCATTTCATGCATTTCTTCCAAATTCCTTTAGAAAAATAATAAATTTTATTAAAATTTATTGAAATAAGAAACTTATTAGTTTAAATGCCTATTTCAATGAAGTCACATCTCTGTTGGCGAACAAATATCATCGATATTTGTGCACATCTCTATTGTATGACATTTCCCATCGGCCATCTGTCAGATTCTGTTTTGACACATCGATCATTTGTTTGTTATATTCGCCGGCTTTCCGAAATCTCAAATCCAATTCGATTTATTTACATTAAATCCGGAACTCCTTGATTTCTTCAGTTATTCGCACAAATAATCCACTACAGAAATGGATGAGCAAGCATGTCCTCGTTGTAAAACAACAAAGTATCGAAATCCATCGCTCAAATTGATGGTGAACGTTTGCGGGCATACACTGTGCGAAAGTTGCGTGGATTTGCTCTTTCTTAAAGGCTCCGGCTCGTGCCCCGAATGTAATGTGCCCCTACGCCGAAACAACTTCCGTGTCCAGCTCTTCGACGACCCCATGGTTGAGAAGGAAGTCGACATCAGAAAACGAATACTCCGTGACTATAACAAAAAAGAGGATGACTTTGAATCACTGGAGAAATTCAACGACTACCTCGAAGAAATTGAAACAATTGTCTTCAACCTCTGCAACAACATTGACATCATCAATACGAACAAGAAAATTGAACAGTACAAAAAAGAGAACCGAGAGACCATAATGAGAAACAAGGCGAAAATTGGCCGTGAAGAGTTCGAGCTCGAGGAAATGTTGGAAATCGAGAAACAACAGGAAGAAGCACGCAGACTCGAGTTGCTGGCGATTGAGGAGGAAAACAAAAAGAAGAAAATCCGCGAAAAGGAGGCTTTAATCGACGAGCTGATGAGCAGCTATGAGGATGCCAGTAAAATTGTGAGCGCCTTTGCCGAACAGGCTGAGAAGCAACGGGAGGAGGCGAAAGTGGTGCCAGCACCAAAGGCTGCCACGCAGTTTTCAACTGGAATCAAATTTACTCGGGGCGGCGAACAGTTGTTTCTGCCAGTGCCCAGACAGGATGAGGGTCCACTGTATATTCATAAAGCTCCTGAATTGTACTACGAGGGACCACCTGCGCCGCCGGTGAAGGAAATCGAAACAAAGGGCTACATCACCCACATTCGTGGCGAGAATCTGTCCGAGAGAGCGGGTGGCTACAAATCAACTATGGCCTGTCAGAGGGCTTTGCAAGAAGCCCTGCAGGGACTGTTTCACGGCGGATGTTAGACATATGATAGTTTGTTATTTTTATAAAAGGAGAAATAGAAATACGTACAATGCGTTATCAAAAATGATGTGCTTTTGATTTTGTGTGTGGTGTGCATTTTCACAAGTTTGTTCCGAGAACTGCGTGGGATTTGTCGGCCGTAGAAATACATGGCATCGAGAGAGGCTTCAAAGCAGGAGCAGACTGGACGCAGAAGTAACAAAAGATGCAAAGAAATGACTTTCAACGACTCAAACTGTGGCATTTTAAGACTTCTTGCATTTTGTCCCTACATTCATTGTGTGGGGCTACACTCCGAGGTGGACCTGGTCCTCTAGCAGTAGACGCATCCAGCTGGCGCCATCTCTGGTGAACAGCTTTCTGTTGGGCACACCAAATTGATAGAGCTTCTTCTTGTATGCACCACATTAACTTCACTTGTATGTACCACATTAAGCGTGGACGTTGTCCATGGTCCAGACACATTTGGCGTTGAATCCGTAGGCGTCTGACTGGGCTCGTTGTACAGTTTGTGCCATCATCGCAAACAGACTCAAAGATAGCGAGGAGCCGGAGGATTTCCTCACCCTCTTTTGAAAATGCCACTCGCCCCCGCCGCAGAGACTGGGATGATCAACGTCTTGTACAAATTCAACTCATTTCTTCAAGAAAGATGTCTATTACTCAATTGCCTCCCGAGCCCAAAGAAACAGCAGCAGTCGTTCTTTACCTGTTCGCGGTACAGATGTTGCAAGGCACGACTGTTTGTAGTGACACTTATTCCAAGCCGTCGATGTTGAATGTCCCAAGTTCACCGCCAGAACCCACTTAAGTCACTTCATCGACGATCCTTTCAAAAGGTTGCACTTAACACAGTTCTCCAGTTTCCTCGGTTGGATACATTTGGAAGACAGGCAGTCTTGCGGTTGGACTCAAAACACTGGGATGGACAGTATCGTTCACTCAACTATTCTAGTCTCCACCAGCATTCCATTCGGATTGGAATGGAAGTTTGCTAATCGGACGCTGGACGACATCTACGAATTGTCACATACCGCTCGAAGATGGTTAAAAGAGTCGGCGGAGTTGTGTACCACAAGGATCTAAGCATAGCTAGATGCTTATGCCTTAGTAGTTATAATTCGACTGCCTTTCAGGCAGCAACCATAGCGATCGAACAAGAACTGAGAAATGATTACCTACAAACGCATCAAAAATCGCAATAAGAAAAACTGGGAGGGATAGCATGCCCAATTGGATGAAGTGTATGGTACCAAACATTCCATTGCACCTCCAGCAGATAATTTGAGAGCAACATTTTCATTGTCATCGCCATCGCCATCACAGTCATCCCCAGCGTCAGTCATCTTGGACGACAATGTGTTCGAGGGAAATGCATCTGGTTCACGACCAGAAGAACCGTCAATCCCGATGAAACCACGACGAGAGGACACCGCGGACAAAACATTAGTTTTTCTAAAGAACGAAGCCGAAAGGGAGGAAAAGCGCTTCAACGAGATAATGGAGCTGGATCGGCAAAAACCATCCGCCGAAAAAGAGCGCATTGAGGAAATGCGCAAGTTAAAAGAAATGTTGCAAAAAGTGTTGGCCAAAATGTTTAACGTAAACAATGCGTTCTGAAACGTCAACTATCAGTTCAATTAGCATCGCATCAGCATCAGGTATGCATCGCATCAGCATCGCAAAAAAGCAGTGATGCCGCATCAATGCGGAAATGTTCGACTTCATTAGGCGTGATGCGACCTCTTCACTCTCTCCATGTGGAAACCCACTGCTATGTCTCTCGCTATAGCTAACCATCTTTTGAAGATTCAAACAATCAGGACAACTAATCGCAAATAGAAGGCCCAACACTCAATCTCAAGCGAAGACTAAGAAGGCTGCATAGTCTCAGGCGTCGCAACAAGACACTACACAATTGGTCCGCATGCCCGTAGAATGGGTGTCCCATACAATAATTTCTGCAAACTATGCTGTACACCTCAGCTTGCCCTCGCTTCACGGATTCTACAAACCCTCTTCAGTCCTTCAAGGGAATAAAATAACAGCGTAATCCAGCTGAATCGCCTCGTAGCAAGTTATTTGAGTTAGATGCATGCAATCCACGTGGAATCGTAACGGGCCTAGCCTAAGTATAGTACTTGAATTGCATGGAAGAGATCGGAGTGTGTCACACAAGTCACTAGTAATGCGACCATAAAGATCTATTGTACACCCTTCTGTTGATCTGGAGTTTGAGTGCTCTTTTTCAGAAATTTCACAAAATCTCTAGATAGGATTTCTTAAAGGAATTTCCCTGAAACGAATGTTCAGTCTATTGGAATGAGTTTCATTGTTTCTTTAGCCTGGCCACAATGCCTACAGATTTCTGTATTGGTGATACCCATTTTATGGAAGTGTTAATTGCATGCTCCGTGTCCTGTTAGGACTCTTAGATCATTCCTTTTAAGTTCTAGAGCTTATTTGGCTCGCTTGGGTTTATGATTTGGTTCCATGAACTTCATTGAGTGTTTAACAGTCTCTTGGTTGTTTCAGAACTGAATTCTGTTTGTTTCCATTTGTGTAGATGGAGGTTTATGACTCTGTTTTTGAATCCATAAAGAGGGCCCTAAGGAAGCACCTGCCTTGGCTTGTATATCAGCCTTTTCATTTCCTTAATGGTTTTCACGTCCTGGTACCCAAATCAGCATTATTCTCTTTTTTGTGACATTCCCAGACAGTCTTAGACTTCACTGTGTACATCTTTAGCGCCTTAAGGGCAGTTTGGCTGTCTTCGATGATTGCAAACAATTCAGCTTGGCTGTTTCCTGGCAGAGATGAATGCGTAGGCTGCACCTTGGTCCTATAGCTCGACCCAACTGTTGGTTCAAGTGGCTATCCGATTTGTCTCAAATCGGGTACAAATAGCGCAGTTGTGCGCCGTTTTGATACCACACCTCGTAGAGTGTGGTTGGTTGGTTAGCGAAATCCAGCCTGTGGAGTTTAGGAAGTTGATTATGTTCGATATACTTTGGTTTGCGATCTCGGAGAGGAAGGGTTTGCCGAACGCGGTATATCTTTGCTTAGCTAGTGCCGAACAGTCAAAGAGAAAGTGAGGCAGACTTTCCTCTGACTGGGTGTCGAGGCAACTGCGACAGTGTGGGTTGAACGGTATTCCGAGTCAAGCAGCTTGGATGCCTTTGAGCCTCTGTCCCGTGCTTGCAGCCACGACCCTACCTATTTCGGAGCGATTTCTAGTGAGGAGGGCCAGGTTTTCCTAGAGACTTTGCACTTGGATGAGCTACTCCACCTTCTACTAGCTAAGGGCAGGAAGTGTTAATAGATGGTTGATTGTGAGGCCTACCCACTCAGTGCGGGAGTTGCCAGGATCTCCATGTTGGGTCAGTTCTTCGGCAATCTCATTTTCGTCTCTGTTACTGGCGCCTGGAATCCAGAGGAGAGTGATATTGCACCTGCTAGTGTCCTGTTTGAGTCTTCCGTGCACTGTTGCACCAATTTAGAGAAAGTGATTACTGGGGAGATGGCCCTTATGGCTGCTTGGCTGTCGATGCAGATCGCTGCAGCTCTACCATACGTGCAGCTCCTACTGAGGAGTTTACACTTAATATATTAATATCCGTAGAGGGCCAGGGCGAGTGGAAGACACCTACAGTATTTTTTCGCCTCCGAACGCCAAGTTTAAGAAGCTTTTTCTAAGCAGATTATACTCTCTGAGCATTGTTAGTGACTCGAAAGAGGTGGGTCCGTGATAATCATTTTTGTCGTACTGGGATTCGAACCTAGACATCGAGGTTCAAGTGCGTAGGAGTCGACACACATATCCACAACGCTACGGCCGCCACCTGTATACTAAAGGGTGGTTAAATTTTAAGGGCCTATGTTGATTTTGAAAAAAAAAACAAATTATTTAGAAAATGATTGCCATTTCTTTTTATTATGATAATGGCATGGCATGGTTCAATTATGTATGGAACAAAATATCGGCCAAATGGCCGCCGCGACCTCGGTGGCACACCTCCATCCGATGGTCCAAATTTTCGATGACGCTGAACCATAATTGAGGTCCTATGCCGTTAATGTGCCGAATTATCTCATCCTTTAGCTCTTGAATTGTTGCTGGCTTATCGACGTACACTTTTTCTTTCAAATAACCCCAAAGAAAAAAATCCAACGGTGTCAAATCACATGATCTTGGCGGCCAATTGACATCGCCACCACGTGAGATAACACGGCCATTGAATTTGTCGCGCAAAAGAGCCATTGTTTCGTTAGCTGTGCGGCAAGTGGCACCATCCTGTTGAAACCATATATCGTCCACATTCATGTCTTCCACTTCGGGCCATAAAAAGTTCGTTGTCATTTCACGATAGCGAACACCATTCACACTAACTGCCTGACCGGCCTCATTTTGGAAAAAATACGGCCCGATGATGCCGCCAGCCCATAAACCGCACCAAACAGTCACTCTTTGTGGGTGCATCGGTTTTTCGACAATCACTCTCGGATTATCATTCGCCGAAATGCGACAATTCTGCTTATTGAAGAATCCACTGAGGTGAAAATGTGCCATGTGATGCACGATATGCATTTTGAGTTGAACGCCCATTTTCATAAGCCTGGATAACTTTAACGCGTTGCTCGATCGTCAAATGGTTCAAAATGGTTCAAATTGAGTTAGTCTGAAATTGAGAAATGTCGAATGAAATGCAGAAAAAAGCTTGACGTTTAGGTGTGGTTCACATTCAACATCGGCCCTTAAAATTTAACCACCCTTTACAAGGGTAGAAACAAATAACGTGTTGCCCCCTGAAATCCTTATAAACCTTAAGATACACTTTAGTGGGTGCGATTGTTAGGTCCCAGAGGTCTTGGAAGATGTGATCTCTCAGGCAGTGGCAGGGGTTCTGAACATTATTCTCTTTTTCCTCTTCGTCACCGCAGCCTCTGCATATACATACAGTCGTTGGTTACTATAGATGAGTATGGCCAGTTAGTGATCCAACTACCATCGCTAGCTACTTTTTGTCGCACTAAGTCAATTACCTACCTACCTACCTCCACTTACCCATTACTTACCACCCTTTTTGCCGATTAGACTGCATGGACATGAGTCAGAGATGACGAATTAAAACACCAACAATTACGATTAAAATATTTTTAATATTTTATACGATTTGTGTTAACAACTACTTAAATGTATGTAAGACGTTATACAATTCATGCTGATTAATAATTTTCATTGCAATCGCACAAGACTGCAACTCCAATGTTTTCGTTTTTATGTTTTTTTTTTTATTTTCATTTTTACATTCACTTCCTGCATTTCATTGTGAATTTGATCAAATGAAACCGTTTTGCTTACTGTACGGCTCTGGCGCTTCAAAGGAAATACAAAGTAAAATTAAATATATTCAGAGGTAAACATAGCTAAGATTAGACGAAACGTGCTTCAGCCGGTTTTTTGTGGCATTCAGTGCACGCCATGAATTGATAAATATGAATCTACGCGGTTTCCTCTCGGTGCACGACAATACACATCCTTTTGTTTAAATTTATACACGAGCTTCTTTTTTTTTTTTGTTGTTTGATCACTCACTTCTTTGAAGGCATAAAGTATGGAGTGGAGATCAGCGTTTGTTGTTGTGTTCTTGTGTGAGTGATCGATCGACGAGACGTTGCACAAATTCAACTACTGATTGGAATGTGGTTACATTTACTTGCTGCACAAGTACACAGTGAATCACTGATGATGAATAGATATCCTTTATCCGAATACATTGATTTTAAGGCCTAGCAAATTCCTTTGTTTGTTTACATGTTTGTGATACAATTTTTCTTCTAATTTTGCATTTGACTGCGCTATGGGAACACATGGTTAGGGTCGGTCAACTAAAAATGTACTAAATCATAAATAATAAAGGGGTTTACATGGTATATGTGTGTGTGTGGATAATACGTTCAAGTGTTGCATTTGACTTTAGGTATATTTTTGTTTTTTTTTTTTCGATTTTGGTTAGAAAATATAAAGATAATCAAACATCTTTCGAAGCAATTCAACAATACATTTTATATAATTTAAGGGGAAAAATCATCGAAGTCGATTTGTATCTTTATATCGCAACAGTTTTTAGATTCACTTCACCAGAAGCGGAGACGGAAGGGGAGTCAATAAGATTACACCGAGTCATCTGAAAAGAGAAAAAGAGAAATCCATTAAATTGTGTGATGAAAATTAAAGCTTTGCCTTTCAACGGTATTTAACCGAGAAATGACGAAGTTGTGTGTAAGGGTTGTTTGAATTCAAGGGCGAACATAAAGTATTGCAATTAGCGTTCATTCATTTCGAGTTTATTTGAACGACAGCCTTCCAGTTAGTGAATCAGAGTAGGAACCGTCTCATGGAAAAGGTTTTCATCTCAGCCGGTTTGCCAGTGGCAGGGGGGAAGTCATAGATGTTGGTAGAGCATTCGCCTTGTGTAAATGAATTTGTTCGACTAATTTAATGCTGGTCGTGATACGACTGCAGTCGCCTTTATTTTTGTGTAAATTTCAGCATCCATTGGAGTTTGTGTTGTCCTTTCTTGAATTATTTTTCTGGATAAAACAAGTTTAGCGCAACTTGGACTGAACTTTTAAGGTTGCATGACTGCAATTAAGGCATTCCAATTGTTATTAAATAGCCGTCATGCCAGCGCTGTACTGGCTTGGCTACAACGACCGCATGAACTCGCGTTGCTCCGAGCGTGGGACAGACTTCAAATGAGGCAACAGAACAGAAGGCAGCGGGGCTGTGAACGTTTTGGACGGAAGGCAATTATAGTGAACTTGTGCATGCATCGGCTTCAAGGCTTGTTTGTATAGCCATGTGCTCCGGCTTAAATCTGTCGTCCAATGAACTGTATCGCGAACACTAAGCGTGACACCTGAAGTCTTATGGGGAAGTTTTCGATGCGCATAAGGAGATGTAGACGTCGCTCGAATAGTGTACAACAATCATTAAGTAGAACAAGGTCCCATCAGAAGCCTATCGAGGTGAAGATGATGCTAGTACATTCTAGAATCGAATGAGGAGAGATGATCAAGTTCTACTAGCCATGATTCAAGTTGGTTGAGGTTGTTATCAAATTGAGTCACACCACGAATTTAACGAACGCCCCATGAACTTGACATACTCAGACAGTTCTCAAATTCGACAAATGCACTGCAATTAAAAACAGAGCGAGACGCTGGATGATCCTCTGCGTATTTTCGCAGACGGATCGAAGACTAACGAAGGGGTAAGTGCGGGTGTCTATTCCAAAGATCTCAACATAGCTATCTCTTTGAAGTTCTCTGATCACTGTAGCGTCTTTTGGGCAGAAACCATTGCGATTAAAGGGACGTTGGCGTGGCTCAAAAACAAAAACATATCACCATCTGTTCGGACAGTCAGGACGCAATAAAATCCCTGGACAATGTCATGTTTAACCCAAAAACATCCCATAATTGCAGGCTGTCTCTTAACGAGATGGCTGAGCATTTTAACATACACCTCATGTGGGTGCCGGGACACTGTGACATACCAGGCAACTGCAAAGCTGATGAACTCGCCAGGTGTGGTACAAACTCCTCCCTGTCAATAGATCATGCCGATCTCTACAACCTACCATCTTTTGAAGAAACCACCAATAACAAATGGCTAGAAGGAAATCTGGACACCACATAACCCAAAATGGTCACTCAGTCTATTTAGGCTCAGCAGACCCTCATTAAGGACTCTCATAGGAGTCATAACCGGGCACTGTGCAATTGGCACTCATGCTCGCAGGATGAGTGTCCCGTATAATGATTTTTGCAGAAGCTGCATGCATGAAGTGGAGGTAGAAAACACAGATCTACACTGCTCGTGCAGCGCTCTGTCTAGTAGTAGGTTCCTCCGTGAGCTAAACAGCGTCAGCATAGGCCAGCTAAATCGCTTCACTACAAGCATGAACTGGTTCCGATGTTAGGAGAACTTAATCCGCGTGGTATCACAATGTGCTTACTTGGGACCAAATGCGACTGCCTTTAGCAGTCAGCCACTCCAACCTAACCTAAACTAAAAACAGAGCGATCGTAAATTCAGATAGAGGACAGTCAATGTGATCTTATACTACAACTACTGGAAAGAGTGAAGAAAGCAGTCTGTGTCCTATACCTGAGCAACAAACAATTGGGTCCAAAACCCCAAAACAATCGTATTGATCTACACAGCGCTTGTAAGGCCAATCTTGACACATGTCAGCGTAGTATAGTTCCATGCGTTCCTGCAATCCACCAGCTTAAAGGTGTTAGCAAGAATACAGAGACTTGCATGGCTAAGTGTCACAGGAGCAATTCCCACAACTCGAACTGTGGGCATTAGAGGTCTTACTAGATCTTCTTCCACTTGACCTCCACATGCAGACGATTTCTGCAAAGGACGCCATTATAATCATCCAATCCAAGTGCTGGCTGTTAAGCACTACTGGGCATGCAAGTATACTGGATAGCCTTCAACTTCCCATTCTCGACTTCGAAATACACTTCCGGTATTATTTTTCGACAAAGGCGGAGCAAACACAAATGAACATAATTCGATGGATCGAACATGATTAAAGGCAGAGGCGCGGGCATTTTCTCCGAATTGTTAAACATGCACTGCGCCATCCGAATCCCTGATTACGGCAGTGTTTTTCAAGCGGAGGTCTTGGCAGTCAAGGAAGCGGCCAGAATGATAGCTGTGTTGGTATATCCTAATATTACCATTCTAATTGACAATCAATTAAAGTAATTTTGGCAACAGAAATCAAGTCCAAGCTGGTCGCATGTTGCCGCGTAGAGCTCAAGGTACTCAGCACGAAGCACTGCATTACTCTATGCTGGGTCCTAGGTCATAGGGACAAAGCCGGGAATGCGGCAGGAGATGAATTTGCTAGGAAAGGCTGAAACCGACCAATCCCAGGCTATCCTATATATTCAACCACCTCTTGCTGATGTCAACAAGAAAGTGGATGACAGAATCATGGAGCTAGCTGATGAAAGCTGGAACTCTCTAACCATCTGTGAGTCCACTCGAAAAATGTGGCTTAAGTTCAATAGTGCAAAAACTGACAAACTTCTACAATGTGACGAAAAGTTGCTATGGATGGTAGTTGCAGCACTAACTGGCCATAAACCTCTGAAGTACTATGAAAACAGAATGGGAATTACTTCATATGCCAAGTGAGGCGTGGCTCCACCACTCCGTACCCAACCCACTTACCTAACCTAACCTACTTCATATGCAGAGGCTGTGTAGATGAAGAGAATACTCCACACTATCTCTGCCACTGCTCCAGTCTCTTTCAGTTGAGGCACAGCGAAACACTGGGTGAATACTTCTTCCCGGACCTGCAGAAACTAACTAAAATTCCCTTAACCTGGCGGCCGTGGCGTTGTGGGTATGTCTCGGCGTCTAGGTTCGAATCCCAGTACCTACCACAAAAGTACTTATCACGCCCCGACCTCTTTCGAGTCACTGAAAATGCTCAAAGAGTAATAACCGTCTGTGCAGAAAAAGCTTCTCAAACTTGGCTGTTCTAAGTCGGCATAGTACTATAGGTCCCCTCCACTCGAGAGATAGCACGCACAATACGACTGGCTGCTGAAAGGCTAGGCCCTGGCTTCCTACAGGCTGTAGCCCTGCCCATATTATATTATTATTAACCTCTATTTTCAGGTTAATTAGGATTTCAGGATGGCTGAACAGCGTGCAGACATGATGTGTTCGAGGAAAGTTCACAATGGGCCCATCAGGACCTAAGTGAGACGTGGCTAGCGTGTCTGACCTAACCTATACAACAGCTTTGGCCATGAAAATGCGTTCGAAATTGATTGTCCTTTGACCAGTATCACACACAAAACAAGTGACTGCTGAACGGACTACTCAAATATTCCATTGTTTTTATAGAGCTCCTCCCGTAATTGTCCAGAAAAAGCTTCCAAAACTTAGACGTCTGGTGTCGGCATAAAGCCGACGTGAGCAGAGATGGCAGATTAGACTACATGAGGTAATCTATTCGATTAACTACGCGCAGTTATTCGAAAAAAACTACACGCCCCATTTGTTTCATTTACTACCTACACTTGTTACGTGTGCAAATACGAGTACATACACAGAAAATCATAAACTTCAAATGTAATTTCCAACTAGTGGATAACGGAAAGACACAAAACGACGAAATGAGGATTAAAACACGACAATTTCAAGTTTAAATAAAAACATCTATTTTATTTTTATCTTTCATTTTAAGAGCATAAGGAATATCCACAAGGTTTTTCGAACGTTCCTGGCTAATCCTATTTCGGTATTTAGTATGCACGAATGACCAGTGTGATAAAGCTCGTTCAATGGATGCTGATGACATGGGTACATTTAATAAATCTATTACAAACTCGCTATTCGCGTATGTTGTCTAGATGCTGGACTCCAATCAGAAATAAGAGAGCAAGGAGATATCCAACTTCGGCGAGAATTTCCCCTAGTCCACACCGGAGAGAAATGTGAGAGTAGTGGAACTCTCTTGTATATCACACATACTCTTACAAAAACCATGGATCCACCACAATATGGCGGCCGATTCGTGGATTTTGTGGGATAATGGCGGCAGATTCGTGGATTTTGTGGGAAATCGTCGGCAGATTCATGTATTTGCCCAATCTCATGTACTTTTGTTCGGAGGGTGTTCAAAAGGTGACTCATATTTTTAAGAGCACATATAATACTTGGGTGAATAAAAATGTAATGCTATTTAAATAATACATGTGAATCTATTTACAGGAATATTTTGAATCAATTTAATTCTTCAAAGTAATATATAGGCGATCAGTTTGCAGTTGTATATCATTCATGAATTGTGAAAACTCATGAATTTAAATTTCATAATTGTTCAGAAAAATGTCTAAATAATGCAACTAAAACTAACTCATGAAAATGGTTGTCAAAATTTGGAATAAACTTCCATCACATTTCTTTAAAAAACTAAAATGACCAAAAAAGTTATTTTTTTAAATGATTCATGCAAATTTTTCAATATTATTATTATTAGTAATTTTACACAAGTTTCGCGTGAATGCATTTGATATGTATTATTCATACATGTGCAGAAATAAATATGTACATTAAGTAAAGTATTCATTAATTTTATCCTAGTGCTTCAGATAGTAATTCCCACAAATGGAAGTTTAATAAATCTGCTTCATGAACATACGCTTTGTTCGTTTGCTTACCCCTCCTTTCTGTGTTGAAAATTTAACACCAAAATTTGAAAAAAGTTCAGTAACGAGCGAATTTTAAAATAAGAACTCTAATTCACCCTAATACTACGGTTGGGGAAGAGTGTCAGCTGTTTACCAGCTGTTCGTAAGAGCTCACATGTATTGACAGACAGGGGAGAAAAAGCGTATAAAAAACGCTGTCAGATGAAATCAAGGGGCAAGAGAGGTAGAAGTTGGATATCTCCTTGCTCTCTTATTTCTGACTCCAATATGTCTCTGGCAACATACCTCCACTTTCACAACCATCGTCCTCACGCCTGTCACCAAGTCATGTATGAATTTCATAAAACACAGCTGATCTGACGTTAAATTGACATCTGAACTACATTCTGACACTTCGCACTACGTCTACTACATTTTGTTACATATACTACATTAACTACCCAATGACGTAGCAGACGTAACAAATGTCGAAAAAAGTTACATTTCTGCCATCACTGCTCGTGAGAGAACAAAAGAAGGTACAACGCGAGTTGATGTTAAAAAGCAGAAATAAATGAGTAGAGATATTCAACTTCGGAAATTTTGAAGTGTAGGCCGTGAAGGATTAGTGTGTAGTGGAATTCCCTTGTATTTCACACATACTTTTACAAGATTCCCGGATTGACCACGATAATGGCGGAAAATTCGCGGATTTGTTAGCAACATGGCCGTCGATTCGTGAATTTGCTCACGATCATGTAGTATTTTTCGGAGAGTGTTCAGAAGATGACTCATTTTTTAAGAGAACATATATTTGTAATATAAAAACATATATTTTGACTAAGGTTGGGGAAGGGCATCAGCTGTTTACCAGCTGTTCGCAAGAGCTCACATGTATTCACAGACAGGCATATAAAAAACGCTGTCAGATGAAATCAAGGGGCAAGAGAGGAAGAAGTTGAATATCTCTTTACTCATTTATTTCTGTTAAAAAGGATAGGACCCACAGTTTGTCTAACTTCGCCTTTAGGAGTCATCACACGACATTCAGGATGAGCAATAGCACGCACAGCCAACATGGACTGTTGCTGCAGGAAATAGATACAAGCGCGGATAGCAGTGCCTTCCAAAGAAGAAGATATACAGGCATGGCAAGGAAGAATCCATTTTGTTGATCCTCAATAAGCAAACACAACAGACTGGATTTCCAGCCACTCACAGTGATCTTATCCATTTGGGCAAACACAGACAGCAGTGGCTGTTGATATTTATGAGATGCCGATGTGGAGGATCCCACAAGTTTAAACTCCCAAGAGGGAACTGGATGGCGCAGTTGGTTGAGTGCCTGCCCTTGGTTAGAGGGGTACCCGGTTCGAATCCCAGTCAAACCAAAGTTAATAAGCGGTTTTCAAATCTGGGCTTGTCATCATTTGCCGTTGGGATCAAATTAACGACACTATCACTGGAGTTGTCGATCAGTGGTAGTAGTCTGACTATGGGTATCACAATGAACCAACATGGTCTAAGTTTGCTTGCGATTACACTGGCAGACCACCTACCTAACCTAACATGACCTAAACTCCAAGAGGCTGATGATCGTCGTTCTTATCAAATATTTCATCACGATTCCATGAAGTCAACGTCTTTGTTTTCAACATTTCATAACACTATCTATGGACTTTATCCACGCACTGTGGGTTAATCAGTGACGCATTGTACCTGCCCCACGAAGTCTTGAGCACACATGTTTTAAATTTCCAACATCTCGAAAGTGGGTTCCATTGTTCCCAGTTGTCGATGCAATCAATCACGCGACAACAAATCGGATTTACCAACAAACATGGACAACAAATTTAATTTCCTGCCTTGCACGTGGCCATGAAGCTGTTGAAGGAATAAATCTATTTTAACCGCAAAGTCGCAGTCTGTCATAACACATGTGTACACAGAAACCACCACGAGAAGACCTTGGCCAAGGAAATTATCGATCAAATTCGTTCGCCCATCAAATGTTTGCGTTTTGTGACGAAATACATAAATAAACACCACAACTCCTTGTAAGGGTCTGGTTTATGGGAAGCGACATTTGCGTCGTTCCATACCGAAGGAGAAATGAAACCATTGAAAGATTTAATCATCAGACATAAGCGTCCCCAGAAACTTAATCAGTTGCGTCTTACAGAACAGCGTGGAACGCCAAGCTTTCTTTAATTTGTCCCGCTCCCAGGTCGTAACTCACGCCTTCTCTAGGCCACCACCTAGCCAAGGACGGACAACGCCCCTAATTTGATTTTGATAACCCACTTAAGCTAAGAGAAAGAACTGAGGTAGACTATTTTAAGGGGAAGGGTTATGTTTAGCTGTTGAACGAGGTCTGTCCTCGTAATTATCAGTTGATTAATTCATATCTTTAGTAGGATAGGCTGGAAAAAAACTAGAAATAAACTTACCATGATACCACCATTTCGTTTTCTTAGGATTCTTATTGCACGTCTTCACGTAGAGTGTATTATCAGCGGGTCGTTTCTTTTCGCGGCAGCTACTCAACATTGACGCTATGCTTAGGCATACCGATTGCACGGACAGTGCCGGCGACCAGTCGTCAGTTAAGATTGATAGGCAGATGTGACCATTTGAGTATACATGCGGATGGATTGGAATATTCGATCCAATAAATGTCACCTAAACAAGTGTGTGAGAATAATCGAAATCCGTGTTCACAATGCAATATGTACTTACCTCAGGCGAGTCAAATGGATACTTATTGTTGAATTTGAATAGCAGTTGAAAATGTTCACCTTCATAAAGGGTGCCCTCGAAGCCTTCGATATTGATTTTCCACCTAAAACCGGAAAATTATAAGTCAATTATTGGAGAAACGAATAATTGCCACTTCATGGTGGCGTGATGTGTGGCAATTGTGGTCTATGCTTACTCGGATAAGTTTTGGGATGTGCTCTCGGTGTCTACGGTAACTCCTGGTGGGGGTTCCTTGATGAGGGACATAAGCTCTTTATTTAATCTTCGCTGGAAATGGAAAACAAAATATGACTCATTAGACAGGTGGATGGGGTGGTTTCTATAGATTTACGGAATGACACAAGTGAGATCAATTGAATAGGAGGAAAACGATGAGAATTGGCGGAAGTCTTATTCAAGTAGTTGAAGAGTGGCTTGCAAAAGAACACATTGCATGGCCATTGCCAGTACTGGGATCCTACACAGAAAATGAGTAGAAGTTGCTCAAAATTTGGAGGACTCACTTGTGCAGACTATCGGGATCCAAATACCGCCGCCAGGCAGAGGGTCCTACAACTCAAGTAGGACCATGATAGACAAGTAAAATAAAAGTTGACAGCAGCATCGGTAAGGAACTCGCCAAGACGTTCAATGTGAAAAAAAGAACTTAGACAAGGCGACGCGCTGTCTTGTGATTTCTTCCACACAGTTCTTGAGAAGATGAAATCTTTATGAATCTCTTCTATGAATTAGAAGTTCCCCTTCGAACCGTTCAATTCAAGTTGCTTTGAATTGGTTCAAGTCTGATATCCACCAAACAAATGTTGGTGTACCCCAAGGCTCTGTTCTGTTTCCGACACTTTTTCTCATTTTTATAAATGAGCTCCTGTATGTTTTTTTCGTTCAAAGAGAATTAGAACGCCAGCGTATGTTAAGCACATTGAATTCCGATATTGGCAGCATGATTAACTGGGGAAAGAACAACAGAGTGGAATTCAATGCTGTCTGCTGTCATTCAAGCCAACCATTGATAATCAGCCATTATCCATGAATGGCGCCTGTGTCGATGAAACCGGAAAGCAAACACTTAGGTGACACAATCATATAATTTTAGGTCGTCAAAAATGCAGCGAAATGTTTAGGTTTAATCGATGCGAGAAATATTTCACTCCCTCTGATTTGGCTTTAATTTATATGGCGTATATCCGCCCAAGCTTGAGTACAACGCTCATATCTAGTCTGGTGCCACCAAGCAACACCTACTAGATAGAATAAACTTAAAGGAGAAAACAATATCGCAGTCATTAGACTCGCTCGAACATCGACGGACCGTCTCTTCTTTGTCCGTATTTTATCGCTATTTTAACAAACGATGCTCAAGTGAGCTAGCCAACTGCATTTCTCTTCTCCATGAATTCACCCGCAATACTCGTCTCACCAGGAATGGCCATCAGTTTACCCTTAAGCCTACTTTCGGACGCACAGCTAAATTTAGAGACTCGTTCTTCAGCCTCACTACGCGAATATTGAATGCTCTTCCCAGTCCAATATTTTCCACAAACTACAACCCGCAGATATTTCAGACCCATGGGCACAAGTACCACCTCTCCCTCCATACCTTCGGCTCGTGCTGTGTCTTGACCCCGGACGCTTAAGGGTATTAGCAACAACTTGAGGGCGAGCAAAATAAAAATATCGCGCAAAGCTCGCTGGCCAACACTTAAGCCACGATCTTCAAGTAGTCCGTTTCGAATGCGCGGCTGACATTGACTTGATTGTTCGAAGGCAACAAGCTGTATCTGAGGCGTTGGCTGGTATTGAGAGCGAGGCATCTGCTATGAGTTGGCTTGTGAACGAGGGACAAAAGAAGTACATGCGGTCTTCTAGAAGGACATACAGCATCAACACAATGGACATGTAGGTTACGTTAGTTTAGAGTGGCTGGCTGCTTATTGGTAGAGTAGGCTCGTTGTGTTACCACGCGGATCTGATTGTTCCTATTCAGCAAACCAGTTAGGGCTTTTAGTAAAGCAGTTGAGATGACTGATACTAGTGCTACTTAGTTCCGTCAGGCTGTTGCAATTGTAAGCATCTGGGTGACGTTTTCTACGCGAAGGGACTGCAACTGCAGTTGCATAAAAGATGTGCAATAGTTTCTTCCTTCACTTCGTCTCTGCGTGTGTTCCAATGGCACAATGCCCGGTTATGACGCCGATAATGGTTCTTTGGTTATGCATGCTCAGTTTGATCGTACATTTGGATCGATAGTAGGTCATAGCTGTTTTGCAATGATGGGCAGATGTAACTCTGAAGTAATTTGGGACTACGTCTACCTCGGACAGTACTAACAACATCAAACCGGAATCAAACGCTGTTTCTATGAGCTCAAGACGGGATTTAGAAAAAGCGACTAGTCCCTGACATTATACACATCCAAGCTGGCTCACATCCCCGGGACAGTGGCAATTTAGAAAGCGTACTTTTCCCCCCTGGAGCGAAAATTTCTACGTGCTTACGTTGATGGCGACTGGTTGAGAAGATTGCAACATGAACTCTCCGATCTGTGTAGGGACATGTGTCTAGCCAGGCGTTAACGAATCCAACGCCTAAGATGGCCATATACGTCAAGCGCATGGACAAGATAACTCAGGCCCAAAGAGTCTTCGACTGCCAGACTGTGGCACCACAGAATAGAGGACGACCACATATAATGTGGCATACCACTTGTGTATCATAGAAAGGATCTCAACCAACTTGCTGTACTCAACTGGAAGCTACTAGCCAAAGAGCGGGCTACCTGGAGGAGCTTGTTGGCCTTTCCGGACTGTAGTGCCACAAAAATAAGACGCAAGCCATCCACGCAGCTGCCGCAGAAATTGTTACGGAAACACCAAAGTGGGCCTTATCTCCACTAGGGCAATGGCCCGCAACGATAGCAATCGCTCTAGAGGTGTCATCCCCAGTTTTGGTCTATCGCTTAGGCTTTGTTATCACTGTGCCGCCTCTACTTAGATATACCATTTCTCTAGCTTTTGCCGCTCTACTTTGGATAAATGCATTCGAAATGAATATGGCTTGTACAACCAGAGAGTTGTCAAGGGCTGATCCCATGCCATACGCAAGTTCTTCCATCTCTCACCTTTGATGGGCACTAAACTTGTCTCCGAACTGAGTCTGCATATAGCCATGGAAGTCCTTGTATGTTTCCTTGAAGTCAAAACGAAATCTTGGTCATTGGGTGAAGGGATAGCACCAAGGACATTTTGAAATCAAAATAGTTAGCTTATCAAACACCACATATTACGAAACAAAGAACAAAGTTTGAAAATAAAACAATAAATACATAATCTCTCGATTGACGTTTCTCCTTCGTGGATACACATGTGATTGCCGGCTACGTTATCTGGTCTTCTGCGCGTAAACAAAACTACGAACAACAATTTATTTAAACTTGTTTTCATTTTAACGAGCATATTTTGGGACAACTTCAAAGGAGTCAACTTCGATAAAACTTCGTTACAAATGGCGGTTCTGTCTGGCTGTTGGTGACACGTTTTCCAGTATATTGTACGAACTACATCCGCAGAGCACACTTCTACGCAGCCTTAAGTTTTCCCCCAGGCCGCCATTATCTTATCGGTAATGTTTATCGAAGAGTGAAGAGGTTATGAATTTGCAAAAGGGGGCGGTTTAGTTCGTGCATGTGAATATGTCGCCAACTCCAACGACTCGCAATGAGTTTATTTATTTTTTCGAGATTCTTCCTTGTTGACAAAATGGCGATTGAACTTCGTCCTTGACTGGAGGAAGCCAGACTGCTGAGCTGCTGGGCGATTCCCGTATGTGCTATAAACAATATCTTTGTATATACTGTTAAGATAATCAGTGGTTTATGGCCACGCGATAAGGGCACTTGCTGGGAGCAGTAAAATGTTGACGTCATTGGGTTTATGGAGTTCTTTTTACGCTTGCGAGTGGAATCTAGACGGTATTTAAACGTGGGCTTTTGTACTCAATGCGGAATGAGTACATTGAGCTTTGGATTTGGGGAGAGTTACAAATGTTCAGCAGAATTTTGACACAGTCGTCGACAACGAAAGTGCCCAGCCAGGCGTTTACAACAATGGTGCCCAACGTGAGGCATGTATTGTCATGACGTTGGAATCAAGAGTCGTATCGTTCACTGCCTAAAATAGGGCTAGTCATGAACAAAGCTAGGTATCGGTGTCAGAATTGACCCAAGGACCAACTCAGCATTTGTAGCAATGGCGCACAGGGTGGGGGATGAACTCCGATAACCATGCAGTTAGTAGTAGAAAGCCTTACAAAATACGTTAGGCCTAATCAGCGACAAAGTCGTATACTGTATGACGTATGCGAAAACGGCAGGTGTGAATATGCGCCCTTATAAGTCACTTGACAAGAAAGACAGAACGAAAACCCTTAACCGAGACGGTCGCCAAGTTTTAAGGCTCTGAGGAGGAGAGGAGACGCGTGGCTGTAAGTGCTTCCATCCCCCGAGAAAAACAGAACGAAAGTCTTAAAGAGAGACAATCTAACTGAAGTTTACAAGTTTTAAGACCTTCCCCCACCATTTATCTACAAACACGGGACGAATTAATGTGTGGCATAGAAATCTGATAATCTATATTGACTGTCTTCCTAAGGAGACCCTAAAGTCAGAGGACCAGATTTCGAGTTGGTTGGCAGAATGATGCCTCATACCGCGTGGAAGATGGAATAAATCCGTGAACGACACCACAAGCTTGAATGACACGTTTAGTGTCTAAGCTGCAAAAGACTGTCAACTACATACATTCCTCCATTCGTGGGAGAAATTAATTTGATTCCTAAGCGTCAAGTCTGACTTGAATGAGAGAAACATACTAATGTTGTGCTACTGTTTAAACCTTGCGTAGGTGGTCCGTCAAAACATATGTTATCATTTTTCAAATGTCAGTTGACACAAAAAAAAGCTCTCAATTTGTAAAGGAAGTGTCAATAGAACGTAGAACAGACAGGGCGATGTTTTGTGACATTACGTAGCTCGCATTTCGATCATTTTTTGACAAATTTAAGAATCAGAAATCAGGTACTATAGCTGAGCTCACCATCCATCGATGAATCTGAGAGACTTTTTGTCAGTTATTCACGAATTTTTGACGTTTCTTCACGATATATTGAAAATTGTATTCTCTGACTGCTTAGAAAGGTTTGAGAAAACGAAATGAAAAAATTAAGGGAGGTAGACGTCGGCAGTCTCACGTCAATGCTGCCACATGACAGTATTATCGATCGTGTTTGTGCTGAAAGCCAACCCATTATTCTGTTTCTTAAATCAAACCTTCCTGGTTCAACAGCAGAAGAACATCGAATCTCCAGTGTCGATAGCAAGTCATGTCGAATGCATGAAGCCTCGGTCTAGATCGTTCATCTTCAATCATGAGCAATTAATGAAAGTCAATACATAGGTAAACTTAAGTAGAGTAGTAAAGAACGTTCGTCTAAAGTGAATAAACAAGTCATAAAGCAGACTTCTTAAATTGCTGCCAAGGTTTATGACAACTGAAAACAAAATGCCAACTAATCCCGCGAGAAAAATCTGACGAGAGACTACATAATCCTCTTCGTTCGCAGCTTTAAGTAAGCATTTCATAAGAAATTAGAGGAAAAAAAAGCAAAATTAACGTTGCTTTTCGAACACACCCCTCCACGTTTGACAGATGACAACTCCATCAAGCTTGTTCCTCACCTGTTTGATAACGGAATGTGTGTGTTATCTCTTAGATTGCCATTGTCGCAATAATCGATCCATCTTTTTAATCCAAAATTCAACCGTTTGCAGGCAGGCAGGCAGACAGTGTTTCGATTTAGGTCCCATGTTTTGATTTATCATTTCTGATTCATATTCAGGCTTGTTATTTGACGGTGAATTGCTCAGAAGTTTCCGATAAGGCGTTATGTTTGCAAAAACCTAATCATCACTCGACTGATTTTTTTTTTAAAGTAAACTTTACTTATTTTTTGCATGTTGTTGACAAATACGATAAAGCGGAGACTTCAAGGCCTCGCCAAGTAGTGTAATCGTTCGATTGGAGGAATTCAAAGGAAATGCAACTGAAGGAAGTAATAGTTGATGAGTTTGCTCAAAAGGGCTGAGCTTTCATGAGTCTGTAGACTTTTGTCGTAATCACTGGAAATAAATGCGCTGATAATTCTGCATTCCAACCGGAAGGGCTTGTAAATTATTAGGTCGTGACAGTGTGATAGTCAGGGCCTCAATCTCTGGTTCGACTATCCGTGTGGTCCGTGTTAGAGACGATGACTTGTGCTAAACGACGTGATTTTTCGACGGATGTGCTGTATACAGCAATTAATGAGTTGCCTGATCGACGCCGCTCTCGCTGGAAAGCAAATGCAGGCTATTTCGAATAATTCGTGATACAATTTGTAGCCATTAAGTGAACTAATTAAAAGAAAAATGTTCAATGCTAAAAAATCTTCTACCGAAACATCTGCATTTGTACTAGATTTCCATATACAATTTTTCATCGATGAAGGCAAACGACAACTGTTTTATTTTGCAAAGAAAAAAAAACCATGATTCACTTCTTTCACTGTGTCACGTGAGACCGTGTCTTCAGATCAAAACAAAACCCTTAAAAAATGTATACATGTAAACACCTCTCATGCGTCACCGAATTATCAAATCTTCCACAAGCCAATTTGACATGTGACACTGACTCTGCCATATGTTTGACTTTCCACTGAAATTCCATCACAAATTCAAAACAATACAATTAACTCTTGCATACTTACTTCCAATTTCAAGCAGTTGAGTGCCAGGTTCTTGCCATTTGTTGAAGGCGTTTTCGGCGGCAATGCCGTCTTTGGGGAATACGACTTGAAGTTTTCAATTGTCATATTTTCCTCAGTCTTGGCAGGTTTCGCCGGTGGAACGGTCAACACTGGAGACGTGATGTTCTCGAATTTGTTGGGATTTCTTTTGAATATTTTCAACATTTTGAATTCACGCACGCAAAAAAAAACAAAATTGTTATGTCAAATTGCACTCCGTTAAATCAGTTTTATTCCGTAAATATCTACTGTCGCGCTGCGTTTAGTTCACTTCACTTGTGGGGGAGTAATTTATAGGCACATGCTGACAAATAACTATGCTCCTGGAGTAGGTACCAACGACAGTCGGGCTAGAAATCGATATCATTCGAAGTGAGTTGCTTTCAAATTATAATGCCTCGCGTACACATTCACTGAGGCAAGGCCTGTGTACGGCATAGAGATAGGTAATCCTATTTACTGAAGTGTGTGCAAAATTACTGATAGCCAGCCGGAGGGGGCCCGAGGGGTGGAAAAACATGAAAAACAACGCTGATAAGATATAGATGGGGTTGAGCTTTTTTTTTGTTAGTTGAATGACGTCAAGATAGGCGAAAAGGAAACGGACTACCGCCGCTGTTCGGAAGCGAAACGCTCCATCCGTGCCCTTTTCGTGGTTCAATTTGATAAGAGATTGATGGTTTTTCACTCACAAGTGATCGACGGTGGGGAAGGGACACAGACGCGAGCGCGGACACTTTACTAAAATTGATTTTCTACTACAATGAGATAACAGTTCATGTTCTCATTTAACTCTTATCGTTTTTAATTAGACCTGGTGACTATGGTGCTTGTTAAGTGCTAATGAAAGACAATTTAGAAAAAAAAAAGTATGGGTACACTCGACAAGAGGAAACGACTCATGCACATCGAATGGATTGAGTAGTTGGGGATATTCTTGTCGGGAGCAACAGTCAAAATGTGACAGTTGACGTGATCCTATTGCTGGGCAAATCATCGTGGAAAGAGTTCCGACCTGTTGGTGCTTAGCAGTCACTATTTGGTGGACCACCTGAGAAGGCATTTCGCTTCCACATTTCATAGCCTTTCTGATTGGGGTTCACTTGATTAGATTCAATTCAATAGACTTCAACAAATTGATAAGACCGCGTATAGCGGTAAGAACGGATAAGTATGCGTTGTGCCTGCGCGCCGAGCGTCACGTAAGTTAACAATTCGGAAAGGAAGCAACGAACTGACATTGTCATCTGTTAATAGACTACTTGCACATTTCGAACACGGTTGGTGGTGTGCAAGTGTGTGCAAAAGTGAAGAAAAGTGACGCATTCGACACGCCAAACATTCTGAACGACCAATATCGCCATATCGTGAGTTTTTCTGTGCGCTGCCTTAAGCGCGGTGGGCCTGTTATTTATGGGCAACATGGTCGGTGTCGAGTGTAGATCCATATGCCTTACATGACCACATATGGCCAGCACTAAATCTTAAACGATCATTCTGTCTGTTCAGACTAAGCCGACCCTCACTCAGAACACTCATCGGCGTCATGACCGGACACTGAGCAATTGGCATGCATGCTCGCAGGATGGGTGTCCCGTACAACGATTTGTGCAGAAGCTGCAAGGGTGAGGAGGAGATAGAGATCACAAATCACCTCCTCTGCTTAAAGATCTCTGGCAAGCCGTAGGTACGCGTATCTAGGGGCTTACTATTTCAACAATTTCAGCGAACTAAATAACGTAAGCATTAGCCAGCTAAACCACTTCATACAAGCACCAACTGGTTCCAAGTTTAGGGGTAGGGAATCCGCGTGGTGGGCCTACTTTGGCTTAAGTGTAACTGCGCTTTAGCAGTCAGTCACATAACCAAGCTGTCTTAAGTGCTGGACCTGTGGATGCATGGCCAGACAGTCTTGCGGGCTTTGCATACCTTTCAAATCAAATTTGAATCTTCTCCTCCAAGTGCCAACGATCGCACGTAGAACTCTTCTCTCCAAGGGACCAATGACTTGTTCGCCCTTTTTCGAAGACATTTCATTCATAAGCTGAATAGAGCAGCACTAAGTTGATCAAGATCATGTACAATGCCAGATTATTGCCTAGTTTCACAGTGAACGATTAAACTTAAGTTCAGCTGACCGTTAAGCCGTGTTCTGAAGTTTCTAACTTCAGTTCAATTGAACTTCGTTTGTCTAATGGAATCGAATAAAATATGGCAACAATCCATTTGGTGCGTGCATTGGATACAATTTGTAAGAGCTTTCGGTGGATTTCCTGAGCTTTTTAGTTTTAAAACGCTTTTGTTCATCCCTTTTGAACTTTTGTAGCGCGTTCTTCTTGTTATCGGAAAACAAAGATCTTGATAATCAACCGATGAGAGAAAGAGCTGCGGTATCGGAGAACACCATTACCGAACATCAGATGTGAGTGAGATTAAAATACGAAAGCTTGAAAAAAGAGCGAGAGAAAGAAAATGGCGCAGAACTGATGCTTAAACGGAAGTGCACTCGCTTTTAACTTAAACTACAAATTATACTCAGTTCAAAGTTTAAACGAAACTGTGTAACCGAATAAATTGTTGAAGTTTTAACCATAAGTGGAGTTTTGAACTTGCACTGTGAAACTGGGCATTGGAGACTCAGGTCACTTGAGAAAATAAAGTTTAACCAACTCTTCAATTCATCAAATCGTCAAGATATACACGCAAGAAGTTCTTTAAGCACTCGTGGTATACGTAAGTTCATCGTTTATTCGCCATTATTGTCCACATAACAAGTTACAACTTGTAAATCAAGCTTGGCTAATAAAAGAAACAAGTTTTTAAACAATGTTCTATCAAATTTAGGCAAGAAAAGTGTGATGTGAACCGAGAGAGACCAGACAGCGATTGAGGAGGTGATCTGAGTTTTCGATTCAGTGGCTTCACCATCTGTTGAAATATGAATTGAGGCTTGTCTAAGAAACACTCGATAGGGAACGAAATGATGGTGTAAACAAATCTGTGCATAGGATATTTATGTTTGAGCACGGTTGTTTTTTTGGTTTTAGTAGGTAAGTTTCTATGCACACTACATATTAGTTGAGTCCCATTGAAGAAGGTGGAGAGTTAAAGAATCTCGGGATCTTTTTCACGAGTGAGGCGAGGAGTAATTCCTGAGTTTTCCTGTAGGATTGTTCAAGCTGGGCCGATTTTGAAACAACTTTGAAGATCTGTAATCAGGAAGGCCGAGCTTGGTGTCAAAGCCAAGATTTTTTAACTGAGTATTTGTTCCAACTCTCATCTATGGCCACGATTCATGAAATTTGGGTAATGCCGAAAGAATAAAATCGCGAATATAAGGTGCCGAGATGAGACTTCTGCGTGCTGTTGTGGGAGCTACTCGCCGTGATAGGGTGAGAAACACGGCAGTAGGCGAGGAACTCAAAGGTTATGCTTCCATGGCTTGGGCGCGTGGTACGAATGTGCCCATTATCACGACATCCGAGGCGTATGCGAGGCGAATGCGATTCCATCAGGTAGGCGACCGGTTGGCGAGGTGGTTGGACCAAGTCAAAAAACTCGCCTGGTTGCGCCTGGGCGTAACTCCTGGACTCCCTAACTCCTCAATGGCGGAGGATCGAGTGGCCCTCTAGTCCGAGATTTACCCCCACGATCATACATTCAAAACACTTCAGCACACATTGCTATCAGGCTCAGAGTCTGGGTGTTGGAAATCTAAACCCTATGGTCACAGTAACATTTTAGACTTCTTTCCGAGGGACCTCGTACAACACTTCACGGACTATACGCTCCCTATATTTGAATTATCAAACGGCTTTGAAACCCAAATCCCCGAAAGAACGGAATAGCAGGGCGGGCAGGTGTGCAAGGATTTTAACTGGGTATACTACACTGACAGCTCCAAAATGGGCTGCGAAGTCGGAGCGGGTGTGTCCTCAGAATTCCTCAACATCTCCAAAGCCTACAGACTGCCAGATAATTCTAGTGTTTTCCAAGCGGAGTCTCCAGGCCAAAATACACCCACACCTGCCAAGACAAAAGGTGGCTATATGTACTGCTGCCATCAAAGCTATTGCCTCCTATACCACACACTCCAAACTTGTAGAGGAATGCCGCGCCGAGCTAGCATCATTGGAAAGACAACTCAATACATCCCCTATCTGGCTTCCTGGTCAGTGACATCCCAGGAAATGAGAAGGCTGATGAACTGAATAGGCAAGGTTCTGCCCTTCAAAGCCCGCTTGCAGAGGAAGTACTTGTACCACTACATGGAGTCATGACAAATATCTCTAAGTACTTCCTTCAAATTGATAACCATAGATGTGCCACGGCGAAACCGACATGATATCGCAAGACTGGTGGCGGTCTGTATAGGAACTCATGCCGAAAAATTAGGTATCCTACACAACTCACACTGTCGCAGCTGCAACAACACCGACGAGAGGAATACCTTACCACATTTCCTTCGTAACTGCCCGGCACTTGCAAGAGCCAGACAGCGAGCGCTTGGTAGACCCTCCTTTAACTTCTACAAAGAATATTTGGGAACTAATGTCCTTTATAAAATCCTCAGGTTGGTTTTAGTGAAATCTCAATTATACTCCAAAATCAGAGCGGTGGCATTAAAACGGCACGCGGTGGGCACGCTATTAGGGTTCTCCATGAGCAACCACTTCTACCTACCTACCTACCCCCGCGATCATGCGGGTCAGAAGATGATGATGAGTTTCTATGAATAATGAACGTTCGTCCTGTTTAAGGAACTGGTCCCGATTCAAATTATAAGATCAATTAGAAGAGGGAGGTATCAGCTCGCGTGCGCCTCTTGACAACCTTGTAAGATTTTTAAGGAAACTGCATTCAGACAGTTTTCTGTTTGCCCGCTCTTAAATCATTTGCCTCCCTTCATGAAGTCGCCCAAACAGATTCGATCACATTTCTTTTAAAAGCTATAAAAGAGAATAGCCGCCAGTGGCAGAAGTTTCCCCATGTTTAATTGCCCGCCAACTCAAACACAAAACAAGTCACAACAGCATCTGTCAGCACAGGCCAATAAAGTCAAGCGCATTTTGAGTTGTCAACAATCGTCGAGACTAACCATTTACCAATTAAACGGCATCCCAATGAGTCAGCCGTCAACCCTCTCTGAAGACATTTGTATCATATTCCACTGTTCGGTGCAATAAAAGTCTTTTGTTAATTAAAACCAAGGCAAACAAGCAAAACCTGTGATCCCGCTCGGTTCAGCACCGAGTGTCGCTTCAATTGCCCACCCAGGGCACCAAGAGTCAACGCACCAAAACCTGAATTCACGACCGTTTATTGTGAAACAATTACAGTCCCATGCCATGCGGCAAGCGAGTGATAGACTCGATTCCTTGCATTCAATTGAACGCCAATCGATCAGGCGACACCGTGCAAGTGGGGCCGCAACTTGCGCGGAATCATTCCCAGCCTGCTGACAGACATCGGGAATCGGTTGTATTTATTACGAAGACCGAGCGCCTTATTCGAGAGTGTAGTTGCATGCTCGGAGATATGGTTAATTGCTGTTCCTCCCAAGTAGTCGTTAGCTTTCTTCTTTTTTTTCTCTCATTTCTTTTATTAGCAATTGTCATGCAATGCCATCGGAGCAACACTTTCAATTGGTGATGCAGTCGGTTATGCAGTTGCCACTGGAACCGATGCACATTACATATGCGAGCGAGCGACTGATGGAAGCAAGAAATTAAAATTCATTGATCCTTGGGTTTGTTTGTATGCAGATGGGCGCCTGTGAGTTGATGGGATGCCATGACTTGCGGAAATTCCTTGCATAATTGCCCATTGCATTGTTAAGGCCATTTCGAGTTTGAAACGGAAATTCCTATTGACTTCTTGTTAAAGTCGTTGCGGGTGCGTGTGGATTGAAGTTCTTGGAAGACAGTGAGGGGGGAAGGAGGAGGTTTGAAATAGCCAGTGGAACTTTGAAAGGAAGCGAGTGAGAGTGTAATTGGCTGCGCTCATTGGGATGACGGATTCCCAAGACATGTTTGGAGGGCACTGCAGAGAGAAGACGGACACATCCCCTTGTTTAATTAGACTGTCCTGTCAAGTAGATCGAAGGTAGTCCATTTAAAAGGTTGTCTGGAAGTTGAATTAAGCGCCAATTGTGCGGTGAAGTGCTGCATGCAAAATATGAAAATACAACAGCTGACAGCTGACGTTTCAGGGTTGTTATAAATGGGGCTCGAAAAGGTTTCAGTGGTCGGCAATGAAGCTTTGCTGCATCAAAAGTTTGTATATCGATCATAACAGTGTGGAGGTTAATTAAAAAAAATGTGCGAGATTCCATCCAAATCGTGGTCCAGACTTGACGCCCTAGTTTCAGTGACAAACGTCAAACCGAACTCTCATCAGAGTATGTATATGTTCAGTTCAACATTTGTAAATTTGTAATTTCACAATATGGATTGCACACACTACAAAAATGGTGGTTCTCTAATAGGTACGTTTCCCGTACCACGAGCAGGATATGACTCATATAATCGTTAGTTTAAGCCTACTCTACGCAGAATTGTGACAAAATTCGAAAAGACTGCTGCGTCGCAGATGTCTTAAGGTCTGTCCGTCTGTCCGTGGTGTGGCAGGCATGTGGTTTAATCAAGACAGTGTCCCATCTCATACACCACGACCCGTTTTTTGTCAGACAAACATCCTGCTAGAGTTATTTCGCGTTTTGGTGATGTGAACTGGCCACCAATCGGCCGTGTGATTTGTGGCCTTTGGATTTCTTTGTTGGACTATGCTAACGATCGTGTTTATGCACACTTGGTGCTTTGAAAACAAGTATTCCCCAAGTTATGGCCGAGTTATTGTCCGAAAAGTCATCGAAAATTAACTTATCAGAATCGAGTCCTGCTAGAACTCCCATTAGGGAGATTTAAAAGATTTTATATTCCATTCATAATGGCAAGATCCAAGCAACATATTTAAGTAAAAATTTGATTCAAATCCAAGCCGTAAGTGTTTTTCATTTACATTTAGTCTAGCAAACCACAAAATGGACGACCCTGTACAACGTGACAGTTGATATTCCAGGGTTGTTCAAAATATAACAAATCACTGCAAAATATGGTCAGGTTAGTGATTTATGTTCGTCAACTGTGAACTGGGATTAATTTAAACAAATCTGAGAGACTGCATCAATTTGTGCTCGCGTACATACAACAAATTCTTAAAGAGAAAACAGCTCCTGAGAGTGTTGAAGCTAATCCAAGAACCAGTGGCTTCGCTTACCACTACTTACGCTAGGCACAACTAGGTGCAAACCTACCATACCCTCTCAGCGGCATTTCCTTTCCATGTCGTGTACATTGTAATCAATGTCAGAGATAGGGCGACGTACTCAGACTGTTGTTCTAATCGTTTCTCAATCAATACTTGTTCGAAACGAGACAGACTAAAACAAATATATTAATCGGGAAATCTCCGATAAATCCAACTCTAATTTGTTGGATTGCAATAATAATCTGGGCACCGACAAGCAGAGGTAAGGGAAACAAAACTTTAACAGGCTGTACTTGGGAACTACCACGAACATCAATTCAGTGATGAATCTCGGCAAGATGTCTCCACAAGCGGATCATAAGAATGAACGATTTGCAATCTCTGTCATGAATCAGATTGCGTGATCGAATCGCACACATCCCCAATAAAAATGAAGAAAAAACAAGACAGATTAACCGATCAAACTGCTCGTTAACTTATGACTAAAAATCGACCTTTGATAATTTCATCGATCAGAGATCACAAAAAAAATAACAGAGATCTAAGAGCCGGATCTTTTCGTGGAATAATTCGAGAAATTCTCGGAATAATAAATATGCTCATTGCAGCATCTGCTAAACGATGAATTCATCAATGGCATCACAAAACAAGTAAACATTCGGGAACACATGCACTGACTGCGCTGCGGAGCGGCGAATTCAAACATCTTGCATCCACGTAAATAAATAACAAATTCTAAGAGAAACTCCATGCGTTTTCAACGCGAAAAGTACACATCTAGGTTCATGCCCAAGGCAATGCAGCAATTCGTTCAGAGCAAAAGTCAACAACGATCCGTATGGAGTCATGTGAGTTGGGGCTTTGCACTTGCCTGAGCCACAATGGGATTGTTGATTAATGCAATTTCGATCAGGTTATCATTGAAATCATCGCCAGAGAGTGCGAATGACTTGTGACAACAGAGAAATCAAACACAAACTCGCTGTGGTTGAACTTTGGAGTCGTAGAAGACTTTTGATGAGCAAACAAGTTTATTGCTTCTGTGCAAGTGGGTGGAAGTGGAAGGGAACGATTCCGAGGCTCATTTGTTCGTTAAGTTACCCACTCATTGAGCGGAGTGACACATCTTGAACATTCTGAGTGGCATTAGAATGAGCCTCACTCGGGTTAAGTGTCTAATCTCATCAAGTTCTGGTCGAGTGTCGACGAATACAGTCAATAGTTTAAATACTTGCTCGGTCCGTTGGATCTTTTATGAGATTGATGAACTGGGAATGTGCCTAATGCCAGTTTGCAGGTAATGAAAAGGAGATCTCCTAGCACTCATCTTCAGTGGAGAAGATTATCTGGCGAGCGGAAATAAAAGGAATCAGATTTGCTGCATAAATTCAAGTAAAATTGAACAAATTCCTCCTCTATCATCGTTCTTCAAATAAACATCTCTTCTCTTGGTGCTCTGTTCAAAATCGACTAAAGAATTTCCATCCTTCATTTGGTGGCCAACAGGTTTCACTCTTTCGCCACAATGACTGCATTCAGAGAGTATCTGCTTCTTGTCATTGACTCACAGCTTCCCGCTGGATTTGCTTTTAAAGCAACCATCTGCGGCAGATCCTAGCCATTAGAATAAACAGCAATCACTCAAAACATTTCGAATTCAAGAGGTGTCACAAGCGAGCATCTATCACCGCCATCTTGTGCATTTGGCCCACGAAGCCATCATCATCTGCTTCGTTCTTTTTGCTAAATTTCTTCAGCAATTACGCTGCAATACGTGCAGGAACTTTTAAGTGTCCGCCCACTGAAAAAGGAACAGACCGCTTGCACAATGGGCACAGAAAATACGCACTTCCTCTCATTATTATGCGTCCCGTCATAATTTGCACTCGCCGAACGGAGCCCCAGCGAATGCATTCACACATCAAATGGCACATGCAAATAGTTGTGGGCGTTTGTTTCGATTTGTTTCTGCTGTGAGTTTCTTTGTGTTCTTTTTATTGTTTCCACATTTAATCAATCCTTTGTGGATTGACCGAGTGCTGGCCGGAGTTCAGTGATCGGCTGGCAATTGTCATTGGGCGGCAATTAAATGCACGCTAATCTAATTTCTGACAAAGGGGTGGGTTGTGTTCTTTGTTGAGAGCGTGGCGTTTTGCATAGATTGCAGCTTGCTTTAGAATATACTTTTGGCTCGTAGGAGTGCGAATGGTTATTTTGTCGCAAGGCTACACCGCAGCTGGTGGGAATCTGTGCCATTGACACACATGCGAGGCATATTGGCGTGTTTTATATAAGTTGCAAGGACGAGGACGACATCTGCTTCGCCAGTATCCGGTTTTTGGATAATCTTGACTCTGTTGACTGTCTCATGTACCCAACCAAAAGCAATCTAAGTCCGAATCTATAACTTCCACTCAACCAGTCACGCTGACACCCAGTCTGTCTAACCAAAAAAAATAGGAGTGTATTGCAAGCTCTTTTCCAGGTCAATAGAGCGACAGCCACCCACCACCCTGTGCCAGTAAATTACTGTGAACCAATCCCATTTTTGCCTGCTCCACATTGGAACCGTGACAGATGTCAATGTCAAAGTTTGTCATAAAAATGAACTGCAAACAAATCATTAGTTCAACCTCTAAACATGCAGCAGTCGTTGTTGTGAATTCGATTAAATCGATTTATTAATCGATTAATCACCCATCCGCCGAGTGAATGACTCCCCCCAGAATAGAGGGCAAAACAAACAAAATAACATTACTCGTCTGTGCACTACAAGCTCGCAGGGAAACGGTGTTTTATTTTCGTCGTTTCAAGTTTTACACACACACTTTCCTTTGGCTCAGCACATAATGTGAACACAATCTCGAATTTCAGCTTTCGTAACGGGAAGCAGCACGGAGTTCGTATTCAAGGAGAATATACACAAAAACAAATATCGAATTCTAGAATGCGTTCAAAAACTCTGCACGCCTCTAGCACGTGATCTGCTGCAGTGACACTCAAGCTTATGCGGGGACTTGCAATGGCAAGCGAAACAAGCTCTTATCAGGAATTACAGTTTCCGTCGTCATCCGCGAACTGAGTGTGTTGAGATGTCATTCTAACGGGAGAACGTGACATTTTGAATTGTTTTTGTTTGTTTGTTTTTGTTTTTTGCTGAAATTGTGTGTTTGATTTGATTTGTGTGTCAAACTTGACTTGGGATCAAAAGTTTCGATGTTGGACAGATGACAGGGGGAATGGATACTTCCAAGAGGAGGTGGAGAGTTAGTTAGTCATCAAATGACGGAAATGTTTGGAAATTTTTGGGGCAATCGTCACGTTAAACATCACTGTTTGTTCATCAAGCAAACATTCGATGAACTCAAGGCCAAGGCGGTTTCTACCAAGTTGATGTATCTGGTTCCATTGTTTCAATTCGTCTTCGATTTGGAGCCCGGAGCAACGACGTGGATGCAGAGGACGTAGATGACTAGATTGGCGAACACAAGAGGAGAAGAACCTCGACCAACTTGGTATGCGAAACTGGAAGGCTTGTTAGTAGAGTTCCTGATCCACCCGCCACACAAAGAATTACATTTTTTATTTAAAAAAGGCCACCATTTTTCAATCTGTTCGCAATAATCACAAAAGGCGCCTGCAATTTGTGGTCCAGACTGACATCCCTGTCATAATCATATGCGTCAAACTCAACTGTCATCCGAGACTGCATGAGGATATGTTTCATTTAAGGATTGTCGGTTCACAATATGGATCGTAAACGAGTGGAATCGCGGAACGTATTCAAATTATGAAAACTTACTACAAATATATTGTTTTATGTTCAAAGCACGCTTCGCGGTTTACAAACAGTTTATAATCGACACAGGCGTCCATCTAAGCATACTGTTCTGTAACAAATTCAAAGAAACTAACTCAATTACAGATGTCTCAAGGCCTAACCATCAACGAAATGCATGCTCTACCGAAAGCACAGCTGACATTGCTGAAAATGTTGAAGAAGATCGAATTCTATCGATTTCACGACGACTACAGAATTTGGGCCCATCTCTCGTTTCGAATTTTCATTTACATCCTTGTGAAGTTCAGCTCACTCAAAAACGAAAGCCAGCTGACCACAGAATGCGTAGAACATGCGCAATTTTGATCAACGTTTGTCTGATCAAATTTCACACGGCATTTCTTTCAGCGATGTGGCGCACTTTTCACTGTGGTTGGACGTTAACGAACAAAAAATTGTCGCATATCGCGTATCGCTTGCTAGTTCATTTGCAATTAATTTGGGGCATGTTCCAATTGCATTTTCAAGCGGCATGATGTTGAAATCTGTTGGCAGTGCTCACACAAGTATATCTCAACCAAAAATAAATCCGTGCAATTTGACTGCAAAATAATTGGCCGCTGAAGTTGCGGCAAAAGAAAGCTCTCGTATTTTTGGCAGCGAATTGGAAGAATGTGTTTAATTCACGCGCAATATGAACGTCAGATGCGGTTTGTTTACAAGTCAAAAGGCGCCATCTTTGCTCGAGATCAATTTTGAATTGAAGGTCGGTACTTCTCAGTTAGGTAGGCAGGTAGTGTGACTGGCATGTTTATTTGTGAAACTATGCTTCACTTTGATCTTTAAGGTCCTTTGTGCTGTCACTGTCACTTCCGCCCGACTCTCTGTTGGCCATCTCAGCTGGTGTTTCAGAGAAATGGAATAAAAGGGAAAAGCGACATCACATGGAGAGCCGTTCTGTACCTCTAAAAGCTGCATGTTAGCTTACTTATTCAACCCCATTCAGAATGAGGATCATTAATGCCACACGAAGAAGAAGATGACAAAACAAATGACCAATCCACAGCTGTGACTAAACACAACCCAATTTGCTTCCAAATGAAACCCAAAAGCCCCACACTCGTGGGGGAAATTCCTTATGCCACCCAAGCGCCGCAATACCCTCAAATCCACGTGCCGCTTTGAAGGCAAACACTAATCCAATGAGTAATTAAAATCGCGATCGTACAAATAATTGTCTCGGGTATGCAGGCAAACACCTCCGGCTTCCGTCGATGCCCCTTCAATAGAGGCACAAAAAAATGGGGGGGAGAAACATTTCGTGTTGGAACAAACAAACGTGTCCTACCCCACACCAGTGAACGCGACTCCACCTCGAATTTGTGCGTGCATGGTGGGTAGTCTATTGATTTCGAGTCGAGGGTCTATTTGCGACTTGGAAACAAAACCGAACTGACTGTTGGCAAACGGGAGTTAGATTAGATTAGGCAAGTCCGAGTACAATGCACGCGCACCGAAGGAGCTCTGTGCTGCTGTTTGACAGCAATCGATGGGTTCACTTGTTTTAGGAGTCGAATGTAATGTCGGAATTCCATGTGGTCACGAAGAACGAAGGAGTTCAGTTACCTTGGACGATTGTAGTTGCCTTCAAGGACAGCGTATAGAAAGAACGATTTACGGGTGCTGTCGAGACATGGGAGAGTGAGAAGAGTAATGGAGGCGAGCAATTATAGCAAGGCATTAAATGAATAGACATCCGGCGCTAAGCTATGAATTTCTTAGGGTTTCCTAGTCCGGACTTGGCCGGAAACGACATTTAATTGAAAAACAGGAAATGAGAGGCAACAGCAGGCTAAACATGTTTGCTTTTCAAATGGCATTTGAAAATACGTTTATTTTCGACGTTCACACATGTTCTTCATTGTTCGGGAGACACTCTTGCGGGCAATTAAATTATATCCAACCTGTCTTTAGTTCTCTGCGATAAAAACAGTATCTGACCCTACGCCAAGGACTCTCCTCCAGAAGAAGACATGTTCAAGGGACTTCAGGGAAGTTGTCCCGCTGGAAGAAATCACCTCATTCTGTAGCAACCATCCAGTACTTAGATTCTGGTGCTATGACATCAAATGCTTGAAAGTAGAAGGCATTGGCGAATATACATATATTTTCACAACGAATCATATTTCTTTTCTTTTTCAGTCTATTCCGACGAGCAACGAGCTTTTAAAGGCTTTCCAACTGGAATTTGACAACTGTTGAACTGTCACTGCGATCGCACGCTTAAACCAATGAGCAAACTGTCAATGTCAAAACATTCAACAACATTTTCATCGTGAATTTTTCGTTTTTGAATACGACCTTCACGTTGCAGTCAATAGGGATAGCTACAGAAGCATGTTGCAGCGTTATTTCTTTACGTGGTTTCTACAAGACGGTGCCACAAGCCATACAGCGGGTGTAGCAATCGACTCAATTCGATGAAATTTGTATATCAAGAAATGGTCCTGTCGATCTGCCGCCTAGATCATCCGCCTAACACCTCTAAACTGCGGCTACGTTAAATCATTGGTCTATACCAACAAGCCGGCGTCATTAGAGAGCGAATAGTGAACGAGAAATAACCGCCATTTCCGTTGAAATTTGTGGCCGAGTGATCGGAAATTGGATTCAACGAATTGACAGCTATCGTGACCGTGGTGGAAATATAAACGACGTCGAATTTCTCTTTTCATCTTTTAATTGAACTTCAAACAAATATTAAAATTCTCGAAACTCAAGCTGTTTGCGTTTTACTAAAGAACAAAAAAAAACAAATCGTTGTCGTTATTGGAAAACCTGATACTTCAAAATATCTAGTTATGGTGCGATGAACAAGCATCTTCGGTGTAGTAGTCGAAATATTTACTACCTACATGTATTTTCTTAGTTCTTCTTCCCCTTCTTTGAGTGGACCAACAGTCCGGAATGATGAACCAACAAGCTTAGGGCGATCTCTGACTAGCTGCCTCAAGTTTGCACACCAAATCGGTTGAACTTATACTCCACTTCTGTGCGTCACCTTGGACACGGGAGTCTTCTGTTGCGTTGTCCCACAGAATCGGAGGATTTAGATGTGTCTGACCAGAACTAAATTGCGTACCCACTTGAGAAGTTGGAACCCCAGACGCCGTTTGGTCTGGTGGCAGCCGTATAGTTTCGTTAAGTAGACACCAGGGAGTCGCTTTTTTCATAACCAGAAGATAAAGGGTGGTTTTAAGAACTCAGTAAATTGGGGATCAGCGGAAGTTTGGAAGCAGATTTTTGAAGTTCACAGCCAATGCGACCTGGTTTGCACTTGAAATGTGAATAGTAGACGGCACTAAACGTAAGGAAACAAAGTTTATTCTGTTTGACACTTGACATTGTACTGCACTGTCAGAGTGGCCGAAAAATAAAAGCCCCAGCCCATAAAATCCGTTGCGTGCTGTCAAAATAATGACATAAACTTGTATGAAAGGGAGAGAGACCAGCAAATGTGGTCCGAATGACGAATGCGTCACGATGCCTGAAGTTGCCCACCGTTCAACTTTGACTTTCCGTTTGACAGATGACATTAATTCGAGTTCGTGCTAATTCTAGAAAGTTAAGCAGATCTGCGGCATCAGCCTTGCCATTCTGCACGCTGTAGCGTGAATGGCAAGGCTGATAATCTTTGAACGGTTATTAACGCAACGACTGCAGAGTCTGTGCAACCGACTGAATTTGTCAAGCGCCCATAGACATGGGAAGAAAATATGATGCGTAACAGGGCAATGACTATGAGGCGTGGTGATTAAGGAATAAATTTGAAGAGAGCTGAGTCACGTTGCGATCCCCATCGGCACATCACGATGAAAAGCAATGGAATCCCATCCGTAAAATCACTTTTCTCGATCGATCGATGGTCTATGCAAATGACACAAGTTATGCATCGCCTGGAATAAATTTAGTTCCATCCACATCATTCTCATTTTCCCAGAATTTTAAAAATGTCCATCATCTCGCATGAATCAACTCCCAATGTGTTGATAAACGTCATTGGGAAAAACATGTCAATAAAAGTTGTATGCACCAAATGCAAAACTGAAAAACTGCAGTAAGTCCCCGCACAAGTCGCATTTTACTGGAAACACGTCGTCTGCGAGTGCAACTGCTCGACAACAGCATGGGTGAGACATCAGTGCAATTAATTTCCTAGCTAGGGTCAAACGTGAGTGATGCAAGGGCTATCAGTTCAAAATGACGTAATTTTTTTGTTTTTTATTATTTTCTGTTTTCGTTCTCAATTATAATCAATTATTGCCTTAGAGGAGCTAAGTGCACTGTTGGAGAAACCTGTTTCCAATCGATTAATGCTGATAAGGTCTGTTGCGTGCATATTTCGCCCGCTTAATTCTGTGCACATGCAATGGCTCGGGCACTGCTGATAGGGTATTCATGTCAATTGGGCACAGTTTTTCGATCGGATTCTATCAAAGTGTCAAAGTTTATTATTCCCTGACGTGTACTACTGCCATTTTTCAAATTTTAGGCGATTAAATTGACGAGAAATGTTCGAAACCAGTGCCATTCACAATACAGTCGAGAAGATGAACACACAAGCGCCCGAGTCTAATTTTTCAATCGTTCAACTTTTGGCAGCTGCATTCATATTCGCGCGTGTTCGAATTAAGATTCATTTGTTCTTTTTTTAGTTTTCTTGTGTTTTCATTGGATTTCTGAGAAAATGACTCAATCATTTGAATTGCTAATTAATTTCGCACGCGGTTTCCCGTGCGTTTAATCGGCTTTAGACTAAATATTCACATTGACGCAAATCGTGGAGAATATTAGCGAGTTTCAATACGACACGCACCATATTTTAGTCAATTTTAAAACCGCATACGACAGCATTCATCGCAAGGAACTATTCGAAGCGATGACCGAAGTCCGGAGCCCGGGCAAATTGATCCGCTTGTGTCGTACCACGTTAAGAAATACGCAATGCACCGTGGAGTTCGGTTCAAATACCTCCTAACACAGTTCGAAGCCTGCTCCGGATTTCGGCAAGGAGATGCGCTGACCTCTTCAATATTCTACTGGAGAAGATAGTGCCGCGGGTAGCTTTAAACACGGAAGGCATTATCTTCTACAAGTCAGTCCAGCTGTTGGGTTACGCAGATGACATCGACATCGGCGCCCGTTCCCAACGTTCCCTGGTGGAAGCTGTCACGGCGATTGAAGAACAGGCGAAACTAGCTGGTCTTAAGGTTAATGAGGAAAAGACGAAATATATGCTGTCGACCCAGAAACGTTCCGTCACACCCCACCTGGGAAAAAATATCACGATCGACTTTGAGACAGTGACGGAGTTTGTCTACCTTGGGGGAAACGTGAACTCCTCAAAAGACATCATAGTATAGATCCGACGTAGAATTGGCATTGGCATCCGAAGGATGCTCTAACAAAACATTTATTTCGCTAGTCCTGCTGCTACATGGAGCCGAACGCTGGACGATAAGCAAGAAAGCATAGCTGATTCTTGGTGATCTCGAAAGAAAAATTTCACGTCAGATATATGGTCCCGTCTGCGAAGTCGGTGAACGGTGGGGAAGAAATAACCTAACCTACATAAATCTATGAGGTGAACTGAAATGTGGTCCTGAAGGCAAAAATCCGTCGACTGTACTGATTTGACCACATCGAGGGCATAGACACAAATGCTCCAGCTAAGGGCGTCTTCGAACCCAAGTCTCCTGGTTCGAGAAGGATGGCAGACCGAACCTCCGGTTTAAAGACCAAGTCATCGCGGACTCAAGACAGCTTGGTCTTGATGACTGGAAGCGTGTCCAGGCCCGTTAGCGATGGAAGGTAGATATAGCTCGGAGTCAGACTTGCATGGGTCGCTGGCTTATCATAAATGAGTATTATTGACAAATATTATGGGTTGCTCCATTGACAACTTAACGAAAGAGGAACTGGAATTCAATTCCGGCACATTTGCACGTCAAAACTGATATTCGCTGTGAAGTTGGCTTTGATTTCTATTCCCCACAGGACCTCTCAATTCGGACGTAACTTATACAAAATGTCAGTGAAAGTAATTATTAACGACCGGACAGCCTTGGATATGAGCAGGGTGAATCTCTGGCAAACCGTTATGCAATCACGCCGATTAGCTCCGTAAGAAGAAAACTGGCAGACAAAGCCCTGGATGGAGCCAGACCACGTTGACTAATTCTGGAAATTGGAGCAATAGCAAGGGCCATGTGGCCAACCCTGAGCAAAAAGACATCAACATCCCTGATCAGCTTTAGTCGCAAGGAAGTGTGAACGCTAATAGGTGCCCTCACCGGGCTCTATGCCGTAGGCACCCGCGCATTGCGACTGAACATACCGCACAACGACATCTGCAGAAGCTGCAGAGATGAGAAAGAAATAGAATCTCTGCAACATCTGCTCTGCGAATACCTAGCCCTAGCAAGGATAAGGAAACAGTTCCTGGAAAAGTACTTCTTTGCGGACCTGGAGGACTTGATCGGTGTAGAAATTAAGTTTCTGAATTAGTCCTATGTTCAAATCCATTAAGGGCACAATAGCCCCAAAATGTTGGTCTAAGTGAGCCACGGCCGTAAGGGCACACATTTACCTACTTACGTAACTAATAACGACATTTTTGCAAGTGGATAGTCAATGGTCCGGCACATAGAGTACTTTACGATCGTACTTTACTCTGCAGTACCTGATGCAAGGGAGGACCACAATTGATAATTGATAACTTCAACGCACGTCTGATTTCGTTTGACAGTAGGTTCAAATCGAAGTTGTTTTGGACATACTGCAGAGCGGTTTCTATAGAAACGTCACAACGTGACGACTGTCAACGCTGAAGGGGAAAGAAAAGTTAAAACTTGACCAACTACAGTTCGTTGCGTGGGCGAAGTTATCCATTGTGTGTCAGCGTTGGTCTATGTGTCAGATCATATGAGTACCACTGACGCTGCCACACGTAAAGTATGCTATGTATGTGACGGAGCCTTTATTTGTACACCACCTTCACACTATCTATGTATAAATACGGGCTGCCGATTTTTGTGGTACACTTAAACGCCGTTCTACTCAAGCGAATGGCATTATACTTACACCATTGGAAAGGTAGGTAGATGTAGATGTGCACAATGTTTTTTTGCCAAAGGGTTGAGTAGAACTTTGGTAAGCACATGTACAGATTTATGTTATATTATTGCAGGAAATTATCATAGCACGCATTTAAACACATGATCGTCGAATTTCGACGACGGGCGATCGTAGTTCTACTAATCTACATACTTGACAGATTTAATTTCCCGCAGAAACTACGACGACTAAGTATTGTATCGCATTTTTATCGATTGTTTTCTATTTTCCTCGCGCAGACTCTTTTTTAATATTTTCGATTTTACACATTACTAGAAATTGCGGATATAGCTCGCAAAAATCAAACCAAATTGTCATACTCTTGTTGTCTCATCGAATTCACAGGCAAAAATTCAAAAATGCTCTGAAATTGGGCCACAAGTATTTAGACTCAACGACAGATCGGTTAGCCAAGGCAAAAAGTAGAAAAAGTTGAACTCCTCAACGACAACTCTGTCGAGTCTTTACGATTTGGCTCATCCAGCAAGGTTGTCAGCAGAAAATAACTGAGTGTCAACGCCACCTTGCAAATGTCTCCCAAAGGCCCAAACCCATAAAATCCGTTGCGTGCTTTGCCTCATGTCAAAAAATTGACAACTCATATAGAGCCGCAAACGCGGATTTAAATTATTTGTTTCTCCGCGAATCAATTATTCTCTCTGCGAACTGTCATACTGGAAACGCTATACACAAAGAGGCGAATGCGATCCACAAATTCACGACCAAAAAATTCGCAATGAACTGTCAGTTTTCATAAATTCTACTCGTAGTTCTCTGCGACTCCATATGAAGGAAGTGGCTGCGCTTGCGAAGTTCGCTATTCGTAGTGGAGCTCATATGAATAGCCCTTAAGACCTTATAAAATGGAGGGAGACAGCAAATGCGGTCCACAAGTGGAATGCATCACGACGAATGATATGGTCAACTTTTACCTTTTTCATACTTTGACAGTTCTTCTCCTACATAAATCATTGTAATCAGCTGTTGCCGTAGTGGCCTTGTTTGGATTTCGGAAGCAACGTACGTATTCATTGGGCACCGTCAAATACGATTTTTGTGGATTATAAACGCCTTTACGTCAAAACTAGTTAAATGAAATTTCTAGTAACGTTTTGTTGCTTTTCATTTGATAGCTATAAGGAAAAGGAATCATCATTTTTAGAAACAGGATGAATTTGTGGAGTGTTGTCAAGATAGTCACCAAATTTTGTAAGCAATCAACTTTGTAAACAAAACAACTTCAGATGAGTGAATTATGCATTGAAACCTGACGAATATGCAATGGAAACAATATTTCGCGTTTCTTTTCTGTTCGCCTTCTGCATTAGTGCGTAATGCGAAGAACACGCTGAGCATTGAGCATGGCGCAGTAATCAACAATGTTGGTCATTCTTCCCACTTCATTGCCCCTCTTTGTCAAGGAAGTGACTCTGATTAAAAAAAAAGTCAGACGATCACAAACAGAACCACTTTAAATGCAAAAGATATCTATTTCAGTTTTAAAGCCAACGGGCGTTTTATTTCTATTTTTCATTTCTGACACAATTTTGGTAGCTACCATAGCCGAGAAAAACCTCTGCGCATACAAAGTGAAAATTTAGCATAGAATTTAGCGCAGCTTTATCCTGTTCACACACTAAAGTCACATCATTTGATGTGGATGCGCGCTGATGAAATCAACGTATTTTAACATTTATAAATAAACGTACGGCACTTTAAATCGCCGTTAAATGTTTGACAGTTATCAAATTCTGTCGTTTGTTTTTGTCTTTCTGCGAATGGAGGAACTAATTATGCAGAGGAGACCACCGAATTTTGTCAAAAAAGGGGAAAAAACGAACACGTTTGGAATGTCAACTTTCGCGCAAATGTCAAAATCACATGGTTTCATGTTCCCTCGTAAACAGACATATTTGGGGTGGAAACGCAATCCGGAAACTGGGCGCAGTGGATCTTACAGCGAAGATGTTGCTTGTTTTTAGGGAGAAATGCAGAAAATCGTGCTGCATTTAATGATTGAAACACAATGGGGCTTCGCTGCTGGCGTTGACTTCCAACACAGGCAAATCATATGCTATGCACAAAATACAGCTTCGCGCTTTCTTGAGCGAAATGAGAGCAATGTCATAGAACGTACATTAGAGGCAGGGCACGTAAGGATTTTTCGACATGTTGGAAAAAATCAGTGCGAGAAGCGCTTTTACTCAAGCTCCCTTACAAATTGAGACATCTTCGCTCAAATTGAGAGTCAACTGACATTTGAGAAATGGCAAACGCCGACTGAGGTTGATTTAACGGGTAAAATTAGTGGATTAGTAAGGACACAATATTTTTCATGTGGGATTTGTGAATTAAAAACAGCTGATAAATTGAGTTCACATTTCAAAGCGCGTTTGAAGCTCTAGACTCGTAACGTGAAAAACGCCAGCAGCAAAGCCCTATTGTGTTTCAGGCATCAAAGCCATCTCCTAAGATTTAGTGTCAACTTAAGTGTGAACAACACAGCACATCAATGACCACAGCAACCTCCCAAAAGTAATCAACACTAACTCAACTGAAACTTGTTATGTTCCAAAGATGATCACATTGTTTTCACAAAATCGCTGCACACACGCGAAGTCAGTCTCAACATTCTACAATTTTGTTGCTTGTATCAGCAACTCCTCAATAAACTAGTTCTAGTCAGAGGCAAGAGCTGAGACCAAAATGAGATAAAACTGACTAGAAGGAAAAACCAACTTCCAATCAGCAAAGGCATACATCTCTCTCTGATGTGAAGCCAACCAGACAGACAGCTCTACTGACAGACACAACAATTAGATCAATAAGCTAAACAACACACTGGATGACCAAACCATTGGGGGATCTCAATATTATTTCACAAGAGAATAATTACGCAAAGCAACCGCTGGCAGAATGCTAATGAATCTCTTTCAGAATATTCTTGACTGCATTCATTAAATCTCCGTCCATATGGTTTGCATAAAATTAGCCAAAAGCATGTTAGCCAGTAACCAGTTTGGAGACACCGCTAAATCAAAGCCGCAACAGAGAGCGTTAAAACAGCACACACACACGAGCATGACCACAGACATGTTTATCGAAGTTGCCCAAACAATGGCCAAACACGGCTCGGAAATATTCTTTTTTTCGATAAAAATAAATAAACTAAATTTGCACACACTGAGTAAATAGATTCTCTTCTAGTTAACATACGATGTGTCGGAGACGGTTCGGTTCTGTTCGGTGTTACCGCTGAGAGATGACAACTTATTCCGCACGCGAACGATTCGAGTAGACACGAGTAACAAGCTCCTTTTCGATGGGACCACGCGCCAACGAGAACTGATGTTGCATAGCGCCTCGGAGAAACTTCGAAGTCTCGCAGAGAAGTCGAGTGTCGACTGCGTACAGCTGACTGGCGTAGTGGCGTCGCACAGCGGTGGATACACACAAAGAACATAACAGAACAGAACAGCAGAGCGACGACTCTGTGGGGCTGGGCGCTGGGGGTTTCGGCGACTAGAACTCAAAGAGGAATCGCAAAAAGTGTCGTCGTCGCTCGCGTGTGATACGAAAGCCCACAGAAGTGCTGTAAACAGAGAATCGGAGGAAATTAGAGTACATTCAAGGGGACACGGCACGAATGGGAGCCGCCTCCGCCTTTGCGGAAGCTAAGGGAGCGACCTACAGAGCTTCTGCTGAGTCCGCCGACCGTTGGTAATCCGAAGAATGCAATCCAATTTTAATTTCCTCGCTTTCATCTGCAGCTCTGCAAGCATACAATATTGTTAATCTTCAGGCAGCTTTGAAATGCACGAGACCGTGTGTGCCTTTGTTTGGCGTGTGTGTGGGGGGGAAATGCAATTAGTGCACTGTTGTGTCATTGCGAGCGAATGCCGTTTAGGTGCACCCGCTGAATGGCACGCAGAAGTCATTACCGTAAGCCAGCCATGAACTTGGCGCAGCAATAATCCGTCGCCAAGAGCCAGCAAATTAATGAAGTGCCAGTGTGGAAGGATTGCAGCAGTGTTCTGTTCGCCTCTGGGCTGCATTTGTGGTTGGCGCTTTGTTTGTTTATGGCCGTGTTGTGGGCTACCTTCAGATTTTGTTGAAGATGCTAAAATGTTGCTGATTTGATGGATTTCCCTGGCGGTGGTGTAAAACAATTAGTTTGTGTGCAAACTAAACAGGACTTGAATGGAACTTGTACGGTATCGCTGATGAATTTGCAGCAGTCACTTGAGTCTGAAAAACGAGAGCATTCGTTCTTGGGAATCAATTAAGGAGGGTTTCGAGTTTTGACCCTGGAAGCATGGTTGTTTCTGCTTAGTTTACTTCCTAATGGTGTCATATATGGACTAGCCAATAACACATTCGTCTTTGTTCTTCGCTGGAGATCAACGAACTTCACGAAGTGGGTCACACTCCGTCCGTCGGATGCAGATAAGACGGATATACGACGACGCCACTCGACGTAGATAAGCATTGATTTCAGGTGGATGTGATGAAGTATAGCAATCACTTGCTCAATGGCACACGATATTGCACAAGGGGAGAGTCTTAGAAACAAGTGAACCAAGCAAGCTGACCTATGGTTTGTTGATTATTGGCCTGGAACGGAATTCTTCGTATTAGGTCCGAAATGAGGAAAAGCTGCAACCGCAACAGAAGCAGAAGCAACAAAAGAGAAAGAGGAAGCAACTAGCAAGCCAACAGCGTTCACAGAAGTCTGAAAAGGTGCCATCAGCAGTGTTCGGACGCCATCGTGGTGGATCTACAATTATATCGCGACATTTGCCGATCTACCACTTCCGAATTCTCGAGTGTAGGATGTACCAAAATGCAAGGCCACCAGTCAATATGTGTGGCATCGGCAGACACGTACAAAGTTTGGCTAGAGTACTGAGTATGAGTAGCTCTTGGAGTGTCGAAGTATATTCAGACAGCTGAGGCTAGATCAGCGCTGGTGCGATGCTGCTCTGAGTGAGAACGAGAGATAGAGATCGTTTTACAATTCGATGCGAATGGGAAGAGCTATTTGCTTCAAGACTCTCGCCCAGCGCACGGTTCTCCCATAGCAGAAATAATAGAAGCAACACGGCCAGTTAGAAGACAATTCTCTTGCAAAGATGATTCGAAGTCGCACTGCAAGAACGACAAACTCAGTCAATAACTTGATCTCCTTGCTAATTTAGAATATGAATGAATGGCATGTTCGCATGCGGTCGGATTGTGTGCAAGCGTGAGTTTTACTGTGCCCAGTACACGACCCTGTGCTGCTTGCATAAGGGCGATAATGAGTGCAGTAGCATTTTATCGCTCTGTTATCGGTTGGCTTTGTAAAACACACGCTTGTGGAAACCGGGCCCTAGTGGGAAAAGTCCAGAATTCAATGATTCAAGCCATGATTCATGGAATTATTTTTTTCAGGAGCTCTCATTTCATTAGTAGGTGACGTTTCAGCCCGAGGTGGAGCAGGACTAACATCTGCAGCAGCCACTAGTGTTGTGCGGGCAGTTGTAACCACCCTCTTAGCATTGTCAGTGACAGTCGGCAAAGGGAATCAGGAAAGCGGCCATCGAGATATTCCACGAAAATTGAAAACCCTGGCTAATATACAACAGTTCAAGTAAAGGGTGTTTTTTTGTTATTTTTAGAAGCTGATTACCTTAAATTTACATTTGAATACATTCAACAGATGATTTTATGGCATTGTATGAATATGATTTCATTCATGTGACCGCTAAGGCTGATGTGTAATCCACAGATCCAATTTGTAACGTACCCTTTGCAGTACAGAAGAATGTTTTTCGGCGAGTGTTGGCCTCCAAGTTCCATTGTTTCGTGAAAAAGTTAGTAATCATGTCTCTGGACCGCTTACCGTTGACTGTAACCTGTTGACCATCAGCGGCTCATAAAGTGCAGCAAACATTGACATTTTGTGTTTGTAATGTGCTTCGATATTGGTTTTATTTTGAATTCCTCTAATTGAAACATGTTTTGAAAAATAAGTTTCATGATGAAATCCCAAACTAACCTCAAAGCAACCGAGAACTGTCAATACTCAGCTGCCCCAAGAAACAATGCTGTCAATTTAGAGTTCTCCGCCGTTAACCACAAAAACCCTTTACATATACAATACAACCTTAAAACCGCTTTCACAACAACAGTGCCACCTATGGGGTCCACAACTAATTTTTAGCCTACGAAGATGGTACCGTAATTGCCTACATTTGAAAAATCAACTAAATTGGTTAAAAATTACGGGCGGTAGAGGGAAATATATGTTTAAGATATATAGATTTTAAATGGTGTCTCAAAATTAATGCAAGATTTGAGTTTGCCGCCAGCAGTAAATTATTGACAGTTTGAAAAAAAAAAAAAAAAACAATTTGACAGCTGGGTTATTAAAAATAGAGCTTTCCATGACACAACAACGAGCTGTTTATTGAACGCTATCTCTAACATATTGATAGTTTGACGGCAACAGTCCGAACATTTGAAATTGAGGTCGAAAAAATGTTTTAACTTCGTCAACTGTGGAGAAATTAATTGAAAAATTCAGGGAGACTGGATCGGTTGTAGATGCTAAGCACTCTGGTCGCCCAAAAATAAGCCGTTCAAAATTCAAATGCCACCATCGAAGTAGTGTGTCAGAATGTTGATGACATTCGGGGACGTTAATCGGTGTCGTGGACAAGAGTTGCAAATTTCAAGAAGCTTGTATTTGTTTCCACTATAGGATGATATAGATGTGGCCAGTATGTGGTTTTTTAGAAACCTGGACAGTCGGAAGAGCAGATGAAGAAGTCCTTGGTGTTTTCGAGAGAAAAGGTCTGCGTTCCATCTTTGGTCCTGTTTGCGTTGAGGGTTTTTGGAGAAGAAGATACAACCATGAACTGTACGGGCTGTAGAGCGACATGAGTCTAGTCAGGCTTCTATGGATTCAGCGCCTAAGATGGCTAGGCCATGTAGAGCGTCTTCGACTCCGAACCAGTGGGACAACGCAATAGAGGACGCCCACGAAACGGATGGCGCCAACAAGTGGAGACGGACCTAAACGAAATTGGTGCGCATAATTGGAGACAGCTGGAAGCTTGTTGACTGAGGCCCAGGTCCACCCCGGACTGTAGTGCAACTAGCAGAAGAAGAATATGTGGTTTCAACAAGACGGTGCTACATGCCATACAGGTGAAACAATTCACTAACTGCATGAGACATTTCCTGGTCATGTACTCTCTCGTTTCGGTGATCGGAATTGGCCCCCTTGATCGTATGATTTAACACCATTAGATTTCTTTTTATGAGGTTATTTGAAGTCAACCGTGCCACCCGTGCTTTACATCAATGAAATTTAGTCACATTTCTGAAGAATGGTCGGTCATGCAAAATTTCGATAAAAGAGTGCGCTTGTGCCAGCAAAGCCGTGGTGGCCATTTGCCCGACGTGTTAATCCATTAATAACCCTATCCTATATGTTGTACTTTATGATTCAATAACAAAATAACAATCTACAGACAATTTTCTAATAAATCCAACTCTTACGTTCATTTTGGAACACCCTTTATAATATACTCCTTGAACAAAATGTTTGAGGAACAATATAAGGTACCACTCAACACTGAGAGAGCTTTGTTCGTTTACAATCCGATGAGGACATGGGCCTCAACAGCTTTCGAGAGTTGGAAAAAAAACCGATACAAGTTTATTACTAAAAGAAGTTAACGCATATTTTGTTGGACCACTGTACAGGAAGGAAATCACACACCAAATATCGTGGATATAAATAAATCATTGCTCATAATGCAACGAAGGTACTACGCTCCACATTCGTGCAGTACGAATTTCCCTCCAGACTTCCCGTGGTCCACGTCATTTCAACGAAAATAATTTCACATTTATTCCTAAATAAGCACACATTTCCTGTGAAAGTGAATATGAAACCATATGAGTTCATTTTTCTTATTCAAGTCACTACATTGGCAATCGGGACACATTTAGCGAGATGCAATTACAGTGGCATGCTCCACCTTAAGGGAGGGGTTCTTGGGTCAACAACCTACTGCAAAAATACGCAGTCACCAAGGCTCAGTTGGGCGTGGAACATTCGCGGTGGGTCAGAATAAGAGTCCACACCTCAAAAGCGGTGGTTTATGTGTACGAACGCTCCTTAGAAAAATCGCAATAAATTGTGTACAAAAAAAAGTTCAAGACAATTTGTTACATTGTCCTTCACTTTCTTGGATGGGGAGCACTGAAAAGAAGTAACTCTCTTCAAAGGGGTTCGGCTAAGTCAAACCTTTCCTTATTGCGAGTACATTCGGTGCATCAGGAGATGTGACATGGCTGCTCACTTCACTCACTGCGTTTCTATTAAATTCATGTTTGCATGAAATGATTTCAAATCAAATTCATATCGATTATTCCATTTATGAGAAGGAAACTATACACGCTCTGAATTCCGAGAAGCTACGAAACGGCGTTTGTAAAAATTGGGTCAGAACACTAAAAACCGACAAGTGCTCACATGGATATCGGACAAAGTTGATGGCGAACTCATAAACAAGGATGTATTTGATTTGAATGCCTGGCAAGTGAGTATCTGAGGTTGCTTTGGTATTGTGGGATAGGCAACATGCCGAGGTAAAGGCATGCGATCATTAGAGGTTTAACAACTTTGTGATTAATGAAATCCTTAAAGAAATGTAAACGTTTTACGGATTCTTGTAGATGAGTAAACAACGATTTTACACACAATTTAATGCACTCAGTTTTGTAAAACACCCCGAAATGTTCATCTCTTTAGGAAATGCGATCTCTGTCATTGGGAAGCAGAGCATGTGTTTTAAAATTAATTCCTAATTCAGTGGCAAGTCTCAGAGTTACAACCCTTCTCCAACAATCTTCTATTCTTCTGCTTCTGCTGGCGCTACAGTCCGGGAGTAACCTTGCCTTCAGCCAACAAACCTCTCCAATGGGCACGATCTTTAGCCAGCTGCCTCCAATTTCTCACGCCAAGTTGGCTAGTTTCCTTCTCCACTTGTGAGCGCCAACGGTTTCATGTGCGATCGCTATCAACTTGGCAAGATGGCAACAACGATCCCTGTTAATGCACGTGTCAAGTAGGTATATAGCCTCTTCGTGGCGCCCTCTGCAAAGCGTCTAGGGCGCGGCACCCGCCTGGATGTTTGCAGCGGCCCCTCTGTTGAGGAGATTACATAAGGACACGCCCCTCCAGGTTCGGGGACCTCTACGTTGTAAGAAATAGTTCAGAGACAATCACGGATGACCCTAATGCTGACGACCATGGGCAACGAAATAAGAACCAGGACCATTGCCGTCATCCCACGATCAACCACGTAGCTGAATTGGATTCAAAGAGCCTTTATGTTGCCTAATGTGTCTCAGACTCCTTGTTGCCCACACAGATTTGATTTGATGAAAGGCAATTGGGATAATGTGACAAATATTTGACTGGCATCTGTAATTTCCCATCCAAAAGGAGTTTCGGGGCAGTTAAACTCATTTCCCGAGTGTGTAATTGTTGCAGGAACGCCTCCTCACCAAAATCATCTAGTTCGTACGGAGGATACAATTGTAGAAGCTTTAGCCAAGCTCCAGGCGTTTTGATAAGGAATTTATCCGCTCGGATGGGTAGTAGCAGAGTGTCGCTACAAAAATCTCAAAATACAAGAAAACTAAACCCCTCAGGGATGAGGACTAAACCACCCTCAGCTCCATTTATTTGTGAAGCGAAGCCCATTTCGATATACACTTACGCCGCAATGAAAATGAACAAATGTCGGAACGTAGAGGAGCTCTAACATCGAAATTCTTCATGAAACAATAAGAGACGATCATGATTCTGTTGCGTGCTCTTTTTCCAAAAACCAAATGAACGAGAAATTCCAATGCAGCCAATTTCAACTGTCGTTGTGGCAGCACACAGCGCGAGAAGGCTGAATTCAATAAATTCGCCCCAACTCGGGTGTGTTCACCACTGCTTACCACAATTCTAGGTTTTTTCTTTAACCGACATTCATGTAGGAATAGCACATTATTCAAATGACCGCCTCAGCATCGCTAATGCATCAAGCGGTAGATCCAATTTTGGATGACTCAGTTCAATATGTTCGACATTCTTCCTTCAATAGCGTCTCGAATGTTGGCTACAAGCTCGGCCAAAAAGGTTGGTGTATGAGCGTAGACTAGCCCCAGAGAAGTTAATCGAGTGGTAGGACGTCGCATGATCGCGGCTGCCAATTGATGAAAAGATCCAGTCGTCAAATTTCTCTTTCACAACTTCGAGCATGCGTCCCTTGTGTGACATACAGGGCCGTCATGTTGCACTGGCCGGTGTCTCCTTCCTTCAATCCGAAAGAAATGAATTCCCATGATGCTGCCATGCTGTTTATAATTCTTAAGCCACAACAATCGACATTTTCCTCAACTCTGGCTGCGACGGCGACTATTTTCTTCATTTTGCACTAATCTCTATTTGGTTGGTAGCTTAAGATCCAAAATAGTGCAATCACTCTCGAACTTTGCCACGATTCGACGAATTGACTGCACACTGGTGGACATACATCATATCACTCACCTAACTCATATTATCAACTACATCTACCCTTCCGCGATCAGGGAAAGTGGGCTGTGTCGCAAAACGATCAAATCCAACTTTCCCTTCAGATGTTAGACCTATCAGTATCCTTCCATGTTTATCGAAAGTCTTAGAGAAAATCATAGCGAAACAGCTTCTAAAACACCTGTGTCTTAATAACCTACTTTACGAAGCTCAGTCTGGTTTCAGAGCAACATCCTGGAAGATATCAGGCAGAATTTTGATAAAATACAGGTCACACTTCTGTGTCTACTTGACTTCTCGAAGGCTTTTGACAAAGTGAATCACAAGATACTTTGCTGGAAGTTGAGAAATCTATTCTCGTTTAGTGACAGCGAGGCTTATTTACAGCTTCCTGTCTGTCAGATTTCAAGCAGTTGTTGTTAACTCTGACAGTTTTTCTGCACTTTTACTAGTCAACCAAGGCGTACCACAGGGTTCAATTCTGGGACCTATTTTGTTTTCCATGTTTATCAATGGCCTCAAGTTACACTCCAAATCCGGGTTTGACAGTTGCAGACGTTGAATGTCAGCTCTGTTTTAATGTTGCACCAAAGTGTGGAAAATAACGATAAATTGAAAAAGACTTTTCCGAAAAAAATGTATACACATTTCCAAAAGCTCTTTATTCGGAAGGCTGTACAAAAAATTCTTTACATTTTTAAAGCATTAAATTTCCCACCCTTTCGATTAATCTCGTATTTTGATTAAAATCACCAGCTCGTAAATGAGCTCCTCGAGAGATGTCAATGAAAAGATGACAACATAAACCCCAACTTCTAGTTTCGCCCAAGAAAAATAATACAATTCCCAGAGGGAGACCAGACCATTACGAGCGACTTCCTTACACACAAAAAAAAAAGAGAAAAACAAAACCAATTGTGGATTCCATCGAAGGGAAACTTAATGTTTGACTCGTGCTATTTTGTTTTTGTTTTTCTTCAAAAATACGCCGATACTCATAAACAGAGAAGTAAAATAGAAATAACACGTTTATGACCAATAACTTCCTCGAATTATCTCCCGACTCTGTTGCCGGGTGAATCATACGCATCGCAGAGTGTCTTCGAAAGTTACCAAATATGAAGAGCACCATCGATTGACTCACTCTATGCATGATTTGAATTATGATTAATGAGATGGATGGATTAGGAAAAACAAATTTGAAAAGTTTCCGAGTGTCGTTGGCTTGATTGTTGTGTCTGTCGTTGTTTTCTTTAAATGGCCTTGCTTCGGCACTCGGAGAGATGCTGGTGCCTCCATTTGCTGGTTGAAACTGGCGGCAATTTGCATATAGAGCGGAGGAATAAATGGGTTTTGTGAAATCAATTGACCGATGGAAATAAAAGGTCGATGCCGCAATTTACGATGGATGAGCTTCTCATCCATGGAATGAGCCACACGCACTGCAATATGATGGGAGACGTTGGGGAGCTTCTTCGGCAATGAGAGTTCTTCCAAGTTGGAAACAATTATGGTGTTCAAAGGACAGTGAAAAATTGTGCGTGAATATTAATTGTAGTACAAGAAGTTATCTTCATGAAGTCGTGAACAACGAAGCCAACTTGAACAGGATTGATAGTTTTGTGGTAGCGATATACTTCATTCAGGACAGGGGCGTCCGTTATCAATGAGATGTAGCACTTCATGTGCACCGAATAACTGCCACCTGATCCGAGCAAAGGCAGGACAAAAGCAGATAAAGTGCTGTGAGCTCTACATTGTCGTCGTCTTCTTCCCAAGCGTCGCAGATGGTTTAATGGATTAGATCAAGCTCATTTAGGTGTTTGGCGATAATGTAGTGGACCGCTAGTACGCCGGTAAGTCGTCCGCAGTCTTTTTTTTCAAGAGATAATAAGAATGCCTTACAGGTCTGTCTTCATCCTGAAGAGTCATGCCACACCCATTTGTGCTCTCGTGAGGTCCAACCATCGATGGACGACGCAGGTAGTGCCAATGCTGGCTCAGGTCCTGAGTACCTCCTCTGATCCTTGTTCAAAGTTCATCGGCGATCTCATTTCCTATGATCCCGTGGTGGCCCTAGCGAATTTAGAGTGCCGATCAAATTCAGAGAAGACTTGCATTCCTGATTTATACTGGAAGTGGTTAAAGGGTTCAGCAAGGCCTTAAGCACAGCTTGGCTGTCGCTACAAACACAAATGCATCGCCTCTTTCACCTGTTCTTCACAATATAGTTCATTATCATTATGATCGCTTTCCGTTTCGAAAACCGACGCAAATTGACCTAACAAGGTGTACAGTCTAATGTTGTCGCCAATCCACGAGGGTCCAGATCCTTCATTGGTCTTGAAGCCGTCCATGAAGATTCGCTTACAGTTCTTTCGTGGTTCAGATTCTGGGCGGAGCTAATGCTCAGTGCAGGAAAAGTCGGATGATGTGCCTCAGACGACATATCCATAATACTGGGTCAAATGAAATGCGGTGCACAAGGTCATCGAAGCTCCAGTGCGAGTTGTACCAAAGACCACTTATTTTTAAGCGGAAGATGGCCTTGAGAGTGCACTCCATGATGCGGTTATCAAGAGGAGGCGATTCAGCAGTGCATCAAGAGCAGAGCCAGGCGTAATAAGGTAGAAAAGAAAGCAGCAGTTACGTATTTACGCGAAAGCTTATTCCACCAAGCGACCGACGCAATCAATTTCTCTTGCAGTATTTGAGAGACAAAACAAAATGAGTTACACAGATGTCCCACTTCAAAATCCGTCTAAAGAGACTTAAGTCAACTTAAAAAATCGAGGGAATGGAATAGAAATAGAAGATTGTGTCTATAATTGCTCACTGTCCTGAGTTTCGTTAAGTTTCGTTCAATTTTACAAAATCAAAGACTTTTCGCTTTATACGTCACTTTATACAATCTTTTTGGTATTGGGTCTTAAGTCCCTTTCGATTTATACATTACTAAGATAATATATTAAGAATACATATTTAGTTGGTTTCATAACATGCACATTCCGGTACAAAAACACGAGTGAGAGTTTAGATTAACGTGATCTCCTGCCTTAAAGCTTATACCACGAGGTGCGTTCTCGCAAGTGGACCAAAAACACTGAACCAACGCCGGGATTTTGGCAATGATGAATCAATTAAGGTCCCCTTGCTGCTCTATTGGTAGTAGGACCTGCTTGTGGTGCAACCTCAAACCGATTTGAATCATCTGTCATCGCACACATATTTGGAGCGTATGCCACAGCACGCATAGAGCTGCTTATAATGCAAAGAAGACAGCTCTGGCTGCAACAACCAAAAAACGTCAAACGTTATATTTTGCCCGGTCTACTGTTTTTCTTAATGCATGAAACAGAACAGTGCGTTGCTGCGTCACGTCGTCTTTCAACGCACACAATTCAATGGCCATGCACAGAATACTGCGGCCACCTACGTAAGTACAAAATGAGAGAGATGAGAGGATCGTAAAACGTAAGACCATCGCATGTCATTATCGAACATGTTGGAAATTTTTTGACAGATTGGTGCGATGATAAACAGCTGTCTACATTTTAACAATTTTAACAAACGAAAACAGCTGACACAATATTTTTCATCTGGTATTTGAGAGAGAGATAAGGCTCCGGCCCATAGAATCCGTTGCGTTCTGTCAAAAAATTGACAGATCTGTCCCACAAGTAGTTGTTTGCGTTGCGTGAAGAAAAATGTTTGTGGGATCCAAACGCACGCACGCGACAGATTCTATGGGCTAGCATCCGTATTAGGTCTGTTGTCTGAAGAGTCGTGTCGTAGTAAATAGAGAAACGCAACACTGCGTTGGTGCTGCCGTCAGAACATACTTTTAAATTACAATCCACATTTATCAGCTGTTTTTATTTCTCAGACGAAAGTTGACACAGAAACGTGAAATAAAACACTTAATTTGTAAGAGATGCGTCAACGGAACGCACTTTCTCACGCAAATCTTGTCGAATTATTTGCGTGCACTCATACGTTGTTATCATTTCTATATTTTTTTACAAACGTCAAAATGCCAGTATTTTGGGATGCGTACTTGGTGCTGTTTGTGTTGGAAAACGACGGTAGCACCACGCAGCATCTCGTTTCGGTTATAAATGAGTGCGTCGACACACCTTTGTGCAGAGCATTCTTCGACCACGACAGCTCAGCAATGGTGAACCCAATTTGAAGGACATTTCAATCAACTTGACGTGTGTTATTGAAGTTGCGCACTTCAACGGTGCCAGCAATAGAGCTTGTGTCGGGGAAATCTCAGAACAAAGCACTGAATCCTGCTGAATGTCTAAATGTCATTCTACTGAATAAACTCTCACCCTTTCGCTTGTCACGACAAGTTCTTTCCTTTTCCAACGTCAATTATCACGAACGACAAGTTCCAGAGTCAACTTTCCACTTTTCACGGCCTTCAAGCCCGTCCAAGAATAAATCAAGACCAGAAACGCGTTCCTATATCTATTTAGAGAAACATTAATCTCATAGATCTTGGTTGTTCCAGAGTGCATCCACCAGCTGGACATACCGCAGCTGTCGGCCACCCTGGGTAATGCACAATCAATTATTGCATTTATCTAACACAAGTGCAAATAAATGCGGAAACTTTGCACCAACCAGCGGTTGTGGGCCACGCTGTGGCCACAAATAAATTAACATCAATTGAATCTCGATAATTCTTGACCGATGGTGCAGTCATGCAGCGAATGTATAATCGTATTTGCACTCAATTGCATAATGTAATCCGGTTATGAAAATGCAAACGCCAACCATGCTCGAAGTCATCGCCTCCCAGCGAATAGATTCGATTCTAGGTTCGGTGAATGACGTTTGCGTATCGATCTGCACGGGAGTCACGCAATAAACAAGAACACAAAATGTACATTTACCCGAAACCGGTCAGCCGAAAGCCGAAAGCGGAACGTCAAGGTTACCAAACTTTCTGACATGTATCCATCCATTTGGCTTATGACAAAAATGAAAATGCAGGCGTTAACCGGAGAGGAATGCGAACATACTTGGTGTACTTGCGTGACGGGACGATGGAATGGGAAGACGACAGCGCATTTGTTAGTCATCCTGGATTCAAAGCGTGTTCAACGAGGAGAATTTTCGTTTCATGTTGAGACTGAGAGACACGTTGCCGGAGTGGTTGTCGGTTGGGCAAGCCATTGAAATGCCAAGAGACGGCAGGTGCAGAGGACTCTGAGTTGTAATCGGTTTTGCGCATTCGTTGGTGAAAGGGGCTTGACAAGAAATTCTTAGTTCGTGTTGTCTGTGACCCCAAAGGGTGGTACGGAAAGTGGCACTTCTGACACTTGTTTTTTAGCATAGTCTGTTCGGCTTTATGTAATATGACAAATTGTCTAGTGACACGTTCAATAAGGTGTATGGTTGGGCCATATGTGTTCCTTATCCTTTCACGCTCTGTGAAACGTTAAGACTCCCATCAGACTTGCTTCAAGATCGCATTGCTGAGAAGAAGGCAAAACGTCGAATTCTACAAGGAGGTTGTGCACAGGACGCAATCCTACACTGAGATAGCTTCTTCTACTTCTTAGGGCACAACAGTTCGAGGTGGATCTGACACAACATGTCACTCCAGCCAGCACGATCTCTCGCCAGCTGTCTCCAGTTTCGCACAACACGTTGGCTGAGGTCCCCTTCGACTTGTGAGCACCAACTTGTGACGTCGTCTGTTGCGTTGTCCCACAGGCTCAGAGTCGAAGATTCTTCAGGCCGGAGCTAAGTTGTCCATACGCTGTACATGGCCTAGCAGCCTTAGGCGTTGTATCCGCAGACGCCTGGCTAGTCTCATGTCGCTGTACAGCCCATGCAATGGGTGGTTGAACCTTCTTCTCCAAATGCCATCAACGCAAACATGACCACAGATCGGACGCACAACTTTACCCTAAAAAAGGCCAAGAACCTCTTCATCCGCTTTGAATATAGTCCATGCCTCTGCGCCGTAGAGCAAGACGAGGATGATCAAGATCTTCCGCGAGAGAGCCCTGCTACTTAATTGCTTTTTGAGGCCAAATAACTGAGATGGTTAATCAAAATAAAATCAAATAATAATAATATGGTGGGGCCTAGTTTCTCATCAACCTATCGTGTTTTGCGTGCTATTGTTCTCACACTAGTGGAAGGAAACTACAATTTGATGCCGACTCCGAACGGCCAAGTTTGAGACGCTTTTTCTAGACAGTCATACTCGCATTGTCAGTGACTTGTAAGAGTTGGGGCCGTGAACATTATTTTCGTAGGCGTAGGGGTCGTGCGTAGGAGTCGACGCACAGACAAACAACCCCACGGCCGTCACAAAAACGTTAAAATGTTTAAATAAACAAAAAAAAACGATTTGAATTTCCGGTATCGGAAAGATGTAAAATGGATATGTTGGTTGGTAGATTAGGATAGTATTTAGACCTACATCCTACCAATCGGAAGACACCCCACCCTTTCATGAAACAGTTAAAATCTTAATATTAGCAGATGTCACCACGAACACCAACAGAAGATGGAATCTAAACGGCACATCAGCCCTCGCTGAAACCAAAAAGGACCCTCCTTTCAATTTCAACATATGCACATAAGCAAAATTGGAGCTGCCGAAAGGGAACCCGCCACCCTTCGACAGTCTGGTTGCCGCAGCTAACATAAAATTAAAACGTCCAGGCGAATGTAGAAAATGCGCCTAAATTACACAACTCTATGTGTATGTGACTTCACGCATAATTTTAAAAAGTATGTTTTCATTTACGGATGGGTCATACAGGCCAGACGATGACTGAGGTTTATCTTCGGTTTTAGTGACATCACAACCGTAACTGTAGCATCACACTTACCTAACCTGATCTAGACCTAGTTAGTCCATTTTACTCGTACTGTCACTTGTATAATTTAGGTGTGATCCATTAACCACTGTTGGAGAGCAGAGGAACTGTTGCACACTCTCTATCTCTTCTTGACCAATGACCCGTAACTATACTTATACGTGGTATAGTTGAGCTGTTGTTTAGTTGGCCAGATAAGTTTGAAGATATAGCATGTTCTGCTGGCCAGGTATATCGCATATCATTTGCAGTTGCCGAGGGGTTTTGTTAAGTACATTGGGGAGAGAGTTGTTGCGTGCCGGACTAACTTGTCTCACCTCACCTGCCTGAAACGTCGCTCTGAAAAAAATGTAACTGCTCAGCTATCTTATTTAGAGATTCGCGACAGGGAGTTCGGATCTTAGGGAGACTGATCGCAGTACTTTAATGGTTCCTAGACTTTTGTTAGTATTGCGAAGGAGGCCGCAAAGATGGGTTTCACGATAAATGAGGGTCGCACCAAGAAATAAGTATATGCTGTTAATAAGAAAGGACACCCAACACCGAAGTCTCGATGGATAGCTAGATTTCAGACAACGACACGACACCAGTGCTGGTTCTTGGGGTGATAAACAAAGCCCTCACTCGAACTACCAACGCGGCCTTCTATAAGAGCTTAATCATCCCAGTCCTGCTACATGGCGCATAGACGTGGATTTTTTTCAAAAGCGGATGAGGTTGCCCTTCGCTGCTTTCAGAGATTTTCGGTGTTGTCTGCAAACTGAACGCTGCAGTGTTCGGAGTCTTTCGGAAAGACGAAGATTCACTTGATTATAGAAATTACTCCTGTTTCGACATTCGAACGAACCGTATGGAGTGCCTGAATGGATTGCGGTTGTCTCAGAGAGTCCTGTCTGGTATCAGGGTCTCAGAATGTTTATTGCGAGCGATGCGTGGTGTTGTGTAGTCAATTTTGTTGAGCGAGTTGTCAAAATCCTCTAAGATGCAAAGGAGAGTGTGGTGGATGAGCAGCGACATTGGTCGTCTAAATAAGTCAAGTGGATAGTGATTGGCATCTGAAGAGATGCACCGCTGTTAAAGTTCCTTGAGGCTATCGAATAGGTTAGGATTTTAAAGCTCAAGACTGAGTCTGAGATAATTGGTTTTATCTGAGAGCTTGTAGCTGATACCGTATATGGTTGGGGCGCAGTATGCTATGCCGCTAGAGTAAATCGCTCATGTGGGGGCAACAATTTTCAAAGGCTAATAAATCTGGACTACACGCATCTCATCTGGCCAACGGCTGTCATCATTGGAGGTGGAATTCAGCTAATAAAAGGTGGGATAGTGATGGGATGTATGTCTCATACAGCAATAGCTACCTTGCAAACACGCATATTATAGTAGCTAAGTGAAGCTGGTTCGTTAAGAGGCAGTCAGCAAACAAAGTTCGTAATAATCCTTGATCATTGTTAGAGTAGTGGTGGGTTTGAGTCAAATTGAGTCATATTTTGTTTAATTTATGGCAAGATGCGATGCACTTAACCACTCCGCCTCCGTAGCCACAACAAGTCACCCGTTCCAACACACAATTGATGTCGAAATGAAAAAAGCCACAAAATCATCTCTCATCGTCCAGTGGTAAATTACGTTCCGTCAAGACTGTAGAACCTGTCTCCTGATGTCAATCTTAGTTGCGAACACCGAAATGAATGTCATTGACTCCACAGAAAATGGTGCCACCGAGTAAACGATTGCCGTATCCATTTGAATGTCGAGACCTTGTGTACACCGGCTGACGCATTAAGCCGGTGCACAACTACCATCGACAAGAGCATTAAATATTATTGCCGTTTACGACGGCGAAAAAGGTAGTGGAGGCAGTACAATGGAATGAATTTTATACTCAACGATTATGGCAAATTTGACCGCCAGTCAAATAGCCATTAAGTCGTCGGAGTCCATCTGTCACACACGTCGAACGTATTAAGGTCTAGACTGGCGGTCGTTTCTTGGTGGGAATGTGAAAGGTTTACGGCAAACGACCAAAATGCTTTATGGCGTGTAACCGGACTGGGACATTGATAGGAGAAATGCGCGACAAGCACCTGTTTAACGATTGAAAAGATTTGAGATTTACTGTCCTTTGATAACGTCCTGGTTATTGGATTAACTGGCCACAGCAATTAGGCAAGCACTTAAAGAGATTTGTGATAAGTGAGGAAACAAAAATTAACACGTTTCGTGTTTTATGCTTAACGTGATAGTAGATGGCAGCATCAAGCAGCAACTTTCAACGTCCAGTGACATTTCTTGGGGAACACTGACTTTCTTTTGCGATCAAAATCGTTTTCCGCATCCACGACGCAATTGAGTGCTGAGAAATTCTAGTTAAACCTTCTCCACGAGCAGTGATTAAAAGATTTATGCGTTCACGCGCATGAATCATTTCGGTTTCTGTATAAACAAACTGTGATCGGATGAGAATTTCTTGCAGACTCTTGACTCTGTTATCTTGGTTCTTTAACCACACAAAATACTCATGCAGGGCAAACATGCTCTCGAGAGCAGATTGAACATGATGGCGTATCGTTGTTCGATAAGCGACCACAAGCTTAGGAACAGATGGTGCTCCGTAGTTGGTTTGATAATGATTCAGCAAGTAAACAGACTTATGCAAACGATGTAGACGTTCAAAACAAAGGATAACTACTGGTTTATGCGCGAACAAAGAAACTCCGTAAAAATTGTAGGATCAATTCAGAGTTTTCCTCTTAGTCAGTTCTGTTGCATGGATCTGCATTGAGACTATGTCGACCAATCTTACGTTGGTGGGTCGTTTTCGGAGCTCATATAACTTTTTTAAGTTACATTGCACAAAGCTGTTGTCGCGTGTTGACAACATTTGAGGCACACATTTAGATTTTGTTTGCTCTTGCAACATATTTTCCGCACAAGCTGCAGATAAACTCCGATTTGTTTTCTTTTCACCAAAACACATCTGCCAGATTTGTTTGCTTGTGGTGGAACAAATCTTGGCCGCTTGACAGGTGGGATGTCCAATGTCGCTCTGATCGAAGGGGAGGCAGTGTTGTCTGAAACGAAAGCAGTTCTTTCGATCTGCTGAATATGTAATCTTTGATCAATTCCACACCAAGGTCATGGAGAGTTTCCGTTCGACATTGTTTGCATCTCCGATAACTTGTATCGATTTGAAACCTCGTACGATTTATTCTTCATTTTGATCCATTTGACAGCTGTTATTTTATGCGTTTCCTTTGCAGAAGAAAATAAGTGAGTCATGTTCTCAAGAAAACAAAATCAGATACAATGCAGAGCAGCGTGACACAGCTGACCTGTACAACATTTGCTGTATAAACAAAGGTCTTCATTTAAGTCGGTTCAGATTACGCTGTGAAACCGATCGTGTAGAATTTCCAAACAAATTGCACATAAGACATCTACATACATAAGTCCAAGCGTTCTCGTTGGTTCCCTTAAGCCGCCGAATGTTGCAAATATACGAAGTCTCGGTAGAAGTACAGACACAAATTGTAAGCCATATTTCTCTGGATAACTTGGTTTGGATACTTACTTGGATTACTGTGTGAATGAAGAACGTCCATGGAAGTTGAGTAATTACACGTCAACTATGACACGAATTAGAGTGCAACAAACCAGCTGGCGAGGATGGTATCCTATATACCCTGAAATCAGAAAGACATGGGAAGAAGAAAGGCTACCCACATCTTGGAAGAAAGGCATAGTCGTGCAGATACCAAAGAAGGATGACTTCAATGCAGTAACTGGAGAGGAATAACTCTACTTCGTAGATTTCGTAGATTTCCTTCGATTGAAGTCTTCCTTGTAGAATTGAGGCAAGTATCTAGTGTATTGAGTCCATATACCATATACCAGATACTTGCCACAATTATACAAGGCAGACTGCAAGGCAAAATCGAAGAAAATTTACGAGATGAACAGGCTGGGTTCCGCCCACATAGAAGCTGCGTAGACCAAGCCAACACTCTGAGCATAAGTTGAGCAATCTATAGAATACCGCGTACACATCTATACATGCTGCTCATCGATTTGCAGAAGGCCTTTGACACCATCAAAAGAATTGCATTTTGGAGAGCATTTAGTAAGAAAGGAGTATCCCAGAAAATAATTAACGTCATTAGAGCGGATCTCGCGGTACTGCACAACGGAAACATCAAATACAAACACAGAAGTAAAGCAAGGATGCCCACTCTCACCTCAACTGTTCACAATTGTCCTGGATGAAATTATGAGAGAAGTCTGCGCGCAGAGACGTGGAATAACTTGGAGTCTCAAACGACAACTCGAGGATTTAGACTATGCGGACGACAGTTGTCTACTCTCACATAAGCTCAGCGACATCCAAGCTAAATTAGAACACCTCGCAAGATTGGCACGATGCGCCGGATTGGAGATAAATATCCAGAAGACTAAGGCCATGACAATCAACGCTTGCAACAGAGGAGATAATTCAATCAAAGGAAGCTACGTCGAATACGTAGATAGCTTCTGCTATCTATGTAGTATAAGAACAACAGACGGCAGCGCAGAAGCAGATGTTGCCTTAGACAACAGACTTCGAAAAGTAAGAGCAACATTCGGACATCTACAACCTACATGGAGGAGTGCCCAGATTTCCAGAAACATGAGGCTCAGAATATTCAATATCAATATTCACATGTTTGCCGACAGCATTACCAGAATGGCGTTAGAGTGGAACCCTCAAGGCCAGAGGCCGTCCCAAGAGCACCTGGAGAAGATCTATAGTTTGGAAACAGCTGCAACTAGTCCAGTGAGATGGAGATGCCAAGTGGAAGCCCTATGCTCCCAAGAGGGGTGACAAAGAACCACCAAATTTATACTCGTCCGATAGTCGATTTTGTCTTTGTTTGGTCGTCGAAACCCGAACAGAACTTTTTTGCGTTTCGACGACCAACCGACCAACTAGACTCAAAAGTGTCCAGACATGATTCCACGAACTATTGATGGGCCCAATAAAACATAGATTCGCACGATTGTTTTGGAACAATCCACAATAGTCCAGACATCGGCATATGCTTTTGTCGATTTATCGCGATTATCACGAGATATAAAATCAGTTCAAGTTAGAGGGAGTTCGACGTAGAGGATGGTTTTTGTACGGAAAATTGAGGGAAATGCCAAAATATGACGAAGAAAAACTTCGAGTTAGAGAGAAATTGGACTTAAAGGGAGTTAGACTCAGAAATAAGAGAGCAAGGAGATATCCAACTTCGGCGAGAATTTACCCTAGTCCACACCGGAGAGAAATGTGAGAGTAGTGGAACTCTCTTGTATATGACACATACTCTTACAAAAACCATGGATCCACCACAATATGGCGGCCGATTCGTGGATTTTGTGGGATAATGGCGGCAGATTCGTGGATTTTGTGGGAAATCGTCGGCAGATTCATGTATTTGCCCAATCTCATGTACTTTTGTTCGGAGGGTGTTCAAAAGGTGACTCATATTTTTAAGAGCACATATAATACTTGGGTGAATAAAAATGTAATGCTATTTAAATAATACATGTGAATCTATTTACAGGAATATTTTGAATCAATTTAATTCTTCAAAGTAATATATAGGCGATCAGTTTGCAGTTGTATATCATTCATGAATTGTGAAAACTCATGAATTTAAATTTCATAATTGTTCAGAAAAATGTCTAAATAATGCAACTAAAACTAACTCATGAAAATGGTTGTCAAAATTTGGAATAAACTTCCATCACATTTCTTTAAAAAACTAAAATGACCAAAAAAGTTATTTTTTTAAATGATTCATGCAAATTTTTCAATATTATTATTATTAGTAATTTTACACAAGTTTCGCGTGAATGCATTTGATATGTATTATTCATACATGTGCAGAAATAAATATGTACATTAAGTAAAGTATTCATTAATTTTATCCTAGTGCTTCAGATAGTAATTCCCACAAATGGAAGTTTAATAAATCTGCTTCATGAACATACGCTTTTTTCGTTTGCTTACCCCTCCTTTCTGTGTTGAAAATTTAACACCAAAATTTGAAAAAAGTTCAGTAACGAGCGAATTTTAAAATAAGAACTCTAATTCACCCTAATACTACGGTTGGGGAAGAGTGTCAGCTGTTTACCAGCTGTTCGTAAGAGCTCACATGTATTCACAGACAGGGGAGAAAAGCGTATAAAAAACGCTGTCAGATGAAATCAAGGGGCAAGAGAGGTAGAAGTTGGATATCTCCTTGCTCTCTTATTTCTGGTTAGACTTAGGGAGAGTGAAAAATAATCACAAAATTGCATTTTTAAATCGAGTGACATTAAAAACAGTTCTGATTGTTATTGGACGAGTGTTTTATGGCAAAGACAGCTTCTTTGGCACCAAATACACACGAGTCTTAATCGTTATTATTCTATGTAAGAAAATAAAAATTCTGGCATCTGTGAAATGTTTCAGAGCGGTGTTCAGTACTTCATGTGCAAGCTGAGATATATGGTCATATCTGCGTAATCCGTAGATATGCCTAACCGTGTCATTGAATGCTATTTGAAGTTTGCATAGCTATAGGGAGTAGCATAGCAACCTCAGAATATGATATTATGGGTACAATGAGAGTAGTAACGAGCTTCCGTCTGGTAACGACGGGGGTGAAACTTGCAGTTATCCATAATTTACGAAGACATCCATATATTCTTCGGATTAAGTGGTTTATGTTATCATATCCTGACAGGTCCGAATCAATAACAAAGTCGACCACATTAAGTTTATTTCCAGAAATAACGACGGAAGGTATGTAGGTCTTTAATAAAAAAAAAAATAGCGAACAATATGGGCGCAAAGATCGATCCTTGCGGCACACCCTGCTTCACTTGTAAAAAGGCCGACGATAAATCGAAGGTTACCACTTTTTGAAACCTATCAGCAAAGAAGCTTCATTACAAAGTCAACAAAACCGAAAAACGTTTTAGTTTCCAACAAAGAATTTTGCGGTTAATTTTGTCAAAAGTCTTTGAAAAGTCTAGCTGACAAAATAGCGTTATATGTCATTTATCAAATTGCTGTCTTATGTCTTCCGAAATGCTTACAATAGCAGTAGAGTAGCTGTGGTGAGATCTGAAACCAGACTGTCCAGCACACAGTAAATTGTAGTTAGACATGTGTTAAAGAATCTGCTTAGCAATAAGTTTCTCAAAGACTTTTGACAAACAAGGCACGGCTAGAGATATAGGAGTAGTTTTTTTTAGCAACAGGTATTATCCGACCAATTTTCCAGGATTTGGGGACGGTAGATGTTGTAATGTAAATAATATGGTTCAAGTTACACACGATATGAGCCAGAATCAGTTTTATAAATCGCAGTGGAACCACATCTTCGCTCACCGCATTTGATTTAATGGCTCCCACACAGTTTATAACTTCAACCTCGCATACACTCGTGCTTCTTCACTTTCACAATCTGATTACCATAACAAGAAGAAAAATTCGGAAATGTTTTCTAAAGACGTCGTCGGGTTGGAATCAATCATCGAAGTCACAATAAACCATTCATTCGTTTAAGAACTCTAACAAGCAATCGTTAAAGAAGCTCTGCAAGAGTTCACCATTCCCCCAACTTTTGTTCACACAGTCGCTTCTTTGAAGTAATGCACGCTTCTTTTATTGCCCATAAGGCGACTGTCTTATTAGTGCATTTCGCATTTAACTCCAAACCTCATTAGGCAGCTCTTAGTAATCACATCACACAAGCTGTTAAGTAGCAGACCAAAATATAGAAATGATTGGGATATAAATTATTCATTTGGAAATACATTTCGGCTTCTTCGTCACCACGACTGAATTAACCTATAAAAGACACGAAGCAAGTTAAAAATTCCTGCACAGATTCATATATGCCAACTGAATGCATTTAGAAGCATCTGCTTTTGAGTTCGAGGTTATTTCGATCAACAAGAAGAACTGTGAGTTTACCAAATAGATTCGAAGCAACATCAAATTTAACTCAATTGACGGAAAAAAAAACGTTTTATCGGTGGCACTAGAGTTTATGGCGTTGTAAGCATATACTTTTTATAACTGCCACGATCGTTTTGTTAGCTATCTGCAGTGTTAGCTCTGCGATAAGAATCTTTACCGAGGAGCACTCTTAAGGTGCACACGCTCATAGTAGCCTCAAGTATTGTTGCTCGCATCTAGGCGTTGACTTCGAATGAACAGAAAGTACCATGTTATCATGGTATGGTATATTTTCTAGATTAGACATAGAATGATATGTGATATCCATGGGAACACTTTTTAGGTTAGGATCTTTTACACCCAATGCAGTCAGGATTCCGTAAAGGACATAACTGTGTTACACCCCTAGTGACAGACGACATACGACAAGCTATTGATGATGATAAAACAATCTTACTAGCTTTACTCGACTTTTCGAAAGCATTCGACTGTGTTAATCCGTGAATACTTTGTCATAAACTGTCCACCCAATTTAACTTCTGTAATCCCACTAATAAGTTAATCTTTCCTTACCTTACTAACCGTGTTCAAGCTGTTTTATATAACTCGAAGCTATCGTCTTTTCGTGATGTTCACAATGGCGTACCACAAGATTCTATTCTCGGTCCGTTGTTATTCTCAATGTTCATTAATGTTCTTCCTAAAGTGTTATCGTATTGCAAATTTCATATATATGCAGATGATGTTAAAATCTACCTAAGTTTTCCTCTTGGTATGGTTGAAGATTCAGTTGCTAAATTAAACGAGGATCTGAGCTCAATTGCGAAGTGGACTGAAAAAAATGACCTCACGCTCAATCCTGACAAAACCAAAGTCATTTGAAATGAAATAGACTAGAAATGGTGGAACTCACGAACTTCATAAGAAATCTGTGTAAATTGGAATGTGCTGCAGATGACAGGAACATGAAACCAACAGATGCTGTTGTTAATACTATAAGTCAAGGCGAGAAGAGTTCCAGCATCCAGAATTAAAATTATTTGCGACAAAGTTACTGAAAGACAAAAGGTGACGTTAATGTTAACAGATTCGACGGATCACTTGGATTTTAGTTTGCACAAGGGGCAACGGTGCCACAAAGTGAAAGTTCCTGGTGGCTACGGAAAAGTTTGGTTAGGAAAATGTCATGAGGATTTCCACTTGAAAACGATTATTCAAGAACTCAACACAAAATGTAGAGACTTTGCACGTCAATATGTTTAATACAACTGATTCAATACTGTTTCTTCGCTTTTAGACGAGGTATAGCATGACACGTCTCCAATGAACCCAAGAATGCAAGCAGATCCTTCTACAACTTCCATACTGTCTATGTACTGTACTATGTCTGGGCTAGGAGTCTTATTCCAACTCCCGACAACTACATCTTCATTCACACGGCTCCACCTCTCTCCACAGTCGCTGAGAATTCTAAGAGAACGTCGGTCTAGACTAATCTCCTCACACCTGGGAGCCGGCATAAATCTGAAGGTCCCTTCCACTCTTGACAGAACAATAGCACGCACAACACAAGTGGTTGCAGTAGAATATAGACCCATATTCATGCCACCCGTGTTATATGAATTCAGTAAACTCAAGTTCCATTCATCGTCTTTAATCTCGTGTGACAATCAATAGCTGCTTAAAAATGACGTCGTGCCCTGATAGACAATGTCGAACGTAATCAGCATTGTAAGCAAAACTGGCCCATAAATAGCGAAGTAGTTTTCCGTCTCAGTTTAGATTAGAACCAAAGTTATCTCAGAAATATTAGATTACTTCTAAAGGCGATTGCATCAACTTTCTCCTCAGAAAGATAACGAGCTCACATCTTCGCGTGTTCTGCCACATGATCCATTTAATGGTGCCTTCTTTAACCTCTCCACATGGATCAGCTGGGCAAATCCAACGACTGACTGCAAAGACAACATTTTAAAAATAATCCATTCAACAAACGAACCATACCACCTTGTCTTCGGAGCAAGGTTGTGCGGTGTGCTGGTAGTGGTTCCAATTTCTTTGCACAAATCGATTGAGTTCAATTGAAATAGCCAATCGTTTGGTTCGATATATGCTGATGGTCATTTAGTCACCGCATGACAATTAATTTCTAGAATGACTGCCATCAACATCAGCATCCCATCGGCTGCACTAGAAGCAAATTCATTCACTTAACCGAATTCAATTTGCATTTAGTCTCGTTGCCATGCGTTTTTGAATACACATTCGTTCTTGTCAACGCTCGTTCTTAACTAACCGCTGGGGGAGAATCTAATTGATTTCAAGTCGCCCATAGACCGAAGCGTGCACGTAGAATTAGAATGCCATCTGCAAGTCTCACATAAATTGATTTTGACTAAAAATGAACAACTCTTCTTCGCATGTCATTCCGCTAAATGTCCTTGGTTAACTCTTTTGCGCGAACTTTCCAACCGATTGGAATGAATTCAATCAACTAAATATTTGCATAATCGAAATCTGTCACGAATAAACCAGTCACTTGTGTTTAAGAATAGATTTTAATTGAGAAGCATTGTATCAATTGGGATAATTGCAAAAATAAACAAAAATATTTCCTGCAAACGGACTTGTCTGATTGCAAGTCTGGCGTTAATAGAAAGACAATGAAGCAGATTTTATTCTCATAATTTCCTAACTCATGAAAGCACTTGAAAATGAATGGATTTGTTAGAAGCAATCGGGGCAACAATAGCAATGAGGAAAAACTTACCTCGGAAGGAGACATTGACGACATTTTTCACACAAGTTTTCACTAGAAATTTAGTTCTTTTGCATTCGATTTGACATTTACGGAAGTGTTGTGTTGACAATTTTGACGTTTGTTTGTTGATTTGATGTTTTCTGGGTATGTTCGATTATTAGTCGGGACTGACTGTTGCATATGGAATACAAGGAAGTGTGAAGCAATATTTTTTTTCATTTTTTTAAGTAGGGACAAAATCTAGTGTTTTTGTTTGTAAAATTCTAGAATGTTTAAAAATGAAATGATTGTTAAGGAATAACTCTCAAAGACAAGTCTTATTAATTTTGCGGACACTTTGACGTATTGGTGTCAGCTGGGTTCAGCTTTAAAAATTTTAAGTGTTGCTGTTGTGGTTTTCGATTGGTAGTTCATAATATTTTTAAAACAGTGTACATTTCAGCCACGAACTGCAAACGGTATCGAGACAAATCTCAGCTAAACTTAGCTTAAATATCCTAATTAACGATTTTAAGTTTGTTCTCTGCGAATGAATTATTTTATTTGAAGAGAAATATGTAAATTTACAGCAAATTTCACCTGTAGCAGTCTGCGAATGAATCTTCGACTCTGTGCCTATAGGACAACGCAACAGGACGTCCTTCCACTCACAAGGTGGCGCACACAAGTCGGAACTCGGCCTAAATTCGAGATAGCTGTCAAAAGGTCTAGCTGGCTGGAGAGGGATTTTGGGTGAGGCTCAGACCCACATCCGACTGTAGCGTCATAAGAACAAGAAGTCTACGAATGAGAAAATTCCATGATTCGCTGCTCATATGTACGGTCCTTTAAGCGCCCCAAGCTCGATCTAAAACTTGACATGGGTCGCACGCCTTTTAAATAAATAAGAAAGTGACTGAAAACTCATAGTACTCTTATTCCGATTATAAACTAATTCTTTAATGTCTGCTGCTGGGTGGCAACTGATTTTGGAATACGCGTTGAAGAGCATTCTAACCATTCGTCGATATATGCCTGCACTTGCTTATTTGTTAAGCTTGTTCAGCGGTTCTATTGCAACTAACAGACGAGTTATGAATAATTACGAACTGTTTACATTGGCATACATACTGTCAATGATGCTGGATAGAGCTACCGATGTAAAATGCCAAACACCAAGTTGATGTCCATATAAACAAACAGAGTGGAGGCGATTCTAAATATTGCGAGCAACAGAAGTATTAATTATTTCACGAAATGCATAGCATATGTTTTCCACAACTCATGATCTTCTAGCGCATAGTTTCTCAACCTTTTAGCCTGTGCGGACCTCCAGCAACGACTTTATCTGTTGGCGGACGGAGATTCCAGAGTATTCTTGATTTCGTCTATAATTTTAATGTTCTGTCGTTCCGAATTTAAGAAGGAACCAAGGAAATGGAGAAGTGTGGTGGATTTGTAGTGGAATGATAATAAAGACGTCGTTTTATTGAAAGGTCATCGCGAATTCCCTGAAAGTGCTACTCTACGTCGGGCCGCGGACCACAGGTTGACAATGGCTGTTCTACCACGTTACGATGTAACGAATATGTGTACATACATATGTTCGCTTACTGACCTACTGGCTCAACAGTAATTCTTGAAGATCTTAAGCTTATCCAAAGGTGTGCATCGAGCGAAAATCCACTACAGAAAAAAGAATTCCTTTTGCTGTTTATTACTCTCGGTGAATCTAATCTGTCCGCAAGTTTTTATCCAAAATCATTTTTATGAATGTCCAATGATAAGTGTTTCCTGATTTAATATTTTTGTTTTGCTGGCAGAAGGTTATCGCTCAAATTACGGCCATTTACATTTACTGCAGTAATCTTGATAGTCTAATGGAGGGAACTAAATTAATGGCTGCGTAGATGGGATAAAGTTCAACTTGTGGTTATCGATTGGCGTCCGAGTAATCACGTCCATTCAAGTTTCATTCAAATGTAGTTTGTAACTGTGGCCTAAATTACAATTCAGCTGAGTTTTTGCTTTGTTGAATCAACCTCTAAAGATGCAATGGAGAGTTATTTCGGTAGGCCTTCTTAAATTCGGAACGACATGACTTTCAAATTATAGACAAATTCGTGAATGCTCTTGATTTCAGGTAAAGCTGTCTTCAAGTCATAACATTTTTGAGCGAATTACTGTCAATTATCTACTAAGCAGTTATGCCACACAAGAAATTTTCGAAAAATCGGTTTTGTTAAATTGTCCTCAAAAAATGATGTCCCAAATGATTATGGTCGTCTAAGTACTCGGATGTTGAGTTTTAGTACAAGACAACCTGGTCTCCTTTGCTCTCACAAAAAAATTTTTGACTTGTTTTGAGTGTATCCCAAAACTGCATTTTTGAAGCTGGCCGAAAACATAACTCAGACAATTTTCAACCGATTTACTAGAAATATTGAATATGTATCTTCAACGTTTGTTATAAGCATAGTTCCTTTGCCATTAAGAATTATCTGATGATATTTTAGACAAATTTGTAAAATTGAAGTGCGCCATTTGGCCAAAAATGAGTATATTGAAGAAAAACCTAAGTACTTCTATAGCGGTTATTATATAAAATCGAAAAAATTGGTCCGGCCGTGAACCCTTAAATTGCCCCTACCAACAGGAGGACACCCCAACCCAAAGTAAAAAAATGCTTGTTTTGGACCTCTACTGAAAACAGTTATCAATTTTTGCCGCCAAAGTTATCGTACTCTCCCCAAAATCCTAAAAAAGGCTGTCTTTCAGTCTCAAGAGTGGCTTAATCCGCCAATAAAACCCTACATTCAATGGCAGTTCGATTTACTCTAAGAGCACTAATATGAAACATCAAATGACATGTTATAGCTTTCAATTCGGGATCGAGGTGTTTCTGTTGAGATATGTATCGAAGACATGTATCAACTAGCGCGACAGATGAGTCCTTACATGACGATTAGTCTTCACATCAGAGCTAGAATTCGAAGATACCGGTGAATTATTGCTTAAGTGATCGACGTGCATGAGTAGATCCAACATCTGCACTACAATCACGTCTTTGATTTTCTCATTCAGTTTTCGACTAAACTACGTCCAATGTTCTGAAGAAGAAGTTTATTATCCTTCTTTGACTTTCAGACAAAACCCGGCTTCTTATACGTATGTAGGTGAAGAATCGGCAAAATCTGAATTCTATATATTCTGTACACTTTGGTATTAGTTCATTATAATGAGACAACTGATTCTAAGTTTTCCGACAGGCACTGATACATTCGACTCCGATTGGGAGTCATCAATATATGAATTAAGAGTTAACTCAATTGCAGCACTTAACAGAGATAAGGTGTGAGCCACCGAGGCACCTCCAAAAGCCAGCCTTGAAAAAGATTCTAAAGAATAATCTTTCTGAAACCGGCTCATGTGCTGGAAGTTCAAATGCTACGCCATTTCTTCGTCCGCAGATAGTTGAGGGTAGAACTGCTTCTATCATACATCTGCGCAGAATCTTACAAAATAAAAATCATCCAATCGAAATGTTTAAACTGTTTTATTTAAGGACTGATCCTGTATGTGGGTGGCATTATGATTGTTCTCCAAAGGTAACTCCATTCAAACACCTCCGACTATGTTTTTGCGGGTAGTAACCGATCTTCGATCCAATCACGAACCACTTAAACATTTGAATCAAGCAACAATAGACATGAGACCTTCTGTACAAAAGAGTGATTCTAAACTGATTCTATATCCATCGATCTTATATCTGTGATTTGAGTTGACGAAGCAGATCTCAACTGTAAATGCAACTGTATGAAGCATTCATACACTAAGCACGCTTCAAACTTCGTGGTCTCCGGCAAGCTGCTTTCAGTAATTAAGACCAAATTGCTTTTCGTTCGCGAACTTTTAGATTTTGAAACGGACACGCTTCCTTCGTCTCCATCTTTAACCAGGAGCCACGAAGATCTTCATTTGTGTGCATTTGCTCGATATGGTCGACAGTCGCGACGGTTGATCGATATTTGCTTTTCAAAATACATCCACATCTCTGCACAGTTCATGGAGTTCGCTGTTCTTGTTCTCTTACCTTCCTTGCAAATCTACGACGCAGAACTTTACTTTCGAAGTACCAAGAATCAGCTCTGCCATTCTGTTCATCGTTAAGCTTTCGACTTCATATGGAAATGATTGGCAGCACAAGTGATTTGTGAAGCATGATTATGGTAAATCGAGACAGAAGGTTTAAGCGAATTTATAAAGACAAAAATGAACGCACAGCTAACCAAAGGTCGGGGTGCATCCTCATCTGTTCCAACTGTTCGAAGATCGGAGTCAAATAGCCCTACGTCGTCTTAAGCCAAAAAGCGAAGCAAATTTGAAAAACAAAAACCAACACACTTCAAATTTAACCAAAAACAAACGAAAAAACAAACTTTTATTCAAACTCAGTCGGTTTACAATTTGCTTACATTACTAGACGACAAGACCTCCCGCACCAACTTCACGGCATACAGGGCAGTTCCCGGAGCCGTTGTCACCCCATATCCACCATGCCCGTAGTTGTGGACGATCTTCAGAGTCTTTCCCGCAGGGGTCTTCACAATCTCCGGCTCAACTCGAACGACAGCACGATGTGGACGAAGTCCAACGGCCTCTCGGACAACTTCAGCGGTCTTCAAGCTCGGCAACATCCCATAGCACCGCTCGCGAATTGACAGCGAGTCATACTTGCACAAGTCGGTGTTGTAGCTGTCAAACTGACGGCAGCCACCCAAGGTGACCGTCTCGAAGCCGGGCAGGATGTACGTGTCGTAGTCGCCGTAGAAGGCCAGCTTAATCCATGGTGCGCGGACTTTCATCACTTGGCCACGAATCGGAACCAATTGCTGATCTTGGCAGAGCTCCTTAGCTCCCATGCCGGTGCAGTTGACGATGGTGTCAAATTTTTGCTGAATATCGGAGAAGGAGTTGATTTTTTGCTTGATTATCTTGCCACCGGCATCGAGGAATCTGTGAAAGAAATAAGCGTTGGCGGTGACTGATGGTGGATGAGTGGGATGGGTGGGCCTTACTTTTGCGTGGCGTATGGCAGGTAGATACGACCCTCGGTGAGGACTGTTGTGAAAAATGATCCGTACTTCCAGCCGCCGTGGCATAATGTGAGCTCTTCCTCTGTCGCTTGACGGTACATGGGGACTATTTTCTCGATGAAGTGATTCTGGAAAGGGAGATGGAGAAGAAGTTTTTTGATAAGATCGTTACATTAATTTTATTTTGAGAGCAAAAGGCAATTATATACTGTAGAATTTAGGACGTAGGCCATGAACTGTCAATCTGAAGCGGGTTACATTGCATTTTAACCAATTTAGACTCATTGCGATATCACGTAGACTATTCCTCAGAAAAGGACTGACTACGCCATAGCTCTATACCTACGTTACTTGCATGCTTCCTTTAAACTGTCAGCATAGCAGCAACCTTAAAGTTGTCCAAGGTCCAACCATAATACGCAATTTATTCAGTTTCGTTAAGTTTCGTTCATTTTTCCTTACTTACTTATCAAGCCAGCGACGCATGCAGGGTCTGAGCTTATCTGAACCTTACTTAACAGGGAGCGAAATTAAATGACAGTGGGTGTCGCAGTTTTGCGTCATTACTCGAAAGTAATCACATGCACTTTGAAATTGGACGATGCCTTCTGGCTACTTTTCGTTAGGTTTCGAATTGGTTGCTTCTCCACAAATAATATGTGAAATGAAGGATTGTCGTTTTGATTCCATGACATATCCGAATCTTTACGGGAATCTTCACGAGAAAGCTTGTGAAGCTTGGTTAAGAATCATCAAAGTCGTCCAAAAGTGATTGACAAAAACCTCATCCTCTCTGAAATGTGAACAGTTGTCCAGACAAGGCTAGTATTAAAAAGCAACGATAACCATTTCGTATATTTTGAATTACAAAAGGCTCTTAAGCTGTCTTCGAGTAAATTCCATTTTCAAGTGAAGCTTAGAAGCTTTCGGCACAATTCGTTGCAGTTAATCTAAAATAGATATGAAATACAGACGGCCGACGTCGAAAGCCACTGTTAGACGTGGTGCCTGTAAGTCAAGCAATAGTCTGCAAAAAATACAGATCCAACTCTTAAAGACTAAACATAAATGCGCGCAAGTATGTGTCTATGGTCTCCCTAGAACTCTTGAACCAAAATGCCTTCAGCGTCTTCGGTTTACTGCAAACATGTCTCAAGTCTTTCCCAGGGACCTTTCTTCGTTCTCTGCCGAAGTGCATCCAGTGGTGAACCAGTCTAAGAAACCAGTCATCGGCCCAGCAGATTATGTCAGGGAATCTTGGGCTTAAGCTCGTTTTTGTGGAATTCGGTTATGTTCAATCCTGTGAAAGGTGTTAGTGATTTTTGAAGATTGCAAATTGGTATGGAACCTGGCCACTCAAAAGTGAAAATAAGCCTGATTCATAAGACCTTCAGAGACTAGACCTGCAAAGCTACGGTATCCGCTTGTGGCGCCCAGGTCATTCGGCAATATGATCTCATGGTTGTCTTCGTAGTCCTTAGTAGAACGACGCACTTGAAACAAGGAATGTTTATTATGCGCTAGCCCAAGAAGACGATCTAAACTCACTCTTCACTAATGTAGGATCTACCAACACCTGAGTTGTGAAAGTAGCCTAAAATGGTCGTTGAATCACAGTCAAAGAGTATTTGAATCCACATGGAATTGCCTACAACCGAGGATCTAACTTCTGGGGAAATTCAGCAAATGTTGTACAAATTGTATACAAAATCACTTAGCCTCGAATTAAGGTGAAAACAAAACTCAAACTAAGTCTCGTCTCAGTCGACACAGTCACGAAAAAAAAATTAATCTTAAACAGAGAGACTGAGAGGCGCATTACATTTCTTTCGCCCAAACTTTAGACACTTCGATTTTTTCGTAAACTTCCCTTAAAAGTCAAGGACAACAGATTCCTCCCAATTACTTCAAGTCGCATAAATTCCCAAAAAAAAAAGGAAATAATAATACTAATTCCACTGCATAACCACGACGATAAGGCAATAAACAAGCCTCAAGCCGATTAGTTTCCAACCACACTTGATCGATCACTTGGGAACGATTATACCCTATCAGCGATCGTAATCAACGTAGAAGCAGAACACATTGGCTCTTCCTTTCACTCACCCGCACAATGGAGGGACTCTTCGATGAGAAGATGTATCCAGATAATTCACAGACGCCGGCAAGTGGAGCCTCAGCCGTTTTCCGAATGTCATCCCAATAGTTGTACGCATCAGTGATCCATTTCCTGCAAAGCGAATGCGCATTGAGTCTTCAGTATTTCTCACGTTCCACTTCATACTCACTGTGTGATCTCAAGTGATGGTCCCATGAAGCTGGTGCCTGGTCGAAATATACCAGCGGCTACATGACTGATCGTGTCGGCATTGAAGCGATCGGCCAAGATCGATACTTGTGCGTTGGGAAACTCCTTTTGCAGTTCAATGGCGGTCGTCAGACCGATGATTCCACAGCCAAGCACTCCTAACTGCATGTTTGACAGAACTTGTACGCGATTCGAACAGTCTCGACGGAGATCAGATGTGAACGGCTTCACAGCGCGGATCCAACTGGTGTCGCTAGTGTCAAATTGATTATTTAAAGAATTCTCTAATCTCTTGTTAATTTATTTGTTGGTAGCTTTTTTTTTCCTATAGCCTATCTATAGCCAGAGATAGAAAAGCACAAATAGGCACGATAACGCTTAGAACGTCGCACGGGATATGGAGAGCAGCAGAGACTGTCAAACTAATTTAGTTTTCGTGAAAATATGGGCGTTTGATTGCATACCTTAGGGGGGACGAGGTGCAGTCGATGGTTGTGAGATTGGAAAAGTGTCGTGGACACGAGCAAGAAGGGAGGTGTATGCAGAAGTGACGAAGCGTTAAAGGATTTTTCGACATTTTCTGATCATATTGCATGGAAATAAATATACAGGTGGGTTCCAGGGATAATCGAGAATCAATGAAGGAAAGAAAGACAAAAAACAATTTCAAATTCATCGTGAAGCACAATCTAGCACACAGATTATTAGCGCCCTTCGCAGACTTCGAATTTGGGTATAAAATACTGATCCCAGATAGAGAAGCCTGAGCAAAAGATTTAGTGAAGAATCTGACAATTGGAAGTAAACAAGGACGGTTATAATATGAATCGGATATGGAGTATCCGCGATATCGCCGGAGATCTCTTTCCTCCATCCCTCCGACTGCCTAACCACTGTAGTGTGTTCCAGACAGAAGTGAAAGCTATCCAAGAGGCTACCCGCTTACTGTCAATGAACCCGATAATGACGACGAGTTATCTATAGCTACATACAGAGATAGTCAGGCGGCCATCAAGGTTCTGGATACACCGTCAGTTAAATCAAAGGTAGATAGCGATCAGAACTCAGATGCAACCTTACTCTATACTGAATGCCTGGGCATAGTGGTATGCCAGGCAACGGAAGAGCCGACGAGTTGGTTAGAACAGGGAGGGGGGGGGGCTGTCATTGGCAAATAATCAGGAGACCCCAGACAATAAGTACCTTATTACTTACAGATGTCCTCAATACCGCCAACAGGAGATGGATGGAATGAGAAACTTGCAGGACTTCGAGGCTAATCTGGGCTTCAATAAATCCAAAGAAAACAAGTACTCTCCTAAAATTAAACAGGAATGAAATCAGAAGTGTTATGGGCATTATTACCGGTCATTGTTTATTCGCAACGATGCCATCGACATCGTCGCTCGTTCTCAACGTGCCGTAGTGGAGGCTCTTACGACGATTGAACAACAGGCGAAACGAACTGGTCTCAAGGTCAATGAGGACAAAACGAATTATATGCTGTCGACCAAAAAACGTTCCGTAGCACACCACCTTGGGCAGAACTTCACGATGGACAGCTACAATTTCGAGGTAGTAAAGGAGTTTGTCTACCTCGGGTCAAACGGGAAATCCACAAACGACATAAGAGTGGAGATCAGTCGAAGAATCGCCCTTGGCAACCGGTGCTACATCGGTTTGTCAAAACAAATGGGCTCAAAATGCCTGACTCGAAGGACCAAAATCATGCTCTACAAAACTCTTATTTGCCAGTCCTGCTCTATGGAGCCGAAAGATGGACGCTAAGCAAAAGTGCAGAGCTGATTCTTGGTACCTTCGAAAGAAAAATTCGAGAAGGAGAGAAAGACCTGTATAAAGACCAAGTTATCGCGGATGCAAGACAGCTTGGTCTTGATGACTGGGAGCAGCGTACTCAGTACCGTCAACGAGGGAAGGCAGCAATTGCTCAGGCTCGGACGCTCCATGGGTCGCCGGCTATTCGGAACACACGCCAGAAGAATGGGAGTCTCCCTCAATGACTTAAGCAGGAGTAGCAGAGACGAGGAGAATGAGTTTCTTCATTTCACTACCTCGGCACTTGTCCTGCCCTTGCAAGAACAAAGAAAATCATGCTGAGCAGCTATTCATTCAGCTGTCTAGAAGAAATGTCAGAATATTTTCAACAAAACAGATTGGTTGTAACCTAGCAAAGGAGTGGATCATCCAAAATAGGCCTATGGGATACCATTAGGTAGCTGTCAGGTGTTAGTTAGTCCAACTGACTAAAGAGCAACCGGTGCATCAATTACCGGACGGTGATATCACAGTGGATTCAAGTAGGATCTAAGTGGGTCAGAACTGCTCCAGTTGTGGCAATCACTTTAACCTAACGTAACCTTGTGCCTAGTTGTCTAACAAAGATATAAGACTGTGTAGAGTACAAATAATGTCAATGGTGAAAAAGTGGAGTTGGGGTCAGATGGATGAGCTCTACTAGTCAGAACGACTTAAGGAACGACAGCGTAGGAGCATTTTGCGGACGAATTGTGACTTCTACACGGAGAGATGATAACACTTACTACTGAAGTGAAACTCAGATATCCTCTGTGAAAGTTTAGTGGCCTAAATAGGTATCAAACCAGTCTTTGCTATTGCTTTGGACTGCTTATTTTTGACGGGAATCATTCAGCAACCACGATCTAAAGTACTAAGGGTACTGAGATAGCAATGACATTTTTTTCCCAATTGTTATGCTTCAACCAGAAATAATGTAGTAAAGAGACATTAAACTTCTACCTCCCTTGTCCCTTGATTTCATCCGACAATGTTCTTTATACGTAACGTGAATTTCGTCGGGAAGTCGACCATCATCATGGCTTCAGTGTGCAGGCAATACTTCGCATCGTGGAAAAGTTAAGGGAACGAGACAGAGACTGGTTCGATATAAAAAATAAACATAGCCATGGTATAGGTCAGTATGGGCGAAGACCTAGAAAAGCGTCGATTTGACGCCGATCAGCTGAACGTCAACCCTTTTACGGGTGGATTTGTGTCTACATCCGTATAAGGGTGACCTGATGCAAGAATTGTAGGCGAACGACCATAGATCAGGCTTTTGGCGATAAAGTCATCTTTTCGGAGGAGGCCCATTTTTGCCTCAGCGGCTATTGGTTATTGTAGCGAACACAATCCACATGTCCTCGACAAATCATCCATGCCGCCATAAAGACTCACTGTTTGGTGCGATTTATGGCATAGCGGCATTATCGGACCTTATTTCCTTCGAAATGAGGAAGGTGACATCGTTGCCGTCAATGGCCTCATGTATAGAGTTGACCGACTTTCTGTGCTCAGATGTCGACAAGACGGCGTTATATGCCATACAAGGGACAAAACGCTAGAAATTGTGAAGAAGAAATTTTGGCGATTCCCAATTGGCCACTGCTATCATGCGGCTTGGCACCAATCGAATATTTTCTCTGGGTGACGCATCGCCTCCTTAGTCAGCCACTTGGACGAGGTCATGGCCAAGATTGGAAATAGCCGAAGAACAACGCATATGCGGGACTGAAAACATCTGCAAGGACAATCACATCATTAGAGATCAAAAGGAGGACAAAAATCTCACACTTGTGGCACTCCATCAAAAAAAAAAAAAAATACCTTCACCTTCTGGTTTCCTTGACTGTCCACATTCACCATTGCGATTATTTCTTGGAAATCGCATCGTACCTACAATCTGAGGCAGTTAACAAAGCCAAAAAACGTTTGTTTTACTCACAAAAAGACAAGCGCTTCTCCTCTCCACTCAGTCACATGCAAATTACGACGAAATGTTTAACAAGCTTTAAATTGAGAATAATTTCGAAAGCACTTTGCAGTGTGACAAGGCATCAAGAACGTGGTATGATTTAACATACAAATGAATTGAATTGTAATTTAATCTTTATTTGAACTGATGAACAAAGTCTGTACGAACATGTGTACGGAGGTGTGGAAGGAGATGAGTGCCAATGCGGCCTTGATGCCGCGTGTTTACAAGTTGAAATTCGAAACCCTCTATTGGCCTCCATTGGCACATGTCAACCTAACTGCGTTATATCGAGAAAATTCCCTCATTCGCTCGTATTCACATCCGACGGAGAACCTCACGTACACAGCAGGACAACTGTGTGTGAATTTCAGCTACACTCCACCGATCAGACAGCCTTAAGAACACCCTCACGATATAAATTAAGGACGGAACAGAATCGTGGAAAAAAAAGATGTCACGAAAAAGCTCATGTGTGACAAATTGAGTTCATTCATGAAAACCCCGCCGCCATTCGAACTCACCCTGATAAGAAGTTCGAATTTTCAGTCAAAACACGTAGGAGTCTCGCACCCATCTAATCGCAGGCGAAAGCTCACACAGTTGACAGGCGTACTGTCAACATCGACCACTGAAGGGCTCACCAACACCAGTGGCAAGAGAAAAGCGAAAAAAAAAAAAACGGAAAAACAACTGTTCCATCATCACGACGAGAGTTCATGGCAAGGCACATGCGTACGAAACAACACACAACCAATTCGCCGCCTGCCCCATATCAATTCGCGGCGAATTCATGAACACCCAGCACACATGCACACGCTTCACAGTTCACAACTACTTTCTGTACAATCCAGTGAAATCGATTTTCGACAAACGACCAACAGACTTGAGTGTGGCCCCATCGTCGATACAAAATTACAATCTCCCGAGCGAAATCGAAGAAAATTCGTCACGAAAAAAGTGCTCTCCATCGAGTCCTGTGCAAGTCCTGTGAGACAGTTTTAGAAAATCCTTACCCCAGTCCGGATTAGTTTGTGATTTTCGTTTCTCGACTTTATCGCAACGCAAGAGTTCTTTAAACAAACAGTTCCCACAGCAAATCTAAACCACTGACCATCCGAGTGTTGTGAGGAAAAATTTAGAAAAAAAAAAAAACAAGAAAAACGGAAAAAAAGTAGTCATCGCAAATAAAGGATACACACTTCACGGCTGAATTATACAATATCCCATCCACTGAGTGTCCTTGTGTGAACTTCTCTCGTTTGTGTGTTGTTTTCCTTTTCGGTTATTTTCTTTTGGAAATCACGGTAAATATTGCATTTAACTTTCAAAATTTACTTTAAGGACTTCAGAGACTGTTCTTGTGTATGATGTGTGTGTGTGTGTGTGTGGATAGGTGGGTGTTTTTCAAAGGGAATGCCATTCGCAAGGATGGCTGAGGAATGCAGAAGGGAAGCAAAAATCTCCTGTATACCAAGTAAATTGAAGAAAAAGAGCATCCTGCTGCTGCCACAGGGTGGTTGCTATTTTTAGCCATTTAATATCGATTAATACATAATACATGCCTCACTTACATGTATTCTCTCCGCCTAGATCCGTTGCTCTTGGTGTGCGCGAGTTTGTTTGATTGTGTGTGTGTGTGTGTGAGAGAGACTGGGTGCGTGTGTGCTTTTCTCTCTCTCTCTCTCTCTCTCTCTCTCTCTCTCTCTCTCTCGGCCTCTGTCTCTCTCTGTAGCGATTTGTGGTGTCAGTCAGTTTATTTTGTTGAAACTAAAAGTTCTGTTTTTGTTCTCTCTTCCCTTTGAATGTCCTCCCTTGAACAACCCTGGCGGCTGTAACACCCTGTTACCTACAAAACGCATCGCATCGCATCGCGTAACATCCTGCAACGACATCAACGTGCTGCTGCCTGTTTTGCAATCTTGTCCGAACCGAAGATCTAGCAGCTGTGTGCGCGACTGAGACGTCTCTCGAGTGAATTCTAATCGCATCGTACTCCCAGCTGACCATACACGCACAGCCACCAGCAGACAGAGCGACCGTCAAAAGCAAAGGCATTCAGAGTCCTGCGGGTTTTCTGTAAAACGTAAGTAAGTCCAATTTTGATTTAGTCCTTAAACAAATTCCAAATTCGAGCAATTCCATCGGGTCAACATTGAATCATCTCTCTCCGCTCTCTACTGCCACTCTCTCTCGCCCTCGCTCTCGCTCTCGATGTTCCTTCGCACAACATTTGTTCGGGTTATCCTGGCCAATGAGATGGGAATGTGTGTTGGGTTGGGGATGGTGATTGGTGATGCGAATGGGATGAGATGGCCCTTCTGGGATGGGAATGAAAAAAAGACGAACACGAAAAAAAAAAAAACCAGTAAAAGAAGAAAAATGGGAACTAACTGGAGCAGCTGGTAAGGACAACGGGCGAGTGTATCGAATGGGAGCCGGCAGCGGTGGGGCGATGAACAAGGAGGGGGCTTCTGGCAAAGGCGGGGGCTGCGGGGAGGATAAAAAAATGTATGCCAGCAACAGAAAATCAATAATTCTATGATGGAAATCTGGAAAAGTTCTTCGGAAAGTATCTATGTTCAGATATCAAGGAGAAAAAGGAAAAAAAAAACTGAAGAAAGGACGACGAGATTGTGTGTATACACGCATATGTACATAGATGGGTATTTGATCGAGGTACAGTGAGTAGGACAAATTATGATTTGCTACATTTTGTGTTTCGTGGTGGGTGGGTTTGTTCTTTTTTTCTTTTTGGGGGACTAGATACATCTGCGAATGCGAATTTTGGGCACATTTTGTGACTGACCTTGTCGCAGGATGATTGTGACTTCTTTCTGATGGATGTCATTGTGCTTTTGCGATTCTGCAAACAATTTGTTTGTCTTTGCTTTTCCGTCGTGGGGGGAGGAAGGAACTGTTTGAATCTGTTTATCTCTCGTATCCCTGTTGTGGGACTGACTGATGTGTTGTATGGTTTTTTTAGAAGCACATTGCGTTTTATATTTTTGTTGGCATCAGTCCGGATGGATGTTTTCTTAAGTTTTTTTTTTTTCAGTCAAATTTTCAGTTAGCCAAAGGAGAAGAGTGTTGAACCCATTTTGTGGTCACAATTCATCACTTTTTTGTTCGTGTTTTCAGGGTTTGCTCCTTCCAATTTTCTTGGCATCCCTTACAATGTGTGTGTATGTCTTTTTGGCAAGTTGACACTTTGCGTAATGCGTATTGACCTGTTTCAACTGGGCACATAAGCAGCTTACGTGGAATTTTATATTCAGTTGACTGTTTCATCGGAGGACTGCTGGGAAAAGTGTCTTTCGTTGTCTTTCATAATTTTTAAGAAAAAAATCCGTAGTGACTAAGCTCTTTTTGTCTTTGCAGTGATTGGTGGAATAATAATAAACGTGATTTTTCGACGTCAAATTCGTTTCAAATTCGTCTAGAAAGTACTTCTCAAACTGGTCCATTCATCTCAACCTACATTGTGACGAAATTTGTGATCTCTGCCTACACCCGCACAATTTTAACTACTTTTAACTGCTAAACTGCTCTGAAGTCTCTTGAAGTGACAAAACTTATTCGATTGAGCTCGGGACCATTTTGAATAAAATCTTGAATATCACGGTAATGGTGGCTGACTGTCAACCTACATCAGTCACACTTCGGTTAGGTTAGGTAGGAGGGGCTGACAGCTGGTAGACAGCAGTCACACTTAGGCTCTATTACCGCGCGGATCCATTTGATTCTTCTCCGGAAACCAGTTAGTGCTGTTTCTAGAGCGTTTTGGAGGTGACTGACACTGATGCTACTTAGTTCAGTCAGGTTGTTGAAGTAGTAGGCTTCTAGGTAATTCCTTCTTTGGGAAGAGAGAGTCCGCTGCACTTACATTGTGGTTCCTCCTCCTCATAAAGGGTTTTTGCCATAAGGCCTTGGACAACTTCTTTTTAAATAAAACGCAAACCATTTGAGATATTTCAAAAAATTTACTATCGGCTTGAAGTACAATCGAAACATTTATGAATGGAACTAGACTTCGTTCATATGGCCACCGCGGACACGTTTCCAGCGGTCGATTTGTTGCACTCAATTTTCAATGACTCGGCCACACACTTCGGCCGAAGCGGCCGCTATTTCGCGTTCAATGTTGGCTCTGAGCTCTTCCAACATCGTCGGCTTGTTGGCATAAACCAATGACTTAACGTAGCCCCACAGAAAATAGTGAAGCTGCATTAAATGGCACGAACGAAGCAGGGAATCGACTGGTCCATTTCTTGAGATAACACGCTCACTAAACTTACTCTTCAATAAATCGATTGTAACGTATGCTGTGTGGCTTGTGGCGTCACCGTGTTGAAACAACACATCGTTCAAGTACATATCTGCCAATTCGGGGCAAAAATAATCGGACGCGATAACGCTGAGAAACGCGTCACAGTAACGTGACGATCGTTATTGTCGACGAAAAAATATGACCCAATAATGCAGCCGGTAGACAAATCGCAAAAAACAGTTATTTCTTGTGGATGAAGTGGTGGTTCATGAGCTCATGTGGATTTTCACCAGACGAATAACGCATATTTTGCTTATTGACGAACCCAATGAGCCAAAAATGAGCTTCGTCACTGAACCGAAATCACCGACTCCGAATTTCGGTAGAAATTTTTCATAAGTTGTAGACGTTGCTCGTTCGTGTACCTTACCATGATGAGGATGTGAGTTTACTGAATAAATTGACAGTGACAGTTTGATGAGTAGTGAAAGAGTGTGTTCACAAATTAAATTCAAAGTTGTCAAGTCGCTATTGGAAAAATGCAGTTTAAGTAAAAGCCATTATAGGGAAGACCTAATGCGTGAGCTTCAATGGCGCAGTGCCCGCTTATAGCGCCAATGACAGTTCTGAGATTCGGAGAAGTGATGAGGCATCCTCTGTCAGTAGACCATCTACGGTTTACAGTCACACGTACTTATGATGCTAAAGTACTCTGTCATCTCCTTAAAAGATTGATGGCAGTTCAGGGAAGTTTTCGAGTTGTGACTACATCCGGTGACTTGATCGCTGCCTGGCTATCAAAACATATGTCGATGTCCTCAGTCAAGACGAACCTTCCACGATGACGCTACAGTGGTGTGGCCATCGAATTTAAAATTCGATATTTAGATCTTTAGAATACGGATGGCAATGTTGACAAATACCCAAGCCTGCTTCTGTTCACGATTGGGAAGGTTCAGTTGATATGGTTTCTAGCGTTGTTCACCATATTGTAACTCCATCGAAAAGTATGGACCCTACAACTGATAACAATAGTCAGTGCACCATACGAGGTTATAGCCCGCACTTGCATCATATTGCCTTCTTGCAGTAACACAAGGCCATGGCGGCTTTACAGATACGCGCTTGGAGTTGTGTAACGGTGAGACTCTGAGACCCAAGAATCTAGCGCTGTCGTATAGCTTTAGCTCAGTCCCACATTGGGAGAGAGGCTCAAAGGCAGGGAGCTTGTGTGAGTACTACCTCCATTTTGTGCGAGTTTATACCTAGAATACCATGGTTATTTTCTTTATGAACAGTCTTTGTTTCTAAGACGAACGCTGATGATATGCTAGACGGAGGCCTTAAAATCGTGAATATACTTTAAAATTAAGCAACTTTTTAAGCGTTTGGTTCTTAATTTAAAAGACAGCAGGAGTGGATAAACAAATTGTTGCCATTTACTTTTAAAAAATGATTGCATGTGTTGATGTCCCATGGAAGCGTTTTCTGTTAACTGTTGCCCAACAAATTGAATATGTTTCTTTCCCTAATCCTGTCAACATACATTACTGCCCTCTATTGTATCAACGATAGGGAGGAGTGGATGGTCTCACAGCCTCAGAAGATTCAATATGCAGCTCTCATTAATCGTGATTGTACATTCAATAGTCACGCTAGATATTGTGATAGTCATTCACTGCAAAGTGGCCGTATTAAATCCGTGTGAAGCACTCGGTTGGACACTCGACAAGAAGGCGCACCATGTATTCCTTGGATTCACTTGTTGTCAATCCTGTCATGAGCGATCTTTTGTAGATGGTAGCATCATGCAAAACAGCCTATCAGAGCACCTCATGCATTTTAAAGAGACTCTACGTCTCTCCATCATGTTTCAGAACTTAATACACCATTCGGTTGTCTAGTTGTCCAAGTGCTGGTCTCCACATCAGTAAAACCAAACGCCCCGTAAAGAGTATTCTCACTTCTCATTTAGCTTTCATGTCAGGCTACACATTCGGCTTTGATATCCTCTCCTCTCCTTGAAGCCAGATTTTAGTTCACTTGTCAAGTAGTTGCGACTGTAAGTGCCTCTAAGGTGCAACAAGTCCACAGTCATTTTTAGCCGAAGTACGTGTAGTTGTGCATGAAGTATCACCGATCCACGACAAGTGCTTAATTTTCTGGTGAAACCTTGCAGTTCCCCTTCTTCGCCAGAAACCTTCCAGGTAAAGCGCTGTACATTGTTGCTCATCATTCATCATTCTGCTACACATTTTGAGAAGCAGTCTATTCAAACTAAAATGTCAGACCTTCAAACAAATTGATTCAATGAAAGTGTGGATTTTGTCGCTGCTGCAAAAATCGTTACATAAATATTTCCATTCATTTCTCGACTTTTATCCCATCTTTTGTTGTCCCCCCGAGGTCTCCAAGGGTATTAAGATTTCTGTTCCTTTCATCTTTCCCCTGACGGGAGGCTTGCAGAGAGATGGTGTAGGAGAGAGAGAGAGAGAGAGGACAATAATCTGTCGATTGCCAACGGAAGCGTGTCGCAGTCCTTCTACTCGACACCAAAGCCGAAATGCTTAGACTTTGCCACGAATTTCTGAATAATACATCGACCAGTTGATTGGCCGTCTGTAGACCATTTCAATTTTATTTGAATCAGATTTGATGATGATTCGGGCGTTTGATTATTTGAATGTTCGACCATTCGGCCCTAGTTGTCCTCAGTGCGGACACCTCAAACCGCTAGTGGCTATACGAGTGTTTGCTCAAGCTTAGCAAACAGCAAACATGTGTTCGCCAAAGGACAAACTGAAGCAGACCACACACGTTCCTGTCCCTGTGACGCCGAAGAAAAAAGATTCCATCGATTGTTCAACATTCTTGTCCAGTTTTGAAAAGCATGTGCGATGTAACACAAGTTACCAAGTTCACGTGAATACTCAAAATGGGAATCTCTAATTTTGAGGCCACTTTGAATGATTATTTATTTTCCAACCAAAGTTGGTGTACTTCAAAAAGGACAACGTCATGATGTTTCCATGAATGCCTGCCACGTCTCTGGATGCAGTCACCTTTAACTCGAACACAACGAACTGGAGCATATCTCTTAGCGAGATGCCTTAGTGTTACAGCATCTATCGTATGTGGATACCGGGGACACTATGATATTTCATAAATTTGTCGTTAGGAAGGCCACTAGTTTCCGGGTGAAGATTGGCCAGCCCCGCCTTCTGATGCTTGATGCGGTGCTTGAAACGATTCATCACTCTACTCGTAGATGGTACAGGATGGAATTGTGGCCTACTCCCTAGACTGTCTCTCAAGGCTCTCATCGACGTTATCACTGGCCCACGACTTCAGAATGGGTCTGCTTTATAATGACTCCGGCAGAAGTTGCAGATAAGATGAAGAGGAGGAAACCATCGTGTACTCACTCTGCACCCAGTTGACCCAGGGTCATTGCCATCGTCATTGCTTAGTCAAAAGCACCAACTGTTTTCCCTAGTAGGATCGACTATATCTGCGTGGTAACTCAACAGGTTTACGCTGGTTTAGGTTAGGTTAGATAGTTGGGCTCCCAGCGAAATCGCCAGCACATTTAGACCATGTTGGGAACAAAGTTGAACCCAAAGTCAGACTACTACCATTGATCCACAACTTCAGCGCTACGCTGGGTTAAGTGTGCTGCTACTTTAACCGAACCTAACCTACACCACTCCACCATTGCCCCATAAACTAACGAAATTTTACAACGCTTTAAAAAATCTCCCCTGAATAGAGTCCAGTACAAAAGCTTTCAGCTATGCACTCTTAAAATCGTTCTCTTTTGAAATCAAACAGCTTCCTCATTTTTTTACTGTTTTCACGGGAATTTAAAACTTTTTTATGATGCAATCAAATCTGGAAGTGCTTGAATTCTTTTTTGTACCAAAATTGGTTCTAAAAATGTTGGAAAAAAGTAAATTGTTTCCTGCGGCATTGTGTGTGTGTGTGGGAACAATTGGTCCTCAACTTAATGAGTGCCAACAATGAAACTGCTCTTCGGGGTAATTAAATATTTTAACTTTTTTAATATTTCTGACACGTGAAGCATTTTATTCGGAATTATGATGATGGTTTTTGTGTGTTGGCGTTGCGTACTTAGAGACCCTTTCTCATTTTCGCTCGTAAAGCGTTCGATGATTTGGATTTGATTGGTTGTTCAACTGAAACCCTAATTTGGCACAATTTTTATTTTACTTCAGGACCTGAAGCATTTGCTTTCTTTTAAGTGAACTTGGGATAACTGAAAAATAGAGTGCGTGTTCATTTTTGTGCTTATTTGTGCTTAGCTTGTTCTTCTTCGGCTGGTGCTACACTCCGAGGTGGAGCAGGGCCACAGTCCCTTCTATTCGCCCGTCGCCTCCAATTTCGTACATTCAGCTGACTCATGTCTCTTTCCAGCCACTCCCGCCACCGGAGGCTACTTCTTCCGTTGTCGCAACTTCTTTCTCCGCGGTTGGAGTCAAAGACTTTCTGTAATGGATCGTTGGTGTGAGAGATTTGAATTCGTTTGACACGGTCGATGTCGCCGTACAGCCCGCCGTTCGTCGTTCGATCTCCTCCTTTAAAGACCGAATATGGGACCGAAGACAATCCTAATTACTCTCCAGTTGAAGCCAACAAGAAATCGCCTCGTCCGCTTTCGCTAATGTCCATGTTTCTGTGTCATACCGCAGGACTGTTGCTATCAAGGTCTTAAGTAGAGATAGCTTGGTCCTTCGAGAGAGGTTTTTATTGTTCAATCGCCGTCCAAGTCCGAAGACAGAAGACAAGTTCTTCATTTAGTTACTCCGGTGGCGAACTCCTGGATGGCGCAGTTGGTTGAGTGCCTGTCCTTGGTTAGAGGGGGCCCCAGTGAAAGCAAAGTTAATTCGGTAGTAGTCTGACTATGTACAACAATGGACCAACATGGTCTAAGTGTGCTGGCGATATCGCTGGTAGCCCACCTACATAACCTAACCTAACCTGCTGCGGTGACGACTTTGAGCTCGAGTTTGCTTCGGAACCTGGGTAGACACTACACTCAAGCTGTCGATTGTGACATCTTCGTCTTACTCTCATTCACCGGAAGACCCATCGTAGCTATTTCCTTCTCGATGCACACAACTGCCCTATCGACACCCCGTTGCGCTCTTCCGATGATATCGATGTCACCGGCATATGCGAGCCATTGCACAGACTTGTGGAAGACCGTGGCTCTAGTATTGACGTCTGTGTTACCCATGATCTTCTCGAGAATAATATTAAAAAGAGTAGTTTGACAGTGTGTCACTTTTTCTAAACCCGATTTTGACATCAAAGTTCTCGGAGAAGTCTTAGCCGACCTTGAGGGAGCAACGGGCATCTTTCCGCATGCAGAACTTGCAGGGATGCTAAAACTGAAGCTCCCGCTGTCTAATTCGTTCCTTTAGAGGCGGCCTTAAATTTGATAAGCAGATGTTGAGTATCCATTTGAAACTCCTGGGTCTGCCGCAATGTGAATATCTGACCAATAGTGAACTTTACTGGCGTGAACTCACAATCAGGCTTATGACGAATGGTGTCAGATGCTTACACGGTGGAGTATTCAGGGAACACAGTTAAGAGGCTTAAATTTCTTTAGGATCTGAGAAAATATGCTGAGATTCCATCGGAAGCGGCTCATGCGACCGGGTCTCACAGAGTTGCTGTATGCGCCTCGCCAGATCATCCCCAGCTACTTTAAAAAGTTCGGCAGGTAAACCTGTAGGACAGCCTCGTAGGACTTTAGCTTAAATAACCTTTACAGGGAGGGCGAAATTCTTATATCATCATTTTTTGTTTCAAATTGTGTTTCTTAGTCAACCGATATATTAAGTTATGCGCCCACATTGTACAAACAGCTTTTTAACCAAACAACAACTTGAACGATTAATAATAGACTGATCTTGCCCAAGGCTAAATTCTTCTTCTTCGTCTACTGGCCCTGCAGTTCAGGCTGGACCTTGGCCTCAGCTAATGAGCCTCTTTCCAGTTGCCTCCAATTTCGGACACCAAATTGTTTGAGAGCCTTCTCCACTTTGTTGCGCAATCGGTTTCTTGGACGTCCTCCATTGCGTTGTTCCACTGGTGCGGAGTCGAAGGCTCTTCTAATCTAAAGACTAAATTCTAAACGCTACAAAAACCGAATCTCCCTCCGAGCAACCAAAATTAACAACCTGATTAGAGTCATTATAGGAGACTATCATGTTAATGTAGATGCCATTAGGTTGTGTCAACCTCGGAAAAGAACACGTCTGCAATCTACACAAACGCCAGTTAAGTTTGGCAACCCTAATGGCCATGGCCACATAAGCCTAACTTAACTCTGTTTCATTTATTTTATTTTCAAGCTAAAATTGCTCCTGTTGAGAATTCCCAAACAACTTTCGCTTTGTCAGGACCCAGATTTGGAAAGCAAATTTTCAGGTCAGCAGGGTGAATCCTTTTCTCATCCCTGTGCTCGAAGAAATATCACCCGTCACTTGGATTCGATGAAAATGGAATTATCTTCCTAGTCACGTACGCGCTGAAAATTCGCCAACAACCTTGTACATTATGGGAGCTGTGCCTGTGAAAAAAACACTCTCTCCTCGGGAGTGTGGCCATTGCGCATTTCAGAAGCGGATTCCATTTGGACTTTACATGACATTTTTGTATAATGGTGTAGAATCTGTATCGGATTCCATCTGGAATTTGTGGTACATATAAGGTTACTGATTACATGACCATTAGCGACGTCTCCTTTAGGTCATCTTGGTCTTAGTGAATATCCTTGCAAATACAGTCGCGTGGAAATTGTTCGCCAAAAAACACATCGCATTTCTCCAACTCGTATTGTAATTCTAGTCGAAGTACAGAAAAACCTCTGAGCACTCGCACCGCTCCGTTTGTTAAAGTGCACACGGTAGCCTAAGCCTAAGCTAAGCTAACGTTAGCGATCTTAAGAATGCAAGTACTTGATATTTTCACGTAATTCGCCCTCGAAATTTAATCAGTCCGCTGTTGCGATGGTTTGTTTGTATGCCAGTCCAGGCTGAGGACTGATAGCTGTTCCACTGGTGTGCCTGGACGTCTTAGAGGATTATTTCAAGGGGCAAAGTCAGTAAAGTGATTCTGTACGTAACTCTGGCAAGAATGTAAGTTTAATCGATATCGTGGTCCAAACAATCTGGTTGCTTAATTTCTGACCCTAATGACTTCCATAAATCACGGCCCATGATTCAGAAAGATTCCATATCTTGAAGAGGCTTCCCCAACGACGACCATAGCCTATAGGTCCCCACGACTCGAGGAGATTAGTATGCACCTGACGAGAATTTGTGATATGCTGCAGTTTATTAGCACCAAGCGACAGTTAAACAGACCAACGTATACTTTAAACAACAAATATGGCCTCTCTTTGCGTCTTTAATTGTTTTCCTTCGTTCGTGCTTCATAAATCTGAATGATGCTGTAACTTGACATGTGACACATCGTGGTTGTCTAGGCACTTTATAAATGGACCTCAACACTGAAAGACAGACATACAATGGGGTTAGGTACTTAAATGTTAAAAACTCTCTCTGCAACTTTTTACGCCTGCCACATTAATGTGACACAAGTCCTAGGGCACGTTAGGGACATAGGAAGATAATACACTCTGACAAATAATAACTACTTCGTTCTATTTTTGAACTGCAAATTGGCCCAAATAGACCTATCAGCGACTTCCGTACGCTTTTCGTAATGCGTTTTCATCCTTTCGTTGAGTTTCGTTCAATTTTACTTCAACTAACATGGGAGCGAAATCAATTGTTCTTTACTTACGCAAATGACGGATTTAGTTGAAATTAGCTGCCACCCTCTTTATGTTAACGTTAAGTTTCGTTCACTTTTGTTTTTACTAAAATGGGAGCAAAATCAATTGCTACTTACGTATGCAAATGACAGACGGTGTTGGAATTTGCAAATTTACGATGATTCTGACTATTTTTCGCTCAGTTCTGACATAAGCTCAAGTTTACTTAAATCATTTATAGTTGGTTCCTTAGACTCTAAGCAATGTTGGGACTTAAAATGTACAAACTGAGGTAGATTCAAAAGAAAACGAAAGGCCTTACCTTACCTTTTTAAATTTCTAACAACTAACTAACTTGACATTCCACAGCGTAGACTCTCATAGATGAAATGAAACTGGTCCTCACTCTCCTTTGTGTTCACATTTTTGTTATTCCGTCGTCAGTCAGTAACAATCTTTCTCCTTTTATGTGCAGGGTTTCAGAAATAAGAAGTAAATGGAATAAAGAGGGTGAACTATAATGTGTGGTCCACTTGACTTGGTTCGATACAAAAAATGACTCAAAACATATGAAGATCTACCACAATTGTGGTAAAGTCTTACCGAAAGAAATATAGAGCGCCATGTCAAAGAAACATTTTTAGGTCAGGCATACATTTTACGACGTTCCATGGGTTCATAAAATGAACAGCATGTCTTAAAAGGCAGAGCTTCAATAAATCAGCGGACGTGTCAAATGATGTCAGCGACGTTGACCAAATCGATTTGCAAGCTACTTGTCACTTTAACGACTTATTACTCACATGCAGATTTCGGTCGCCCTCGTATCTTCCAAGGGCATGCCAAATCCGAAAATGATCTCATCTGTGCCAAGGGAGACGTCAATTACACCCTCTCAGCGTATCTACGAAAATTGTTTTGATCGACTGTACTTGCTGAACAAAAAGACAAAAAAAAAACATCCCTCCAAGCTCCGTTTCTCCATTTTCACCTTTCGGTTGTGAGTCAGGTTGTTCCTTCGCCAGCAGGACTGGTATCAGTCGCCCCGCAGCGGGTTGTCATCCAAACGAACCATCAAAACAGTCGGGTGATGAAATTCCGGGGGCGGTTGACAGTGATATACATTTCAACTCGCCCGCCCGAGGAGTCCTCGGTCCTCGCACGAAAAAGATGACAAAAAAGGCACAAAAACAGCGTAGGCGACATTGTCCCCGAACGCTGATGCGATGCGAGTGGGTGCATAGTTCGGTTGGGCGTCATCAATCCACGACAGCAGGAACCCCCCCTCCCCCGCTATTTTGGCAGTATTCTGGTTCGCTTTTGTGATTACATTTATTGGCACTGTGGATGGGTTTTATTTGGTTACGTGTTCTCGTGTCTGCAAGGGAATTACGCAAATGCGGATACTAATTAATCATTCGCCGTGTAGCTGATTGATAAGGGCCGACTGGGGCATGAAGGGTGATGCGAGTGATGTATGGCCCTGCCAGACCGGGTCTGCTCGAACATGAGTTATGTGCCCGAGCAAGTGCGCAATCGATAAATCGAGGAGTGTCAGAGGAACGGACGAACCCCTGGGCAAGGTGTGTCGGTGTCAATTAGGAGCGGGGCTACGTGTCTAATACCGTGGACGTGGGGCGGTACGAGTGCGTACTTGGTTAACTAATAAATCGCCGATGACTGGGCGGCAATTAAAGGAATTGTGATTTTTCTCGGCGCATTGTGTGTGATCCGTGGGAGTGGGATTCGATGAATCTTTTATGGCCCGGTGTTTGCCAATCAACCGCCAGTCGGTGTGACAGGCTGGCTGGATAACGATGGGGTCTTGAATAATAAGTACGGGCGCGTAGCACACATTTGTGTGATAAATTGCTGCGACGCGAGGTCTTGAGCGATGCACGGCAAAGAAAGAGGTGACACCCCATCAAAGACTGCATCAATATTTATAGGAGCGATGGTATCCTCTAGTCGGGTGCACACACCGACGCGACAACGCGGGGATGTAAGGCAAGATGGATGTTGACTTGTGTAACCGAGTCCCGTGGCGTCGTTGTCGGGCGCTACGACCGATCGATGCGGGAGAAGGATGCTGTCAATGACTGAGGAATAAATTTGGTTATATGCGATATTTGCATTCCGCAACGAGACCGGTATTGGTGGAATTTTATTGGATTACGATGTGCTCTGGGATATTACGTGTTGCCTTCTGTGAAAGCGATACCCATCGCAAATGGGGAGCGACTACGTAAGGGCTGCGCGGAGGGCAATGGATCACGTTCGGATTAAGTGCCTGCAGCCAAATATAACTTGACACTTGTGCAAATTGAAGATGCGAGGACTGCACACAGTTTATCTCATCAAAATTGGATTGAGCGAGCAAAAGTTTGGATGGGCGAAGGGGAGAGGCTTGTACATACAGGGAATAGATTTTTGAATTGAATTCCAGGAAAGGACGCACAAAATTTGACTGGCGTATGTGAAGCTTTGACGGGTGCTTTGGAAAGAACGATATTTGTGTGGCTACGGATAATTCTGTGGCATCCACTTTGTCATACGACAATCGAACGAGTGCATCAGATGAAATTTCAGGAGTCGTCAGGTAGTTGTTTGCTGACAGTCACTGAATTGCTTTCGAAACTCAGATGAGGACATAGATAGTCAAGGCAAATGGAAATATTAATTTTCAAGTTGTACATGTCACTTGTCATCCTTCTGCTTTTGTCAACAAATTTATGGCTTGACACTCGCAGTAAATAAGATGAATTTGTCTACAAAACGAACAGTTCTATGTCGCAAGGCTATAGAAGAACTTATTTTCAGTCTGCGTAAGCAATTCTTAAACAGTTTAATACCGGTGATAATTTTGGACTGAGAAGCGGTCGACGAACGTATCTTCCAACATCTTATTTTGATCAGTTTTAGATTCCACTTCATATTTCCTGCTTTTTATGAGCTGGAAGACAACAATAGATATGACGTCGATGGAGGCATGTCTGAGACAGAATTGACAGCAATAAAGTTTCAGAACTCATTCAATCGTACCTTAAATCCCTCTGAACGAACATTACTGACTTAAATAAACTTGATTTTATGTGAAAACTTGATAAGCTGCTTGGGCCATAGTTAAATTTCAGAGTATCCATGATTACTTCGAAGAATTTAACCAAGTTTCAAAGACTATCTGTCATCTAGTACAATGTAGTCGAAGTTACGTACGATCAATTTCACTCGCTCTTAAGGAAGCTAAACGAACGTAACTCAACGAAACTGACGGAATTGTTGTTATGGTCAGAGTGGATCATTCTTTTGTCTTCGCCGGACTGCTTAAGTAGTCTTAGACGGTCGACGCCAACTTATGAAACTAAAGCGAAACGTAGAAAGGATACATCATCATCATCTTTTGATCCGCATGATCCTCTAACTCATGAGGAGTTATACCCAAGCGTAACCAGGTGAGTTTTTGGACCAGGTCCAACCACCTCGTCCTGGGTCTGCCAAGCGGTCGCCTACCTGATGGAATCGCAAACAAGACACGCCCCGGCTGTAGTGATGATGGGGACATTTGTTCTACTCAGCATAGCCCTTTCCGTTCGAAGAAGCAGCTGCTCTACAATGAGTTCCTCGCGTACTGCCGTGTTTCTCACCCTATTCCGCCGAGTAACTCCCACAACAGCACAATCTTATTTCGGCAGCTTGTATTCGTGATTTAATTCTTTCAGTCAATACCTAAAATGTCATGACCGTAGGTGAGAGTTGGAAATGATAGATTGTGACTGTAATTTTTGCTGAGGTTTTGATTTGAATCACCCTCTCGTACGTAAACGTCGGTTGGTATTGCATATTTTCTTATGTTCATGTTTGGGTAAAGTGGGAAATGCTTGTTTGTAGACCCTTGTCTTCTTTTTCCTTCATGGTTGGTTCTCACACACCGTCTCCTTTGGACATACACCAGCTCGGTTCGTGAACATGTCTTGACAAAAATCCGTGACCACACAAACATCTTGTCGTAGAACCTCAATTTTTCGACATGACATGAGGACTGCACCAATGTTGGACATGAGTTTTGAGGTTTTATTATAAGTACAGTACATACGTATATGCTTATGTACGTGTATTTTTGTTTTTCGAATTTAGGGGTAAATGAAGGGGGGGTTAAAGTAAAAATGTTTTTTTGAGGCACTGTTTTTAGATTCCTTGTTGGTCGTGGGTTGGTAGACGTCATTTAAATCTTTACTAGTCAACCCTGAGACGAAACTGTTGTAAACGTAGCCCAAGACTTTTCTTTGTTAGTGTACTTGTCATTAAATCTGTTTTTGTTTATGAATTGAATTGAATTTGACAATAAAGACATCCTGAAATATGACGTCTCGGTGTTCACTTCTTCTCATCAAAAGTGACATGACATAATTTGCCAACCGGAAAAGAGAGCACTGATGGCTGTTTAGATCGTAGTTGTGATGTTGGGCAGCCGTATGCCTGCGGCTACGGTTTGTTAAGACTCCTTATGTCCACTATGTTTGAGCCTCTATTTCTGTATGTTTTAAAACCAATCAATGTGTCATTGTAGTGAATTAGTGTTCACATGGTGACTGACAGTTCTCTGTTAACTTTGGGCTTCTGATGTGAAACGTTTTATATGTGGCAACATAAAAGAACCATTCGATTCATCGGCACACGACTCGCCGGGTTTCTGATGTTCATGTCTGCTTCATTCATTTGCTTCTCTTTTTGACTTATGTTAGGCACGACTCATAAGTCACCGTGTGAATTCTGACTTAGTACATCAAAATGAAGACAATCAGTTAAGTCGCACAGTGGGCCAAGCTTGAAAAATCAACAACATTATTTTTCATATTTTGACTGGGCCATCAACCACGTTTTCCTAATTTGTTGAAGGAAACAGTTCTGGTTCGTTTTTTTTTTCATTTTATGTTCATTAGTGTCACTAGGAGGCACAGGAAATTGGCACTTTGTGTTTCACACATAAAACGTCCGTTTTGATACATAAAAGTTATTATTTTGTTGATCATTAGTTCTGATGACGATGATAAAACAACGAAACTTCCTAGGTTTTCACTTCATCTATTAAGGAAAGGGTTAAAATAAAACACCCTCAAATAATTATAAAATGTGAGCGTAAGGGTGTATTGCAGAGGGATAGAGGGGAGATTAATTAGAATATGTGAATTTGGCTAGTACTACAAATAGCTCCGGTCATAGTTTGCTATTTTCTGAAAGGTTATAAAGGGTGATTTTTTAAAAGCTATAGGCAAGTTTTTCAAAAAAAAAAACACATAAAATTCCGAAAAATGCATGAAATCTTTATTTGAATCGATAGTACGGTCCATATAATTTAATGTTTGAAGATTATTTCATGCATGACTGCGCCTCAAATGGTCGACCCGCTTAGTCCAATTTTGGCATACTCTTTCCAACATTTCGGCCGGTATCTCACGAATAAATGCTTCAATGTTGTCTTCCAATGCGCCAATTGAAGCGGGCTTGTCTGTATAGACATGAGCTTTAACATAGCCTCACAAAAAATAGTCTAAAGGCGTTAAGTCGCATGATCTAGGCGGCCAATTGACCGGTCCCGAACGTGAAATAAAATGTTCACCGAACTCGCCCCTCAATAAGTCCATTGTTGCGCGTACTGTGTGGCATGTGGCACCGTCTTGTTGGAACCACATGTCATGCAAGTCAAGCTCTTGGATTTTGGGCAAAAAAAAGTTGGATATCATCTCACGGTAGCGCTCACCATTCACAGTTACGTTACGATTCGCATCATCTTCGAAGAAGTACGGTCCAATGATGCCACCAGACCATAAAACGCACCAAACTGTGACTTTTTCTGGATGCATTGGTAGCTCTTGCAATGCTTCTGGCTGATATTCACTCCAAAATCGACAATTCTGCTTATTTACGTACCCATTGAGCCAAAAATGAGCTGATCATAAAATGGAAGAAGCGCGTGATGAACTTTCTTAACAGAGCACGCATTTTGATAATAAAATTCAATAATTTGCAAGCGTTGTTCGTTTGTAAGACGATTCACGGTAAAATTATAGACCAAACTGAAGATGTTTGACAGTGAAACAAAACACGAAACGTGCGTCAGCTGTTTAGACCAGTGTTGCCAAAAAGATAATAGCTAAAAAATCACCCTTTACCAGTTTTTTATACCAAACATTCCTACAAATTTGATTGACAACTGTAAGAATAAAGCCATCAAAACAAAGGTCCTCGTGCATAAAAACAAGCAGATCCTCAGACACAGACACAATAGCAGAACCTACGAGTAAGAACACAAACAATGAACAAAATGGATGCCGGAAGTGGAAATGATATGGAGGATTTCTCATTGAATGTGCGGCTTAATTGCATAGGCCCCAATGACTGTTTACAATTCTGTGCCAATTATATATTTTTATATCGGTTTGTTTTATCATACATCCTATATAACCTAACATTTTTTTTTAAATCCAATTCTGGTGCCTTTTTCCATCCTGAATCGAATGAGACTATTAACATAGTTCCCGAGATATAGAGCTTTTTTCAGCTTCCTGTCCATTCTGCCACACTGTGCGCTGTGGCGTAGAAGATGTATCGATTCTTACACTGAGGCTTCTGAGTGCAATCGCCTACACGAGCAATTTTCATAATTCACGGCTTCATCAATTCTCAAAGAGTATATTAAACGGTTAAACTGTAGCCCTTGCACTCGTGAGGGAATAACAGCACGCACAACATATGCGGCTGCTGTAGAAGCCAGGTCCACCTCGAACTGTAGCGCCATCCATATTGAAGACTGCTTGGGCTGTACGCAAATTTTTCAGGCACTCAATTGGCTCATTCAGATTCATTTTAGAGTCCATTCAAGTTAACACGATCAGCGAAACACAATCGCGTCCCACTGAGTAAACAACTCGGTGGCGATCGCCTTCGCCAAAACCGCTGATCGAAATATAGCCATGAACTCGCAAGATTCGCATATTGCGTGAGGATCGTGCAGGTCGGGAATTTTTAAGTTGTACTTGGAGACTGTACTTGGCTCTGTACTGTACAAATATTTTTGAGCTTTGAGCTTGCCATAGATTTGTCTTAAGTTTGTTGGATGCTATATCTGTGCGTTGCTAAAGTGTGGCTCAACCGTCACAATAGAAGAACTATTTGCAGTGCAACAGGGTCGATTAGAGTCACGTCGGGGGAATGAATATGTTATAATCAAATGAGGGTTCTATTCATAAATGTACACTGACCTGTTGTATTCCGATTCAGTGGGATCAACCTGAAAGAGCTATGTACATTGATGGACGCATTATCTTTTGAAATAGGCTGGTGTCTGACCTTCATTTTTTCAAGAGGTCAATATCAATGCGAAAAAAGTTATATAAACCATTTCATGAAGTGCAGACAAAACTGAGTGAATTATAAACTGTTTAGAGAAGCGTATAAAAAAATGAGAAACTCTATTCAAATTGTCTTCAGACTGTTTCTGAAACAAAAGTAATCTGTGAAGGATGTAGCAAAGTGTGAACGTCGACCAAATCGCACAGAGGTTCTATGTGAACGCCCTGAAAATGCCTTTTATGTGGTCTGCTTTATTTTGCGTTGCCAAAGCTATACAATCTGCCCTAAGCTGATTCTGGGTGTCTTTCCCCATGGCCGTCCAATCGATACAAAAGGCTCTTGACCCCAAACACTGAGCTGTTGCCACTAAATATTTCATAATTTCAGTGTGGACCAGTTGCACGGGTGTCTTCGAAAAAAAGACAGGCTCGCATAAGACGGGCTCCCACTAAAAGCGTCTACATTCAAGAGCATGCACAATAATTAAACACGAATCTCTAAAAACCCGATAATCGCCACCCTTTTCTCCCCCCAGAGACACCCCAAGTGACAGATGACACTGAACAGAGAAACCAAACTTCTCAACTCCGCCGAGGATTTTTAATTGTTTGTCCTCCTGTCAAAATTATGAAAGTCGTTATCAACAATGACCTTGTGGCACACTGCAAGCCACACTCCCCTCCCCCCCCCCCCCCACACCTCACTGTTGATGAGACATCAACACAATACCGACGGGAGATGTACACACTTCACATCCAGTGGAGACAGCCGTTGTTATGTCCACAGCCAGTGGCAACTGTCGCGGAAACTTGACCAAGGATAACCATGTCACAATTATTAGACAAGCTAAAGCGTTTCACCAGCAACCCCCGCAGAGGGGGAGGGGCTTCAATCTTTTGCAATTACTTAAGTAAAACCCTCCCAAAGGCTTACGCCATCTTATGCATTATTTCTCAGAATTAAGTGTTCTCTGACGCCCCCGGCCGCGGCAGCGCCATCGTTCGGAGTTTTCCCATTTCCGTTTGGATGACGATGATGATTCAAAAGTATTTATAGGTCACTGGGGGATCAGAGTGATGTAATCGATGGATGGTGTTTGTTTTATCCAGCCCTTGCCTGGCCACAACGGTCGACGGGTTGTGGCTGAAAGTTTCGCCATCCTTGAAGCTGATATTCACTTTGCCACAAGTGCTTGGCAGTCTCTCTATGGCTGTGTGTGTGAGTGAGAGGGTGAGTGTCAGGAAATAGTTATACTCACTGCCTGCGAATTGCCAACAACGATAAGGCGGCGCGGCGTTTATTTATTTGCAGCCATCCTACGACAACTTGGTGTGCCCTTGAATCTCTCCTGCGAGCCCAGACTCGTCGGTGGAGATTCATGTCACAAGGGGGTGAGTGGGAGTCGCAGAGTGGGAGTCTACGCTGAATGCGAGGCGTCTTAGTTTACATGGAAATTGCTGCGTTTGCCTTGGAGTTTTATTCTGTTTGCCAAGATGAGTGGGGTTGATGTGCACATGAAGGCTCCGTGGGTTGGGGGTGACCCTGCGGAGGAGTATGATTTATGAGCCATGGTCCTCTTGGATAACGCTCGTGCACTTGGGATTTAAATACTTCGGCGCGTGGATGAGCGATGCGGGACAGAGCTGTCAGTCGAAGGGAACTTGTGCGTTTTAGTTTGCACGGCGATTGACGGTTAAGGTACGAGTAACTCGTGATGGATTGGTGTGTACGTGCAAGATCCTGCGGTGGTCAATGCGCTTCGGATGGGTCTCATGAGATGAAGCTTGTTGAAGGGTGGAGACACCACATTGGACAAGCGCGTGTTCAATCTAAAACAAGTTTAGCATCTTTCGTCTTAATTAGAAAGTTCTTCAAACATATTTTATTTACAGCATATCTCGTGAAAGTCTCTTGATTTTCTTCCAATCTAACTTCATATGGGATTAGTTCTTAATCTGGTCTCGAAACATCTCGAAAGTCTCTGATATTTCTTTGAAAAAATCCAGACGGCAACTCTACACAGCTCTCGTTGGAATAGAATGGAATGAGCATCAAAAACTACTCCGAAATCTCTCATTTCATCAAGACGAATACGTTTAAGATCGTTTATAAAGGGCGGTTAAATTTTAAGGGCCGATTTGGATTTTGAATAAAACACAAATTATTTAGGAAATTATTGTCATTTCTTTTTATTATGATAATATTGGTATGGTTCAATTATTTATGGAACAAAACATCGGCCAAATAGCCGCCGCGACCTCGGCGGCGTGCCTCCATCCGATGGTCCAAATTTTCGATGACGCTGAAGCATAATTGAGGTTCTATGCCGTTAATGTGCCGAATTATCTCATCCTTTAGCTCTTGAATTGTTGCTGGCTTATCGACGTACACATTTACTTTCAAATAACCACAAAGAAAAAAATCCAACGGTCACATGATCTTGGCGGCCAATTGACATCGCCACCACGTGAGATAACACGGCCATTGAATTTGTCGCACAAAAGAGCCATTGTTTCGTTAGCTGTGTGGCAAGTGGCACCGTCCTGTTGAAACCACATATCGTCCACATTCATATCTTCCAATTCGGGCGATAAAAAGTTCGTTATCGTTTCACGATAGCGAACACCCTTCACAGTAACTGCCTGACCGGCCTCATTTTGGAAAGAATACGGCCCAATGATGCCGCCAGCCCATAAACCGCACCAAACAGTCACTCTTTGTGGGTGCATTGGATTTCGACAATCACACTGGGATTATCATTCGCCCAAATGCGGCAATTCTGCTTATTGACGAATCCACTGAGGTGAAAATGTGCCTCATCACTGAAGATGATTTTCTTCAAAAATTGATCATCCACTGTTGCCATTTCTTGTCACCATTCTGACCATTGACGACGCTTGAAATGGTCAAGAGGCTTTAGTTCTTGAGTCAATTGCACCTTGTAAGCGTGTAAATGCAAGTCTTTATGCATAATGTTCATCAACGACGAGCGTGAGAGGTGCAATTGTTGGGCACGACGACGAGTTGAGGTGGACGGCTCTTCAGCCACACTATCGCGAACAGCAGCAATATTTTCTGCAGTACGAGATGGACGAGCATGCACTGGTGTTTTCACAACTCCTACAGACCCGGTTTGCTCAAATTTTTGCACGATTTTTCCGATTGTACGCACATTTGGACGATTAAATTGACCGAACAAATCAGGAAGTGCATTTTGATTTGAACGCGCATTTTCATAAAAACCCTGAATAACTTTAACGCGTTGCTCGATTGTGTATCTTTAAATGGTTCAAATTGATATAGTCTGAAATTGAGAAATGTCAAATGAAATGCAGAAAAAAACTTGACGTTTAGGTGGTGGTGGTTCCCATTCAACATCGGCCCTTAAAATTTAACCACCCTTTATAATGGTCATAAATAATCGGTGTTAATTTCCAGCGTGCTGCAGAAATTGCACAGTACTTTTTACCCGATCCACAAGCGCCAACTATCGAGGGATAAGTCTCCTTAACAGCGCCCACAAGATCTGATTCTTACCAGTGTGGCTACAAGTCAGGGAAGTCCACAATAAACCAGATCTCCACAGTAGGGTAGATCCTGGAATATACCAGAGACATTAAAATCCGCACCCTATTCCACCACCTATTTTTCGCTTTCAAGGCCGCATATGACAGCGCGCATAGAGACGAGCTATACAGAGACGTCATGTTTTGTAGTGTTGACATTCCTGTGCAGGATGGCTGTCGAGAATTCTCGTTGCTTTACCAAGATCAAGTGGGACCTCACTGAGCCCTTCAATGCTTGAAAAGGTTTTAGACAATGCTATGCGCTGTGTCGTACTTATTTATTATTATTTGAGGGTATATTGTGCCCTATTTTGATACCCTTGATTTCTTACTGGTACCCCCATTCTTTACAAAGTTGTATTGAGAGTTGTGGACTCCTGTTGTGCAGAGGTGGACGAGATTTGTTCTAGAGCAGTCTCTCTAAGCCAGTTCCCTTTAGGAATAGTGCCTTCATTTCTCCCTCTGAGTAGGTGCCTGGCCAGATATATTTGTCTTCTGTAGGCAAGTGCCTTACATAATCTCAGTACATGTTCTAGAATTTTTTTAGATTCTTCACAGAATCTGCAGAGATTCCTCCTGATACCCTTGGTTCCCTTCAGTGCTCCCTGAGTCCACAATGCCCTGTTAGGAAGTCTGTTAGGATACGGAGGTTGTTTTGATACATGCCTCAAACCTTTTGCGGTTATACTGTCTCAAGAGTTTCTTGGCCTCCTTCATGCCATGAGCTTTGTTCCAGGTTTCTAATCAGTGCCTCCTTTAAATATCTCTGAATTCTTCTCTGGATACTTGATCTCCTACAGCGCAGAAGGGTTCTGGGCCTGTGAAGGGGTCCGATGCTCCTTTCCTAGCAAGGAAGTCGCCCATTTCATTGCCTTCTATCCCCGTGGTACCTAGCAGAGATTTACTTTATTCCCCACATTAACCCTTTCTGTGGGCATTGCCACACGAGTCTGGTGGCATGATAGCAGATCGACTGTCCGACATTATTACTATGTCGCAATTTGTATAGCTTTTTGTCAAGATTGATTTGGACGCATCTGTCTATGGCATAGGTTTTGATGCTGGTGCATTCGACCATGAATTCGTAGTATTTTCCGAATACCCATTCCTTCATCGGTTCTTTATCCGTCTGATCGTTCTTAAGAAGAACGTGTAAAATTTGCTGGGGAAAATTAAGGACACTTTCTTCTTTAAGTTCGCTAAAGTGTTAGCATACGCTAATGTCATTGACGTTAATGTCAAAATACAGTGAACCACCAATTAGGCGAAAATAGGTCTGGCTGTGAACAAGAGGCAAGGGGAGCATATTATGCTGTGCTCAAGGGAGAACACAAAATTGTGTTTTGTACAGTGGCCCACAATGAGGATCTACAGATCCGAAGTAGTCAGGAACTTCACGTTCTGAGTCTGTGAACCTTACCAAGCTGCATCGGCATCGAGCTCAAACGCAAAATAATTCTAGTCAACCACTGTTTTTGTGACTTTACACAAGACATTGATGGTCGTTGATGATGAGGCATGGACAATCTCACAGGCTGATGAAGAAGTGATGGGTTTTTTCGAGAGAAAAGTTCTGCGAGCGATCTTTGGTCCGGGTTCGAACGAGCACGCAAGGATGGGCACAGAGAGAATCATATAGGTGATGGTAAAGAGACTTATGTGCAACACCCTCAACAATAATAATAAGGAGTCTTATCCCTCGACAGTTGGTGCGGTCATATTGGTACGTTTAGTCGTAAGGCGTTTCATTGAGTGGTGCAACAGTGACAGGGGTTGACTTGAGTATCGAGAAACGAGCCTCTAAGGCCTAACGAGCCTCACTGGCCTCCAGTTAATCGCACCAAGATGGGTGTGATTCGTCTTCAATTGATTGCGCCGACGTAAACGCGGGCATCCGGGATGTCATGTCCGTGAATGCGATTCGACTTGGGACTTGATTATAAACCGACTCAAAGAAGTTGCCAGATAAGTCACAAGATCCTTTCAAATCAGTTGCACTTACATTTCAAAATGCCATTACTTGATTCTCGGGACAATTGTGCGTAACTCAGCCGTCAACACTAGAGGCACGTTTGTCCACAAGCCTGTATAAGTACTTTCATACGGGCTGGAATTAAAGCTCGTGTGAGCATCAAAAAGGAAGCGGCTAAAATGGATCTTGCGGTGAATGAAGGTAAGACGATGATGAACGCCAAAGTTGTGGGCATAACGTCACAATAGTCTGTTTGAAGTAGCGTCTACTGCACCACCGCATGCATAAAACGAAGCATTTTTCTTACCAATCACTGGGTTGCCAGTCCTGCGGAGAGGACGAAGAGATTGCTGCTCACTTTGAGAAAAAAATCCTTCGAACATATTCGATGCCGAGTGCACTGATGGCCTTTAGACGAAGAGACTGAATGACAAACTTTACAGACTATACAACGTCTCAAATGGCATGACCGTGTGGAGAGAATGGACACTAACGCTCTAGTCCAGAAATTCTTCGACTACAACCGCAAGGGCCAACGCCATAAATAAAGAAGTCGTCTTTCTTCGACTTCTGTGGCAAGAGGGACCAGCTGCAAAAGATCAGCCGACCGTGCGAAACCGGAGAAGGCAGAAGACACATGACCGCGCCGCCGTAGAAGAGGCGGATTACCTTAAGAAAGCCTGTGGTATTTCTTTGCGAGTTAATGTAATTCCAGAATAATTTACCCCTGCTCCCTACCGAAGACTACGACTCAGATTTATTCACGAACTCATATTCCCCCTCAACCCCTCTAATCAGACGTCCTCGTACGCAGCTGTCGGTCTCAATTTTGTGAAACTCCCGTCAAAGACTAATTGGCAATAAGTGAGGTCCTTGGCATTACGGAATACCAAACAAGGCCATTAAGTGGCACCAGTCCTCCGGCCTAATGGTGGGCGGCTAGGCAAACACCTCAAAACGCGTCGAAAATTAGTGATTTCCATCCAGCCACAGCACACGGTGCCGCCTCCGCAGTCATTCGCTTGTACATACTTGGCATTTATTTATATCCACTCCATCGGCTGGCCTTTCTTGGAAGTCTATCATCGGATCTCCAAATTGCCCTCAGAGGACTGACATCCAAGGACAAGCAACCATGACAACGTCCCAACGCACACACCACAGCTCCTCCCTCTGCTCCGCCGCGCCTTCAGATAAACTTCCAAACCAAACCTCATATGGTCCCCTGGGATCGGCGGAGGACTGGACTGCCGGGGTTCGTCCCGCTTTTGGGATAAGCATGGCTCCCCATTGGTTTGAGCGTCGTTGTATCAACGATGACGTTGAAAAATCCCAAAAAAAAAATTGTGTCATTCTCCAGCCGATAAGCTCCAATCACAACAGTCTCCAGGCCCCTGCCGCACCCCACGCCAATGCCCAGCAATCGTACTCGCTTCTGGGGTATTCAGCCGCCTCACGAGAGTGTCTTTTGTTATTGCGGCCTAACTGGGTCAATGCTTGTGATAGGCCTCGTTTTGTGTTTTCATTTCGATTGTAGGCAATGTATCTGTTGGGCGCCCACACGCACCCCGCCCCCTCTTTGAAACGAAATACATTTTTCAGGGGCACGTGCCGAAGCGGGCCCGACCTTTTTCGCCTGCTGGGGCTGTTATAAATTTCAATCGGCAAGATGGCTTGTACTCGCGCATTAGATACGTGCACAGTGCCCGGGTAAACACTGCCTGTAGCCACCGAGGTGATGGCAAGGTTTCGTGTATTCTTTTTTGTTCCTTTCTGTCCATCGATGTGTATCAAATTTCTTCGGATGAGGTGTGCCTGTGTGTGTGTGAGTGTCTTCTTCTCAAGCAATTAATTTTAATTAAGACGTGGAATTTATTCAGCTCTCCTTGGATACGCGAGGCGTTGCCGTGTTTGCTGGGGGGCGGCGCGTGGGCGGCCAAAAGCCAGGGGCGGCTTTTGTCCTGATAAATTCCACAGATTGGCTTGATGGCATCGTGGGCTGTTAAAGAAGATAAATGAACATATCAAGTTCACGCACACACGTGGGCGCCGAGATGGGTTCGGTTGGTCCAATTGCCGGCGGCAGTGTGTCGGAACGTGTCCGTTGACTATTTCTGGGTGGTGGCAGCATGGTCCTTGATAAGGATAGATTATTTTTGGGATGGCACGTTAAGGAGAGGATATGCGAGTCATTACCTTCCGTTTTTTTTTTCCATCTCACGGCTAATGGCTTATCAAAGACAGGACGCGTTGTTATCAGAGAGGGATGAGCCAAGCTGGCCAACCAAACATTGTGAACGACATCGAGAACAGTTCAATTTCACTCAGCAGCAGCAGCATTCTATGAAAGTTGCCGTGGTACAAGGCTCTTTGGTACACACAATGAAGGCGGCCCTATATTTTATGTACAGGCTGAGTTCCAGAGGGGTCGTGTTTAATGCACAGCCCAGTTCCACCAGCCGAACTTCTTGACAAACCACCCGTGTTGTGCACGGTTTTCTACTCTCATGAGTGGAGGGGATCGAACGGCGAAGTCTAACAAGACTCTCTGGGAATCATCAACGACTCGATGTGGAGCCGTGAATTATGAACGTTGTTCAGTTAAGACTTTAACCAAGATACAGACACCACAACGACGCAGTGGCAGGACACAATATGGAACATTCAAATTGTTGCTAAGTTTAACGAAGACGACTGTGTCTCCGGCTTGACATTAGACCTTCCTTGAAAGCCGTACCAGCAAATTTATGGACGACCTTTGATCGGTATCACGTTTAGTAGATCCCCTTAACAAGAAACCTTAAGACTCATGATGTGGACGGCGGCGATGACAATGGACAAACTGCGAATTTGATGCAACTGAAATTCGGACTTATTTCACCTGATTTCATTTCATTCATGCGAACTTATTTCCACTTCTTGATGTCCTTCATTTTTGTATGTTTGAGCAGTGCACTCAGAGTTGTGCATTTACAAAATAAAAATCATTCGTGTTGTGTTGTGCTTGCGGGGGGGACGCATCGTATTTGAAAGCATTCGTTAAGATTTTAAAATAATGTCGTTGAAGGCGTCCTTAGAAAAATGTCGAACGGAATCCAATACAAACAAATCTCTTGCGGTGACAAATTAACTTTTGACAATATAATCCCCAAAAGAACAGAATGAAATAGCGGGCAGTAAATCAGGGCAAAACAAAGTACATGCTGTCATCACGTCATCACGGAAGGACGCACAACATCGACTTCGCGGACAGAGCGTCATAATGGGCAGCAGAAACTTTGAGGTAGATCAAGCGCAGAATTACTCTTGCCAATCACTGTCTTTGATCTCAAGAGGCAATTGAGTAACAGAGCCATCTCTCGAAGCACCAAGCTGACTTTATATAATACTCTGATCATCCCTGTCCTTCTCTGGACAGGCGCAGAGACATAGACGCTATTGAAAACGGATGAAGAAGCTCTTGGCCGTTTAGAGCGAAAAGTTCTACGTGCGTTTGTTGGTCCTGTTGGCGTTTATGGCGTCAGGAAGAGGAGATTCAACCATGAACTATACTCTGGCATGCACCTAGTTAGGTGCCTTCAAATCCAACGCTTAAGGTCATGTAGAGCGGATGGACACCACAGCTCCGGCCCGAAGAGCTCGATTCTGAGCCATTGGGACAACGCAACAGAGGACGTCCTCGAACGAGATGGCGCACACAAGTGGAGAAGGACCTCAACCATCTTGTTGTGCGCAATTAAAGGCAGCTGGCGAAAGATCGTGCTGGCTGGAGAGGCTTGTTGGTTGAGGCCCAGGTCCTCCCCGGACTGCTAAGCCAATTAAAGAAGAATAGCGGGCAGATGTGCAGGGATCTCAACTGGGCCATCTACACTGACACTGGGCTCTAAGACCGATGGCGGAGTCAGAGTCGATGTGTTCCTAGAATGAACATTTCCAAAGCCATCAGACTGCCGGACAATTCCAGTGTGTTCAAGGCGAAACTATTTGCAATCCGGGGAGCGTGTCGTTAAGTCAAATTACACTTTACACCCTTGCGCTCTGGATCTTGCTAGAATGATTTTTCAATGGTGTCAAAACAGTGTCCCTGACTTCTGTTTGGGAACAAGTTGTAATGGTCCAAAAAAACACCTTTGTTTTCATTGAATTTTGATTAATTTTTCTTTTTAATGTTCCGTTGACTTCGAAGTCTAATCTCTTACCAACAAGCTTTCAAATTTACAGACAAGACACACATCAAAAAAATAAGCAATATAACAATCCGCAACGTTCAATGTTGGCAGTTTGTGTTAAAAAAAAATGTGATTACACGCCCGCAGCAACAATGCGTAGCATAATCGGTGGGTTAGGTTTTTTGTACTGCTCTTCATCTACTGCTTAGCAACATCATGTGGATGCTTGGGATCATGTTTGGCAATAGTTAGCAACAATGCCGGTCGTTAGTTTTCACTTACATGTAACACTGGAACCGGTAGCTTGATCTGAGGAAACAAACAGAAGTCACTCGAATACAGTGTCCTTGGAACTATATGAGTTGAATTTTTGACGAGACGGTTTCGAAATACGAATATCTTTTTCTAAAATATTGATTGCTTTTTAAAGCAGACGATATTTGACTCTTTTCAAGGACATAACATCTTTTAAAATGGTCGAGATTGACCCAAATGGTGTTTTGACTGTCATCACAACAGAAACCATTGATTTCCTTCAAATGTTGTTCAACTGTTCAAGCGCGAGTTCCCGAGTTCCTTGAGGATGAACCATCATTCTTCTTCTATTCATGAAAGGATGGACCACACTGTTTTCACTTGTTGAACTTGTCAAAAAGCTGATGTTTCTGTCTTCTTTGAATTGCAACTTTCTCAACGTTTCTGCGAGATTTCTTTCAACAAACAAAGAGAAAGTTGCAACTTCTTTGCTCAACAAAATCAGACGTAAGACATTGCCAAATACACTCAAATCCTGGTCTTGAATCGGAGGCGGCCAAAATGGACTTAGTCATGTGGTTTAGAGGTAAAGTATGCCGTAGACCACCTCTGACTGCATGACCACAACCCCACCATAGACGCCATATTTTTTGAGAGAAATGTTCTGCTTTGATCATGTTTTCGTTGATGGCATTTGGAGAAGAGAATTCGAAATGAGTCTAGCCACCTCAGTAGTTAACGAAAGCAATGCTAGGCCGTGTGGATCGAATAGAGAACACTGCTCCAACCTGAATAGTCTCCAACTTCACGCCAGTGGGATAATGCAATAGAGAACGCCCACGAAACTGATGGCGCACATGAGTGGATAAGGACACCGGCCAACTTGACGTGGGCAATTGGAGGCAGCTGGCCATCGAAAGAAGGCGAAGGAATTTACAAAAAAATGTGCGTAATTATTGAACAAATGAACAGATTTGTTAGAGTTCGTGCATTTTACCTCTCATCCGCACTTAGTAGTAAATTATCAAAGCCCTGAGCGTCTTACTTCAAAATGTCGTGTCATAATATATGATACGGTCTTTTTGAGTAGAAGACGAGTAGAAGGCATCGAGTGCCGACTCCGAACGGTCAATTTTGAGAAGCTTTTTCTAGACAGTTGTACTCTTTGAGCATTGTCAGTGACTCGAAAGAGGTGGGACAGTGAAAAGCATTTCTTCTCCTACCAAGAATCGAACCTAGACAGGTAGGTCCAAGTGCGTAGGAGTCGACGCACATACCCACAACGCCACGGGCCACCACAAAATGTCGTGCCAACCGCTCACAACAAGTCTAGTAAGATTATTGAAGGTTAACCGTTACCTTGACTGACGTTACGAAGAGTCAGAGTGACGAGAATACATAAAGAACAAGTCTGGTTTTGATTATCAAATTATATGCAACAAAAATGTTAAGTATACGCCACCACAACCCAACAAAAGTGATCGTGTACCACAACACCACCAACACTTGTTGGGATTCTGCGGTTTTCTCGAAAGATGTAATACATGTGGAAACAAACGACAATTGCTTGTCTTTTCCTTTGACGGCCGTCTTCGGCAGACATCTCTTGGCGATTGCTTGTGAAGCTGTGAAAATTTCCACACGACCGATTGTCTATATTTCTGTGACACAGTGGACTGCAAATCTAGCTAGCTCCAAATGGATGCTTTGTGTAACATAAAAATAATTCATTTCAATTTCCTAGTCTTGCTTTTTCCACCAGAAGCCATGCATCTGTTTGAACGATTTTCAAAATCGCTTCTTTCCACAGTTGCCCCACACAAACATCCTTCGTACCACCACTCCATGGTGAGGACAAATGTTTCACGCAAGTCCCTCGCCGGCTTTCATTGGATATGAAAAAACAATGCAAGCAATGTGCTGTTTGCCACTCAAAGCCACTAAACGCTTTAAGAGAGTGGTTGCTTTAATCAAACGCGACCGAACTGCACCCACCTCCACGCTCCGTCGTTCAAATTATTTTCTGGAATGAGGCCACGACCAACATAACTCACGTCTCTCCCTCGCTCTTTCTCGGAAATTGCGACATCCTCTTTGCCCCGTACACGCGGCTTTGTGACAAACACGTGAGTAGGTGGTCCCTTAGCTTCATTTCCTTTTCAGCACCACCCACAAACGGGGTGGCCTCCCATTGTGCAGAGTTGCAGTGAAAAACTCGTGTCGTGCTCAAGTGGCCTTTGTTCGACGTGCCTGAAAGAGTTTCCGGTTGTTGTCTTCACATTTGGAAGGGAAATGCTTTCATTTAAACGAGGACATGGCTCACCTGTTTTCCCATTGAATCCGAAATGCCATGCACATGCTGCGTCTCCCGTCAAGATAGTGTCCTTCTGAGCGGTAGCTGCAAAGACGCTCTCAGACCCACCCACACACACTCGGTTCTGTTTGACTTGCGTGGTGACGCCTGCATCTCGGTGCTTCTGAGGAAATTAAGAGCCGTCTTCAGAAAATTAAGCGAAGACAAGTGGAGTGCACCCTCTCCTCCAGCTTACCGTCATTTCTCATCCATTCAACGGCCATTACGTGACCTCTTGCATGCCAATGGAACCCTTGAGACGGTGCACAAAGTCCCACTGCATCCGTGTTTATCGGATGGATAAACAAAGCCCGATGGCGTCATGCACTGTCCTAAATAATTAACCACCGCCGTGAGGGTGTGATGGGCCATATCGGCCTTATCGGATGCCTAAGCGCTTAACGATGATTAAACACGGGCGCGTTCACAGTCCCCCTTGCACACATCGGGTCCGCCTGGAACCGCATCAATCTTAATTACCATCTCGGTGTGCTTTGTTATGCGGAATCCTTGTCATTGGGTCTGCTGCTGGTTGCAAAGGCGAGTTCAGCCGGAGTATGTGGGTTTTGAGCATCTCCCCGCGCCAGGATCAAGGAGGAGATGTCACAGCTCTCGGGGAAGAGTGCCATTGATTGAGCTGAATCAATGATGGCAGTACAAGTTGACGACATGTGTCCGCCGCCATCACACACGTCTTCTGGATGAATCGGCTTCGTTAGTCTAATGGACGTCGATTCGCTATCACTGCACTCGATTTTCCAATTAGGCCACATTGACGTGGGCAACGAACGAACCGCACACAGATGCCGGAAAGAGATGTCGTGGAGTCTGTCTCTCGGTTGTCAACAAGACCGACATGATTACGTGGTTCATTGCTTCTGGCAAGTTCCCTCCACCGGTATGTAATTGGATATATTTCGGATATTGATTGAACTGCTTTAATATTGTACGTCTTACTGGAGCAATTCAGTGCAGCATGTGTGCTAGTATTTTGTGTCGAGTAAAGTTTCAGACCGAAGTTATTGCAGACGTCGAAGTATACCTTCGACGTAGCAGTAGTCTCCTTTTTTCTTAAGAGTTTTGCTGTTCAAATTGTAGCACCTGCCTTCAAGCGCGAGCATGAGTGTAATCATTTGATCACGTTGAAGAAGAAAAAGATGAAAAAAAAGAAGAAAAAGAAGAAGAAACCTTTTCAACAGAAGTAAGGTCCTTGCTTTGAATCTTCGTGGCGTCTTGATATCTTCAATCCGCATGCATGTTTCTTGACATGCATCTTGTGAACATTTCTTGTATGCATTTGAATAGGGTCCATAAGACGCTTGAGAGTGTAAATGGGTTCATTTGCTTCTAATGAACTAATTGAATGGCTTAATGGCTTCATGGAGGAAACTAGTGAAATTTGTTCAGCTCCTTGTCCAAATCAAATCACTTGAAATCAACCCAAGATCCTGCTGGTTCTTGTTGCCCATATCTCTGAATTAATTGATTCTATATCCCTCCTTAACCACTGACTCGAGGCTGCAGCAGTCCCCAGTTGGTTGCCTTTTTCGGAGTCTTATGAGCTTCGTCTTGGGATCTCGGTCGTTTGAACGTTTTATTTGTGGCGGCTGCAGCCCTTGTCCACCTTATTCGGGTTTGCTTTTTGGCTTGCCAACCGTCCTGTTTTTACTTGTAAGCCCTCTGACAGAGTGGCTTCTTCTGACCCCTGTGCTCGGCGCGTTCTGCCGAGGTCGGCTGATCTTTCGTTTCCTCCAGTACTCCCTTTGGATGAGAGTGCACCCATATTGGGATCGTTGTTGCCAGCCTTGAGGATTTCGTTCACGCAGCTCTCCTTCGACATCTTGCATATACGAGCTACCTGTAACTTGGCATTAGGTATGGCCCGTTGCCATACCCTCAGTTACCTTGAAACTAAACTAGTTATTCTAATCGCTCGATGTCGTTTACGGATGGCTAAATCCCTAAAGGAGCTCGTTAGCGGTTGAACTACCGCTCAACCTTACATTCTTCGGCACGGTTTGTTTATTGGTCACACTACCACTGAATTAGGGGTTAACTACCTCTTACCTTCGAGAATCCTATCTGGAGGCCATACAATACGGATGACCCTAACTTGTAATCGCCCTCCACAGTCGCTTCTAAGCTACTAAGCTTCTTCACCCCGACATCGTGAGCAGTCCCGAAAAAGCTGCTTCGCATTGCAGTTGCTTTAAGATCTTCTACGAAACTCTTTAAATGCTGATTCAGATTCAACCGAGATAGCCCATGGAAGTGATTTTATTATTTTTCTAGGAATCGGCATAAATATCGCCCATCATTTCTCCTGGAGTGTAGTACAGCCATAACAGTGTCTTTGGTTTGTCGTTAATTTAAACCAACTACGACTGTCCAACATAACTTACCTATTTTAGGCAGTGAATTATTGGACGCTATTCATGGGTTACTTCTGACTAGTATCTACTTTCCTCATCTGATCCAGCTCTGGACTGACATTTTTAGAATCGCCTAGGACACTGCGCCTTGGGAGGGTCTTCCATAGAATGCGTTTTGGTAATGTCCGGGGATGACGAGGGAGATATCCATGTAATGCTCTAGCCTGACTGACTTTGTTCGAAACCTGGCCATAACAGAGATACAGGGATTAAATTTATGCATAAAATGGACTTCGAATCCAGTGGTTTAGCTTTATTTCGACGTCAAAGTGTTGCTCACTCTAAAATTGAGACATCAGGAATATTAGATGATTCTCAGACGTCGATCGCAGAGGACTGTTCAAGTTGGAAGTTCTTTTATGGCGGTTGTCTCAATCGTGTTGACGAGCCTGTGTTCGTTATTCTCTGTAGTGCAAGCGATTACTCCGAATGACTATAGCACAGATGTCCTCCTTTCCCAGCCTACCGTTGAAATATCCTAGAACGTGTTTGGTGTGGAAGCAGAGGCAATGAAGCAAGTCAGGTTGATGCTGTCGAACTTAAGTTATGCAGCAATTTTGATCATGCTCGTAGTCTGTCGCAGTTTTTCATCATGTCCAGCACATTCCACCTCACTGCTTAGGTGGCGGTAATCTCTGCATTATAGTAGCCCAGAGCCGATTCGAATTCAAAGACTGCAAGTCGCCTGTTAAGGAACTGAACAAAAGTGCTGTATGACACCACAGTGTATTCTTTTAAATCTTCCTTGGCCCATATGGGTTTTATTTCTATATTTCATCATGTATCTGCTGTCCTTCAGGTAGTGACAAGGGTTCTGATGAGCTTTCGCATTTTTCAGAAATAAATACTCCATCACCAGTATTCCGCTTTCTTTTATGCTGAATTGAGGTTTCATGAACTTTGCGTTGCACGTTTGTCAAGCTCTGCGTTGAGGCTGTGAAGGATCTTATTGTGTCTCACTGTGCACTAGTCAGATCTTTCACATGGTCTTACGAGCCTTTGGAATAAGCAGCCATTGTTGTCAGTCCATACAACACTTGTTCAGATGAAGAATGATAACATTCTGTGCAACATCCAGCCGCGAACAGAAGAAGAGAAGTTTGCCTATTGGAAATCATAAATACAGAAAAAAATCAATCTTCTCTCAGAGTGCAGAAAACAAAACTAATTGGCAGTCAGTTCCCGCCATGGAAGCAATTGGTACATTTTACGGTTGAATAAGGAGAATTGTAAAAAGTGATTGGAAGGAGTTCAGGAAAGCTCTAGAATGGAAAAATAGGAGTATAATCTTAGGCGCAAGAGTAAAGGCGGTGTGGTTGTCGTATAAATGTAGTATTCTCGTGTTTCAAAGTTGCTACACTGACTGACAGTCAGCTGGAATACACTGTAGTGGACTACTATAAAATTGGACATAGAGTAGGCAGTTCAACACGAAGGACGACTCGAAGAGCTTAGTGCTCTAAGTCCAGTTGAGAGTAAGTTGTTGAAGAAATTGGTGCATGAAGTAAGCAAAAAGAGAAATATTTCTTAGGAGCCCTACTGAAGTACATTGAATTTAATTACTTTACATTTTTACTCAAGCCATAAGGACGTGGGCCATACTTCTGTTGAATGCAGTCCCCTTCACTCAAATCAGAACTTATAGTGACCTCAGAAAGGTTTTTTGTTACTAGTCTCCTCATAAAAGTCCACCATCCCATACGAAAAGAAAAGACATTCCATCTTGACTCACGTCGGATTGGCCGCAAAGGACTACTTAATACATTCTCTTGCCTTTGTCACTTGTGTCTCAACGAAGAAGAAAACCCCGTCACAGCTCAGTCTACGTCTATCGCATTTCCCTCGTCCTTTCTTAAGACCGCTCCACAGAAGAAAATCCCGTCCCTCGACTGTCGTCTCTCATATCCTTCACCGTCAGCCTCGAATGAAGCTAAAAGCAACTGAAATTGCTTTTAAAACTTTCTCGACATCTTCCTAATTGCATCGCGACTTAGTTACACCATCTTGTGCCCCATCCGGCCATCGCTCCACATCTTACCCAGCATAATTGAGCAGATTTGTCTCGACCGTGATTGCGTTAGGATCGAGTGAGTGAGCCACTCACCCCCACTCGTCCCGAATCATGATTCATTCAACCGAAAACCGAATCAAAGGCGGCTCACTTGGACGCCTTTCCTTCACTTGACTGCCAAAACTCAATTAACAACAACTGCCGCGGGCATCAGTCAAGCCGTTTTGCTTGTGTCGCTACACGCCCCAAATTGGCCACCAGACACACAAGCCCCCGTCCTTGCGACATTCCACGGCGAATTTGCATAAGAATTGTGTTCGGCGGTACTAGGATAACATCTCGTTGGTTTCCTCATTCAATTAGCAACACTTGGCTGCATTCGTATCCTTGGCTTGTTGACAGTCTGTGGCACAGGTGAGAGTGTCAAAGCACCGGATGTGGGCTTCTTGGGGAATTAGTTTTCCGCTTTGGAATGCCCTGACAAAGGGAATTGTTGTCAAAGTGCTTGCAGGCACGAATTTGTTCCACATACGACCGCGTGCATTTGCTGCATATGGGCGGAAATGGGAGAGGTTGAAAGAGGCATGCAATTCGTATCTTTTTCATGGCCGACTGGACCCACCCGAACAGTTGGCCCGCTCATGGCTCCTGTCATTATTATTCGCGTCGCTGTGTGCTGCAGGAAAGCAATTCACCTTGGGGTGGGGTTTAAGGTCTCCTCGGCCAGATGAAAGAAGGACCGTCAGTGTTCAAATAGCAGAGACAGGCAGAGGCACTGCCAGTGGTGTCTTTGTTTGGCGAATTTAATTAAGCCGTCAACTCTGTGCGGACCGGTTTTAATCAGTGCGCCTTGTCTGGTGAAGTGTCAAGAACACACTGCGGATGCAGAGTGTGAGTTCGAGCGAATCCTTGAGATTGCCGCTGTGTCGTTCTGCAGTCGTTTATTTTTTTTTATTTTTTCTAATTTTGCAGCTTCGTTCGTTCTCTAAGATGAATGGCCTTTGCAGGCAGAAAAGTTTTGTGTCAAGAAAGGCCTTCACCCAGGCGGGTAGCAAAACTCGATGCTCCCCTAAATCAATCTGCTTTGGTGAAGAGGTGATGGGACTTATGTTGATGGGTTATAAGAAAAGTTTGTCGTTCAGTTTCCAGCCTGTGCATGTCCTTCACGTGAGTGATGAAAGTTCGATTGAATAGAATCCGTTCGATGCTTGTAGACAAATGGCAAGCTTTGATGGGAGAATCCACTATAAAGCCAGGAGAATTGTGGTTCCAATGAAATGTGTTTTCAAGTTTCGGTCGATGATGATTGAACAGGGAAAGGTTACAAGAGGTGGGTAACATAACCCAAGACGTTCCACTCGGGCGTGATGATGGGACACTTTTTCGGGGCACACTATGAGGGGACTTAGAAGAACGGTCAAATAAGCTCAGCTCGAACAGAGGGTCTGTTACCTTGTCTCACTTTTACTTTTACTCGTCATCAATAACTCGCACATCACACATTCAATTTACAAATTTCAACGGTCTCGGGTAGGTTAGGCTTTCTCTTAAGAGGGTCCCACAAGGTCCGCTATGAATAATGTCGTCGAAGAGTGATTAGAAGTCAATCATAGGAACGAGATCCAACCCCGATCACTTTGCACAACATTTTGCAGAAATATGGACTGCTAGGACGTGCTATGACAGAAATGGTGCCCGAAAGTCATTTATTAGATCACGAAACGATTATTAAATGGATACACATTTAGGGCGGCAGTGTACTATTGCTTTAGGCACAGTCGATATGAACATTTTGGAAAACTCAATTATGATGACTGTTGGACCAATTGACATTGCCAAGACGTTGATCCGTTTATCAAAACGTTGTTTCCAGCCACATCTTCGATGAAGGCCACAGCAGCTACCTTCTCATCTGCGCACCGAACGACGACGGGGTCTATGAGTGTTGTCCACTAGCATACCAGCCTCGAAGGAACTTTTTGCACAAACTAGTGTACAGCTGTCGTGGTGGGTTGGTGCTTCTTTTCGGCCAAAACTTATTTACAAAAAAACGCACTGCTTGGACTGCACATCAATCACTTTGGAAATAAGTTTTCACTATTTCGGAACATTGTTCAAGCGTAAATCAACTCATTTTGTTTTGCGGACGTATGATACTGACTTTCTGTCAAGATTTCGAGCGGGAAACAGCTGTCAGTGTCAAAATGACCTATGATTTGAAAAAAAAATACCACTAGATGGCCCACCCTGTATATATAATGATCATATTTTCAAATTAGAGGTGAATCGCGTGAAGTTTCCCCCTACTCGTTGATTGTCGTCTCGAGTCACATGCCTGGATTGTCAAAATCACTTCAACTCAAGCAACATGACATCAAACGTCACAACAGTCATCTAAATGTGAACTCTCCACAATACATGGCCAACACCCTTGATCTTCTTCACCCATTGACAGCTGTGGCCACAGAAACAGCAATTAAACGATAAGCTGTCGAACATGCTGTCAAATGTCAAAGACCAAACCCCTTCTAAGTTTGCAATAAATCATTTTATCTCTAATTGTGACGTTTTTTGTTTTTCATTTCAGATGGCTGGCGGTGGAGATCCAAAATGGCAGAAGGACGCAGCCGATCAGAATTTCGATTATATGTTCAAACTCCTGATAATCGGCAACTCCAGCGTCGGCAAAACCAGTTTTCTCTTCCGATACGCCGATGATTCGTTCACGTCCGCATTTGTGTCCACAGTTGGGATCGATTTTAAAGTGAAAACAGTGTTTCGGCACGACAAACGGGTGAAGCTACAAATATGGGTGAGTACATGCCTGTGAGAGCTGTCTCTCTCTGTGTGAATGTCATCAGTGTGGGTGGGGACCCCATACGTCCCGAGTTCGCAGCTAGGGGGGCGACTAATTTTATCTACTGCGCCCTCAATTGAATTCGAGTTAACTCAACAAGTCTGCGACTGGAAACACCAAAAGTGTAGCCATGCCTCCACTGACGCCGAGGGAGGGTGCCTGATCTGAGTGGAGGGTGATAAAATTGCTAAAGGAAGCCTCATAGCAAGTGTAAACAATAATAATTATCATGGGGTTTTGTTTTGCTCTGTTTCCCAGTTCACCCTGCTCTCGAAAGTTAGCCCGCATCGGGGGTGTACTGATATGCGAGCATATTGTTGGCCATTATGTACTTAACCAGTTGATGACTATGCATGTGTGTGTGTGGGGAGGGGGAGGGAGAAAAGAGGGGTGTGATGGGGAAAAGCAAACCATTTCGGTGTCGAGTTAATTTTAGGATATAATTAAATTTGTTTTTCGACTGGCGCTGCCGGCGAATAGGAGAATCAAAATTGCGTACAAGTCGTTAACGGTTTTTATTTGAGTTTCGCAATGTGTATGCTGTCGGTTTGTTTAGAGTTCGCACGCGTCGGCAATAAGGGGCCGCACACAACATTGTATTCCTTGTACAAACTAAAGGAGAACAAATTGCCTTCAAGCGGAGGGTTTTTTTTTACGAATCAAGGATACTTTACGGGGTTGGCAGGTGGGATGGGAAGTTCATAAAGTGTTGATACCCAAAGGCTGGGGATTGTCCATAACTTAGTCTTTAACGGTCAAGCCCAACGGCGGGGGATAGTGTGGCAGTAGGCTTATGTGGATTTCCTTCGTTTCATTATTTTGGTTGGAAGGCAGTGGCGCTGGGTTTGAAATGAAAATAAAAAATAAATGAGATTCGGCTTTTAGAACTGTCAACAGCATGTTGTTTCTCGTACGTGAGTCTGCAATTTTGTTGAGTGGTGTCTATATCTGCCAACCAACTATGGAATATTTTACAAGACATACGTCTGCCTCGTCCATTTGTTGGCACTCGGACGCACCCTAACTACGGCCGTGAATATAAAATTTGTTAAGTGACGACTTTAAAAGGACACCCAATTCACGCTATGTGTCGTAAAGGATTATTATCAATAGTACCGGAACCGTCGTGTCGATTCTAGGTTACTTACTAGGTCCATGATCGATTTTTTCCAAGTCGTCAAGAAAAAAACTCGTCATACCGTGTCAAATTTCTTGGAAATGAGGAAGGACCCATAAGGCGCAAATGACATCGAGTATTAATCACGAAATACTCGAACTCCAGATTCCGCTAATGAAAAACTTCTCCACTTGCCGCGATTTCTGACTAACTGCGTATCTTCTTCCCCGTCATCTTATACGCGAATATCCTCTGTCGCATTGCTCAACTGGCTCGGCGTCGAAGAAGAAAAAAAGGAACTGCGTCGTATCATCCAACGATAGTCCGGAGATTAAATTTCGATCGACACAGGTACTTCCATTCATGTATACCGAATTCCTTATCCGTCCGGAGTGACTGACAATCCCTACCTCCTAGGCAGCCGTCATATAAAGCTTCTCATCCCAGGGTTTGGGTGCATCTAGGCCCTGTTCCCCCTCAGACTGTAGTCCCACTCAAATACGATGAAGAGTGAGCACGGTAATGAGCTTGTAAAGTGACTTATCCGTACCAGGTCTAGGAACTTTGATTAAGAGCCACTCAAAGTCGACTGAGCTTAAACGAAGAAGAAAACGATAGTAGATGTGGTTACCTCACCGCAAGATGACGGAGCAGTGCCATGGCATGAGGCATGAAGTCTAAAGAAAATTGAGAAGCCAAGAGTGTGTAAAGTTGCTCAATGAACGAACGAAAACTGAACGAAGCTTATCGAAACAATGCGAACAAACAATTTTAGTAAATTTTTTAGTTCGCTTTCGTTAAATTGTGTTAAGTTTAGCTTAAATAGATGAAAAGGGTGACGCCAGTTCACGTTTTTTTTTTTCCAGAAATTGAAGTACTCTAAAACCGATTTGTCAGGATTTTGCCAATTTAGGTCTAACTCTTGACAAATTTAGTGCCGCCATTCAAGACAGCAGTCTAAAATTCGGATTTAGCTCTCACTCGTTGTCTAGTTCTAGAGATGTGCCAAATAGCTGCGCCAGTCCGCCGTACAGATCGCTGTCATTATTGCGATAACAAAGTGTTGAACGAACTTTCTGTAAAGGAATAATTGTTCTTTATAAACAATCCGGTTATGTCGACCTTTCAGGTCGTTTAGTTATTTCACCGAGGCCATAGCGACACATAGAATGCGTCTGAACCTACCTCATAACGAATTTGCAGAAGTTGCAGAGATGAGGAAACAACAGAATCTATTCAACATCTGCTCCGTGGCTGCCCACCCTAACACAGAAAAGGGGTAGGTCCTAGAAAAGCACTTCTTCGTAAAGATAGAGGACTTAAGTGGTGTTGATCTGAAAAATCTCCCAAGTTTCATATGTGGATCTGGTTGGTATTAGGACTAAAGTAAGTTTCACGATAGTTAGCCACTGCCTAGCAAGGGCACAAAGGACACAACACGTTGGTCGCTTTTCCGAAATAATATGGCATTCAGTCGGGGAACTAGCCGATGTGGAGTATGCTCCTATAAATAGAATTCAAGCGACGAAGTCCGCATTCCTGATCGATTCATCGGCTTTCTTGCACCTGTGTTCAAGAGCGGGAGCATCTGCGCAAAAGCACAGGAATCAACGGCAGCTCATTGCAGTATTCCGTGACTAGTTTGGAAGCCGGAAGACCGAGACTATAGGAATGACGGCTACTTGACTGTCGGCAAAAACGAGAGTGCTCTGCTTTATGTTTGGAATCGATTCAATCTAGCGACAAGCTTCTCATCTCTAGCGTAATATATGGACTATGAGTATAAACGATGCATAGATGTTCAGGGTCTCTGAGTATCAGGCAGCAATAATTATGAACTTAATCCCTTAGCCTGCAGTATGTACGCTCACGTCTGAGAGGATACTTATGCGCCCGCATTCTCTGTCTCTGATTGCTTGGGGGAGTGCTGTTGGATTTTATACAAGTCGATACCAAATGCAAACTACATCTGTGATCACATGGTCACAATCGACACTCTCTGAGCCTTATCGCCCACCACATCATGGCTAAGTTGTATCAAAGCGTCTCTACAGTTAGGCATCAGAGCTCTCGTGGTGGCTATGCACATGTTTCTTGTATCTTCTTAAGTTTATTTGCGTGAGGATGAACCGTACTACGGCTCCATGTGCGGAGCTGCAAGCCAGCTCCAAATTCTAAGGTCTCCGAAATTCCACAGATGAATCTAAGATGGGCAAAGGCATGAGAACAGGAGTCTACTTTAAGGATCCGAAACACTATAGCGCCTTTCTGGCAGAAACTATATCGCTTCAGGAAGTCTTAGCCTGGCTCAGGGACAGGCTAATAGCCAGATGGTGATCAGATGAAATAACGTCTAACTCGAAGACTACCCTGGCTAAGCATTTTATCATTCATCTCATGTCGGCGTACTAAGAGTGCAGAAAATTGAGAAGCCGTTCAAAAATGAAGCTTTTGCGTACGACTGACGGTACTTCTATTAGAAACCCATACTTTTACCACTCCAACATGGTTTTTAGAGGCAGATCTACCACAACTAATCTTACAGAAGTCGCTTCCAAAATCCTTTCAACATTGGATTAAGCTAACGAAGTGTATGTTGTTAAACCAGACTTTAGCAAAGCAAATCTACTTCAAATAAAGGGGCTTCGTTTACCGCCCGATACCATCCCGTGGCTTCAATCGTTCGTTGAGAATCGCCACTTCAGACACTCAACATCCGACCCCATTGTTGCCTCATAGGGTGTTCCGCAAGGCAGTCACCTTGGTCCCCTCATCTTTGTCTTAACCATCAAAGCTGTCGACTACATCATCAAATATTCCACTCTTTCTCTCTACGCAGATGATACGAAATTAAGCACGACATCCAACTCGCATGACTCCAAATCGACCTTTCTCTCTTTTTCTCAAAGAACGTATTAAATCTTGCAGACAAGTCTTTCTCTGTTCATGACGCTTGTTCTAAATATGTGGACTTTAAGCCATTTAGACAATTTAAGCCACAGCAACGATGGCTTTTTGATTTCATTTGTCAAGCCGTCTTAGCAAAAAAAAGCTCAGCATTCTCTAGCCCATCACTATCTTCAAAATGTGCTATTTTCCCTCTTCGGAGTAAGAGCCTCTTTTCGCCCCTATCTGCCGACCCATTTACCCATCACTCACTTATCGTGTATCCCCTTGAGTTGGTCTACGTTTATTTACCTACCTTTACGATAAGCTGCCCCTTCTAACCGCACCCATCGGCCCGGCCCCATATTCACCCAGACAGGAGGGAGTTTCACACATAGGGGAAAAAAAATACATTGAAGCGCCTGTCATATCGACGTCCCGTGAACGCGTGCAGCTGGCAGTAAATGGCTGCCATGTAATTTGAAAACTTGAGAACATTTCCCGGAATCATTTATAATGAATTTTTCGAATGCGCCCCCAGTTGAATGCCAAAGTTCAGGTGGACTTTTGTTGTGTACAATAATTTTCCGCCGTGGATTTCATTTACTTTTCAAACAACTGCCGTGAGTTTGGAATGCGAATGCGAAGGAATGTGAATGCGTCTATGGGTGATGGCATTTTGCGATTAGTTGATATTCTAATGGCGCTACCAAGGCGGGGGAACACATTTATTGTGTTCATGTGTTGAGGACCCAACCGGGGGAACGCATTATGCTGATAAATGTGTTACAAGACGTGGATCTGGGACTGCGCTGTACGTTATTCGATTTCGTGAGAGTGATTGTAATCCATTGTCAGCCTTCATGTGTCGACTTCGGATTTTATGGAGGACGTGGCATTTTGACAATGTCGCCAGTCTGTATCATATGTGCGGGACGAGCGAGATTACATCACATGATACATGAAATTTTCTAAATTTCTGACAGCCTTCATCAAATTGTTTGAATATCTTTGGGTTCAGCATCATCAGCTCACGCTTGTGGGGATGTGTTCAACGCGAATAGGCGTGTTGTTCACTTATCTTGATGGTTCTCTTTCTCCTTCTTTAATGCATGCAAGATGAATGCATTCGACACAGTGTTCGTCTATGGAATACACTTTGCCTTCGCTAGCTTGCTGATTATGAGCATTCCCGCAAGGGTACAGGCTGTACCATCCGAGATCGTCTTAAATCGACTGATAGTCCTCATGACACAGCACTTGCTCTTGCACTTGCAAGTAAAAGATTGTCCAATTGGGACTTTACAACATGAAAATTTCACTGTGCCGGCGCCCTTAAACCAATGATCAAACTGTCAACTTCAAAACACTTAGAAACATTCTCATCAACTGGTAAAGTTGAGGAACGAAGAACGTTTACAAATAATTCATAATTATAACCAAAATACCGAGTCGGCGACGGCTGCTTGATGAGCGTTAACGTGCCTTTTTGATCGTAGTCCTTGTCCCAGTAGACAAGCAGACAACAAGTGTCTCAATTTGCGTGTTCCCGTGCTGGTGGGACGAGGAGTTTTGTCGAAGTGCCGAGGTTATTGCTGCCGTTCCACCGTCCGTCGAAAGCGAATCAAAACAGCCGATTTCACGGCGTTCTCAGAAATGGGCCTGCCTGAGGTACAGCCAACCAGGTGTTCACTCTAAGTACTCGAGAAGGCTTGGAAGTATGCCATACATATCTGCAGCTGTTTTGTTGATTTGGAAAAATCATACGACCGAGTTCCACGAGATAAACTCTTGAGTGTTCTGCATGAAAATGGGATAAATGGTCCTCAATTCAGTCTATAGACACGCTGTAGCAGCTGTGTTTGGGTTAATGTTGCAAAATCAACACCTTTCACCGTGAGCGTTGGACTTCGCCAAGAGTGCGTCTCCTAATCCTAATGTGGACTCGATGTGACATCGCCACCGAGGCGAGGAATGTTTCACATTCGGAGAGTTGAGTGCAAATCATCGTCTTTTTATGGATTTGCTGAGTTATCCTCACTTCCCACCAAACATCGTGACCGTATGTGCTCATGCTGGGATGAAGGTAAACCTGAACAAGGATGATTATGGTTATTTTCAGAACGCCTGTTCAATGCAACCTACTTGTTAGTGGCGTCCCATTGAAGCAGGTGGAGAAGTTTATGTATATGTGAGACTGATTGGATGAGCAATGCTGAGCTGTCTTGTCGGATTGGCTAAGATGGATTGAGTTTTGAAACAGCTTTTTTAGATCTCTAATCAGGAAGGCGATGCTTAACTCAGTATATGTTTCAAACTCTCTGCAATGGTCATGAAATTTGGGTAATGACCGCAGGAATAAGATCTTGAATATAAGCTACCGAGATTAGATTTCTTCATGTTGCTGTGCGAGAGTTAGCCGTTCATAGGGTGAAAAACATGGCAGTGCGGGAGGAACTCAACGTTGAGCAGCTGTTTCTGCGAACGGAAAGGGCTATGCTTTGATGGTTTGGTCACGTGGCATGAATGTTCCTATCATCACCACATCCGAGGTGTGCTTCGAAGGCGACTCCATCAGAGAGGCGACTACTTGGAGACCCAGGACGATATGGATGGACCCGATTTCACACCTCCAGACTTTTTACGTTAAGCCATTGGCCTTTGCCAAAGTCGGCGTCGTTTGAGGACATCTGAGTACCAATAATAACATTTTCGAGATAAAGGGTGTTCCAAAATAAACTTAAGAATTGAATTTGCAGCCGTTTGTGCGGTAATTCGTTGGCAAAACTTTACTAAAAAGGAAGCGTGGTACGTTACAACAGCGAGCTTTCATTTTCTGGATCGTGTGACTTAACACTATTCGATTTCTTTTTGTGGGTTGAAAAAGCCCATACCTAAGGCATTCGTACGAATCTCTTTTGAAGCCATACACTCTCGAGTAAGATCCTCTCGTAAACCCATAGCACTTTGTTTTTTTAGCCATCAATGAACATGGACATCGGATAGTGGTCCAGAAATTGCCATAATTGTCAACGAAGCAAAGTGCACAAAGATTGGAACGCGACATGGTTGATCCTTTGCCTACCTCTAATGGATTCAGATAACTACACAAATGCATCGATCTAGCCATGCGTCGGCCGGAAGCAATTCCAATTTCGGATATCGCTGCCACTTCTGTTTGTGGATTCATTCCTATTCAACTAGGTGACAAGATTCGGTTGTCCACAGCGTTTGAAAACAGCTCAAGGCCCCCAATTTGAGTCCGCCTTGGTTCAAAGATTTTCTTTCAAAGTCTTGGCTGCGAACGCATTCATACTATATCTGACTATCCACTGATCAACGAGGGTCCACTCATTAAAGGCAGCAGTCACCGCTCAGACCGCCATCCTCCTCGGACTTCTGTCAGTGGTTAACGAATCCGACATCACATCTACACAGCTGATGTTCGGTGTCGAACTAGGTCCGCCAGGGGTTTCTTCAAATGAAGCGGTAAGCATCATACAAGAGTTGAGGGAGACTCTTCAACCCACGTACTCCAGCAGTAACTCGAAGCCTATTTTCATGGGAATTCAAGGGAATTCAAAACTTCGCATGTTTATTTTCGCAACGATTATGTTCAGTGCCCCACAGGCCGCTGATTTAGGACCTTACGCAGTTCTCGAACGCCAGGCCAATGATTTCAAGGTTGCACTGCCAAACAAACAAGTTTTCGTTTCTTTACACTGCGACTCAAACCAGCTTATAGAATGGCTAGCTCCGAGCACAAGCTAACTTCGGGTACAGAAGCACCGTCATCTGAGGAAGTTTCATCACCATCTTATGGACAATAACAAGGTTTGGGAGGAATAGCAAACAACCATCGCATTTTGCTCCTAGAAATGAGGAAGCCATGTAGCCAAGCCGGACAAAAATAAATCGCTACAAAAGCTCTTTCGCCTCCGAACAGACGTCACTGGGACAGCTGTTGACCCTCCACCTCCGTATTGTAGCTTCATTTGTTGGGTTCGGGCACATCATCGTCCATAGTTAAAAAACCCCATCCTATCTACTTTCTGATTCGATATCTATTTAATTAAAATCTTGCGTTAATTTTGGTACACCCTTTATATCGAATGGTGTACGTTTTATTTCTTAAAAATAGATGTCAAGTTCCTATGGGAAAACCCGACGTTTTTCTTCGATTCATAAGAACAATCACGGTCCTTATCCTAACTTCCTCTTTAGAGCCATAGCTCTAGTCACAGCTTCTACTTTAAATTTTATCAAAATTCAAAAATGACATTCCACTTGCTTTTAAATCCTTGACATCTGCAGTCGCCAAACCAGTGTCATTGCCCACACCTAACCACAAGGGCTCGTCCTCGATCGAGTTGACTATGAAGTCATAGAAAAGAAAAGGAAAACTCAGTTTCCCCTAAGGCCATCGGGAAACCTGATCAAACAGTTACCCCTTCCATCTGGTCTGCGGTCCGGAGAGAGAAAACTAATTAGCGACTCAATTTGCAGATTCGTGGCTCGTGGGGAAATTATGAAATGCAAACCAGGTTCACTCGCATGCGAAACTACTCGAGAAAAGTTTTTCAAAAGTTTTCGCCGAACCCAGCCACCCTCGTGCCCGTTCAGCGGGGATATTTGCTCGTCCTGATTTAATCAAAACGTAACGTGGGTGCTTCCTTGGAAATCCCTTCTGGGGAATCTCATTTGCCAAATGCGTAAACAGATGATCCTTTTAAAGGCTCCTTCCGTGGTCTCTGTTGTGTGTGTGTGTGTGTGCTTGCGTGTGAGTGTGTATTTTTTGAAGTTAATATTAATAAGTTTGCGTCTGTTCACAGGATACCGCCGGCCAAGAGAGATACAGAACAATAACAACCGCCTATTACCGTGGTGCGATGGGATTCATCCTGATGTACGATGTTACAAACGAGGATAGTTTTAATTCCGTGCAAGATTGGTAAGTCAGTGTGTGCCGCTTCGCAGTCTGGGCAGCCAGGCTGTGTTTGCGGTGCGTGTGCAAATTTGGTTTTATGTTAATGAAATGAATCCATGAGTCATTTAAATGCAAATCTTTCTGCGGGACCGGAGTGGAATTTTGTGTTGTGAAAGGTCCTTGGGGCGACAGGCGGAGATGGTGGCAGTGTTTAGGAATAAATGACTTACATTACGAGGGGACAGGCAATTCCTCGGGATACGTGGCCGCATTTTGCCAAGGAGGGAAGGACTATTTGCAGGAACTCTTTGGGTAATAGGATGTGACTGTTGCTCGTTTGGAAACTATTAAATTGTGATTTTTGTGCGTCATAAATGGACTTTGTGACTTGGGGGAGTTTGTGATTTGCAAATACTTTTGCGGGCGTGCACCAAGTGTGACACGAAATGACTCATGCGGTAATTGAATTGCCAATGTTACCAGAGGGTAACAGCGTCTTGTTTAAATGGTGCCTACAATCTATTTTGGTAGATTGAGCTATCGCAAGTGGATTATATCATCGCTGTAGCAAGGTCCGTTCGTTATTACTGGCCGGTATTTTCGAACAATAGTGATGGTCAATCAATTTATTCACTTAATATATAAACATTGCGATATATGCGCCTACAAAATCGTATGGGGCTGAGCCAAATCAATTGTTGGCGACCTTGGGCATGCTGCTTCCAGTCATTATTAATTAATTTGAGAACACGAGGGATTCCAGCGTGTCTCGATAATGATAACCAATAATTGTTACATCGATCCCATCCAGTCGCCCTACGGACATAGTTATAATTGCTGCCCATTACTTAAGGCCCAATGACAAAATTGACTTAAGTGATTTAAACTTATGTCAGCACTGAATGCAAAAATAGCCAAAAGCATCGTTTTTTAACATTCTAATGTGTCTTTAATTACTTCTGCGAACTTAAGCAAAAATTCCAACTTCAATTGTCACTTACGTACACACGTAAATGCTGGTAATCATTTCGTAAGCAAAAGTCATTTAAAAACAAAAATGAACGAAACTTAACGAAGCTTAACGAAACTTATCGAAGTGGCCAGACAAATCCAATTGTCACTTACGTACATACGTAGATAGCTAATCATTTCGCAAGCAAAAGTAATTTCAAAACTAAAGTGAACGAAACTTATCGAAGTGAATATTATGGTCACAGTGTATGATTTTTTAAGTTTATTCACACAGCTGCTGTATTCTCCTTAAAAGCATTATGGACAATTTCAAAAGCATAAAGCAAATCCACATTTTCAAAAGTATTCATTATACACACATTGTATGACTTGCTCGTCAGATAATTGACTATAAATAATGTCCTCCTCCTATACACAAATGAATGGGGTTCACCGTAGTCGATAAGTGCGTCGCTTCATATGGTAGTTTAGGTTAAATTCTCGGCAACCACTTCTTAATGATTCACGACACCACCTCTCTAGTGTCATCGACAATGCTTAGGGAGTCAGCCTAAGACTCTGAGAGCTCTCTGCTCTACAGAAAACCACAGCCCGTGCAATGTAAGTGGGTGCTATAGAAACGAGATCCACACAAAGACTTACCTCCGACGACCCATGCTGTTGTGACCCCCGTACGCGCTCCTTCCAGTCATCAGCAATAAGTTTCCTTGTATCCACCATCACTTGGTCTTTCTTCTCCTTCTCAGGCCAGCAGGTGCGGATTCGACGATCTCCTTAACTGGGTGTGTGTTTAGATGATCGATGTAGCCAAGGCAGTATAGTCTACTGATCTTTGGCACACAGTCTCAGACATTCGAATCTTTGTGCACCAGAATTCGCGGTTATGTCTTCTCCTCCAATCACCATTCTCTGAGATGGGTCCAAATATACGGCTTGGAATATTTCTTTGAAAGCCGCCAAGAATCACCTCTGCCCTTCAGCTACTAATAGTAGGACTGGTAGAATATGTTTTGTAGATCACGACTGTGGTTCTTCGAGAAACGTAGGAGTATGGACGACTCAAAATTGAAGCAATTTGTCAAGGGCAATTTTATGTCGGCTCTCCACAAGGATGTCATTCGAAGGTAGACAAACTCCTCAACTATCTCAAGATTGTAGCTGCGGATCGTGATGTTTTGTACTTGATGGTGAGCTACAGATCTATTCTTGTCCGACTACATAGATCTTCAATAGCCATCACAGCAGTTTTAGAAAAACGCAACGATATCCATGCCGTCTGCGTAACTCACCACTTGATCAACATTTGTAGATGATCGTGCAGAGCAATGAAGACGCACGATGGTTTTTTCCTCATCTCTGGAACTTCTGCAGAAGTCTTTATAGAGCAGTCATAATCTAAGGGCGTGAGCTTAAACTGCCTTGTGCACGTCTGAGTCTGATCAGACCTTGCAACAGATGGAGCTAGGATGGAGAGTAGACCATAGTTGTATCGTGATGAAACCGTGTACGATTAGCGGAAATATTCGTTTCAAGCTTTAGGAGTTTAGCGATGCGCTGATGCCCCCTCTGGTGACTTCATCAGCTTTGCAATTTTCTGGAATGTGTCCCACCATCCACATAAGCCTAAAATACATGGCCTTTTTCAGATGACCATCCAGCGTCAGAAAGTCAGATATTCAGTGGGATCTGGATGAGAAATTTTTCTTGAAGAGGATCTTAAGTGGCAGGATATAGAGGGTGTGGCAAAGGCATGCATCATATATTTCACAGTGCAGAGTACCGTCTCTTTTTTTGGCGAGTTGATCTCAGCTGTTCATGATTGTTCAACAACAAAGTTAGAATTCAGACGCCTTGTGCGCCTTTCCTAATGTGTGCCGCCAGACTTGTGCCTTTCTTATAAAAATAATCTGGCTGGCCGAAGTAGATCAGGGCCTAGCTTCAACAGCAACCACTTGTGTTGGGGGTGCATTTGTTCTCTCGCCTGTGGAGGGGACCTTGTATTTTTGCCGACTCTGAACGGCAAAGTTTGAGAAGCTTCTTCTGTCAATTATCCGACGAAGACGAAGTGCTCTTGTCGGTAAGAGGGCTCATTAGGCCACTACATCCTGAGGGCAACTACATCATAGCGAGCACGACCTTCTTAAAAAGGGAACGTGTTTGTGGCATTAGCTACCCCATGTAAATTGTCATCGGTCAATCTCCCTAACTGACTGTAAGACCAACTAACAAATGTTACCCAAACCAAAGTGACTGCAAATTACTTGAAAGTCCGGAATTGAATCTAGACATTCAGCGTAAATGTCAACGGACCTACCAGCTACATGTCTTCCATAGCTTTTTTTTTTGAATGCGGTCCTCTTTTGCAGCATTTGCTGCTCCTTAATATATTATCTATCGATCACTCTCGCCGACTGTGAAGTGACATCTGCGAAATAGCATTCAAACCTAATTGGTCGCCCACGTCAATCGACCTGGAACATAAAAACCACTCCAAAATTCCTCTGGAAGCAGCTTCAACTCGTGATCTGTCAAACCATGACTCATTTCAAATTAAGAGTAGATTCATCGTGCAGACAAAAATCATCTCCTTTCTTCTCCCATCTAGGGTCACACAGATAAAGACGTACTCGTGGGACAACGCCCAAGTGATTTTAGTTGGAAACAAATGCGACATGGAAGATCAACGTGTCATCTCATTTGAGCGCGGCCGACAGTTGGCCGATCAATTAGGTGTTGAATTCTTCGAGACATCCGCCAAGGAGAATGTCAATGTTAAGGTAAGCGCTTTTTTTCCCTTTTCCATCCGATTGAACAGCATTTAATTCTATTTTCAACCGAAAAAGGCTGTTTTTGAACGTCTCGTCGATATAATATGCGATAAAATGTCGGAGAGTTTAGACTCCGATCCAACGTTAGTGGGTGGCGGTGCGAAGGGCCAACGACTGACTGATCAGCCTCAAGGAGCGCCTACTACTAATTGCAATTGTTAAGAGATAAATCTGTATAAAAAAAAACAAAAACAAAAACAAAAAAACAAAAGCAAAAACAAATATTATAAATATATATATATACATATATTGTCTTTTATTTTGTAATTTATTGTTAATTCTGATTAAAAGAAAAATGAAACTAAAACAGAAAAGAAGAAACTTAGCAAATAACTCTATGTAATCTGTAAAGAAAATACGACTCTTTTCTTTTGTTGTTGTTTCTGAACGAGAATGCTACACAAACACAAGGTTAAATTTAAGTTATAATTTTTCTACTGCAAAGGACAAGCCAAGATAAACAAAATTCAATGAAAACAAACAAATATAACAAGTACTTAGCTATACGATCTGGTTTTCTATATTCTCTCTAAACCTATGCACTTTATACTCGTATCCGAAATTAGCCAAAACAAAAAAAAAAAAATATCGAAGGCCATCTCAAAAATCAAAAATCAAAAAGAAAACACTTCACTCTCTCATTTCACACACAAGTTCTCGTGGTTAAGTTAAGACACACACAAAATAATACAGAAACCAACTTAAAATTGCAAATTAACAAAAAAATTAACTAGTTTCTCAATAGCGTGTTGCTTTGTTTGTATACAACTGTAGAAGACAAAAACAAAACAGAATGGATTTCATTTAATTGAAATAAATAATTTTAAATCTAAAAAACATATGAAACTAAATTGTATAGATGTGTTTATAGACAAAAGAAAACAAGAAAAAAAAAATTATAACAAATAAACAACTATGATCATAACTAGAGAACGTTACTGAATATATAAGTGTAGGAAATGCGTTTTTTTTGGAATGAATATATACATAATTATATATGTAAATGTATGTGTAATAAACAATTAAAACTTATCAACGGAAACGAAAAACAAAAAGAAGCAAAAGAAAGGCGAGCGATACTATACATTATAGTAGACAATAAATCTCAAACAAAAACTGTCACGGGTTACATATGAATTTCGAAAGCCACTAGTACGATGTGCAGGCACACACGTGTGCGAGAGCTGATGAAATTAAATTTTGTAAAAATATAAAAAAAACAAGGTAAACCAACAAAAAAAACTGTAGAATTGTATAGATTTGATGTGAACGTTTGACTTTCATTGCCCCTCAGCGTTATTTGCAGCAATTGATGATGTGTTTTGTGGGAGGGAGAGTTTGTCCAATATGTAGGCAGTTTTCTAGTTGAGGTTTGTGATTCCCTTCCTGACTTTGGCTGACAATGTCCTTGAAAAGATCGTCCATTATTCGTCGATTTATTCATACTTCTTGGAATCAGAACCGAAGTGCACGGTGCATCGGGTAGTGCGACGTAACAGCATACATTTTTTGTTCGATATCCCGAATTCAATCATCGCATCGATCTAGGGTTGGCTCGTTCCGAACCTGTGTAGTTCCTGGAACAGAACTATGTCCACTTTCGGAACTAGTTCAAATAGTGCCGCATACACTCAATGTACGAATTGTACATGTTTCCGGGTTTTACCTACTCTGAAATATCTTGCTGTCAACACGCGTCAATTGATTTAGTTGCAGTTTGACTTCACGCTAGTCAATGACCACCAGGCGCCGCGTCAGCAATTAGTTGTGGAATAATTTGTATAAAAGACGGAGACAATAAAGAACACGACGAGTGTGAATAACGAGCTCACAAACGTATCACCTTGTTTTATTTCTGTTTACTTTGTCCTATTGCTATTCCCCCCCCCATCAGTGGTAAGGTGGTAAGAGTGCAAAGCTGAACACTTAAACATCTCCCATAGTTGCGACATGTTCGACGAGATGTACAATAAGAACAAACGCGAACATGTCAAGCAAGCGAAGTTCGCACACATAGTTTGCATTATGTATGTAGTACATCGATGGACGATCTTCGACGTATATGTGCACTGTGTAGGCATGGCTGAGTTCGTAAAAGCAATATTAGCGCAGTACTCCAACGCCAAGAGTTCTTAATTGCAAGAATTTGGCAATGATGCAATGCATTGCGTTCTTAAACGTAATTTGAAAGCAGCCGCTGCGCAAACAAAAGCAACCAGCGCATCACAGATTATCGTGATGCATCGCAACATCAAAAAATCATTGCATAGCATCGAAAATGCTGTGATGCTTACGCGATGCGCATTCTGTTGACTCAGCCTATGTTCGTAGTTCTTTCCCCAACAAATATTGATTTCAGGATTAGCCACGCCTACTTCATACATGCAAATCAAACATTCCTGCATACTGAACTACATAGTTCCGCGGGCGTGTCTCCAGGAACTGGTTCCGACTCCGAAAAGAAAGGTTCCATATCCGTTCCATCATCGGAACTGTTTAGCACAACTCTGCATCGATGCATTCCTTGGGATGAATGCTATCCAATTGATTGAGAGATCGTGCTTTTCGATTTGAAAGCCTTTAAATCAAAACGGCCGGCAGCCACCCAGTTACCTACCGATTAGTGCGTTTCAGAGGGGCTTTCGACGTTCATACATAACTCCGAACGTGATCTCACAAGTTTAGGGGACATAAAGCAGGGATTTGCCTCGACTTTCAACTGATCTGATCTACAGCCGTTCAAACCACAATTTCCGAATGTCCCTTTAATTTTGTATAAGATGAAGGAGAAGACAGCATCAGTCTAGGCAACGTCATCAAAGTAAGGTGATGTAAGGGCTTGGGTGGAATCGGCTAAGGCGATAGTTGACCGTTGCACTTTGAATAGTCACATTCGACTACCAACAACACAGCGCTCTGAGTAACGCGATCGTCACAAACGAACTAGAAACATTATATAAAACTAGATTTGACCAGCTTGCTTCGCCAGGCTTTGAAAAAATTGTTCAGTCATTTAGACCTGCTGGGAGAATGCAGAAAAAATGAGAAAAAAATCGATTATTAATAAAAAATCTCAACAACAGCGCCACCTATCAGGTCCACAACTAATTTTTTTTCTGGCCATCACCTTTATACCATAATATGTACTCCACATTTAAAAAAAAAACAACTAAATTGGTTGAAGATTACGATTGGTAGAGGGAAACATACGCATTTTGCCTCTTAGCCTTATATGTGACTGAATAGAAAAGCCCCGCTTAAAATGCAAATGATGACACCCTGTCCGATACCGCATTGATTTTATGGGAGGACCTAATCAGTGGCTAATCACGTTGTTCCACTGGTGCGAAGGGAATGAAGATACGACACAGAACCTCCTCAGCTCGTGCAGTGCTCTGGCTAATCGTTTCATTATCAGGCCAACGTCCCGGACTCTAAGTCTGATCAATAACTGCCTTCTGCCGCTGACTGTCCAGGACACGCTGTTTCCAGTTGTCAAGGGCGAGCTGTCTTGAGTCCGCGATAAGTTGGTCTTTAGACAAGAGGTTTGGTATTCCTCTCCTTCTCGAGACTGGGATTCGAAGTCCCTCTTAGCTGAAGCATTAGTTTCCACGCGCTCGATTTGGCCAATCCAGTCGACAGATTTTTGCCCTTCGGTACAGCTCGTGGAGAACTCGCTCCAATAACCAAAGCGAAATGAACGACATCAGCATAAGCCATCTAAACCTCACTGTTGCAAGGTCCAATTTGTTTCAGGTATAGGAGGAAGCGCATGAGGCTCTGGTACCTTAAGTGTGACTGATCTGCATCCAGCCACCTGGACCTGGCACAACATAGTTTTTATGCGAATTCTTACGGAATGAATGAATGGGCTTAGTTCCTGTAAAAGGGTACTTCAAAACGTCTTGATTTTTTCCTCAACTGACAGAAATCATACTTCCCTTGCAACTAAACTGTTTCCGGATTGATTGGGACCCAACTCATATTTCCATTATGTCAGTGAATTTTCTCATTTAAGTCTGTCTTCTTAAAAGGATTGCATATTTTAACGTCCCGAAAATTCGCGATTTGTGCTTTTTATAAAGCATAGCCCAAGACAAATTGTAATGGCGTCTCCGCCTAACACCGACATCTTGAGCAAATGTGTACATTTTTCAAAGACACATCGAATGTTCTGCTTGACATCGGGAATCATTCGTCACCACATCTGACTGACTTTAAAATTGCCATTACCTCCGCACCATCCAACTGCTTCAGATCGTGTAATCTTAGTGGGCAGCTGAGACTGGCGGAACTCAAAACTGATCCTAAGTACCAACAAATTAGGTGAGCCCGGTTAGGTGCAACACTCGTCTGCTAGCACAATTCCTTTCTTGCCTAGAAACTTACAGCTACGTACGTATGAAGTTCACACTTGTGGGATGTGATCAAACAGCACTAAGCGAGACGAAGAGTTGAATAGTACGATTTGAGTCTTGCTCTAAAAAAAGGCTCATAGACATCTCTAGGTTGGGGACACTTGAGCGAAGTATATTGGCTTACTTATTCAGTCTTAGTGTGCATGTTCGTTCCTCTGAATCCTTGTGATTTAGATCAGATCTTCAGACCATCAAAGCAGTTTCATTTGATGTGTCTAAAAAGGACAGAGTGAACACTAGTTCGAATTCGACTTATTCCGTGGACTCTATTTTGGCGCTAAATTTCGGTGAACTTTCTTTAAAATTCCTCTTAAATGACCTCATATCCTATGTTCATTAGACTGCTGCAATTCAGTGGTTGATGTGCAGGAATTTATCGACACTCGATGCGAGAGGAGTCAGATTTTTCGGGTCATCAACATGTATTCCATCAGTTGAGGAAGAAGGAGAAGAGGACAAATAGTCATACCAAGTAAAAAAGGAATGTGCTTAGTTTTGAAGGCCGTTTCGTTGTGGGTCTGTGCATAGACTCCTACGCACCTACTGTGTCTAGGTTCGATTCCCTTTACGACAACAAAAGTATTTTTACGGCCCCACCTCATTCGAGTCACTGGCAATGCTCAAGGAGTAATGACTGTCTGTCTGGAAAAAGCTTCTCAAACTTAGCCGATAGGAGTCGGCATAAAACTGTAGGTCGCTTCACAACTAGAGGGGTTGTTGTAGAAGTTAGGCCCTGGCTTTGTACAGGCTGTAGTATGTGTTTAGTTACTGTCACAAAGGACACGACTATTTCTTCAATTTGTATTTCTGCCTCCCTCCGGGGATTCCTTTGCAACCACTGTTCATGTTTGAATGAGAAGGAGTCTCACAGAATGGAAAAGATACCCTCCTGAGGATGATGCAACTTTCTACATTCTTTCTCAAGCTTCCCCACTTGTGTCGGTGTCCTGAATAGTGTCCAGTGTGTGCATCCCTATAATGGGTCATTCATCAAGACATGTTTTTGTAAATTTTAAATAAAATACATGAAATGATGATGGAAAATTTTGTACAGCCTGAAAGACAGTGTCTGACATTTACTACGTTTAAATGTTGCCCGCGACTATGTCGTACATGGTCCGCTCTGAAGCGTCCACTGTTGGATCACATTCACCAGCGATGCTTAATGTTGGCTTACAAATTCCCACTCCTAGCAGGCTTATAGGCTTGGATGTGATCTATTCGACCGTATATCATCCAATAACGTACTTGTTGAGTCGTCTATCATTCCACGATTTATCAAGCAATGCTGACTTAGAATAGTACGACCACATGAGGCAAGATGGGTGCGATATCTTAAAAAAAAAGCCTATTGGAAAAAATGAGTCTAAATACTGTAGCGCCACACAACGAAGAAAACGGAGTGAATCAACTTAGGCAATGATTTGAAAAAAAATCTGACATTTATGAAACACTAAATTAAGCCCAGCGAGCTTCGCCAGGCAATTTAGATCTCTTTGGTGAGACTGCACAAGAATTGAGATAAATCACTAAGAAGAGTGGACAAGTCGAATATTAATAAAAATCTCAACCACAGCGCCACCTATTGGTCCCATAACTAATTTTCTCTCTTCTGCCTCTTACCTTTGTATAGTAATTATCCACATTTAAAAACTCACTAAATTGTCTTAAAATTACGGGGCGAGGGAGAGGGAAGCCCATGCATTTTGTCACTTAGTTTTATATGTATAAGATTTGCTGCAATTGATCGGCAATTGCCGAAATCCCAATCAATAGCCATCGCAAGAGTCTATCAAACTGCCACTCGAAACTTAGCAATTCATGAACTATCCCAACGTACGCCCATTTCTAGCAGAAACCTCTAGCTTCACCCAGTTTCTCTCATCGAATCGTCTACTCGTCTACAGCTTTCAATGACCTACACAATCCACATTGTAACAGACGTCACTTGGGCGTCTGAATGATCGAACTTAGAAACAAAAGAACAGCATTTGCAATTAATAAATACAAAATATGTACATAAATGAAGTATCTGTATAAAGTGAATATAAATCTATCAGCGGATAAAATTAAAAACAAACATTCTTTCTTAATTTCATCCGTATTTCGAATACAGATTCTTATTGAAGCAACTAAATAAGATAAACAGCCGGAGAAACCATAAATTATACATATATTAATTATACATGTGTTATCTGTTGTAATAAAAATAAAATATAAACCGTCATTAAGCATTTTTTTTTTTATTTTTTTGTTATAAATTAAGCATTTTTGATGAGATTTCTGAAACTACGCACAGAACAAGCAAACAAATGATGAGGAAAGAAAACGATGATCAAACAGTTTGTGGACGGGAAACGATTTCAATTAGTTCTAGTTACTGATTTACGCGACACGTTGTTGAATTCAAGCCAAAAAAATGGTATTACGTCATAGACTAAAGGAAAATCTCGTTTTTCTGTTCTGCCTTGGAAATTATTCAGCGGACAAGACTGTTTATAAGTAGTTTTACAATGAAAATCCAATACAACATGTTCCAATAGTTAATTTCCTTCCACCCACCCTCTAGTGTATTCTGAATCAAAACTTGAAAGAAAAACAATAAAGAACAAGAACAAAATACATTCAATCAAAGGCCTTAACGAAAAAAACATCGTATTTGTATAATAATTGTGCTATCTGCAGAAAAAAAACAGAAACAAAAAAAAAAATAGTTGATCCCCAAAACAAAAAGGTCCTTAATTTTGCTAGTTTTTTTCCCAGTTACTCCAAATCAGAGTGAAATCCATCACTGAATCGTTTCAATATGCATTTTACAACAGATTTTCTTCTTCATTTCGAACAAATTTACTAAGCGATTAAAAATGACAGAATTAGATTTATATTTAATAAATTAGGTGAAATAGTATATTGATACAAAATATATTGCAAAGTATGTAAAACTTGATGTAAAACCTCATATTATTAAACAAAACAAAGAAAAAAAAACATTATAATTATATCATTATTCATAAAGCAGTTAAATAATAAATTAGATAAAATTTAAAATATATACAAAATATATTTGAAATAAAAAAATGGTGAAAAACAAAAAAAATATGGTTTTGATGTGGTCGTCGTCATTAAATTCACACACACAACACATACACCCATTTATATAAAAAACAAAACTATATGTATATGTATGTATATCAAAAAATGTAATTGAAACAATGAATTTTTTCAAAAAAAAATAAATTTTAGTCTCTAACATCGTAGAATAAAAGATGTAATCACATTCTTACGAATGACCATCATGCGAAGTCAATGTTTCTATCTCCACGCAGTTCCGCAGATGACTGTGGAAAAATGTAAAAAAAAAAAAAACACCTACATTCTCCAGACAAAAGAAATAAAAGCAAAAATGTCCCAAATGTTGTTTTTTGCTATATTTTTTCCCTTTTATTCATAAACAAATAAATATAATTGAAATTGTTGTACACTTAATATCAGATTTTATTAATTAAATATTATATTGATTCAACTTGATGGAGAACAAACTGGAATTACAAAAAAAATATGCAAATTACATGAAAAATTAGAGAAAAGAAAAAAAAATGCATAATTTCTTTAAGAAAATTATTATTATATTATATTTATTATTATTGTAATTAAAGTCATTATTGTAAACCAAAATGAAGAATGAAGATTCAAAACAAAGAAGAATAGATCGAGGAGGAATCATTTATTGAATAAAGTGCATATACATGGATATAATAATTGTTAAAAATTATTACTATTATTATTACCTAAAATGAAAATAAAATGAAAACTGAATAAACACAAAATGAGTGAGGGTGCGTTTCTTGTTCATCGAGAATATTTACAACTGTTGCATCGGTCGCCTAATTGATGCTGACTTAGGGAAGCCTTAACTAGTCTTGTAATTTTGATCCTTTCAGTATCGCAGTCCCCATTCGCAACTAGTTAGTGAGCACTAGTGATAAAGTTCTTAGCTCGCAATAGTTTCTGGCTACTGGCCATAAACTGTTTCGGTCCGCAATAGATTCTGGATACTGGCCAATGTCCATAAAGTGCTTCGGTCCGCAATAGTTTCTGAACACTGGCCACAGTCCATAAAGTGCTTCGCGCGCAATAGTTTCTGGACACTGGCCACTGTCCACAAATTGCTTCGGTCCGCATAGTTTCTTGACACTAGCCACTGGCCACTTCCCATTCAAAAATATGGATATTCTGAAATAGCCAGGCAGCAATCAAAGCCCTACAACTTCGCATTCAACTCTATGACTATCTGGGAATGCCACAAAACACTTAACACGCTGGCATAGAAAACCATGCTAAGACTGATATGGATGACAGGACAATGAAAATACAGACATCGAAGCAACAAAAGACAATCACCCCGATTACGAAAGTCGTTTAACGACTTGTGTCGAAAGGACTCTGCGATGTCGGTATTACGATTGTCGATAAAATAGTCGTTTTACGCTATAAAACGACTTCTGGCGATAAGGTCATGTTGAACGTATTTTTTGTGTTACACTAGTCATGTATCGGTATTCCGAAAGTCGATTTACTACACCAAAACGACGAGTAACACGACAAAGGAAGGCGGTTTGAATGATGTGAACGTCTGTAATGGAAAAACAAGTAAAAACGTGAGTTTCCTTTGTGTGTTTAACTGGAATGGTGTAAAATGTATTAAGTGTTAATTATTTATATCTTGAGGGTAAAAATTTCCAGCCCAAAACAAATAAAGCGACTGGTTGAACTGGTGGAGGAAAATATCAATTTAGCATCAAATTTTGAAAGGAGGTTCTCAAATCTCTCAATCGGATGCAAACAAAATTAGATGGAAAGAAATTTATCACAATTGTTCAATGCATATGTCTTACTTAGCATCTGGTAAATCAAATAGATTGCATTTTAATCGAATACTTCTTCTGATGTTAATTAATGCCCATTTCTTCAATTCTTGATAGTCGTTATCTTCACTAATCCAATAAGTAAACTAGCAATGCCGTCCATATTTACTTTAAGTTCCACGAATAATTTTATTAAGCAAACACCTTGTATGTTTATAAACGCACGAAAAAAAAAGGAAACAATCAATGAACAATAAGTTTATTTAAAGACAATTCTTGTTGCTTCACTGTTTGTATAACGCTGAACAATTTGAAACACAGTATCAATATGCAAAGAAAAAAAATGTGTAACGAGTTATGCACAAACGAACAAGTAATTACCCTTGGTGTTGATGCGGCTGCGAGTGTCGTCCAAGTGAAAGAGGCATCGGATGATCGGATCATACCAAGTACCTCAGACTCCACTCTCTAAGTAGTTGTTAGTGCACTAGCAGATTTGTCTTTCAACACCAAAGTATCAACTGTTCTGTGACAGAGTGAACGAGATAGACAATAAATAGAGCTTTTACAAAGTACAGTAACTCAATTTAACTGCCTTACAATAATCAATTATAAACAGTATGTACAAATGAAATCAAATTACGTAATATAAATAAACGAATTATGATGAAGAACGCTTAAATTAGTTAAGTCTCAAACACACCTCAAAACGACAATTTTTTGAAAATTACCCCAGTTAATAAATTGAGATTTCAAATTTACAGAAAGCTTTTGAATGCCAGCCTTAGAATGTGTGTTTAACATAAGCTCAAGCCGATTAAGGTTCGTAATACCGATGCTTAAACGCCTGTAAAGTGACTTGACTCTCAAAACGCCTTGTGTCGCTCAAGTGAAACGACTTTCGTAATCGGGGTGATTAACTCTTTCTATTGGGGCTTTCCCTCTTGTTGAATTTAACAACGTGGACATACAAAAATACTTAAACATCTGGGGAACTTCCACTGGTACTTCCACACAAAAAAAAATAATACGAGTCGATCCCAGGGGGACCAAGGAGGCCCTAAATCTGAACAAGCCTGAACTAAGGATACTCACCGCCATTCTCTTAGACGTGTCACCCAAAAATACATGTCGCTGTGGCAAATTTGTATTCTCTTATGCCCAGTTTCCCAGTGGACTCCACTTTTATTTTCACAGTTTCGATTAAACATTGAGTTGAATTCGTAGTTTAAGTTAAACGAGAATACACTGCCGTTCAAACCTCAGTTCTACGCCATTTTGCTTATCTCGCTCTTTTTTCAAGCTTTCGTATTTTAATCTCTCTGAGATGTCAGTCCCGGTAATGCGATCAATTCCTTGTATTGAAATCCTTTCCAATGGACACCCAAACGGCAGCTTTTTCCTTCATTGGTTGAAAGACGCGATACAAAACGATGCACAAAAGCGCTTAAAAACTAAAAAGCGCAGGTCTCTAATCGCGTAATTTTTCAAACGACTATCGTCCACCCGGTTCTCTTCAGTGATATCGTCAATGATTTGCTTCACGGAAGACCATTATCGTCTCGCTCGTCGCTTATTTTGTATACAGTTTGAGGGCTTTGAAAACGATGTCTCTCACGTAAAAATTACATTTGTGCTCTCATTCCTCTCAAATTTCCCAACACATTCTCATTTCAGCTTGCGCTCAAAGCTAATGTATATGCGTCCTATCACTCGTCACAAAAGTGAAGAACATTACGTTTCGTGTTTTGTTTCACTGTCAAACATCTTCAGTTTGGTCTATAATTTAACCATGAATCGTCTTACAAACGAACAACGCTTGCAAATTATTGAATTTTATTATCAAAATGCGTGCTCTGTTAAGAAAGTTCATCGCGCGCTTTTTCCATTTTATGACGAAGCTCATTTTTTGCTCAATGGGTACGTAAATAAGCAGAATTGTCGATTTTGGAGTGAATATCAGCCAGAAGCATTGCAAGAGCTACCAATGCATCCAGAAAAAGTCACAGTTTGGTGCGGTTTATGGGCTGGTGGCATCATTGGACCGTACTTCTTCAAAGATGATGCGAATCGTAACGTAACTGTGAATGGTGAGCGCTACCCTGAGATGATTCCAACTTTTTGCCCAAAATGCAAGAGCTTGACTTGCATGACATGTGGTTTCAACAAGACGGTGCCACATGCCACACAGCACGCGCAACAATGGACTTATTGAGGGGCGAGTTCGGTGAAAATTTTATTTCACGTTCGGGACCGGTCAATTGGCCGCCTAGATCATGCGACTTGGGGGGGGCTATGTTAAAGCTCATGTCTATACAGACAAGCCCGCTTTAATCGACGCATTGGAACACAACATTGAAGCATTTATTCGTGAGATACCGGCCGAAATGTTGGAAAGAGTATGCCAAAATTGGACTAAGCGGGTGGACCATTTGAGGCGCAGTCAAGGTCAACATTTGCATGAAATAATGTTCAAACATTAAATTATATGGACCGTACTATCGATTCAAATAAAGATTTCATGCATTTTTCTGAATTTTATGTACTCTTTTGAAAAACTTTCCTATAGCTTTTAAAAAATCACCCTTTACATTAAGTAAAGTATTCATTAATTTCACCCTAGTGCTGCAGACAGTAACTCCCACAAATGGGAGTTTAATAAATCTGCTTCATGAACACACGCTTTGTTCGTTTGGTTACCCCTCCTTTCTGTGTTGAAAATTTAACACCGAAATTTGAAAAGTTCAAGTAACGAGCGAATTTTCAAATAAGAACTCTTATTCCTGATACCCACTACTACGGTTGGGGAAGGGTATCAGCTGTTCGTCAGCTGCTCGCTGGAGCTCACACGTATTCACAGACACGGGATAAAAAGCGCATAAAAAACGCAGTCAGATGAAATCAAGGGACAAGGTAGGTAGAAGTTGGATATCTCCTTGCTCTCTTATTTCAGCCTCCCAGGCAGCAACCTACATTTGCAGACATTTCTTGGTCCTCCGCTTCAGTGTGGAGAAGGAAATAAGAAAGCTGTCGGCTTCGATTAAAAGAGGGACAACCATTATTGTTTCAATTACAAATTACATTTATTTCAGTTAAATTTATTTATATAAATATTGATACAAAAAGAAATTCGATACTTACTATAGATAAAGTAAACAAAAAAAAACTTGTATATATGATATACAATGCATAAATAATTATTTTAAAATTTAACTAAACGTTGAGTATTTTTTTGTGTGTTTTTTTTGTTTTTATTTCACTTAACCGTAGAACTTTCTCTTCTTGGAATTAAATTCATCTTTCTCAGCTTCTCAGCGAATAAATAAAGCGAATAAACTCATAAATTAATCACAACGCAAAATTAAAAAGCAAATCGATAGCAAATGAAAGCGATGAAAACAAGGAACCTTCGTGGGGGCCCGGAGCTGCAACATCTCCACGGCCAACTATGAATGAGAGAGAAAACAAAAAGAAGAGAATTGAAGGAAATAAAATCTGCTTTACATGATGATCTCTTAGATAGACTGTGTGTATTCGGTTTCTTTTAACAATCAATAAATATATCGTATTAACTGGGTTCGCACGCAATTTACACCTGCGCGTACATATACATATATATATATATTTACTTTATCTATGGTTTACTTTGTACATACAATTTTTTCATTATTTTCATTTATTGAATCAAGGGGGTTCGATGCGATCATTATTTTTCTTTCTTTTTCCTTTTCTTTTTCTTTCAAATTTCAATGGTAAATAGTAGATACATTTATTTTATAGATATTCTGTTGTTTCAACTCTCAGAAAAAACACTACATCAAGTCATGGTATTCTTAATCGAGATACTAACTAAAACTAGAGCTATTTTGGGTCTGTGGCTGGGTGAGCCAAAGAAATGAAATTAAATGAATTCAAGTCAATTTATGATCAGTTTTTTTTTTTTTGTTTGTTTTGGAATTCCACGGGTGAACGGAAGTGAAAGCTCAAAAACAATATCAGGCACTCTTTTTTTTTGGGGGAGGGGAAGGGTGGGTTACCTAACTCAAATTTGTGAGGCAAATCATTTTCGTATAGTTAAAACTTAAATTTTATCTTAGGCATCTTACTAAATATGCAAAATATGCGATCTTTTATTTTTTTATTTTTTTTTAATTTTAAGATATGAGATACGGTATATTCCGGCAATGGCAAGGTTAGCAAAAATATATGAATCTCAGTTTTGACTTATTTTTTCCGTGCTTTTCGAACTAATTATGCTGCGTTGGAAGTGAGGATTCGATGAGATAGTTAACTTCTCAAAGATGTAGCCGATGAGGTACACCAAAAGGTGATGGAACGAACGGAGAGGACACGCACCTAAAAAAGGGGTCTGGCTCAAGCATGTCGAAGGGTATAGACAGGCAACAAGTGAGTCTCTTATGACAAAAAAAGGTAAACGCCTGGCCGCAGCTCTTGGGGTGTCTTTGCCCAGGCTCTTCGCAACTTTGGAGGTAATCTTGTTACCAATCCACAGGGAATTGTATTCAATCAGCACTGCGCACGCCCAGACGAGAGTGATGGCGAAGGAAGATAGAAGATCCCAACTAGTCTAGTGGGCGAAGTGGTGCCCCCACCTACTTTCGCGGCAGTCGGCACACTCAATCAAAGGGCTGACGAACACCAAAGTCGAAGGCTCAAATGGCATACTATCCATGCTCTTCAAGGTCGGTGGTAGGTGATTCCTCAGTGACGCAGACAAGGGATGTCACGTACCGTTATGCAACCAGATTCAAAATTGTGCGTTTTGGACTTGTGTACGTTTTGTTGGAAGTTTCATGGCTTCTAGGTCATGTCGTGCAATCCCGTAGAGAGAGAGAGAGAGAGCGCGAAGATGAGACATGCAGGTTTCAGAACTCTTGTTATTTTGCATTGAAACTGAATCCTATCAGTGATCCCAACCAGTATTGACAGGCATGCATCGAAGATCAACCGGGGTCGCAAGTGATTTGTAGAGGCATTGGGTACTCCAGCAAGAGGTGTAACTTTAAATTGGACGCCATTATTAAACTGTCAGTATTTAACTGACATTGAGCAGCTTCTTTACAAGGAGAAATGATAAGGTTACTACTTATTTGATGTGCTGGTAGGGAGCATGCATCGAATCAATATGTTTCATTGCGACTATCGCCCAAATATTCAAAGAAAGACAAATTCTGGAGAAGCCCAGCGAGTTTGAAATCAAGGCACACCATCATTTATTAATTTTAAAGCCGCATATGGCAGCATTCATCTCAAGGAACTATGCATTTGGTGCAATGGCCGAGCGCGTGAAAATTGATCCGGGGATCAGAAGACGCTACAGATCGGTTCAAGGACTTCCGCGCCGCTTGGACACGTTTTCGGAATGGAGACGCATTGTCGTGTTAGTTCTTTAATCTAGTAATGGAGAAGATGTAAGCAGCTAAAGCACGGAAGGCACTGTCTTCTGCAAGTCGGTCCAACTGTTGGGTGATCCAGATGACATCGACAAGGTGACTGGGAGCAGAAGCTCTCCCGACGATTGAAGAACAGGCGATACGAATGTTAATGAGGAAAAATCGAAGTATATGCTGTCCAGAAAGAGTGGCCTAGTCGCACACCAATTAGAATACCGGTTAAGGAGTGTGTCTACCTCGGGGGAAAAGTGAACTCCAGAATTGGCATTCTAGTGAAAATCGGACGCCGATGGACTCTTAGCAACCAGTGATACTTCGATTTTTCGAAACAACTGAACTCAAATCTCCTAACTCGAAGTATCGGAAAGACCGAACCTGCTCCTACCTGCCTGCTCGGGACCGACTCAATGGAGGCAATATAAGCTCAGACTTAGACCTTCCATGGGTCGTTGGCCGTAGGAGTAAGCGTTGTTGAATATCGAAGTTTCGTCGCAATCAAATATCGCAAGGACACAAGTCAACGTCATGCGGAACTACGGAAATATAACCCTAAAGCAGACGCAATTACACGAACCTCCCCTTATTCCATTACCACTAATGCCAGCCATATTTAACGGAAGTAATCAACAGTAAGTGCTTCAATCAGACGTACATACGTACGACTCCATCCAAAAATAGTAGTCACCTCCGCAACGTGAAAATGAACGAGTCGCAACGGTTCTACTTTGAATCCCACTTGAGAGTGCTGCACAATCTCTTTCGGTTTCTCGGGCTGATTCACTTCAAGTTCAATCCATCGACAAAGCAATTCGAGCACTCGCGCATCCTGTCAGCCGTTTCCGTGACGATATACAACTTGATCTGGTACATCTACTCGTTTTGTATAATCGTGAAAATCGGCACCACCCTCAAGGGGTATCAGCGCAACGAAAAGGAGTACAATGGCTTCTCGAGCGTGGTAGCGCAGGATGATCTCCTGGAGAAGATGAACTTCTGTCGACAGTATTTGGCGGTCATTCTGTTCGTGAGAAACTACCTCAGACTGCGCAAGAGAATGCTGTCAGTTGCCAATGAAGTGGCTGACATTTTGAAAACAATCCAACGTCGAACGAACCCAAGGCTCTACGTGCAAAGCCATCTGATGAAGGCGCTGTTTGTGAAGCTGATTATCTCGTGCAATCACGCAAGGAAGCTGCTGATTGTGGTGCTGCCAATGCCAATGCTTCTGCTGCACATCTTTTGGGTACTTGAACTGGCGATACCGGTTTTGACGTTTAGCAGTCATATCTACTGTCAGTTGGCGCTGATAAGTGCCTACACGAAGATGAACGAGCTCCTTGTAGCGATCAGCAGCTCAAATCGAATGCAGTGTCATCGCACTCGGAAGCTGGCCAAGGTGCTGCTGTGTGTGTCGCATCGGATACATCGTCTGAAGCAGAAGTTGAACGAAATCCACAGGCCGGTGTTCGTAGCAACGGTCATGGGGTCCTCGTACGACATTTGCCAGATGTACGTTACTCTGCAGGCCGTCATCTATGCCAAGTACATCGACAGGTATCAGGACCTGTGGGCGTTCGTGTACAGCATCAAGTTTCCCGAGTGCATCTCCTACAGCTTCGACATGTACATCGTTGGTTTGCTGTCCGACAAGCTGGTGCAGGCAGAGGATGAGTTCCAGAACTTGGTAATGGGCGTGCTGAAGGATAGGAAGTCTATGAGAAAGGATGTGAGTAGAGTCGAGCGTTTTGCTTGGAGATGGTTGTGTCAGCAGTTTGTTTCTCCCCGTGACAGGTGGACGTGATGTTGATGGAGAGACATGTGTTCGGACTGGGGACCGTTTTTCATGGCGCCATCAAAGTGGATCAACAGTATGCGTTCGACATTTACATGAACATTGTGCTGGCTATCGCCTTAACGTGTTTGCAGTTTTTCGCTGCTGAAGTCATTTACTCTGACGGGAAGTTCACCTTTTCTCCGTATATTGCTTATGCATGAGTTGTGTGTTTGTATTGTGTAAACAAATATATGTGCAAGTAGTAAATCGGTTATTTTGACAACTGATGGCTTAGGTCACTCGTCCTGCACTAACTGGCCCCTTTGTACTTTGTGTACTAATTGTGCGATTTTGTACTAAAATAACTTTTCTGGCAGCTTTTTGATTGGTTGGCTTGGTTTTGTTTGAGCGTGCGTAAAAGACGAAGACTGGAGAAGAGGAAATACGCCATTTTGCTGAGTTTTTCTTCGATAAAGGCGAAGACGCAAGACTGGCGGCTGAACATTTGAATAGTCCTACCTTCTGACACTGCCGTCTGTCGTCAATTCCGTTCCCGGAATTTCTATGTCACAACACGCACCACAACTCTGTCAGTTTGAATAAGGATACATAAAGATTACAGCAAGAAGCCCGATGTAAAAATATGGTTGCCACACGAGATAACATAGAATAAACCTTATGGACCCAATTTCCATCGCGTATCGGTGCTGAATCGAAACAAAATTTGAACCAAATCTGAAGCAGATGGTGTGGCAGATAGACTGGTGGATCACTGACGACCACTTCAAGTGTGAAGGTCGCGTTCGAATCACGGTGAGCCTGCTCATACGATTGGCAAGCCAGTATCGATGGCCAAGAAGGTTCTGCTGTGTGTTTGGTGGAAATTGGGAGCTACGCCCCTAGGGCCTTAATTCAAACCTGTATTAATAGCAATTGGACCGTCTGAAGGGAGCTAACGCTTAGAAGCGTCCAAATTTGGCTAATAGGTGAGCAATTGCGTTTCAGCAGGACAACGGCAGGCTATGCAAACTATAGTCACTCACCAGAAGTGCCGGGAGCTTGGTTGGGAAGGTCTAATGCAACCACCTTATAGTCCGCACCACCTGTTCTCCTCCATGAACTAACGAACGATTTCGGGCCTCAAGAGAAACTGGCGCAGAACTACTGTCCCAGTTGTTTTATGAGAAAAGCATAATGGAACCAGCTTTAAATTGGCGACAACTTCCCGAAAAAAACCACCCAAGCCGGATAATTTTAAATATGCTCAATAAGACAATTTTGAGGTGACAAAGGGGTTTGTCCACATATCTCGGGGCAAACGTAAATTCCACAGACGACGTCTTGGAGGACATCCGACGTAGAATCGCCGGCACCCCGCTGTTACTTCGGTTTGTCGAAACAACTGGGGTAAAGAGCCTGGATTCGAAGGATGCTCTTTAAAATTATAATATTGCCAGTCATAGGGGCTGATTCTGAATCGCTGCCTGAGAAAGGGACATTTTTGATCGGCTTTAATGTCTGTGAGAAAGGCAAATGAAGGGGATGGCATAACCGCCAACTCTACGATCTATATCAAGATGTGAGTGTGGTCCGGGCGGCACTACTTTGCCGACTGTACTGGCTCGGCCACATCGAGCGTATGGACACCACATGTGTCAACTAAGAGGGTCCTTGAACCAATGCAGCTGGAAACAGTGATCGCGGCTTCGTTAAGGATGGAAGGCGGCTTTAGTTCAGGTCCTCTGTAAGTTGCCACCCTCTGATGTCATTAAGAAGAGGACGCGCCACGATACATTCTTCCTTGACTCCTATAAAATGCCTTGTTTTCTTCACAGTTCGTGATTCCATCGACCACGGATTTCCGCCCCAACGGACGCCAATTGTCATTTTCTATAAACTACTCGTCTTTCCTCACGAAGATCAACTGGCCAACTACCCCCATCGCATCTGCATAACTAGGTTAAACGTCAAAAAAAGTAAAGTCAAACAAATCGATTAAAATTTTGAAAACTCTCAAAGAAATGATTAACAAATGAGCACAGGGTGACTTAAAAAATAACACATTTCACTTAAATACATATTTAGTTCTTCCTTACACATCGGCTTGGGTACAAAAAAGAGAATAAAATCCGTTTTACATCTCAAAAAATCAGTCTAAAATGATTATTTCCTCTGGTTTTTGTTTTTGTTTGTCTACACTTAAACTTAAACTTAATCGCTAAACTTAAGCCTGTACAAGAAATCTCATAGCCTGACCAAGGCAAGCCAGGCTTGCATTAAATATGAATGTAGCACAGAAAACAACGTTAAATCAATTACACATTGCAGGACTCTCAGATGTGGCTAAAATTGGGATCGACTTTCATACGCAATTGGAGCCAGCGAGACGTATTATGTACAAATGTTGCTTCAGACTCTGGCACCTCCAAGTGTGTATGAGTAAATAAATGCATTTGATCTCTGGTATCCTTATTTGTTTTTTTTTTGTTTGTTTTTTCTGTTCAACTATATATATATATGAATAATATATTTTTTTTTGTTTTGTTTTGTTTTGAAGTTATACTCTTTTGTTTTCTACAATATAAATAATTTTTTCAATTCACTTTATCCGTTCGTTTTCAATCTCTCCCGCATCCTCTGGGATGTGTATCCTTTTTGTAAATATATGTATATATCCTTTATCTATACAGAATCTATTCAACTTTTATTTGTGTGTGTGTTTTTTTCATTCATTTTCCTATTGAAATTAACTCGAAGAGTATCTGTGTCAGCAGCGGTTGTGTAGGGGTGTTCTTTTTCTGGGCCATGCCTTCTATGGTGGTGTGTCCTGCGGAATATGTAGACTGTGCTTCCATTGATTGTTTAATATAATCACACGGTCGTTTCGTCGTCATCAATATTCCTCCTATAAAAGGGAAAATAGAAAGGATACATTAGAATTTGCATCTTTTTTGTGAAGGAAGTTCTGCAATGAAGGATATGAGTGTATTATTGAAGCAAGACAAAATGGGCGAGCCTTTGTTAGTGGTCTACTTCTAGTTTTAGTGTTATGAGGCAAATAAAAAGTTAAGTATACATATGTGATGCGATGTTTTTTTCTATGTTTTTCTATGTTTTTTTTTTTTACTGGCAACAGGTTAATTATGGTTTGAAAATGACTACTTTGGCAAGCATTCTACAAGGTTTAAGTGATTACATTCGAATGACTGTCAGATCTTCAGGAGGTATCCTTGGATTTGACAACAGGTCCTAAAAGACACTTGACAAATTACGAGAGAGAATCGGCTGCCAAACAAGAACTGATACAATCAGAATAAGTCTAAAGTTGTGTATGCTCTCGATTGACAGATAGGAGCACTCGCCGCTTTTCTCAGCAGCGCCACCTGTGCGGATACTTATTGAATCATCCGCATAAATCAATTTTCTGGTTCCACAAATAATGACATGATAATAAATGACTTAGTTTTCGATCACACTTTGGTTTCAAGACTTTATTTTGTATCGTGAAATCATGAAAAAACATCGGCAGGAAAGCTCTTGCAGGACTCTATTGTGACAAGTTAAATTTGAATGCATTTTTGACACATATTGAGCAATAACTCGGCCATGTCTTGACGTATATTCATTTTCAAAGTGGCAAGAGTTTGCGGACTATGTGTACAAAGAGCGCGTATGATGTGACACCGTCTTGCTGAACATCCGCATCCAATTTTTTGTCGAGGAATTCACGGTCACACAGGCGGCCACTGCTCATATTCGAAAAAATGTGGACCAAGGCACCAATGTCTTCTCTTTGTAACTTTTTTGTTAACGCATCCACCAGTTCTTCGCATTATGGAAACAACTGCCACGATGGCGTTATGCGTGCTTACTTTTCAGTTACATTTTAATTACATTTCGTTTTTATTCTTTTTCATATTGACAGTCCTGTTTCCAGGGATGTGCGTGAATTCATGTTTCGAAGTTCTAGTGGGTGTTCGTTGGTTGACACACACAAGAAGTGCAGATCGACACTCACCACCTACTCATCGATTTCAAGTCTTACAATCTTCAAGTCAAACTCGTCGGGTTGTGCAGAACGACGATGGAGAAATCTCGCTGCACATCAAAGCCGGTAACATGAATTCACGGAGAGCTTTAATGTCGTAAGAAGTCTTAGACAAGTCGACGTGGTGTCACGTGACGTCTGGCTAAATTCGCAAAATAGGTCGTCATTGGAAACACAATTTTCCAGAAGTCAGTAACTCTAGTATATCTACGAGACTGCAGTTGGCGTGCCGCAGCGAGGCGTCGTTGAGGTGGATGCTGCGTAATTAGAAAAACGATAAGTATTTTATCATCAAGAAAGGACATACAACATGGACGTCTTGGACAGAGTATCACATTGGACAACTACCACTTCGAGGTAGCCCATGACTTGATTTACCTTGACTTCGAAGTAAGCAGTTCAAACAACATCAGGTCCGAGATCAAACGCAGAATTACTCTTGTCAACCGTCGTTTTCTTAGGCTGAAGACTCAATTTGGTATAGAGACGTCTCTCGAAGGACCAAGCTGACTTTATATAAGCCACTCATCATCCCAGTCATGCTGTGCGGCGCACAGGTGTGGACATTCTTGGTCTCTTCGAGAGAAAATTTCTGCTTGCGATGATTGATCTTGATTGATTTGAGCATCTGAATGGGAATATTCAAGCAGGAACTGTACGGGCAGGGCAGCGACATGAGCTTAACCAGGTGTCTACGGATTCAACGTCTAAGGTGGCATACCCATATGGAGCATATAGAGATCTTGTCTGTTGCCCGAAGAGTCTTTGAAGTTCCCAAGGTTTGGGTCAGTGCAGCACAGAACGCTTGCGTCTAAGGTTGCGCATACAAGTGGAGAATGAGCTCAGCCAACGTAGTGTGTAAAACCAGAGATCAACCAGAGGTAGATGAAAGGCTTGTTGGGTGATGCCCAGTTCCACCTCCGACCGAGAAGGACCATAACTACGCAGATAGCTAAAATCTACCCCTTACCATAGAGCCACGCAATGAAGAAGAAGAAGAGAATATAAATCGACTGAAAAATTAGCTTCATTACTGACGGCACGACATGTCATAGAAATGGCGATGTTCCGGGACCCAATCAGGAATGCGTAGAAATTCCTTCGTCATTCTTGAATTGAACATTTTAAAGATGTGGAGCAAGTTCAAATACAAAGTACTGATGAGTAAATGATGTGCTCTTCATCAACATTTTCACTAAGAGCAGCTACATTTTCTATAAAGCGTGAATTTCGATGATGGAGACGCAACTGAGACTGTCTCTTTACATTTTGCTGAGCTGTGAGGACCATAATCTGCTCGTAAGGCGCGAAACGTAAAGAATTTAAGTAAGCTTTCACATTTTAATGACATTCAACGATTGCTGGATGAATCGTATTGAAGAATGGTAAACCTTAAGGACCAAGCATAATGGCGGTCATGTAGGAAAATTTAACGAAAACTAGTCACTATTGCTTCTGGGAACTTAAACGAAGCGCCTATCAACTGGCACTTATGTATGAGGAGAGCAATTCAAAAGACTGCCTTACTAAGTGGCAAAGGAATAAACCTAACGAAAGTGAACGAAGCTACCATTATTTTCACAGTGCATCATTTCTGTTTATTCTCTCTGTTTCTTAAGTTCCTTTAGACGTGTGAAGCCTCAGATGACATCTCAGTTTGACGCATCAGATTGGAACAGGAATGGTAAATCCAGGCCACAAATTTGAGGACTCCACAGTTCTCGTTCAGCAGAGTAGAAATTCAAGGTCTACACTATCCGATGAGTCAAATATTCGACGCACTGAACCTTTCTCAACTTTTGGAGAACATCTGAAATATTGAAGCCTTCCTCAGAGATAACGCCTTTTTGAACAGCATCTAGAAAACTGCTTCCTTATTATGTCAGATTTCCAATTATAAGCTCGACATTAGTTCTCTTCAGGACCACCCCGCAAGACACCTTCCTTAACAAAGAGAGAACTAGCCACGGTGTCGTCAAATGCATTCAAAATGATGTTCCAATCACTTCCACTAGATGACGCTACTAAAGTTCTCGCAAACTTTTCCCTGTTAACCAGTCTCAACAAGGCGACAACGAATGGCCACCACCGTCGAACTTCAAGCCAAACTCGTTTGGAATAAGTAAAAGTTTTAGCAAACTGTCTCGAACCACCCCTACCGTACCTGCGGACGCCGGCATGCACGTACCCCATCAGCAAATGGAGAACAGAAATAAACTCAAAAGTGTAGAGAAGAACAAACGACAACAACAATAAAAGTTTAAAAACTGCAAAGAACTTCTCGGGAGATACGGAAGTCATGAATAGGGCTTGTTTGCGGTTACGGACACATTTTTGTCTTGCAATTTTATTTTCCAGCTACGAACGAAAAAAAAAGGACGAAACAAAGCCAACAGAAAAAAACGAGAAGGATGCATTCAGTGTGATTGGTTGTGAGTGCGCGCGATGAGCGGGATATAAAAATGAATGTGTAATGCCTGTGTGATTGTATGTGTTTGTGTGTGTGTTTCGGGGAATGTGAGAAGAGCTGCACCCCAGGAAGCTTAACGTAAGGAGATTTGTTGTTGCATCTAAAATGAGATTACTGTGGAAATTCAACCGGACGAGCTAAATGACTTCTGGAATACAGACAAAAGCACCGAAGTTTAGGTAGAACACCGTGCGATGTCGACGAGGACGACAGGAGAGGGTGGACGGCAGACATTTGGAACAAACAAAATGATGACGGCATGATATCGGGCGTTTGGAGTTTTTAGGAGCACATGTTGTTGTCATTTGTTTTCATTAACTGAACTGCCGAAGTAATTTATGGAAGCACCCCGCTTGGCTTGACAGATGAGGGTGCTGTGGATACTGCATACACTGCCGGCAAGGTAGTGTCGACGAAATTAATAATGGGACGTTGGGTGGACGGTTTTTAATTTAATGTGTGATGGTGATTTGTTTTGCCAGCAGAGGCAAGTTGTGAATGATGGGTGCAGTCAGTGGTGATGGGAGAAGCGAATTTGACATTTTGGCCAGTCATGAAATTCTGACAAATTCGGATTCGGAACTAGAATGTTTCTTTTCCGATATGTTAGGATCCAACCATAAGGAGACTTGTGACAGATTAAGAATTTGAGCGAATGGACATAGTATACTGCGACCATAAGAACCACTTCGGTTAGCTTCGTTAAGTTTCGTTCAATCTTGCTTAGTTTAAGGTTCAACCGCAATGAACATACGCAGACTTAAATGAACTGGAGGAGCGTAGCAATTGACAGAATTAATATAACACTGTGATCAAAATAATAAATTTCGTACAGATCTGCTTACTGTAGGCTCAACCATAAAGGGCGTCTTAAGGAATCGAGCTAGCGCACAGAAATGACCCTTCGCTTAGTTCACCTTTGCTTACGTAAGTGGGAGTGTAATGAATTGGTATCGCCCTACGAAACTGTCAATTGCTGGTGGAAGCTTGTTTAAGTTAACAGAAGCTATTGTGGGACGTTGAAAATTGACGATGCCTCTTACCGGGGCTGGGTTTTGACTTCAGCTTAGTTAGTTCCTTAAATTTAATCGATGGAACACTGGTGGGGAATAGTATAGAATATGGATGGCGCTACAGCCTGTAAAGGGCCAGGGCCTATCTTCTCAGCAACCACTCGTGTTGTGCGTGCTATTGTTGGGACGTACAGTTTTATGCGGACTACGAACGGCCAAGTTTGAGAAGTTTTTTCGAGACAGTTATACTCTTTGAGCATTGTCAGTGACTCGAAAGAGGTGGGGTCGTGAAAAGTATTTCTTGTCATACCAGGAATTGATCCTAAAGAGGCAGGTCCAAGTGCGTAGGAGTCGACGCACATACCCACAAGGCCGCGGGCAACTACTGGTGGGGAATCAGTGGGTAATTTTTTCAGAGTCCACATGACTTAAGCATCATTCGTTTAAAGAAAGCACACTTGGGACTCAGGATCAGCTAGCCCTTTACAACAACCGGAGCCTAGTGTTGGACCGATCGATCTGAAGGTTTGTCGAGTAGTGCTTGCCAGCCACCTCTTATTAGTTTGCTCTGCCACTGCACTTCGAACCAGGTGCCGAAGTGGATTCCTACTGAACTCAGTTCATTCGAGAGGGAGAGCGGAGTTGTTGCGTGTCTTTGTGGCCTAGCGCCCGGCACAGGTGAATATTGAACTGCTCAGCCATATCTTTCAGAGATAAATGACATCATAATATATGCTTCAGTTGGGTTGAGACTAGACAGTCTGTGAAAATGCTAATAGTTAGAGCTGATTTTACATTCCATTTAAGTCAATGCGACGCTAATCACCATGCTCCGTTGATAGAACACTACAGTCCTCTTTGAGTCTCTTGAAAAGACGAATATCGAGCTGTTTAGAAAAAGCGCAGTTTCCAAGTCATGTCTTCGACCGACGCGTAGAAAGGACAAAGATGTGGATGTTATTCGGTACCAGAAACCGAAAATTTTTGGGCAAAAAATAAGATTTAAGAAACATGCGCCCATATAATCTGTCTTACTGGGTATGTTGTCAAATTCATCTAAGATTTTCGTGTACTCTTTGAAGACAAGCTAGTGCAAGTTGGGGTGAATCCTTTGGGGCCATTTGCCATTCAAGTAGGTCAAGAGAAGTAAGAGTGAAGACGACCCCAAGTGCTTCAAGATCATTCAGTTTGCAGCTACACCCCCAGTTCTGGCTTACTTGCCATTGTCATTTCCGGTGGGTATTGTAGTGCATGGACGGCTATGAAATCCAGCTGAGAGTGTCTACGAATCCGGACCGAATAGTCTCCGATATAAGAGCCAAGTCATTGCGGACGCAAGAGAGGTTCGTCATGACGGCTGAAAGCAGAGTGTCAGAGATCGTCAACGATGGAAGGCAGCTATAGCTCAAGCGCAGACCATGCATGGTTCGCAAGCCATTATTAGTGAGTTTTGTCTAGCAGGACAGCATAGGACACCAGATGAATGTGACCTTGTAGAAGTGTGGATCGTACAGGCGATGTACAACCAGTTAGTCATATTAGGTTTGAGACCTCCTTTTTTCCTGATCTTAATATCCTAAGCTTCAGACAATGCGAACAAATCCGGACTTGGGGAATAAAGGGTCTTCCAACAGGGAAGCAACATCTGTCACATTAACTGTCATTTATTCACTCTGTTTTACCACTTCACCGTGAATGGGCATAGCGTTCAACGACACGTGTAAATAATACAAATTTTGTATCAAATTTGTAATTTTATCCGAAAAATCATCTTCAGCGATGGATAAATGGGTACGTCAACAAACAGAATTGTCGAATTTGGGACAATACCAAGCCACATGGGATCCAAGTCACTGTTTGGTGTAGATTTTAGGCTGGCGGCGTCATCGGTCCATATTAATTTGAAAACGATCTTGGCCAGGCCATCACCGCCAACTGCGGGCGCTATAGGTCGATGATTACCAACTTCTTTTGGCCTGAATTGGATGATATGGACACCAAAGACATGTGGTTTATGTGGTTCCAACAGGAGGGCGCTACGTGCCACAGCGCTCAGCCTACATTGAAAATTCTGCACGCGCCATTCGAGGGCATGGTCATCTCACTTGGAGGTTATCGTGCGAGATTGTGCGATTTGCACTTTTTCTTGTGTGGGTTTTTGGAACTGGCAGGTCTATGCGAATGAGCTATAAACCACAGCCGCCCTCATAGCCAACATAACCCATGCCATTGGTCAAATTCTGGGTTTATTTTTACGCCAGAGTCATGGAAAATTGGGCATTTCGGTTGCGCTCCATCCAGAGAGGCCAGGTCGGACTTTCAGACGACTTCGATGATATCTTACTCACACACACGCGCTTAACGGCGGGCCCGTTATTACAAAACAATGTCTTATAGGGTGTCATGCTCACAGACTAGCTCTGGTTTATAGAGGGAATTCTGTAGCAAGTCTCAGAAGGATTTCATAATGTGAAGTGTGAACGACATTTGATATGTGACGTGACCGTCTTCAGCGAACTTAGCCGACGTGATCACTTGGTCCGGGCACGATTCTGAAATCAAGTGGTTACGGCACTAAGCACTTTCTCGCCAAAACGCCGTGCGATTTATTTGTTGCCAAGGGTGTGGGAGCAGTGCCAAAAATTTGAAGATTTGTGGGCGCCAGAAGATGCGAAGGTTCAGCTAGGGTAAGGCACTCCGATCTATGCAGTGCTTTAGGGGACCATTTTTGTGTTTAACTTTTTAAGGAATTGCGAAAAATTAAATTAAATTTTTAATATTGTTGTTGTTTGATTTAAATAAGTTGTAACTCGCTCATTTGAAGACACTCTTAAGTGCTGTCCACTTGAACCGCGATTTGCAACCTGGAAGCTGTCAACGTCGTAAAGTTTGACATTCGTTTGACATGGAGTTTTTGTCGTTGACATGTTGACTTAATTTCTCGCCCAAAATACAGGCACTTTCATTTTTCACAAGTTTGTGGATCACGGCTGCACTTTGTGGATCCTCATTTCACTTTGACAAGTTGTCAAGATAATTTGTGAAGTGCAGTAAAAAAAGAAAAAATCGGTGACTTATTTAAATGAAATGTCCAAAGATTCTTCTTGCTTAAAACGGTGAACAAATCGCGGTCGCACATCGGATAAAGTATGTAGAGTTTGACTCTGATAAGTGTCAGACTGCCAGTTGGATGCCAGTGAAAACTTTAGGACAGAGCCGTCTTCGTTACCCAACTGATGTCAAGTAGCCAGGCAAACTTAACTCAACTTCAAACCCAACAACAGAAAATGCTTCCACATCCAAGAGGATTAAAACTTTAATCCTGTTAAGAATCGCCACGAAGAGTGCTCCTTCAAATCACCACCATTAAACTGAACAAAGTATTAATTATTGCAGCAGCGAATGGAAGTGCGAACTTCGACAAGGCCATTCCTTCCCCGTCTTCAACTCGAACATCCCACCGGAATTGGGATTAAAATGCACGTCGCTGCCGTCGTACACCCGCGGTCCGAGTGTAAATCAATCCAAAGAGGCACTGACTAACGAGAAGTTTATTCTGCGAAGCACTCAAGTCTCTAATTTATTATCCACTCCTCATCATTGGGTCGGGCTCTGGCCAGGCAAAGTGCTCCTTAACTTTGTAAGTATTATTAATTAGCGTTAGCAGGCACCTTAAACTGGTGTGGGCGGCTGGATGGGTGGGCGGGTGTGTGCTGTGTGAATGATGTGTAAAGGGCATTGGGGTACAGTAAGTCACTACATAAGAATCGACAAGCGATGGCGTTTTGGGGGGGAGGGGGGTGGCAGTTCAGCAGCTGCTGCAACCCTCAGCCCAACATCCCCGAGAGCTCTGGCGGAGAGTGTGTACTTTAAGCTGGTTCGGGGTCTAAGTTTTGCATGCGATTTGTTGGTCTGGAGTGGAGATCAGTGGAGTGGAGTGGACTGCGAGTGAGAGTGAGAGAAGGGGGTTCTCGTCTACCATATTGTTAGAGACCAAGGATAACGTTGACGCCTGTGCAGCCATATGATGGATAACTGAAAGTTTATGTATGTTAAATGAGTGTTAATATAAGTAACTGAGCATATTATTGTATGTGTTCATGTAAATGTTAATGTAAATGTATATGAATGTATATATTGCACAACTTAAGACTACGTTGGTGGGGGGGGTACTGTTGTTGGCTGGGGGTGTTTCTGTTTTGTGTTGCAAATGAGATTAAATTAAATGTGTAAACGATTCTGGATTCTGTAACACACGCTTTGTGAAGGGCGAGCAAATTTTGAAATGGACTGTGTTCAGTAACTTTCAAGGGCTTTTCCATAATTTTGCAAATTTTGAATTCTCATTCGGAGAGGGAGACAAGAGAAAGCATAGACATTCTGGAGCAGGAATGCGGAGAAAATCAGAATTCATAAAATTTTAGCTAAATGATCATCGTAATGTAGTTAAGTTCGTAATGTTTCGCAAACAAATGCAGGATTTACAGGGAAAACTAAAACTAGCTTAATTTCATTTTAAAATAAATTGCAATTTTCTATTAAACCTAACTATAATGCACGTGCCGAGCTTCATTTGGTATTCTTTATTTTTTGCTTGAAGTGCAAACATCGGAAAGCGTGTGGAAATACCTCAGATTCCGTGGAGAATTTGCTTCAGAGAAATAGTGAATAGTTCATATTTGCTTCTTTCGAATTATGATCGAAATGTACGTCCGAAAATGAAATAATCTTGGGTCATCTTTGGCATTGTACTGTGTTTTATGAATGAAGTCAATCGTGCATTGGTCAGAATGTGACCGTAGACAAAATTAAAAGTCGGTAAACATACTTATTTTTGGGTTAAAATTCTAAAATGTTTGTTGCTTTATTCCAAATTGACAAAGCCTATTTGACTGGAATTTTAAAGAGAGTCAATTTCATGACCTTAATGTGATTGTGGACATTTTGAGCCCATGCTTGATTTTTGGCATGTGTCAAAGTCAAACATGCTCTGTAAGCATTGCAATTTCATCAAGCCACAGATTTTACAGAAACGACACATTTCAGCAAATATAAACCAAATTACGTATGTATGCATATACTTCTTAATAATTATATGGGTGGCGCTACAACCAGTAGAGGGCCTAGATTCTACAGCAACCGCTCCTGTTGCGCGTGCTATTGTTCTATCACGAGTGGAAGGGACCAACAGTTTTATTCCGACTCCGTACGGCAAAGTTTGAGAAGCTTTTTCTAGACATCTTTGAGCATTGTCAATGATTCGAAAGAGGTTAGGCCGTACAAATTATTTTTGTCGTATTGAAAACCGAACCCAGACAGCAAGGTTCAAGTGCGTAGGAGTTGACGCACAGACACACAACGCCATGGCCACCACTGAAGCTCTAAGAAGAGCCCAAGAGGCGGCCGTAGAGAATAGAGCATAATTGCTAACCAGCCCCGCGATGTAATACCTAACGGCAGTTCCGCGGGGAGAGTGGGAGACGTGTGCAGAGGTGTGGTTTAGGACGTAGGCGCGAGGACATAGGAGAATAATATCCCGTGAATCGTTCATGCTGGTGGCACGGGTTACCGGTATCTTGAAGAAGATTCCACATCCATTGGCGCAAACCATAAAAAAAAAAAAAAAAATGGCCACCACTATATGCTTCTTAGAATGGCAAAAGTTGCGCACTTAATTGTAGAATATTAAAGCTCAACTATAATGCGCATGAGCGAGCATGAGTGAGTGAGCGAATACACCCACCCCTATGAGGCAACCTGTAATGTCGTCCATGAAAGATTGCGAACATTTCGTTAAGCATGAGCTAGTGCGAAATGAATCGCACCGCGCATATGCGAATGTCACAGATAAAACACAGACAAGAAAACAAATTTGAAAAAATGAACAAAACAGCTGCTATTGTATTGGTATTCGTACATACATACACATATAATCGAACTGGAAACATGAGGAATTCATAATAAATCAAAATTAAATAGAAAAATAAACCAAGCAACGGAAGAATTTCTGACAGGAGGCTATGCGCGCATGTGTTTATTATAGTTATTCATGTTGTTTCAGCAAACATGACGCAACAGTTCGTCAAAACTTGACACTAGCTCCTGCTCGCTCATGCGCATTATAGTTGAGCCTTTACTTCCTTTTCGACAATTATGTTGACAGAAATAATATCCAATTTATTTTCTTTGGCGACTTGTCAAACTGAAAATTCTACATGCGAAAAGAAAACATACCCTGTGAATGAAATGTCAGACTTTCCGTAGTTCGCAATTCGAAAGGTGCAGCTCATGTGTAGAGCACTTTACTTATGTAAACAACGCTTACAAATTATTGCATTTTATTATTAAACTTCGTGCCCTGTGACAAATGTGCCTCGCGTACTGCGACCATTTCTGGTGGAGTGGGTATGTTAATAAACACAACTGCCACATTTGCTGCCATGAGCAACCTCAGCTGATGTTCCGGTGGAATCATTGGCCCACATATTTTGAAAGTGGTCCATGGCGATCGCTATCGCAGAACAATTTCGAACTTTTTGTTGCCAGAAATGCACGAGCTGAACTTGGTTGACCATGCTCAGTCAACCAAGACGACGCTACAAGCGTACGCACGCGAACGCGAGCATTTATTTATTGGAACCTAAACTTAAACGCAATCATGGTATTCAAGGCTATTTCTGATCCGTCAATGCATGCCATGCGGCATTTTTGAAAAATTAAACGTGAGACCATACTCGGTCCAGTTTTTTATTAAGTGTCAAGTGGAAATCGGAGACGTTAGTTCTACCAGTCAAAGAGGTACGAGGTCCCGTCCTTTTTGGGACTGATGCTGTTTATTATCTACTCGGAAAGTTACCAGAAGGGTGTACAAAATACGAACACCTCTTCAGCAGTATTAAAAGTAATTTCGAACAGAAGTTATGGCTTCTGCTGGTGGTTGTAATTCTGCTCGACAGCGAAAATAAATTTGCACCGTGCTCAAAAAGTGACAGGAAACCGAACACAATACGAAACTCGCTGTAGCTGACTAGCCAAAAATGAAAGATCCAACCCTTATGCACGTTAGAAGTCTTAAGTCACATTTAGCAACCGAGCGAATACACAGAAATGATAAAATTTGACTTTCCTCAGCTTCGTTAAGTTTCGTCCACTTTTACAGAGCGAAATTAATAGCCCTACGTACGTCAGCCTATGTACGTAAATGTAGGCCCTAGAAGCAATTGTGGACACTTTGGCCATTGGACTTGTTCGTTCGGTTCTCACATAATCTTAAGTTTACTTACGTCAATTATGGCTGAGCTTTTAGAGAGACTTTCTCCAGTCCCGCAGTTGGTTTAAGTCGAAACTTTGCTGTTATTTCGGCTTCTTGACCGAGAATGTGAACGAAATTGAGACTGGACATCAAACAGATTCTTCGTTTATTGGTGAAGTTGGATTAGTGAGACGCAGTAGCGATATGACCGTGACAAGAACTACGAATTTAGTTTATGATATTGGCCACATCCATATACTTATGACTTATGACCCTTTTTTTATAATTTGCGCACGCTCAAGGGATTGCTAATACCCTTAAGTGTCCGGGGTCAAGATACAGCACGGGCCGAAGGTATAAAGGGAGAAAGGGAGAGGAGGTACCTGTGCACATTGGTCTTAAATATCTGCGGGTTGTAGTCTGTGGGAAATATGGGGCTGGGAAGAGCATTCCAAATTCGCGTAGTACGGCTGAAGAACGAGTCTCTAAATTTAACTGTGCGTCCGAAAGTAGGCTTATGGGTAAACTGATGAGCATTCCTGGCGAGACGAGTATTGCGGGTGAATTCATGGAGAGGAGGAATGCAGTTGGCTAGCTTACTTGAGCATCGTTTGTTGAAATAGCGATAAAATACGGACAAAGAAGAAACGGTAATAGTCTGAGTCTAATGACTTTGCGGCATTGTTGTATCCTATAAGTTTTATCGCTCGCTTTTGGATTCTATGTAGTAGGTGTAGGGTGGTCTTTGGGACACCAGACCAGATATGAGCGTTGAACTCAAGCTTGGGGCGGATATACGCCTTATAAATGATGAAATATTTCTTGCATCGATTAAGGAAACCTAAACATTTCGCAGCATTTTTGGCGTCATCAAATATGTGATCGATCCAACTAAGTGTTGTGTTGATACACATACCAAGGTTGGAAAGCTTTCCGGTTTCATCGACACAAGCGCCATTCATGGATAATGGCTGATTAACACATATTTGACATATTTCAACACGTCGCGTCGATGAGTTCTTCTGCGTGTGGAACGACACCTTCTGAGTGCTTCCACACTGTTGTTGTTTCCCCAGTTAATTATGCTGTCAAGATCGGAATTCAATTCTGCAATGATATCCCCAAGAAGCACTCAGAAGGTGTCGCTCCACATGAAGAGGAACTCATCGACGCGACGTGTTGAAGGATGTCAACAGGCATCAAAATGGGAAGACTTCAAAAAACGTCTCGTTTAGCATGAGGGAGTGAGAAAAACGTCTTCAAATCGAAATTGATAAACCTGCTGTCCTTTGTGAATATACCCTTGGCACAGGTGGTGCCCTAGATCAGACCATTAATACCGTCTTTTTGTGATGTACAATTAAGTGAGGGGATATCAATCCGGGCGGGTTTTGATTTAGTCAATGGGGTACTTCAAAGAACGTGTTCCGAATTTAGCTGACTTTTTTGAATTAATTTTCTTCAGCTCTTTGCAATATCTAGGCGAGCAGCTTCAGTGTTGAAGAAGAGGAAGAGAATAACTGTACTCAGCTCGTCGGGCGAAGACGACCTTTTCCCTTATTGGCACACCAGTCGATTGTAAGCTAGAAATACTTCGTGGCTCGAAAGAAAAGACAAGATCCTGATACCCTAACAATGAAAGAAAACACATGAAAGATTAATCAAAACGGAGCTCAAGGAGAATGCCATTACGACCTAATGAGAGCCTCCTGGAGCTAAGCTGCCTGTCCTACACTAAGCCTAGTCTAATCTGTCTACCTTATAACTATGTCCAATCCTAAGCTACCACAAAATCACTTGATATGAACCGAGGCTGAGCTCCCGAATGCGGTACAACGTCGTGCCAGGACCTATGTGGTCTCAGTATCGATTGGGGAACAAGCTTCAAGTTATGACCCACTTCTAACCACGACCTTCCTAAAATTGGTATACTTCACAATCTAGCCACTTCAACGTAAACAAAAACCCACCAAAAGTCAATCTGTGATCACAAAGTCACTGCCCTCCTCAAATTGTACTAGATTTCCCATCGCACAAGGTGCGTTACAAATCGAATCCCAAAACCGCCGCACCGTCTGCAGAAAAATGACATTCAAACGTGACACAAGCAAAACCAAATCACACGCGAAATGAGAACTGAACAAGAAAAGCCACACACAAACGAAACGGAAGAGAATGAGAGAGAGAGAGAGATGTGAGAATAAAACAAAAGACAAACGAAACACAAGGAAACAAAAAAAACGTAAACAAACACAAACAATTCGAATGAAAATCAGCTTCACTCATGTAACATGTTTTACCTCGGATCTGTTGTTGGTTGTTGGAGTTGTGTTGTTGTTGCATGAATCCCCCGTGTTAATTGTTTTGTTTTGTTGTTGTTGTTGATGTTGATGTAGTAAATGACAGATGATAGATGAAAACAAAATCAGAGAGAAAGAGAGAGAGAGAGAGCAAATGATACAGAGAAAGATGAAGAGAGAGAGAGAGAGAGAGAGTAGAATGAAAGAGAAACAGGAAATTAGATTTTCTTGAGTCTTTCCCATGACCACCTGGAACATTGTGGAAATGGAACAGCCGGGGCCGGAAAAGGAATGAAATGGCCAGGGACACAGAGAGATAGAGAAAACAAAAAAAAAATAAAAATACAAAATCAAGGATTAGACACGAAACCAAAACCGAGGGCGGGGTGGAGCGTCTCCTAGCGACTGGCGGCTGGAGCGGGGAGTACTCACTCGGTGTCCGTGATGCTGGTGAGCGGGGCTAGAGGCTGCATTGGCGCCACTATGCTCGGTGGGGAGGAGGCTCTGGAACCGTGGCGCGAGGACAGCCGGCTCTGGGGGATGCCCGGGTTGTTGATGTCGTTCACCATGTGGTGGTTGGGCTTGCGGCCCAGACTGGTGGCGAGGTGGTCCTCCTCGGCGGTGTAGGGGAAGTGGTAGCCGTTCTTGTCGGACCCGTCCGACATGCGGTCCGAGTGGTAGTCCATTTGCCGGATCTGCTGCTGTTGCTGCTGGCTCTGCTGGTAGTCGCTCTTGAGCAGGGAGTGCACGCTGTGCATTGAGTCGCCGTACAGCGGCTGCGCCTTGAGCGTGTAGTGACTGTCGCGGGAGCCGTAGATGTCGGGGGCGATGCGCTCTTTGGAGAGGTACGGCGAGTCCGACTTCGTGGTGAGGTACGCGTTGCCCAGCGGCCTCTGCTTGTCGTAGATGGTGTCGCTCAGGTAGGCGTTGTCGGGGTGGAATGAGCGCATGTGGTTGACGATCTGGGAGCCGCCTCCATTGCCGCCACCGCCGTAGTCCTTCTCACTGCCGTAGTGGCTGGGTGGCTTGTACGTCCCGGTGACCGTCTGGCCCGCCATGTCGAACTGGCCGTAGTTGTCCTGGTAGTCCTTGCGGCGCCCGTAGAGGCTCTCGCGCTCCACGTCGTAGGCGTTGTCGTTGCAGGCGTTCTGGATGTTCTCTAGAATCGAAGGCGGCATGTTGATCTTGTTCTGATGCTGATGCAGGTAGGATGTGTCCGTCAGATCGGGGTTGGGCAGCGGGTTCGGCGAGCTCGTCTTGTGGGCGTTGATCAGCTCGTTGTCGGAGCCGGTGTCCTGCGACCAGCGGCCGATGTTAGGCGGCGTCGGCAGGTAGGCGTCCGGCAGCTGGCTCGACCATCGCGGCGCGTACACGGGCTTGTTCACACTCGGGAAGAGCTGGGGACTCTGGACGACGTTCAGTTCCGGTGGAGTGGTCGCCTGAACGTGCTCAGTGATGTTGGGCAAGTACGATGGCGTGGCACTGACGCCAGTGCTTCGGTGGGTTCCACTGCTGCGCGCCGTCCGCGACTCGTCGTCATCGCTGGAGTGGCTGCTGGCCAGCTCCAGGCTCCTGCCGTCGGTCTCTGAGCCCGAGTCGGAGTCCTTTCTGTGGCGACGCGGTTTCTCCTCCCGCCGACTGCTGGACGACTCGAAGCCGCGCAGGTAACTGGGCGCTTCGCTGGCCGAGTTGTAGTTCGACGTCGACGTCGAGGTTTGCCGCAATTGTCCGTCACTGAAAGAGTCAAGCGTGAGTGGGGGCCGCACGGGAAAGGGTGCATTGCTTACCTGTAGGGACTCGAACTGGTCTTGGCTGTGCTCCTCGACGTCGTGCTGGACGCGCTGATGCCGATGTTCCGCCTGGCCGTGTCGTAGCTTCCCGCGAGGAAGTTGTTGGGCCGCGACGCGTTGACGTTGTGCGAGCTGTTGCTGACCACCAGCGAGGAGTCCAGCAGTGGCACTTTGCGGCCCATGCAGCGCAGGAACGTTCGGTGGAGGTTCTCCCGGACGCGCTTGTTGATGATGCAGTAGCCGATGAGGCAGAATATCGCGTGCAGGACCACCACAGCCGACAGCAGGATGCTGAGCAGCTGGGAGTTCTCGGAGGCGGCAAGGACAGCCAGCACCCACATGACGCCCATCAGTGGCAACGACACCACGGACAGCCAGAGCAGGGTGCGCAGGTTGCCGAAGCCAAGGACGTGGTCCTTGAGGGTGAAGGCTGCCTTTACTGACACGAAGAGGATCAGCAGGTTGATGACCGACATTCCGGCGATTGGACCCACTAGCCACCACACGACGGGCTCGTACACGGATAGCCAGCAGCTGGAATGAATAAGAAGCATGTTTGAGTGGGACTCAGACAGCGGGGGAGGGGGGCAGGATACTCACAACAAACTGTTCCCGTACTCGTGGGCTCTGACTCCGACGGAGAGGCCGACGACGATAGCCGGGGCGCCGTAGCCCATGGAGAAGTAGAATCCCATCGGGCCGTGGTTGATGTCCCTCATCTCGGTCAGCATGCGGTACAGGTGGACGCAGTCCACCGTGGTCCAGGCGAAGGCGGCCAGCCACGTGTAGTGGAGGCAGATGGCGATCAGCTTGCAGGGGAACTCGTTCTCGAGCAAGTTCCGGCGGGACTGCATTCCGATGAAGAACAGCAGCTCGGCGAAGAACACGCACAACACGATGTTCTGGTGGATCGTGTTCGAGTTGGTCTGCATGCCGCGGAGGAGGCCGAGCGCCACCAGGACGCTGAACAGGATCGGGAGCGAGAGCATGAATGCCGAGTAGGAGGTTATCTGGACGAGCAGCGACGGCTCCGGGATGTCTTCCGGGTCGATGATGTCCACGATGACGGCGTAGTTGGAGACGTGGGAGCAGGAGCAGTTCACGATGATCGGCTCGCCCTCCACGAGGGGCTCGTCGAAGTCGGGGATCTCCGTCTGGCAGCCGAGTCGGGTCCACTGGTTGGTGAAGGTGTTCCAGCGGACGCACTGCGGGTTCGAGCGTGGCCCGAACCGGGCCGGGTCTATGTCCAGCCACATCTGCAGCTTGATCGGCTGCGAGAGGTGCGGCGATCCCAGGGAGCGGTACGTCAGATGTTTCTCGGCCGTCTCCTGCTGTTCCGAGGGGTAGATCACCTCAGCCTGGCGCTTGACCAGCCTGCGGTTGCGGTACGTCGACTCGTTCTCGCGCGACATGCTCGAGTCGCTCTTCGTCTTCTCGACCTCGCTCGACGAGACCATGTGCGAGGTGTCCTCGCCGCTGGAGCCCTGGAATTCGATGTCGCTCTCGTCGAAGTGCACGTGGATGTCGGGGTCGCCTTCCACCTCCTCCTCGGAGGCCTCGATCTCGTGCGCGATGATCTTGATGTTCTCGCTCATCTGCTCCTCGCTGCTGCGCTCCTTGGCGCTGGGCACCTCGAACACCTCCACGATCGACTCGGAGTCCGGCTTGGCGTTCCTCTGCGGGGAGATCTTCCGCGACGGGATCTCGATTCGCTTGTCCTCGTCATTGCTGGGCACCAGGATGGCCAGCGAGAGTATCGGCGTGGCCACCTGGATGTCGACGCCCCAGCGGCGGGTGATCGTCTCGTCGAACATCTCCGGGAACAGATCGCCGACGTCCTTGTACTGCGCGTAGCTGACGATCGCGCGGTAGTCGCTCGAGCCCTGCGTCACCTCGTTCTTCTCCGGCGGCTGGATGCCGAGCATGTCCAGCGGCACCAGCACCTTGGTGTGCTTGTCGAACTTGTTCTTGTCCTGGATGTAGTTGTTGTACTTGGGGAACGAGATGACTGGCTTCTGCTTGGCCGAGTGCTGCAGGAACCCGCTGGTGTCCGGCAGGACCACGCTCTCCGTGGTGAACTGGTTCGGCTTCAGGAACTTCGTCTTGTGGTACTCGCTGAGCTGCTCCGGCTCGTAGCCGAACAGCGACTCGGTGGTCACGATGTCCAGGCCCAGCACCATGTTCTTCTGGACGATCTCGAAGGGGTTCGTGTAGGTGTCGTGCTGCGAGCGTGCCAGCACGATCATGTACTTGTTAAAGGCGTCGATGAGGTCGTCGGGCCCGCGCTGGATCAGCTCCATGGCGCGCTTCCACTCGCTCGCGTACTTCTTGTCGAGGATGACGCTGGCGCTGTCCACGAGGTTCTTGATGAAGTACTTGTCCTGGCTGTGCGAGAGGTTCAGGCCGCTCTGCATGAGCTCGTAGTTGATCAGCTCATGGAGGATGCCCTCGGTGACGAGGAGGTCGGCGCCGTACAGCCGGTCGTGAGTGAACTTCACCTCGTCCGAGAGGTACTCCATTTCGAACTCGTCCGACCACATGTTGTTGCCCTCGTTGAGCAGGAACGACGACTCCATCTTGTAGCGGCGGCTGTCCTTGGCTGGGGGCTTCTTCACCACGCTGGTCCGGTCGACAGCCTCGCAGGCGTGCTGCAGGTTCTCGGCCATCTTGACCGACACGAACGAGTTCAGCTCGAGCTCCATCTTCTCCAACTGCGACAGCTGCTTGCGCAGCTCCACGAACGGCTCAGAGGTGCAGTTGAACATGTCGGCGTGGCCCCATCCGCCGGAGGTGATGTCGCAGGCCCTGGAGCCCTTTCCTCGGCTGGGCGCAGGACAGTTCTCGACGGTGGTGCTTCCGAGGGGCGTCCGTGGCCACCAGATGCCGGCAGAGAACGACCGGGGGCAGGCGTCGTACACCACTTCGCAGCCATTCAAGGTCACCTCGGCGTAGGGGTTCGAGCAGGAGTCGCAGCGTCTCCCAATGACGCCCTCGCGGCACTCGCACTGGCCCGTCAGCCGGTTGCAGGCGCTGTTGAAGGAGCCGATCGAGTAGCAGTCGCACGGGATGCAGGCCGTCTCGTTGGGCGGCTGGTAGTGGTTGTTCTTGCAGTAGCACTGTCCAGTGGTCTTGTTGCAGTCGGGATGGTAGCCCTGCTTGAGGTTGCACCTGCACGGTCCGCAGCCCTTCTCGCCCCACCAGCCGCCGGGGCACGGCTGCTGCACGATCTTCTCGCAGTAGTCGCCCAGCTGCATGGTGCTGTTGCATTCGCAGCGGTAGCCGCGCGGTTCGTTCACGTTGGCGCGGCACACTCCGGCCGAGCAGGGCTTCACGGTGCAAATGGGCGCGCAGTCGGGGCCGACGTAGCCCGGCAGACAGTCGCAGTGGGCCTCGTCCCAGCTGGTCACGCAGCTGGAGTGCATGGGGCAGACGGTGGGACACTCGGCCCGGGACAAGCAGCCGTCGTCGACGTTCTCGCGGATGGTGGGCCGGCTGAGCACCGACTGGGCGGCGCCTATCCGCACGTCCTGTATGCAGCCCTCGAACGGCATGAGGTCCGAGACGGTGCCCAGTGAGCCGTCGGGGCTGCCGATCATGATCTTTCCCACGTAGAGTCCCTGGACCTTCTGGGACATCGGCACCACGCCGGTGCGCTGGCCGTAGTCCACGGAGAACTGAATCTCGGCGCCGAGCCACTTGATCTCGACTCGGTGCCAGAGGCCGTCGGCCAGGTCGGCGCCCGCCAGGTACATGGGCTCGTTGTCGTAGATGTAGTAGAGGATGCCCTCCTTGAGGCAAACGATGGCGGAGCTGTTCTGGCCGATCTGGATCTGGACGAGGAATGCGTCGCGCTGGCGGGTCCTGATGGAGAGCGACGTGATCCACGGCAGCTGGATGGGCCGGAGGAGCGGGTTGAAGCTGAGGCTGCCGTCGCCGGAGAACCTCCACGGTGCGGGGATGGGCTCCTGGCAGGTGTTGCCGGCGAAGCCCTCGGGGCACTCGCAGGTGTAGGTGTTCCATCCCTCCCGGCAGGCGCCGCCGTTGAAGCAGGGGTCCGACGAGCAGAGCGGCGACTTCTGGGGGCAGCCGGAGATGGTGCCGTTGTCGGCGACGTACGAGTTGAGGTCGATGAAGCGGTCGTCGACCCTCAGGTCCGAGATGCAGCCCACGAAGTCCTGGTTTTCCACGGGGAAGTGGGCGGGAATCCTAGGCAGTCCGCCGATCTGCAGTGGTCCGGTAAGGTCGAGGAAGCGATGGCAGGTCTCCGTCAGCGAGGCGCACTTCTTGTCCAGCACGAGGGTGGTTTGGTTGGCGCAGCCCCATCGGTCGCCGAGGTTGCCCGCTAGGGCGATCGCCGTGTCGCAGCTGTCCAGCGAGAGCGTGACGGTCCTGTTGAGGTAGGTCACCTCCACGCTGTGCCAGCTGCCATCGGAGACCTTCGGTCTCTGGCGCACGTTCACCGACTGGATGCGGTCGCCCAGCGAGAAGGAGAACGAGATGTAGCCCTCGAGGATCTCCAGGGCGATGAAGTCGTGCAGCTCGTTGTAGCGTCCGTTGTACAGCAGCAGTCCGTTCTCGCTGACCGTGGCGAAGCGCAGCTTCAGGTTGAACCGGTGGCGCTGCTTGAGGCTTTCAAACGTGAGGAACGAGTTGCGGGAGAAGGAGCGCGATCGCAGCTCGCAGGTGGGCGTGTATGGCGGTGGTTGGGAGCTGGTCATCAGGGTGTTCATGCACGAGTGGCCGCCGTCGCAGAGCTCCGCGTTGCAGGGCTTCAGCTTGGCGATGTTGGTCTCGCAATTGACGCCCGTGAACTCGGCGCTGCAAATACACGTGTACCCGCCCTCCCGGCGGTTGCACTTCCCCCCGTTCAGGCAGGGGTCGGAGTAGCACAGGTCCACTTCGGTGTCGCAGAGGTAGTGCTCCTTGCTGCCGGTGAAGCCCTCCGGGCAGGAGCAGGCGAACGTGTTCACGGGGTAGATGGGCCGGAAGAGGACCGTGTCGCTGTGGATGAATTCGGAGGCGTTGCCGAACTTCAGCACCGTCAGGCACTCCTCGAAGTTCAGACACGGCTCGCGGACACAGAGGTTGTCGTCGAACGGCAGCACCTCCACCGTCGCGAGGCGGGCCAGGATGGCTCGGTTAAGGTAGACGCGCTCCTGCAGGTACTGCGGCGTGTAGTACTCCTCGTGGGACACGTCGGGCCGGCGCGCGGAGAAGCTCACGTTGAGGATCCTCGAGGTGACGTCGGTGTCGTCCTGGATCGAGAAGATGTAGATGTTCTCCTTCGGGCAGGGAATGATGGCCGCCAGGCCGTCCAGGAAGAAGTTGAGCAGCGGCGACAGGAACGCCTCCTCGGTCATCTCGTTGAGCCGCACCGTCACGGAGTTGAAGAGCATGTCCTCGGTGATGAGCCGCACGGACAGCTGCATGATGGCCTTGGCCTCGTTGATGCCGTCCGAGACGGACACCTCCATGGTCGCGAACTTTGGCACGTTCGTGTTCAGCTGCGGGCTGAGGATCAGTCCTCCCGACGTGGTGTTCAGTCGGAGCAGGTTAGCGTTGTTGCCGGAGAGGATGCGGTAGGTCAGCTTGTCGGTGACGTCGGCGTCGAAGGCGGGAATGCGGCCGATCTCGCCGCTCGGGAAGTGATCACGGAAGTTGTTGAAGATCACCTGGAAGTCCCGCAGGACGGGCGCGTTGTCATTCACGTCGGTGACCAGTATTTCCACGTGCGCGTCGTTTCTAAGCGGCGGACTTGCGGCGCGGATCACCAACTCGAACCGCTTCCGCGAGGATTCGTAGTCCAACTCGGTCATGGTCAGCAGCTGAGCTCGCTCGGAGCCGGGCCGTGTCACGAGCGAGAACGAGTTCGAGTCGTCGCCGCCGATGATGGAGTAGTGGACGATTGCGTTGACGCCCTCATCGGGGTCGTGGGCGTGGATCTCCCCGACCACCGAGCCGACTGGCGAGTTCTCGGGCACGTAAAGGGTGATCTTGTCGGACGAGAATGTCGGCGGCGAGTCGTTGACGTCCTCCAGTCTGATCTGGACTTCCACGGAGCTGCTGAGGGGCGGCGATCCCTTGTCAACGGCGATCGCTGTCAGGTGGTACATAGCGACGGACTCGCGGTCCAGGCCCTTGTTCGTTCTGATCGTGCCGGAGGTCGGGTCGATGACGAAGGAGCCCTCCTCCTCGTCCTTGTCGCTCAGGATGTACTTGATGCGGCCGTTCAGACCCATGTCCGGGTCCGTCGCCGACACCTGCACCACGGATGTGCCGACTAAGGCGTCCTCGAGGATCGAGGCCTGGTAGAGGGGGTTCTTGAAGACCGGCGGGTTGTCGTTGACGTCCGTCACGCTGATTTCCACGTCCGTGGTGTCACTGAGTGAGGGGTTGCCGCCGTCCTTGGCCGTCACAGTCAGCAGGTAGCCGCTGGTCGTCTCTCGGTCCAGCAGGGCGTTGGTGACGATCGCTCCGGTCTGCGCGTTGATCGAGAACGGGTCGTGGGCTCCCATTCCGTTGATGCTCTCGTCGTTGAGGGAGTACGTGATCTGGGCGTTGATGCCCACGTCGCTGTCCGTTGCCGAGACCACCAGCACGGTGGTCCCGATCGGCGCGTCCTCGAACACCGACGCGCTGTAGGGCGCATTTTCGAAGATCGGTGCGTAGTTGTTGGCGTCGGTCACATTGATGTTCACGGTGGCCGTGTCGGAGCGGCCGCCCGAGTCCGTGGCGGTAACTGTGAGGAGAAATCTCCTCTCCTGCTTGTAGTCCAGCGACTGGGCGATCGTGATCAGGCCTCGACCGTTCTGGGAAGTGATCGCGAACCTGCCTCGGGTGTTGCCGGTCGTGATCTCGTAGTGAAGTCTGGAGTCCTCGTCGGGATCGGTGGCGGTTACGGTGGTGACTGGGGTGCCTGGCGGCTGGTCCTCGCCCACATTCGCTTCGTAGTACTTCGGCCGGAAGGTGGGATCGTTGTCGTTCACATCCTGGACCGTGATGACCACGGAGGAGCTCGCCGACTTCGGTGGAATGCCGCCGTCCTTGGCGATCACCTGGAACGTGTAGCGGCCTTGCTCCTCGCGGTCCAGCTGCTTGATCGTCTGCACCCAACCGGTCCGAGGGTCCACTGCCAGAGGGAAGTTGTCGTCGCGCTCCGAGATGCTGTAGGTGATCTCAGCGTTGGCGCCCTCATCGGAGTCGTAGGCCTGCACCCGGATGATGTTGTAGCCGATCGGGACGTTCTCCAACACGGACTCCTGGAACTGGGACGTGTAGAAGCGTGGCGCGTTGTCGTTGGCGTCGATCACATTGACCAGCAGCTGGGTTGTGTTACTCCTCGATGGGCTGCCACCGTCCTGAGCTCTGATGACCAGCCGGTAGCTCCTGACGCTCTCGTAGTCCAGCGGCTTGACCAGCGACACGTCGCCGCTCATGGAGTCGATAGAGAACTGTGACTGGGTGTTGCCGCCGATGATGGCGTAGCGGATCGCAGCGTTGTTCCCCTGATCAGCGTCGGTGGCCTTGATGTGCGCGACCACGTTGTCGTCGCCCCACTGGTCCTCGTTCACCTGCACCGTGTACGTGCGTTCGCTGAACTGCGGGTAGTTGTCGTTGTCGTCGAGGATCTTCACCAAGACCGTGGCGGTGGCGGTTTTTCTCTCGCTCTGCGGGGAGGCCATGTCGGTGGCGGTCACCGTCATCGTATAGCTCTCCGATGCTTCTCTGTCCAGAGAGCTCCTGGTCGAGATCACGCCCGTGCGCCCGTCGATTCTGAACGTGTTGGCGTCCTGTTCCTGCGAAGTGGTGCCTCCGCCCATGACGCTTTCAATCCCGTACTCGATCTCGGCGTTCTTGCCGATGTCCTGGTCGGTGGCGCGGAGCGTGATCACTGTCGAGCCGACGGTGGCGCCCTCGCGGATGCTGGCCTCGAACTGTTCCGCCTCGAAAGTGGGGCTGTGGTCGTTGCAGTCGAGGACGTTCACCTGGAGGGTGGTTGTCCCGGACCGCGGTGGAAAGCTGTCGTCCGTGGCGACCACGCGGAAGTAGTGCACGTCCATGAGCTCCCGGTCCAGGCTTGCCGATGTCGTTACGATGCCAGATCTGGAGTCGACTTTGAAGAGCGACTGCGACCTGGAGTCCAGCAAGGACACCATGGAGTACACGACTGGCGAGTCCTCGGGGTCCCTGGCCCGCACCGTGGTCACTGTCACTCCAGCCGGCTGCTCTTCCAGCACGGATGCCACGTACAGGGCCTGCTCGAAGTAGGGACTCTGGTTACGCAGCTCTCTGCGCACACGCCTCGCGATGTCGGTGTCGTTGAACTCCTGGTGGTGGTAGACGATCTTGAGCCGGTGGTCGGAGTCGACGATGTCGTTGCGGTTGCAGCGGATGTTGAACGTGATGATCACCTTCCACATGGACTCGTGGATGCAGACATCTCGGCTGGCCACCAGGTCGCGGTTCTGCGGCTCAATGAGGAACCGCTCGTCGTTCACGTCCAGGAAGTTCACCTTGCAGTTTTGGCATACGGACTTCGGCAGGAACGCGTTGAGGTTGTTGATGAACTGCGACTTCTTCAGGCAGATCTTGTTCCACTTGTCCGTCGTGTGGATCGCGTACGAGGCGTACGTCTCCGAGATCCACTGCTTGGCGTCGGCTATCCTGCGGTGCATGGTCCCTCCACTGGCGTCGCGGGATCTCCGCTTCCGGCTCAGGATCCGGTGCCGCATTTCGTTGTCATAGCTGTCCCCGAAGATCAGGTCGCCGTCCTGGAACTTTCGACTGTCGTTGTGGTTGATCTCGGCGATGGCGTTGTGGCCCAGGTACTCCCCGTAGAAGCGCTCGTCCGGATCTTCGTAGCCCTCCTCTTGGATGTACCGTCTCCGGCGACGCCGCGAGTACCCGGTATCCTCCTCTTCAAACAGTCGCCCGTACATCTCCACTCGCCGGTCGTCGTTGCAGTCGGTTCCCGCGACGAAGATCCGTATCGGGAGGCTGTAGTAGTCGATGCTGCGCAGCCGATTCGACGTCGAGTCCACATAGAATGTGAACAGATTCGGATAGTAGATGCCGTCGCACTTGAGGTGCTTCTTCAGCTTGATCTGGCCGTCCTTGTGGTCCACCTCGACCAGGTGGTGCACGAAATGCGCCGACTTGTGCGCGTTGATCTTGTAGTGCCGCTCCGAGCCAAGCTTGTACACTGACGCGTTAAATATCACGGTGCCCGGCTCAACGGCCTCGTTCACGATCACCAGATACGAGGCTGTTTGTACTGTCAGAAGGCTTAGAACTAGGCTAACTATGAAGACTTGTGCCATGCAGCCGGGCACGATTCGCGCCACGCATCGCCGTCTGAGGAGGCTCGGCATGACTTGATTTTGATGGTTTTCTTGGTATTTTTGCTGTTCACTTTGTGACGGTGGTTCCGTTACAATTGCAGACATAACGACTTCTTCTGTTGTTGTCCACTTATTTGCATGATCTGTAAGAGAGACGGAGAGAAAGGCTTTCATTAGTTTTGTGTTGGCTTTTTGGATGATTTTTTTTTGTGCTAAAATGTGGAAATTAACTTCGAACGACACTTGGTGTATTGGCTTGATGAAGCAGACTTCTATGAGCGCAGGATTTTGATTTCAAAGCCAAGTTTGGTCGGAGTTCTTTCTGTTTAAACGCGATTAACCATCAATGAGGGAGGAGCCTCAAACAGGAGGACTTTCGACGTTCGAAAACTGATTATGTCCTTCTTCTTCTTGTACAGTGAGGATGCACTTCAGTGAGGAGAAGTTGACGGCTTCTCCTGTGAATGATTTAGGAGACCCAGCATCCTCAAAGAAAATGCCTAATGATACCCTGGAGAGAGCGGAGCTTTCAGAACAAATGGGACGCCGATGTAAAGCCTAGTACGAGGCGCTCAATTGAATGATCTACTAGCACTGACAGGACAATTGGCTATTTGACTAGCAAACCTGTATCGATTGTAATGGGTCTACCCATTCCAAGGACCGATATCCCACGGCATGCACCACAAAACTTCAAAGAAGATGAAGAGCACTGAAAAGATGACTGGACTCTTCAGCGAAGTCGTCAAGGACTTTTAGTTTACAACAGCGAGGGCTGATTCCTGGTTCAGCTCTCAGCAAGTTCACTGGTCTTCATTAACGTCATTTGGAAGGTTCCGGCATCGATAATCAGTGCTCGTCTGTGTTTCTGAACGCAACTCACCAAAATCTGGTTGGATGCCTTGCGGAAGGTGATCCAGTCTATAATTCCTTTAAAATCGCGTAAAGTGGCATGGATGCCTTCTAAATTCTCCAGATCGGCTGTTAAGGCTGATGAGTGCCTAGAATGTAGGTATCTCTCTAAGTATCAAGGCGAAAAAACCAGAGGAAGGAGGTAGGACTCACTCCTTTCTCATTAACCAACAGTCATGGCCATGATTGTACTCACCTCGAGCACAACTTCTTCTCTGGGCTACCTCGGCATACATTCTACGCACTCAGAGGAGTTGAAACGACAGATAGCGGAGTCAAGCATAGGACGAAATGCTGCTTCGCAAGGAAAATATTGATGATTCGTTAGACTCCGCCACTATTTGAGGAAAGCACGCAATAGAATAAGCCTTGTGCAGGACCATTACCAACTGTGTACTACCAATTTAAAGCTTCATCATCTAAAAACAGGATGACAGAGACAACATCGCTTTCATTCAGGAAGAACCACCAATGATCTGGATCAACGCAAACACGGAAAGAACTGACTACAGCGGCACAGTGGCTGAAAAGTCGTAACTTAATCACAGGCAATAGTGTCTTCGTTTAAGGTGGCGTAGCAAGTGAAAAAGGAACCAACTTGGACAGCCAGCAAGAGACTGAACCAGCAAGAGAGACCACGGTCCACTTCGTAAAGAAGAATCAGGTGACCTCTTCGTCGATTCTAAGACCTTCATTTTATTCAGCTCAGTCAAGGGATACGAAATCGTTTCAACTGTGAGTAAACTTTCTGCAAAATGAAATTTCTTTCATGTGAGAAGCACGCATAGTCTGTGGGTTTTAAGTTTTTGGCTAAAATGCGGCAATTTAAGCGACCCAATCCTGATGGTCGGATATACGTATTCTGTCGTCTTACAGCTAGGACCTTGATTTTTTCAGGAATCACTAAAGAATGCCGAAAAAAAATTATTCCGCCTCCTTGCTTGATTATTCAGAATTTCGCAGCTGTTTGAAACGTGTACCTGATTTCGGAAAGGAGATGCAATGGATCCACGAAAGTCAACCGTAGATCCAGTCCAGCGTGGATATCGTCGCATTCTCTCAACGTGCGGTTGTGGTAGAAGAACAAGCGATGGATTGAAGAACAAGCGAAACAAACTTGTCTGAAGGTTAATGCAGAAAAGGCACACTATCTGCTGCCGACCAAAAGTCAATCCGTCGCTCAGCACCTAGGTCAACTATCAACTCATAAAGGGCTACATGAACTCCACGAAGGCCGTCTAGTGAAGTTCCGACGTAAGATCTTGGCAACTGTCTAAACAAGGCTCCGGAGGCGAAGGACCAAAATCAACTTGACGATAAGCAGAATAAAAGAGCTGCCTCGTGGCGGCATCGAATGAAAAACTTCGGTGAAGATGAAAAGTGAGTGAAGAACGAGACACAAACGCAGATTCTACAAGCTGTATCAAGACGTGGTTGTAGTCCGTCCACTGCGCTGGCTCGGCCACATCGACCGCATGGGCATCAATGTGCCAGCTAAGAGGGCCCTCATGTTGCGAGAAGGAGGGAGAGAGACCGATTCTTCGGTACAAACACCAAGTCCTGGTGGACGCAAGACGACTTGGTTTTGATGACGGACAGCACCGTGCTCGTTAAGGATGGAAGACGGCTATAGCTCGGAGTCGTGATGAGTACTTACTTGATTATCAGGCCAGCGACCCGTGGATGGTCTGAGCCTATGAGTCTGAGTCTGAGTCTGAGTCTGAGTCTGAGTCCGAGTCCGAGTCTGAGTCTGAATCTGAGTCTGAGTCTGAGTCTGAGTCTGAGTCTGAGTCTGAGTCTGAGTCTGAGTCTGAGTCTGAGTCTGAGTCTGAGTCTGAGTCTGAGTCTGAGTCTGAGTCTGAGTCTGAGTCTGAGTCTGAGTCTGAGTCTGAGTCTGAGTCTGTGTCTGAGTCTGAGTCTGAGTCTGAGTCTGAGTCTGAGTCTGAGTCTGAGTCTGAGTCTGAGTCTGAGTCTGAGTCTGAGTCTGAGTCTGAGTCTGAGTCTGAGTCTGAGTCTGAGTCTGAGTCTGAGTCTGAGTCTGAGTATGAATCTGAATCTGAGTCTGAGTCTGAGTCTGAGTCTGAGTCTGAGTCTGTGTCTGAGTCTGAGTCTGAGTCTGAGTCTGAGTCTGAGTCTGAGTCTGAGTCTGACTCTGAGTCTGAGTCTGAGTCTGAGTCTGAGTCTGAGTCTGAGTCTGAGTCTGAGTCTGAGTCTGAGTCTGAGTCTGAGTCTGAGTCTGAGTCTGAGTCTGAGTCTGAGTCTGAGTCTGAGTCTGAGTCTGAGTCTGAGTCTGAGGCCTGATAAGTAAGTAAGTCAAAACAGCATTCCCCAATGCACTTGAAAGTTGTTTCAGCATATCTCTGATCCGTATTATACTCGAAGACGAACCTATGGACCCTGCCAGCCGTTGGGTCTATAGACGCCTAGTTAGTGAAATGTCACAGCCCGTAGACTTCGACGTACATTCCCCTCAAACGTACGAAAGATTCCTCCATCAGCTATGCAAGAAGATCTGTCTTCTGCTCTGCATTGCACGTCAGGAATGATTATGCAAAGGCAATGAAAGAACAGTCCGCCACTAAATTGCCACTTGAATATAAGAAGATTGGCATCGATGGCAATGATAGGTGTTCAATTGATATGTATGCTCCCTGCCACTATCCTTGCCATTCGTTCGATGCTGAGGTACGGAAAGTCCTTGAACGTCGTCTCAGACGAGGCATCGACAGCAGGCATATAGACCACAGCCCCTACAATTTTGTCTAACAGCTTCCCATAGAAAGTTAAATGTATACTTGTACTTTTCGGTTACGGCCGGCTGTCACGCACAAGGGCAGAAAATGACTTAGTAAAGTAAATTCAGTTCGACATCGACGATCAGCCGACCTCCAAGTACTTCGCTTGTAAAAGTGGTAGGACTTGTAAGTGCTTTTCAATCGACCGCTTCTCGATAACAAGGCAGTCGTAATCGCTTCTAAATCCACTTGGCAATGAGGAGCTACTTCCAGGCCTCATCCGCTTTCAGGCTTGCATGAATTTAAGTCTCCGAGAACACATTTTGATTAAGGGGATCGGGGGATTTAGTGCAAATATTGCATTAGACATCGATATGACTACCTTACCGACGTTAGTCATTTGAAATTCTGTCTGTCATTAAAATTTAACCTCAGAGACATCTCGTTTGTTTGACATCTTGTCAATTCGAACACACAGGACGTCGGCTCATTGCCTGGACAAGATTCATCGAAATCCATTACCATCCCCAAACACGAGCGCCCACGTCACCCCATGGCACTCGATTGCATACGTGTCCGCGGAGTAATCACATTTAAGTGACGTGTATTTATCCAGCATTGGCGATGCAGAACAAACAGAAAGCACTCATCGGGCGGATTGCGAAATCATTACGTGATTCGCAGGCGAGTAATTCTCAAACAATGCGCGAGTTAATAACGCTCGATCCCTGAACACATGTTCATTTTCCGCTCACCGTTCGAATGTTGGTGGTGGTGGCGGCTAGATGAGTCCCGGATTCGGCGACACCACCGCCACACAGGAGGCGACATGGTGTTTTGCTGTTTTCGAACTTTCTAAAACAAATAACGCGGGCGTTAGGTTTCGGGTTCGGACATGATTCACGGCAGGATACCGGCTTCATTGCAGACTCTCGCTGCCTGTCAACTGTCGGGGGATGACTTAGTCTCGTGATGCTCGCGGTACTTAGTGGCTGTGTGCAGTCATCTGTTAAAATAACGCACAATTCCCATCGCATTAATTATGGGAATTATTTTTATTTTTCGCTCCTCCCTCTTGGCTGTGGTCTGTGTTTTGATTTTACAGGCACAGCGCGACCGCAGGAAGAGGCGAGAACGAAAGTCCTCCCGGATGGGCGGACATCATTAAGGATGTTGATGTCCTTTCAGTTTGACGTCGTCTAATTTATTGCTTATTGTTGGTTTTATGCTGTGCCGGCGATGAAGTTTCCCTTTTTTGTGGTTGCTGTTGCTGCGAGACGCTAAATTAATATGAATGATTCACACAATCACAAGGATTCGCGTCGCAAAAAAAGGGACAAAGGCAATTTTTCATGAAATTTGTTGTTCGGGGGTGGTTGTCGAAAGTATGCGATGAATAAAGGGAGACGGGCGGCCGGCGGACCTCCCACGGAGGTCCATTAATAGGTCATCATTGAGAATGGTATTGATTGTGAATCAGAACGTGGGACGGACATTTGCGTGAAGGGGAATATCTGTCCGACTGAGTGGCATGTTGATTTCCGGGACACATTAAAGGGAATTGATGACATCGTCTACGGACTGCAAATTATGTCGCAAGGGCTTAAAGTTGAAGTGTTCGGTTTATTTAAGGAATTCATACACTAAAGTGATTCAGAGCACGTCGCAAAGGATCCCATTTTCATCTGCGATTCAGAATTGAGCCAACAATTGATGGTGTGTGCAATCAAGAGACAAACGTCATGGCATTAGGCGGAATTGTGTTCGAAACCTTGGCCCTCTGAGGACTTGCAGGGAGGAGATGGGAGGATATGCATACCAAACAAGTTTACAGACAAGATATGGAATTTGATGCGGACAAAATGCGTTGCGACCAAGTACATATGGCAGACGCCGGAAGACAACGGTACGTGATTAGGTGTCGAACAATTTGAGCCAAGCTCTGACGGAAAGAAACTTTTGTCATCCTTGAAGCTAGGTTTCCGCAAATGTGACTGGTCCTTCAACCCGGCGGCCATAGATTTCCCCAAATGTGTCAAGAATACTGTTGAGAGAGCCTTGAACTTGCCCAAGCTCCCCAATCTTCTGATCCCAAGAAGCCCACTGAATCGTCCAAACTTAAGACGAGTGCAGAATTGATAGCATTATCAGAACAGCTAAGAAACACGTATTGGCCTTGACACAATGGCCAATGCAGCATCAAATCCATCTTTAGACATGACAATGAATGTTGCACTGGGGGTTGGGGTCCCGGAAGAGTTAGGAGATTTAAGTGCTTGCATGCTTAATGAAGACGGACCGTTAGAGAAAGAAAACATAAAAAATCTCCACTAGCGTAAAATGAGAAAATATACAAGCTCCACTCGAACTAACTTCAAAATGTACTTCCTACTAAAAGCTAACAATGTTTCTTTAATTTCGAGCATATACTTCATACAAGACAAACACACTATAATACTCAACGGAAGCATTAAGAGTAAGGAAATGAGTTCAAGTCAAAGCAAAGAAACGCATTAACTGTCCGGAAAGCAGTTCATATACCCCACTTTCAAGCCCAACCGCCAGAATCTGAAGGCGGACAAATGACGGTCAGACGGTCAGACGATCAAGGTGTTCGTAATCACGTCTGAAGCACATCACGCTGACTTTGCTATATCATCGATTGTTGGCAATTTCGGTCCTATTTGGTCCACTGAGCAATTCAGGCAATACGAGAAATGTCAATGCATCCGGGAAGGTGCACTGTTTGGTGCAGTGATACGGGCGGAATCATTGGTCCGTATTTTTCCATGGATGACACTCAAAACGACGTTGTTGTCAATGGCACCCGCTATCGTTTAACATCCTCTCGATCCAAAATGTCCAAAAGTTAAACCTGGTCGAATGGGTTTTCAGCAAGACGGCGCACAGTGGTGCAGAGGCGGAAAAAAAATACCAAACATTTAATTTTGTTGTTTCATTTATTTTTTTGACTGACCCATGTAAGCAGCTATAACCGTAGTTTTTTTTCCAAAATTTGGGAACTTCATGTCAAAGACTATTCGATACACAAGGCTCTAAAGTTAAAATTTCTTTTAAATTTGAAATTCATGTATATTTTTGCAATTGCTTTTTGGCATGAATATAAGAGTTTTTATAATTGTTTCTTAAAACGTTAGTACTCTATTAGAGTATTAAGTATAATATTATATTATATTTTATTAAGTATTAAGCTTCGAAATAAAACAAAATATTAAAAAAAAATTCACGTTTTAGCTGTTTTACGACCGAGAGCACTAAAATTAATATTTTAACATTCTTCCAATTGAGCTACAATCATAGCTCCATTAAGCTACATCTTGTGTTTACTATTTTTAGAAAGCTACAGTATTCAACTTGCAAGATTTGTATCCGCCGTGATGCGCCCGTCTACAAATTTGGTTCGCTGAATCAGATTTCAAATATGTGTATAAAAACTCATGTGATTTCTTCAACATCATACTTGAGGAGATCGTGCGAAACTCAAATGTCAACATCAGAGGCACGATCTTCCAAAAGTCCGTTCAACTGCTTGCCTACGCGGACGACATTGACGTGATTGGGCGAACACAACGAGCTGTCAATGAGGCTTTTGCTGGCATTGAAGCGGAAGCTGCTAATATGGGTTTGGCAGTGAATCAGGGCAAAACCAAGTACATGCTGTCATCACGAAAGGACGCACAACATCGACGTCTCGGACAGAGCGTCATAATGGCCAGCAGAAACTTTGAGGTAGTCAAGGACTTCGTCTACCTCTGCTCTGCAGTAAATAGGGACAATAACACCAGTACTGAGATCAAGCGCAGAATTACTCTTGCCAATCGCTGTTTCTTTGGGCTCAAGAGGCAGTTGAGTAACAGAGCCATCTCTCCAAACATCAAGTTGACTTTATATAACCCTCTAATCATCCCTGTCCTGCTCTATGGCGCAGAGACATGGACGCTATTGAAAGCGGATGAAGAAGCTCTTGGTCGTTTTGAGAGAAAAGTTTTGCTTGCGATCTTTGGTCCTGTTTGTATTGATGGCGTCTGGAGGAGGAGATTCAACCACGAACTGCATGCACCTAGTTAAGCGTCTTCGGATCCAACGCTTAAGATGGCTAGGTCACGTAGAGCGGTTTAACACCACAGCTCCGGCCCGAAGAGTCTTCGATTCCGAGCCATTGGGACAACGCAACAGAGGGCGTCCTAGAACGAGATGGCGCACACAAGTGGAGAAGGACCTCAACCAACTTGGTGTGCACAACTGGAGGCAGCTGGCGAAAGATCGTTGAGGCCCAGATCCGACCCGAACTGTAGCGCCAAACAAAAAAGAAGAAAGTATAAAAACTGCGTGTTTTTTTTTTGGCAATTTTTATGTTAAGTAATTTTTAAAACTCGACCATCCTCGCCAGTTGGATAAATCTCAGAAGAAGCCGCATGAAATGACAAGAACACATCATTTGAGTACGTAAATGGCTAACCAAAAGCACTACTAGGACCGATTGGCGATATCAGGGGTATGTGGCAAACAGTTCATTGACAGCAGTCACACTTAGGCTGCAGATGGCTCGTTGCGTTACCACGTGGATCTAATTGATGCTATTGATGCAAACCATTTGGTTTTTTTTTATAAAACGGTGAAGATGACGGACACTAATGCTACTTAGTTCAGCCAGGTTATAGTATGCTCTTAGGTGACTTCTTATTTGCGAGGAGAGAAGACTGCAATTACAGTGTAGATGTACAATAGTTTCTTCCTCCTCCAAGAGAGGTGAGTGCCAATGGTGCAGAGCGTCGGTTATAACGCCGGTAAGAGTTCTCTGCCTTCTGCTCAGGCTGAGTGAGCGTCTTGGATCGAGAGTAGGCCATGAGCAAGCGTATGAACAGGCGTTTCGAGTTTCAGTAGATGTTTTACAGAAGCGATTGGCATGGATAGCAGATCTCCATCTGGAATGAGTACGGAACTGGTGACCTTTCCAGCAAGTTCGTCCGTTTCACAATTCTTCGAAATGCCACAGTGTCCCAGCGCCCACATAAGTTGGAAGCTAAAATACTTGGTCATCTCGTTAAGAGAGAGGCGAGAATTCAGTGAAGTCTTTGAGTTGAATGTGTGTTAGAAAAGATGACGATATTTGTACTTGATTGATTCCACTTGTGAGAGACCAACAACACGCACAACACGAGTGGTTGCTGAGAAGCTAGACCCTGGCCCTCTACGGGCTGTAACGCCAACCATATTATTATATTATTATTACATTGCTGCTTTTTTAGCCAACACAGAGCTTCCTTTATCGCTCTAGTTTCTGTCTGAAGCTTGATTTATCGCCCACGCCTTCACCCGTCTTCGATCCAATTGTGAAGATTCGCAGAGGAACGTCCAGCATCTTATGTTTAGACTTCCAGCTGCTTGATAAATCCTTCTAGAAGAGGAACAGACATAGGTGTCATGATGGTGTCTTTTGGTACGAATCTACATAGAATCTGCCAAGGCGGTGTCCAGAATGAAGTTCTTTCCACATATGCATCGATTTCAATCTGATCGCCATACTGGCCGCTATCTGTCTGCCCAATAAGTCTATCGGCTGAAGATTGAGGAATTTGTCAGAGCTGCGGAACACACGCATGCCATCCGCCGCACCCTATAGAGCGGTATGCAGTCTTCTAGCGTTGTCCACCAAATCGCGACTCCATACAGTCTGACTACTGGTATGGCCAGCCAGTGGACCAAGCGACGTTTTAGTCCCCATTTTTCACCCTACACGATTTTTATAACAATGTACAGCCGTTGAGGCCCTTTTGACACCTTCCTGTAGATTGGGCATCAAGCTTACAACGGAAGATTTAATGACACCAAAATGCATACTGATTGTGGTGGCCCGTGGCGTTGTGGGTATGTGCGTCGACTCCTACGCACTTGGACTAACCTGTCTTGGTTCGATTCCTGGTAGGACAAGAAATACTTTTCACGGCCCCACCTCTTTCGAGTCACTGACAATGCTCAAAGTGTGTAACTGTCTTGAAAAAGCTTATCAAAATTGGCCTTTCGGAGTCGGCATAAAACTGTAGGTCCCTTCCACTCGTGATAGAACAATAGCACGCACAACACGAGTGGTTGCTGAGAAGCTAGGCCCTGGCCCTCTACGGGCTGCAGCGCCACCCATATTATTAAAATGCATACCGATTGGCCAGAAAAACTACAAAACTTGAAGGCGATTCAGTAATCGCATGAACATGATGCGTGCTAACTACAAACAGCTCAATGAGGGCATCAACTGCTGGAGGTTCGAACCAGACCAGAAACTCCACGGGCTATGCAGGTGACCACAAACTCCCTTTTCTCGACTTCGATAGACCTTTAAATTGCTTAGTTCCAACGTAGCCATTAAGACACTTCCAGGTTGATAGTGAGGATATCCGCAGCCTCTGGAACAAATAGCGCGCACAACATAAGTGGTTGATGTAGAAGCTAGTCCCAGTTCCACTACGGGGTGTTGCGTCTCCCATACGACTATTATTATAAGTGGCTACATATTCTGTTTTCGTAAAAGCGGCAGAAACTGGCCCAAGTTGTTCAATGGAAAAAACTAGCGTCTTTGAACAGAACACAGTGTTAAAACCAAAAAATCCACCAAGTTAACTCGGTCACCCGGTTAAAGCAGTCATAGAACAGCAACTTGCTTCAAAGCTTTCGCAACGTTGAAAGTGTCAGTTTGCAGAAAACCTTCCTTAAGCAGCGAGTTCTCTTCCTTGTCACCCTCCACAACCTGAAGACACCTCTTTTCTAATCGCGCTGTCATATGCTTTGCCTGAAATTGATCCCTATCGCAGTGTGAAACTGGAGATTATGAACATCTTCACAGACTCGAAGGTGCTTACGAAACAACATTGAAGTTCTTCGTGTGCTAAGGAGACCTCATTCGCATTCAATTGGGTATCCTCTACCATCACCCTCAAGACGACCTCCGACAATACTAAGAACTGGTCCCATCTCCATCTTCCCTCAAGACATGAGCAAAACTATCCATCTTTTCTGCAGTTCCCTTTGACTCCAGCAATCCTTCCAGCAAAACTCGCTCAATCTCCCTTATTTCTGATGACAGTCTTCAATCTGTGACTCTCATCGACAACAGCTGCTACTACTAGACCACAACAGATGCCAAACGAGTCCTTGATTGATGTCAAGTTTAATTTGACAGAGTACCAAATTTTCAATCGCAAATGTGCTGAAGATTAACACCCCCAAGCACACATGAACCTCTGCGCTGATAAGAAAACGAGCGATCAACAGACAAATCGTCTCAAATGTTCTCAAGCAAAAACAAAAAAAAACCCTGAAACCCACCCCCGCTTGACACCTGTCGTCCCACTGCACCCATTACCCAAGCGAAAGCCACGCCCCCTTGCTGGTGTCACCATTTTGCAATCAAAAACGCTTCCTAAACGTGCCCCCACGCCCCAGCTGAGAACGCACAAGAACACCATTCCGGCCAATTTATTTCCAAACCGTTCTTCATTACGACCGCCTACACCACCCATTTCCCATTTTGCCATTTTGGCCAAACAACAAACTCAATTTCCCGAGCGACAACTACTCAATCTTGTTCCATCAACATCAGCAACGGGACACCAGCATCGAAACAGTTCCTGTTGCCGTGCGGCATCTGCTCCTGCTGCTGCTGGTGCCGTGAGACGTCGTGTTCGTGCGTGTGAATCATTTAATTTTTTCGGCGACAAAGTAACACTCACGTATTCACCGGCTCACCCCCCTTCACCCAGCCACACCGGCGTTCGTGTGCAGAACGCACACCCAGCGGAGAGCTGTTGGCCTCAATCAATATAAATTTAAATTTTTGTGTGAAATTCGCACCTCAATCACCGGTAGATGGCGTCTATTCATTCCGAAAACAAAGATAAATCGTTTCCACCGAGCACGGTCCCCCATTCCACGCCGTCACCAATTCGGTGCGCTATCAACTCAATAAATAATCAACGTGCCACCGCCACCAACTGGCACCCAAAGCCACGCCGCCGCCACCGCCACCAACGACACAGTAGTTGGAGCAGGAGCCACGGCAGCCGTTCGGGTTGAAATTCAGCTCCAGCGCGCCTTCTCTATTAGAACCCATTTTCGCACATTTCCGACTGTAAACTTCGGTCGGTCCTTCATGAATTTTGCAGCTTTCCTCGCCGCCGCCGCGGCCGGGTGAAAACTCGTTACCGTTCACGATGATGTGTTCGACACCAGAGGGAGCAGGGTTAGTGGGGTGGCAGTGGGCGTGGCAGTGGGGTGGCCACCCCCCTCCTGGCTCCGGATGCAGAGATGGAAGAGGTTGATTAATCAGATTAGGTACCGCTAAGCAACTGAAACCGCACCTAGTTATAGCAGGCTGGCACAGCAGTTCTGTGGAGGAGATGGGGTGCCACGGTCGTGCAGGAGAGTTCGTGCCGTTGTCGTTGCGGGCCTTGTGCAACACGTCGGGCTCTGGCGGAGTCGGTGTGCCAATGCATTTCGCAACGAGTGTCGACGGAAAGACTCTTGTGGCCTGTGCATCGTCGGTAGAGGTAGACCTCGGACGCAGACTGAAACACTCGAACGGACGGCTGGATGCTTGAGGGATTAGGAGTCGCCACAGCCGCAGCACTGCGAAATGGAAAGTGACGAGGTCAGTTGGGTGGTTCTTGGCTCTTGATTCCCTCTCGCATGCACTGCAGTCCAACCGGTTTTCCCTAACCATTAGATGTGTGGTATCCGCTTGAGGAGCCTGCTGGCAGTGATGAATGCGAGTGTGCCGTGTGTCGGTGGGTGGAGGAAAACAACAAGAATGCGCCAAGTGCACTCAGCCTGGGACACAGAAAGCATCCCATTCTCAGTTTAAGACGTGTGCACAGAGGGTCCTCCACAGGATCCGATTCAATTGGAAGGAGCAACACAAAAACAAAAACGTTGCACTAATTGCGTCTTCTCAAAGTCATCTCCGCCGGTGCATGCATCGCACTCACACTCAGACGTCCGCCAGCCAGGCGCACAGTAAACTTTCACTTCCGAGCTGTTGAAGGCAAAAGTAACTCCTCGCCCCCTCCCCGACAATGACAAGTGCTTAGAGAATTATTCACCGGAAAAGTTGTACTTTTTCGTGACAAACAGAAATAAATTTCGTTACAAACTGCACTTGAGCGTTATTTTTTGTTTGAAATTATTGACACTGCAGTTCAGCTTGCAGTTCACCCTCCCTTGTGAGAGCGGCAAGAAGTCGGGTTCTTTGAATAGTTTCTCCTTCCTCCCCCTCTGAGCGAGGCACAGCCAGAAAGAACGTCGTCCTCATCATCTGGCTGTCTGCTCTGTCATTTGCATTCAGTGGGTTGGATGGGGGTAGGGTGGTGCAAATGCAACCGTGGCCAGATGGTCCTTGAATTTAGTGTGCCGAGGATTTCATTTGCAACGACAGTTGGTTGCAGTTTCAGAGTTCATTCGAAATGCAAACAGGGTGGTACTTTGGTTTACTTCAAATTATGCAAAGTTATTCCTCAGTCTCAGTGCGCTTACACGGGATTGTACTAGATTTGCTTGCATTTTCTGTCGCTGATGTGGCTGACGTGGGGAATGTCAGATTTGACAACGGCTGTCATTTGAATACGAATTGAGTGGCGGGGGGGGCGACCGCGATGTGATGGACGAACTTTAAGCATTCATTTCATTGACATCATTTTGAGGAGAAAGGAAAGGAATCACCGGAAAAGTTGAGATAAGAGTTTTATTTTTCTTCGGGATATCGATAGGTTTGTGATTATGTCATCGGCGGTGTCAACGAACGTCATTTGCATCGTGCATTGGTTAGTCGAGCTTGCGTAGAAGTTCATATTATCCTTGATTCTTGCACAAAAGGGTAGACCACGTTGGTTGCTAATTGATTCCAGTGATGCAAGCCACAGCAGATGGGTAAACATGACGGGTTAAGAACCACCCCTTGCACTGCAGTCTGGCGTAAGCCTGGCCGTCAACAGAGTTCGGCATGTGGTTAGTCAATCGCTATGTATTTTTTTCTAAATCGCAGGACTTTTTAGCATCATTATGCGTCAGCTCCTTTATAATGCCAGTTCTGATATTGGCACCGATCTGGCACAGTAGTCAAGGTAGAGGCAAGCATCCGACAATTCCACTTGCTTATTCTCCTCGAGCCCATGGAAGACTTAGTTCCACGCAAGAAGATCTTTAAATCTCAATTACTTTGGGAAACTGAGGAAAACCGGTTTCATCAGGCTTCACATCTTCGGCATTAAACAGGCAATTTCTTTTCGTCAATCGGTTGGTACCAGCTGGGAGTTTATTTGATTTCTTAAATTCAGGTGATTTTAAACGATTAAGAAGTCCAACGATGTAAAACGACAACACGTTGCTCTTTCGTGCAGCTCTTAGTTATCATCAAACCTCAGCAGCGCTGCAAAGAAGAACGAGGTATGCTCGGTGAGCTTTACGAGCAGAAACTATGGAAAGTACGCAGCTTTGTTCGGAAGAAAAAGATGGAGCATGTCTCAAGGATCGAGAGCATCAGGAATGATCTAAAACTAAGCATCAAAAATGATCTAAAACTCTACCAAGAGGTAAGAAATCATTGGCAAGCTAATTTGTTGTCAAACCCGAACAGAATGAATCCGTAATGCTAAGGATGGGGGTCAAAGTTCGACCCTTTGAATATCATTCTCAAGAAGATCCTGCGTAACTCAGCTCTAAGCATTAGATGCACAGGTCTGTGCAATTGCTCGGATATGCCAATCGCATTGACATCATCGGAAGGACACAGTGGGCTAGCAGTGGGGCATTTGTGAGCATCGAAAAGGATGCGGCTAAGATGGGTCTTGGGACGGATGAGGGTAAGACGAAGTATATGTCATTTGAAACCAACGCAGAGATCACCCGGTGTGGTCAGGCTTAGACGGTAATTGACGGTAATAAAACCAGCCTTTATATTCTGTAAGGCGCCGAACCATGTATATTATTAAAAGCGGGCGAAGAGATTCAAGGTCACCTAGAGAGAAAAGTAATTCGGATTAACTTCGGTGTTTGGAGGAGTAGATTAAGTGTCGAACTTTACGGGCTTTACAGCGACATCGGTCTTGCCAAACGAGATGAGTCACCGGGCTCAGAAGGCAAGGTCATGGGAATGGACACCAACGCCCCCGCCCGGAAGGTCTTCGACTCTAACCCCTAGGGACAACGCAGCCAAGGAAGATCTAGCTGTCGGGGGCCGGCTCAGCCGAAAAGCGACATCTGTCGGCTAAACGTACGAAACTGGAGGTGCTTAGCATGAGATCACTAGTTTTTGAGGTATTTTGACTGAGGACCAGGTCCTTTTCGCTGAAGGTGGAAGGACATAATAAGCGCATTGTGACCGCATCTGTGAATGATACACACATGAAATTGATGTTCTACTGCTCGTAAATATCACCTTTAACAACTCTAACATCACAAGGGTGGTAGAAGCTATGCCTCTTGTTGTGTACTCGACCATCGGCAGTCGCTAGTGTAGTGAACTCGGGGTGTACTTTGTCGATGCGGTATCGCGATTTAAATAACGCGAAAAATACCAATCTTGAAACGGAAGCGGCTAAAATGAGTCTGGCGGTGAATGAGGGAAAAACGAAGTATATGCTGCCCGCAAGAAAGGACACCCAACATCGACGTCTTCCGTCACAGCGTCACAATGGACTAATATAGCTATAACTTCGAGGTGGTTAAGGACTTCGTCTATCTCGGCTCCGCAGCAAACAGAACAAACAACATCTGTAGTGAGATCAAACACAGAGTAGTTCATGCCAGTCCCTGTTTCATTGGGCTCAAGATGCAATTGCGTATAGAGACTTCTCTCAAAGGACCAAGCTGACTTTATATAAAACACTGATCATCCCAGTCGCTGCTATACTGCGAGGATGCATGGAGAATATCAAAAGCGGGTGAGGAAGTCCTCGGTTTCTTAGAGAAAAAAGTTCTGCGAGCGATCTTTGGTCTTGTTTGCGTTGACGTGATCTGAAGGAGAAGATTCAACCACGAACTGTATGACCTGTACAGCGACATGAGTCCAGCCAGGAGCCTACAGATTCAATGCCTGACGTGGCTGGGCCATGTAGAGTGTATGGACAACAAAGCTCCGGCGCGAAGCGTCTGAGCTCACCGGCGATGGACGTGCGGCAAAATATGCATTTCATTGGATTTTCCTCTCTTGTTGGAGGCGATTCAACAGTCTCAACGGAGCAAAACATGTGGTTTCCGAAAACGAAGTCATTCTTGTCCTAATTAGCCAAGTCTGGAAAGGCGCTGCGCGACGCACTTTGGGAACATGTTTCCATTGGCTTCTGTGCCGTACCACGGGTGTGATACAATTTCACAACAGATTGCGTTCTCAGGTCCATTCGAAGAATGTCCAAGCACTCCTTTCCTGCTACAACCATCGCGACACTTGTCTAGAAGCAAAATCATTCCTGCCACTCGATGTAGACATGAAATTCCCATCCAATCTCCCCTCAAATCGATTTCGTATTCGATGCCTGATGTTCACCTGATTGAGCTTGTAAAATCGAATCTTGAGACAGAGTACTCCAAGAAAAAGAATCTCCACTCGCTCGTTAAAACCAGACGTTCTTTGCAGTTTGCACCTCTCTCACTCGCATCACCCTGTTCTCGCCCGGTTATTACTCAGTTCATTTGGAGAATCGTCTGCCTCCCACGCTCCACTATCCACTCCCACTCAATGGCAAAAAGATACTATTTCATAAGGAGAACGCACTTCAATCACAAACTTTTTGTCTTTTAATTACGAGAACCCCTCGTCGGTTGCGCAAAGCGAAACGAAGAGACGCAGTGGAACTAGCTGCTGATGCAGTCCTTAATTATCCTCGACTTCAAAGCGGGAATGAGTACTGTATTGATGTTTGCATAATCACGGCCACAAAGCGAGGGGAACCGTAAACGAGCATTCCGCGCGGCACAACAGCGGCTGCGGATGCGAGTCTTTGCTGCTTTCGGGAGCGGTTCCCTAGCGATGCAACACACAGCTCAATTCACATTTAATAATATTCACCATTAAATTTGTAATTACAGAGTTTCGCCACTCGGCGGTGTGTGCGTGGGTGCCCGTGTGTGTACTTTTGTGCTAATTGGTTGTAAAAAGAGTCCCTTTTGGTTGATTTGTTGCATCGCAGCGATGCAGGATCTTTCCGCTGGAGAGTGCAACGAAACCTCATTCAACAATTCCCTTTGTGGTCGCGTGTAGTAAGGCTTTTGATTAGCCCGATAGCTAATTTGCGAGGAGAATTTGTTGCAATTCTTTTTTAATTAAAACTGAAGAATGTGTGGTGGCTGCCATGCAGGAAGAGGACGATAAACTTGTGGGAACACAGCTGGAGTTGGTTGTCATATCGGGAAGTTTTGATGTCACACAATCGAGATAACAAAGGACATTGAGTGACGGATGGAACTTTGTTGAAGGAATGTTTGGAGAATATTTGCTTCGACGAATGATTAGAGATTCAGTTTGGAAACTTTATAGTTCAGCGTCACAGAGAGGTATGTTTTTATGTTGAGAGTTGAGTTGGCAGGAGACGATAGGAGCCACTATTCAGTGATCTAAGGAAAGAAAAGCCCACACTTTACCCATAGGAGGGTGGTTTATTGATGAGTTTGAACTAAGAGACTGTTTGGAAAACTAACCCGAACTTGTGCCACAATCAAAGAAATGAGTCTTTGACTTGACATTTTGGCATTCCATCACTTTACCTTCCACCTGGGCCTCAATCGACATAGCTCACCAACAGGCGCTACTTCTTGGAAGACTTGGGAGACTGAGGAGAGTAGAAGACAACAACCCAAACTTCGCACACCAAGCTGAGTCCTTCATCTCTTTAGACTATGGTGTCCTTTATTGCTCTGTTTCTGGCTGAGTCGTAGTTGAAGACTCTTTGGGCTGGAGCTGGAGCCTATGTGCCATAAGCAGCTTATGCATCTTCAGCGTTGAATTCAGATGCCATTCAGGAGCCCTTACAATTCCTTCTCCTTCTCGCCACCAAAGCCACGCACAAGGATTTTCTCTTAATTGTCCATGCCTCTGCGACGTACAGGAGGACTGCTATGACCACCGACCAACGCCTTGCAAAAGGTATCCAAAGATGAACGCAAGTCTGATCAATATTGAATAATATCTCAAAAATAATGAATGATTGGCGGCCGTAGCTCAAACGTTTCATACAAAATTTGGTCGAAACAGTCGACGTTAGTCAACTATGACGAGGTTAATTGAAAACTCAGATCAGTTGGAGACTCTAAACACACTGGTCGTCCGAAAAAAAGCCGTTCAAATGCCAAAATCAAAGCAGTGCGTGAGAGTGAAGGCACTATTGGACCATACTTTTTTGAAAATGAGGCTGCTCAAGCAGTGACTGTTACTGGTGCTCAATATAGCGACATGACAATGCAGCTCATTCTGCCAAAATTTTGTGATATTGATGTGGCCAACATGTGGTTCCAACAAGACAATGCCACATGCCATACAGCCAGTGAAACATTTCAATTGCTGAGACATCCCTGCTCGTGTACCCTGTTATCAGAATTGGCCCCCTCGATCGTGTGATGGGGTCATATGGGTTTATTTGAAGTCAAATGTCTATGTCCATGACGAGGCGGCCAATCAACTGGCCCATTTCTTGAGATAACACGCTCACCATACTTACTCTTCAATAAATCGATTGTGACTTGTGCTGTGTGCTTGAGTCAGCTTGATCTTGTATGGATGTACACCAAGATCCTTACGTAAAATATGTCATAATGTGGTCTGAGCGATGCCCAATTCTTGAGAACGCCGTGGAATTGACTTATTTGAATCGTTTTCGACGGACTCCTGAACGGCAGCGATGTTGTCGATGCTTTGACCAACCCGTTGTCTCACTGACACGGCAACATCACATAACGAATATGTAGAATCAAATTTTTGCACTAAACTTGTTATTGCCTGCCTACTAGAGTGAGAATTGCGACCGAAAATTGGAGTTAACGTTCTTAAAGATGCGATCGCCGACTACGAATACCCGTAGAATTTTTTTTATAATTTGCAGACGTTGCTCGTCCATGTACTTTATCATGATGAAAATGTTGAGTTTACTGAATAAATTGGCAGTGACAGTTCGATGATTAGTGCAAGAGTGCGTTCACAAATTAAACACAAAGTTGTCAAGTCGCTATTGGAAAACCGTTTATAAATACCTGCTGAAATTTTGTAATACGCTTATACGCCGTTCTACAAAACCGAATGGCATGATACTTGCACCATTGGAAAGGTAATTTCGTGTAGATGTGCACAATGTTTGCTTTGCCAAACAGTTGGCTAAAACCTTAGTAAACTCATGTACGCATTTTGGTTATTTTATGAAAGCAAGCAGCTTTTTAAAGCGCAATCAAAGTGGCGTAACTAACTATCCCTTTTTTCAAATAGATTAGTCTCTCATACCAATTATGAATAAAATTCCCCCCGAACCTTGACCCTAATTGGGAAACCCGACATTATGAACAACTTTCAGTCTGACATCGAAGACACAATTCGTAGTTCTAATAAAAAACATGTTTCGAATATAACTTCGAATTGTCCGAAGTTGTATAGAAATTCTCCCGAAATTCCAAATAACCCCGATTATTGTCGAATTTCGACGACGGGCGAGCTTAGTTTTTTGTACATTTCTGCCAAATGGTCATGCAAAATTTGGACAAAAGAGTGCGTATGTGCCAGTAAAGCCGTGGAGGTCGTATGCCGGATGTGTTTTTCCATAGACAACCCTATCCTATGCACTTTATGATTCAATAATCATGATCGTCATCTTCTGATCCGCATGATCCACTACAGGGGTCGCGGGAGTTAATCCACGCACAAGAGATCTCCAGGACACTCGATCCTCCGCCATCGACTCTAACTCATCAGGCGTTATAGCCAAACGCAACCAGGCGAGTTTTTGGCCTTGGTCCAACCAACTCGTCCTGGGTCTGCCAAGCGGTCGCCTACCTAATGGAATCGCATTCAAGGCACCATCGCATTCAATAATTTTCTATTTAATTCAAATATTGCGTTCATTTTGGGACACCCTTTATAACGTAAGCTTGATTCTTCAGGAGAGGGGGGCTTTTTTACGCAATTGTCTCTATCGTCCAATAACTCACTGATTGCAAGAGTTGCACTGTGTTTGATCGCGTCATTGGTTTTGTTTGCGGAGGACAGGTAGACATCTGAAATTCTGACCAAGTCGTCAATGATGCGCGTAATTTCTCGGAATCAACATATAATTCGGTGCGCCCTCCTCTACAACCGGACATCTTATGGTTGCTTCAGTGACCGAAGACGCATCATTGACAGCTCGCTGTGTTCAGATAATCACGTCAATGTAATCCGCTTCTACCAGCGGTTGCACGTGCTCGTGGTTCTAGTGTTGGAATGTGAATTTTGAACGATCTTCTCACGCATCGGCTTTATCTGGAACCCTTTGGAAATTTCATGTCCAAATATTCATGTAAAACGTTTTGTCACTCAGTATAGTTGCCTATAGCGTCGATCAATATCATTCCATTGATTTTATCGACGATTTCTGCTGCAGCGACAAACGTTCCCCATCACTTGTGGTGGTCGACCAATGTCAACCACTTCTTAAAAAAATAAAATTTGATTGTAGAGACACAGAGCTTCCTCAGCATTTATCAAACTCGTCCTTGGTTTCAAAAATGCGTCCATTTTCGTTAAAAATCACGACGTCGCGTACAGTGGGGTGCAATACCACTTTCTCTGCCAGGAAATCAAATTATGAAGTTGAGCCGCGACCTAAACGAACGTTTTAGTTCTCTTTAAAATATGATAGCGAATTATAATTGAGAAAGAGAACAGTCATTAGGATCACGTGATCTCATCAGCAGATCGTCACAAGAGGAGCATTTGTTCACTTTTTGCATCGAGTGCAGAAGTGTTTATTTTGTGTTTGACTTGCTGTGGTAAATTGTGTGTTATTTGATCGAAAATACATTTTAATAAATATTTCTCATGGAATCAATAAGCTGAGGCCTATGTTTTAAGTTCGTAGTTAGCAACCAAATTACTTTCTGTCTTTTAATTTGTGGTTGAATACAGATTTTACATTTTTGCATATGCATTTTAAAATATATAAAAGGTGATTTTTTAGCTATTATCTTTTTGGCAACACTGGTTTAAACAGCTGACGCACGTTTCGTGTTTTGTTTCAGTGTCAAACATCTTCAGTTTGGTCTATAATTTAACCATGAATCGTCTAGAATTGAAGCCGAACGACCTACCGCAACGTACAATTTTTGGTGAATGGGCTCTTGGAAAGTTGGCCGAAGATTCACTTTTTACCGAAAAATTGTGTTCAGCGAGGAAGCTCATTTTTGGCTCAATGGGTACGTAAATAAGCAGAGTTGTCGATTTTGGAGTGAATATCAGCCAGAAGCATTGCAAGAGCTACCAATGCATCCAGAAAAAAAGTCACAGTTTGGTGCGGCTTATGGTCTGATGGCATCATTGGACCGTACTTCTTCAAAGATGATGCGAATCGTAAAGTAACTGTGAATGGTAAGCGCTACCGTGAGATGATATCCAACTTTTTTTTGCCCAAAATGCAAGAGCTTGACTTGCATGTGGTTTCAACAAGACGATGCCACATGCCACACAGCACGCGCAACAATGGACTTATTGAGGGGCGAGTTCGGTGAACATTTTATATCACGTTCGGAACCGGTCAATTGGCCGCCTAGATCGTGCGATTTAACGCCTTTAGACTAGTTTTTGTGGGGCTATGTTAAAGCTCATGTCTATACAGACAAGCTCGCTTCAATTGGCGCATTGGAAGACAACATTGAAGCATTTATTCGTGAGATACCGGCCGAAATGTTGGAAAGAGTATGCCAAAATTGGACTAAGCGGATGGACCATTTGAGGCGCAGTCAAGGTCAACATTTGTATGAAATAATCTTCAAACATTAAATTATATGGACCGAACTATCGATTCAAACTTTCCTAAAGCTTTTAAAAAATCACCCTTTACGATTACTGCTCGAATCTGCTTCAATTCGTTTAGTATTCACTTTTGAAGGTGACGTCAGTTTCGAAAAAGTAGTTTTTTGTCTTAACTTTTATGATAATGACTTCAGAGGTCAAGCAACTTTCAAAACCATGCCTATAACAAGGCTAGAGCTTTGAGGATTGCCAAGCATTGGATAGCCAAACTGAATTTTTAAGGCAAGCAGTTAAAGACGGACTGGATGAAGTGGTCCTTTTGAACACGATTTTAATAAAAACATTACCGAACTTATGGCAAAATTTCAATCGCACTGGGATAGAGCTTATCAATGAATTTACAATTGTAGGTACCAAGAGTAATTATGCCAAATTTCAAGTTCCTAGCTTTCCTGGTTAATTTAATGTCATCTTTAAGGACATTCTGTGCCACTGCGCGACGGCTTTCAATGGCGTTGAAACACTAACTAATTGACGCAGAACTTGAGAGTAATGTATTAAAATATGGCAGTTACCGGGAGCAATGTTGCATCAAAAGCTATTGAGTGGGAGCATTCAAAATGTCACTGACTTATCAAATGTCTCTCGTTTGGATTTCTGAAGTCGGAGCGATCACGGCTGCGGTTAAGACAAACTGGGTGTTTCGGATTAGACGTAGTATTCTCTTGGAGATCATCGATGTTACATTCAGTGATTTGTGTTATATTTGCTTTTCGTTCATTTCTCTTATATATGGTTTCATTTAATTTTGCACTCAGTTAATTTTGCTCTCATTTCATCTCTTGCTCTCATATTCAAGCCATATTATTTAATTGTTATACACTCTCTCTATTTAATCTTACTCAATTGTATTAACTGTTCGAATTCTGGGTGAGCGGCGGTGTCGAGCTTTCGATCTCAGGGTCTCTCGATCACTTGGATTCCACTCGTCACCCAGATAAGTACCAAATTGATTTATTTTGTACAAATAAAACATTGAACTTGATATTACACATTTTCGCTTCACTTTGTTTCGTTGGTTCTTTTCGTCGTTCATCGGTGTGATATCGTCGTTGGTTATTTCACATTCAAAAACACTGGGCTTGGTTCCAGAAAGACGGTGCGAAATGCCACACAGCACGCTAATCGATGGACCAATTGTGGTATCCCATGTGTCTAATTGGTGAATCATCACCCTTCTTTGCCGATAATCCAGTATCAGTTGCAGCCTCTGAAGACAACACCACACGTGTTATCGAGATACCGACCGAAAATGTTCTAAAAAGTGTCTCAGAATTGGATTCTTTCTATGGAGCACTTCCAACGTAGTCATGGTTACCATTTTTTTGAAATAATCTACCAAATACAAATGGCAAGCATTCATTTATGATTTCAAGTCAAAGTTCCATGCACTGTTGCAAATTTCCCGTGTACTCTTTTACAATTAAAAACCAAACGCTTAAAAAATCGCCCCGAAAATTAGCGCAATACCTCCGTCACTTCGTAGCTTTCTGCGTAACTTAGCCCAGTCTTTTTTGGGCAAATTTGCCGACAATGCTCCATGCCAACGAACTTATTAAAAACAATCGTGTAATAATGCAGGCTCCCGGAAAAAGAGCGTGTATTTGTGAGCCCGGCAACTAAGCACCTCTCCCAGGCCCTGTCTTTGGCGAACAATTTCCGAGATTTATGAAAAGAACATTAATCATCGCTAAAGCAATTTCGACTCCATTTTCGGAATGTTATGCAACAATTAAGCAACAAATGGGCCCGCCGCCGCCGCCGAACAGACCGGAAGACGTGCCGCGCACCCGATCGTGAGAGCGGCTGTGGAATTCGGAGTAAGTGAAAATAAATTTTTGTGAAATTGCAGAAAAGCTCTTTATTGCCAGAGCTGTCTGACATCATCAGATGGCGGCCGAGACTGTGGGAAAGTGGGCGCTTAAAAGGTGTTTCAGTGGGGGAACGTCCTAGATCCAGCAGCTACCCCGTCGAAACCCTCATCGCAGCAAGGAGCAACTAATCACGACCATTCTCCCGAACAACATGAGCATGTGCCACAAAGATGGCCTCACAGAAGGTAACCTTAAGAGAGTACCACAAAACCATTTCAAATTGCCAAGTCAGTCCATCCATCGAAAGTCCCAATTTCCAAGAAAACAGATCATCAAAAGAACACAATCGAAAGCAAATCCCTTTCACTGGATAATCATCTACTAAGCAGCAGCAGAGATGGTTCCACGATGATCGCCTCATTAAGGCTCTTTAATTAGCACATCAGCACTAATGACTCAAACGAGCGTGGACGCTTCAGTTAACATTTCTCACTCGCTGCCTAACAACCTGCAGCAGTGAGAAAACAAAGAGCTCGACCAAGAGCAAAGAGATACAATCAAAGCGCAGGCCAGACCACAAATGAGTGGCTGTCTGTTGGAACAACTCGTACACCGTGCCATATCCGTCCAATTAGCCCGAGCGAGCATTCATTAGCATCAGAAAAGCGCTCATAATCTGCAGCAAGAAGTGCAGCCATCGGTCTGGTTAATTGGGATAAACGCTCGGGTAGCAGCAGAAGCATCACCACTTGGGCGGGCGGTGGTTCTATCGGAAGAGGTGCGAAAGCCGTTTTCATGGTTCGTCAACCTGAAAACTGGATACCTGCAGAAGGCACATCTATCACGGCAGACTCACACGCCATGGCACTCGGTGGCCACCAAGAGGAGGGTTTTCATTAGAAAAATCATCAAATTAGCGTTTGGCTTTGCCACAATCAAGATAAGGTGCGATACGAGCTCTGGGAACAATTAGCAGACCGTGCGTCTTGTTGGTTAGTTTGCCGCAGTGAGGACGGAAGAGGCGATTTGCGACGACCGACGTGTGGAGAGGCGAGAGCATCTGCTACGTATGTCTACGAGAAGTGTTAAACACCGGAAATCGAAACGGGGAGTGCGTAAATGGGGTTGTCTGACAGGAAACATCACGGGTAAGTGTTCTGGTTAGCTGCTGGGTAATTTTCTGATAACATCGACAAGGCTGAACTGACTGCAGCTCCATGAAGAAAGGATGAGGCACGAGATAGGATTTTCATCCAGAGCAGGAAGTCACTGAGTAGTCTTGGCTTTGAATCGATCGAGCTAGCTTTCGTCCTCACTAAAGCGAACTGTGCTTACGTTGACGTCAACAAATTTCTTGCTGCATTTGAGAGAAATCTTTCGATAGCTTGAGAAGCACTTCGGCAAGAACTCATAGGCAGCATACGAAGGTGGTAACAGAGAAATTTGAGGTCCAAAGTGGAGTCCCTCAGGGAGGCGTATTGTCACCACTGTTTTTTGTGGCTGCTATCAGTGACGTACCTCCGTGCATCATAGAAATTATGGGATGACATCTTATCTTACGCTTTGACTAAGCCTTGACTAGGCTGACGACGTCTATTTACGTTCACGTCGGATAATGGACCTGCATCTGGTGGCCACAACCTAGAAACTGAGGGGAACAAAGTGGGGCTCAGAATAAACACAACTGAAACTAAAGCTCTCAGAACCGCTAACCCCAGCACTAAGCTGAATATTGCCGGGCAGGAAGTCGAGAAAGCAGACGGCATAGTCTCGGCGTGGCACTCCAGCACAGACAGGTAGCAGGGGCAGCTCCGAATCACGAAGGTTATCCGTGCGGAATCATGCCTCATAGGTACCAAGGGACCCTGTGCAGTATCCACGTCCCTCTACGGCCTGTAGAGGAAGAACGCATTGGCATTCGCCAATGTATTAAATATCTGCATTATCGATGATGATTGCCTTGCAACAATGCAGTGGAAGAATCTTGCGTAATGTTATCAAACAGCTGCAATCAACCAGCTATTGGCGCTGAACAGAAGCAACTGCATAAGGAATACAAGCTGCAAGGGAATCGGTTGTACAGATGTGACGGCGATCAGCGAAGGTGGGTGGTACTGAAGGGGGTGCCATGGCGTGTGTTACAAATGTGTCATGGCTGCGCGCATGGTATATGAAAAATCTCTGGAGTGGCTGAGAAGGACATAATGGTTTCCCAAGATGAGGAGCTTTGTCAAAGGTCACGTCAAAGGATGTGTGGAATGCGCGTATACTAAGAGAAAAGTCGGAACCACAGAAGGAGAGCGTCATTGTGTAGAGAGGGTGCCCGTACCATTCCATGCGGTCCATATGGATCATGGAGGAACTAAATATGTGATAGCACTAGTGGACAACTTCACCGAATATACCATTTTGAAAGCTGTAAAGCTTCGACCAATACAAAGGGAATGGTAGCAGTGTTCAATCAACTTCGGGATGCCCAAGCCGGACGCTAAGCAAAACTGCAGAGCTGATTCTTGGTACTTTCGAAAGAAAAGTTCTACGACGGATATATGGTCCCGTCTGCGAGGAAGGCGAATGGAGGAGAAGACATAACCGCGAACTCTACGAGCTGCAGCAGGATGTGGATGTAGTCCGGAAGGCAAAATCCGTCGACTGCACTGGCTCGGCCACCTCGAGCGCATGGACAACATTGCTCCAGCAAAGCGGGTCTTTGAATCCGAGCCTACTGGTTCGAGAAGGAGAGGAAGACCGATTCTCCGGTATAAAGACCAAGAAATCGCGGATGACTGGAAGAAGCGTGTCCAGGACCGTCAACGATGGAAGGCAGCAATTGCTCAGTCTGGGACCCTTCATGGGTCGCCGGCCTGATAAGTAAGTAAGTAAGTAAATACTATACACCAAGAGGAATCGCTGAGGACAAACCTCTGCTGGAACTGGAGCGCAGCAGACACTGCAACCAAGAGGAAGTGGATCGTTTGCGTGACGTCGCAGAAGCAAACAGAACGTTTCCATAAAGCGCACAAGAAGCCATACACTTACGAAGTGGACGACTTAGTCTTGATTGAACATGTGAGCCCACTGACCACACATGTTGACCCAATTTACAGGGGTCCGTACATAGTGGCATAGGTGTTGGTACGTACTGGCGGATATCCCAGAACAGCAGCGGACATAGAAACGATTTGAGTCGATCGAAACCGCATACAAGATGAAGAGGTGGTGTGAGCTGTATGATGATGACCTTCCCAAAAGTGAAGCCGAAGAATCCGAAGCAGACCGTTGAAATGAGGAGATTTCCGATTCAGCGACCCCAGGAAGTCTGGAGGACGAATCTTAAGCCAGGATGGACGAGCTGAAACGCCCTTTCTAAAGCACCGCGGCGCTACTTGAGTCATAGACCGCTCATGGCGGTGCCCTCTAAACTTGCACACTCGATGTTGTGGTTGACCGTTTTATCGGATGAGGGATCGGACACAGGAGGCGAATACAAGAAGCGAAAGGGGAATGAGCAGCGGGTCAAGATTGAAAAGTGTAGTTTTAGAAGACAGTGAAATATAGAAAGAGTACGTGAAGGGCTTGCTGCCTTTTTCCTCTATTTTTTCGGTCAATGGAATCCGGTCATATCATGGATCTCATGTGATGAAATGTGGAACCAAATATGTACCTACATTTACATCAAATGCCTAGGCCATGCAGAGCGTAGGCACAACTTAGCCGAAGACTCTTCGACTCTGAGCCTGTGGGACAACGCACAAGGTGGCGCACACAAGTCAAGGGGATCTCAGACGGCTTGGTGTGCGAAACTCGAGACAGCTGGCGAAATCGCACTGGCTGCTGACCTCGGACTAAGAGGAGGAAGGAGGTATTTCATTTCGTTGTGACTCTTGATCCAAATAAGGATCGGCAGGCAATCGGAACGCTTGCAGTACGATACACAGTACCCCTTTTAAAGGAGCCACCAGAAAATAGATTCCAAACATTCATCGAAATAATTAATCATATTTTGATTGCATGCTTCTCTTCTCTCCGCACAGTTTTCAAATTGGTTTGATTATTTCCATAATTTCTGGTATTTTCGTTTTTCAATCTACTTCGCTGAATCGCTCTGGCTTGCTGCCTGTACACTCGACCTTCTGCGTTTCAACTCTCCGTCTGCCCATAATTTAATTCAATTCCGGGGAAAAAAAACCCATGTACAACCATGTTCTTCTCCGAAAACCTAATCATTAAGCGCCGCGTGTACGCACTTTGATAGTCCCTTCCCTGGAACAAGATTAAACTACACTCAAGTCCAAGTGAGCAACAACCAAAAAAAAAAAAGAAGACACACAGTGGTAAACCCAAAAGTGAACAGTTGCAGTCCACTTGGCACGCACTTCTCCATCTGGTACACCATCGACCGTCCTCTCACGACAAAACATCTTCGCGACAAGTGTTTCCACCACACACTCGCACACACACATGTTTAAGTGCACACAAGTGCAGGCAGGCTTAATTTAATCGCCTTTCGAAACAGGTTCCCATTCAATGGGTCTCTCCCCCCCCCCCTGAATGGTGCTCACCTTGAGAGCACCGAGTACCGACTGCTGCCTGCCCACATGTCGGTTGCTGCAATGTCTGACAAGGGCATAGGGGCCTGCAGAGGGCTCGGTAGTTCACGAAACCACTTGCTTGTGGTTACGTCCCATCTCATCCTGCTCGCAATCGAAAGTAGTGGTCCCGATAAACTTCTGTTTCATTTATGACAGACTGGCAGTGCGTCGCGTCGTCGTCGCCTGCGGATGCGGAACCACGACAAGGGATGTCGATCCGTCGATGTGAGTTAAATTTTATTGTTCGCACGTTTCTCTTTTTACGATATTCGCTCGCGTATCGTTCATTTACATGTGCACGACGACATGGGGGTCGATGGTGGAATACTGGCAAGGAAATAAATGATCTGATCCTTATGTGGCTTCGCATCAAATTTCATGTGAATTGCGAACGTTAAGGATAAAGGTAATCAAGTGAATGCTTACTGCTTACGTGTGCGTGTCGTGTCGTGCATTGGATCTTTTGTTTCTTCCTCAATTTTAAGTCCTTGATGGGGTGGCTCGCTGCTGAGCTGGGGAGGGAGGTGATTGGATTATAGGCCTGATGGAATGGAATTTGTTTGTCTTTTAAGTCGGATTGTTGGTGCACACGACCTAAAACTTCGCCGGCCTGCATAGAGACATTGAAGCGGTATCCAAATCGCGTGCCAGCCTTCCACCGAACACACCCCAAAACTGTCAGTTAAGTGCATCGATCGAAGGAGATGGACGATTGCCGGGACAGTCTTGCATTTGTCTCTGAAGCCTCGTTCCCTCGCCGCGACCTCATCAAGTCCAGAGCACAGACAACGACTTCATTCCCAGCCAAGTCCCTCCCCCCCCCCTGCAATCAGCGAAAGTCTCATCAAGCAACTTGTCGAGCAGAAAACTTTGACACTCAATTTGCAAGAAAATTCACTTGACAGCGCAACTTTTCCGCACTTCTGCCGGGCTTCCACTGCTCCTGGCTATCCACGTCCACGTCCATCCGCGTAATTGCATGGAATTGTCTTTAATTTCATTGAAAACCCCCCCCAACCACCAACTGCCCCGGCACAACCACAACGAATGACTGCACGACGCGACGAGTGAGAATGCATGCCAGGAAATTGCTTCCGTCTAGACACAACAGCCAGACTCACATGGTATGCCACCCCCTAGCGCCCAGACGACATGGGAGGCAGTCGTCCCTCACAGAGGAGTGCAAAATTACTGTACATACTTAATCAATGTCTGCAGACCCGCCTTTGAAGTTGGAAGCGTTGCCGCTTAAATTTGTGTGCCATTCATTTGATTAAGGACATGCTTGGAGTGAAAAACTATTTGCGTTGCAGCTCCTTTGTTCGTGCTCTCGCCCCGCCTGCGACGCGACTGAATGTCCTGCGGCAGTGTAACACATGCACACACACACACTCAAACACACACATCCACACTCCACTCCGAGTGATGTCCGTCCTTAAGTACTTCGCTTATCCGTGCTTGTCGTCGTTAGTCCGCCGGAGTGGGTGAGAAAAGGGCTGCATTTTGTTAATCCTCTTACACGTTGTGTTTCCTTGGAATTGTGCAAAAGCCACTCCATCCACTAAGCCCCAGCGTTCCTCGTGAATGGCTTCCTAATTAGCATTTAACTCCCAAATCGATGGGTATCTTGTGTTCCAAGGCGGCTCGGCGGCCCCTCGAGGAAGGGGTATGTGTCAGCGGATTACTTCAAACTTGAAGGAATTTATCGAACCATGGATCCCCCTCTCCCACAGCCAAATTCCAGGATGCATAGTTTTTCGAAATTAATTAGCCGAACGGGCGGCTTGCGGCAGAGGCACGGTCGGGTTGTCTCTCCACCCACCGAAGTGGGCGCTTGGGAGCCGAGTTGACACTAGAAATTTCATTCCAAAGAGCCCCCCGGGGGCAATGATCTCGGTCAAGCCAGCGCCCGGTAGGGTCAAGTGTGTGAAAGTAACTTCTCCATCCCATCGGGCTGGTTTCAGCTCGTTGGAGGGTCTGCACACTCCTTTGTGATAAGCACTTGCCCATAGGGGGAAGCGGGGGGATACAAGCATTCCTTGGATGGGTTCTTGCAGGCGGGCGGGTTGGGATTTTGTGTTCGCCCGCGGCTTGACGGGTGAGGGTAAGAATTTCGCAAAACTTTTTGACAACCGCTTATGATAGTCCATAAGTACATCAAAATTTATTTTTCCCGGGAACTCTTTTTTTTTTTGGGGAAAAGTTTGACAGTTTCATCGAGAGGGAGGGGGACGTGTTTGTAGGACGCCACTTGTTAGAAGTGCCAGGGGACTGAAATGATTCAATGGAAGGGACAACTGACAAGGACGCTGAGGTGTCCCTTTTTTGGTATTTCCTTTTTTCCGGATAGAAGTGGAAGATCATCTTAAGTGGCTGGCTTTTTGTGGAGTTCTTCGGAGGAGTCTTTTTTGAGATGTCACATAAAAGCCGGCGGCGTAACCCAACTCCCTTGAAGCACTCTCCTGTTTGACGGAGTGGATAAATCCACAGGAATTGTAAAATATGCATTTGATCGTCTTAGAGGAGATTAGCAGTTGGAATCCTTTTGCTGTCGCTGGCTGAACTGAATTCTGTGCGCAAGGGACATTCAAGTGACCGGACTCATGTGCAAACAATGACCCAATATACTCGTTGACACGACTTTGGGATCTGAATGCTGGATGAGAAGCAGAGGATTCGTCCCCTGAGCACCTTAGTCTTGTCGCCTACGGTCGCCTGCCGACTTGAACCATCCCCTGTGTAGGCGGCCCTGTCGGAAGTGTAATTTTCGGTGGTGAAATCTTTAATCTAACTACCTTCTGTTTTATGTATATAAGCTAGACTTGATCAAAAAATGACCAGCTGCGATTTTTTCACAGTGATTGAAAAATCGCAATTGCAGTCTGCGATAGAGTGTGATTTAAACTGTGAACAGCTGGATGGTACAGTTGGTTGAGTTCCTGCTCTTAGTTGAAGGCGTCCCCGGTTCGAATCACAGAGAAAAAGCATAGTTAGTACGCTTTATCCGGTTTTAAAATCTGGTCCAGTCACCATTTGCCGTGGGGATCGAATTAACGGCATCATCCATTGGGTTGTCGATCAGTGGTAGTAGTGTGACTATGAGTATCACAATGGACCAACATTGGCTAAGTGTGCTGGCGAATTCGCTGGCAGCCCACTTACATACCTACCTACCTACATGAACTGCGATTGCAATTTAAACTGCGATTGCTATGGAGTTGCTGTCTATTCACAATCACAACCGCGTTGTGATTTTACGCATTCGTAGATTATGTAGTACAAAAAAGAGTTCTTAACTTAAAATCGCAGTTTAAAATCAGTGTGATTAGAAAATCGCAATCACAGTTGTACCTGTGAATATAAAATCGCAACTTATCCCAACTATATTGTGTAAAACAAAATCAAACTAGGGTAGCAATTCAAATTTGATCACCATCCCATGAACCGTATCCCGGTAGCGTCGCATTGATTTGCTGACTGACTGCTTCGCATTGCGGCGATTTCAATGCGCTTCGAACCTCTGTGTTGATTCTAACTGAGCCCAATGTTGTCTCGAGATTGTGGCATGGATACTTAGCAGATACTGCTGAGTACGAGTTTCTTCATTACCCGCATAACGCAAAGCAAATACCTAGCTTGACTTAAGCTCTAAAGGGTTACCGGGATTAGAGGTCGCATCTTCGAATTTACAAAGCCAACCCGCGGGGGCCGATCGTGTTAAAATTTACTGGAATTCATTAGTTAGGCAAGCCTGCAAGTATCTTTTTTACGATTGGTGAAAGGAGTAATGCTGAGGTTTCCTGTAGGACTGACCAAGATTGTGTGTCAATTTTGTCAGATTGGTGTCAAAGGCATGTATTTGTTCCAAACTCCTACATATGGTCATGAAATTTGCATGGTCATGAAAATACACGCAGCCGAGTTGACATTTCTTTGTGGTGTTGTGGAAGTTACTCGCCGTGATGGGATGAAAAACATGGCATTACGTGAGAAACTCAGTTTTGAGCAGCTGCTTCTTCGAACGGAAAGATGTACGCTTCGATGGTTTCGTCACGTGGTACAAATGTCCCAATCATCACGACTGCCGAGACGTGCCGCGAATGCTACTCCATCAGGTAGGCGACCGCTTTGACGGACCCAGAACGAGGTGGTTGGACCAGGTCCAAATAGTCGCCCGGGTGCACTTTGGCGTTACTTCTGATTAGTTAGAGTCGATGGCGGAGTAGTGCGTGCTTTACCTCCCCCAACCCTTTTAGTAGAACATGCGAGTCACTAAAGATGAGATGAAATGAAGCCTGTACTACTATAGTGTCCCAACGGTAAAGAATTCAAGCTCGTCTTTCGCCATTTGTGTAAAACATACAAAATTCAACTTCGTCTTCCATTCTCAGGGTGATATGCAATGGCATCATTGACAAATGGCTGACAAATCTGAACAATTTGCTGCGCCACATGTTTCGCAACCAATTCAACGTTTCCAGATTCTACTTTGTCTCCGTCTGTACTCGAGAGCAGTTTTTCTATCATATACCAAATTCACTTCCGCTGTCTTTATTAACGATCCCTTCATCGAGTGCATCCCGCAAAGTCACTGCGTATCTCCCCGTGTAGATGGAAGACAGCATTTTTTCAGACCGATACCTAATTTTCCTCCACGTACCGACCGATTGTAGGCACGCCTTTCTTCTTCAAATTTATAAAACCGCTAATAAACCACCAGTTTCCACCAATTTATCAAATGACTATCCAGTAGGGTTTTCGTAGAAACAAAATCGGTGGTGATTTAATGGCATATCTCACCGAAAAGTGAAATCAATCTTCCCACACCGAAAAGTTGTTGCGAGGTTTTGCCATCAAGTCCATTAGACATTACATTTCAATCGCTTCAATTCAAGTTGTTTTGAAAGGATTCCAGTATGATGTCAGCTTAATAATGCTGGCGTTCCCCAAGGCTCTGCTCTGTCCCATAAGCTTTTTTTCTAACTTAAAAACAAAGATATCAGCAGGTTAATCCGATTAACTACATAGGCTCTTAGATTTTGAAATTGCTCACAGAAGATTTACAACTGTCTCTCGACCAAAAACTTTCTGCCACTTTAAAGTGACCAACTGCGTTTCTCCAGAGATGTACGAAATATCTCCCCAGGTCGGAGGCGGCTTCAATTTGTAGGGCTATGTCGGCCAAGCTTAAATATAACGCCCGCATATGGCTCCTGTTGCTCCTCAAACATTCACGCACCTACTAGATTGCAGCCACTATCTCGGCAGCTGGCCAGATCTTGCCGGTACTTGAAATGGGCTGACTGATTTAATACCCTACATATTACGTCTGACAAATGTCATGTTAAGAGAGTACAGAAGAACTACCAAGTGGATAAAATAAAGAAATCCAATCATAGCAAACTTCTATGATCAAACAGTTAGTAGAAGTGTAGTGATACTGCAGTGGACCAAAACTGGGGTCTAAGTCGAGCACGGAGCACTCCGTATAAGTAAATCCCTGCCCAATAAGTTGATTAAATTGGCAGTCAGTGATTAAACTCATGGAAGACAGCAATATCACGAAGTCAGTCGATTCGCTGGCCACCTACGTATTGTGTTTATTTTTCACACTCCTTTGTCGTTATTTTCAAGGATGCTCAAATGAGCTAAGCAATTACGTTACTTCCCTCCATTAATTTATCCACGATTCTCGGAGTGCTCAACATGTCTCCCTTAAACCCTCCTTCGGATGCACACTTTGGTTCAGAGACTAGTGTTTCAGACAAACAATTAAGAAATGCTCTTCCTCCACTTTTTTTTCCACTCACCACAATCTACAGGTATTAGGGACCAATGTGACCTACCAGTGCGCTATGGTACACGATTTTCAGCACTGTGTCACTGTACTAGCAGAATGATTCTAGTGGTTTGTCCTGACCAAGTGGCAGATGTACTGACGCGGCCTTAGATCGAAACTGAGCTATTTCTGTGATCACTCTTCCTGTGAACGACATTCCAAAAGCAAGCTAATCCTTGTTCAATGGTGGCTTCTATCTGTGATGACATCCACAAACAAAAACGACCTCTCAACCACTTGTCTATTTTTGTATCGATTTTGAGCCTGAAACCCACATGACAGAAAGGAAATTCCTCTTCCAACTGCCCCCCAGGTCAGGTGTCGCCAGGAAACGGCAAGTAATGACAGTTTTTCAACCCACCTCTGAAACCATGTCCACCGAAAGTGACTGACCAACAGGCAGCCCACCACTTTGCATTCAAGCCACTCCAAGTGGCTTGACGTCATCCTCGAACACATTCCCGAAGCACCAGTAGAAATCGTTCCTTCCAAAATTCCGACAAAACGACTAACCTCGCGACAACGATGACAAAGTGGAGTAAAAGTTGCAATCCCTTAAGCTTCCACTGTCACATGAAAAGTGCGTCCAATTCACGTTTGTTTGTTGTTTTTTTTTCTTCTTTCTTGCTTGTGCCTTCGACTCTCAAAGGGAAATCCTCGTTTTTCCATTCCATGAACACTAACCATTGTTCGGTGCTCATGTTAAGCCTCACTTGCGATGTCCTTTCATAGCCGGCCGTAGCCGGGAGGCTGATGCCATTGCCTGGTCCCCCCGTGCCCACCGCGCAGACATGCAGGCTAACAAATGACTGAAGAGAGAGAGAGAGAGAGCGGATCCATTGCAGGAATGCAAGGGATTTTAGAATTTAAAGTCAACTTCTGCCAACTGTATGGAAACAATGTGAATCACTTCCAAGCCATAAATATTGGCCGTCGGTGCGGATGCTGTTGGAACCACCATTCCGGACTGCCAGGGACGGGGCGGGGGGGTGCATGGCCCACAGAATGGCCACACATTTCGGAATCTATTTCATCTCTCTGATAAATTGTGCCATAAGGAAGCACACGAAGGGAAACTGAAACAGAGTGAGAAGGAGAGAGAGAGAGAGAGAGGGGGGGGGGGGGGGGGGGGGGGGGGGTGAGAAAAAAGCACACAAAAATGAAAATACCGATATTCTGCTTATCCTTTCATTCGTGAAACAGTTTAATAGCTTCATTCTGTCTTTCTGAGTGTGTCACCTGCTAGAAGGTGGATGAGATGGTGAAGGTGGTCGTGGTGGTGGAGGTGGAGATGGGGTAGCGTGGGGATGGCAAAGGTGCACACAAGTGAACAACTGGCAACGGTGATTGCCCGTCGGTTTCATTCTCTCCCTTTCGTTTGAAGTGGAAGGAATTCTGTTACAGTCAGCGACAGTTTTAAAGGTCACTTTTTTTTACAGAGATTTGTTTAAGAACTCTCCCTCTCATCCAGAGTTTAAGCATGTTAGAGTGTATCTAGGAATGCTTGTGTACAAACATGTCTGGATCTATGTTGACTGCCATGAGATCTGCGAGTGTTTCTAGAGTCAATCAAATGAGTCGAAAGCTAGAAACCAGACGTCAGAATTCCGACAATTAATTCCTAGCATATATATTACTAAAAGTCGCTGTTCAGCCGTATTTTGAAGAAAGGCAATGAATGGTTCTTTGGCATAAGTCGCGGGTAGTGCCTGTATATGGAGTGCAAAGTCTTTTGAGACATGGCAAAGTTGTTCATTGTTCCCAACATTACGGGTCATGTCAGTCAACCACGCCAGCCGCTATCCCTGTTAATGCTCAGGTTGCCACACAGCCTACCTGCGGCACCGCCTGGATAGACCACAACACCCCATGTGAAGTGTACCCATGTATGCAGCGAACTAGGATCCTAGGCAAACTGACGCATATTCATCCCACCCCATCGAGTCTGGCTGTTGTGCGGAGTGCTCCGTCGTCTTCAATCGCTGTGTCACATCAAGTGCATGGTCACCTAAATTTCATCAAAAAAGTTACCGAACCTTCCGTATAGCGACTAAATCATCGCGGACTCAAGACAATTTGGTCTTTAGCGATGGAAGATGGTTATTGTTAAAGCTCGGGCCCACAATGGTTTAAAAAAAAATGCAGACCATTGTAATGAACAATGTTTTCGGATATAATTATCAATTCTGTGTTCACGAACACACTCCTGCTCACAAGGATGTTACACTCTTCCTTTAGCTTTCTCTCATGTTGAACAGCTAAACGAACGACTTGCTGATGCTTCTTTAGAGCTCAGCTTATCAAAATCCTGCCCAAACAGGAGAAAAAGACATGTCCTTTGATCGATATCTGAAGGAAGCACTCGTGTGCTCTCAAAGGGTCACGAAAAGCAACAGGATCAGACTTAATTCCTTCATAAAAGATAGAAAAGTGCGTCTCTGTTCCCGCCGACTGTAGTGCCACCCATAAAAGATGTATTCACCCACACCTTAACAAAGGACGGAAGTCTGTATCCAAAATCCAATTAGGATCAAGATTTACTTAACTTCTTTAATGTTTAAAAAATCAGTGGACATATACTAAATCTGTACAAAGCATGGCATCTCTCCCAAATTTTAAATAAAAGCAAATCCCACTAAATCAACGAAAAAACCAACAACCCATTGCATCGCAGAATCACCTGACTCTAATGTAGCGTCGCTCACTGTTGTCATACATCACCCAGTTGACAATGAAAAGTGAGAAAATAGGGAAGACAAAAAAAATATGAGTAGATACCAGAAAAACGAAACAAAAAAAACGACTTCAAACTTCATTTCTGCAACTGTCAGCATAAATGCTGGAAAAATTCATCAGAATCCCCGTCACAGGGCCAACTGCATGCGAAGAGGAGCAACAGAAAAAGAAAACTCGAATGATTCCCTTTCAAAATGCCAGCAACAAAGACCATTCAACCGCATCCATCTGACTAGGGAGCTACTGCAGGTGTTCTCAGATTTGCAGGCACACACATAGCACCTGACGGTACACAGTGCAGTTGACAGGCCAACAATGAGTTGGCAATTTCCATTAAGTCTCAGCAAACACTGAAGACGAACTCGTTAATTGGTTAATTGGGTCGATGGAAAGGAAGATATTCACCACGTCGCACGCCACGACACTCCATCGCGCATGTAAGCATTCTCACTCGCCGAAGTGCCAAGCCGTGAAGTTCAACAAATTTCCTCGGCTTAGCGCGCAATGTCTTCCTCATTTCAGCAAATCTTCATTAAATTTCCCTCCCCCCGTCACGGTGTGGGGCGGGTAATTTGCATTGACAGCGGCAGGAACGGCTGTGGCGGCAGCGACGGGCGTCGATGAGAACAGGTAAATATCAACCAGTTTATAAGCACTCAATCTCATAGCCATGGCAGGCTCGTCGTAACGATAAAAGATATTAAATGCCTTCCACCAGCGAGCGACTGGGCGGCTGTACAATGTACGCGCCTCCAACGATGGCAGTTGAAACTAAGTGAATCCCCGCGATGATTTTATTCATGCGAACGGGGTCGTGGCGGGGCCGGGGTGGTCGCGATATTACAGGGAACGCGTAATTACATCTCGGCGGAAACAACGAGTTATAGCAGATTCTTGGATGCGCACGGAACGGCCCCGATGCCATTTTGAGGCTAGAAAGCGATGCTGTGGTAGGTTGCGGCAGTTCGAAGGAAACGCGGTTTATAGGCACCGGGCCAGGGTAATAGCGAAGCGCCTGCCAGACTCCGGAGTGCCATTTGCCGACTAATCGCGGGACAAACTTGTTTCAATTGAATCTAATTGGAGATTACTCTGCCGGCGGGCACGGGACAGGGCGCACGCAATTTATGCTCGCAGATCATAGTCGTTAGGAGAAAATTAAAACTTCAGGCAAGTCAGCGCCTTGGCCACTTGAACAGATTTCAAAAAGCAATGTTTGACCTCGTTCTCGAGAAAGTGCCACGTTCGGGCGGTCAGCCCTTCAGTCATCGCCGGCGTCATAACCGACATGCAATTCAGCACAATCCTCAAGGCGACGAGGTGGAGAAAATTGCGTTATCTTTGAATTGGCAATCATTTCAATGGAAAAACGTTTGGAATCTTTTTTTGCACACTCGTCGCCTTTCCACGGGAGAACAGCCAACGACTTGCTTTGTGGGGATTTCAAAAAGGAACCCTCGCAGAAGATTGTGACCTGGAGGAGCAAAGGAGCAGGATTTTCTGTGGAAAAGATGTGCCGAAAGACACATCGAGTGAAGGGTGGCAAACAAAGAGCGAATTGAGTTGCCAATCCCTTGTGCATTCGATTTAACGAGATCAAAGGCAGAAGCAGTCTCTTCGAAAAATTGAACTCTTTCTTGAGGTCTGTGTGAAGTAGAGGACAACCACGACTCCGGGTCTTCTTTTGTGATGTCACTACAGTCCGGGATTGGGCCGTACCTTTCCATCTGATGCCCCAAGTTGGCTGTGGTCCTTCTTCACTTGTGGCCGCCATCGGTTTTGTGGGCGTCCTCTATTATGTCCCTATTCGGACGGAGTGATAGGCTCTTATAGGCGTTGAATCCGTAGACGCCTGACTGGACTCATGTCGCTCCCCAGTTTGTGGTTAAGTCTTCTTCTTCATTCGTCATCAAGGCAAACAGTACTAGCAGTACAGGGATGTCAGCTGGGTCCTTTAAGTTTCAGCTTGAGTTTAAAGAAACAGCGATTGACAAGAGTTTTCGATCGGCACTGATATTATTCGTATTGTTTACTTGAAAGCGGAGGTAGACGAAGTCTGTGACTGTCTGTTTATGGTGACGTTGTGGCCAAGTTGTCGATAGTGTGTGGGCTTCCGTGGAGACAGAAGACAAAAACCCCCGGAAGAGCCAACACACTGTTGTGCATTTTTATCTGCCAACACCATCTCCCCATTCTTCGAAAATGCAGTATGTTGAGCAGTAATAACCAAGTAAGCTTACTGCCTGGATATTACACTCCAGTTGTATGTGCCTAAGTAGTAAGCAAAATATGGTTGGAGGCGCCCTGTGATTGCAACAAGGAAAGTATGTACAGTGTACGGACGCCCGCAAGGCTTAACAGCCGATGCCCACTTAGGCTCATTATGCCCTTAATGGGAGATATGTTACTACCGTGGGGCCAACTACTTCCATGTATGAATCTCAGAATGCCTTTCATTTGAAACCTATTTACACCCCAAGCTCTACAAAGAAGTATTGCCGAGGAAGTGCCTTCTATTCCTTGCTAGGCCTGCGCAGACTGTATGCGATTTCTGGCTATATCCAAAGCATCGTCCTCCAGTTTGGACTTTTGGCAGTTAGCGGCGTACATGCATAAGGGATTGCTAGAGATTCTCCTAGTTTCAACTTCGCTCCGGTACACAACATATGATCACCACGTTTACCAAGGACATAGCGTCGTCTGCATCTATCAAGCGTTCCAGAGTCTTTGAAAACAGAGGAAAAGCTGAGAGGTATGTAATCTCCGCCTTCCCCAAATTGGGTATGAAGATTACTCTGACGTTTCGCCAATTTTCTTGGAACTTATGAATCCTACACATCGCCAACAGCCAACTAGGGACTAGTCAAAGAATGATTGGTTTCACTGACTTTTGCAGTATAATCGGACGAATGTTGTCTAGTTCCGGAACCTTACATACGCAGCTTTGATCTTCCCAGACCAGCCTAGAAAGTTGCTTGAAAGATTCTCTAGTTTTGCTGTGTGCAATTTCGTTCTTTAAGGTCTGCTTCCCGAAGGAGGATAAATGTGACAGTGTTGCTGCCAAAATCTTATTTAACTGAGAAGTATCCTTGACAGTTTGAGGGAACCGTAGAAAGAGTTATTTTGCTAATCAAATTTGTTTCGTCGTGAGTTTGACGCTCTCACTACATTACTAACTCAGTTGTACCTAGCAAGCAATCAAAGTGTCAACGACTACCAAGAAGTCTTTTCAGCTGTAAATTAAAGTCGTTTCAGGAGCATCTCTCTGAAGGTCTTAAAAATGTTTCTGAAGACAGGTCGTTACTTACCAAAAGAATTTACATCTGAGCAATCTGAAATGAAATGAAGAAAAAAATCATTAGCTACATATTCTGTCAACGTCTTAATGGGTTATTTAACTAAAATATATCAGACGAGAGAACTGAGATACCTCTCTTTGCCAGAAATAATAGTACAATAATGCTATGTTTCCACCAAATGAAATCGCGAGGTTTTATCAAATGTCTTCAAATCTCTGAGGTTTTGCCCTAAATTTTCGGAGTTTAGAAACTTCGCGATTTCGGCGAAAGCTAGTTGAAACCCCGTTGAGTTTATCTGTCAAAGAAGAAGTTGTCAAACCAAACCAGCCTACAGCATGAACTGAATGAACTTCAATTTATTTTGAGCTCTTCTTAAGATGTCAAAACAATGGTTGCATTTTACTAACATAGTAACATTTTACTTACTTATCAGGCCGGCTACCCACGAAAGGTCCGAGCCTGAGCAATTGCTGCCTTCCATCGTTGACGGTCATAGAGAAACATTTTCACACACATAAAAACAAAAAACGGACTTCTTTTCAACATTTTCCCACTCATTATAGTTTTTGCAACCTTTTACTGCACATTATGGCAATTTCCTACATAATGCCCATTGTTAATGAAATAAATCCATTTGTCTTTCATCAATTTGGAATTCAATTCTTTATTTTTTAATACACGATATTGAATTGTGATGTACATAGGATTAAGCAATGTCAAAAACGAAACCTGAGTGAAGTCACAAAACAAAAAGATGGCGGTTTTGACAAGCTGTCCAGTACACCTTATATTCCTCCCACCATGGTTTTGCCCTCCCCATTGACAGCTAATGATATTTGAACACACTTCAACTCTGTGAATTTACGGATCAGGATGTAATAAATGCCTTAACTAATCTTAAAGTAAATTACAGCCCAGGCCCCGATGGGGTCCCGGCTGGTATTTCAAAAAAAAGGAATTGGAATTCGCTTTATCGTCCACTAAGAATTATCTTTAATCAATCCCTAAAAATGGGTGAATTTTTAAATGAATGGAAGTATTCTTTTCTGACGCCTATATATTAAAGCGGTTTAAGGCAAAAAGTAGAAAACTATCGACCAATATCCAAGCTTTCATCGATACCAAAGTTATTTGAAAATATTGTAAAAGAAAAATTATATTTCATGATAAAAGAAATTATTTCTAATAACCAGCATGGCTTTATGCAAGGCAGGTCTTGTACAACTAATTTATCATTATTTTCAAATTACATTTATACAAATTTAGAAAATCAATTACAAGTTGATGTACTTTACACCGATTTCTCGAAAGCCTTCGATAAAGTACATCACACTTTGCTTTTAAACAAACTAAAGTCTTTGGGATTCCATTCGTCAATGTTAGAGAGGTTTTCCAATTACTTTAAGGACAGGAAGCAATTGGTAATGATCGATAGTTTTAGATCTCGAGTAATAAAAGTTACATCGGGCGTTCCACAAGGTAGCCATATGGGGCCATTACTCTTTCTATTGTTTATAAACGATGTTCACGAAATTTTCAAATATTGTAAAATTCTAACATTCGCAGACGACTTTAAATTGTATTTATCTATTAATAGTTTAACTGATTGTAATAATTTCCAATTGGATATACATGCACTAGTGGAATGGTGCAAGCACAATGGACTAGAGCTGAATATTCAAAAATGTAATATCTTTACGGCATATCGAATTACATCCCCGATTGTCTATGATTATTTCATAAATGATCATAGACTTAGTCGCCTAGAAGAGGTTAAAGATCTGGGTGTAATTTTTGATACTAACTTAAATTTTGCATCACATTATGATTATACAATTGCGAAGTCTAATGCTATGTTAGGTTTTCTGAAAAGAAATAGTAGAGATTTTCGGGATATAACTAGTCTTAAGTCCATCTATTGTTCGTTAGTCAGACCGTATTTAGAATATTCTTCCATCATTTGGGATTCGCCATATGATACACAAGAACTCAGATTCGAAAGAGTACAAAAAAAATTTCACGAGATATGCTGTCCGTAAATTGTATTCCTTCGAAGAACTCCCTAATTATGATGATAGATGTAAAATAATAGGCTTGCAAACCTTAAGTTTCAGGCGTAAGGCAGCGTCAGCCATGTTCATCCGCGATATTATTAATTGCCGTGTAAATTCACCAGACTTACTTTTTCTCATGAATATATATGCTCCCCAAAGATCTCTTCGGATGAGAAATTTACTATATGATAAGAGGCATAGAACCAACTATGGTTGTAATGAACCTATTACAAGGTGTATAAACACTTTTAATGAACTTTGCAACGAAATTGATTTTAGCTTGTCTCGATTGGAGTTTAAAAAATTGATCCATGCACTATGCTATAATTAATACTGTTTATTTGATGTAATCTGTGAGATGCAAAATCGGTAGATGATCCTTAGTCGCGCAGCAAAATCTGCTGTGTAAAGCGATACTGAGAGTTAACACTTAGAGAACGTAGTGTTTTGTGTACTCTGTGATGGGGAAAAGAAAAACGTCGGTGGGTGATTCATTAAGACCTGTTTTTTTTAATTTTAAATAAAATACACACATGTTTGGATAGTGGAGGCTAAATATATTAAGGTCTTAAAGAACTGTGCCTGACATTTAGCTTTTAATATAATTTTGTCTGCGATGATGCCGTACAAGGTCTATTCGAAAGGTCCAATTTTGGATCACTGCTTCCAGCGTTGTGACTGGCATTTGCTCAATTACGCGACTTATGGTGGCATTCAAATCCTGGATCGTAGCTGTCTTATCGGCGGGGACTTTTTATCTTTTCATCTAATAACCTACACTGAGCCTTGAATTCTGAATTCTGAATGAAGGTAATAACGGACTCAATGACGGCCAATTATGCGAACCATATCTTTCACAAACCGCTGATTTTCATAATACAGCTGAATAATTTGGTGACGCGGTTGAGATGTGAGTCTTGCCATGATGATTTGTCAAAAAATACTCAATACGAATAACTTCACAGCACGATGTCAGTTATGCGATCTGTCAAATAACAAACATATCGAAACAAAACAGGTCTAAATGAATCACCCTGTCGTCTTCATTGGGACACAGGTTACTACATAGCCTCAAATTACTTCTGAATGGTATAAAAAAGAGGAGGAACTGCTTGCTTTCTTCCCGATTTATATACCTCTAAGACACGATCTAATATCTGACGCAGCATTTTACTCCCGGATACCAATAATTTGATCTGTCATCATGCTTATCGCTTTCGGCTTCGTGTAGCAAGATGGTAGGATGATCATTCTGTATAGCATGGTGGCGGTGTATTAAAGAAGCAGCACGTCCCCGACACGGGCCTATCTGCTACACCACTTGTATTGTGCGTGCTGGTGAGGAGACCCACAGTTTTATGCCAACTCGGAACGCTGAAGTTTGAGAAGCTTTTCCTCCGCGCAGGCTAAGTCTGCGAGCATTGTCATGACTCATGACTCTAGAGAGAGTTGAAATCGTGATTTATGAAATTTGTTCTCGTCGGTCATCGAACTCTGATACCCAGCGTAGGAGTGGACGCACCTACACACAAGGCCAAGTACAGTGGGTGATGACTAGCTCTCGATGATGAATCATGGCTGCGCCTATGTGATGTCGAACTAGGTGCCTCTCTATGCATGTGAAGGAAGTTCATCAGATAACTGATGGAGGGTGCTGACAGATGACGATTTTCGTGGTTTTATCCAAAGTACATATGTAGATTTGGGATGAAGCATATATCACAGGCCGAGAAGACGATACATAAATTCAAGCTTTGGTTAGGAGTTCATGAAAAGAGCCAAACACGAAGACATTTCATAGGAAAAGACATGGCCCACCCTCGAGAGTAGACGCATATGACTCAGAAGACAAGACAAAGTGGTACGGTTCGACTTGCACTTGTGCTTGGTTGATTGGTTTAAGTGGCTATCCGATTTGCCTCAAATCGGGTACAAGTAGCGCAGTTGCGCGCCGTTTTGATACCACACCTCTTTAGAGGAGGTCATCAGTCTTTCTTTTAGTGCAGGAGGGTCAGGTTTTCCTAGAGACTCTGTACTTGGATGAGCTAGTCCACCTTCTACTAGCTAAGGACAAGTGTTGGTAGATGGCGTATTTGAGGTGGTTGATTGGGGGGCCTACCAACTCAGTGGGGGCGTTTCCGGAAGCTTCGTTCCCTCTATGTTGCTGTGGCCTAGAACACTTGCTAATGGCCTGTTTGAGGTCCTCTTTACACTGCTGCAACAATTTAGAGGAGTGTATACTGAGGAGATGGTGCTTATGGCTGCTGGGCTGTCGATACAGATCGCTGCAACTCCAGCATAGGGGCAGCTACTTCTTGGGTCTTCTCTGATCGCCAGTACTTTAGCCTGCAAGATACTCTTGTGCTTGAGTGGCAGGGTGGCACGATGAAGGACGGATCTACGAGCTCAGTGCCCAGTTCCAATGGAGTTTGTTTTCATCTTCGGCATAGCCATTAAAACTTCCCCTTGGCACGTTTTCGGAGAGTTGAGGCAACAATGTCACATCAGCACGAGTGATTGCTGTGGAAGCTGAGTCCATATCTAATCCGATGATGAATATGAAGGTCGGAAGTCCGTCCTTGCAGTCATCGTTGTCGCAGATGTCCGTCAGAATTTGAAATATCATCATCGTCAGTGACACAGTGTCCGGGCATCTCTTTTCAAACTTCGACGTAATTCACGCAATGTCTTGACAACGTCGTGAGAATCGGTGGAAGATCTAATTTGACAGTTTGTTTGTATGCAGCTGAATTGCTGAACTCGCGCATTTTTCCATTTCGTCGATTTTGAGAACTTTAAACACACTTCGGACAGATGGATGCGGTTGCACTCGCACGTCTATGAGTACTTGTATCGGCAGCGTTTCAAGGACTGTGCCTGCTTCCAACAAACTACGTATAGCAGTGGCACTCGTCTGTCTGTGGAAATATATCAACGTTTTCCAGGCAGTAACAATGAGAGGCAAGGAGGAGTTGTTATGACGGAAGGACTATGTGATACTTGACAACGATATCGCCATTTGTGCTGATAGACAGATTACAATGACATCGCTTGATTCAGTATCTTTTTCTTCAAGGACTGGTCAAAGTAACCGAGCAATCATCATTGAGGAGGCAACATTCATGCCAACTGGGCACTGCGATATTCCGTGAAGTTTTCTTTCCAAGAGACCAAGAATTGCTTGCTCGTCGTGCTGCTTAGCCTTCAGCTTTCAGCTCCGTATAGCCAGGCGGCAGGATACAGTCTTTGTAGAGCACTATCTCAAGGAATTTCGAACAAAGCACTTAGGATAATCTGAAGTATCAGTAGTTTTGCACGAATGATTCCCTAAATAGCACGAAAGTCATCGTTCGTTTGCCGGGAATCAAGGCTATACCGCAAGGAATTTGGTATTTGGAGGACTGGTAAATGCGTCGCGTATTCCTTATTCAATTTTACATTCGTCCATTCCCATTGTCTGATCTCCTCCATGACATGTCCTCAACCGACGCATTCCATCCAATCCACCATTACAACGCAAGCGGCCAGTACTTTAATCACCCGCCTGCGTTTGCAAGTCATTTGAGAAAAATAGACGCACTTCATGTCACTCGAGAAGCGACTCATTTCAGACCTCATTCAACGTCGCACGGTATCGAAGGTGTCACAGCACTTCTGAAGGCCAAAACCGAGGGTTGAATAATTAAAAATCAACATTTCCTTAGCCATCTCCATTTCTCAACAGCAAAACGTCGAGCAATGAGCGAATGAGCCAAAAGAGAAATTGCATAAATTGGGTGGATGTTCCTAATTGGTAGACATTTCCACGTCCTTCTCTGTCAAACGCGACCAACTGTCGATGGAAGCGCGGCCCGCTGCCTACCCTCCACCACCACCAGGGGGATGTGCTCCCTCATTCACTTTGCATAAACATCCACGACTGAGGACGGCAGCTCCCTCAGTCCTTTGAGCCAACGTCAGAAAGTATGCATTTCCGAAAATCTCCTTTCAAGGGCTGAACGTCCTCTTCATTTTGAATAATACATGCTAAGTGGGAAGCACACACATGTGCGTGTTTCTTCTTCGCTCCCCGACGGGTTTATGGACTTCATCCTTTACAAGCTGGAAAGTCTGTTATTAACGTTGCCCACCGCGGGTGGATTCAAATGTTCGGTGAAACAATGCAAAACATTAGGGGGACCGCAGTGGCTGTGCATGCATTTGCTTGTCGTTTCGGGTCTCTTCACGTCAAAATGGAAGACTGTGAGTTCAGAAAACGGTGGAACATGTTCTTTTGATGAAGTCAGAAGGTGTGGTTACTTTTGATGAGTTCTGGGTACTTTGAAGACAGAAGATGGTTTCCATTAGTTGCGGGTACCTTGAAGGTGAATTGGAGGCATTCCGAGAAAAATAAATACAAATTATTACCAGGTACTAAATTTCAATGGCGGCCGTGGCGTTGCGTGGATGTGAGTCGACGCACTTGTACCCCCGTGTCTGGGTTCGATTCCCAATGCGACCGAAAATAACTTTCACAGCCCCACCACACTCGAGTCACTGGCAATGTGTAAGAGTGTAACTGCCTAGAAAAAGCTTCTCAAACTTGGCCGCTCGGAGTCGGCATAAAATGTAGGTCCCTTCAACTCGTGGGGTCTCTCGCTAGGCCTTGGCACTCTACGGGCTGGAGCGCCACCCACATACCAAATTTCAGACCTTCATCTACGTTAAGTTTGGAGTGCAAATCGAATTTTGAACCAATGTCTCTGACGGAGGAAGGAAGTCAACTGCATCGCCAACACTTCAGACCAACTTTAAAGTGCTTAGGCCTGACTGCTGACAATGAGATGATGCTAAAAAGGATGTAAAGAGTGACCAGATATCAATCATAGTGTCAAATTTCAATTGTTATCTTTCAACAGCTGTCTTAGTTGACCAATGATCATTTTATCATGTATCTCTTCACTCTTACCGAACAAAAAAATGCCGACTCTGTTGTATACACTGATCGTGAACTTTCTCTTGACATCGGTCGTCATCATAGCAGTACACTGTACAGACAACACCGTGGAGAAGTTTGAGCGTGTACTCACTCTTTCGGAACCACCACCAACTCTCTTGTCAGACTCACACTAATGGTGGACAGCACTAAACATACGTGTCAACTGCAATACACTCAACTGGGTGCAAGGACTAGCCTGCAAGAAGGGGAAGGAACTGATACATTGCCTTCAATGGATGAAGAACCAGCGAATAGATGTGACAGTAGGAACGTTTATAGCATCACCAAGCAACCCATTGGTGGTCGGAACTCTAAACAACACTCGGTGAAGACTGATTTCGGGTGAGGATCAGCTCCCTAGTTGGAGAAAGCATTTCGCTATTATCTTAAGCCACTTAAGCGAGGAAGTGGGATGATCTTGAAGTCTGTCGCAAAAAATCTTAGAAGTAGCAGCAATCAAGTCCTTCAAGACAAACAAGGCGGTGGGCATTGATGGTATCCCTACCGAGTTATTTCAAGCGGCTCGAAGTATATCAGCAGATTTGATGTCCAAGGTCCAAAGTGGAGTTTGTCCAGGGTGCATATTGTCGTCATTTCTGGTAGTATCAGCGCACTAAGCGTTAAAGTCGCGCCCAACTGAACAAGGCCGTGTAGGAAGGTCAGAAAGTTGACAATTAACCTGAAACACCTTGACTACACTGACGATGTTTCTAGATCGTGGGCCATCAAGTGAAGCAAGTGTGGCCTCGGCTAACCGAGGTGGCACCGAATTGGTTTTGTGCAGCGGAGCCTTAACAAAGACTGTACCTGAGGCATGATACATAGGTGGTGACTGAACTTCACAAGTCAATTTTAAGAGGATACGATTACGAACCCATTATGCGGCTTCTATAGTCGGGTTTAGTGACCAGTTTATACAGAGTCTATTGGGCTGTGTCGGGATCTATATGTTTTCCAGTAAGACTAGGCATTAGTCGGAAAACTACATTCGCAACGGATTGTTAGGATATTCGTCCCACAAATTCTCGACAATTCTGGTTTGACTTCGGTCGCAAAACAGATTGAAGAAGATTGGAGGCGCTGACAATCTATCATCAAAGAAGCTGTCACTGATATGTACGACACACGAAGCCGGAGTTTTGCAACGAAGACGGACGAGTGGGTGGGTATCGGCTTCTACTCCAAGGACCTAAATATTGCCCCTCTCATTCGAACTCGCAGACTACTGTAGCGATTTCCTGTCAGAAACCATTGCAATATAAGCCAGCTGCACAGCTTCTTCGCAGGCTTCAACTGGTTCTAGGAATAGTCAATCCGAATGGTACCGAAATGGATCTATATTGGCCTGAGAGTCACCAACTAGACAGAGATTTTGGGCAAAATGATGGAAACATAGCCGCCGTAGAGGACGGACACTGAAAGGTTGATCGGCTTATTTGAGACTCCGTACTCCGTATAAGATTGTGTTAATGGAAGAATTGAAGATGAGCGAGCGTAGACAAGGCTGTGAGTTCGTTAATTGGCCGCTGGAAATATTGGACGTAGATCCAGATTTTGGACAAAAAGTCACGGACAAGGTTTATTTTTGAGTCAACGAGCAAAATTGCACTTTTTTGAGCGAACACAATTCCCAAGTGTTCGACCAAGGCTCAATGAATCAACAAAGATTGACTGTTTGGTGCGGTTTAAGGTACGGCGGCATTATCAGAACATATTGCTTTCGAAATCAGGAAGGAGACCCCACCCCTACCGTCAAAGGTCTCATGTATGGAGCCATTTCTGTTGCCAAAGTTCGACAACATCGATATATCCGAGCTGTGGTTTCAACAATATGGCTCTACATGCCACACAAGCAAAGCAACGACCGAAGTTTTGAGGGAAAATATAGTCGACTTGGTCATCTTACGGCGAGTATTCATCAATTGGCAGTCGCGACGGGGCTTGACAGCACTTGATTATTTTCTCTGGAGCTACGTCAGAGATCATCTCTGCTAACAAGCTAGAACGAGTTCGAGGCCAACATTCGAGGCGCTTTTGCCAGAATAACGTCTCACACAGAAATTGTACCAACTGCTAAAAGTGTACATAATGGCAAAAAAGTGGCTTCAAAATAAAATCAGGATCAATTTTATAGCTCAAACCATTGTTGTTTTATTTAAATTTATTTTCCTATCGTTCTTATCTGGTGACCCTGTACTTATGCCATAAACGCAGTCTCTCAGGCTTTCTGGGAGTATTCCAACATTTTTAGCAGTGAGGCTTTGGCCTAGGATTAAGTGCACTCTTCTCCTTGTCCTGAAGAAGTCGTAGTAGTAGGAGAGCTTTACGTGCGCATCTGGATAACCCTGGGCGCATGGATGTCACTAGTTCAGCAGCGCTACAAGCTTGCCATTGTGCACCAGTGGTCTATCGCAGTCTCGGTGGCAGGCGCCCTTGCCATTGTCATTTAAGGTGTACATGTAGCCAAGGTCCACACGCAAACTGTTGTTGCTGTGCTACTCTCTTCACATTTCGTATGACACCATGCCGTCCAGCGTTAGAGTTCCGCAGCCCGAGACGCACCAGCTCGTCGTCCTCCTATTAGTCGCGCATAGTCGTAGTCTAACTTATCTGTGACTTCGTTGAACTCGATGGACTCCTTGATGCGCACCAGTAGGATGTGGTTGGAATACGCCGGATGGTAGCAGTTGCAGTGCCTGACGACCTTGCCGGGAAAGTAGTACTTGGCAGTGGCATTGTTGGTGAGGTCTTAGGGAGGACCTTTCTCTTATCCTGTATAATATCTGGTGTCTGCAACACAACGCAATGCGACGCGATTATGACCCTTCTCGCAAAAGTGACGCGTCAAAATAGTTTGCAGCCACACAATCAAAAATTGGACAAGTGAAGCGAAAAAATTCAAAAGATCTTACCAAAGCCTGCTTTTTAAAAAGGTATCGAGTGTGGAAATTAGAAAAAAAAGTATGTCCTGTTTAGTGAATTTCTCCACTGACTTGATGGATCGAGGATCGGTGTATTTAAGAACTGAACGGCAAAGGAATGCTCTGAGAAATTTGGTCCTAGAAATCTTCCAAAATTTTTGTGCGGGACCTTAATTCAAACCGATTTCTGTCTCTGATTAAAAAGTTATTCAGTCCAAGACAACTCCTCACCAAAATGACTGTTCCCCTTCACATCCGATTCCATTCATCCATTCAGACTTCCGATTACATTCCCCTGGGACACGTTCCACAACCAATACGGAACCCTAAAGTCCCTGAAGTGCATGGCGAACCAATGACGAATGGTTGGAGGGTTGGCACGACCATTCCGCTGTTTTTGGTGATTTGCGTCAATTCCCAGCATAATGCGCTTAAATTCAGCATTTTCTCGTCTAATTATTCATGTTGGCGCACTTCAAAGGATCGTCGGCGGCCTGGCCTGGTCCACGTTTGTGCAGACGGGTGTCACAAGCATTTTCTGTTTCAATTTTCATGAGTTATGTGCCTTTTATTAGTTCACCCTAGCGCACACACGCACACATAAGCTCCACCTCACGTCGGAGCTGTATAATTGTGTCTCGTCGTGGATAAGTAAATCACTCGATGGAGGGTATCCTTTCGTTCTTGCGTTGCGAAAATATTCGTAATTACCAATCCAAGGGCTGCTCGTTTGTCATCCGAAGATTCCCCGTGCAAGGGGCCGGATGGGGAGGGGGAGGGGGAAGTAAGGTAAAATAATATTATCTGGCTGAGAACGATAAGGAGATTCCCGGAATGGCTTCATGAGTCCCGGCAAAAGCTATTTATTGCATTTGTATACCGAGAAGGACGTTAACTCGGGTGAGGCTTCTTCAATTTATTCTTGTTGCTTTTGATAACCCTTTTGGAAGCACACGTGCTGCTTCCATAATGAACTGGAATCCGAAAGAAATCTCAAGTAGCCTTGTGCTTTTGGACGGGAAAGTGTGGCATGAACGAAATGAAAAGCCACGGCACGGCGATTGGGATGACCGACAGGGAGCTTGATTCGAATTAATTTCTTTTTTTTTCCCCCGAGATCCTGCGGGTTGTAAACAATTCTAAAGGAGCCGATAGCAGCCTCTATCCTTGGGTTGGAAAAGGTTTTGTTTACAGCTGGACAACAGACGATGCCAGCAACGGGACGACGAAAGTCTTTTCGGAACACTTTTGCAGCCACTCACTCGAAAATGTTATTTGATTGAGTTTTAAAAGGAGCAATGGGAATTCTTGGATTTCCTTTTTAAACTGTTGTGATTTACCGAACGCATGTCTGACTGAAAAACAAGGCGTTCATTTGCCATCACTACTGTCAGCTGAAAGCTTGGCTGCAAAATTAAGTTTCTTGTCACGAAGCTACTTCAGACGAACGCGCGCGGGAGGAATGAAATCATGACTGTTTGCTCACAGATCTCCTCGACTTCACATCCATATGTGCAATTTAAGCGCACTTAATTCATATTTCTTGACATAAACATGTCCTTTATCAAGCGGAATTACACGCACGAATATGTATGATAAACTGAAATGAATGGCGAACCAAGGCTTCACACGTTTGTTATGGTTTTTGTCGCGAACATTTTGCCATGCAGTGAGTGGAAAATTAACAAAGCTGTTAAGAATTAATTATATTTGCCCTTAAACATGGTCATTAAACAGACAAAAAGATGTAAACGTGTGAAAGTGAAAGCGCTTCTGGAAGGCATTAGAAAATAGTGTCGTTTCGCATGTCTGATGGCTTGGGTGTTACTGCTGCAGTGGAAGGTTGTGATTACACGTACGCATCTAAAACTGAGGCGTGAAATAGTCTTAACAGACATAAGAATGAATACAGTTACGCCGGACTATTACTACTTTGAGGGAAGTAGTTACTCATAAAAACGTCACGAAGAAAATCACGTGACAGGTGCTACTTCAAATTGAGCAATTGTCGTGGAGGTCGGTTTTCAAGAGGAATTTAAGAAGAAGATGTACAGAGCAGCTCAATGCTTTTCTAAGAAATAAAAATCACACAAAATTATGTTACAAAAGTGCTTGTTTCTAGAGGAGTAGATGTCACAATATACCACAGCAACACATGTGGAGAGATGCTTTCATGCTCATCTTCACACACTTCATACAACCTCAACAATTATGTACCCTGCAACATTTCATTTTGTCACAAATCGTCACAAAAATCGTGTGAAATCAAGAATATGTACTTCATGGGAAGCAGCTGTCTAAAAGAGAGTTGCCAAAAATGTTAAATCACCACGTCATACATGATGCCTTATGTAGACTATTGTTTAATAAAATGAATGAAAAATTAATAAATGTTGCTTCTTAATTAATTAATTAAAAATTCAAGAAATTTGCAAAAAGCCTAATAAACTAGAGGAAGTGTACTCGGTAGGTTAGGTTAGGTTAGGTTAGAGTGGCTGACTGCCGGCAGATGACCGTCACACTGAAACAAAAGTACACCAATCAACTAACGGGTGCGGAACTAGTCCCTTTTCTGGCGAGTTTGTCTGCATCACAATTCTCTGGAATGTCACAGAGTCTCAGCACCCACATACGTTTGATCCTAAAATGCTGGTCCATCCTCTTAAGAGATAGGCGGCAATTCAGGAAAGACTTAGATTTAAAAGTAACGGCGGTCAGAGATTTGATTGCTGCCTGTCCGCTTGTCCGAACAGATGACAGAAATTATATTGGTTTTTAGGACAGAGCTCCATTTATCGCTATGGTCTCTGCTTGAAAAACGCTACAGTGATTTGGTAGACGGAATGACAGTTCCATATTTGGATCCTTAAAATATACATCCCTTCGATCCATTCCGTGTATTCACAAATATATGCAACTTAGGTGACAAATGTACCCTTGACCATCATAAGAAACTACATGAAATAGTTGATGTTCAGAATGATCTCATACTCCTTACATAGTACAAAACAAGAGCCGTCTGTCCCGATGTACGCTTAAGTCCCACAGTGTACTCAACGGATTTTAATGCGGGTTTCACTAAAAGATAGAGGGATTCAGTGACAAGGTTTATACGCTGTGTCAACTTGTTGAAATATGACGGTAATTGTTCAAGCTAAGGCGATAGTTAACCGTCGCACTTTTGACAGTCACATTCGAGTAGAGCAGAAAATGAGTTATGCTTCGATCGAAAAAAAAAATCGCATTTAAGTGGTATTTGAGAAACATCAACAAAAATTGTACTATTGGTTTGAAGTACGATGAACATATTTATGTATGTAGTAGGATGTTGTTCCACCAGAAGTATATTTGCAGCGGTCGATTCTTTGATCACAATTTTCGACGAATGCGGCAACGGCAGCTACATATCTCGCGTTCAATACAGACTCTGAGCTCATTTAAAGACGCCGGCTTATTGACATAGATGAATGACTTAACGTAGCTCCTGTCTATCTAGGCGGCCAATTGACAGAATCATTTCACGATATAACACTTTCATCGAATTGAGTTTCCAATAAGTCGACTGTTATCCCCGCTGTGTGGCTTGTGGCAGAGTTTGATCAAAGAAATATCGCTGCAATATACTCTGTAGCAATCTCCATTAACCTTAACTTTGCGGCCAATATCAACAACGGAATGAAAACCACATTTGTTGTGGATAAAGTTGTGTTTATTGAAGCACCTCACTCTGTTTTTTTGACGAAGCTGCTTAGCCAAAATCGCGCATCATCACCAAAAGATGATCTATCGACAAAGTTGGCCATCTTCTTGGAACATTCCCAGAGCTCAATCCGAGAACGTAGGTCGCTTCACATGGTCGATTGACTTCAGTTATTGAGTTGAGAGTTGTGTGCAGGCCAAAGCCATTTTGCCATAAAATTAGCCAATTCTTGAGAACGCCGTGGAATCGACTGTCTAAATTCCTTCCCGACAGTCGCTTGAACGGTAACAATATCCTGCTCACTGTTACCAACCCGTTGGCTACCTAGTAGATAAACATCCAGAAGTGAAAATTTAGCTTCAAATTTGTTTACTAGACAATGCCTTACTTGTCTGCTGTGAGTTAAGACCAAGAATGAGGATGAATGCTTTAAAAGTTGCCGTCATCGACTCGACATCGAATATTTTGGAAGATAAGAAGCTATATTTATTTGCAGCCGTTCTTCGTTCGTGAGCTTCACCATGATGAAAATGTTCGTATTTCCTGAATGTTGAAAATTGACAGCTTGGTCATTGGTTTAAAGGTTCGTTCAGAGCGAAAGTTCAAAGTTGTCAAGCCCCAATTGGAAAACAGGTTTAAAACTAAAAAAAAAACTGGGCAATTGCTTCGATCTAATCATCGTATTTCAAAAGGATGAAAGTAAGAAGGTGCAGTTGAACAGGCTAACAAACTCCTTCAATGCAACAAAAAGTTGCTGTCTATGGTTGTTGCAGCACTGACTGTCTATCATCTGAATTACCATGAAATTAAAAAGAAGTCTAACCAACGACTTGATATGCAGAGGCTGCGGCGACGAGGAAAGGAACAGTGTTCTAAAGGAAGTCACAAGAATCACTTGGCAAATGCTACTCAAATTCAGTCATAAACATTTTGAGGCGAAAAAAACATCACCATCATCACGTCACAAAATCTTGCCTATGTTGCTGATGTCTAATCTAAGGTGAAAGAAATATAAGAAGTTTTTTTTTTCAAAATTATTGGAAAAGTTTTTAAAAAACGTCACGAAAATATTTGTGACATGTGGAACTCTGGAACAAAATTGGTGCTCTAAAACATGGCGCTACATTTAATTCATCCTGACATCCAACGCAGATGGCCATCGCTTGCTGAGGAGCCTTCTGCTGGAAGAAACGTCACGAAAATTTAGTGACAAATAAACTTTGACCACCAACAAATGTATACAAAAACTCATTATCTCGTAAGACACAAGGGAAATTAAACTCAGTGGATTTTTACTGAGAAGAATATCATTGAAGTAAATAAACCGTCACGAAAATTAAGTGACTAACATCCGTCACGTCACGATGAAAACCGATTCTTGATCACTTTCAAGTTTTTGAGCAGAATAATGGAAGAAAGTGGATGGAATTACCATTTTTTTAAATCGTCACATTTGTCACTTTTGTGACGAAGAAATAAATCTAGGTACTTGAGGCAACTTTAAAGTTTGTTGGTTCTTTAAGCTCAATTTTGTTTCGCATGCGAGCAACGCAGCACTCCCTGGTTTCCTCTAATCCATAACGAGGCTCTCAGGCCCTGGCCAAAGCCTTGGCTGAGGCTGAGAAAGATAAGAAAATCCCATCACGACAGGTGTTGTTGTCTTTTCCCCCAAACGAGTCTACAAACCCCCATCTCCGAAGGCGAAGACGATGGCGCCGAGGGCGACGGTGAGGCCGAAGGCGAACGCCCATCAATGTGAAGTACACCAGAGATCGCAGTTGTTCCAACGAATGAGTTTATTTAATGCGCCTTCTGAAGGATCTTAACGATGTGCCTCTGAAGCACAGCGAAATATAAATCCTCGTCATGCCCTTCACACCCCGTAATCCCGTCGTTTAAGCCAGTGATTTGACGACAACACAACACACAAAAATGACACTCAGTCTGCTGTGACAAATTTGCACACATTCCCCGTGCCCATGCCAGGTCTGACTGTGGATGATTTAATCCCCGCCACACAGACTCAATCCTTTGACAAGCGCGAGAAAGTGATACTTTTTGATAATCATCCGTTCCCACACCTTTGCACCTTGCAGAGGCACACACAGACTTTGTAGCGCTCCAGCACCTCGGCGATGAGGGCGCATAAAAATTTCATTCGTTCATTTTTCATTTTTCATCTCCCCACCCGACACCCGTACAATTTCATTCGTTGAGCGCTGGAAAATTCCATCGCAACACCCTTCCTGATTTATAAGTCCTCAGGGATCCTCAGGTACATCGCCGTCGTCGTTGTGTGTTGTGTGCTGTGTACGGTCCTCGTCGGTGCTCGACTCGGGTCGACTCAGTTGGCAGGAGCGACATTCCAACACATACTCGTTACGTACGGCGAGTAGCGACAAGTACTTTAAGCGAATAATTATTTCCAATGTCAGCGGGGATACACACAACAGAACTTCAACCCCAAATGCCAACGCCATCGCTGAAGCCAAAGCGAAAGCTAACGACATCAGCCGTGTACGTGGGTGCATTTCGCTTCACCTGAACACGCCTGAGCAGCCAGGAAGCCCTCTCAAAGTCGCACATTCGTACGTATCCTGCATGCAAGTGCACGTGTGATGTTTGCTTCCATCCACAGCCCCCATCGCACCAGACTGCCAGCAAAAACCAACCGCCACCCAACTACAGCCAGCCTTCGTCTTCGACTTTAAGGAGAATCCAAATTAATTTCATTTCTGTGAATTGCACAAACCGCAAACATGAAGACAAGTCAAATGTTTCCTTTGGATGTCGGCGTAGCGTCAACAGCAGACGTGCGAGAAGAGAGGACACGAGGACACACAATGCTGATGGAAGGGAAGTCGGTTTCTCATTTCATCCGAGGCGTACGCGGCTCGTAAAAGTTCGGTGGCGGCGGGGGAGGGCGTGAGCAAAGCCGCTGTCCCGCAACGCAAACTTTTATTACGAGTGAGTGCTGCGAAAGCATCCGCAAGGCGTCACTGATCTGGGGGGATTTCAAGTGGAGCCCAAAGCCGACTAATATCCCATCCTAACTGCTGCAATTAAAACTTTAATAAATCCCCTAACACTCCACGCCACTCGCCCACCACCCCCGCAGCAGCACTTAGACCTCGAAAGTGTCTTATTTGTGGCGAAAGATAAGCGAACGCTTTTGCAGACAAATTGGCTTGGCGCCAAGCGGTGCTGGGTAAGCGGATTAGATTGCATCCCCACAGATGGATGGATTCGTTTGCATTACGAGTGCAATCGAAGAGAGGACGTGCAGCTGGACAATGGGCGTCCAGTGAATTTGCATACTCCGCTTGGATGAGGGCCATTATGAGGAGGAAGCCGTATTGATTTGGGGGTTCCTTGGACTTGGTCAAGGGCTGAGCAGACATGCACTCCATGTCCTGGGAAATGACGATTGCTGCGTAACGAGCACGATTGGCCCGATTCCGAGTGGAGTTTCAATGGATTTTGGAAGAACGCAGTGTCTCTCCCACCCCGGGGAGAGATACAAACTCCCCAACGATGCCATGTTTCTGAATAATTGTTGCCAAGCTCATCGACACACATTTCATTCGAAAAACTGCTCCTCACACTTAAACAGAGCCCCACTCCCCACAGTGAGTCCAATTGCGTCATGATTACCGCTAAGACAAGGAACAACGCCCGAAATTTATTAGAGTTCTCCAAGAAGCCTCCAGGCCATTAGCTGCACAGATTTATTTTGTGCCATAAAAGCGTTCCTTCGAAACAAAGCCATTGTTTGGCCGCCGCCCTAGCGATGCAATAATTTATTTTTTATGAGTTCCGTAAAGATAAGCCGCAGATAGGCGAACGCTATTTTAATTGCTCCGCCGCGTGCATAAACTGCGCAAAAATATCGCCAGATTCTGCTGACCCACCGTCCGATTTCCTCGACGCTTGCATTTGCATAGCCTTGACATTGCCCGACACGCTTCGTGTCACAATGCCGCCGCGCATTAATTGCCACCTCTGCGTCAATCCATGACGTCGCTTCTATTGTTCGCCGTTCGCCGCGCCGGTGAGGCGGTTTCTCACGCTTTTGTGTGCTTTTTCGCCGGCGTGCATCGCTCAGAGGCGGCCATTGAACTTGACTCAGCTGCGAGGCGGTTGGACCGGGCTGGCTGTGGCCCGGTTTAGGAATCGAAATTATTTCTTGTTGGCTCACCTCCAGCTTCCAGCGGGCACTTGGGCCCCTGGCGTGTCTTCGGATGATTGTGATTAAATTGAAGGGGCAATTATCTGTCGGTGGTGTAGCATGGCAGGGCCGCCGCCGCCGATACATTCGAAAGGAAATGAGGCTGGACGTCGGTTGGGACCAGTTGTGCTGTGGTATTTGAGGCGATGTTGCGTGACGATAATGACCACCGGCGAATGACGACCGCAATTACTTTGGGAGAAGTTAAGACTCTTTGACCATCACTTACGCGTAAATTAGTGCGGAGAGTTTGGTAATTTCCGAAAAGGATCTCTGGAGGTAGGGCGTTTCAGACGAGGCGCATCAACGTTCGCCCTGTTGATGTCGCAAAAGTGACGGGCGTCCTTAAGTATTGAAGGAATGCGAGCTGAAGCATAGTCTGTCTGAAGTTGGCAGATCGAGGGCATTCTGGAAAGTGCGTTGTGTTGGGAAGGTGATGGAGCTATGTGCACAAGAGAATCCTTAGAATTCTTAGCTGCAGGTGGTCACAAGCACAGTGGTCGCCAGCAGACGTCAATCAATCCGAATCAATAATCACTATCTTCGGTCTGGGATGACTCTTTTTTTGGGTTTTAGTCTTTCAAAGTGCCGTGGGCTTCTTCTGTGTCATTGAAGGACTCATTTTGACAATGGTTCAAAGATGTGATGTGGAAATGGAAACGCGCCGAATTTCCGTTTAAAACGAACGACTAGATATGTAGTTCCCTTGCACATCGTGCAACCACTTAGAATACCAAAACGTAACGAACGTTGCGAACAGCATTTATCGCAAGGAGCTGTTCGATGCGATGGCCGAATTCGATATCCCGGGAAAACTGATCCGGATTCGGAACACATACGCGATGCGCCCTTCAGTTCGGCTCATGGATTTCCGTTGAAAACCTGCACTCGATTTCGGCAAGGAGATGCGCTGTCGTGTGATTTCTTCAATCTGGTACTGGAGAAGATAGTGCGGAGGGCAGCTGGAAACACAGAAGGCACATTGTAGAAGTCGGTCCGACTGTTTCGGTACGCAGATGACATCGACATCGTCGCGCGTTCCCAACGCTTTTACGGCGATTGAAGAACAGGCGAAACGAACTGGTCTCAAGGTCAATGAGGACAAAACAAAAATATATGCGGTCAGCCAAAAAAGCTTTCCGTCGCACACCATCTTGGACAAAACTTCACGACGGACAGCTACAATATCGTGATAGTTAAGAAGTTTGTCTACCTCGTGACACGTGAACTCCACAAACGACATCACAGTGGAAATCCGTCGTAGATTCGCCCTTGTCAACCGGTGCTACTTTGGTTTGTCAAAAATCCTGACTCGAAGGATCAAAATCATGCTCCACAAAACTCTTATTTTGCCAGTCCTGCTCTATGGAGCCGAATCCTGGCTGGATATGCTTTCTCAATCCAATTCAATTATGGATCCTCCCATTTGTGTACACCCTACTAACCTGTCCATAATACTGATTCGACAATTCATGCTCATCCTCATCATCACCTTCTGATCCATATGATCCACTAAAGGGGTGGCGGGGGTGAAGCACGCTGTAGAGATCTCCAGGCTAGTCGGTCCTCCGTCATCCACTCTAACTCATCCGGAGCGGAACCAGGCGAGTTTTTGTACTTAGTCCAACCCTCCTGGGGCTGCCAAGCGGTCGCCTACTTGATAGAATCGCGTTTAAGGCACGACTTGGAAGTTGTGATGATGGGAAAATTCATACCAAACAACTTTGAGTTCTTTGCATACAGTCGCGTTTCTCACCCTATCACGGCGAGTAACTACCAAAACAGCACGAATAAATCTCATCTCGACAGCTGTCAGGTTGTATTCGCATTTTTATTCTTGCGGTCATTACTCAAATGGCATGACCATAGGTGAGAGTAGGAATACATGCTGAGTTGAAAACCACTAACTTGGCTTTGACACCCAGCTCGGCATTCCTGATTACAGATCTTACAAGCTGTTTTAAAATTTACCCGGCTCAGCCAATGCTACAGGAAGGCTCAGTATTACTCTTCCCATCACTCGAAAACCCTGAACCCTGAGATACTCAAACTTCTCCCCCTGCTTCAATGGGACACCACTAACATCGCTCTGATCCTCTTATTTGTCCACGTTTACCCTCATCTCAGCATCAGCACATACGGCCACAAACCTATCAAGTGAGCGCTGGTGATGTGAGGATAACTGAGTTATCCTGCAAAAAGAAGATGGCTTACCCTCAACTCTCCCAATGTGTAAAAGTCATTATCACGACTGCGCTGCAACATCTAATCCATGTTTATAATGAAACACGAGAAGTGGCAAGGCGGACCCGTCTTCCTTAGTTCCTGTATCCCCTTGTGGGGCATAGGGCCACACACACGACTACGCGCCATCGCGTTCTAATCTGGCAATGTGCCTTAACTCTTCCCCACTATTCTCCAAATGCCGCGCTAATCTCCACCGTTCTGCGCCATGTTTTCTTCGGAGCGACAGGGCTTCTGCCGTCCCGTGTTAAGAGGTTCCAGTTCGTATCTTGGTCCAATTACAATGGCCAGGGTAAAAGGTATTGATTTAGCATCGTTAACAGCTGCTAAAGTTTCTGTATAGAGACTTAAAAAGTGGACCGTCAATCCCTAACTCCTGCAGAACACTCAAGAGTTTACCTCGAGGAACCCCGTCGTATGCCTTCCCCAAATTTTCAAAAGGGCTTTAGACCAGGTTTGTGCACTCACAAGCCTTCTTGAGAACCATTCATAGAGTGATGAGCTGGTCGGTTATGCTTCATCCGGGACGAAATCCCCCATCCCATCCTGGTGTCGACCACAGCTCTAGAGCGCGACCCCAAGACCTTTGCGCAAACGTTTCCAACAAGACTTAAATAATATATGACCCTATAGAGGCAGCCATCTCTTTTGTCCCCTTTTTTGAAAAGAGATACGTTGCGTCACGTTTCGTGACGCCACAAAATAGCGTTGTGCAGCATATTACAAACTAAATGTTATGCATTTGTGACGCATAGACACCTGCTTGAACGACATCTTAGCAATGCAACATTATTCAGGGACATGTGTTTGAAGAACGTCACGTCATTACGCGTCACGCCACATTTTGTCAATAGTATACCAAAATACAAAGAGACAGTGAAGTATGGAAGATCATTGGACATAGTCATAGCCTCAGACCCCATTTACATCAGCAACGTGTCACGTAACACTGAGTAACATCCCCACATTTAGTGACGATGCGTCACAATTTTCGATGAAATATTGTAGCAACCTATTAAATTGCAAGGCATTAAATTCTGAGTATTATCTTCCATTATATTTTACGGAAAAAGTTACAATCGTCACGCATCAGCGTCACGAGAGCTCTCGGGCTAACAACGACCACCGAGTTAGATATGCTGGTACATTTGCTTCTTGTGGACATATGCGAGCAACCCCCGTCCTGTTCAATTGTCAAAGATGGTAAAGCCTTGCCCTCAATATCTGAATGAGTTCCGATGCAGCCGTAAGCCTGCTGGGTCTGTAGGCTCAAGGGTATACCGAGCACTGAAAGAGCCCATGAAACACGTAGAATGAGCCAGGCAATGGCATTAAATCAGGAGGCACCGTGAGCGGGAACTGCCAATCGAGTTTCTTTGAGCGTGCCAGTGGTACAAATCACAATGAACCCAGACCAGCGGCAGTCACTCTAACTTAAATTGTTCCCATCCCACATCCAAATGCCACTCATTCCCTTTAACAACCGAGTGAGTACTTTCAAAGCATCTCCTCGTCCCAGTAACACACTTTTCCGCACTCCATCAGGTGGACCACATCCAGGACCGTACGCTCCCACGCCGTAACACCCATGAACCGACCTAAGCGCGGCAACAATCAGAATCGATTACCCAGCCGCCAGTTGAGGCTACACTGTATCCCATCACCACCCGATCCGCGGACAATCAATTAGTCCCCAAAAGCTCCCACAAAAGGATTGAAAATAATAATTCGACTGTCAAGTAGCCTCCGGACTGACTACCTGCGCGGGAATCTCTTGCAGCCGGCTTGAAATTCTCCCCACGACCAGTGCACGCCAAGTGTGTAGGTAGCCAGGCACCCATCGCACTCCAGCTGAATACCAAATCACGGCACCACACCGCGCCGGAATTTTCAGGCACTCACTGCCAGTGTGCATGCAGTCGTGTCGTCGTGGCAAGCTAAACTTGAGGAGTTCGTCCCCCCGCTACTGCACTCGTGATTTGTGAGCGCACCCAATCAGGTTTCGCAATTTTCAGCTCATTTTCGAGTCCTTACGGTTCCGAAAGGCAAATAAACTGCCTCACTGAATTCGCTGGATGTCAGAATGGCCACGGCCACATACCGCGTCGAACCAAGCCCGACCAGGAACGGGTCGGAGTCCTAAGCAATTTACCGTGCATGTCTTGATTTAGCCGGGCCAGGCGGAGGGCGCGCGGTGTGGCGTCCATTGATGGGGAGTGGTTCGTCAAGGCAAGGCCTCTGCATCTGCTCCCTTCCACCCATCGTCGGTGGAAACGTGTTTCGAGATGTTGCAAGCACGTACGACGCGGTGCTGTCTTCTTGCCTCTTTGCTGGGCTATCTGATAGATACGTGCGCCTAGTGGAGAGGGCTATTAATTCTCCGTCGGTCCGTTGCTGGGGAGGGCAACCTCTTCGGCTTGCGGCAGTTTGTTGGCTTTGCCCAAGCGCTCCCGTTAAGCGCTAGGCAATCACGAACCGACAAACGGACGGACGGACGGAGGAGAAGAATTCGATTTGCGTTTGAATTTGTTTTCGTTTCGTTTTCCTTTTGCAACTGAACCTGCTGGTTGTGCAATTTATAGAAAACAGGATCTCTGGTTACTTTGATTGAGAGCCTCATCCGATGAAACAAAGCCAGGGAGAGAGAGAGACAGGGAGGGAATTTATGGGGACATGTTGCATGCACGCATTGCGATGGGGATTGATTAATTGACCGGCTGTGAGGGGGAAAGCCACTCCGGGAGGGTGTTTGATACCTAATCGATCGTCTCAATTAATAAGATGCAGGGGGGAGGAGAGACATTGTATACACGACATCGGAAGCGATTATGAGGAACTAATGGTTGGTTGGTGGGGCTCTGCAGAGACGAATGATGGCAATTAACTTTCACTCGGTTTTGCAATTACTGTCGAATTCGATTCGGGGAATGGGTGAAAGCACGGACCAATTATGTAAGGTGGTGGATACTCCATTGCAGTGTGACGTGAAATTGGCATCGTCATGCGAAGTAACAGGGAGCAGTGGCAGGCAGTGAAATGGGGTTGTGGACAACGGTGAGATGTTGGCTCCTGGAAACGGAGTCAGAAGAAAAATATTGGGGTGGCAAGAGCATTCCAGAACATATTTATGTCATACGGCTGAAAACGAGTCTGTGAACTTAACTGTGCATCCGAAAGCAGGTTTAAGGCTAAACTGATGAGCATTCCTGGCGAGAGGCGGGTATAGCGGGTGGATTCTGCAACTGGCTAGCTCACTTGAGCATCGTTTGTTGAAATAGCGATAAATCGGGGACAAGCTCGACACGGTATGTCGGTGTTCGAGCGTCGGCATGCGATATTGTTGTCTCCCACAACTTTAATCGCTCGCTTTTAGCTTCTATCTAGTAGGTGCAGGCGCAGGCGCAGGTTGGTCTTGAGGGTACCAGGCTAGATATGAGCGTTGTCCTCAAGCTTGGGGTAGATATAAGCCTTTTAAATTAAAGCCAAATCGGAGGGGGTCACATATTTCTTGCATCGATTAAGGAAACCCAGACATTCCGCAGCATTTTTGGCATCCTCGACCGCAAAATAGATCATCCAATTTTGTTTTCGAATTACTTTGATTTTGAGTGATTTATTTGGACTTTTTCAATTTTTTCTGTTAAGTGGAAAATATGATATCCGCCAAGTGTTGATACACATTTGTGCCCATTTTATCGCACTTTCCATGACTTTCCGCAAGATTTCCGGTGATAACTGTTCGCATTCCTGTCGAATATTCACCGTAAGGACTTCGATTGTCTGGAGCTTGTTGGCATAAACCCGGAACTTCAAGTAGCCCTAAAGAAAGAAGTCTGGAATGGTTAAGTTGGCGATCTTGCTGGCCATGCCCAATCGCCAAAGCGGAAGCCAATCGCGAACAGGAAACGCTTCCTTCACAATATCCCTTATTGCTCGAGCTGTGTGTACGTTTGTACCGTGATGTTAAAATCACAGGTTCGCCAAGCTCACCCGCTCATTCAATTGCGGCAGTAAGCAGTCGTTTATCAAGGCATTGTAGTGTTCGCCAGTAACAGTGACCGTATTGCCGATGGCGCCCTCAAAAGAAAAAACGGCCAAATCACTCCTCCCGCGTGAATGCCGCATGACGCAGTAGCTTTGAGTGGATGTAATGGACATTCGTGAATCACACGCGGATTTTCAGTGCCTCAGAAATAAAGATTTAGCTTATTGACGTAACCGGTCAAGTGGAAATGCGCCTCCTCGCTCATGAACATTTTCGACGCAAAATCGTCCTCTTCGTTGTTGAGATCTAGGATGGCTTGACAGTAATTCCCACGCGACTGACGGTCGGGCGACTTTAACTGATGCACTGTTTGCACTTTGTACGGGAACATGTGTAGGTCTTTCACTCACTCAGCTTTAGAGTCCCCCTGGTGATGCTCAAATTGCATGGCCCGTCGTCTGGTTGCTGTTTCTTCGTGCTCAGCGACTTCGGCAGCCAATGACCAGTCCAGTGGCAGCTACACTCTGCGTGGTCTCTCATGTGGTTCCAGTCTGTTCGAGACGAGTAGCTAAGCGACGGAATGTTTGCCCAGTTGGCGCGGCACGTTTAGGAAATCAACGTGGAGGTTCACGCTGTGCTAAAATCACAGACAGATTATTGGTTAAAAAATCGACACAATTGTTCCACGCTTTGCTTTTCTGTTTGAATAATGTAGCTGTCTAGCTCACCAATGTCAAATATGATTGACGTCCGGCTCCATTTGCAAAAACTATGATTTGCATGACATTTGGTTTCAACAAGACGGTGCCACATGCCACACAGCACGCGCAACAATGGACTTATTGAGGGGCGAGTTCGGTGAACATTTTATTTCACGTTCGGGACCGGTCAATTGGCCGCATTTTGAGCCACCTTGTATCGCTCCAACGAAGTGTTGTGGTGATACACATACAAAGGATGAAAAGTTCTCCAGTATCATCGACACAAGCGCCATTCAAGGATAAGGGCTGATTATTAGCAGTTCGTTGAAGTGACAGCAAACAGCATTCTTTTGAAGCACAGAATTCAACTCGATTATTCTAGATCGCAATCTAATGTGCTTAACATACGCTGTCGTTCCAATTCTACGGCCGGGTTGTGAGTCTTGGAACGAATATGAGAATGCTTAGAATGCTGTCGTGAGTGATGGAGTGAATTGAATTAGATTTAGCAGACAGGAGATAATTTATAAAGAAATGAGAAAAAGTGTCGGAGACAGATCAGAGCCTTGGGGGACACCAGCATTTATTTGGTAGATATCAGACCTGAACCCGAAGTAGAGTTCCTGATTCATAGGCAGGTAGGTAGTCAGGTAGAGGTGACTGCATGAATATTGGAAAAAAAAAATCATGCTAACTTAGACCAGCTGGTCCATTGTGCTGTCACGTTCGGCTTATTTACCACTCTTTTGACCGTCCTGTGTTCCTGTTTGACGTTGATTGGTTAAATGAAATTCTCTGGCCTCTTTTATAGCCATTTTGTGGCTTTGATGAATTGCAGAATGTCCCTTAGATCTATGTTCTTCAGACCTTCGAGGTAGTTGAAGTAGTACTTGCCTAGCAGTTTTCTTATGGATTCTGCAAGTGCAAAGCATGTTCCGAGGTACTGTCATAACTGTTTCCTAATCTTTTTCCTCCCTGCAGCTTCTGCAAAAGTCGCTCCAAGTCTTCTGACATGGTTGCCCAAGAGGCAATGGCCAGAGCATCTCCATTATTTTACTGATCACCTTCTTGTCTAACTCCAGGAGTGATTCAGTCCTTCTCTAGTTGAGTGCTGGCCACATCGATGTAATTCGTGTATCCAATTCTGCCCATCTGCGATTTGTATAATTTATTGCGATTGCCATTAGTTGCGATTTTTCATTGGCGTTGGGGTGGACTGTCCCCTGCTCTAGTGCAATTGACATAACCTCTTCCTTTCTTGCTAGTGCATCAGCTCCTTCGTTGCCCGGAATACGCTTGTGCCCGGGGATCCAGCATACACACAGCATAGATTTTATGGACGCCTGACTGTTTCATGTGCAAAACAATAGATTCCGTCTATTGGGCTCATTGATAGTCGGTTGCCCTTTGAATAGCTGTCACTTCCGCGTGCAATACACGGCAGTAATTTGGGAGCCATAGCGATCTCTGGCGAACTGGCGTAGATACCTGATCCATAGAAGAAGAGATTCATCGATACCATAGGAAAGCATTTTCGGCAAAAGAGCTTGATGCCAAACTCTGTGAAGTGAATTACAAAAATCAACCTCAACTGTCTTGCTTTCGCCCGTATTGTGCAAAGATTGATTCCATTTTTCGGTGTGATAAGCTATCAAATCAGCACTCAACCTGTTGCTGCGTCAAACGTACTACCGGTCATTAAGAAGCGATTTCCGCAATTCAGGATACTTCATAAGCTGACGATTTACCAGCGTTTTCGCGACATTAGAAATAATGTCTATGGGTCGGTATAGAGCAGCTGAATTGCGCAGTTGGTTGAGTGCCTGCCCTTGGTTAGAGGAGTCTCCGCTTCGAATCCCAGTGAAAGCAAAGTTAGTACACTTTATCCGGTTTTCAATCTGGTCCAGTGACCATTTGCCGTTGGGATACTATGAGTATCACAATGGACGAACAAGGTCTAAATATGGGTCGGTACGAGGAGGGTGACGGAATGGACTATGACCGAAAGTTATTGCTACCCTTGGGACATTTGTAGCACTTTTTGCCTCAACTGTGGCTCATTAGAGAATTTCACACGTCTGATTACTGAATTGGAATTGCTGTTTCCGTTGCACTAGCAGCAACTCCTTTTCCCCACAATCCAAACAGAGCTTCTCCCAGAACATCAGCTGAAAGCAATCGCCGAAGACATGCTGCCAGGCTGATCCATCAAAGCCCCAACGATTAGAGCCTACTCCGACCGGCCAACTTTCAGCGGCAAGCTAGAGTATGATCGATCGATGCCGAAACTGGAGCAGCAACAAAAAGTGATTCCAATATTGGAGAATACTTGAAGAATGCCTATTTGGAAGAAGACTCTCGAGCTCCTCCTTGACACATTGCCGAACCCTTTGACAGAACTCTTCCTCTGAAGATATTTCGGAAACCACTCGAAGTCCACTGAAACAAAGACAAAGACTCACTTTCATCGTCGCACACCAAAAATCTAAGCCCTCCCCAATGGCCTGGTCCGCTCTACTTCCCATTCGTCGCGTCTTCGACTTCTTCCATCCCGGGCGCAGGTCAAGTGATGAGCCGAGTTCTACAGCGAAGATCACATTTCACAGAACGCCTTGCCTGTCAGTCATTCTGACAAAGCTTCACACTTGAAGGAAACACATTCAAGCACAAAAACACGGAGGCATCCATCGTTCCTGCTGCCAGTCGAGTGCATTCATAGTCGATCTCTCGAACAGTTCGCTTCCCACTTGGCACATCGCGTCTAAGTGGACTGCAGCACTTGATACCTTTGAAGCGACGACGACGCTTCAAATGCTTCCGCGTTGGCCCCTGCACGGTGGCACAGCCACTAGAAGCATCTTTCCAACTCGCACCGGAAGTGTGCGGAGTCTATGCTGCTAAGTCGTAAGCCGGCAAAACAAGAGAATGCCAATATCAAGCAGACAGTGGCAGTCACTGAGAGAGGTCCGGGCGAGGGGCCAGCGAAACAATGCCAGACGCCGCGCACTAGAGTCTTTTGTCAAACTGACAATTGTTTTTGCGTCGAAAAAAAGACCAAAGGAGATACCTTTTGATTATGGATCTATGCACATGCATACGTCGAGTCCACGACTGCGGTAGGGGGCAGGCGGTGACGGGGGAATCGTTAAGACAATAGGGGAGTTCTTTATTTTTGCTGTTTTTGTTGTTGTTGTTGCTTCGTTACTCCCCTAGTTGTTTGAATAAACATTTCATGCACAATTCAACCGACCGACTGGATGGATGGATGGGTGTGCGTGGAATTAAAAACAAAAACAACAACTATCTGGGAAAGTGTATTCATAGCATCTGAGAGTGAGGTTAGGGAACTCTCAATGAAAGGGACAATGAATGGGAATGGTTGGCCGGGTGTCCCAGCGGGTGACGAGGCGGGCGACTATCTGTGAGAAGTCAAAGAAGGTACTTAGGGTTCATTTAGGTTGAAATTGTTTTCTCGTTTAAGGGGATTTTATTCACATTTCGCTTTGACTTTGTTAAATGGCTTCTACCCGCTGCATGCCGCTTTTGTCCACGATCTCAGAGGCGGATGCAGGAACGAATGGGGCCGGCACATGACGGATGGTTTGGCTTACGCTTGATCGGCGAGCAGTGATGAATGAATGAAGCGTTCCTAGCAATTTTGAAGACGACTGTGAAGCCTAATGGGAGAATGAAGGTATGTCGCGGCGTAAATGCTGACCAATCTGATGCAAATCAAGGTCAAAGAAATGCACCTCTACAGTTGACACCCTCAGACGCGCTGGCGGTAATGCTAAATCATCTACCTTTGGACTTACATACACAGCGCCATCAGGCTCTGAGATTCTGGGTGCTGGGTGCATGATATTTTATCGAGAAATCTCGTGTCATCGTCAGGGTACTGTACGTTCCACAGATATAGGCTTTGACACTCTAATCCCCGAAATAACAGACGGGCAGAGCGAGCAGATGTGCAGAGATAACTGGACAATCTAAACTGACGGCTCTACGATGGGCGGTGGAGTCGGTGTGGGTATGTTATCGGAATTGCTGAACATTTTCAAAGCCTACAGACTGCCAGACAATTCCAGCGTGTTGCAGGCGGAATGCACTGATAGTCAAGCAGCCACAAAGCGACCACATTTTACTTCTTCATATTCTTAAGTAGTACAGGCATGCCGTCCCTAGCTAGAGTCGTTAGAAGGGCAGTTCAAAATGCTCCTTATCTGGCCTCCAAGTTATAGTGACATCCCAAGAAATGTGACGGCCGGTGAACTGGACAAGCAGGGATCTGTCCTTCTGTTCTCGCTTTCAGAGGAGGTGCACATCCCATTACAAGCAGTCAAGGCAAATATTTGCAGAGGGCAAGATGGACCTGAGACTCGCCCAACATGCTGTACACACTTCCCGGAAATAGCAAACATTAGATCAAGGATCAAGGTCAAGACTGACTGACTGTTCAACATCAAGAAACATGGTCTGACTACAGCCGATTTAGAAAACAAAAGTTCTCCTTCAATTGGTGGCGGTCTGTACGTAATCCTGGCCGATAGGAGATCAAGCTGTCAAACTAGGTACCCACAACACTCACATTGACGCAGCTGCAACAGCAGACCTTCACACATTTCTTTTGCGCCCACCCGGCTCTTGCGACAGCCAGACAGCCAGCGCTTGGACGATCCTACATCAACTCACTAGATGAGATATCTGGGAAGGATATAAAGGAACTAGGGTCGTTCTTAAATACCTCAAAGTGCTCCTTATAAATAAGGCAACAGAGCTGCGCCATTCAAAATACACCGGGGGCCAATTAGCTTCTCACCGAATCAGTACTCCTTCTTGAATGTGACAACATACTCCATTGACACTGAGTGACTGACAGAGCTCGCAGTTCCGTCCTACAACGTGTCACCCTGACAATCAAGCGCAAGTGCAGGACAAACCGGGTCCCTTTACCTTGTCTTCTGAATCACATGCATCTACTTTTCCGTGTTTTTCCTGTGAAATGGCTTCACGTTTAGCTCTTTTCGTGAACTCCTAACCAAAAGCCCTGTGAGACATTCCATCCCAACATCTGTCAGCACCTTCCATCGGCTATCTGATCATATTCCCGCACATGCTTGGAGAGCCACCTGGTTGAACATTACAAAGCCAACAACACCAGATCCGCTGTTGAACATGCCTCAAACTTCAAACTAAACTTGATCCGGTCTGACCCAAGACATTTTGTGCACGTAATCAGACCCTGCCGACCATCGTCCGATGGCTTGTCATGTGACAATGTGCGACCATATGTGCGGCTTTTCTGCTGACGTGTACTTATAGTCGGCTTTCATCGTGATATTGACGAATCAACAAGAACGAATTCTGATTACTTCACCCGTTGGCTTCGCTAGGGTGTTTGAACTCTGTTTCGCGGCAACTCTTGGTAATCAAAGAAGACTATGTTGTTCATTCGTTCATTTCATGCGGCCACTCTGGAATTGGCCTGGCATTGAATTCATCGACAATTCGAAAGCACATGGTTTAACTTGAGCGTCGTATGTTCCCTGTATCAAGCTAATGAATGCGTGTCGAGTTCGTGGAGTTGGCAAAGAAATTGGAGCCACTCATCGACCACGTGCGTGTGACGATTTCTAACAATGGTAGTGGAGCTGCAAATGGAACTGAATGTGCTATGAAATGAGGCACTTGTGCTGACGAAGAGGAACAAGTCAACCCCTAGACTACCGCCATCATAGGCTTAGCCTATGTATTCCATGTCATTAACGGATGTCAGAAACGGAACGCGCCGCGCCGGTCTCCAGCGGATTTGAAATAAATAATTTTTTTGAAAATCTGACCATCACGAGGTAGACACTCAATAAAGTTCAACGGTAGACAAACCTCTGTATTACAGGAGAACTTGTCCACCAGCGGCCAAGGAGGTGCTATTGCTGCTGACTCCCTTGTATGTAGCGTGCAGTGCAGTATGTGCAAACAAAACAATCGTGGGAATGGATAGGAAAAAGACAAATGCTTTACAGATTAGGAAAGTCAAGGGTAAGCATAGCACCGAAATTGCTGGATTTAAGCAATGAAGCCATGGTCCACAGACTGAGCAGCAACACGGAAGGAACTGGGGCAGGGGTATTTGGACCGAGGACAAAGTACTTCAAACTCATGGGCAAACGCACCAGGAACCCTCACTCACAAATCCATCCTATAGACAGGTCCGTTCAAATCAATCTTGATGGGACCTATACCTACTGCGACATAGCAATAATGTCAGACAGTCGAGCTGGACTCCTACATCTTCAAATCCAAGCTCGTGTGGTAATGCCTACAGAAGATTAAAGAGCTGGGTAGGAGGAACAAGATAAGACTCTGCTGGATACCTGGCCATACGGGGATTGGAGGCAACGGAATGGCCGGAGAGAAGCATCAGAACCCTTTACAGACCCCGAACCAATCTGCGCTATCGGAGATCATGTCCTCAAAGAAGCATTCAGGGAACTTGAAATAAGGGACCGTACAGAAACCTGGAGCGAAGCTCATGGCATGAAGCAGGCCAGGAAACTTTTTTTCTGTCGGAGGTTTTAAACACTACACTGGAGCACTCAGGCTCTAAAACTGGTCCATTGTACTACCAGGCAACATAAAATTTAAATTTCATGGTCTTCCGGAGGAAGCAGGCGCTTCTGTGATAAGGAGCCAACATCATCAGTTCTCACCTCATTAGCGCCTGATCCGAGCAAAGGCGGGACAGTTGCAGTGGAAGTGCTCTGTAGTGTCGTTGTCTTCCCCACAGGCATCGCAGAGAGTTTTCCCGCTTAGTTTAAGCATATGTAGGTGTATGGCGAAGGTGTAGTGACCCGTTAGTACGTCGGTAAGTCGTCGGTAGTATTTTCTGTTAAGAGATGACAGGAATGTCGCTGATTCCTTACAGACGTTTGGGAGCATCAGCTTGCTTTGTCTACATCCTGAAGAGTCATGCCACTTCCTCAATGGAAGCCAAGGACCAAGGACGCGCGTTATCCCAACGCAGGTTTAAGTCCTAAGAGTACCTCCTCTGATCTTTGTGTAGCAAGTTCATCTCATTTCCAGTGATTCCGTGGCCCGGGACTCGGACGAGTCTTAGCGAATTTAAACTGCTTCATCAAATTAAGAGAATACTTGCATTCCAGAAGTATCCTGGCAGTGATTAAAGCGTTGAGCAAGGCCTTAAGCGCAGCTAACAAATACTCCGCCTCTGCCTCGCGATATAGCTCGTGGCTACTAAGATCGCATAGGTTTCCGCTTGCAAAACCGACGCAAATTTACCTTTTACGAGTCTAATGTTGTCGCCAGCGACAGATCCTTCCTTGGTCTTGGGGGAAATAATGAAATTCCAAAGCACATACTGGGATTCTGTGAAGCATCAGCCCACTAAAGGCAAAGATATCTGGGCAAGTACCCACTAGAACCAACTCAAATTCTCAGATTCCTAAAGGAAACTGGCTTAGAGAGAATAGTCTAGACAAAATTCCGTCCACCTTTGCGCAACAGGAATGATCCGTAAATGAACTCCGAAAAGAACTGTATGTGAGGGGAAATCGTAAGAGAGCTGGAGCTCGTATCAAGAGGAGGCACAATAGATCAACAGGGCGCGGTGCAATATACCCTCAACAACAATAATAATAATCTTCGCAGCTTTATTGGGACAGCAAAAGCAAGCCTGAGCAACACGCAGTAACTTGACAGTACGTAGAGCAGATCATGGACCCTTATGATTTCGTAAAAGCAGGGCGCGTCCCGTCCCGTCCCGTTCAGCAGACACATCATGACATGAGTTACCTTTCTCTTGGAAGATGTATTGCTTGTCGGCATCCAGCTGTTCTTGTGCTTTCCCCCAGCAAACCTTCTGATTCAGTCATGCACGTGCAGCGACTCTTTTTCCATTTCCAAGCACACAGGCGGCCAGTTGAAGACAGACGTCCACACCCAACGGGATACCAAACCGAAGGTCCCTCGGAATCTTTGGGTAGACTAGTTGATTGAATCAAAAACTGGACTTCGGTTCGCAAACAAATCTGAGGAGGAATACAGAGCCAATTGTTCGAATTATGGACTTCATTTCAGGTCTTGGCGTGATTTCAAGACACCATGATGTATTGGTACCCATCCTGGGCCATGTTCCTAAACCCAGACTCCACCTCGACTATCGATGGCGTCACCCTTCCTGCCTGCAAGGCCTGATGGAGTCCCTGACGCTGGCCTTATAGCCACTCACTCTAACGACTCAAGCATAAATCCATTCCACAAAAGCCAATTTAGTGACAGTGTCGCCCAAAAAGAAAAAAATCACCACAGCCCCACTTAGCTCGAGTCATTACCCCGCAAAAGCACTCAGGTCGATTCCCGAGATGACATGTATTTAATTAACACACCGCCGCAGCCTCAGCTCCTCCAAATCCAATCCCTTCATGGGACAGTGTCCAATTTAATTTACCTGCGCCATGGCCCGCATAAGCGACCATCATTAAGCCTGCAAACGGTCTTCTCTCGGTTTCATGCATATTCGCCCCGTCCAAGCACACGCGAGACCCACAATTCCACTTCCCATTCCACGGAGCGGTCACACACAGCCAAACCCGTCGAGCACGCATGCGCACACCTCGACCTGGCTTAATTGCCGCAAGCTGACCAATTTTCCAGTTTTCCCATCGCGCCGACGAAAGGAATTTTCATCTCCATCTCTCGTCGCACAGCCGGTCAACCGGCACTTCGCGCTGCGACGTCAGCTTCATGGGTCAGCGAACCGACCGCATTCGATAGGCCGTGTGCCCAGCACCTAGCACTAGACCGCGCTGATGGATGTTTCCTCACTCCAAGCTCACAGCCGCTGCACTGATCCCCATCTGCCGGATGAAAGTGGTCGCCGGCATTAATCATAAGAGACAACATCGCCATCGCCATCATCATCATCATCAGCAGAAGAAGAAGATGCGAGCATCGTCCATCGCACCGCAGCAGGCACATCTCGGCGCGTTGTTGTTGTTTTAATTAAACTCAAGTGAGGCACTCACAGAGCCACTTCTGAAGACAATCAAATCGACTCTGAGCTCAGAGAGGCCGGGCAGCGAGAGGATGGACGACGAGAGGCTGTTCATACTCGTCGAGTTCAAGAAGATCGGCCGTCTTAGCTTTAAATTGAATTTCTTCGGATGTCCCACTTTCGACGGGGAAGTCCTCAAGATTCAATTAAGTCGAGAAGTCGCTGGGTGGCGACAGGTCCCAGCCCAGCCCAGGAACTCGGATGCGTTCACTTCCTTTCTTCGCCTGTCGGCACCGGATAACGCGATTACCATTCATCGATCGTAATTCACTTAATGCGGCGCGGCCGGGGAGGGGGAAGCACACACCCCAGCTCCCGCACACAGCCCAGGCCCAGCTCCTGCCTCAAATGAATTTCCATTCAATGGCGAAATTAAAATGTCAACGCTGGGAGCGGGAGCACAGCCACTTCGGGGGAATTAGTTTTGCTCATCCTAATTGCCATTCAGAGTGATTGGGGCGATGACAGATGGATTCGCGCGGCTGGCGGTGACAAGCGGCCAATTGATTGGAGTCGCATGCCGATACGCACGCAAGCTTACCATCTTTGGATGCTGCTTTGTAATTAAAATCGAATTACGTGTCACGCTGAACGCGGGGTGGTGGGAGGGCTTGGATATTGTCTCACGCTTTGGTGCCCCATGTGTGCGTGCGCCTGTGTGCCGTGTCATAATCGACGTGGGCGTCGCGATTATTACGTGTCGTTCGTTTTAGGTGATTGAAGCACGGAATTACAAATCGTTTTTCTTCGGACCCCGGTGCCGTGGAATGGGCGGTTAATCGTGAAAGTTTATGTTCGGCGTGTCGATCGTTGTTCATTCAATGCGACCCAGTGGACGAACGAGATTTCTCTGCTCTCGTCGTAAACGTGGACGTGACGATGACTTTTGTTTCACGGCTTGCCAGGAGTGGGGCAAGCCAGTGGTGTCTCGGTGAGTGCGACATTTCTGGTTTGCCTTTGAAGTTCAACAAACTAAAGAAACCCGAGAGGTGTGTCCCCAATCCCCTCCCAAAGACAGTGGCTAATCCGCTTAAGTCAGCAAACACCCTCGTCGCGGCTTATTAAGAAGTCAATCGCTATCCCTATCGTGCTCCTGAAACCGGTCTAGGCGGCAAAAGCCAACAAACCGGAACAACAACAAGGCACGGCGCCCATTATCATTTCGTAGCCATTAATCAAACAACGAGGAGCCTCTTATCAAAATTGAATGAACCCGATTTTCGCTGCGGTTCCGTAATGAGTTGACTTTGGGGAGGGGGCTGGTTCCGACACATGACCCATTCTTTGAAGTGTGTCGTCAGCGCTTGCGGTGGGGTGACTACTCAGCCCACTGCTTGCGGTGACTTAATAGCGATTCTGTTTAAGTTTGTTGCTCGAGGTTGCGGCTTATCCCTTCGCCGAGGAGAGCAGCTCCGATATGAAGTCGCATTTCATTAGTTGGGCGTGGGCGTGGGCGTGGGCGGGTACGTGTATTCTGTTGGTGGTTGAGCTTACAGATCAAAGCGAGCAAGGGACCTACGCATGAAAGGGCACATTTATTTTTTAATGATTTTCAAAGGCGAAGGGATGAGTCGACAACAGCCCGAGGGAATGCCGTAAAAAGGTACGTCATTTGCAAGAGGAAATTAATCTGTGTTAGGAATCAGGGAATTGGAAATATTCACAGAGCCAGCGATGGCGAAAGCAGGAGGTTTGAGGGTGGAGCCCTACCTTCACAACGAAGGGTTCAACATTCTGGGAATCGCTTTTGTGAACTCTGAGTGTGTCTCGAAGTCTCGTGGAGTTGCGTTTCTTGGTGTTGATGTTGAACAAAATCGTCTTGGAAACTAGAAGAAGCGTGAAGCAGGAATGACTTAGACACTCCTTCAATCATACTTCTGATCTAAGGAGTAACATCGACTCTCGTGCTTACTATGCATGGGCATCTGAACAAGTTCTCGAACTGAAAGTCAAACCAACTTAGGCGATGGCTAAGCAGGGCTTAAATGGAGAAGATTAAAGGAGGGAACATCTGGTCGGGTCTCTACTTCCTAAAGTACTCCTCAAAATTAGCTCAAAACATAGACAATTCGAAGTGGAATAGCACTTCAGCTTGGCAGCGTCGTCTATAGAATTAGATAACAAAATATGGTTTAGCAACTGAGGTTATTTCATGTTGCCGCGATTCTTGCACGCTGACAAGAATTATGTAGTCAAACAAGGAAGGCCAACAGTTGTGGCTGTCCAATACATCTGCCGCTGGTACTCAGGAATGGAGCAATCGATAAGCACGGCAGCAGAACTGGCTCTCGGTGACATTCTTAGGCTCTTTCTACACGATGCAACAAAGTCGCGACGACAATTGATGTGTAAGGGCTAGAAAAGTGAGACGGCGTGGTTAGGCCATGGGGACTCTCACATTATTCCATGTCGCCGCGACATTGTTGCATCGGATGAAAGGGTTTTACTTAAAAAGGGAATACAATGCGATTTCGAAACCATGTCTGATGTAAAAGTGGACCATCTATGCCCCTCGCTGCAGCTAAACGTTGTTCTTGCAACTGCTTGTATAAGCAATCAAACCACTCCATTACAAGTGGCCTGAAGGCAAAATGTACGCACCTCGGCTAGTCTCAACCGCCAACTCTCAGTTTGTCTACCCAGGCTGAGCAGATTATCAATCAGGAGGTACATTTGCATTTTTTTGAAGACGGAGAGGAGGGAGATTTCGCGTTGCTTCCTATTTGTCCACGCAATGCTACGGCATTCGGAGGAAAGACCACCTTCATAAGCTGTGCAAGGATCTGAATCAGATTTGAAAGGAATAGGATCACGAATAGTCTGTCCAGCACTGTTAAGAATGAAAGGTCTTTCCCTAGAATCCGAGTAAGTCCTTTCTCAGCACTCATGTGTCTCAAAATGAACGGAAGATTTGTATTCGCCACCATTTGTGCAGTAAAAAGTTGCCAACACTGGAAAGAAAACCATAAGACAGTTGATAGGGGACTGTTCGAATCGTAGACAATGTCACATGATGCAACAAAGTATTGAACAATATCACAAAAATAATGAAAGTTTGGCGGCCACAGTACATCACGAAAAAATATGATCGCAACAGTGTTTCAACTTTGTCAACTGTGGAGAGATTAATTAAACAATTCAAGGAGTCTGCATCTTTTGGAAACCCTAAACACACTGGTCGCCCAAAAAACAAGCCGTTCAAATGCCTATATTATCAATACGCATGAGGTCGACGCACATATCCACAACGCCACGGGCCACCACTAGTTTAAAGTTTAAAGAACACTCTCACTGCTCCATGAACCATCTCTATAGTCCGCGGAGGGCCTCGGCCAACAAACGTATCCATCGGGAATGCATTAGCCCTACGAGCTCATCTCTAGTTCCGAAACGCAGCGAATTTTGGGCTGGAGTCACCATTGGACCAGACTTTGTTGAAAATGAGGCTGGTCAATCAGTGGCTGTTACTGGTGTTCCATATCGCGAAATGACAACACAGTTCTTTCTGCCGGCAATTGGATTTAATATGGCCAATATTTGGTTCTACAAGACGGTGCCACATGCCACAAGGTCCGCGAAATAATTGAATTACTGCGTGAGACATTTCCTGGGCAAAATATCGGGTGTTCTTGTGTGCTGCCCTGCAGTAGCACTCCGGCTGCAATCATCATTTGGACATCCATAGTCGCAACTATGAATAGGAATATCGATAGGACCACGGAGTAGAGCACGACCACAACAGTTTGCTACAATCGCAGTAGACCGCTAGGTACTATGCCGATCGAGTCTCCCTGAAGCTCTCAGAGAGTCCAACCCAACAGTCAGTCTGGCAGAATGTTTCATTCTACACAATGGACAATGGAGTCAACCGATTGCGATATCGAGTCTTAAGTCGAATAAAGCTGCTGGTGCAGAGGGACTGCCTGCAGAAGGAACTAGAGATGAGCTCGTAGGGCTAATGCATTCCCGATGGATACGTTTGTTGGCCGAGGCCCTCCGCGGTCTATAGAGATGGTTCATGGAGCAGTGAGAGTGTTCTTTAAACTTTAAATTAGTGGTGGCCCGTGGCGTTGTGGATATGTGCGTCGACCTCCACGCACTTGGACCTACCGTGTCTAGAGAGAATATTTTATTAACCACCGTCGCATCAATTACAACTTCCGTGCAGCTGACTGGATTCATGAAAGAATCTCATTGTTTTTCCTCTGGACCTTAAATTCGAAACGAGTTCTCTTTTAGTTATTGGAAAAAAAAACTTACCAATCTAATTATAGATCACTTTAAGGATTATACGATGGCAACAATCCTGAAATGAGAAGAAGGAAATCTTTGTTAGAAATATGTTTCAGACGTTTTTTGTAGGAGCATGTGTACATTGGGTTGTTTATGTGGGTTTTAGAAAAGATTTCATGCAGAGCAAGCAAGCTAATTGTTGCCAGCGACGAAAGATTAATTCTTACACTGGTTGAACCAGTGGTCCTTGGGTTATTTTTAATATAAATAAACATAGAAAAAAGAAATAGATGTAAGTGTTTTAAGGCGATTGAAGAGCAGGCGAAACCAGCTGGTCTTAACGTTTTGCAATCGTTGCCATTTCGGTTTGTTTAAGCAACTGACGTCAGAACTCTTAACACTACAAAACGCTCAGTTTGCCAGTCCTGGTGTATCGAGCCGAAAGCCGAGTTGATTCTTGGTGCTTTGGAAAGAAAAATTGTACGTCGGATCCATGGTCATATCTGCAGGGAAGGTGAATTGAAGGGAAGACACAACCGCGAGCTCTACGAGTTATGTCCAAGATGTGAATATAGTAAGGCAAACATTAGTCGACAACACTGGTACGGTCATATCGAGCACATGGACACCAATGGTCCAGCAAAGAGGGACCTCGAATCCGAGCCTATTGGTTCAAGAAGGAAAGGTACACTCTGTTATACAGAGTACAGACTAAGTCATGATGGAAGACAACAAGGGCCGCTTTTACATGTGATACCTTTTACTCACGAATTCTTGTCCTTTCGTGATCGCAATCCACTTTGGAATCAACCTAGTTGCGATGCCTGCTAAATTTGTTTCCGCTTTCTACCTTTTCTCACACACGTGTCACCTCATTTTCACATATGTGTTCATATGCTTCCAGTACCCAATACCGGGAAAACAAGAATAAAGCAATTCGAAAAAAACGACCATTGCGTCATTGCAAACGAACGCCTTAAGTATGGGATTTCTGCAGAAATTGCAAAGGCCAGGAAAAAAAGGAACAATTGCGCACCTATTTTCATTTGTGGTGCCATCTCCTCCCGAAGGAAAAGTCACCTACATAGGAGCTTGCTTCTTTAATAGCCTCGCCGAACCAAGCAACAATTGCGTCCTTCGTGCTATTTTCGCTTTGTTACAGCACTAACTGGTTTACGAAGTAGGTGCGTGGCAAAATGGGCATATGCTGCTGGCCTTAGTGTGACTGCTGCATGCTGGCAGTCAGCCACCTTCACCTAGCTGGATTAATAGGAATCCAAGCTCATTTCAGTGTTTATTGGAATCTGGCTTGAAGTTGCGTATATACAAAATTCTACGAACTTTAGAAGGATTGGAAGTTTTATTATGTTTCCATGGAACACGATCAATCCATTGATAGAAGACTTGGTCTTCTTCTTCTTATGCTGATACTGCTACGGTCTGGTATGGAACCAACAATCGTCTTCAGCTAATACGATCTTTAGTCACCTGACTCCGTAGGTCGCCGTGTTGGCTGAGGTCATTCTCCATTCGTCTACGCATTTGGTTCAGAGGAAGTCCTCTGTTGCGATGTCACAGTGGCGCGGAGACAAACAACACTTTGTCAGAACAGGAATTCTTGAAAGTGCATGATTTCAGTGTTTTTCAAACTTAAGGGGAAAGCTGACGTCTTAAAGCGCTTGTGAGTCCATGTGGTCCAGCCTCTCTCGATTGGAATAGACATTCCTTAACATCCTCAAAACCACAGTCACGACATCATGTCTCGTCCCCAGACTTTTTCTCGAAAACATGCCGAATCTTCATTCAATCACTTAAAGTGAACTTCAACTCCACTACAATCCCCCACCCCTCTCCAGCAGCGGCGTAAGCGTGACTCATGCAAAACACAATTAGTCCTTGTGTAGCTCATTATCTGCCAACTAGTCGTGGGTGTTCTCATTAATCATACGCAACTGCTAATTGAAGCCCCACATGGCATCCATTTCCGTGTATAAAAAGGGCCCCAGCAGCCGGAGAATCCATCAAAATCCTGCAGAATGAACTCAATTCAGGGACTCTTACTGCCAGCCATCGTCCTGGTCCTGTTCTGTGCCATCGCTCACAGTCAAGTAAGTTTCCATCTCCCGTTCATCCCCTCCATTCCGTCCTCCCACCCAATCAACACTTCAACAAATCGATTCCATTTCGAATTCAATCGCCCATCCAGCTGACCTTCTCGCCGTATTGGGGCAAGCGTTCATCAGCATTCGGTGGGCTCATCGGACCGACGACAACGACGACGACGGAGACGGAGACGGCCGCCGACTGTCGGAATGCAAATGAAATGCTGCTCAAGGATATCTTCAGATTTATTCAGGTAATGGTGTTTAAATTCACATAAATCACTTCGACTCGAGCAATCCGAATCGATTCCCGTCTAGGTGAAGGCGCAGGTGTTTGCCGAATGCAACCGTGGGCAGCAGTAGGATCCCGGAGGACGTTCGAGGGGTGTGTTGTGTTGGGTCTGTTGCCAGGATAGTCACCGCACTTGAAGCGATGTCTGGGATTAGGATTTTTTTCCGAATAAATTGTGCTGCATAAGACATAAGTGTATTTTCATTCGATTGTGTGGTGGCCAGACAGAGGACAGACAGACGTGTTGGGCGTGTCAAATACAATTTCACGACTGATTGCGTTGAGTGGACGTAAACGCTCTTGACAAATGGCAGGCTTGTGTGGGGCAAGGGGGAGGCGGGCGATGATTGAAGATTTCAGTGCTTCAGTGCGCTTGGAAGAAACCCTGGCATCTTAAATCCCGTTTTCTCTCACTTCCACGACTGGAGTGGAGCATTGTTCCTCGGAAATGATGATCTGCCATCAGACCTACTTGTGCTGGGGTGGTCACGTGTGAAGGACGAATCCAGGGAACAAAGGTTCAGCAATTTGAAGGAGTGAGCAAAAGCCCGCAGCATTTAGATTTAGTTGATCTACTCCGTTAAGGCTTATACCATGAGGTCCATCGTCAGGTACCAATTATAAATCATGTCACGCTCTGGCGATGAAATTCTGATTGTAACTATTGGAGGTTCGATTGCAATCTCCATCCCGTGTGGACTTGACGAAGATAACGGGAAACCAGCTTGCGACGTCTTGTTGACTCTTATCAGAAGGAAGATGAAGTTGAATTCGTCACAAAATCGTTTGCCCTTGACGGCGACTTCGGCACTAAGTCGATTTTCTTGTTATTGACGAAGTGAATTCACAGAAACGATTGGTATTAGTGAAATTAAGCTCGTGTCTGAACTGAACGAAAAGGCCAAATTTAGAATGTAATTGATTCTGAGTACGAAGAGAGCGATTAATTTTGCTCCCACTTAAGTTAACGTAACTTAACGACACTTAACGAAACTTAACGAAACTTATCGAAACTTAACGAACTTAACTGAGATGCCTAGGTAATACTGGTATCGGTACTTTTTTTAAGAAAACGTATGGTGAATGAGTCTGAAAAATCTGAGTGCAGTGGAAGAGTGAGTTCAATGGGCTTTTTAGTCATTCAAAAGTAAGCACTGGCCCTAAACCAGCTGATGCTTAGTGTTGCAGTGTCAATGCTCACTCAACGAATCAAAGGATGAAAGACTTTCTACGCAAGTGCCCCAGGAACCGACGCACATCCATTCACTATCAAACGGGAAGAAGGCACGCGTCGCCAGACAAAGACCACCTTCCTGAGGAAACTCCGAGGAAATAGACAAGTTCACCACTCACCCCCCCAGACAATGCATGCAAAGACAAAGAAAGCCAGTGGCAACCGGCGATGCTCGAGGCAGGCCATCGGCTTTATCGTCGTCGCTCAGACTGGCATTCAATTCCGTAATTAAATAAGAACTTCAACCCCTAATAAATCTCTCCCCCTTCCATCCCCACC